>CM023456.1:64755074-67155074 GCA_013339765.2 Haemaphysalis longicornis | reverse complement strand
GGACTCTAGCTCAATGGGCGAGAGCGAAGACCTCGTCCAATGGGGTCCTGAAATGGAGACTGCACCTTGAGCGGAGGGCCACAGGTCCTGACTCTGTTTCATTATTTTCATAAAATATGAAGTTGCCTTCTTCCTCCACCTGCTAACGTTGTTGGTTTGGTCGGTGTAACCTACATTTTGGTTAATTTTCCTCCGAGAAAATAGAAAGCTCACAAACCTGGCCTAAATGTACGCCACAAAGAGAAATCGGTAGTTCAGAACGACTTGTTTGATTCTTAGAGTAAGTCATATTTAAAATATGTGCCTCCACCCGGAATATTATCCAGTGTTTGTAGATGCCGGCCGCGGCGGCCGCTTTTCTGATGAAGGCGAAAAGCGAAACCGCCAGCGTGTTACGACCTCGTGATGCAAGTTTTTTGTGATGTTTATCGGCCCATTTTTACACAATCTTGTCAAAGGTACTGTCATGCTGTATCCCTTGTTATAATTATACTGCATTGCACTTTAAACAGTCGTCATTAAGCTGCCAATTTGGTTCCCTGGCCCCGTCAAGCTGTAGCAACAGATTTCTTGCCAGGGAGACCATCGACATTGCAGTATGTTCAGAAAAGTAGAATTGAAATTGAAATTGTAATTTTAATTTGTTCGACACTTGGGCGCACGTTAAAGATCCCAAGGTGGTCAAAAGTATTCCGTATCCCTCCACTACAGCGCGCCCCATCTCCTGTGTAGCGTCGGCGAGTTACACCCCCACAATCAATCAATCAATCAATCAATCAATCAATCAATCAATCAATCAATCAATCAATCAATCAATCAATCAATCAATCGTTCTTGTAGATATTTTAGTTCTGGGGAAAAAACATTCACGCCATTAGCTGGCGGTATAATATCACCTGTTGTAGAAATACTGATTACATCAATAATGTAACGGTTCAGTTTCCAAGCGTCTAAAATGAATTATTATAGCACCACACACTTGATGCTATGGTAGTTTAGGCTTAATGTTGGATGCTTATATATCCAATTTTGATAGAATTTTAGAGAAAAATTTATGCATGGAAAGCGAAAACAAAATACTTTTAAGCTGGCAATAAAACGTGATTTTGCGCATTGTACTCGCGAAAGTATAAGGGTCATTTATAACGGGCAAATGAGTTCTTAATGGCGGTCCGAAGGTGGTATAGCACTCTGGTGTTGTTGCATTTTGCCTCCATGACAGGTGTGACCACCACAGTCGGGACACACGACTGTGGTGGGACACACGAGGCACACACACGAGGCGGGACACACGAGGCACACGAAGCACGAAGCAACGAGCAACATGCGACGTTAATGGCGGAAAAACCAAGCTCGTGCTAGTGAACGCCAACATATTAAACAATCGAGAAATGTTACTATGCAAAAATTGTTGTTTCTTTCAGCTGGGCTATACTTTAGCTTTTTAATCCTGCAAACTGAAATGTGCAGATTTCGTTCATTTTGAAAGAAAAAGACTAGGGGGAGACACGTTTTGAGAGCAAGACATATCTTCCATCTCTTGCCGGTAAGCTGGCATGCTCGCTGTACAGTACAGCATGCGTTGAAGGCGGTCAAACATAAGCTGAACAGTAGTATCCAGCTCGGCATTTGTGCACGCAGGCCTTAGTGTGAGGGATGGACGATTCCACATTCTCCGCTGACTCCAATATCGCCCCCTACATATGGGCCCGTGTCCGTTTCGGCTCAGTGAAAGCAGACCGCGACCGAGCGCGTTCAGTCGTACGCGCGGTGTGACGTCTCGAGAGCCCGTCGCCGTATCTTATGACAAGATGGATGCTTCCGTCTTGTAGGGAACACATACAGGGGCCGCGTGGAGATGTAGTGTTTGGTGACATGGTGACAACCGGATGAGGAAGATCATGCCTAGAAAAGAATTATGAATCGCGCTTATGTCGCCAGCCACTACAGGGTTGAATAAATGAACATAGTACAAAACTCGGCAGGCAATTTAGATGAAATAAAATTTTGACAATCACCAGCGTCATCTCCGTCAGTTGGGACAAAGATTAGGAAAAAGGTGTCACAAAAAGCCCGAAATCCCCGGAGTGATGGACTTCGGACTGCCTTATTTACGCCAGTTTAACTACACCGCAATTCCAAACGCACTCGTTTATTGAGCATCTGTAGCTTAGCACAAAGCAATAGCAGACGTAACGCTCTTTATTTTCGTATGTCCCTGATTTTCGCAAATTCTTGAACCGGAAAGATCGCGAACGTCGGAGGCAGCTAAAATTCTTGATTTTGTAGCGCTCCAACTCGCTTGGTGCACAGGCTATAACAGATCACCCAGAAAACGGTACTGATTTATAATATGGCCGAGCGTAAATCTGGTCGAACGAGACGGAGAGAAAACTTTTATTTGCGCAGGAATAATCTCGCACGAGTGGTATAGGGGAAGTAATTGGTTGGAGTAGCTTGGATGCATGGATACGTGCAGTACCTTAGAACCTCAGAGGAGAGCCTGGTGTGTTCCTTGGGGGGGCGGGTAAATGTTTAGAGCCCGAGGTGAGGTGGAGGGGCAAACTCACGGCTCCAGCTCGTGTGACGGAGTGGAGTGGAAGGAGATACAGCGTGGTATGGGTGTCCAGTGTATGGTGGTCGAGGTATGGTAAGGAGGCGCTGGGAGGAGGCGTGAAGGTACCATAGCAGGTGATTTTGGACAGTTCCAGATTAGGCTAAGATCGCCGGGCGGAAAGTAGAAGCAGCAGGGACATCGAGTCGGCAGGGATGGTGTGCGCTATTTACGGGTGGTGTCTGCGCTGTGGATGGTGAAGGTAGAATATTTGTGGATGAACATTTCGGTTTGTCTTGCGAGCGGGGGCAGAGCGGGTAAGAATCTGGTTGGAGTGAGGGCTTTAAAGGGACACTGAAGTGATTTGTAAACAATGCGGGATTACGAGCGCAAATTGTAGTCCGCAGTCCCTAGGCCCTATTTCGACCACTCTGAGCGCGTTTACGCGAATTTATTTAGTAGAAAAATCAATTCGAAAATGCTGTCCTCCTCTCTTTACGCTCGCCCATTTTCTGTGGCGTTTTCGTGTGACGTCAGCAGGAGAGGAGCTGGCAATTGGCTGCGCTACTGCATGGCTCGCCGACCTTTCGCGACCGAGTCAGTCGGTCGAGCGTTTAGTCCACCGGCCGCCGACGGGTCGTCGCAATTCGCTCGATCAGTTGAAACTAAGCCAAAACACGTTTGGGAATGGAAGAATGTGCCTTTCTTTACTTGGTTAGTTTGTACTCAGTATCTAGCTCCAACTCAAGGTCGCCTCACACAAGCGCTGCACAAGCGCACATGCGACGCTTCGCTGACTGGTACGCCAGTAGGAAAATATAAGGCCTCTTGAAGGGGGAGAAGAGTCAGCGAAGTCAATATAGGTTACTAAGGAAATAAAATCAACTGATATTTTATCGTACAGCGTAAAACTAGGGTGCGGGAAGCACTTTTTGCGCTGGGCGAACAAGCACAGCGGTCACCAGCACGACTACGCATCTGCGAACGCTTTTCCGTCTACGAAATGCAATTGCTAGACGTGAGCTATTGTGGAAACTCGGGGGACGCTTACTGCACGAGCGCAATACAACAAATAGTCACCTAAACTGCTTGCAATACTAAAACTAAATAAAAGTGAAAACTGGTGATACATTATATAGCTTATTTTTCCATCATAGTCGTCGCCTGCCCGTAACCTAGTCGTCTGTTTATGTCACCCGAATTGTTTTGCCAGTCACAGGTTCGAATCCCTGCGGGTACATGCTTTCTTTTTTTTTATAGGTTCAGTTTTTCGTTTTTCGCCGATGTTTTCTATACTGGGTTCACCTTTTTTTTGGGGCCGCAACGTTCATTGCTCCACGAACTAGTCCACAGAACTCGCGCAGGCTGGCACTGGCGCGCTAGCGAGTTCTCGTTGGCGTGCTGTTGCCATATGCACCGACTGCATGCAGGCAGTGGGCCCAGGCCAGAATCAACAGACCCTTGGACTGGTGCGAACACGCTTTTTACGATACAGGCATGAGTGAGGCAAGCTCCAAATATGGGGAAAAAAATTCGCTGCGTTTGAGCGTCTGCGGGACGCGGAGGGCGTTTCATGCGCTGCGTAGGGCTCAGCTAATGAATGCTACGATTCCAAGCCGTCCTAGGAGGCTTATCTTTATGCATTTTTACAGCTGACAACATGGCAGAAGCGCGGTACGATGATTACTGAGTTATTGAGAATGCCCATCCAACAACGCCAACGGTTGTGTTTTACAGAACCGAACCGAACCGAAACTTGTTTGGTTGCTCACCTTGGGCATCGTCCAATCACGTGCCCGCTCCCCTAACGTCACAGCTTTAGTTTGTGCGGCCGCCGCAAACCGCGCATGGTAGTTTTTCTTCTTTCGCGCTTTGTAAAATAATTACCGATTTGTCAATCGTAAAAACGATGAAAAGTGTGCTAATTTGAGCCAGTCTACGCAGTGCAAGCAAAAACGGGAGCTTGGCAAATTCACTTCAGTGTCCCTTTTAAAGTAGTCTTTCTTTTCGCTTTGTACCGTACAGGGGTTGCACCGATGGCAAGGTTAAAACAAGAGGTTAGGTTAGGGAGGACGGTGGAGTTACGAGTGCGTATGTACTTCTGTGCAGACCTCATGGGCTGCCTTGTTACCCTGTGGTGACTCCTAGATCTACTAGAGGCGACCAGGAACAGCGAAGATCAATTCAATTAATCAGCAGGCTGGAGACCAGGTGAACGATTCTGTTGGCGAGTGGAGTGGCAGATGGGTGGTTTTAGGGAGTTGTGCTTTCAGGGAGTCCACGAAAATGCGCATTTGGGACGGGATGGAGTAAAAGTCGAACATGAGGGGAACGGTGTTGTGAATGATCCCATCGAAATCCGCTTCGAGGCGGGTAACTTGTGGTATGCAGGAGTAGTCTGCCGTCGATGGAGTAGAGAATAGGGGATGAACGTGCGACGCTAACTATTAAAGTGGCCATGAAGACAAAACAACTTTGTTCAGTTTGAAAGAACTAACCATTGATAACTCATTCAGCTCCATTTCAGCCACATGTTTAAACCAAAACAAAAAAGAAATATCCAAACCTTTCAAATTTCGCGCTACAGTGACGTAATATGGGCAAGAGTGAAGTAATATTGTCTTGTATTATAAACAGTTATCATTGTGTAAACTGCACGCTAGAATTCATGTGGCACGATCAAACACAGCTACAGGCACTGCAGCAATCCAGTCGTGTTTTATGGTGGTGGCTTACGTTGACGGAAGTCAATTCCCCAAATAAATTCTGCCACGTCATATTGAAGCTGTCGGAGAGTGGCTGGGAAGTCGCCACTTTTTTATCTCTTCTCTTTATTCCAATTTTTTGTTTGAAGTTCGCGGTAAAATTGGTGTCATTGTTATCAGGACGACACAATGTTTTCAATGAACCAAACTTGGGTTTTGTCTTCATGGCCTCTTTAGAGATATCTTTGCGTCGGTGCAAATGTTGATTTCAAGGCCTCATTCGTTGTTACGTAGGTTCGTAATGCGTGCACAGTGAATACAATGGAGGTTACGTGAAAAGGGACCACTCAGCGGAGAGTCTGCGACCGATGGGCGGCGCCGGCTCGCAGGAAGTGGTGCGGTGTTATGGTGTTTTCGCGCGGTAGACTGTTTCCGGCAAAGACGGTAACAGCTTGGGGACTAAGTTATAATTTAACAATGGATATATTAATTTCCATTCATTAATATGCTCCAAGGGAGAACAGTAACTGTAATGGGAAGATAGTCACGTGAGTGCGTTTCGGTGGTCAGTTGAGTATGTGTTCTCGTAAAATCACCCCTTAATTATTTTTATTTTTTCTTTCGCTCGCACCTATCGCAAACAAGATTTAGTTGTTTTACCTTGAATTTAAGAGAATAAAAGCACTGCAAAAATGAAAAGAATGAGAAGGAAATTAAAAAAAAACGTTTTGCATACTATTTATTGTAAATTGTGAACAGATTGGCCCAGCTGAATCTTTTTTTTACACATTCTAACAATTAAAAATAAGACTGCACAGCATTGTAATAACACTGCATTTTTTTTCCCAAGAACTGGTTAGGGACAAAGTTTCAATGACATTCAAGCCAATGCGGTAGAATTTAAAATGAAGAAAAACTCCGTACAGCTTTTTGACAATAAGTGCCAAATAACTAACCTTGTTTCCATCCTTTCTTTTTGCCATCGCCACACTCCCGAGTGACCCTAAGGCTATTTTTTTTCTCTTCCTTCTTCCGCAGTCTCATGTCGGGCATCCTCATCTCTTTGTTCTCGCCGAGACGGGAGAGGCTGCGTCCTCCTCCTCCTCCTCGCAACCTGCGGGCGCAGCTCGCCGCCTGCTTATCTGACCGTGAGCGATAGTTTGGACAGTGAACTGAGACGTGAACTAATCAAATCGTTCCTTGCGCGCCGCTGGCGTTTGTGCCTCGCGGGCAAGACCCGCCGACCAGCGCGCCTCGAAGAGGCTTGCTCCCTTGCTCCCTCATGCGGGCTGCTTCGTCTTGTCGTTCTTTCTGCTCCTGCTTCCTCTCCTCTATCTCTCTCTCTCTCTTCGTCGAGACTGTCTGGCCTCCGCTAGTAGCGGCGGCATGGCCGAAGTTTATTATTTCTTTTTCGTACGGCGGTGTCTCCGCACCGATCAATTTGGCCTCTTTACTCGCCGCTGACATTTTTACGCCCTCAAGCGGGAGACCCCGCCGCGCTCCCTTTGTTCGGACGGACCGAATGCCCGCACAGTGCGTTAAGACGGCCCACAGTTTCTTGTAGTACGGTGGAGGAGCTTCCACGTGGCTAGATTTTAGAGGTTGAAGTTTGCATGCAAAATATCTCTCACAGAAGAGAGAGAGAAAAAATTCGTTTATTGAGGTAAGGAGGCCAGATGCCATAACTTTTTTTTTTTTCTATTTTCGTATGCACACAGTCAGACGTAGATCGACAAAAGCCGCTCCCATCCCCTTCACTTCGGCACACACACTCCCTTCGGCCACCTGTTCTCCTCCGGAGCTTCGCATTCTGATATCAGAAGCTTCGGAGCTTCGCATTTTGATGGCCCCTAAAAATGTTTCCCCAGTAATGCATTTGTGCTTAGGAGTGAAGCAGACTTTATGAAGATCGGTGTGCTCTTTGTCTTAGTAAGCTGACTTTCCCAGATTAATTGGTGCATCGTGAGGTCTAGTCGTAAAGAAAATTAGGCGGAAATGGGCGCGAACATGGTGGAAGAGGACCACCTATGACGATCGGGCCGCGAACGCCAAGCGTAAGCTCGATGCCCATCGGGGACCTCTGACACCGTGAGGCGGAAAGCGCAAGGCTTCGGCGTGGATACAATCCCTCTTAACGCTTTCCTGGCGCAGTGGTGCGGTTTGAGCGGGACATTCTGGTCAACCAATCTGCCACAAACAGCTGCGGTGGTCATACCCCTTCACAGAGTGGAACGGTACTGAACCTTATAGTTTAACGCTGGCCGTGGCTGGAGCCACTCTGCCTCTGCAATCGTGAAAAAAATTCGGCAGTGATACAAAATGCACCTTAGGTGTAGGTACGCTAAATACTCAGACCCGTAGCTGAAATGTTTTCGAGTGTGATGGTTCCACATGTATTACCTGCACAGAGCGCCATCCGCAGCTGCGTCCGCGTTGTTGCGGATATTTCCCGCGTATTAGCGCAGACACTTCGTGAGTGGCACGTCTAGCTCTGCATTCCTAAAATCCGGTCTATATCCGAAGCCAACCTAACTGGATCAAGCCTGTTTAACCAGAGAGGTTATAGAGAGGGCGGCTGCCGGACACCGTTATTTCTATTAGAACGCTGTTTGGATGGTCTTCCGCTGCCACCTCCAGGAGAGATGGAAATCTGCCCTTCACCTGTCTACGCGCATTCCGAGGCGTTTTGTAGCCACGGAGGCCCGCGCTCCTTTCCGTTTAATTTCTGGGGAGCGGGCGTGCTTGCTCACGTTATACCTCCGTTCACCCGCAACGCCGCCGCCTTTAATCGCGATGGGTAACGTAACGCTTTCGCCTTACGTTTTGCAGGAATTCCCGGGTGGGAATCGTCAAGTAGTGCGGAAGTATTTTTTTGCATCCGCCCATCTCCGCACGCACACTCGAACGTCACCAACGTGTCTGCGAACCACTACCGAACTTCGTGAACACCAGTCGTAGTCATAGTCCTAATCGTTAGTCAGTACTGGTAACATAAACGTTATCCATTACAACCCTGTCATACGATAGTAAAGTCTTAAGTCATAAGTCATAAACGGTCATAAATCATGGTTATATGTCGTAGTAATAGATGTCCGTAGGGCGTAGTTGAATCGTGCCATAGTCACATTTCATAGAAGATAGTGATAAGCGATATCGAACTAATGATCACGACTCAGTTATCATAAATGTATGTACCCTACATGACCGGGTGTGAATTCATAGAGCGCATCGGGTCGCACATTACAGGTATAAGACAGATTTTAGGGGAAGTAGCTAGCTTCAAAATGCCTATGAATACAGTGTTTTGCGCCAGTGAATTTCTTTAATTCAGTCAGCTCACAGCAAGCACGCTTAAAAATTGCTGTCTGCTCTCGGTGTCAAACCATGAGTTTATTTTTTTTTTTGTTTCGCGGCAGTCTCGCATTTACCTCTCTTCAATCGTTACTTAAGGTCACACACAACTAATATACCTATTCGAAAGCACTAAGCGCATCCGCGAATGACAAAGCTCTTGCATACTTCATCTGTATTGAAATAGCTGGACTTCAGTTTATTGAAATACTGGCGCATAGTTGAACTATGAAAAGAAACGATAAAATGGAGGCGGGGGGCTTGTTTTTGAGATACCGCGCACGCCCAATACAGCTCCCAGCTCAACTGCTGTCATGAGCTCGCGAAGGAGTGCATTATACAAATTTCAAGGAGCAGAAAGGAAAAAAATACAAAAAGAGAGGCGTCGGCGACACCCGAAAAAAAAAAAAAAAGTAGTCCGTTAGAAAGTACATTTTCGCAGACGCGCGCAAGCCATCAAGCGCGGCCGTTATCAGCTGCGCAGAGCCTCCTATTTTTCCTTATTATCATTTTTTTTTCTTCATCTGCATGGCTCTCTCGGTGCCGACAGCCTCCGCGCGGCACAGCACAGAAGCCGTTAATGACGCTGAACCCGGAACATCTGCAGCGATGGGCCGCAGTAAAAGGATCCGGGAGCCCATAACGTCGTCGCAGGAGCCGGGCCTTGCACTCTGTCTTGCCGCGCAGCCTAGGGCCACAGCTCGCACGCAAAAAGCGAGCCCTGCTCCCGGGTGAAAGCAGGGAAAAACGGGCTCCCAGGGAATTCGCGCGAGCCCGGATAGCCAGCGTCGAAGACGACGACGACGACGTTGCTTCACGTCAGCGAAGGTTGTAGAAATTACGCTTCTCCTTGACGTTTATTCGCACTTTTACCGTCCCCTTGCGTACGAAGCAGACGCGAGCGAGGCATGAACGAGTGACTGGAAGTTCTTATCAGTTAAATTATTCAGCATAATTTTCATCCCTGCTACGTGAAAGGGAAGTAAAGAACGAAATGTTTAGAATGACAGTGAATGAGCTAGAGTTCGGGGAAATAAACCCCTGTAACCCGGAAAATCTAGTCACGCTTAAAGCTAACAGCTCATGCGAATGAATCGGTGCTACACGAGAATACCGAATGACGTTCAACGCGAAAGACATTCGGTGAGCGAATGATTTTGGGAAACACATTCTCATGAACTTCTGAACCGAATAAGAAGCCTTGACACAAGCCGTTTACCACTAAACGAGAAAGTTCAATAATACACCGAGAAGCACTGTCTCTATAAACTATCACTAACTCGAATATTTTCCCCCTAATGTTGTTGTTAATTAGGAAAGAAGGCAAACAACGCCTTTGCAAGGCTCCGCCATGTTGCTTGTTCCGAAACCCGAATTTGTTGCTTACTTGCCTCGGCTTGTGGTGAACACTTATGCCACCGAGAACAGTGAACCACTTGTCTTATTAAAAAAAGTGGTCTTGTTTTTCATTCAAAAGCTATAAATGTTATAAAATCATTGTGGCTACATTTAAATTATTATCTAGAGAATTCCGCGGGTTTGCTTATCTTCACTGCTGTCTTTATCAAATGACATTTATTTCGCCGTGTAGAGCCGCATGGCCACCAAATCGAATTTACTTTACTGCTAATGTTATTTGTTTTTGAAATACATTAGGTTTGTTGTGAGACAAAAGCATTGGCGCCATTGTCGGACCTCCGGCGAGAGGAATCCAGTTAACCAACGCCGTAAAAAGTCACACAATCGATTTAGCCTTTACCTACATTTCGGTGCTCAGACACTCAGGGACAGTTACACAAGAGCTGTGTCAACGTAGAAAAACCGGGCTAGTTGGTAATGGTTCCTCTTCACAGCGCAAAAACGGACGGGACACAGCAAAAGCGCCTGCCCTGTGTTATTTTTTTGTCTTTGTCTCGTCCGCTCTTGCGCTCTGAAGACCAAGCTTCGGGATCAATTTCAATCAATCAATTTCAATCAATCAATCAATTTCAATCAATCAATCAATCAATCAATCAATCAATCAATCAACCAAGTAAATAATTAATTGTTTGATTGATTGGCTGGTTACTTAGTTAATTAATTAATTAAACAATCAACGCTTTATTTCAAGCATCAGTAAAAAAATATTTGCCAACTGCTTCGACGCAGCGCAAAAGGCTAGCGTGGGTCCAACTTAAGACCCACAACTGAAAGATGAAACTTTTTGTTTTACAGGCCTCAGCGCATCTGGCAACAACGTTTTGTGATCAGAATATAAACGCAGTTTTTAGAAACACCGCGTCATCCAGGCCATACCATTGGCCGCTCACGCGGTTTTCGAACCTTTATTTTTTTTTTCCTTAGCTTGGCCGCCCCCATAAGCGGGATGAGTTCCGAGTAAGTTACTCAGCGAGAAATCTTCTGTCTAATCTGGCGAGCATTGCGTCGGGACTAGGGTGCAGGAAGTACAATACGAACATGCCGCCTCGCAACGCACTCGGTTGGTACATCACTGTGGCTAACTGAACCCATTCGCAGAAGCACGGGGCTCCAACGAGATCTCACACACACAAAAAAAAACCTTACCACCTCTTCCTAAAGAACGTTGAGAGGAAGCGCGAAAGCTCTCTCACATCAAAACTATGTCAAAAGTGTGTTATAACGTTCGCTATAAGTACTTACAACCTTCGCTGAAAGCGCGTCCAATCGATCGTCAAACCTCCCTAGACCCAAATCACAAATGAAGAACGAACCCATGGGACGATTTTCGCGCACTAAGTAAACGCTTATACGAAAGATGTAAACGCATACCAATACGCGGTTTATGAGATAAAGCTATAGTACTGTACTCCTTCTCCATGATCGAGGCGCGTATGTCCTTATCTAGAAACCTTCCTTTTTCGCGATGTTCAAGTAACCATTCTGACACAATAGAAGCCTGGGTGTCCACAGATGTTATCAGAGCGTTTCGGTCGACCAATTAGCTTTCTGACATGACACCATTGGTCCCACTAGGGCAGCTTCCCATTTAAAAATGCCATCTCTGATTTGACCTAACACAATGATCGAATTGTGTTCTCCATAGCGCTATATGCCACAGCGAAGATCACATTTGCCCGCCAAATCGCAGTGTCGTGAAGATACTATGGCGAAAGATCCAAAAATTGAACAAAGCGGTCTAGCTCGACTCTGGGCTGGAAAAACAAATTTCGAAAGGACAGATTGACGCGTGCAGTTGACTGTCAACGAATACAAATGGCTCAGGGATTAGGCAGGCCGGTGCGTGGGCCGGTGTTTGTGTTACAACGCAGTCTTCCCAGAAACGCGCAACTGGATCAGGTTCCCTCCCCGGAAGAATCTTGTATCGTTTCTGCCAGCCCACGCTTCGCTTCAGACCAGATAAGATAGCCGTGTGTGCGGCTGCACGGGAAAGAGTAACAACACAGCCAGATACGCTCCGCGGAAATGTGGTGCGATGCTTGTCCATCACCCAAATATCATCGTCAGACAGAGCGACTGGTTTCTTGGGTACATTGGAACCGCAAAGTGGTGAAGGGCGCGGTCGTAAGGTTCAACGAAAATTTCAACTGAAAATCAACCGAAGGTCCGACGAGGCTTTCCTTTACATTCTTTCAACGTTCTAGACATCCGCCGTAATTTTTCCAGACAACAAAGAGTTATAGCGAACACAAGCGACGCAGTCGAGAAGCACACACAGATAAACAAATATAAAAATAGTGTATAAGAGTGTACGAGAATGGAATTAACATTACCGAAATATTATGCGACGTGAATAAGCATTGTACCCCATTAATCGAGATGTCGGCAATGTGCAAGCAAAGACTGAATTGAAAGCCCGAGTGAAAACATGTCAACTGTTCAAATTAACGACTAACAACCACGATCTTACGAAAACTTTGAGCTTACAAAATGCAGAAAAACCAACCCTCAATGAAATGCTTACATTGATAGAGAAGCCTAACCCATTTTGTATAGCGTGCGTTAACACAAGACACTCCTAATATGCAAACTACTAACCGCTCATCAGACAGCGTTGTTTCCTACAAAACATGGAAAACGGACGATGGAACTACGTTGAAGCTTTCCGATAGCCTATTGTAGAAGTTCTGAAGTGCGTGACAGGGTGTTCCTGTTAACTTCGTGAGTTAGTATGCGCTCGCGTTGTGTTCTTCTCGCGCCCCGTAAAGTGGGCGCTGTTCCACCACAAAGAATGTATACCAACTAGCCAATGCAGATCTCGAACTTGTAGCATCCTTGCTAACGCCTCGGGCGGGGAAGGTGAGCGGCCTAGACACCATGAAATTGCCTTTCGGTGCTCTTGCATGAATAGCACTCTTCAGGTCTGTACAAACAATGAGGCTTTGTATGAATTTGTGCCGGAACTGAAAGTAAACCTCGGTACTGAGGCAATGTAACGGGTGAATTACAAGGCAGGCTGAAAGAATTCATTCCGGAATAATCCCGCCCCTTCGCTGTAGCGCATCTATGTTTTACTAAGGTCAGAAACTGTGTTTCTATTGCCTCAATGAGTTCTGCCTTGTACCGGCATTTTCTGCTCCACGAAATCGATGCATATTTTAATAACCCAATGTAAGGTGAGGTATACAGCTGAAAGAATGAGTCTGGATAGTTTCTGTCTTTCGGGATTCGGCACAGATGATTGAAGCTTGCGCAAAGCCTGACGTTAACCAGATTAGTATGACCTGGAAAGGTTAGCTTGGCGCAAAAAAAAACTGCCGTTTTAATTATTCTCCACGTGTACCATAGATAAAATTGGTATAATTTGTTTTACGTGTATATGGTGGCACTCTGAGTTCTGCTCAAGTTTAATTGTTTCCCCTTTTTAACAATGGAACAGTCCGATAATACGCGAGGGCACGTTGCGGCTGTGCTCAAACCTGAGATGCAATTTTTTTTTCTAATTTACAATGTCTCGTCATATGAGATTACCGCGACAAGTCACTGGCTAAAAAGTGGTGCAATTATTTGAACAGACGAAAGGATTTTTTTTGAACACGTAAACGCTGTGTGAAGGGAGAGGAGGTCAAAAGTAAAAGCTTAACCTTTTAATTACGTTCACAGGGTTCGGAAAACAAATGTTTAATTAATTTGCTTTCATAACTGGTGAATATATTTTACCCATCAAATATGGTGATAACCTCTTCTGCATCTGCCCCAAGGCAGACGTGTATAGTTAGTGTCTCGTAACTCGAAACCCTATCATCAACGTACTGGTAGATTTTACTATGATGAATGGCAGAGGATAACTCATTAAAATAATGATTAAAAAAGAGCTCACAAAATTCAGCCCCAAATAATTAATACATAATGTTAATTATAATTAGCGTAGGTACGTGCAGGCTTGCACTCTTAGAAAATGATGAAAATGTAAGGCAGAGTAACAAAGCATGATTTCTTTCCCGCAGGGCATTTTTTCTTAACGGCCTTCTTGTAGACGTCAGCCATTCTTGCGACAACAGCTCTTATGCCAGTGCTTCTGACGTAGTTTGCGTACATTTCGAGCCAAATGTCCCAACACTGAGCTAATGCAAGTTAATTTCTTCGAACACGTCATCTCCTTTAAGCGCTTTTTTTTGTGGAAGGATGACAGCAGAGTACTGCTTAACCTTTCCTCGCTACTTACATGCTACAGCCTTGCAACACCCACGTACGTTCTCGACAAATTTCAAACAACATTTTTTCATCTTTCTGCCACACACTCTACTTAAATCTATCCACGTGCAGATCCTCCTTTCCTCTTGTCACCTCCACTGTCCAATGTGCTATTCAGCGTCTCTCCCCCCCCCCCCCCCCCAAAAAAAGAGTAATATTATGCCCTCCCCGCTTCAGTACGTCTTTCTTAAATCTTTATCATCTCTTCCAGTGAAGGTCTAAGCTAAAGATAGGGAGAAGGACTTGAGTTAGAATTAACATGGGCAAGTAAAGCATTGAAGGGTAAAAAAAAAATATTTACTACAGCAGCTGACCAACTCTTCAGAAACCAGTATTTCTGGCTGTCCCATAATTAGGTCGTGTGGGCAGGCCTAGGATTCGCCAGTAAAATGTCTGATTTCTCCGAAACAATTAGCCAGAGCGCATGATTTTTACGGCCTTCGCTAGTGGACAGTAAAGCACGAGTTACCACTCATGTCCATGCATTAAGTGCGAGAATATTGTTACGAGAGGAAAAAAAAAACAAAGAATACAAACGAAAGCGATAGTGTTTCTTTCACTAGAAAGAAAAATATGCTCCCCCCATTCCACCCGCCTTCAATTGCACTCCAATAGCTTTGCTACACAAATAGTATCGAAATCACCATGCACCTTCGGGTTTCACAAAGAATCGGCTTATTTACTTTTCAGGCATGTTTATCTGCCCCAAAGGGACATGCAGCAATGGGATGCTTGTTTTGCCTACAATGGATGAAAACTGAGCAAAACTGGCACATAACGTCCGTTGCTTTAAAAAAGGAACATTAATGGTACATACCGGTAGATTAGTAGTTTGGAACGATATTGCCGCTATGTACTTTGTGTTCGAGCGTCCTTTCAACAGCTTTTTGGCCGGGCGGTTGAATAGGGTGGTAGTCAGACGGCCCAAAGTTTTTGTGTATAGGTACCCAAGCATTACTACCGTCCTTATAAAATCGGGCCATCTCCACTAACGTGAAACCTGGGGAGGTGCGAAGCATGCAGTGTATAAGTGTATTCAAAGATTGTTAGTCTCTCTCTTGCCACACGGCGCGTGCTGATATAGCCGACAACCCAATAACGAATACGGAAGAGAAGTGAAATTCTAAGCGGAGAACTTCAAATTTTGAAGTTAAAGCGAGTACGGGGCGAATTAGAAGCAAGCAAGCAAGCGCAAACGAAAAACGAGTGTACCCGATGTGTTCTTTTAGTACGCGTAATGCTCTAGCGCGAGGCGTTGGAAAGTGAGTGAGTCCCAGTGTTTTAGTACCGTGACCACGGGAAAATAGGACGACGAACGACGACGACGACGACATGAGACGCCGACAGACCGATTACCTAAGCTTCTTCGCCCCTAAAAGGGAGTGAACAGCGGTACGTAGTGTCATGGACATCCTCTACCGACGACGAAGACGGGTGGAGCAGGCATTGCTCGAGCTGTGATGGCCGCATTGTAAATAGAGTGAATCGCTTGTGTAAATAGATCGCTTCAGCATCGTCCACGGCTCATGTCATCCGTCCTGCCACAACGTAACAAAATAAAAAAAAAAACCATGTTTAATTTTTGCTCCTGTTCAAAGAGAGCCTTACCCTGTGCAAAAAAAAAAAAAAAGCAGACAACATTCGCGGGGCATCAGAACAATCAGGGAACATTGTGTTTTGGGGGAATACGAAGAGCGCGGCAGGTGTGTCTTGCACTTTGTTCCTTCCCTCCACCCCCCCCAGCTTCCTGATCCATGCTCGAACCATCTGTCTTAATCCTGCTAAATAAGAAGATGGCTCCGAAAGAAGATCCGACTCCAAGATTAACCTATTTTATGGCTACTTCCTCGAAAGCAGCCAAATTCGAAATTCGAAGCAGCCAAATTGAATTCAAAAGCGAACAAAAAGCCGCTTTCGAATTAATTGGGTAGCGGACTAAAATTGGAGGTTTAGCGCAGTGAAGACAAACACGCTGACCGAACGGGAGAGGCGCCAAACCTTCTGTTGCAGTCATGAACCAACTAGCCCAGCAACACGTTTTATGGGTGCGACATTCCGTTTCGCAGTAATCGCAGGAAAGCACTTCCAGCACGATGCGGAACTGTAACTAAATGTGGTGGCAGACTCCTCCCAGCTTTTAAACCGAGCGAAAATATGCTGAAACACCCTTGTTTACGGAATGATGAGTGCACTTGATCTGAGGGAGCAATCTTCCAATAAAAATATCACGGAAATAGAGGTGCATCGCTGGGGCTGAAACGCACGATGTAAACATTAGAAGCGACGCCGATACCAGCTAGGACACGGAAGTCAAATTCAGTTCATTAAACTTTGTTGAGGTTGGGGAAGGGCTTAGAGGTACAAACTAGGGCGGAGACCTATTTCCAGGGCCCCAGAAGCTTTGTGCCCCAGCCCAGGCCCTGTCGATCAGCTGGCGCTGGTCTTTCAAAGCCTCGCTGGCCAGAGTCGCCTCCCATGTCCTCTAGTGAATGAGGTGTGGCATTGTTTCCGGCTTGCCATATAACGGGACAGTTCAATGCAGTGTGGAAGAGGGGGATTTCTCGTTGCATTTTAAACAGTCCTCACCCAATCTGTCTGGAAACATAAGCGCCAGCTTTGATTTGTGTGGGAATGTTTGTTTGTATTCTTATCAGTGTTTATTCATCGTAGGGGTTTAGTGCGATATAGGAGTGGGTAGTATTCTCCTTTCAAGTCTTTTCTTTTAAGACGGTCTCCGTAGGATTCGTATGGTTGAAGGGCGTAGGAGTGGTTCTCGTCGCTGCGGTTGGCGAGACTTTTCGCAAGGGTGTCAGCGCTCCCATTTCCCTGCAAGCCTTCGTGCGCAGGGCACCATGTAATGTTGTGTACACGGTTCAGCTCCCTTGGGATGATATGTTTAGAGCCAATGGGTATTACTCCGGCAGTGATGTTTTTGATGGCTCTTGTCGAGTCCGTGATGATGTTTAAGCTCCTGTTATTTGCTTCTCCCCATCTGATAGCCATCAGAACAGCACTGGTTTCGGTTCATCAGTGTCTTGTCTTCTAAGCGTGGCGTAGTCTATGAGGAAGCCTTTCAATTCGACAACTTCTGCAATGGAAAAGCCGTGTGGCCCCTTACTTGCGTCAGTGTAGACAGTGTTTACGTGATTTTTTAACTGTCTTCTTAGAGAATTGGTTCTTTCTGTTCTCATTTTTTGTTGGGTGTTTTGTTCATGTGTTTGGGTATAGGTAGTGTTCTTATTCCCTTGCTTTTGTTGGGTAACAGTTCTGCCGTTCTGTTCAAGAACTGTTTTTCTGCTGGGGAGCCAATGTTAGACAGAATTGCTCGACCTGTGTGGGTTTTCAGTAGTAGTCCTTTCTGGTTTTTAAGCTCTGCATCCCTTATTCTTCGAATGTGTTACACACTCCGAGATCGCAAAGTTCATTTTAGCAGTTGATCAAGATGGCGGCAGCTTTTAACCTAACTACTAGATGGCGCTAGGTGCAACAGGAGTGCCAGCCCTGCACTGACTTGGAAATTGGAAGTCGTTTGTTTGGTAGTGGACAGCTCAGAAACAAATTAAGTGGTGTTTTTTACTCGCCGAAGGTATACCCCATGCAAGAATACGCTCCGTAGTGCACGCGTAGGAGGAGGACTAAATTTGGCCAGCCCTACATGCATGCTTTATACTACCACCGGCGGAAGCTTGCACGCACGGGCACTTTTCTGCTTCGCCTTTACCAAAAAAGTATTACAAACTTTGCAAAGAAAAATAAAACCCCTTTGGGACGTTCGCCGAATCTCGAGGAAGTTTTCTCCAAGCTAACGAATTTCTGAGCGGTGCATTCCCTCTCTGTCCCCTGCGCATTTCGACCTTATTTTCATCTACTCTATTCAAACTCTGCATAGCTATATGAATATGTAAAAACCAAATAGGAAAACTAGACAATGAAAATGACAATAAAGCGATGTTTGTCCAGAGGCTATGTCTTTCTTTTTAGGTTTTTTTTTTCTTTTTATTCACGGCGTATGACACACCCAGAAAATATTTCCGGCTACAGCCACTGCCAATCTAATTGTCATGCGTACTCCCCGGAAACGGCAAGTGTTACAAGAGCGTGGTCCTAAAGAAATCTCATTTTCAATTGTACAATGGCAGTAGTGGCTCTTCCCGTTGCTTATATACGTACGGGTAAATTATCGGTACAATGACACTTTCTGAGATGCAATGCGCTACTTCTACTTTGGGATGATCATTCGATCATTCCATACGCGGAATATTCATCCGTCCAAGCAACCGTTGAGGTAGAGGCGGAAGGAGCAACAAAAACAAGAAAGCATCCAGCTCGTTTGGTGAAGTGGACGGTCGCCTCCAAGCACACATTACGCTTAAACGAATGGAGGAGTAGAAACGCTCGTGCAGATGTCGACTGGTCTTACACCAAAGGATGCGTGGACACCATGAAGCTGAATCGTTCCAGGGAAGCAACGGATTTGACTTTACGTGAAGATGGTATGTGTAAATATGGTTGACTGCAATTGTAGTGAAGGAAGAACAACACAGAAAAGGCAGTAAATCATACAGAGAAACGCGAAGGATACTATCCTACATATCGGATGATTATGTCGTGGGTGCAAGATAGAAAGATTTGGTGTTAAAAATACCAAAGGGGTACTAGAAATATAAATAAGCCTTTCATGGTGACACCTATTTAAATTATAGTTCTTTTCCGAACCCTAGCCTTCTTCCTTCGCCTTATGTTCCAGTTTTCAGTAGAGATTTATAATAGCAACCACAGAATACCAAGCGAGAAAAGCTGAATACAGCAGACATCGTACACGCCTTCCTCCCAAGAAATGCCACCCAGCATGACGGCGTGATGACCAAGCTCAAATGCACGCCCCCTCCCCTCCGGTTGAACGCGATGCACAAGGCGCGCCTGTTCCGGGAGGGCGCCTCAGATGTCTTCTCTTCTTTCTTCATGTGTGTGTGCATTCGCGTCTATCGTGGCTCCTTCACCAAAGGTCAAAAAGCGAGTACGTCATGCAGCTGAAGGCGACCAGACGTTTCTGCACCCCGATGAGGGCCCACCAAAGAGAAAGATACCGTTCCCTGCACACTCGGCACGTCCGGAGACATTTCACTTCTCTCGACGCCGCCGTTGGCCCACGCGGTCTTGGGCTGCCTGAGACGCCTTCTCTGCACGTTGTTTGTGTGCGGTACCGCTGTGTACATACATGGGCTGTGGTGCTCGCCACAAGGGCTGTCATTGCATGTTCCTCATCCGTTCAGGGTAAAGGCTTGAGAAAGCGTGGGTTGGCAGCTCTGCAACCACCGCTCAGCGGTGTCACACAATGAGAGAAACAACGCCGGCGTCCATTCATTTCAATGCAGGAGGGAAAGTGTTTTAAGTAAACTGATGCCGAGCGGAATCCGAAATGAAAACAACGTTGCTCATATGGTCTGACCCATCAGGAGCCTGCTTTGTAGATTCTCAATGGTTTCCACTGATTCTCACTGATTTTCAATTATCTCTACTTCATAACTTTCCCTGTAGATCTCAGATTTCCCCTGTATGCAGGCCTGTTTGATGTCCACTGTGAAATTGTGATGTCTTGTCGGAAGGTGCACCTGCAGAGGCACCAGGTGTCCGTAGGTCATCACTGGCATGTTGATGTAGTGGTTGTGGATGTCATGGGGTGCATATCAGGAGAGTCGCAGAGCAGTGAGCCGTCGTCCCCTTCTGGAAATGCCCGGTAGATGAGGTCGTGGGCTGTGGAATGTGCCACCTCATTTCAATGAAGGAATCTCTTGAGAAAGAATGATCATTACGAGAGTAGTGAGGGATACATTATGAGTAAGGCTACGGGTTTTCGGATTAATCCGAAAAAATCCGACAAACACTCGGCGGTTGAAATTTTGGACATTTCGGATTTGTCCGACAAACACCCTTTTTAGAGAACGCGGTGGGAAAAAATGACGATCGAAGTTTGGACCTGAGGATATCCGATAAGTTGTCGGTACAACCGGCCGTTCTCCCATTTCGGCGGTAACTACGAATGGCCACCGGTCCCCCAAGGAGGCCCTCCTGTCCTCTTTCAAGGCCAGTACACCCGTCAAAACAAGGGTTAGCTACCCAGACCTGGTTGTGTATAAAAAGTTTATGCGGCATCACTTACCGTAACATGTCTGCTTTTTCGCTAATTTTGCATTTCTAAAGTCGGGTGCACATTTGCAATCCTTTATAAGAGACGAAAACTGTGGCATTGTCTCCGTCTTTATTTGAATTCCATATTCTCGAAAGCGGTCATTTATACATCGGTCGGTTTGGCCGATATAAACTTTACCAAAGGTCTACAGCATCTCGTAGTCCACGCCTATCGCACACTTAACGAAGGGCTTGCCATAGATGTGGTCACATTTTTGTGCAGATAATGTTTCCGCGATTTCGATTATTTAAAACAGGCCGATATAAAATCCGGAATTTCGGAGAATCGGACAATTACAAGTTTTAAACTCCGAAAAACGTTGAAATTTTGCTAAAAATGAGCTCCGATAAACACTCTCCCGAATTTCAGCCAAAAATAGGACTCCTAAATCCCGGAGCCCTGATTATGAGCCAAAGCACCGGTAGGAAACTTCCTGAGCCTGTTAGTATGGCACGATCTGGGACCACCTGTTTCTTTTTTTTTTTTTTAATGCGAAAGCGTCATATTTCTCACCAAATGCGAAAAGTCACCGTCGTCGTCGTCGGCGTCAACACGAAAGGCACCAAAAGTCACGTGACCCCAGCGGCTTGAACTGTGCAGTGGAGGAGCGCGGGGTGCCCTGGCGCCCTTGCTTGGAGATCCCGTACGCTGATTGCGGCTCGGCGTGCGCGCCAGTGTGTTCGGTGATAGTAGAGCGCCAGCGCCCAACAGGCAATTGCGCAGTGGAGGAGCTTGGTGGCGCTCTGGCGCCATTGCTCGGCTTTTTTATTTTCCCAAGTAAGCAGTCAAAAGGTTTCTGCTGAATTGTTTGCCAACTGAGCCACGTAACGTGCGGGTGGCTCTCACTCATTATAGCACCTTGTATCTACTGTTGTTGCCTTGGGGAGGCTGCTGGGAATGGGACAAGGCTGAGGCTGAGGATGGGACGAGGCTGAGGGGGCCTCTTGTTTAGCGTTTTTTGCGACCAACCATGACTAGCTACTTCTTTTTTGCCTCCTTGAAGGTTAATCGACTGCATCGCATCTCGTGCTGCTATCGGCTGCGAGCAAACATTTCCTCGTCTCTGGCTTTTCTCAACGGGATTTACTATCGGCGTTCTTACAACTCGCATTTCTGCTGACTACGCGAGTTAAGAGAACTTTCTCGCCATTAATTTCTTCCCTCTTATTTACAGCGAACAAACCGCAACAACAACGTCTGCTTCCAGCACAAGGAACTGCTTTATTTACCCGCTCACCCCGCGTGAGAAAGAGGGAGAGAGAGAAGGAAACAAAAATACCGGGTCCGCCAAACCGCGTATGGATGATGCCCGCGCCGCTCCCTCGGCACAGACAACCGCGGGCTCGGACGCCGTCTACTCGTCGCCGCTTCATTCATATTTTTTCTGCTTCTCTCCTCCGTCTCGGCGCGGCCAATGCAGTGGAAAGAGGGAGAGGAAGGCTGGGTGGAGAGGGAGAGAGAGAGAGAGAACGCGCCCTCGCGGCGCCCGGCCCCGCAGTCGAAGCCGCCGCGCCGTGGTAGTAGGCTGCGGGCGGGACGCCGGTGCAGATGCGGCCACACGTCGGCGATTGCGCTCCGGAACGCCGTACAGAGAGAACTCCGAGCGGTGTGTGTGTGGTGCCCAGAGGCGGCGGAGGTTCTCTGCTGCTTCCGCGAGGAGGAAGAGGAGAACCGTGCGAACTGCGGGCGTGGAATACTGCTTCTAGGGGACAGGAGTGAACCCGGGTTCACGGATGGATGCCGCCGGAGGGACTCGCGAAGCGACCCGCGGTTCCTTCTGAAGAAATTTTCTCAAGGACAACTGTTCCAGGTGGGGGCCTCTTCGCTAACCGTTTTGACGTCTAGAAGGGTAGCAGGGGAACTTACCTTATTAAACCATTTAGCTAACATGAGAGTTGCACATCGGGAGGCTTGACATAGGACTGGGAAGATTCTCAAATTGGATAGGACGTCTATACAGAAAGACGAAAAGTATATGTAAATAACTAAGTCTAGGACCCTCATCTGGCGCCGTTGGAAGCGATTGTGAGCCTGCGGCTGTGTACCCTTGGCCTCCAAAGCAAGGATGTGACTAGCGCTGAAGTTTATTATTTTGATTTTTATTCTCTCTTTTCCTGTCATTATTATCCCTTTGTCGAAGTGCACTAAGGTTATAGGGAGTATCTTAAATGGGAAATGCGGGGTGTTTTCTCTCTGTTCTGGGTTTTTTTATCTTAAATTCTAGCACTACCTTACTCAGACGAATTACATTACACCCCGTTATGGGTTCTGGTGCCTCGGTGGCTACAGGGTAGCACTAGTAAGCCCGAGGTAGCGGGTTCGATTCACCGCCGCTGTGGCCATTTTCGCTAATTCTGGTGAAAAACGAACGCCCGAGTAACTATATTTCGGCGCAAGGTAAAGATATGTGGGTGGTCTATATGAGTTCATAGCCTTCCGTACTATTATGGGGGCGCATGATAACCCACATGCTACTTAAGCGCTGGAAACCCAAATTGGAAAGTTTTCGCCCCCATGTTTTCTCCTGAAGTAATTCCTACGAATTCTAATAAAATTCTTGCAACACGAACACGGATGAGAGAAATACGATATTCTCGACGACGCATCACACTAGAGTACGAAGGGCCTCTCTGAGTACCGATATTTCCTCGAAAGTACACACTGCGGGATGATTGCTTGCGGAATCTATTTCGTATCGACGTAGTTCAGCTCAAGATCTGATAGTACAAGGACGATATAACATCCGAAAAAAAAAAAGAAAAACTAGTGGTGTTTGAACAAGCCCTTGGCAAATGACAAAAACTGCCACTGTTGGGAAAGAGCCCGTTTAAAGCGAGGAATTTGAAATCTTCGCTACACTTTTATGAACCCGGTCGTCATATGGGTGAATGTTCAAAGCGAACGTTCTCCGCCTAAATATTATCGACTCACGTCGTTCGAGTTTAAATATTTCGCAATTAATCAGCTTCCTTCACTACTGCGAGGTGTTCAAACGGGTTAGCACGAGGAAAAAAGTACGATTATTCAAAGACACAGAAGTCAAGTTTGCCTCTGGTAAATGTTCCACCATTTTTGTGCGCGTATTACACACGTGGTAAAGTCATAAGCGGACGACCCAAAAGAATGCTAATCCTTGTCTAGTAACTTATTTACGAAGTTATGTAACTTAACGGCGGCTCTAAAACACGCGGAGGCCGAGATGCGGTGCAGTTCAGCGTTTACACTTCTCCCTTAAGCGCGGACTGCCAGTCATAATTATAGGCCGCCATGAAAATTACGACCAATCCCTATTGTAGTTTTTTTTTTTACAGCAAAACACTGCATGCATAGGTTGGACTCTGGTAATTCCCAAACAGCCATGGCGAATCTTCTATGGTCTGTTCAATTCGGCTAATGAATCAAATTGCCCCTATTTGTGGTTGAAATTATATTGCTTCGATTTTATACTGCTTTGTCAGTATTCAATCTCAGCCACGTTCCTAACAACCCCTTCCCCCTACTTGGACCTCAGGTACTCCTGTTCCATATTATAATCAAAGCCTCTTTCTTAAGGAAAGATGATGTCAAAACTTGAATCTTTCTCCATACTATCTGAGTTAAAGTCAAAGCCCAAAATACAACGGCACAACCGGATAGACGTCGGCTTCATAACGTGAGGAGCCCAGCGGTTCGTTACCAACCATGAAAGCATTGTTTTCTTGAAACACTTGATGTCCCTTTGTTAAAACCCATTGTGTAAGTTGGCTTTCCTGCAGTGCGTTTTGGACGCAGCGATTTAGACTTTTGGACTTGGCCTTTAAAGACATTGGCTTTCGACCAGAGAAAGCTCCGAGTTTCAACCATCTTTCCCTTCACCCGCGATCATCATCATCGTCAGAGAAAGGCTTTCCTGCGCTGCGTTTTTGGCCAACGTCACCATCAGTGAGACACAGAAAGGCGCGCTTTAGACGTGCTACAGTAAAAGCTCGTTAATTCGAACTCGAAGGGGACCATAAAATTGTCCGAATTAAGCGGAGTTCGAATCAGCGGGCGGCCGCTAGAATGAATGGAAGTCGCGCCACAAGGCGGGGGCAGAACACAAAGAAGTTACCTCTGGACTTCTTATCGCGAATTAGGCGCTACTACGCCTTTGTGGCAAGTGATTTCATAAATACTGTTTCGTACATAGTAGTGGCATGCGCCGGCGCACTGGCGCCGGTGGCGCGGCGCCCTCTGTAGACACGAAATAAGCTGTTGCAGGAGCGTAGCGCACGCGCCACGCTGTTGTTTTTCTGTTTCGTTGTTTTGCATCTCTAGTAAATTTGGTTTGGTTTGAGATTTGCAACACATTGTAATCACTCTAGGTCGACTTCTGCCAGGAGCGATTGAAACCAGGGGATCATAGTTCGAATTAACCGTCCTGGATACCGACGCGTGCGAATTATCGGGAGTTTTCTGCCATTGAAATATACTGGGCTGGGCCGGGACCAGGGCGTGAGTTCGAATTAACGAGCTTTTAATAATACTACTTCTTTAGTTTAGCGAACCTCGAGAACGCCAGTCTGTGTTGACAGGCCACGCGGGACACCTGTCGTGAGATCGCACTACGCTGCTCCTGCAACAGGCAATCACAGAAAGGCTCGTGCCATTTTGTCGCCCAATGCCTACGGCGAAGCGATGAAAGCAGCACGACGGACGGGGCCTAGGACAGGAGAGAGAAACACTTGCGCTCTTTGGCGTCACTTCGATCATGTACCAATCAGCCCAAGTTTCGACACTTCCAACGTACGGCACTGACACCTGAACGCGCCTATGGCCAGTTCTTTAAAGTGAAAAGCCTTCTTAGTGGGACCAATGACGTCCTGTCACAAAACTAATGCACTTCCCCATAGACCGGTTGGTCGACCGAAAAGCTCTGATAACATCTTTGAACACACGGAGTGTGCATGAAGCCGGGCTTCCATTGTACCAAAACGGTTACTATACGCGGTTACAACTCAAGAACGGCACCACCTCATGTAGTGTATCACTCCGCCAAAGCGCCGGACCCGTGACGTCAGTGCGCGCGCGTTTTGAAAGGGGTTTGCTATGAATGCGTGATACCGTCTGCCTTGTCTCACGCAGTTGGCTTGTCGTCACTGGAGTCGCTTATAAGCATATTAAGTCCAAGAAATCACGGTACCGGCTCACGCCATGTTCAAAATATTCCCAGTAAACCCTACTTGCACCGCGCGGAGAAACGTCCGGCTACGGTGATAAGGCACAGCGGCAACTTCCGGTGCCGTTCTTAAGTTGTCACCGAGTATAGAAAATCGCGTAAAAGGAACGGTTCTAGATAAGACAATACACGCATCGATCATGAAGAAAGAGTGCAATAGTATGTCTATATCTCATAAGATGCATGTATCGGTATACATTTAGATCGTTCATTGATGCGTTTACTCTGTGCACAAAAAAATGTCACACGGATTCATTCTTCGTTTGCGATTCGGGTCTTTCAAAGTTTCACGATCGCTCGGATGCACTTTCAGCGAAGGTTTCAGCGCACTTTTGACGCAGTTTTGATGCGAGAATACTTCCGCGCTTCGCTCAACGTTCTTAAAGAAGGTGTGGTAAAGTTTTTTACCCTACTCTAATGGTCGGCATGCATGGCGGGGACAATATTTAGTTCGACTGTGCATTGGCTACAATAGCGCAGCCTGTAGATAAATATACCCTCACTATAGCATAGGTGTTTCACAACTGTTTTCTGAAAATGTCCTTTGTGGAAGCAGAACAATTATTCCTTTACACGGTCCTTGTACACATTGACGATTGACGCCAGTTTCGTCTGCTCTATACTTCCAACGATTGCATTCAGTTTTACCGTTTCGTCAGGTTGGTGGAACTCTGACGTGACGTACCTTCTAAGTAAACTTTTGAGACTATAGCTTAGATCATACACTGTATAAAATGTACTCCTTTGGTAGTGCTTTTTAGAGATTGCGTTATTATATTGCTACTTTGCTCTTCCAGCTGGGCAGTTTTTCACGTCTTCAGATCCTCTTTTTTCAGTACCACTAAAGAAGCGCAGAGTTAAACCTGTAATCCCACCACCATATGAATTTAATTTTAACAGGTAAGCTGTTTAAACTTGGGCTTGGTCCGGTGACGTTAGCGAAAAAAATAACGCCAAGAAAAACAAAGCAGCGCTTGTATAAAGAATGCACCATCGATAATAGGGCATTATAGCAGTGAAGTCGGTTCTGGCGCCTGCTCAAGTGTGAGCACAAGGAGTATATGCGTACGCGCACCCCTTACTACACTCCATTTTAAAGGTTATATTCTTCATTAGGCTACTAAAACGCAAAAAAAGCTAAGCATGCCCTGGTGGTGCAAGCTAAAGGTCGACCTATCTTTTTTCGCCCTGGGATGCGCTGTCAGTGTTGGAGACCGAACGGAACGGCCTTCTAAAATCCGGCTACACTTGGTCTTAACCCTCACCCCCTAGCATAAACATCGCAAAATCTCGCAAAACCTACCAGCCAAACCTACCAAAACTTAGCAAAACCGGAAGAAGCTAGTTCGACCCCAAGTTCCACTGTTTCTCCAGCCTTTCACCATACTAACGCAAGCTGCGCCAATGTCTTTTATTTCCATGTTTGTCTTACGGCGGAGCTGTCAGCCTTTATTACGTAGGATTTTTCGGCGACCTTATGAGAGCAAGACCTGCCACACTGGTACACACCCACAGACGATCCAAAGGTTCATTGCCCGACGCTGTGGCTACATTTGTCTGATATAAGGCCTCACGTTACGCTTTCATCTCTGACCGCACTAGCAGGCACGCGCTGCTTGACGGACAATGAGTTATGTTGCTTGCATCATACTTGTATTAACCAACAGTTTCTTGAGATTTTTCGAATATTAGGTTTAACGTTACGCTTCAAGGTATGGCGACGCTAAAATATACCGGCACCTGCCAAGGCTTTCCGGGGATTTTCCTGCCAATGTTCGTCTGGGGCAATACCACAATAACACATCTACATACAATCCATGCCTTGCAAAATAAGTTTTCAGAGATGTATCTTCTGTCTCTTTTAGCCACCGTTCCTCCGGGCTTTTCTGAAACATAACGTAATGAAAATGAATCACTTGTACTCATATCGTCTCACCGGGAGTAATAAAAAAGAACCGAAACCACAAAAAGCGTTCTCTCCAACTATCGTCCCTAACCAAAAATTAATTCGTATCACACACAGAATAATGATATTTGGAAAAAATATCGTTTGTAGAACCAATCAGAGGACCCAAATGCTGAAACAAAAACATCCGCAATCGCTAAATTTTTGTCACACAAACAACATTAATGTCGAAATGACACCGAACAAGAAATTGTGTACCTTCTTTTCCCTTTAAAGCAATTTTCCTGGATCAAGCGATCGCTTCACATTGTAGAGCGCGTATTTTCCTGCGTCTACGTGTCGTAAGCGCAATATAGTCTTTGTTCCACACGTAAGTGTTCCTTTATTTCTTATTTTGATTTTGTTCGTGAACTCGTGGAAAAAACATGTGCAATCATAACTGTTGCACGCTTCCTGTTATTGCACAAACTGCCGATTGCTTGTATTCCTCTTACTCTTGATGGTTTTCCCTTCCACATAATTGGGCTGTTCTATGTTGGCAGTGCACGCTGCTTAAAACATGAACATGTTATTTTGTACTTCAGTTTGGGGGGTTGGGGGAGGAAGGAGGGTAGGAGCTAGTCAAGCTGTTCGTACAGCTTTTTTTCCTTGTCTCCCTCATCCCAAATGATGGAAAAGAAATTATTATTATCATGGCGGGAAAATCTCCGGAAAGGCTCATTGTTCAAGCGTCTCGGTATTTGTAATGAATAGAAGATAAAACCAATGCGTTGGGAGAAAGATCCAGGCGAGGGTAGTGAGAGGATACAAATAGCCCAAGTGCGTACCTTCCAGGGGTCGGGGCTATCTCCACTCCAATTCACTGTGAAGCGCCCACCTTAGCGGCCTATGTGGTGCGGGTTGGCCTTTTATTTTTGACCTTAGCGGCCCCTTAGAATTGCGGCCACGCACGGAAGTACGCCTCTGAAGAAGAGGCAAGGGAACATGAAAACTCCCAGCGGTGAGCACAGAGGCAAGCGCATGTTGCAGCTAAAACCACCAGAGGCCGACTCCACTACAACCGTTACGATGCGAACATTGCACGCCGGACATATATATCTCTCTGGCGAGGAAGACAACGTAGGAAAAGGAGATGACGCAATCACGACAGACCTACGTAGAGGATAGCATGCATACAGGATATAGGTACATAGAGGATAGCTTGATGTGAAATAAAATGGAAGGCTTTCTCTTCCCTGCATGTGATCAGTATTAATTGTCTGTCTTGTGTATTGTAGTATTTCTAGTGTCAAGTCATGACTGCATTTTCAAAGTAGCTTGATCAGGATACAATCCTGTTGCACATGCTGTTTTATGCGAACTTAGAAAAGCCGCCTCCCCCCACCCCTCCATTTAAACTGTCAACAATTCCAGCGCCCCATTCCCTAAGTAGTAAGTGTCTCAGACATACGCCTCAATGTTCTGCTTTGAAACACCCTTAAAGGGGCAAAAACAAAAGACAAGGGGTATTGTAATTTGTCCTGAAAAAAACCCGTGTGAATTTCCAAACTTGAACAAAAAACGGAAATTAAAGGAAAACGTTGACCAAATCGCGACCCCTAGAAGAATTTTGTAGGACCTCCAGGGAAAATTTCGTTGTCATTCCCGGCTCACTATGACCACGTGGAAAAAACATGCCCTGGCGGCTGTTTGGGGGGCCCGAGCCATTTGATCAGCAGCGTCTTGTCTAACCAATTAACAAACAAAATTGTTATTGTTGGCACGTTACATCCCTCCTTGCCCCATCTTCGTCACGTGGCGCAAAATTTGAAAGAAATTTCCGCGTGTTCTTCTTAACATATTTTGCAGGCCCTTAATTTTTGGGGGCAGAAAAATCAGCTCAAAAAAGGTAGGCCAAAAACCAAAAGCCTGCGGCATTCCTCCCAGATATGCGGAGGCCAAGAGTATATAAAGAAAATCACTGGCGCCTGAAAATGAGCTATGTATGGATTACCGAAAATGCAGACGTCAGCAACATGCTGCGTCTGTGGCGGCTGCTTCAATGACGAGCTATGACCAGCGGAGTAATGATAGCTTATGCCACAGAGTGCCAGTGATTTCCACACGCCGAGAAAAGCTGGGACTTTCGAACAAGGCCGAAAGGTATAAGCTATTACAGGATTACAACGCGATGTAAGTAGTCTAGAAAGCGATAATCCTTCAATGAAGAGCTCATTCATATTTCACGCCACCACATTCTTACCCCGACAGATTCGTAACTCGAAGGTCGCGAACGCCAGTTTAAAACTTTAGGTTCAACGTACATACAAAATCAATGAGATTAACTCTTTCTTGCAGGGAATTTCGTTTACAGTACGCGAACAGCGCCAAAGTTTGTCCCCCAACTTGTTTTGGAATTGCATAAACAGCCTCGTCAGACTGATTTAGTTTAAATATTTCTCTTACCCCAGTATAGCCACGTACCCGCGTGCATTGCCCGCTTCTAGAGTTCTTAAATTGAGTTAAAAACTATGAGGGGAGCTGCCATCATTGTAATTCTTTTTTTTAACATGTAAAGTTCCCGACACGTGTACGTACTGGATAAACAGGGCCAAGCAATGCCAACGATGGATAACCCACTCTCGCTCAATTACTTTTCTCCCTCCGAGCAAGCGTCGTGTCCCGACACGATTCCTGAATATTCATGGGGCGACGAAGAGGCCCTTTCAAGCCGGCCATGCGCTGTTTTGTTTTGTTTTCGGCGCGTCGAGTATAGGAGGGCAAGAGTCGCTTCCCCCCGCCCGTCCCAGCTCGTTTTCCGCTGCTGACTCTTGGCGGAAGCGCGCTGCTCGTCAACAGATCGATGCCAGAATAGCGCCGCCGGCACTCCATCAAAGGGGAACAAACCGACGACCCGTCCCTCAGCCGTCTGGGCGTTGGCGAGCCGACTGAATTTACAGTATTACGCATAGAGCGGAATTCAATTCAGTCTTATAGCGGCGCCCTTTTGCAGCGAAAGTGTACATGGTTAGGAATTCGTACATCTTTCTGCTCCGTCAACAAAAAGACAGTTCTCCTTCTCTTTGTCTCCATCCCAATCACTTGCGTGTGTGGTTTCCTCCGGCTCGCCAGGATGGCGGTATTCGCGCATGCTGTAACAAGCCGGGAGAAGACGGACGAAGAAGCCAGCTGAAGCCCTTTACCAAACGTTCCAGCTGCGCTTCTCTAATCTTTCCCTTCGCCTCCCCTTTCCTCATCTTTCCTCCAATAAAGTTTATTCAGTCAGTCAATCGCAAAATTCCGAGGTTCCACGTGTCCTAAAGAGCGAGGGGTTTCATAGAACTAGCTGTTCGTATGTGTGCGTTTGCCTGTTTATTCGCGTGCTCGCTTGCTTTTGCCTGGGTCCACAAACTCCGCAAGAATTCTCAAAGGTTTGCCGCGTTCCTCGTTCCAAGCGCTAGCGTGCCCAGTTTACTGTTCTTCTGCTCTTTCGTGGTGGCTTTTTATGCCGCTTGGTGGCAGGCCCGTCGAAACGTCAAGCGTGTCTAGTTTCATCCGGCCTTTTGGGGCGGCGGTAGTCGTCCACGTGAATGTATATAAAACCAGAAAAAACAAAGTAGCAAGTGTGTGAGCGCCACTTTTATCATGATCAGCCCAATCAAGAAAATAAATGAGTTTGTATCTTTGTTCAGAGTTCTGTGTCGACGGAGATAATATTCAGTGCAAGGTTTAATGACGGTAATGTTAACGCTTAAATCTATCAAACGACTACAGTCAGGCTGCGTTGATATAGTCTTGAATTACATGCAACGCCAATCTTCTTTCAGCCCTTTGTAGAACATGTAAGAGAATCCCTACATTTTTTCGTTTACACCAGCCACCGTTCTTTTCGGTCATCCTCTTCATTTGCTGTTCTTTAATGTGCCCCACGCAGTACTTCGCTTTCAAAGTTACGGCACGTGGCGCTGGAACTTGAGCTGTTTTCGAGGTTCGCCGGCCTCCACCGGTACCTGGAAGTCCGCCGTTTCATAGCTCCCGCTAATGCTTCATGGTTTCGGGTCACATCGCCGGCTTTTCTATACAGGCACACATGAAAGCATATCGATCTTGCTCGAGAGCCCGTTTCCGTTCCCGTATCCCCATGGCCATTCCCTTATAGCCCAAGGACGACCGTGAAGGCTCGCCACCGACGGAGGCGTCGGCAACGACGTGCAGAATGGAACATGGCTGGCAATTCTCTTACAGCCTAAAATGAAACATGGCGGCAAAGACTGGTGTAATATATATTGATTCAGGGCTGCCGAGCACTTAATGTAGAGACGCATACGTTGACAGACCGTGGTTGAACTGAGTGAAATCAAGTTTTTCGCGCCGGAGAGAGCGCAGTGAAAGCGCACGCAATGGACCTTTCCCAGTTATGGTGCTCTGATGCCAGCGCCGCCGTACAGGGTGGAGACACCCTTTGAACGGTCCCGTGCCGCCGCAATGAGCCGACGTACTCAACGCGTTGTTTTTTTTTTGTTGTTGTTGTTTCCTAGGAGACCCAGCAACGCGAAACAGATAAGCTAATTCAAGCTTTGCCAGTAAACCACGTTGCGGCGATAATTTTAGCACGGTTTTGATACAATGACTTGCTTCGGCGGCGAGCGAGTGACCCAAAATGGCGGCGGCTGCGTATACGTGTCTCCACCCTGTACGGCGGACGCGTAAATCAAGGCACCATGGCGGAAAGGAAAGCTAGCTCTTTTTCCTCCGTGCAAGGCACCCTACTTCCACTCCAAGAACAGCGCTAGTAGCGGCGCATATGGAAATGCACGGCCGGACTCGACTCTCTTTTTCCGGAACTCCCCTTAAGGCCTTCGAAAGACCGGCTCGGCTCATGGGATTTATTCTGACGCGTAGTTGGTGGGGCTGGCCGCACCAGGGCAGCACCACCTCACCGCAAGCTCCGCGTCCCCGCGTCTCCACGCAAAGTAAGAGCAAGGCAGCTTGAGCGTCGACAACATATTCAGTGAGCATTCGCGGTGGCATTTCCGCATGAAACGGGGAAGTTGGTGCAACTGATAAGGTCCACATTATTTTTGTTCTCGTATATAAACGATATACATGCGCAAGGTAGTTATTTACGCAATAAGATCAGAGCAAATGTTGTTCGCGCATAGACTATATTTGCTTCCAACATTCCTGGCTTGAGGCGCACCGTGGCACAAAAAGTTTTATTTCATGCCCAGCTTTATACGATTTTGGGAAACAATCATATCCCGTATGATTATACCTCCATGCTCTAGCCTTGGTGGTGCCATACAAAGTACTTCGACTCTGGAAGGTCCGCTCATTGCGTCTCACGCTTCTCAGATACGATTCCAACTGGCTGGTTGGCTTGTTTACTGGGTTACCGCATTCCATAGGAGGTAAGAAGTTGCTCCATGCGGTTGCTTGTGCCACGCTCCCAGTATTCTTCGTTGACCAACGCAGTGCTGCCCTCCTTTCCTTTTCCGAATGCTCTTCTTCGGGGGGCGAACAAGCCCACTGCCAGTCCCGAAACGTCCCTGCCCGCATTCATACGTGTACTTGACAATCATAGCTTAAAAAAAGAGAAAACATTAAAGCGGTTCCACTCAATGTGAAAGCTGTCGGAAGTGCACAGCAGTGATTCGCCGTAATGGGCTGCAGTGCAGTTATCCGCTCACTGCTAATTTCCCACATTCGCAGTGCTCGCGCGCCCCCTGCCTGAAACTGCGCCAGCGGGAGTTCTGTTCTTTTTGTGCTTGCTTTAATTTCGCATGCTGGAGCTGTTTTTCGCCATTTCGAACGCGTAATTTTTTCTTGCGCGGCTGGCGCCTTTCCGCGGCATTTCGAACACGCCATTTTTTTCTTGAGCGGCCGTTTTTTCGCTTACTATCGTAAAAACCAACCTAACGAGAATGCCTAAATATATGAACGCGGGGGCTGCCGGTTATATACACAGATTTTGCCTGAAATGTACCGGCAGTTCTTTTTTTTTTTTTGCGCGCAAACAACGGGGAGATGTATGACAAGCGCCAGAGTTTGGCGAGGTTCGAATGGTTATGGCTATTTAAACCGCCTGGTTTTCGAAGTCTCGGCGTGACCCACTGATGATGGTGCATGAGGCTCTACTTGGGTCCGTTATCTCGCTGCGCCGCCTGATTCCGGAAGTCGCATCGACCGTTAGCGAGCTACGACGACAAGGCAAGCCCATAAAGTGCTCTGCAGTTAAAAAAAAATTAGCAGTTGCTTAGCTCGGCTATGCCAGGATATACGTAGCGTGAGCTAAGGTTCAGCTGGTTATTCTTAGGTTTCCTGGTTGTCTAGGATTAGCTGATTATCATGCTTACTGCTGATAAAACGATTTTCAATCCAGTCTAATCCAATCCAATCCAATCCAGTCCAGTCCAGTCACAGCTCCTCGCGCATGCGCAGCACGGCTCTCCAGGAGACACGCGAAACGGCTATCAAGCGGCTCGGCGCAGCGTCAGACCTGGCTACTGAGCAACAGAGGCGCACAGCTAGGCACGCGCCGGCGCCAGTGCGTCTGCCGCGGCTATGACGTCGTTCTTCTGAAATGCGCAGACCGGCGAATGTGCAGACCCCATTCTCTACACACCCGTACTCCAATTGGATTGGATTTCAATCCAACACAATACAATTTAATCCAAGCCAAGCCAATCCAAGCTAATCCAATCCGATCCAGACCAATCCAATGCTCCTCGCGCTTGCGCAGAATGGCCCTTCACGGCACACGCGAAACTGCTCAACCTCGACCAGTGTAGCTTACGCTACAAAATAACGGCGCATGTCATGACCTGGAAGATGTGTAACGGTGGAAGTCGATAGATTCCTCTACCATGCGTGCGGCTGCCGGGTGTTCTCATTACACCAACCTCAAAATCTGCATCAACACGGTGCGAGTTATTTTGTACGAACGCTGTGTCGCTGCCTCCAAGCCGTCACATCGGCATTGCAATCAGGCTTCCCGCGCTCAGAACGCTGCGGACTACGCGCGCGCAAACACCAAAACAGCGATATGATTGATTGATTGATTGATTGATTGATTGATTGATTGATTGTATTGATATTGATTATTGATTGATTGATTGATTGTAGGGTTTAACGCGCCGACACAACGCAGGCGATGAGTCGCGCCGTAGCGGAGGGCTCCGGATTAATTTTGACCACTTCGGGATCCTTAACGTGCGCCGAAATCTCGTACATAGCCAAAACAGCGGGTGTAACCACCCCACCGCACTTATTACAAGGCTTAGCCTTACTATGTCCGCCATACTAGACTCGGAGGATGCGGCGCTTGCACTAGCTATAACGCAGACCCAAGCAACCACCGACACGCATGCGGCAAGCGGCATGCCGAACGTACACACGCGGAAGAATTTCCCAAAGAGACGCACGTATCCTAATTCCTAAGCCAAAGCCCTCCGAAGAGAACAGTGAAGATCGTCTGGACGCCTGTCACTCATGCCTTTGCGGCACTCAAGCGGCTCATGCTCACGACCGAGAGCTTAAACGCCGAGAGCCGCAAGAGAAGGGAGAGAGGTCCAGACACACGCTCTTCACATACAACGACATCCCCCAACGCTTCATGCTCACACGACGCACCTTCCCGCCGCAGGCCCACCAGCTATGGGAAGTCACCCTGCGGCAGTTTCGAACGCTGCACGTCATCCATCCCACAACTAGCAACCTCCGTGCACGCACTGTGGCAGCCCACCTACATTTTGCTATGTCGTCTTTGCATGCATGTCAAACTTAGACCTTGATCCACTATCTTACATGCGGGACTGGGAGCGTGAGTTTGCCAGCTCGGACCTGCAGTAAGCAGATTTGGCTCTCTGAAAAGGGCGAATACGGCGGGCCACACTGACGGAGTCCTGGACTAGGCATCCAGACCACTGACCGGCTCGACTTTACCGTTAAAGTTTTGCTCCTCCTGCACGGTATTACGCGAAGTCTTGCGTTCTCCTTCTGATCCGTTTCTCAAACTATGAAGCTTTGCACAAACCTTCCAAGCAAGCAAAACAGCTTTTGGAGCAGAGATGTTTCGGCAGCTGAGCCTGCCCTCGTCGTTGCCAACCCCCCTTCTCTACCCCCCCCCCCCCCCCCCTGGCCAGATGCGACCTGGGCATGGCCTGGTCGCATGGCTTCCCCTCACGTGGCGAGCGCCGCATGACGTGTTTAGGGGTTTCCCCTCCCCCCTTATTTTAAGTGCAGAGCACTTTGTATGCCCACCTTGTAGTTGTAGCACGCTAAGGGTCGATGTCAAGAGACTGCCGGAATCAGGCAGTGCAGCGAGATAACGGACCCCAGTAGAGCTCCTGTACCGTCGTCAGGTAGTCACGCTGAGGCTTCGAAAACCACGCGGTTTAAATAGTCATAACTGTTCTAAAATTGTGAACCGCTGGCGTTTGTCATACATATCCCTGTTGTTTAGTGCAAAGAAAACTGCAGGTAAATTTGAGGCAAAATCTGTGTAACAAGCAGCCCCTGCGTTTATTTAGTTAGGAACGCTCGTTGGGTTGGTTTTTGCGATAGTAAGCGAAAAAAAGCCGTCCCCCCCCCCCCCCCCCCCCAAAAAAAAAAAAAAAAAAAGACGCGTTATATTGACAAACAAAGGCTCCAGCCGCGCAAGAAAAAAAATTACCCGTTCGAAATGACGCAAACCATCTCCAGCATACGAAATCAAAGCAACCATGAAAAGAACACAACTCCCGCTGAGCTGACGAAGGTTCAGGCAGGGGGGGTGCGCGAGCACTGCGAAGGCGGGAAAGTTGAAATGCACTGAGTGGTCGCAGTGAGCGGATAACGGCGCTGCAGCACATTATGGCGAATCACTGCTCTGCACTTCCGACAGCTTTCACATTGAGTGGAACGGCTTTAATTTTTTTGCACCATGAGTGACTCCTCAGAGCACGCACTCACACCCTTTCTCCCCGTGTCCTACCGCTGTCATTTTCTGATCACAACCGGTCATATGGTATACCACCGAACTCCGTTTCAGATCCCTGTAACAGCGAACGCCAGACAAAACAAAGCAATCTTGCCAGTCGTCACAGGTGTGCGCACCCGAATTTTGCAGTCCAATGCATTGTTGTTCTAGCTCACATAGCACTCCACGAGCCATATGCGCAATACGAGCTAGATATGTGAAGAAAAAAACCCACCTATGCTTGGGACATCCTCCGTGAAACAGCCGCTATTAATTCTTAACGACCACATCGCCCGACATTTTAGAAGGGTTCCCAGCACTGAAAAACAAGAAATAACGCCAAAGACGGCGTTACTGAGCTTGTGTACACAGCTAAGTCAGCGTTGTTCATACAGAGCCCCAGGTGTATCCGTAGAAGCGAGCTTCCGCAAGAACGCCATCAGAACGGCCCTTTTCTTACGCTCAGCTTTTTCTCCCCCTTTCGACCTGTTTTTCTGGCCTTGTCGGTTATTGATCGGAACGCACTTTTCGCTGCAGAGTCATTCATCTTCTCCCGATTGTCGCTCACAGACATAATCTTTTTTCTGCCGCGCTCCCCTTTCGCTGATTTTGCTACGTCCCTCCTTTTTTTCCCTTTCCGTGTTTTTTATATTGTTCCTCCATCCTAAGCGAAGGAGCTGCCGTGGTCCCTGCGTGCAATTAGTTAGCCGAGTCGGTAGTTAAGCGCGCTCAGCTGCGACAGCTTTGTAAAGGGTAATGGATAGTTAACCGCCTAAACCAGTATCTACAGAAAGTTTTCTTAGTTGAACTTCAGGGGATAAAATAGACCACAAGTGATTTCGTACAATATCGTATACTGGACATAATTGAATACGATTGTATATTACCAAAGTAGCCTATCCCTCTAGTCATAGTTACTTCGTTGTCGTGCGTAACACACATACACGCACGCACGCACGCACACACGCAGAAGTATATACAAGATATACGCGGCTGGTACCCTCCTTGAACGGGTACCAGCCGATTATAGGTGTGGTAAGTGGAATTTCTAACAGATATATACGTCCTTCTTAACCTTGTAACTTATATCCGCCGCGGTGGCTCAGTGGCTGAGGCGTTGCTCTGCTGAGCACAAGGACGTGGGTTCGATTCCCGGCTGCGGCCGCTTTTTCGATGGAGTCGAAAAGCAAAACGCCCGTGTGTAAGAGATTTCAGCGCACGTTAAAGATCCCCAGGTGGGCAAAATTAATCCGGAGCCCTCCACTACGGCGCGCCTCATCGCCTGCGTTACGTCGGCGCGTTAAACCCCACAATCAATCAACCTTGTAAATTATAGGAACATGTAAAATTCGAGTCCCCCCGCGGTTTCGTTGAATACGCAACAAAACATTCTAGTAACCTGAATGAAGTCATTATTATTCACCTCTTTTGCTTCGCTCTAGCGACCTTTTTCGCTACCAGCTCAGCGCGTACACCCACACGTGGGGAGAATTACAACCTCGATATTAAAGAGCGCGGTACACGCAAGGCAGGGACGAAGAAAGAGATCGATACTTACTCGTGTACGAAGGAGGAGGGACCACAACCGTATGCCTGCATGGGAAATGAATTATTCCATCCGTTCGGGTCGAATACCAGGTGGAAACGAAAATGAAACATGAAAGAAGAGGACACGTCATCGGCATGTCCTTCGATTCCGAGCAGAACCCAGCCGTCGCATTCGGCGTGCGCGCCATTCACCCCCTAATAATGCGGGTGCCGAAAGGAAGGCAGGAAGGATGTCGCAGCGTCCCGTCGCATTTCGTACCGCCTTGTGGGCCGCCTTGCCGTCGAAGAGCAACGCACGCGGAATGCTCGCGGCACCGGGCTTCGCTGACTTGGCGCTCGACTTTAAAGCGAAAAGGTCGGCTTCGCTGGCGAAGTAATAATTCCTACTTCCGGCCCTGCGGGCCCACGTGTCGCGGCTAAGTCGCGACGGCGCGTATTGATCGCCGAAGCGGCACGACGGGAACAGAAGGAGAACAAGCGACTCTGCTGAGTCAGCTTCCGAAAGCGCCCGGGGTTCGCAACTTTTAATCGGCATCAGCGAAAACGGCCCTCCCTGAAAGGAAACGCGCGCGCAGGGGGAAATAAGATGTTTTCGTCTTGACTTGTAGAGTGACGCAAGTCGCTGCCTGCGGTCTGTACACCTCGAGGGGTTACCCGTAACGGTGTGGATAATTCGGGGTGAAAAGAAAAAAAAAAACTTAACCCAGCACGTGAAAAAAAAAAAAAAGAAGGAAATGGGGCAGAGGGAGCGTTACGAAGGGGTGCCTGATTTGCACGTAAACGACGGTAATGGAATAAAGCTCTCGGGCTGACTTTCCACCTCAACGCGAATTGGAACCCTAGTTCCTAGAGCATTTGGTGTTAATTATGATAATTTGGTGCACGCCGTCACTGCGGCTTGTTTACATGCATAGCATTCCTTGCCGAATACCCCCTCCCCCCCCCCCCCCCCCTTCCGCCCTCAGCAAACACACACCAGCCAGGACAGTGCATATTTCCACAAAAATGCAGATTTGGCGGAAGTAACACCTTTAATTGTTTCAATACCGTAAATGGAATAACTGGTCGAACAAATTTTCAGAAACAAAAAGATAAGAAAAATGAAAAATAAATGTGCACACCATACATCTGCTCCAAAAACCAAACACTAGACAAAAAGCCCGCGAAAGAACGTTCGAAATACGAATAAAAATAGCGAAAATGTACCGAACCCAGAGCTACGTTTTCGCATCTTCGGAAAAATACATGCTTTCCGAAGTAAAGGTACTTCATCGCTATGATGGCATAAAATAACATCATTGGTGAAAAAAAAAGTGAAAGAAAACTTGAAAAACAATAAAATATCCCAACGTATTTGGCTAGTCATAGCCAAATCCGGCTGTAAAGAACTCACACTCTGCACAAGCGGGCATAAGAATGCTACGCATTAGTAGGCAACTCTCCTTAATTTCTGCAGATCTTTAATAATTTCCCTCGCTACGTCAAATTTTGAATTCTCAGTGGCTGCGATCGTAAGTCGCATGCGCCTGTATCCCTACACTGTAAGCATAGCGCTGCTGGTTGAAAAGAGGTAGACAAAATTACAATGAAGGGATCGAGCTATATTAGTAGCATGCTTGTCAGCTTAGACGAGTGAGAATTCTAGAGCAAAAAAAAATGTTGCAAAGGAAACAACCGTAACGTCGCCCACATAGGCGTTGCTGGGGGCATTGTTATCAATCTGGGAATTGTTATCAGTCATATCGAGGTTTAAGGAAACGGGCATCATGTACTTCGTGACCCCAATTAACTTGGCTTCACCGATATATAGTCAAATGCATTGCTAACAAATCGTGTTAAGCGGTTCCCCTCCCGATTCCTTATAGATTACGGAGGTAAAAATCAACCCATTTGCACTCTTCTAACGGTTACATGCTTTGAATTGACGAACTATACATTGATATTGCAGATATAAGACTTCCCGCTAAGGCGTGACCGCATGCAGACTAATGAGCGCGTCGTATCAAGCGCTTTAATTTTATAAAGTAAAGCCGTAGAGCTCTATCTAAGAGCTCTATCTTAGAGCTCTATCTTTATCTCTAGAGTTTGGTTGTCGAGCCATCGCGTTGTGAGGTACAGAAAATAACTGCTACAGATAGTTTTAAATTTTGGTCGGAAAGAGCTGAACCTCGGATCGTGAGACCAGAATGGGAAACAGTAGTGTTGGAGAAGGTTGAGGGACGGCTCTGACAAAGGGTGACGCTACCAACGCCATCTAGAATCGACGCAGCTCGCGCCAGGAAAGGGAAACAGCAGCGCCAGTGGAGGGTAGACCACTACCACACATACAATGTCAGCTGCCTTTAGAGTGCAATGTGCCTACAGGGGCGAACACGAGGCTCGTGGAACGAGCTTCGGAAGGTGCTTTCCAGGGGGCTAGTCAAGTTGTGACGGGCGCAAAGATCGACACAATGTTCAACAGCAGATAAACAGAAGGTCCAACTATGCTTTCGCCTTCACACGCTTAAAAAGTTCTAACCATCCCACGCAGTTGTTTTTTTTTTAAGAGCGAAGATATTTAGCAAACCATTAGAGTTGGTGTCCCCAGTTGAAAAATGCCGAGAAAATAGCGAGCGCACGCGAGCGCGCACAAAGATGCGCGCTCCTCGCTGTGACCGCCTGGTAGTTACAAAAAAAAAAAAAAAAAATGCCGAACACTCCTGTGTGCGCCCGTCGCGGTGACCGCCCAGCGTCCCCTGCGCACGTTTGTCAAGTCAAGCGTGCCCACAAGGGACATTGGCAAAGATTGGCCAAAAATACTCCAGCGTTAGCATGCTCGGAACGAGACAGACACGTCATGGCGTACGCCTCTTCAAGGCGATGTCCAGAACAATGAAAGAAACTAACACTTATAGCAGCAATGATGGAGTAAAAGTCGTTGCGGCAGCAAATAAGCAGCAAATAGGCTGCAATCGTCGGCTTAAACCGCCGTGATGGTCGTGAAGGTTGCGTACAGCTTTGCTAGCTTCAAGTCTTACACGTTAGTGTGAGCTTCCTTGATTTTTTTTTTTTTTTTTTTTTGCAGTTCGTCCTCATTGACTCTGAAGGAACCCATAATCCCCATTTGCACTATTACAACAATTACACGTTAAATTGCACAAGTATGCCTTTATTTTGCGAGTATAAGGGGTCAAGTTTAAAGCGTCGCGCTCTTTTGGTGCGGTACTGGACAAAGAACGTGTACACATTGAACAAGCCCACTCTGCTGTAAGACCTACTTCATAGCGCGACGAACAAAAATTCGAAACGCCTGATGGTCCAGCAACTGAGGCTAACAAAAATCTACGAGGGCACTTAAACTTTTTCTCAGGATGTGAGACGCCTGAACTTCACTTCCCGTTGAGCTGTGAACGCATATGGGTTGTAGGGTTGGTTGACGACGCTGTCAATGGGAATTGGTAAAACGGACACGAGCCATCGACGGCTGCTGCCGTCGTCACTGGCCAATGCCCCTGAGTGGACATGTGAGATTGTTGGATGGCATGTCCATGTCGCAGTGCAGAACCGACCGTGACCTTCCCACGGCAGTTATCATCCTTACCTGACAATTTACCTGAATTGGTACGCTGCTAGATCTATACTCAACCTGAATGGTGGGTGACTGAAAGGTTGAGCCTAATAACCTGCAAAGCAGCGTAAAACTCGTTCTTCGTCAAGCCGAGAGTACCTGTTCACGACTTTAAAGTTCGAAACGTAACGTTAGGGCTAATGTAAGGCGGTGGCATACCAAATGAAGACATCAGTATGCCGGGTATTCCTGTTGCAGCCACACGATGCTCCGCAGCCAATGGGGACGTCAGGCCGCCTCATGCCCCCGTTCGCAGCTAACGGGGACATTTTATCAAGCCTGCAGATACGCACGTTCGCTGCCAACTTGAAGGCTCACTAAAAGGGTTCAACTTCAGTTGTGGACGACTCAGCGAGCGATGGAACGGAAGATGATAGGTGTAACAATAAGGGACAAGGAGAAAGTGGAGTGGGTCAGGAAACAAACGCGTGTTAAGGACGTACTAGTAGAAATTAGGAAGCAAAAATGGGTGTGGGCAGGGCATGCAATGCGAAGGCAAGAGAGCCGTTGGTCATTAAGGGCAGCAGAGCGGATTCGACTGAAGGCAAGCGTGGTAGGGGCGGCAGAAAGTCAAGTGGGCAGATGAGATCAAGAAGTGTGCGGGGATAAATTTTTCGCAGTTAGCACAGGACCAGGATAATTGGAGATATATGGGACAGGCCTTTGCCCTACAGTGGGCGTAGACAAGCTGGTGGTGTTGGTAATGACAACGACGACGACGACGACGATTATGATGATGATGATGATGATGATGACGATGATCATGCAAACAGAGAATTTGGATAAGAGGTTTATGTCTACGCGCAGCCACGACAGGTGCGCAGCCATGGGGTTTGGTGGAGCAGTTTGTGTAATAAATCGAGCTAAGGTTGCGCGAATGATGGTCGCGCATGAATAAGATCTGCCAACCGCAGGCAATAAACGACGACACTTCAAAATTATGGAGCACACACAGCTGTAGGCATTCCGGCGACGAGTATGCCTACAGCTTGCCTTCTTTGTAAACAACAAGCAGGTCCTATGCAGAACCGGGTCACGGCAGTATCTTTTTTCGTAGAATATAAGGCGAATGGATCGGAGGAGGTATCCCAGAAACCGGCACGGAGGTCCTGTTATAAATTCCTCGCGAGACGTGACCGTAGCCTGGGCTGGGCTATAGCAACGGACGGGCGGCGGGTTCGGGGTTTCGGGCCCCGCAATCACGCTCGAGCTCCGGGCCGCCTTCTCCGAGGCGCGAGCGCGTGCTTCGCATGCCGCCCCCAGCTGCATCGACCGCGCGCTGCGCCTGCCTGTCGCTGGCCTCGAGTCCACCGCCGCGCATCGCCGCCTTTCCCTTTCTGCACGACGGCCGGTACGTACGAGGCAGCGGTGCGGTGCGCTGCGGTGCTCCGCTAGCCCTGCAAAGTGGCAGCGCCTTCGATTGGTGGAAGGCCTGATTGGATTTGCTCAACTCGCCTCGTTTGACGCCGACAAGTAGCAGCACTCGCTCCTCTTTTGCGGGGTGCCGCAGGGAACGGTACTGGCCCCAGTGCTGTTTAAAGTGCGCAATTACGTTGGAGCCCATGGAAGACTTAAGAACGGACGGTCGTGAAGCTTGCATTTTCGGAAGATAATTTTGCGAACATGGGTTTGTGCAGGGGAAAGTCCATGGGCCGGATGCCCGCCCGCTGAAGCAGTCAATGCTCCCACAGCGCCCGCCGCCGTTCTGCCGTAAATTCAGTTGGTAAGATGACAAAAATAGTTTTTTGCTGACTTATGGATTGCGTTTAGACAGAAACACGTTTCTACATACCACTCCGAGTGATCGGGACCGTCTTGCAGGCTATATATCTTCGTCGTTATTCCGTTTCGAACGGATGTCAACCGAGCTCCTACACGGATACTAAGTTTGAGCCGTACCCGTTAAATTCAGTATGGTCCCACGCATATCAACAGCCGTTTGTTGCAGACATTTATATGCGTTTTTTTTTTTTCGTACGCAAATACATCGCAGCAGCCCTGTCCGGGCCATGCCCGTCTAACGCAAGCGTCCCCTGCTTCGCAATGACCTTCAGCCACATGACGCATAGGAGTTTGAGTATGCGTGTGTGCTCTTATTACTTATTTATTCATTTATTGTGAGTATTGGAAAGTGCACGTCATCATCACCTAGACCTTATTTGACGGAGAAGGCGAGGCGGCCTGCCACATCAAGGCCCGGTTGACCTAGCCATACCTTAAACTCTCTCTCTCTCTCTGTCTCAAAGGATTTGCCAACCTGAATAACAAATCCTCACTTTCCAGCAGCAACTTACTAATGAGGGGAAGTATAGTCTTCCTTACTGGGTTTAATTTCCCTCGTTAATCAAAAGGCTTGGGCATCGTCCTCTCAATGTCGAATGTCGCCGCACCAGGGCGTGAAAACGGCGGAAAAGTGAGTGCTCGATTCAAGCTGATCGAATTTCGCCGCTAGTCTCGCTTCGCTAGAGGATCGATCGGCTGCCTTCCGTTTTGCAACGTTGCTGTCGGCATCGTTGGCACTTAGGGGCCCACCCAATGTTGACGCACCCTTACCTAGCTCGGAGACAGTTTGCTCAATTTCTTCTACAAACAATGCCAACACCTTCCGCAAATCCGCTTCTTTTCTGGACAAGGCGCTCCATTCGCCCACTTGCCGTGGCCCGCTTACTTGTTTTTAATTTAGATCAATTGAAAGACTTAATCAGCCCCGTTGTAGTGCCAATGAATTCTATCAAATTCACATTGAATTTTTCACGCATGAGCGGTCTATACATTCCGGCTTCACTTTGATGAAAGCGAACATTTATACTCTGTTTAAGGCCTAAAAAAATTCGGAAAGTTCGACTTTAGCGTTTTTGATGTGGATCTTGCTCCTTCTCTTTCAGGTGCTTGCTGTCGGTCCTAAATTACAAATAACATAAAGTAGGGCAGTGATCCGCTTTCCCTTTACCCAACCACGAACGGTAACATTTGATAATGGTAGTTTTATCAGGTGCCAGGCACACCGGGGCATTGGCCAGATAAAAACACTGACACGCTGGATGACAAATGGCAGTTCCATATAAAGACTTTCTTCTCATTTATGCGGTACGCCGTCCCAAAACACCAGGTGTATTTCCACAAGACGTGCTGTTGGGCTAGATGGTATATACTGAATTGGAGGCTTAGCCCAAAAAAGACGAGGACGGTGGCAGACGAGACAGGCGCTACTAACAACTAACTACTACTAACAAAAGGCGCTACTAACAACAGTTGTTAGCGCCTGTCTCGCCTACCACCGTCCTCGTCTTTTTGGGGGCTAAACCTCCCATTCACCACGTGTATTGTAAACCCCTTGCTAAGTTTGTAAGAATCGGGGCTGTGCGCCAACTTGTCAAACCCAGCTGCAAACCCTTTGGCGGTGACATGTCATGGTTGTTTGCTTTGAGCACGTCTCTAGGTGCTACGTTCTTCTCGCCTCTGTTCCGGGGCCATTGACGACCGGAGGGCTTGAAACGCCTTATTTCAGTACTTTTCTCTCCGGGAGACTAGAGTATAGGGCAGGAATTAGGGCTTCAAAACGATTATTGGTTGGGTACAAACACGCAATCCTCTGTGCTCAAGCCGGCGAAGCGAGCGAGCACAAGAGTCTAAAATAGGACAGCTTTAAGAAAATTGCTTCGTTGATTTGGACAGAGAAGATAAACAGCAAGTCAATAAATAAGGACAAAACCATAATACGGAAGACAGCAGCGGCGGCAATCGAGCTCAGGATCGCGGCGATTTCGAGCCGACCGACAAGGTCCGGAGGTTAACTCCAAAATGCCCCGCGCCAAAATGTTTGCGGAAAGGTAGCGAGGCAAGCGGCACGACAAGGGAGAATGTTCGCGACTAACCGAAAATGGGGCCCTTGATCGGCGCCAGTCGGGAGAAAAAAAGCACGCTGGAAAGAAATGCACCTGACGAAGCACGAGTAGGCGAATACAGGAGCAAGATTCATGGCAAAAAAAAAAAAAAAAACAAAAAACCTCGTACAAGAGCCGTCAAGCCGAAGGATAGACTTGAGACTTGTACGAACCTGGCTAAGCGCCCATAGAGAAGCAAATGAGACAGTACGCAAGGAAAGGGGAACGCAGCGCGAACGAGGACCACCGTGAAGGCTGGAAACGAGCTGAAATAAATCGGGGACAACGAATCAGGCACTGAATTTGCCGCGGCCCTATGGACGCATCGACTGAGAACCGCGAAGCCCCAAGCAGCGATCTGTTCTTCCGTGGCGCCAGACGACTGCGGCGAGAATTCCGAACGGCATTAGCTTCGAGCAGACGCCATGCCACTACGTTTTAGTTGTAGGGCGCATAGAAACCTTTCGTCGAACATTTCCTATGGTGCCTGCACAGCCCCACGGCGTTCGGAAATGTATGGGTATTTAGTATCGCGACAAGCTTGCAAGAACTTATTAGCTACTCTTGCCGAGGCGGCAACGCATACCATTACGTGACCATCGTCGGTAACGTGTTTCCTAAAGCTTGCCCAGCGCCCACACGTTAATGTGTCATGTCGCTTCTCGTGCTATCCTATTGAGCAAAAACTTCCACAAGGAGCCCACCGTTCGGCCTCTGTGGTCTCGAGGTAGAGCTGTGGGTACTGGCATGACGGCCTGGTGTCGAGCCTGAGGGCGTCTAACCGTTTATTTCTCATTTTGTATTGCAAAAACGTTTTCTAAAATCAATTCTACCCGTTGTTTTCCATAATAATGGTAATTTGGTGTCTCTCGTTGGCTGTTGGTTCCCAGTTTAATAACGCTCGGCATCACGCGAAGTGACATCACGCATGTCACCGGGGGCACGCTCGGCTGCGAGGCGTTTGATGATTATGATGATGATTGGGGGGTTTAACGCGCCAACGCAAACGCAGGCGATGAGGCGCGCCGTAGTGGAGGGCTCCGGGTTAACTTTGACCACCTGGGGATCTTTAACGTGCGCCGAAATCTCGTACACACAGGCGTTTTTGCTTTTCGCCTCCATCACAAAAGCGGCCGCCGCGGCCGAGATTCGGACCCGCTACCTCGGGCTTAGCAGCGCAACGCCTTAGCCACTGAGCCACCGCGGCGGGTAGCGAGACGTTTGCAAATAGTCGTCCCAGTGGCTGGCGGACCTAAAGACAGCACCGCAAAGTTGACGCACCATTGCGCGTGAACTTTGCGGTCCCGAAAACCAGTGTCCCATCTGGTGCCAGCTAAGAAGCGTTGGTGTTCAGAAGAAAATATCGCTCCGTTTTGTACCACGAGGTTTAGACAGGCGTAAATGACGGCGAAGCACAGCTTCTTTGCACACACATACTTGCCCCGGTGCTTCGCAATGTAACTCACCGCTTCGACGTTCCCTCGTGGACACCCCGGGGCTTGTTCTCGGGTGCTCTGAATGCGAGCCGGTCGTCTGGTTCCGAGGGTTGCGGCCTACACAGAGACGCAGCAAGAGATGTATTCCACTGAAACAGCGTAACAAACGTTCACAAGGTGCTCCGAACGGTACCCGTGATGCCAGAAAGTCGTCTGTTCTTGAAGGTTTGAGGAACACACGTACGGCCGAGACCCAGGTACAGCCAAGAAGGGTTTTTTCTGCCGAAGAAAGCGTAACAAACATTCACGGGGCGTTCCGAACGGTTCCCGCAACGCGAGACGGAGGCGGTGTCTGGTTTCGAAGGTTGCGGCACATACACAAAGAGAGAACGAAAATTGCGTTCTCTACGAAAAAACGGGATTATGGGCGTTCCCACTAGCAACATTGGCGATCGCTGCAAGAACACAAAAGTCTCGCGGACGGGAGACGGCTCAAAAGGTGGAAAAGCGCTACAGCCCAAGCTTGTATTCTCGGGTGACACCGCACACATGCGCGGTGCAGTTGGGTAGCCAGTGCTTCTTTTCTTTTTCGTTCCATGTTCTACTTCCAGATATCTGAAGCGATAAAAGTTAATGGTAAAACCGGCTGGACCGACCACCCAGCCAACGGGGCGACGGACAAACTCCTGCTACGGCCGACCCATGACGGGGCAGATTTGCGGATGTTGCATCGGTAGCGTACAAGATAATAGCAGAGTCCTCCTATGCTTCTCTGGTCATGAAACTCCCGGCCGTGCTCCCGGCCAAGTGTCGTACGGGGACAAAGGCTATCGCGAGGGGCGCAGATCGGAGGGCATCGGGCGGCCGCCACAGCTCTAGAGCCAGACAGGCAGGCAGGAACGCAGTAGCAGCATGCCCGTTCGCACCAAATTTTTTCGCCACTCACAAAATGATAAGTCCATTTAAGCGGCCCACGACACGTAAAGCGAAAGCGAGCGTCTGTTTTATCTTACTCCGTGGTCCGTTCCCTGCCAAACGCGCTCTAACCACGCCCCCGGCTGCCCTCCGATCAACACCAGCGCCGCGGCGCGGCAGCGCACGAAGCTCTCCCATAGCGTGACGGCGAAGTTTCATGACCAGAAAGGCATTGAAGGACTGTGATAATAGTCTTTCTTGGGCTACCAGAAATTTTGGTCTGTCCATCTGTCCGTCCGTCCGTCCGTCCGTCTGTCCGTCTGTCTGTCTGTCTGTCTGTCTGTCTGTCTGTCTGTCTGTCTGTCTGTCTGTCTGTCTGTACGTCATTCAGCCACCGCGACAAAACATGCAGGAATTTTGAAATGAAGAGTTTATATAGGCAGAATCTTTCCAAACCACTGAATCTGGTACCATGCTTCGTACTTATCCACACTGTAGAATGAAAAGAAACATTATGCGTATTTGAAGCAAAACATACTAGGCAGAGTTTTTATTTTAAAATATATCTGCACTTGTAATGTCCATACCTAATAGAAAAATACAAGCTGAAAACGATATTTCGACCCGCAAATACAGAAAGGACTCGCGCCCGGGCAACACTTCGTGGCGGAATTCCAAGTTCAACACCAGAGTGCTTAAATGCATTGAAGGGCTCTGCCAACAGTAACGAAAGGTTCAGCTAGATGACGCGCTAGCAGACGAACGCGGAAGAAGGAATTGAAATAAGAAAACCTCCCCCGTGTTATCTCGGAAAGAGCGAGGCGGGAGGAGACGAGCGTGTGAGCTGGGCCGGGAAGACATTTGCGTGTATGAGCAGCAGAAAACCATCCTCTTTCAACGACATATGAAGGGGGTGAGCAGATACGCTTCCAGTTCTTCAGCGGAGACTTCTTAGAGTGATCGCTGAGCACGAGTACGCGGGTTCGATTCCTGACCGCTCTGGCTGCTTGTCTGATGGAGGCGAAAAGCAAAAATTCCGGTGCGTGCGATATTTCGGCGCACGATAAAGAGCCCCGGGTGGTCGGAATTGATCCGGAGCCCTCCACTACGACGCGCCTCATCGCCTGTGTAGCGTCGCGCGTTATATCCCAAAATCAATCAATCAATCAATCAATCAATAAATCAATCAATCAATCATCAATCAATCAATCAATCAATCAATCAATCAATCAATCAATCAATCAATCAATCAATCAATCAATCAATCAATCAATCAACTTACTACAGTGATAAAAATATGACTTCCTATAAGCGTTAGACCCAATTTAAAAAAGAAAACCAAGTACTGCAGTTCTGCGTGTGGCTTGCGGCGAGGTTACTAAATGCGGAGGAAATTTTGAAATGTTGATTTAGAACAAGCTGTAAAAATGGCCTTCGCATTCGACGAGCATAACACTACTCAGAATAACCCGGCACATGATGTGCCTGGGTTATTGAAGATTGAAAATTGAATTTACTACCAGGTGAAATTAGCTTTGGGAAACATTGCGTACAATTTAAATTAACTGTGTTGTGTGCATTATTTTGCATAATTGTCTTTGCTGTATTTAGTATTACCTGCTATGCCTAAACTGCGTGAAACATACGTGAGTTTCGAGGTGTTGTCAACTATCTCTGTGTGATTCTCCGCAGAAAAGCGTTTTTGCGTTTTATGTATCTGCCCACTCCTGCGATCACCCAATTGGGCTGCACTATGTAAAACAAACAAACAAACAAACAATAACAAAAAACAAACAAACAAACAAACAAACAAACAAACAAATAAACTAAACAATAAATAAATAAATAAATAAATAAATAAATAAATAAATAAATAAATAAATAAATAAATAAATAAATAAATCTTACATACTCCGGTCCCACCAGAACGAATGTAGTAAGTACCTGCCGTTGCTACGGTTTCATGATGGTGAGTGATTGATGATGATGATTGATAGCGGTATCCCCTTTGTACGGGGTGATGACACCGTCATCTTACCAAACATGCCTCTTTTTCCCGCCACCTATTGACTGCTTTCGCGTAGCCGCCTATAATGGCACTCTTCTTCCAGAGCATAATATTGACGTACCATCTGCCAAACGCTCCCCCGATTTAATCCCATTTAATTTCTGTCCTCTAGTCTGTCGTTAAAAAAAAACAAAAAAATTAGAGGACAAAACCCCGCTCAACAAAACTATCGCAGGTTTTAAACCAACTCAAAGTAACGAAAATGGGCACTCGGCCAAAAACAGTTTTCGAAAAACGCGTAGCGGCCACAAACGCGCACTTCTTCCAGAGCATAATATTGACGTACCATCTGCCATACGCTAGCACCGTTTAATTAAGGCCTTCGCAGAATGCGCTCCGCATTTTTATCATGCAATATGATGACTGCCCCAACACAACGCGCGAACATACGCCCATCAGTACCTGCGTCGCGCACGGCGTCCCCTTCTTTGTTGTCATCCTCACCGTCATCATCATGAGCGGCTCCTCACTACCCCGGAGTTCACACGCTCCTCGCTATACTTAGCAGCGGAATATTAAATGCGCTCACAGCTACTCTCATAAAGGGGACAATGATCTGCCCTTAAGCGAGAGGAGGGTACAATCATGATCCCTCCTTTCAAAAATCCTTCTGCCACCGCTCTTCACCAACATTAGGAACATTAGGAGAGGACTTGAGGAGGAATGCGGGTATGTCTTTGCGTACGGATAAATAAACCTGTCATCACACCCGTCACCACATTATGTGCCCTTATCCCTTCTTTTGGGACAGTCGTAGCCAGGGGGCTGTTTCCGTGTCAGAACCCCGAAATTTTTCTGAGCGCCGCATACCCCCTTTTTGCTCCGTAGGCCTCTGAATGATGATGTGAACGAACGTTTATTATAGAGGGAAGGGGTAAGGAAAGGGGGTGTGGGCAGCCTCCTATGTCCAGGAGGCCGCGAGAGGACGCTACCGTCACCGCCAGGTCGACCAGCATAGCTTGATCTTCACGGTCGGAGCTGGTCAGCAGCCTCTCCTACTGTTCACGGGAAGCGGTGGTCGTTAGTGTGGAAGGTAGCGGTGGAGAGTGCGTTCATTCAATGACAAGGTGGAAAGCGTCTAGTGCGGTATTACAGGGTTGACAGGATTTTCGGGTAGAGCGTAGGAGCGATGTAGCGAAGTCGTGTGCAGTTGTGGTAGGTATCTGTTTGTAGGTGCCGCCAGGTGCGAGCTTGTGCGTTCGTGAGGGAGGGGTGTGGTGGAGGATATTTGTAGCGGAGATGCTTGTAGTGGGTGAGAATGGCTTAGGTCAGGGTGTTGGTGTCGGTGTCTTCCGCGGCCTTTAAACGAAAAATAATAGAAAAAGTGTTTACGAAGCAAGGGCAGGGAGTCCTTGGTGCACTGGTATTTTTATGTGGATATTACAGTGAACGAAAAAACTAACCCCTCGGATTTAATAAAGCAGAAATATGACTCAGATACTTTTTGGGTGCAGGGGATTTCTTTGTTTTTTTGTTGTTCTTTTTAATGCCGTACAACACCCACGAAAGATATTTCTGTCTACACTACTGCTTTGGGAGAAAAACAAACAATTATTTCTTTTCCACGACGAATGTGACCAACGCGACCGGGAAATAAGCTTTACTTAATCTTACTTAACAACTAAACTAATAAGCACGATTAACCGAAAGCAAAGGAATGCATCTGTGGCCCTGAAAGCTGCTTCATCTTGGCGCCCGATATAACAAGAGCGTTCACCCCCGCTGTTCCCACTCGTGGAATGCGTGCAACGTATACGCAACGTTCACCGTACATTACAGGCCCGCCGACGGTGAGAAATGGAGGGAGGAGGGCAAAGAGCCTTGACGTCGGCCGAGTGCGAACGCGACGAAGTGTTGGAAAGTTGAGTGGAGCCGAACTTCACGAAAACACGTGTTTCGCACATGTCGTCTTTGGGAGGAAAAAAAAAAGAGGGGGGAGGAGGGAGATGTAACAGCTTGAGCGCGGAAGGCTTTCACGGTCAGCTGCTGCTGCTGCTGCTGCTAGGAGCTTCGGCTTCGGCTCCGCTATTTTCGTTCCCAGAGCTCTGACACGGGGCCAGGATCGGTGAGGCCGGGTTCAGAGCTAATCTTTTGTTTTCTTTTAAGAATTCTTTGCACCATGGAAAAAAAAAAAAAGGGTGTGTTTCGGTGTTCCGCACTCAGAAAGGGAAGAAGAAAAAAGATTAAAGAAACAACCTATTCGTCTGGTTTTAGAGAGAAAACAAAAACAGAAAAAGAAAGAAGGCCCCGGAGCTATTATAAAGCTGGCTAAATGGAAAAGAAGCATGTTTCTTACTATGTTAGTGCGCTTCGAAGCATTCGGCTACTTTTCATCTTTGTGCCGGCGAAGCAAAATACCTTTTACATGAACACCGCTTGGTGCACGGTAAATAATTCCACGGATGCCTAAATTATTTCTTACCCTATGCCAGGTGCCCCTCATGACCGATGTGCACCTGCATTTCGTAGGAATAAATAAACGCGATGGCCCTCCACGATTGGAACTGCCTACAAACGGTCCGCGAGAGGATCGAACTAGTTATTGTCACCTACTTTGTTTTGCTGACATTTTAGGCTTGCCTAAAACTCGAGGCTCTCCGCAAAACTGAGACATTTTGAATATCTTTATTAAGGGCAAAGCCCCTTCGGGGCTGGGGCTGTTGGCTTCACTTGTAGCCATCGTCATCGTCGTCGTCGTCCTTCGTCTCATGTAGTCACGGTACTAAAACACCCGGAAAGTCGCTTATACCTCGCGCTAGAACGTAACGCGCACTAAAAAAACACCGGAACACTCGTTTACAGTTCGCGCTGCATAAATTCGCAGTGGTCGGAGGCGATTAAACAAGGCTTGTCGAGCGACAGCGCAGTTTTTCCGCCGAGAGCGCGGAGTCAATGCGGGCGCTAGTGCACCTCAAGAAAGAAAAAGACGCTGCCCGGACAGTCGGCGTTCCAAAGCACGCGGTGAACTTTGATGCATGCTGCCAACGCCTACTTGCATCATTTTCTGAGGGCACGCGCCCTCCCTCTTACCTCTCCGCACTCCTACTATTACAACGAATGGTCCATTCGACTCATGTGGATCTGCGGGCTCAGCAGATCCACATTGTACCGCGTAAGCTTTTTACTTGGTTATGCATGACCAGTTAGTAAGAGCACTGAGTACCAAGTTTATACTGGGACACGTAATTGGTTAGTGTTCTCTTAGTAAGGGCCACGAGATTTTTTTTAAAAAAGTGATCGTCCTGCAGTGTTCCCAAACAGGACGATGGTCATTATCACGAGGTTTGATTAAAAGCGAAGCCAGAGCAAGATTACCCCCCTACGAATAATTTATTGCGAGTATATGTAGCGATATAGCAAACCTGCCTTATTAAGTGACCACGCGAAAAGCTGCTAATCTTTGTGGCGGAAACCAAGTTCCGACAGCTTTAGGCTTAGGAAAGGTGTCACAATGGACGTGCGAGGCAGCACCCGGTCCTCCATGTTCACAGTTTTTGCAGCTGACGCTCTGTCCATGTAGTTGATGAAGTCGCAGTCCCTTTCATGTATGGCCAGAGTGTTCTACACTTGTGCGCTAACATCGGGACAAAGGTATCAAGGTGTCGTTGGTCACTTGTGGCTGAATGCTGCCCACCACACTGACCTGAAAGATGACCGACGGTGTTCGGTCGGCTCCGTCCTTATACCCCACGTTCTTCCGAAGAGGGCACGCGCTCCGTCAGAGTCCGCTGTGACGTTATCGTGTATCTTTCCGCGCCCACTGGCCTGATTCCATGCGTATCCCATAAGCGTGATTCGGCGTACGCGAACATCCTTTACAGCCCCGTTGCACGAAGTATTCACGTCAAGCGTTTTCTCAAACGGCTTCCGGGCATCGCGATGCCGGTGAAGATTGCACAACAGAATACCGGTATAGAAGTGGCGAGTCGGTTGCGGCAGCTCCAAGCTAATGGCGATGTCGGCGTCTTCAAGGGCGCGTTCGCACTCCCCGACGAAGAAGCAGCAGTACCGGTTGCCGAAATGTCGGTGGTCGATGCGATCCAGAGTGAGGGCCCCGGGAAGGTACTCGGAGTCCAGGCTGTGGTGGCCGGCGCGGCACATTCGACAGCCTTTTCGGGCGGGTGCTTGGCTGTGAGAGGCAGCTTTATGGTGGGCACGCATGATGTTGGGGATGGCAACGTTGCTGTAAGAAGGAATTCTCTCGGCCAAAGGAAGTGATGTTCACGAGCTGGCTTCAGAACGGCGTTGATGCCGGAAAGCGCGTGATTTGATGCGATGATGATGATGCTGTGGCATGCTCTTGCAACTTCTTCTTCATTGTTCGCTGTGAGTAAATTCGACATTGGGATTCCCGATAAAAGCAAGCCCAGTCCTTCCTGACGCGACAGAGAACGTCAAATAAGCAATGTGACCAGGCCACACCTAACCCAATTTAAATGATACCAAACCAACCATATTGTCACGGGACACGTATAAACGGGAAATGTCCCATACTGCGTGGGCTCAGGCACGAGACGACCAAGACGACGGAGTGGCTGTGTCCTTGCGCGAGCTATCTTATGGCCGCCATGTAGGTATCTTTTCACCTGCACTTGACTGGGCATTTCCTCTTCGTCTTCCAAATTTCACGTCAATATATTTGGCAGAATTTTTGGGAATCGCGCTCGCTCTTCGAAAGCTCAGCAAAGAGCATTCCCAGGTGATCATTGTGACGGATTCTTTTTCGGTCTGCTCCGCTTTATCTTCACCAACCGTTTCTCCACTTCACCGATCGCTGTCGATGCTTATACCGGAACATGTCAGGGAAATCCGTCTGGTCTGGGTCCCAGGTCACAGAGGAGTTGAACTTATCGAAACCGCTGGTTACCTGGCAGGCAGTAGCACTGAATGGTCCTCTCGTTGATACTGTGCCCCCGATAGCCTATGTTGTTGGAACTAGGTTTCGAGGGTACAGTTCGCTGGACAGCTTCCCACCAGACAGCATCGCTGGCTGCCCTGACATTGTGCATCTCCGGTACTCTTGGAAGTGTGACTTTGCGCAGTCTCGGCTGTGCGAGGTCACACTGACTTGCTTTCGATGTCGAATACCTAATTTGAATTTTTATCTACATTAGAAGAAGCGACAACTGGGATAGTTGGTAATGCATATGGGACATCTTGAAGGTAGCGCACTTAAACACGGAAACTAGCGAAAGAAACGGACCAGCGCTGTGGTTTGTCGTTTCTTTCGCTAGTGTCCGTGTTTAAGTGCGCTACCTTCAAGATTTTATCTACATCACGCACGCATAGCGCCATCGGCCATCTGCAGCTTCTGTCAAGAGGAGGAAACACTTGACCACTTCCTGTTGTCATGCCGGTGGTTCTCCTCCCTCCGAAATCGTTACCTGGAGGTTCCCCTCCGGCGCCTGGGTCTCGCCTTGTCGGTGCCTAATTTATTGTCATTTGGGGCAGTCGGGCTTGGTTGGTGCAACGGGGATGTTTTTCGCGCTCTTCACTCATTTGTTGTCCGAAACAGGTCGCTTGCCTTGTTAATCAAGTAGCATCAACCAATTTTTAATCGTTTATTGAAATACCTGTTGGTACAGTAGTATTGAGTTTTTTTTTGTTCCAAAATTCTTAGCATCGCTGTACCCTATATTCCCTTCGTTTGAAACTAATCACTAAGATTCTTCAGCAGTGAAATCACAATAAGACTTGGCCAATCCCCCAGAGTGGGTACGCGCCATTCTTGTTCCAGATCCAACCAACCAACCATGTACTATTGGCGTCAAATGAAACTCGAACACGAAAATATGAACCAGAAAGTGCAAAATTTAACAATACTGTTCGTAGAGTTCCTATAATGGCACAGCTATTGGTATATTTGGAAATCCACTTTTTCCAACTTTGTTTTTGTAACTAAGCCAGCGCGTCATTTTCGCTCGGATGGAAAGAAATCGCGCTATTTGTGTGTTCCTGGTTCATATTTTAGTGTTCTCGTTTCATTTTACGCGGATAGTACATTCTTTAAATAGATCGCTTCACCCCATCCCATCCAAAACAATTGGTAGAATCTATCTAAGAAAACTTTTCTACAATAAAAAAAAAGCTGGCAATGGGAAATTGAAGCTACGCTATTCTTTGTCTATTGCTAAGTCTGTCGTTATTATGTCATCTTCGCTGCACAATGTCGCGTCATGAGAGGGAATATGTGAGGCCTGGAATATTTGCGGTAATGTCGGCGGATCAGCGCCCTGGCTTAACCCCATAGGGAGCTCAATAATCAAGGCAGGAGACTCAGGCGGAAGTACCGTCCAACCGTGCAAAATAGAGTTGCAATTTAATGTTTTTCCGCTCCAGTCCCCGCTTATGTTAAAACTCATGACGTGTCTAGATTCCATTAAAGTATACACAGAACCGATAGAAGTTTTTTAAGGCTAAAGCTTTGTAAGTGGGACCGATGACGTTCTGTAAGAAAACTAGTGCATTTCCCCATAGACCGGTTGGTCGACCGAAAAGCTCTGGTGAAGATCACCGGGCACACGGCGCGTACGTGAATCCGGAGCTTCCATTGTGTCAAACCGGTTACTTGAAAATCGCGAAAAAGGAGCGCGGTTCTAGATAACACATTACACGCATCGATCATGAAGAGGGAGAACAATAGCATATCTGTATATCAAACACCACGTATCGGTATACGTTTAGATAGTTCGTAGATGCATTTACTTAGTGCGCAAAAAACTGTCGTCTCAGTTCGTTCCTCGTTGGCGATTTGTGTCTTTGGAGGTTTGATGATCGATTGGATGCAACTTTCGCGAAAGTTTTGACTTTGACTCCCTTTTGTCTCATCTTTGATGTGAGAAAGCTTTGGCGCTTCTATCAACTTTCTTTAAGGAGGACCAGTAATTTCTTTTCCCCGTTAGTTCTCTTTTTTGTTGTTTTTTTACAGTGTTTTTTTTTCTTCGGCCGGACCTTGCGCTGTGCCGGCTGGAACAGCACGTGTCGAGTGGTTCAAAGGGAATAAATAATCTCTTCAGTGGTGGCGAAATTTGATTGGAGTCTTCAGCAGGTGCAGTCCTCAGGAAATTGTGCCCTCTCATTGCTACCCTTTCCGTTTTCCGATTAGCGCCATTTACTTCCCCCTGTTAGTGTGACACAGAGGAATTCTCCAATCGCCCTCCTTGCTCGTCCTTAATTAGCATTTTCAAATTACAGTTGCAAGTAGCAGGAAGCGGCCCGTGCGGCCCGGTCCCGAAGGAGAGTACACCTATGCGGCAGCGCTGCGGCTACCTTGTAGAGTACTTCACTAACGAGCTGGTCGCGGCCTTGCATTCGTCTGCGGCAACCTCTGGTTCCCCTGGGATGTTCGCCGCATCCGTGATTTATCGTGCCCTCCTAGTACCAAACCGAGAGTGCTCCGCACAACGTTGCGCTGAACTGCAGTTGTGCAAGGCTGCGTTAGCTTATTTTTATCTTTTTTTCGAAGAGGTGTGCGGGCTTGCTAGCGCATTTCGGCTTTGATAAAGAAGCATAATCACTGCAAGGGTGGGAGCGAGGGAGTAAAACGTTTACTGTATCCCAGTGAAAATAAATGAATAAGGAAGTGAAAAAAAAAAATGGGTGGCCTTTGTGTGTCCAAAAAAGCCGCGAGCTGTGGCCGCTGCTCGGGCCCGTGAGATGAAATGTTCTTATTATGGGGGCTTAAGCCCAGTAACTTATGTTGCGTGCCACTCGAAGGACACACTCACTGAAAAAAAAATGTAGTTGGTTTCCCCCTGCATACAGTGAGAAGAAGCCGTGCACTTCATTGATTAAACAAGAAATGGCTGTACGCTCTAAGGATCACCGAACAACTCAGCCGCTTGTTTCTGTTCGTCTGAACCAATTAATGGTAGAAAAAAATGTAGCCTCGGCATCAGACTGCTCTCAAGATGTGAGCGCAGCTTCCTGAAGAATTACATGTAAGTCTGCAGGGACTGTTAAAAAATAATAGCAGTGTTGGGAACTATTCTAGAAGCTGAACGGAAATTCTTCTATTATATCGTTCCAGCTTCTGCTCCGGGTAATAACGGAATCTCGTCAAACCGTTTCTTATGCCCCTCTTCCGTTTTGTCGTTCCCCGAGGAGCGGATAATTTGTCTCAGCTTCCTTTATGTGCTGTCCGTGCGACGATCCGAAGACAAAAATTAATGAGCGCCATGAAAAGACCCGATAAAATGCATCTGGTCTCCTATAAGGACACCGTGTGTTTCTCGGTCCCAGAATGATGATACGATTGGTTTCCGGGCCATTAGTACGCCGCGAAGAACTGAGTGACTGTACTCTATATGCCCAAGATTAAACGGAGAGAAAAATCAAGCGTTCAAGTCAGAAATGAAGCAAAAAGAAGATACACTGCGAAAAGCGATACTACATTTACTGCTCTCCCCGATTTTGTCCCGAAATCTTATAAATGATCTGTGCGCTGTCCCATATAACGTTCGTCCTGACCTTATTTTTAGCAGACGTTTAGGCACGAAAGTGCTCCTCGTCTACCTCTGCCTGTTCTGCATGAAAGAGTTGAAGACTCATTCATCTGAGCCTCGTTTGTGAGGCCTCCCGTATTTTTCAGTCTATAACTGACTTGCCCGAAGGTAAATGCTGAGCAGACGGAGGGGTAGACGTGGGTGCGTGACGCCAATCAATCAATCAATCAATCAATCAATCAATCAATCAATCAATCAATCAATCAATCAATCAATCAATCAATCAATCAATCAATCAATCAATCAATCAATCAATCAATCAATCAATCAATCAATCAATCAATCAATCAATCAATCAATCACGGCGCTTAAGTTTAACACACAGGGACGCCCACAGAGAAAAACAAACTTACGGTTAGTTCTGTTTTCTTTGGAATCGTCAGAAACATACGAAGTGATGCAGGTTTATTTGCGATACATTATTCTCCTTCTCGTTGAGAGATATCTTACTCCTCGAGATGGACAAATTTTCCATTTTACTCTGCGGATGACTCGCTGTTTTCTGCTATGAAAAGAGTTCGTGATCTGCCGTATCATTACGCCCCTCACATATGGTGAATAATGACTCGTTATAGTCATAAGGATGACAGAAATTATGGGAGCACGCACGAACAAGCTTTCACTTGGAGCGGCGCACACCACACTCAATAATAAAATGAAGATGGGCTCCTATAAAAGCGTCCCTTACTTGACAGTATAGACAAAGCGACGTGCGCAGGGCAGCCTTCCATTCAGCGTTCTGGTGGCGAAGTTTGGGCTGCGTTGTCAAACCAACTCTGCGAATAACCGTGAAAGAGAAAAAGTGGACATCAAGTTCATATCGACAAAGGAAAGGATGCGAAAGCGACAAGTCAGAGCGGAACAAAGGAATAAGTAGCAGCACAATCGTCCTAACGGGCCTACTACAAATAAGAGCAGTTGCTCGCGCTCTCTAAATAGAGACAAAGCGGTGTGTATAAGAGCAGAAAGCGAGGAAAAGCAGCTATTTATCGCTGTCCGCGCTGACCTAGAGCGGTCATCGTATCTGAAAAAAAAAAAAAAAAGAAAGCTGCGAATCACGGGCGAACCGTCGGTCCCGACTCGTGCGATCCTTTTCTCCCCGAGACTGGCGCCGTGTCACTCTAATGGAAAAATCGATCTTCGCTGCCGGGGCAACTTTCCTCGGCACAGCGCGCGCCGGCGCGGCCCGGCGTTTTTCCGTCTCCTCTTAATCTCGCCCGATGCCTTCCCTAATTAAAGTTGAGCGCTTTCCCCCAGTCCGCCCCATCAACGTTCTCCCTTCTCTTTCTTTTCCTCGCCCCCGTAATTTGGGAAGCAGTCGCCTCTCCCTAGCTCGGCGGTCATGTGGGGGAGCACACGCTTACCCCCTAAGCTTTGCAACTTCCCCTTACTCTAATATATGCAATCTGATCTTGCTACATTAAACATGCCGTGGCCGAAAACTGAGTTTCCATAATTAAAACTTTCGCCGTATACCCGAAGCGCCGTGGAATCTCCTGTAAAGACCGGCACTTGGGCTTCGGTCTGATATGACGGGAACTTTCGTTCATAGGTGAGTTTTTTTTTTTTTAAGGCTGTTTCTAATCTCGCGGCAGCCGTGCGAATTAGCTCCGGGAAATTCTCACGGCAGTTACCAGAAATGCTGGCTGGCCTAAAATTCGCTGAATAACATTACCTCCCGACGTAACCTAAGGTAAGCTAACCTCACCGAACCTAACCTAACGTACCCTGACCTACCCAAGTCCAGCCCAACTGCAACAAACTTAACCTAACCCAGCCCAACGACTCCAAACACAACCTATATTAAACTTAATCCAACCCCTTCTAGAAGTCGTGTGCGTCGATCTCTTGATATATTAATAAGAATAAAAAAATCATTAACAAAATCACGATGAGTCAAAACTTAAGAATTTCGAATGCTAAAAAATAAAACTTCCCCTTGCCGGACATGAATCTGAGCCTTCTGGTTTAAAAGCAAGCGCTAGACCACAGCGCCACTGGAGCAACTGCAAGAGCGTGTTTTTAGGGAATATTTGTCCCGGAGAATCTCCGGGTGGAGTGCTTAGCCAATCAGAGGTGACTGCCGCGATAATAGACACTACCTTATTAAAAAATAGGTTTATGTTTAACCTATAAATGGTTACACTGAGCGTATGTGCGATATGACGGGGAACTCTGCATGCAACTGGCAGTATATGCTGGCTACACTCCTATAGCAATGTAGATAAAGAAATAACGCTAGAGTTTTCAACTGAGCATTTCATTGCGCTTTGCTTACGTACTGTGTGGAATGGAGTTGAAAACAAGCATTCCTGCAATTTTTGTTATCGTTATACACTTGGGCGTAATGGGGTATCGTTAAGACTTACTCAACGGCGGAGTGCCGACGCACTAAACCGTAAAGAAGTCTTAAAGGAACAACTGCACGCGGTTGAGTGTAGACGGCTTTAATTATCGTTATTATCCGCAAAAAGGTTGAAATATCACAAGCTACCCCTTGGAGGAGGGCTTAAAAAATGCACCAAGGAATAGAAAAGATATGAAGCGCAGGTTCAAGAAAGTGTTGGAGGATACCTCCTGGAAGCCTCGCCCTGCGTGGCCGGAGACTTCCCACATGCCGGATACCAAATAAATGTTATTTCTCTCTCTCTCTCTGCACAGTTCGCTTACGTTATCTACATGACATTTGCCTTTGTTTCCACTTCAAGAATACGCCGCATTGCACCAAATGAGGGTGGAGCAAGAACTGAAGTCGCTTTGAAGCTCGTGTGTGCTCCTACCACGATCGGTTTTCGAAGCCCAGTTTCAGTGTCTCACAGTTTCCCAACATGCTAAACTGAAAGATATAAATCTGGAAGCCATGTGAGCTACCATCGGTCTCCCTCACATCACACCGTACCGATTCATCAAGAACAAGCTCAGCTCTATACAACTGACGAGCTCATCCCTCAACGCCGATCAATGTGACTGTCAAAGTATTGATGTCTCCAGAACGGCCACGCACTCTCCCCCGAAAATTCAGGATGACCTTCCACCCTACAGTTATACGATTGAAGCGGCCAACAAAACAATACATCTACCGAGAAGGTGGACTGAAGATTGTGAAGTGCAGTTCTCTCCCTTCCCGAATAACCCGGGACTATACGATCTATGTCTCGTACATACCGACGTTGCATGCACAGGAACATGTGGGTTCTCGGCATGGACCAGGCCCAATCATTCAAGGAAAGGGCGCATTACCTACGCCTCTCCAGCATGAACCTCGATTATACCGGCATTGCAAACTGCATACATGACGCCCTACTGTGTGCAGCTGCTTCCAAATCGTCTTTGCCAACCATAAATGCCCGCGCGGACTCTACGCCGGCGATTTATGATCTCAGACAGGTTACTCACACTCTTACAATCTGCCAACCAATCCACTAGCTCCACAGCAAAATATCATCAACGCTGCTTGTGTCATTGATGACTGGCCACACCAATATTGTAGGCAATGAACGGGCTGACTGTCTGTCACGTAATTGCCCAGCCCCGTCATCACATGCCCAGCTCCAGGTGACCCATGGCCCACAAGTATGGCGGCAAAAGATGACCTTCGGCGCCGAACGCGTGCTGGTACATCTCCCTGTTCGGTTCTCTTCCCCCATAGACCTAACCAGGATGGACGAGGTTGTCCTACGAAAGGTCCGGTTGGGAGTGGTGCTGACTACTTAGTGCCCGCACACAAGCATGCAAAGAGGACTACCGTGGCTACGAGAAAGGCCCAACCTGCTCCGATGTCACGGCTCCGGCAGACCTTCGCCGTTATGGAAGTTGCCGGGAACTCGGGACATCCGAAGAAAACGTATGATGGTGGCTGGCCTAAACTTGTAGTAGTACACTCATAACCCCCAGTGGCTCCATGGTCTTGCCTACCGTGCCCCGCTAGACTACATCCGTGATACTAAACTACCTTCCTGAATATAGCGCGGAATCACTTCGTATTCCCGAAACCTAGAGGCTAGGAAAAAACCCCGGGCCAACTCCACTTACGTGAAACATGAGGAGGGGCGAAGAATGCAGTGTATAAAATGTATTCTTGGCGCCTTGGCGTTTTTGCCAACGGAGATGAAACCCTTGGGGGTGTAGAGGTATACAGCTCGGCTGTAAAAGTGTTTTGCTTTTGAAGCACGAAGCTCTCTAGCGGACGGCGTAAACGAGTGTCCAGGGGTTTTTTAGTGCGCGTTACGTTGTAAAGCGAGGCGTAAACAAGTTTCCCGCTGTTTCAGTACGAGAGCAGACGCCAACAGGCCCAGGCCCTAAGGGGAGTCACACCTACTAAACTCGAACACAGCAGGAAATAGAGAGAATATTGATACGTTGGGTAATGGCCCGCCGCTGCAGTGGAGAAAAACGGAATTCGGTCACTTGATGAATGAAAAAAAAAATATAAAGACATGAAACTGTGGCTGATTAATGACCGTGTGGACATATCTAGCGGGATCCACAAAATTCAAAGAAGACTTCGTATTCTTTGCTGTTCCAGGAAAAATCACGACGATGGAGGTCCCGGTGCTCTCTAAAGCAGGCCACACAGGTGAGCTGGACTCTTCACGTCACTTTTGGTAAGGTGCCTCGTCTAACTTTGTCCCCTTTTTTATTTCCCGTGCCAGTAAGTGCCTTTGTTAAGTTTGTGCACCACACTTGCACGTCCACGTTTACAAAAAAAAATGTGAATTTTTAGACATAATTTTCTCCTTGATAAATAATGTCGCCCTAAAACTTGGATTCTGTTACGCGTATAATTAACCCAATATGCATATTTTTAGCTGAGCTGATTTGCGCTGGAGCTGTGCCAACCTACCGGCGTTCTCGTAGCGTAAAACGATGCGTACAATAATAACTATATCCTGAGGAAGGCCCTGGGCACAAGGTCCTCTTTTGCTTGCAGTACGGTAGCGGACCTTCGAAGCATAATTTTGTGCCGTTGTAACTTAGGCGCCACATGTAGCCCGCAAGTTTACGAACGAGTGTGCAGCCAACAACATGCAATGGAACAGAGCCTTGCATGTTATCAGTCCTCTTCTGAAGTACAAAAGGTATCTTAAATGCCCAGTAATGTGTCTCCATGGCTTCGACTAGCGTCGCAGTATTTCCAGACGCATAAAAACGCCCCAATAAAGTGCACCTAGGCCCTGCATGTTTTAGTTTTTCTGAGTTTGTCCATTCCTAAGTGTTGTAATATCCTATGGTTATCGCAGATCAGGCTGCTGTTCAGCCTGCTTAATTGGTGATACTGCTAGTATGCGGCGGCGGAATTTAAGTGACGGTAATGGAATTTGTCATGCAATTTGATTGATTGTAGGGTTTAACGCGCCGACGCAACGCAGGCGATGAGGCGCGCCGTAGTGGAGGGCTCCGGATTAATTTTGACCACCTGGGGATCTTTAACGTGCGCCGAAATCTCGTACACACGGGCATTTTTGCTTTTCGCCGCCATCAGAAAAGCGGCCGCCGCAGCCGGGAATCGAACCCACGACCTCGTGCTCAGCAGCGCAACGCCTTAGCCACTGAGCCACCGCGGCTTTTTTTTTTTATTATTACTGAGCCACCGCGGCGGGTAATTTATCATGCAAGTTATATGATAAACTTTGGCGGAAATACTGTGAACGACACAATGCTTAGTTTGATATAGAAACTGTCCCGAAGAAAACAAGTACGACTTCGTCCGTGTTTTTTCTAGACTGAATAACTATGACAGTTGGAAGGGCAGCTTACATTATGAGGTTTGAACACGGGCTTATTTCTTGCGGGTTCATTCAGAATGTGAGCTATGAAATGCGTTATGATGGCTGGTATCTTCCAAAAACTGAGCGCCTAGAGTGCCGTCTCGTACGTAAACAGCCGTGTATAAGAATCGTAGAGGTTGTTCTGTCGCCTTTAACTTACGTCTTCGATGTGTCTCCCAAGCGTGTGATGGTGTCCTGAAAAGCCCAAGTTTGCATCAGTCGTCCGTGTGCAGGGCTATTCGACGCGCTTTGAGGTTCATTCAAAATATACGTTCATAACAGAATGGCAGGGGACTGTTTAGGCGGCGTCAAAAACATTCGGCAGATGCACGTAAGAATGCTTACGCGTATGAATGAGTGACCGTTGCAGTTCCGCGGGTGGAACGCTTTAGTGTAACGTTTCTGTAATTGACTGTAATCGATGGCCGCGACAATGGTGTCGGGAGCATTCCCCTTTCTTTAGCGCGACCACTTTGCAGGTGGCACATCTAGCGCTGTGGGGCCCCCGGAGCACTTAACTCTATTTACGTGCGTTGAAGGCGAAAGCGCTACTGGTTCCCCTAATGACACTTATCAAATAATAGCACGGTGAAGACGCGGCAAGTGCGCCGCCATGGCAATCACTTCACGGGGTGATGTATACAAATACCAATACCATACGTCGATGATCACAATTTCCTGAGTATAACCTTTGACTGCCGTTTGACATGAATACCACACGTTCGCAGCTTTAAAAAACTGGCACAGATTGAACTAGTGGAGCAAGGATGAAAAAAGAACTGAGCTCGGGTTAGACCAAGCTTCTCCCGACACTGACTACTGATCCTAGGAAAGGGGGAGTAGCCGGACCTCATCAGTGCAAAGCCCTTTTTGGAGGCAGTGTAAAGTAAAGACCATTAAAGTATGTACAGTGTCTTATTCACTAGCAATCGTCGTCATCGCTTTCTTTGTCGTTGTCCGACGGCACAGCGGCGTAGAACAAGTTTTATTGTAACACGTCTTCGCCTCCGTAGGCCTCCAGATCTCCGTCTGCTGGTCCGGTGGCCGTGTCCACGCGTTGATTGTGAAGGTTGCTCGGCTGGTTGGTTGGAGCCATAACAAAAATTACATGTACCCACTCTGGGGGATCGGCCAAGTTGTATTGTGGTCTCATTGTTGAAGAGATCTGAGAATTGAAACTGAGGTAAACTAGAAGTGAAATAATTGTAGTAACAATCTGAAAACCTAACAGAAGAACAAACTCAGTACGGCTGTAACAATAGTTGCTTTTAACGTTCAGAAAAAAAAAGCATTTTGGTTGATGCTCTTGATTAACAAGGTAGACGACCTGATTCGGGAATGAAAGAGTGAAGGGCGCGACTAACATCCCCGTTTCTACAACCAAGCAAGATTCCCCAAGTGGCAATAAATTAAGCACCGACAAGCCAAGACCCAGGCGCCGGGGGGGAATCTTCAGCTAACGATTTCGGAAGGTGAAGAACCGCCAGAAAGACACCAGGAAATGGTCAATTGTTACCGGCATTTGACAAAAGCCGCATATGGCCGGTGGCTCTATGCGTGCGTGGTGGGGATTAGAAATTCAAGTTAAGCGTTCGGTAGTTAAAGCTGGTCATTATGACCTCGCACACTCGAGACTGCACAAAGTCACACTTCCAAGAGTGCCGGAGATGCTCAATGCCGGCCGCCAGGGTTACTGCCTCGTTGGAAGCCATCCGGCGAACTTTCCCTTTTAAATCTAGTTGTACTGTGCTGCGCAACGACTTAAACCATTCCTTTTTTAAATCCACACTCCCGTGTAACGCTGAATAAAAGCACAAAAGGCTAGTAAAGACATGATTTTCACGTCCTAGCAGGCAGTCATGACTCCTTTAGCTTCCATCTAGGGTGCGCTAAAGGTCATGTCTTGCCTGCGCGAACTGTCTGCGGAGACGCATAATAAAACATGGGCACCAACTTTTGTTTCTCTGATAGACGTAAATATTCATGGCAAGCCAGCTGCAATACCACTCTTATCTTATTCAGGCGACCGACAAGTTAGAAAAGGTAATCCATGACTTATACGCATGAAGCGAGTCAAGCCAATTAGGCAAGCCACCTTGCTTAACGAAAACCAGTGGTCCGCTTTCTTTCCATACGATCTGCCAGCCGTTCCGACAAAGACCAAGGTCTCTTTCCTCGCAGCCACTTCTCGCCGGTAAACGATGGCAGGCACTCCATATTCCTCGCCCCCAGCTGAGCTGGGGGTTCAACAGAGAGCTAGTTAATGCCGCTACGCCGCAAACATACCCCCGGGGGAAAAGAGTGGGAACCCGGAGAAGGAGGTGGAAGACAAGAGCAAGTCCTCCTGGTCCTTCCAACGGTGACGTTCAAATATTCAGGACCGGCGAGGCGAGCCTCTCCGGGAGCCCTCCCTGCCTGGCGCTCTTCCCTCCAACGGAACCCGTGCGCTCCGCTAGCCGGAGTAAAGGACACTGAACACTCCACTGACCAGAAGGCCTGGAACCGGTCGTGTCCGCTGTATCTCCCAGAAAGAAGATCACGTACCCTCGCTCAGTCGCCATGTGCTAGCGTATGAACGCTGCCAAGTCATTAAGCAGAGTTGTCTGCGTATGAAGACTACGTGGAGTGAGGCTTGTTAACCTAGTGGCTGTTGGGCCAGCTCGCGATAGAGCAGGCGGACCATCGATCGCGCTCCATCGGACGCCACCACCCGCCAACGCCACTGCCGCCTCTTTGCCCCGCACAGCGCTCATGAATAACTCCTGGCTTCCCCGGCAGCGCGTTGTCAGGCGCTGGCACGCGCGATCTGTGATTAAACCTTCCCCGGTAACAGTATAGTAGTGCGATGCGTCTAAGGGGCCCAAAGCACTAGCTACGCGTGCCGCCCTGGTTCACGCCTTCAAGAGGGGCAGGAAAGAAAAAAAAAACGGCCGGGAGCGAAAGCCACTCGACTCGTTAAGTGATTCAGGGTCCTCTCTACGGGCCACGCTCGAAAAAAGAGTGACGTTACTTGAAGCTTGAGGAGGAACTGAACTATAAAAGTCCGTTAGTAAGAATAATAAGGGAGGAGATGGGGGTGTCTTGTTGGTGCCAAGAAAGGCAGGGGGAGTAGTTTAACAGCGGGATACTAGCTTAAACAAATTGTCTTGCAGCTTGCTACTCCCCCAAGAGATAAAGGGACCGCAAGAGGCAAAGCAGGCGAGCTACAGGCGATGACCCCCGCTGGAACGTATTGGCCCATATGCATGACACGTCTGGGGAGAAGCATGAACACTCAAGCCTGTATCATAAAGCCTATCATCGCGTGCAAGAAGAACAACAACAAATAAAGTTGCGGTTTAACGGTGCACCTGGGCGATATGATTTTCCTAATAAGGCCCTTCACCTAAACAATTACGCGTTCTTTCACGTGATGCGTTTCCGAATATAAAATGCTTTTAGCGAAACCCAATCCATTTTGAAAGTCCTTGGTGAACGTTTACATCGGCAGCGCAGACGATAAAGGCAAGATCGTTGCAGAGGACCGAACCCATGCCCGTCTTAAAACAAGAACCATAAGGAATTTCCCCCTCTACTCCCTATTTCGCGGTGCGACTTCGGTTTCTGGTTTTTAAAAAAATTAGGGCCCTGCGATTTGCCGCCGTAGAATGTCTGGCACTGTCCAATACGCAGTGCTGTTTTTTTTTCCCCATATGTTCCTATGGCACTTTCTGTACTAGGGGAGCTGATGAACTTCGAACAACTATGAAGAACTCGTGAATAAAAGAGGTACCCGACGCCTAGACTCTGCGGCTCAGGCGTTGGGCTACTCAGCTCAAGAACCCGTGTTCGACACCAGGAGTGGCGGCCGTATATTTTTTTTCGGACACCGTCACGTCTACCACCCTGGCAGGCCCTGCTGTCTAACCCGACCCTGGATGTCCAGCTCTGGTTAACAACAAGGGCGGCGCGGGGAGATGAAGACCACAGCTTCTTGGATTGAGGAAGCCGACCATACCTGCAATCACCGTTTTTTTAAATAGATGTTTATTCCTTCTCCTACGGTGAAGAACAAGAATGCCTGAGTATCCAGGTTTCAGCGCACGCTGAAATTCAGAATAATTCCATAACTTTGGTTAATAGTAATAAACTGAATAAGCTGAATAATGCGTTTGTATAGTAAGCGATTGGTTGATTTATTGATTGTTTCTATTCTAAATTATTTGTTTATTTATTGATCGGTTTGATCTTCATGCACGTCACTTCCCCATTTTCTTGTGCGATGAAAGTGAGATGCTGCGTGCCTAGAAAGCCTAGAATAGTCTTCTAGCATAGGACGAGCTTTGAGAATCTCCCCAGCTGCTTTTCATCCGAAAGGCACCGCTATACCGCGTAGTCAAGTACGCTGCGTTACGGCTGAAAGCCCCACCCGCTGTTGCTTTACCGTCCAGCTGGATCTTCCAAACGGGACAGATATGACAGGACCGCTTCGTGCGGCTGTAAATGCTTTCGGCCCGATTCTCGACGTGGGAGCGGTTATTCCAGACCCCTTAAAGTGCACTCCACCCCCAAAGCAACGCCCCCAGGTTGTTTCCAAACTGTCGCGGGAGGAGGCGGCCAGGGAACGGGGTAGCGAGGGCGGTCGTCTGTAAATATAAGGGTTTCGCCCTGCGGCGGCGCTGCGCTGTCCAAATATTTGTGCGAGCCTCGGGGAAGGCTCCCCGCCGTATTTCCAAGCCTGTTTCCTCCTATCGGTGCCTGGCATATTGCGTCGAGCAGAGCAGAAACGACCGTCAGGACGGCTTGATAGCCGCAAAGTGGACATCCAGGCCCGAGAGTTGGGTGGTCTGAAGTACGCGAGCCCGAAAACAGCAGTGGGAAATAGAGAGACAAAAAAGAAAAAGAAAATGCGGAAGGTTGGTTTGGATATGAGTGGCGCACACGTATATACGCTGTTCCAGCTTTTTATTTTGTGGTGAGCTTGCTGTTTTGTGACGTTGTTTTTGTTTTAACGCTGTGCCCATAAAACCGGGCGACGGCCACAAGAAACTCGGTGACGTGTTGTGAATAACCTTTCCCGTAGTCTGCTCAATATCATTCCCCCTTTCCTCACTTGACGTATGGCGGCGCTGCTATCCCTGACGACTATATTTGCGAAGCGGAGGAACATGGCACTCCATCTTACACGCGCGTTTTTATTTATTTACATCAGCAAGAGCGTATGTTATAGTAGGGGGTAAGGAGTGATACTTGTGGCGCTCCAGTTTTCTTGAAGAAATATTTCCTACACCGAAGGCATTTTGTGACATCTATGCTTGTTTAAAAAAAAGTCACACTTAAAAATATTGTTTAAACTCCCGGTACAACCGAGAGCTTAAACAATTTTTTAGACTCTGGCTTCAGCATTGGTGGTGCATGCAGCAACGGAAGTCTTCTAATCTGTAGCAATAATCAAAGAGTGAAATGAAATTCCCGGGAGGTACAATTTTTATGGCCCTTTGGTATGGTTCCGTATTCGCCTAAGACTCACCAAGACGTGTTTCTCCGTTCATTTTACAGCGTTAGCTGTATGGTCTGCGCCGCCCGTGCTGTAAAAATCAAGTGACGTCATGGACCACGTGACCGTACCCTGTGAAGGCACAACGTCCTTGTGTGGTGGTGACCATGACGGCTCATGTGACGGAAAACATAGTGAAGGCTTGTCGCGGTACGATAGGAGGAAATCCGCGACTACTGTATAGGCGAGCACCGATTTTACGAGCATAGCATGCTGGACAGCTGAAAAAGGTGCCATTTTTGCTTGGCATGGATCGCGAGCAAGCTTAAAATTTGCTTGTAGCTTCAAAAGTATTGTAGTCATAAAGTAGTGTTGAAGATCCTTTTATCATTCCAAAATTATAGCTTACGAAAAACGTCTGTCCGTCATTCTGTTTTGGAAAAAAGATTCCAAAATCACGGACAGGTCTACAATTAGACAGACACATAGAGGATCTTTGTGATGCTTCAGGAAATTGTGGTGCTTCAGCATTCTCATATGCATGCAGAATTAAATGTTTTTTCTAAATTTTTATTGTTAACCTAAATATTGTCGCAACTATTTTTTGTGCGTCACAATGGCGGCAGGGCGCATGTAGTACCAGTTTGTTACATGGCGCTTTCCAGTCTGGTAAGTTGTCAGCCATGTGTCGTTGGAGGTTGGACCAAATTAAACAAGTGGGATGAGAAGGGAAATACCACTTTTCGAGCGCACAAAGTAGAAAAAAATAAACATACTTTTTAAACTCTCTAGTCGTTAAACTGATAAAGTGCTTGAACCTTCTTTTAGCTCTCTTCGAGTCCCCAAAAATACCATAATCCCAGCACACGTAACTGGATTCAGATAAAGGGAATGAGATTACGTGTACCAGGTTAGGGTACGAAATTGGGGTTTAACTTTGTAAGCCAAAGTCGCAGCTCCTGTCTGGTTGGAACCGTGGACTCAATGAAGCAAATAACGAACTTATTTCACTTGCAGTTTAGCTTTTGCTGTTAAGGTATGGACCTTTTTTTTTTAAACAATTCGAAAGGGTTCGAAGGGCGATTCCACCCTTGGTGTTCCTTGCCGGTGTAACCAACAAAGAAGCCTGAGAAGAGAACTACTATTTCCTACATTCCTCCCAGCTCTACTTATGATACGGCCACCTCCCCATCACGCGAAGTCATAACGAAGTCAACATCTTCTTTGCGACAAAACTTTTTTTCGCTCACCACTCTGCCACGCCTCTTCTTAGAGTCCATGCGGGCGTAACGAACCACAATCGCCAACTCTCGGTTTTTTGTTAGTTTAGTTTTATCTTGTCATCATCACTGTGCAGCGTTCGCATCCGAAGGACAAGAGAGCGCCTCGGCCAGTCCAAGCCTCGGGCAAAGACGCGCCATAAAGGCTATAAGGACTCATCACTTCCAGATGTCGCCACCCACGACCGCTCGTTTGGCAAGCGCGCTCAAATACAAAAGCGTCACACGCGCACCTTTCTCCTCTCCCTTTTGGGATTTGCGCCGAGCAGAAGACGAACGAAAGAGAAACAATAAAGACGGAGTAGAAACGAAATTACCGCGGAGACGCCGGCAGCTGCGAAGTCTCTGCGCAAGGGTGCTCCCACTCGAGCCACCGTCGAGGAAAAGAGAGACAAAAGAAACGGGGCAAGGAGAAGAAAGACGAGAGGCAAGTTGGAGAGGACAGTGTCTACCTAACATGGCGGAAAAGCAAACATGCCAAAAAGGGCCTGGTAACGCCTGCAGACGACAGCGCAAGAGTTCCGGGGAGCGCCACGAAAGATGAAAGAGATAAAGCAAAAGAAGGAGGGCGAAGAGGATAGAGCACCACGGAATGGAGCAGACCGAGGACGAGCTCGGGAAGCCTCAGGACAGGATAATAACGACGTTAAGGACCCATCCGACGGCCACGTCGAGAGGATGGGCAAAACTGACACAAAAAGGAGGGCTTCGTGGAGGCCAGAGCACACAGATGCTGCACCGATCCGGAAGAGAGAGAAAAGAAAAGCGGGATGCTTGGGCTGGGACTGTGGGGGAAGCTGGAACATATGTCAAGGTGCAACCCGCAGTCGAATGCGGGTCAAATGGCGCCATTGATTTTTTCCGCAATGAGCATCATGCGCAACCTTGCTTACCTGGAATGCTTTCCTCCTATATCGTGGCGGCATCTTGGTTTCTTGCTGCAGACATAAAGTTGACACCCCGAACTGTGTGTAACTAAAACACTAATGGTTACCCTGCTTCTTGTTAGTCCTTACAACACGATCGTTTCAAGCGACAGGTTGTTTGGGCCCCTGTGGGTATTCACGGAAGGTCTCTAACACGCAAGATTCCACCAAAGTTTACTTTAATACGTATAACAGGGGCGAAACAGCCACATTATTAGATAATGCAGCAATTAAGCCCTGTTGCAACTTGCAGATAGTATCGAAAAGGCGACGTCGCACGCGTGGAAACATATTTACAGCGCCGTACAGACGAGGAAGAAGACAAAACAAAACACCAAGAGTACACCATAAACAAACCAACCGGTACTTGTTAGTCATCCCGAACAGCTGGGGTTGTGTCCCGTCAAAGGAGGCGGTAAGGGGAGATCCACCTAATGGACAACATTCGGAAGGGCATCGCTGGTGGTTGACGGTTGTGATGGTGCACGTGCGCAGGCTACTGTGTGGGCATGTGTAACAAACCAAAAAGCGGGTTTACTGTATAAAATAAATAAAAGCGAAAAGAACCACTGTAAGGAGCAATACAATGTCGTGTGGGCCGGCGCCTCGATATAAAAAGAAATACGAAGCTTTAAGGGTCATGAAGATGAAGCACGTTTCGTTCATTAAGCGGACGGCTTTGTCTTGGTAACAATGGTACCAATATTATTGTAAACTTCAAAGAAATAATTGAGATATTAAGGAAAACAGATGCTGCAATGACGACACCACAACCACTTTCTGGCTGTTTATCTATTACGTCACATAATCTTGTTTGCGCGATTGGTGGCTGCTGACCTAAGCCAGCGCCAAAAAGCATGACCGGCTGATTGTAGTGGGACTTATATCGTTCGACGGCATTACCAGTACGCTAATGTGCGCTTAACACGCGGATAATTATGTTGGTTATTGCTGGCCCATATTACGTCACTCCTGGCCATACTACATTACTGTGGCGCGAAATTGAAAACGTCTTCCGTAGCTGGGATGGAGCTGAGTGAATAGACAAAGGCCACTTCTTTCACATCGAATTAAGTTGTATTTTGTCTTCACGGCTCCTTTACAAGACTGCCGACTAAGTACGTCGTGCACTTTTGCCATTTGCAGCATATCAGAAAGCAAGAAGGCTCTTCATGAGAAGAGAAAACCGAAATGTTTGGCGGAATTTCGACCCTGACATGTTAGTCGGTGGGGGGAGGGGGAAGGGAAGAACGAAAAAGCCCGATAGATCACCGGGCTGAAGAAAGGAGAGGAAAGAAATTAAGTGAAAGAGAGGAAAATAGCAAAAAAAAAAAACATTGAATGTTCAGTTTTAGAGTGCGATGAAGCAGTTTGAAGATTCTGTTTTCTAAGCTAAATCACTTCAATGACGGCAGTCTCGTCCAGATAATCGAACAACGCATCCAGTACTTTGCGTTGAGCTGGTAACGCTTGATAACATCCGGTTTCTTGAGCTCTTCTCACCTGCCAAGGCTGGTTGTCAGGGCCCGAGCTCGTCAGTGCTCTCTCCCGCTACTCAGGGGAGGGGAAAAGCAGCAGGCGTAGGTGTGGCTTCAGATTACAGCATCGCATAAGCGGCATTGCGACGAGTAGAGGGTGGAAGGTGTGCGAAAATATAATGTGGACAGCCGTGCTAATGGGGCGTTCCTCCCAACCTTCGCAGTGCTGAGCAGCGAATTCTGCTACGGGTACACGGACAAGTTCGGCAAGTGGAACAACGGCTTCCCCTGCCCGGCACAGAGCGGCGGCGAGCCCGTGTACTGCTGCGGTACGGCCTCCGAGCCCTACTGCTGCCGCAAGAGGGACGAGGAGCCGCCAGCGCCGCCGCCGCACGAGTACGCACATTCCTACTTTCAATGCCTTGAGATTGCTGGCCCTCACGGCTACGGGTGCGGCTACTATGAAGCCACGCACTGGCCTATACAACGTCAGAGATACTGTCAGTTGGTGTGCATGACTGCCGCGAACAGAAGCCATCGCCAACAAACATGATCGTGCCGTTTTATGGGTGCCTTTTGGTCCCGTTTGATTGAGCCCGTTCAATACTACTATGGCGTTAAAACTTCAAGAAAACATTGACATCCACCTGAAACGCAGGTGTACGACAGTGAAGGAAAGCTTCACAGCCTTTTTAGAAACTTCTTGCAGTTGAAGAAATTGGGGGATTTGGCATTTATTGCGGTGTTTTTTTTTTCGTAATTGAATAATGACGGCACTGTTGATGTTGACCAAGAAAAATTGACAGTTTATCGACATCAGCGATCTTCTTTGATGTAGATGTGCGAGGAAAACAACGCTCGACTAGGCGGGATTTGAGCTTACCAAGTTATAAAAGATGGATAAAACAAGGATGGGATGTGCTGCCATTATCGCTCCTCTAATGAGCACTCGAGTATAGTCATGCTTTCAGTTGTAGCGTGTTTAAGCGGTACTCACACCTTGATGCACAATTGGTATATCGTTGTTTGTAGCGTCCAGAGCTCCACTTACGGGATACCTAAAGTAAAGCTTACACAGATGTTAGGCCTAACTTCACGCTTTCAGTTATAACCTCGCCAACCAGTACTCATAAAAAGAAACACTGACTGTATACCTAGTGTCACCGTCCTCTTGCAGTTGTTCGGGCCATAAGTTTGCGCTTTCCACCAGCATCAAGTTATACCAAGTTTCAAAAGCACCCATCCTTGTGACTTCCAGTTAACAAAGTTCTACCGTATGTTCAAAGACTACACAGCTGGATAGAGATAGACAGCAATTAACTCGGGCGTTGGTGGCGAACGCATGTGTGTCTCTCGCAGCCAGACGCTTCTTCTGGGTGTCGCACTGGGCGCCCTGCTGGTGGTGGCCCTGCTCGCCCTGGGCGCCTGCCTGCTGTGCCGGCGGAGGATGGCCCACAAGAACAGGCACCAGACCATCAACGGAGGTACGAGCACCTGCGTACGAACACCATTGCAGGGGTTGGTGTTGCAGTGTTGACGATTCGCACAGGCTTGTACACTCCTCCACAGGCTTGGCTGGAACATCAGATTCAAACATTCTGACAAAGAATGTGCAAACGAACGCATGGAGCACTTAAGTGCCCCCTTAACCTTGAAAGACGTGCAGCAGTCGTGGCTAAATGTACCTGTACACCGAAGCAGGAGGAGGACGATAATGGGGTAGAGAGTTGCTCCAGCTAAGACAGTTGACGATTTGTAGCATGACTCTGAACGGAGCATGGTAAGGTCTCGAGCGACAGGTGCTAATGATACGCGTTCATTGGTGGCCTGGTACCTTCGGTACCTCCTTGGTCGGCAACGTCTGAGAAGTTTGTATATGTAGTCTTTCGTTGTACATCCTGCTGCCGCTGGGGTTTACATACGAGGCACCCTGTCCTCCCACAGCAACTTATAGAATTCGGTCTTACACAACTTGCTTTAGCTTTTACAGCGAAGCTGCCTATGGCTAGGATCCAGCAGATTATCTCCTTCAATAGAGCGATGTAGACAAGAATAGCACGCGAGCGTAGTGCCACTTTGCGGCGGCCACTCAACTACCCAGTATCGTGAAACTGCGCCACTGTATCAGCGTGTCGAAAACATTAATAAAAAGTAATAAAAGGCCCCATAGCCTTCATATTTTAATATGACAGCTAATATTTCTCCGAGAAAAATGTCTTCCACCAAAGAATTTGTGTTTAGAGTGAAGCCGACTTTAAAAGAGGTTAGCTTGGTCTTTAAAAGCTGCCTTTTCAACATTACGTGTTGCACAGTAAAGCATGTCCATCTACGGAGGGAAAGTATGGTTAAAGGAAACGGCTCTAACTGTTGTTTTATCGACAGTATTGCGAAACAATTTATATAAAAACTAGCCGCTAAGACAGCTGTACGATTACGCCGAGTTGTATTTACTTTTCATGGTTAGTTAGTGCACAGTTAAGTTGTAAACGTTACAGAATTACTGTCTGCTGTCAGTACATGACCATCTACGGAGGGAGTATGGTTACAGAAAACGGCTGTAACTGTTATTTTACCGGAACTGTCCGGAACCAAATTATATCCCGATTAGCCGCTAATACTAGAGGCTCTAAAATTACGCACCACAGCTTCGTTGTTCATCCGGATTCACACAGTGGAAGGGCGCTAAATTTGTATTCAGCTTATTCGTCAATTTACCGGAAAGGTATGCTCAATAGGACAGCTTTTTCTCGCTGCAGTCAGGCATTTTCCTAACTTAAATGAGCAACATTTGCCCGACTCGATACGCAGACGCATGCACATCGCGCAATCAAAAACCAATCCTCTATACTACAGCACTTGGGAACGCAAAAGCACGACGACTGCCCCCAAAATCAGAAACCCTAATGCGGAGCAGTGGGAGGCACTGCTGGCCAGCGACTGCTGTGGTGACCAGATCGGTCGCATTCAGTGGGCACGCAAAGCAGCAGATCCGTTGGAGCCCTCGACCAAGGTTACCATCTCTGCTGAACCCCGTTGGGAAAGTTATAGCACGCGTCACAAGACCCCGGTGGAAAGCCGCGCAACCACACACAAAAAAACGAAAACGTTTTCGCAGTCCAGCTCAGTCTCCCTACAAACACCGACATGTTTCAATGTAACTGGCCTCATTGAATTTGCTTTTCTCTTTTTAACATTAAAGCTTCATCAGGGCCTCTACGGAAAGATGCTGTTTCATTACTATGGAATTGCTTGCAATGAAGCACCCTTTACAGGCACATACAAACATGTGTGTACTTGCCTTCTCAGCGCCCACCGATGCAAAACCCTGGGTCTCCTACAATTAACAGCTTTCACAGTGAAGAACCAGTCAGCCCCTCTGGCCGTGTACGAAATGGTTCTTTGCTGTCATGGCATCTTTATCATTCTTGTCTGTGGGACTACCACCTAGCAGCCCCATTTAGCTGGATGTCAAAATTTCAGGTGCGTGTTAAATTTCCTTTCCCAAAAAAAAAGGAAAAGGAAACACGCAATTGGCCGATTGAATTTATACGCGCAGAACAAGAAACCACGTGCTGAATTAAAACACTTCGAACAAAAACACGACACAAGCCTGAATTAGCGCAAAGACGGACAAAGGAACGACGACACAAGGCGCTGAATTCAAAACAGCGCAAAAGGACGGGACAAGGAAACGACGACACAAGGCGCTGAATTCAAAACAGCGCAAAAGGACAAGGAACGAGCACAAGGGCAATCAAAAGCGAAGACTGGACAAGGACGACACAAGGCGTGGCAGCGCTGTTTCGAATTCCAGTATGCAACAACTAGTCCAAACTACCGTTCAACGCAGTTAAATTTTCCTTCCTAAAAAAATGATGTACAACCAATGTGTGCCGGTATTGACTTCTATAGCTCAGAAACTTCGCGTCTTATTAAGCACTTCTGACCAAACTTACGTTAGTTCAAAGATGTATCGACAGGAGAATGATGGGTATCGGGTGATAGAAAATGAGGGACGTTGATTAGGGAAAAAAACTCATGTAGGAGACGCCATAGTTCAAATTCGCACAAAAAAAGTGTATTTGGGCTGGGCATATAATGCTGAAGACTGAACACAGGTGGGCCACTCGAGCAGCAAGTTGTCTAGTCAGGACGGAGTCGAAACCAGACGCCACATAAACTCGTTGGCGTGAGAGAAAGAGCACAGAAGCAAAGAAGTCGTTACTGAATACGTACGGCACGAGTGAATAGACATTTCCTCGGGAAGCCCTCGTCGTGCAGTGGACGTTTACAGGATGATAATGGGGAGTAGGAAAAGAAAGAGGATTGAGATAAGTAGGCAAGCTCAGCTCAACAACATCTGAACGCGTAGGCTTTAATTCCCTGCACTTCACCTCAGTGTCCACCTCGCCTCAAATACGTCGTCCATACTAACAGGAAATAAATTCGCACGCCCCTTGGACAGCGCGAGGCATTTAATGTATGTGAAATCGTTTGAAGTACAGTAGTAGGCTGCTTAATGAATTGTTAGGAGAAATGCAAAAACAAGTTAACGCGGGCCAGTGGTGCATTTTGCTTAGACAGCAAAACAGCGGAAAAGGCGAGACTAAGGAAGGCTAGATACAACAACGCAGCGCTCAAAGCCCGCTGAAGGTGTTATGAGAAGGAAAGGGTTTTTATAACCGTATACTAGGTAACAAACACACAAAAAAGCAAAAAATTATGTACAGGCAGTACTTCATCTCCTCTTTTGCAGGGAATCCAGATATGGCCAGCTGGCGTATTCTTGGCCCTTTTGGTGAATGGCGATCAAAGTGCACAAGAAATATATCTGCGTTCGCAACCGATAGGAATTTGGGCGTCAAATCAGCGTTCGCAGCCGATGCGAATTGTGAAGGCAGGTTCCTGGCTTCTATCAGAAAATGCAAGCTTTGTCGGTATCTCCTGCTTACGCGGATCTCGACAACTCAGCCAAGTGATGCTCACACATTAATAATATGCCTCACGCAGCCACTCTGAGATGTTCGATACACGTGCTGATACACTTGAGTAAAATGGCTGCGGATTATGATTTTATTTTTATTCAACCATAGATTAGCTTTTTACAAAAATATCCTTTATATGTACAATTGTTTATTCAGTCCTAATAGGCTGTAAACCTTACCTAGGTGAGCGGGAGCAAGTGTTGTTTCCCATTATTTCCATATCGTTTTTGTCCGGGAAACAGGGATTTTTAAGGCTCGGCGGGTCTCGGTAAAAGTGTAGCTGATCCAGGTGGCGATCGATAAAGCAGCCCACCATGGCCTTTTTTTTTTCTCGCAGGGGTGAAACTTTCTAATGGATTCACAGGTACTGCAAGACCATTAGGTGACTAAAAGCCCATTACGTGGCGTCGTCCTCCTGGAAGGAAGGTAATCAAAAAGCAATGAAGAAGCAGCTGCTGTCGCGGTAAACGTCATGGCAACGGCACCCAACGGTTCTTCTTTCTTCTTCTCGGGCCATTTACCGTTTAATCAGAAGCAGTGTCTTGATTTCACCGAAGAGAGCAGCTCCCTCGGTAGCTATTTTTGGTTTCCTTTTGCCATGCTCCGTTAAGAGCGTCTTTTACTGCAGCACACTACGGGGAGGCGGCGAAGTAAATGCAGGCCCGATTCGAATGGCGTTCATGCAAGCGAAGCACTGAACGCACCAACGTAGTGGTAGAATAAATACCAATAATAAATAATACGAAAAAGTAAGTAAGTAATAATAATATAGGTAATAATTATTTATCAGGAACAAGACATTACATAAAACGAACAAAGCTTAACCTACTACGACGCGATCTCATATGACCAAATCACGGAAATACACTTGGTAACAGAAAGCGTAATAACATTCAAAACGTGCATTTATAATCAGAGAGTACAAGAACGGCATTACAACACAGATGCAATTGAATATACACATCCCGAATGAATGAATGTAGAATTTAATTTGGGGGAAGCGAGGTCAGTGGCTTCATCGTATAAGGGAATAAAAGGAGTGGTTACGTAAGTTTGTTTGTGAGAATACATTTTGCCTTGTGGGGGCCTTGTAGGCCTGACTTGTGACTGATGTGCGTCCCTCACACGACCCACAAGTTCTCTTTATCCTGACCAGGCCTGGTTCGCGCATGAAGGTTATGGTGAGGGCTGGTGTTACGAATGTCGTATTGGAGCGTTATGCACTCCATGCACGTCTGAATGGTTGGCGGTTCGTTCTTTGGGCGTTTTTTTTTTTGTAGCCGATTACAATCGTATATAGACGTTTAATTTCCAGCACGTCCATCGCACTAGGAGGGCCATAAGGCGTGCCGTTGTAATGGGCTCGGAATAATTTTGAGCACCTCGGGATCTTTCAACTGGGCTTGAAATATCGATACACGGTTATTTGCGCTTTTCAGCTCCGTCAGAAAAATGATCCACGTGGCCGAGCTAGAACCTGCATCCGTACGCATGTTATACACTCCTTAAAGATACTCCTGCTATAAGGTAGTTGCTAGTGCATGGTTTCAAAAGATTGTTGTTGGGATTATGATCTAACAAACAAGGTTTCACGAAATAATTTCCACGAAGAAGAAGAAGAAAGTGATTGTGTGGGGTTGGAAATGGGGAGATAGAGGCCTGCAACTATCTGGCGTGAAGCAGACGCCTTAACGGGCTGAAGAGAGAAGAGAAGAGAAAAGAGAGGGAAATAACAAGGACCAGTGAGAGTAGTTAAAGGAGAGGAAAGGAGGTGGGAAAGAAGAGTGAAATATAATTAAAAAGAGAGAAGAGAGAAGAGGGGCCCAGCTGACAACACTAAGGACGCAGACCTAACATGGGTAATGTGATTGAATGTTGCCACGAAAAGCAGCTCCTCAAGACAACAGGGGGACGTGGAGGGATAACCACCAAATTTTCTTCACGCATCTTCCTGCCCGAGATTGAGCCCCTGTGACTTAATTCTAGTTACGCGATGGTATTAATGTGCTGGCGAATTATTGGGTAGTTCGGCGAGAGTGAAATCGGAGTCATCGGCTAGACAGTGACCTTTCCCGCTCCACACCGGCTCTCAAAGTAAAAAGGAAATTCAGGAGTCGTACTGTCTTTCAAAAGTGGATAACCAGCCAAGCTGTGGGTAACTATGCCATATGTACCAAGTAACAACGCAAAAAAGAACGTCAAAATATTTTCTACTAATCCTATGTCTTATGTGCAAATGTCCTTGAAGGTCTGTCTAGCCGGCACGGAAGGTTATGGCCGTCGCAGTGGAGGCCACAGGAGTAGTCCGCTGCAACAAATAAACAGATTACATCCAACCTCCTCGCGCCGTGGCTCAGTCTTCCGAGGCACAAGCCGGGAATTACAACAGGTTTGAAAGACCAAAGCTCGAAACAAAGCCCGGGGTTTTCTTCATAAGAATTTTTAAAAACCATGATAGAACACGAGACAAAAATTACTGTAGACGAATCAGTGCTACCTACGTTACGGAAAGGAAAGACACAGGTCAAGTGGCGAAAGCGGACGCGTCGCCGGCTGAAATATCAGGAGCGCTCATATTCGGGCTGCGCCTGGACACGTGTACACGCCACCTCGGAGTTCCTCTTGCAACAGATACTGAAACTAAAAGGCTGCCAATTATTTCACCAGTAAACGTACGTAAGCACGCTTTCTTCTGATAACGCTAACACAATCCTAATTATCATAACGAAATCATAACAAAAAGTAAAATCCGAATTGTCACAAAGAGCTCAGTGGCACTCTCCAGCGTTCGCAGCGTTCCGCGCTATGTATTTAGAGACTACTTCTCAGGTGCCGAGCTGCTCATTTTATATCGTCCGTCTGCCGTTTCTCTTTCGCGCTCAAAAAGCTGCATTTTGATGGCCAACGGCGCCCATCTGATTAGCATCTGGATGTGCACGGGATCGGGGCGTGGTGTTGCTTTCGCGTTCCATATGCTCGAGTGATCTCCCCAGGGAAAGCGAATGAATGGGTGGTGTCTTCTTTGACGTTAAGTGGCACGTGGGCGGCCGTGTCGTGTTCATCCTCTTGTTGGCTTGTCTAATTTCTTCCTCGCCCGGCTGTGGCTCACTCACGTCTCCTTTCTGCACACGGACGTCAGAACAAATCCAGACGAACCCGAAGCTAACAGCTTCGCTGTAAAACGTGATCTGATAACTTTAATCCAGTGTTACTAGGTAAGGAGGACCACGAAAGGATTCATCCTTATTCTTCTTCCTTCCCATCCTGTTTTCTGTCTACTGTCCTCTTCCTACCCTGGTATTCTGAATCCCTCCTCCACTCAAGCCTCCAATGGAGGAGATCCTTGAAATCCATTTCGCCATGCATAAGCATTGTTGAATCCTCCGCTATGCAGTATGGAGAGAGAAAATGGAGTGGAGGAGGCACTCAGAATATGGCCCCTAGATTTCGTCTTGATTGATTGCCCTCAACCCGAAGAGCAGTTATCGGCTGGTTCATTTTCTCCTCCTTCTTTCGATAAAGCAACATATTCGAAAGGATCACTCATGCATCCGCTCATGCTGTGTTGGAGGAAATGAGTGCACCTTATGCACGTCCGTAGGCATTCACACGGAATAAAAATGGTCCGACTGGGCCAGTCAGAACACGTACGATTGCATTTAAAGAGCGGCATAGTCGAGGAGTTCGCCATACCTTTGCGCTTCCAGTCTTGACCAGCGCTGGCTTTATATTTCCACACGCCATTGATTTTAAAAAGAACAATGCCTCGGGAGACCAGCGCTTTTTGAATCCGTGATTTGAGTGGTTGGGTACCTAGATAGCAAACTCGTTGGTGTATTGATCGCACTGGAGAAAGACTATTTGATAGATGTTTGGACGAAGCAGTGCTTTCTATCATCTAGTTTTTTTCCCCTTGTTTCGTATATGACGAGTTCTCATTGCATTGTTCTAGCTGTTAGAAATGAAGAAGGGGGGATTTTGTTTCGCTGAAAGTCAATAGTTTTTCTTCTTTCATTGGTTTCAGGGCCCATTTACAGGATGCACTGCGGCAGTTCGAGCGCGAACACGTACTCGTTCTCCGGGCACGACAGTGGCGCGACTACGCCGGGCGTGATGCCCCCGCCAGTCGGGAGCGTTGGCGCCGGGGTTGCCCCGGGCACCTGCAACCAGCATCCTGCCTCCGACCGTGGCTCCCTCCCGGAACCTTTCAGCGAACTGGACCCGCCGCCGCCTCCACCGCGGGACATTTCAAGTTTTAGCGGCCTTTTGACGCCCTGTCCAGGTAACACCACCGCTCTGCTAGCGAACGTTTCTGCGCATAATAGAAATGAAAAATAGAATTCCATATTCACGAAGGTGTTATTCGAGTTTTACCACACAAATTCACAATTGATTGATTGATTGATTCATTCATTCATTCATTCATTCATTCATTCATTCATTCACTCATTGATTGACTGAGGGATGGATGGATGGATGGATGGATGGATGGATGGATGGATGGATGGATGGATGGATGGATGGATGGATGGATGGATGGATGGATGGATGGATGGATCTCGGCACTGGCTGGAGGGGAAGCGAACGCCATTCTAGCTGCCATTGTTCTTGTGCGCGCAGCCTTTAATGAAAGCTTAAATGTAAAAGCAAGTTGGCGTATATCGGTAGATTGGTGTGTCGTGAATGCTAATTATCAACAGCACCGAAAGCAGTTGCTTACTAACGCAGAAAATTCCAAAAGGGCGAGAGCAGGTATTACCATCCAATACACGGTTTGTTATATCACATATCGAAAATGATGGAGACTGATTGGCAGTGCTTGCATAAGCGTTCTTCTGACACTAACGCTGAGGCAGGGTCATGTCGGCGTAAAATGGGGCGCGCACGTTTGATGATCACGCGCGTTTAAGAAGACGCAAACCTTACATTGTAAACATAAAATAGGAGGCCTACGCAGAACTACAGGCTTGGTGTCCGTATTGACAATCGCAGTCAAAAGATGCATGCGGATGAATGCAGGACCCTATTGCACGTACTCAACACTAGCGTACAGCCGGTAAAAGGCTTGTCTATAACACAGTGTTCGTACTCTCAGCCCTATCCTGCCCCGCCGGAGCGGGATTTGAATAAAACTGCTGCGGAATTCTGAAGTCTTAGCCCTTCGCTTTTGCCTCCGACATGTTTGGAACGAGTATGTTTCGGCAGTTTTCGGATGTAGCTGGTTGAAGTTGAAATCGCTGTTATAGACAAGCGTTTTACGGGCTGTACATACACTGTAGACTCCCGTTAAGATGAACTCGGTTAAGACGAACCCCATGCTTAAGTCGAAGAACATTTTTGCCCTCTTGTAACGTCCACGAGGCATAAAACATTTGCTTAAGAAGCATTTGTGATAATATAAACACATAATGGTCCCTTCGAGTTCGTCTTAACGGGAGTCTACAGTATATCAAACACCCGGAGACGAAGGTCAAGTAAGAGACTATTACAGACATTGGCAACGCCTCTAGGGCCGAACGGTAGTCGGCATTACTTGCTATTCAAAGACCGGTCTTTCCGTCTGGCGGCGAGTAAAAGAAACTGAGCTTGGGTGGCCATATTTAGGTCGGGAGCTTTTTTCTCCGTGTTGCGAAGGTTGCACAGCGCTTGCGGCACTTGTTTGTATTCTCAACCTTCAAAAGGGGCAATGAAGACTAAATACGACCTTGTTCAGTTCTAAAAAAATGGCAGCATCTCCACTCCGTGGATGATGGCGAGGGTGCGGAGTACGGGGACTCGATATGAAATCCAAGTTGCGCCCCGAGTGACATCCGATTTGCGCCCCGACCGTCATTCGATTTGAGCCGTCAGTTGCACCTTACTTATTTCCTATATCGTTTGATGGTGGTGTGTGCACGGATGGACGCGGATGGACATTAGGAGGTCCTGAGATACTCCGCACCGTTACAGGCGAGGGAGTAAGCCGGTTGACTCCCGGGTACTGACTCATTGTCGTAGCCCAATGGGTAAGACGCCTGACACTGACTCTGTGTGGCATACCATACACCGGCTCGAATCCTGCCGGTGCCTGTGTGATTTTTTGCGATTGTAAATGCTATGCGCACGGACGCGGACGGACATTGTGCGGTCCTAAGGTTCTCCGCAAATAAAACTAGCCCTTAATAACTCACTTAACTTATTTTAGCCGAGAACGACGTTTTTTTTAAACGAAAACAAAACGCGAGAAACGACGACTTTCAAATCTTGATCTACAGCAACGCCACCTGTATAAACATTGCATAACGCGTGAGCGAAAAATGGCCAAACAGCCACTCTCCTGTTGCTCTCTCCTACCCTTTCCCGCTCCGTAGCCTTCCAGCATGCTTTCGTGTCCGCCAGCCAGCGCCGCTTCTCGGAAACTATGCAAAATACTGGAAAGTTTGTTTAGCGTTCCCGAGGCGGCGCTCCTACGCCTTCTTGTTTTTCACCATGCCTGTCTGTCTTGGTCTGTCACTGATAAAACTCCCTTTGTCACGAAGCAAAACCCCCTTCGCTGCCGCAGGCTGATGCCGGCTTTGCGCGCTTATCTACTCGGATCACAGGCCCTGAAATTTGCTGAGTGGGGCATCCCACCTCTATCTCCTCCGAATTTAGGTATTGTTTTGACCCCGCTGTTCGCACTCCGCATCGGTACGCACTTTTAAAATTGAGGACTGTACTGTAGAAGCACCCGGACAGCGTGGCGGGATCCCAGCTTCTTATCCTTTTGTTTGCTATAATTTTCTGAAGTTTACAAGCACGTGATATTATTGGAAAGTAATCGTAGAAGTGAGCGCCTGAACAAAAAATGTGCACGCAATTTTTTTCTTCTCTAAATACTCCAGAAAAAAAATATCAGTAAAATAATGGCTGCCCCATCCGAAAATATCGTTTTTCTGTTAGCTATATGTCTACCCGACAATCAGTATGGTCTTACACTATTTCAGTCCGCCTCCGTCTTTATCTTTGGAAAAATGCAGCAAGTATGAAGCGAGCGACACGTTGAACGAGATCCCCAGTGCGCCACCGCCCCGTCGCGGCTAAGATGTAAGCGAAACGGCCCTTGAAGCCCAACAGGCAAGCTGACAGACACACGTCGTAGAAGTGGGTGCAGCGTTCGCGACTCGCGAGCAGTGACGTAAGGCGAGATGTCCGCCGGCACGCGCCACATAGCGGATCAGTGCCTGAACTAAGCGTCCCTACACTTCCCATTGAAAAGCGCGCGACGCGTCAGGCAATGTTAATACAGGCGGCGTTGTCTACAGTTACGGAATGTGGACAGGAGTGAAGAAATATAGAGGCTATCACTAATCATTCTCAGCGCGTTAGCTTCACGCCTTTATTTAAATGGTATGTTCAAACGACAGTAGAGCCGCCACTACAATCGCCCCTCATGCTTCTTTGCGGTAGCTTTGATTGGTGGCCGACAATCACACAAACAAGATGTGTGACGTCATAGAGACGTCGCCACAAAATGGTTGTAGAGCCGCCGTTGCTTTATGTGTTCTCCTTAATATATCCTTTATTTGGTTTAAGATTGTATTAAACTTGGTGTCAATATTACCCCTACAAGGACGTCTGTTTTACGGACAAACTTTTTTTTGTCTTCATTGCCCCTTTAAACTACAACGTAGCAATGCCCCAACTCCAGGGCAAGAGAACAAAAATATTGTCACGGAACAGTCAACCACGGAACATTGTATTTCCGAGCTTCTGGCTCGTAACAATATTTACACGCACTATATGGCGTCTTGCCGCGTACCTGCCTTGCGTGTCGCTCTATGTGGAAATGCAGAAGTGCGAGTATGACTTCCAAAGAGGACTCACGAGAAGCGGACGGCGGATGGCCGAGGGCGTAATGAATGGGGAACTTAAGCACTGGAAATAAAAGGTGACGAGCACGGCAGTTTCTGCAAGCATTTCGCTTCTAGTAGGCAGTGGTTTGCATTACGATGATTACTGAAAGAAACTTCGTCCTTGCCTTTATGTGGAGCACGCATTTGTGCAGATACATATAGTTATCGGTTCGCTCCCGGCTTGCGCGCTAACGTGCCCATAATTTCTTCCACTGGTGCAGCATGTTGATTTCCTTCAATTAAGTGCCAAAAACTCCGAGGTGTCAGAAATGGCTCGTGAGTTTGTATTGATTTAGCGGAGGGACGCGTCGAAGTCACTCTCTGTAGTAAAGATCGGATGGTCTTGTCAGATAGAGTGGGTAATAGTCCTTTTGGGGGGCCGGTGTTCAGGTCCGAAGCTTTTGAGGGCGGACCGGGGCTGTGCTGAATGTTCCGTACCACTCAAAAGGAGAGATCGTTTCCATTTCTTTGTAGCCCGAAGTGCACTTTCGCGTGCAGCTTTCTCCGTTGAATGTGCTGTATCCGCATTAAATGCCACTGAGTACGCTCCTCTTAAAAGTTTTGCGTTTCCTGAAACAAATATTGTCATCCGTTTAACACCGGTGTTCACTCCAGAGAAAACAGTTTATTTTAAGCCTTTCGAAACAAATGAGAACAAGAAATATTGGGTGATAGCTGGATGTTCTATATTTTCCTGCCCATTTATACAAGAATGACACCCGCCGCGGTGGCTCAGTGGCTAAGGCGTTGCGCTGCTGAGCACGAGGTCGCGGGTTCGATTCCCGGCCGCGGCGGCCGCTTTTCTGGTGGAGGCGAAAAGCAAAAACGCCCGTGTGTACGAGATTTCGGCGCACGATAAAGATCCCCAGGTGGTCAAAATTAATCCGGAGCCCTCCACTACGGCGCGCCTCATCGCCTGCATTGCGTTGGCGCGTTAAACCCCACAATCAATCAATCTATACAAGAATGATGCCCTGTATTCATTCATTGTTGCTGGATTTTCTCCCTTCTAGAGAACGGAACTGAAAACAAATTAAAGGACGCTTAATCTTCGCTTTTAATGCATCACCACCAGCATTCACTTCTCTTAACTGCCCGAAATGCAAGGAGGAGTATCTGCTAATAGGGTATACGCAAACCGTGCCTGTACCCGGGATATGAGCCACAAATTACGTTGTGACTTGTACCATAAATGTTCGTCTCGCACAAATGTGAAGCCATCCAAAGTAGGTTTGCCAAGAGCAAACCTTAAAGCTAAGCATGCTGCATTTTAGCCTCCTGGCAGTGAAGTTGCTCGACGGGATGTACACTAACGCAAATTCTGCATCTCATTCTCGCAGCAGGCGGACTGCATTACAACGGGCCGATGCCGCACATGGAGCCACCACCGCCTTACCAGGTGGAAAGTCCTCATTCAACTCTACTTGTTGGGACCATGCCAGTTGACGCACCAAAGTGAGTGGATTTTTGTTTTCGGCAAGGAAGCCCACTGCACATCACCAAAACATCAACTTTCGCGAAGAACCTGATTTTTCCCAAGAGTTACGGGTGAATGAAGGCACAGTAACCACTACCTTTGTCTGCAGTAGGAGCTCTTGTAGCCCCACGGCTACAAAGGAAAGCTATACAGTCGACTCCCGTTAATACCAATTCCGCGGAGACCGCAAAAACCTTCGAACTTACCGACCTTCCAATGAAACAAAGAATACTGTAACAGCATTTATATTAGTTCGCAACGCGTCTCCCTTCTCCATTCCGCCCATATTCTCAACTTTCGTCCCCAAGTCAAGCGTACGACACGGGTTACTGCACGTGGTACTGCAGTGGTGAAGCTCCGAGCAAGCGAAGCGATAAGAAAGGCGCTGCTCCCGTGCCGGCGATTAAAGGTCATTGCAACGTGATGAATGATATGGAATGATGTAGGGTAGTAGAGCTTTCTCTCTGAAAGTCTAGCTTGAATAGCGGCATGAGTGAGGACCCAATATTTGCTGCCTGTTTGCTGCCCTGGCAGTTTCATCTAAAAAGCGCCTCATTGTATACAGTCTGCAGGGATCGCAACTGCTGAAAGCGCCTCTATTATAAAATAAAGGAGACTTCGACTTCTTTAGTATTTGGTGCGCCAAAGTTTCTGTCCCATTTCTTTGCCATGATGAGTTTTCCTTGGGGAGCTCCGGTATACCAACATGCAGGTCTATGATCTCCTAACCCAATATTATAGTTCCTCTTAGTACACCGGTAGGTTTCAAAACTCCATACAGATAAAATTAGCATATTTGCTTCTGACAACATTTGGGTTGATTTGCGCAATAAAATGTGTATTCGCGCTTTCTTGATGAACGCATATAACGAGAAATAATGTAGACTGCGGACCTTAGTAAAAGCTTTCCACACTTTCCACCACAGAGCGCAGCCACTCTGCTGACCTCCGTGCCCTCCTCCTCACCTGACACATCGTTTGGACTGTACTTCTGAGTAACGTCCTCATCTGTCAAGCACAGGAAGCTGCACATAGCTTTGAAGCTTCCAACTATAAGGCACAACTGAGGTTTAACAAAAAGGGATGAATTCTGGTACTCAAACGTTCCAGGAGTAGGCTTTTAGCCCACGGCACTTAACCCATTAGATAAGACGGCACTCTGCTGCCAAAGAAGGTTTCTCCGTGCATACGTGGCACGTTATTTTAGCAGGATTATGACCCACGGCCTGTTAACTGGGGTATGATTACTAAGTGTGATGGTTTGTGGCATCCCGCTGACGTTTCTCATTAGAAACAGTGGCGGGCATCATGATCCTGTGAAAAGCAGAATAGTCTCTACAAGGGATAGTGGTCTGTGAGTGAGCTAAAGAGCACAATGACAGGCACTGGTCTCTATCCGGCAGTAGTATGCAGTCATGCGTGCACATGACTGCGCCATCACCATTCCTTTCAGATTATGTTGTTACCAACATCAAGAAAAGGCCTGCAAACTTTTCGCCTTTTTATGTTCTGCTCGCAGCTGCCCCCAGCCTCAGGGGTTCGGCACACTACGCATCTCCCAGTCGCGCCCGCCGCAGCAGAGATTCCAGCAGCTGCCCCGGCTGCAACAGCAGCAGCAGCAGCAGCAGCAACTGCAACAGCAAGCCATGATGGCCGGCCGCGATCCAATGTACTGGTGCACCAAGTTCTGACTCGACGTGAACTAGGCTTCAGCGAACAAGAGGGATCCACCATTGACCAATGGACTGCCACGGCCTGTCTGCTGAGTGAACCAATGTGTGTCCTGCCCTTCCCCTTGTTCTGTGCGTGCAAGACTCCATTCTGATGGTGCACTCAGGATCAAACGAACTGCGCGCCACTGCCACTCATCACAGGAGACAGTGCGAACATGACAGATCTAGACGCATTTCTCAACCCGGGCTTATATTGTGGCTGCACTGTATATTAGCTGCCAACCATGATTGTGGTGTGTTCACTAGTGGCCAAAGTACACAAGCTTTCATATAAGGTTTTCTCGAATGACCAGGAAAGAATATGGGGGTTAAAGAATGTTGTGAATGTAGTTGACATCCTTCATAACTGCTGTATATAAAACAGATCAACTTTCGCATATCACAGACGCTTCTGCAAGGAAGATGCTATGTCTTGTTAAACAGTGTTTACGTACGCAGAGCTTGTTATTACTATTGGAGCAGTGGGATACATGTCACTAAAAGACTGTTGTGGCAACTTAACTAGCAATGATAAGATCCAAGCGGCGAAGGCATAATCCCAGATGCCGAGAGATCTATGGGTGAAACAAATCTTAACCATACCCTCATGGTAAGTAGGGAAAGTACAAGTCCTTCTGATTTTCTTTCAAAGCATCAAAACTAAGCTTTCATTTAAGCATCGTTCTTTGCTTTCTAGCTTATGAGGTCCCCGCAGAATCTACGTTAACTTATTTAAGTCAAGTCATATTTGTACTCCTTACGTAAGGACCCCCTTTTTTATTTCGACGCCTGCTCAAAAATGATACATCAGCTCTGATTACAGCGACCACACTTAGTCGTACTGCTGCGATGGCGTGGGCTCAACATAATACTCAACAACTACAGCCGACTCGGAATAATTCAACGTTGCGCCAGGACTGAACCACAGTTCACGCTCCTGATGAACTCCTAGCGGTACCTTAGAAATTAAGTTAAAACCAGGGGTAAAACGAGATTTCTATAGCTTGTCTAAGCACTTATTGAATAAAAAGATGCACTCATTGAATAAAAAGACAGTAAAAAGGCGACTTGTATGTAAGAAAGTCAGCGTATTCGTCAATGTATTCAAGGAATTCTGCGCAGCGTCTTTTAAAAAACACAGACTTTGGCTTTAAAAATTTTTTAAATCTTTTTAAACTTTTGAACAGGTTCTCGGAATAAAACCTGTGGTAAGATGTCTTTGCCTGGTTTTCCATAAAATGTTTGACTTGTGCAAGTAATCGGAATTTTCACTCTAGTGAACACGAGAGCTTTCCCTTCTTTATGATGTCGGCGTTTGTGTATACGAATAACCAGGGGAAATATTTTGACACTACTGGCGCAATCATTTGCTTGATCGCTTTGACTCTCCGTGTTGCCATTGTGAGAAACTGAAGTCGTATATAGTACACAATTTCATAGTTTTCAGGCCCACAACTGCTTTTTAAACCTTGTATGCAGTCCCCCTGCAAAGATTCACACGTACTGTATTGTGTCAGGGGAAAAATTGAAGAATAACAGCAGATGAAATGGAGCTTCATTTACTTTGAAACAAGCATAATGTTGCGTATTGTCGAACAAAAAGCAAGAAATGGATCGAAAAGGTGACACTTTTTCTCAAACCAGAAGTAATCGACCTTTCAGTGGGCGTTTGGATGTACTTTAACTTGCAACACAGGATTCGAAAGAATACGATGTGTTAAAAGCGCGAGCAAGCCGACTCTGGCACGGAAAGAAGATATTTTCAGCATGAATAAAATTGTTCACATCAAGAAGAGGCTAGTTGAGGTAAGAAGACATCGCATGTTAATCATTCATGTGTTATATATTTATTGGCTTTCGCTAATAAAGCATCGACAAAAAATGCAAGCTTGGCTGTGAAATATGTGAAAACTTGAGATTTTTTACGTTCAAACATAACTTCAGTGCAAACAATATGAATTTTTGATCTTTTATTCAATCAGACTGCGGGCAACAATACAGAAGCTTTCTCAACTTATTGGTCGCCCCCTAATTGATAGTCTTTTCTGACTAGAAAATTTTTACAATAGCGTATCAGTTTTCTTACAAGTAAGGCTTCGCATCTGATTTTATTGCAAAATTGAGCGAAGCGACCCGGGTTGTAATTGGCACAGTTCAGTTAGCGAAACTGCCGGCCCCCAGCAAGCAGTGCTAACGCACCATTTTCATGAAATGAAGTTACTCTTCATCCAGCTCATACAGCGTCGACGCCTAAATACTGCCTTATCCGGTGCATACAATACCAAGCGTATGTAGATTCTTCAAAGGCCTCCTACCCACTTAATATAAGTGTTCTAGAACTTAAAGGTGCTGTGCCACCAAATTTTAAGTCTGTAAAAAGCCTGCTGTAGGCTTTCTCTATATGCAAGGACCATCAACACGAAGTGCTGGGTACAGCAAGCGCTTAATATATATTTTAATTCGCTTCTAAAAAGTACCTAAAAGCTCTTCTGGAGATCGGGACCCATCGCTAGCGCCACTAACCATGACGTCAGTGAATTGCCAGCATAACAAAGTTTGCGACGTCATACCACGTTAGCGACTCGAGCGACGTCAACGTGAACTCCAGTTACCACAGTTTGTTTGGTCGCTTGGTCGTATCAGACACACTAGGCCGACACGACGGCGACGACGACGCGACGCCGACGAGTCGCCAAACCATCGGCCAACTGCCGAATTGCCAGACCGCGTTGTCACACTACGCCGACGGCGACACAAACACGTCGGCCGATGGAAAGTCGCCGTAGTGAGTGACTCGCCGAGCGAAGACGCCAACAAAACCGGTCGCCTGACTGGTCGCCCGACGCGTCGTCGGGAATCGACCGAGAATCGAAAACTGCGCTCCGACAACATTCGTGCGGCAATGAATGCGGCTCTATTTTGTTAGCTTCTGGAGTGTAATAAACTCAGTAAGGTCCATGAAGCCCATACAACTCAACACTAGCGCTAATGCGATCCGTATTTTGGCGTTCGACGCTTCGGCCGTGCTCTTCGGCGACGCCGCTACCCCGGAATGCGTGTGCGATCGGCTCGCCTGTAGAAAATATAAGGTCAGTTTCGTGCAGAAGAAGAGTTACGTAGGGTAATTTGGGTAATAAGAGATCAGTAGCGGCAACGGTTTTTAACGTAACGTAAAACCAAAGTACGGCAAGCACTATCCCTACAGTGCAAAATCGTAGTCGCAGCCGGGCACACTTATTTTTGCGAGCGCTTCCGCGAAGCAGCAGAGTTGATGGCGATAAGCTATTGCGGGGGCTTCGCGGAACCTTGCGGCACAAGCGCTATTTAAGAAATTTGAGTTTTCAAGCCAGGAATTCTGTAAACTAGCTAGTAAACACCGACGTACGACTCCAAGGATGGGCCTCCATCTAGTACACCGGCTATTTCGCGACGGCGTGAAACCATTTGTGCAGTGGCGCAGTGGTCTCGCGCGGCGCGCCCGCTCGGTCAACGTTGCGGGTTCAATTCGCGGCTGGGGCAGGCCTTTTTATTTATTTTTTTCGAGTTTTTTTAAGGGGCATGGTTTGCATATTCAATTGCATTTCCATGGTTTGCATATCCATGGTTTTCATTTGTCTGCTTCCGAGGATGCAGACAAAGAGTCCGTGTCGGATCTGTCGCGGCTTGACATGACGAGTCGGCGTTTTTACTTCCGTGGTGAAGCACGTGTGTGCGGGAGCAGACGCTACAGTAAAGTCGCAGCGTACCGCAGCGCCGCATGGTAGACACACGTCGCAGAGCCTCCTCGCAACACTGTGACGTCACTGCTTGAATCGGCGCCCAGAAACCGAAACCGAATCCTGTTCACATGAATCGATAATAAATTTTTACTCAGAATATGTGCATGTGAGAGCATGTATCATGCTTTCTAACGAAATATAAAACGTTTGCAACAAAGAATGCACAAGCAACAAATTTAGTGGCACAACACCTTTAAGGCTTCTCAGAGAACATCTGAAAATTATGATTTGAAGAAATGGACGATTTTTTTCTTTCTCTGTAACTCATAGCACATGACATAGTACAGTGAAAGGAATAAGCAGCAGTTTTTATTACTAAGATATGGTGAACATATTTATCGAAGAAATAGAATGCATTACAGGCGTCTTGGTTTATGGCTTTAAAACGTCCTTCGAGGCGACTAAAGGGGCCGTGCAGACAAAATCCAAGTTTGGTTCATTCGAAAGATTGCCACGTTAAAATCATACCGACTCCATTTTTAACGAACACTTCGCTCAGATAAGCTATATAATACAGAAAAAGGGGAATGGCCATGAGATACACCAGCTCATTTCCCGCAACAGAACCTATGGTGTCAAAGGCCAGCCGTGAGATGGGCTGAGGCCGCCAAAAGTAAACGCAAATTAGGCAGTGCTTATAAGCTTGCAGAAGGAGCTGTTTGCTCTTGAATGTAATTCATATTCATTTTACAACAGTAAGAATGGTAGGGTAAACAATGGAAGTTACGAAAATACATGTAAACATACAAGTACCGACGCGCACTGCTGTTGGTACTGGGCACACTGGGCTTTTTTTAGCTGCACAGCAGGCCGCCGCCTTCGAGTTGCCTTACATGACACTGGCTGATTGGCGTAAGCGACATTGTCTTACGTGAGCCTGTTTGTCGAGCATACCTCATGTTTCACGTAACGATTATTTTCTACCGTAACAAAAACAAGCCAGGAGCAAATGTGGTCAAAAACAAAGCAACGGCGGACAACGGTCGCGGCTGACTATGGTAGCGCCATCTGGGAGGACTGACGATAAGCAAGGCTGCAGAGCCTAACGACGCACTTGAAGTTTGTTTGAATACCACTCTCACGGCACCAGGGCAGACGTCACGAAAACACACAATTTGGCGGGAGAATGAAAATTTTAACATAAATTGATAATCATCAGTGATTAAGGCGTCGTCGTTTGCTGTCGGACACACGCTGGGAGCACTCAAACGAAATTTTTCGAATAAAAAAAACTTGTATTTAGTCTGCATGAGTCCTTTAAGTCTACTTTCCTGTGTTAAAAGCGGAAGCCTGCAGTGGTACTTATTACAAGCTTATCTGCTGCAATATTACATTTGCATCGCTTGCTTCGTTTTCGTCTTTTTGTTTTTAGGCGCGAATAACTTCATCCGCAGTCTTTTCTGTTACACCATGTACGCGCCACTTTCATCGCTCTCGTTTCTTTGTCAGGCCGTGCTCGTCTCACGCGCCACGTATGGTGCTCTGTGCTCCCGCCTGACGAAAGCAGAAACTGAAAAGCTCGAAACGATGTATAGAGCTGCTCTGCGAGTAGTGACCGGCCTGCCACGGCACACACGCATCGACGAACCGTACCATTATGCACGACTCCCACCTTTGCGGGAGCTAATAAACGATCGACGAAAAGGTGCGGCTGACCGCCGTCAGAACACTCTCCAAGGACAGCGGCTCCTACTACATGAAGACCCTCAGATGCAAGCCGTACTAGAAGATGTTCCACCCCACACTCCGCCGTGGCAAGACATCCAAATAATGGATCTCAAGCCACTATCGCGCAAGACAAACGTACAGAAATACGCCCAGCAGCGAAAAACAATAGCCCAGGCCTTTAACGCACATAAACGTGACCCGGAGGAGCTACGCATCCATACAGATTGCTCATGGGACCCAGAGGCCCGAATCGCAGCTATGGCAGCGAGAAGAGAGGACGGTGCCCATCCACTCAGAAAGGTTCCTTCTAGAAGAGACCCCCTCAACCACAGAACTCGAACTCCGATCCATTCACCTTAGCCTCGTCTGGGTGCTTGAATTCTTGTCTACAGATGGCACCAAGCAAGTACGACAGATCAGGGTTTTAACGGACAGTGCTACGGCACTCAAAAACCTGGTGCACGCGATTCGCATGCGACTGATCGTTACGATAGATCGTTAGGACCTGTTTTGGTGTCGTTCGCTGGTCGGAGGAGGCTCACGACGTGCGACTGGCAAGCCAGATGCAGTCGTGCCATTGTTGAGATCGTTGTGAGGCCACAGCCAATGAGAGCCCGCTGAGCCCGCCACCGGCTTGCGTTGCTGGGGTCAGGGTGGGGTGATGGGAACTTTAGGCTTAGCATCCTGGCGGACATTTGATCGCCGCTATCTGTGCAGCTGCGAATGACAATCCGTAACACAACATTTCACCACACTATCATCCTCTTTCTCACATGTGGAACTTTATTTAAGCTATAACTGCCGTTTGAGCGATCGGTGACCAAGTCTTCTGCGTAGCCTGTTTTGATGCTTGCGCGCAGGTATCGCCATCTCTCGGCCGCTCGGCGCACCGCTCGCCGTGGCGACCGGTCAGCGTAGGCTTGCATCGCGGCAGATATCTGATCGCCGGTTTTAAAATAAGCCCTGACAACAATCCCTAGCACAATTTTTCACCACACTAACACCTACTTTCTCGCATGTGGAACTTCTTTTTACCGATCAGATTGATTCAGAAGAGCAGCGACAAGCGCGGTTGCTACCGTGGTCAGCGCCGGTTCTAGCCGCTGAGTGTGCCGAGCTGGCAGGCGCGGCCGGCGTGTTCGCGGACTGTTTCAGAAGGCAGAAAACGCTTCACGATTATTTGCGTTATCCATTTCTTGCGAACAAACGCGCAGAATCTATAAATTCAGCTCAGCGATCGTCGTAGTTGACCATGGAGCAAAAACAGTAGGCGGAGCGACGCCGACGACGCATCGCGTGCGCGCATCGGGCCATGTGTCTTAAATTCAGGCGTGTACGACTAGTCGTGGCGACAGTCGTAACGTTCAGTCGCATGCGAATCGCGTGTACCAATCGTACATGTGTCCAGCGCTTAAAGCAGACTTGCCACGAACTACAACGGAACAACAATATTGATGTCAAGGTCCTCTGGGTACCCAGACACTCTGGCAACACGGGCAATGAGACTGTGCACGAGCTGGCCAGTGAGGTTCGCTCTTTCTACCACTCGCAGCTTGAGCTCTCTCCTCTCAAGTCATAGCCCTGAAGAGAAGCGAAGAGGGAACAAGCTTCAAAGGTCCCAAGAGCTCCTGACCCACGTACCACCCCTTGAGGATCCCGTACCTTAGGGTCTTCCCTAAGGGTCTTGAGGTTAAAACTATCCGCAATACTTTCTTGATGAAGGCTAAAAACGAAGTCCCGTGGGTCAGGTTCTGGCACACATTAAAGATCCCTTACTGATGTTAACTCACAACCGTATACAATCGTGCGGCTTACATTAAAGGAGCAGCTACGGCGCATAACACTGCAAATGGTGCTTAGATGATGATTATGGTAATGGAAATTATTATTCAGTATCAATCTTTCTTTTAAACCCGTCGTAGGAGTCAGCCAGTATCCTTTCAGACCTGGCGGCTACCTTAGCGTGATTGATGATCATCCGTTGAGCTTCTAGGTCTGATCTGAGCATCAGAGCCGCCCAAATGATGCTTAGCAGTTTCTAAGAAGGTGAAGGTGAAAGCTTAGTTGGACTTTCTGTTGGTCTGCTGCTGTACTTTCAGATGAACTTTCAAGCTTCCCTCGTCGGGCCACTGCCGCAGCTTCATCCATAGCCACTTGCTTGCTCCCGACGGCGGCTACGGTGTGCGAAATTTCTAGCTTCCCGAGCTTCTTCCGCCATGCGTACTTTCAACAGCGAGGCCTTTTTGGTCGAGGCGATGTCGCAGTCGCAGCGGCGAGGACGAGAGCAAGGGCCAAACACACATGCAGTAAGTTAAAAGGGTGCTTGAACGAGACGCTTATATGTATAGGCACAGCTTTTCTAAACCACTAAATCTGGAGGAGACGTTCATACTTGTCAACAATGATCCGCAAAAAGACAACATAAAGCATATTTCGGGCAAGATATTGTCACAGGCTCGGTCCCTTGGCCCCTTACCATAAACGGAACCAGTGGTCAACCCCTGCTCTGCGGGTATGCGCCCTCTGGGATAAGTGAACCCATAGGCTACAGAAGAAGAAGACGCTCGCTGATGTTGGTGTGCGTGCAGTAGCTGGGACATCGCGGCTGACTTGTCTATCTTTACTATCCCGTCTATTTTTGTAATTGCAATTTCTAAATACTCCCTGTTAAATCTCCCTCTGGGTACGCGCCATTCATTATCATCATCATGGAAATAGACCGTGTCAATAAAGTGATGATCCCCGTAACGGGCAGCCATGGCTTCGGTCTCGCTTCGATCGTTCTTCCGTTAACATTTTGGTGCCGTTAAGCCCGGGAGAATGAACACGTGTGGCGAAGGAGACCACCGACGTTCCTTCGGCTTGAGGTTCGTAGAACCCTGTGAATTGTGAATTCTTCCGTTAACATTTCTAAACAGAAATGTTAACGGAAGAACGAGAGAAGCGAGACCTGGGCCATGGCTGCTCTTAGCGGGGACGATAACTTTACTGACACGGGCAAACTGCATGATGATGCTGATCATTACTGATGCGTACCCATCGGGAGATTCAACATCCTCCCGCGCGCGCAACGTTCACGTCTGCTATTAAGGGCACAAGCAGCGTCCTTCAATGTTCTGGCACAAGATTTGCAGCGCGAACCGATCCTTTCCTGCGTCCTGCAACACCTTCCTTATGGACGATGTTTGCTGTAAGGAGCCCCGTTGAGTGGCACCTTGAAGCCCTCGTTCCGTCGCGAGCTGATGCGCCGCTCCTGGTTCGTTTCGAACTCGCCTACGCTGATTTGTGGTCCAGCCTTGAACGCAGAATATTTACTCTTCGGTTGCAACCACGCGGGTCAGTTCTTCCTGAGCCTCGTGACAGCGCTGCTTTTCTTGGCGACCCGTGGCCTCTGCTCAGGCGACCTTTTCAAGGGGTGGTCGCATCTCTCTCCCGCCCGCGAGAAAATCGCTGCGAAGATGAATAAGGCCACAATCCTGAAAGGTTGGCTTCCGGTCCATAAGGGCAATCCTGAAAGAGCTGTCGGGAGAAGCTGTCCTCTTTTGTCTCCAGCGGTGCATGCACCATCGTGCAGCCTTGAGCACAGCCTGGCGTCGCCAAAGCGAAGTGGATGTACACAAAACTCTGTACCCAGTCTGTTGAATGGTTAGATAATCCATAGTATTGCAGCCATTTCCCGAAAGGCGTTGTCGCGCAACTGTCAGTGTCTTGTTGGTGCGGTGGCTCGTGCGAAGACCGCCGAGAACTGTTCTTAGAAAAATCTTGTAACTTCTTCGGATGAATCTTTCGGAAGTTTCTTCTCTTGACGAGCTCATTTTCGTGCTCGTTGTCGGCACTCTGCGTGGTTCTCGTTGTTCTCGATCAGTCCACTGGGTCTCCTCGCAGTTCAGAGAAGTAAACACAAGTGGTGCAGATTTTCTATCTCCAGGAATACGGAACTCATATCTGTGTTCGGGTGAAACCTCATGGAGTACTGAGATTGGTGCTAGTCGGCCTTTCCGAAGGTCTGGTAACGATTCACTCTTTATGAAGTCGGGTGCAAAGACGTACTCGAACTTGGGCTCACACGATAGTTGATCTATGATTTCGTTCACGCCGTTTACTTCACGCGTTCTGTCATGTACTTGGACGGGAGCAGCCGAGTTGTCCTTGTATGCGGCTGACGTGGCCTCGCGTTCTTCACAGTTGTTCTTTGCCTGAACGCTCGACGCTACCTCACTGCTGGTTCTCGCGTTGTCAATATCTGGTACGTGGCTGTGGGCCGTCGTCTCGACACGGCACCGATACCCCTTGCACCCACGTGGCTCACCGTTGAAAGTTGAAACCTGCAGCATCGGCAGGACAGCTGGCGAAGTCGACGTGTGCGAGCCGACGTGGGAGGGGTCGTGTGGACGGTGTGAAGTTCTCTTTCCGGTAACATTAATGCCGGCTGCCCGCAGATCGTTCAAAGTCGATCGCAGCCGACTGAGGGCCCCGCATATCCTCTCCTGGTAGTGCAAAATCTCGTAGTAATCGTGTTCGAACTCGTCTCCTTCCAGCAGCATACCCACCATATCGTTCAGCTTGTTGAGTTCGGCGTCCTTCTGTTCGAGCTCGTTGATAGCCAACTCCAAGTCCAACGCAGATGGCGAGGGAACTTGCCGGAGCGCGGTCGCTGCCTTAAGCAGCCTCGTAACTGCAGCGCGAAGAACCTTTCTCAACGAACGCAGGGCGTCCATGTCGTCACCAGCTTGGTACTCTGGGGACGTACAGTTGCTCCCAAGCATGGTACCCTGGACGTGACGGGGCGTATCTGCGTCCCGTTGAAGGTTCAAGTCAGTCGTAGGTAGGCGGTTAGGGCCAGCCATGCCGACCTCCGGCTGAGGGCGGGGCTGATCAGCGGAACAGTCGAAATCGCGGGGTTCTAGGTACCTCAAGCCGGAGGGGACGTAGGTGGTCTCCTTCGTCGCGTGCGGTCATCCTCCCGGGTTTAACGGCACCAGAAAATGTTAACGGAAGAACGAGAGAAGCGAGACCTGGACCATGGCTGCCCTTAGCGGGGACGATAACTTTACTGACACGGGCAAATTGCATGATGATGCTGATCATTACTGATGCGTACCCATCGGGAGATTCAACACTCCCCCTTCGTTGCCACGTCACAAGATATTCGCATTATTCTTTCATTTAAAATACATGGCTGCTTGATATTTGAAAAAAAAAATGTGAGAAAACAAAACGCGCTCGCTGCGCCTGCTCGTGGCAGTGTTCCAAGTTCAAAAGTAACAAAAGGTTCCAGTAGATGGCCTGAGCACTAGAACACGGAAAAAAATGCATTGGCGCGAATGGAAATCGATCTGCTGGCTTTCAGAAGTTATATTAAGCTCAGTTTTGCGATTAAGGAACGTCAGGCAGCTTCGCTGTCACCCACCACCACAATCGTCTGCGACGCAGCGGGCTAATTTTTTCTCGTTTTTTTTCGCGCACGGCTACGACCTGGAGTGTCGTCACCCATGACGATGTGAAATAAATCGCCGTCTAGAACGCCTACGGTCATTGGTTCTTCCTCATTAACCTCCTGTGGTGCATCTGCATTCCTTTCCCGGTGTGCGCTCCACCACCGTCTCACAGAAGCGTCCTTTGGAGCTGCTGTTTCCCTTTTCCGGTTGCGCTCCTCTGCTCCCGCTTCCATTTTCTGTAGCACCAATTCTTGGTAACTCAAAATGCGTTTCAGAAGTTTTAGAACGTGCTCAAGTAATACACGGCATGAACGCGATTAACGGAAGACGCAAGCGGTGAGCCACAAACAGAAATTCGGAAATAAAACGACACTCAACAATATAGTTGTACGAAAACTCCTATTTTGGCTTGACCACAATTCGACTCAGTAGGGACTTGCTTTCCCAGGAACAGCAGTTGCTCCTCAACATTCTCGGCCTGTCTTCCCGACCTTTCTGTTTTAAGGCGAAGCTATACATGGATAGGCCAAAGAAAAAGCCAGTGGTCCCGTGTACGCAGAAAACTTCCCGGGAGCAACCTTGTGCGCATTAGCGAAAAAAAGCAGGTTGGAGAGCAGGTACAGCAACAACAGAGAGAGAGAGAGAGAGAGAGAGAGAGAGAGAGAGAGAGAGAGAGAGAGAGAGAGAGAGAGAGAGAGAGAGAGAGAGAGAGAGAGAGAGATTGGCTGGGTTTATAGATGAAGTAGCTACACTTTCGCTTTTACCGACACTGGCATGTGCAAATGGCGCATAGAAGGGAGCACAGAAGGAAGCAAAAATTATGGTGATCTGTAAGAGGACTCTTTAAATACGAAAGGGAATTGTGCAGCGAAATCTGCAGCTGAGCGTGATTTGCGGGTCGGCGGCTCTCTTGTGGGTGTGCTTGGTGAGCGACGTCCTGCCTGCGGGTCGCTTCAGCAAAGGTGTAGTGGCATCATTTCCGTGTCGGTATGACACGGATATGAGATTCAAATCTTGGGGTATCGCGGCATAAAACACTTTCGTGCTAAAATAAAAAAACCCAAAACGAACAATCCTAAGTATAACGTACACTTTAATTCTAAGGTTGCTTCCCCGCAAGAAGACCTTGTGTGCAGGGCTGCACCCTTTACAGCTCGCTTGATTCGTTGTACTGGCGTCATTTCCGTGGTGGATAAGACGTCACCGAAATCTTCGTGTATCCCGGAATAAAACACTTTCCTGTTAAAAAGAGTCTCGCAGTATAGCGCGCGCAGCAAAGAAGGGAGGGGAGCACAGCTGGAGCGACAACAGAGGACAGGGGCGGTGGCAGTGCGGGTGGAGCACTGTCACGTCGCAATGGCAAACACCGGCCACACGTTACTTTCGAATGGGTAGGCCACGCCTCGAACTTCAAACAGCGGACGCACGTTACAGCTTCTCTGGCAAATCACTTGTACAGCAACCCAGGCCGCGTTTTTTTTTTTCCTTGTTGAAAATCGCCCTAAAAGTGGCGTCGATTGTTTGTCAATTTTATATTCCCTTTAACTTAGTTCCGAAATGCCGGAAAGTTCACAGTGCCTTCATTCGGTATGAGGAAATATAAATAGGTGATGTTTCCGGAAGCGCTCATTTTCTGCCAGAGTTCTTCGCCGCCCTCATTTCCCATATCAACCGAAGAGACTCGCACGATCGGTTCTTCATGTAACAAATATTAACTCCACCGATGAAGACTCGTAAATGTGGTGAGTACACCTGAAATAGAAGTTATTGCAAAAGTTTTTTTCACTCACGAGATCTTACACATTCTTCTTCATTGACAAACATACACTTCCAATAAAGGCAAGGGCAGACTAGCACTAAAAAGCACCATGCGTATTGTAATTGCAAAAGGCCATGGGAAAAGCTCGCATGAGCGTATTCACCAACACTATCATTCTACTATAATGTCTACTCATTACTCAACCGTTTTCAAGGAAACAAAATCTTCGGTTCCATACCTCGCTCCGCTGCCCACTAGAGCAACAAACAGGCGCAGATTCGCACACGTCACAATTTATATCTCACAATGCTTGTAAGAAAAAATACGTCCATTTCAGCATTTCGGCGTTCATGCACAGTGAGAGCATGACAACGGTTTTGGACACGGCGACAGTTCTTTCATAAGCCATCCTCCCCTCCTCTTCGCTTGTCCTGCCCTCCCTCCCCTTGTTTCTTTATTTATCCGTAGCGACTGTTTTGTCCAATTCCGCACGTTAATCCGTACTGTTACCAGCCTTGGCATTGAGGGTGGTAGATTTGGTGGTGGGGGCACCCCTGGACCAGCTGGGCTGTTCCGGAGTCCACCACTCTGCCTCGGTCGTGTCGCTCGAGTCGGCCGTGATGTCGGGGACCTTCGAGTGGTGCTTCCACAGCGCGGCAGGGCCTTCCCGCCCTCGACGCGGTGGCCAGAACAGCAGGTATGCCGCAACGATGAGCAGGAGCAAAGTGCAGACCACGAGCATCACGGTGCACATGGCCTTCAAGGGGTTGCCTGACGCGCTAAGCGCTCGCTTCGCGTCATGTTGCTTCGTCCTAGACGAAGATGACATCGCGGGCGAGGTCGACTTCGAAGTCGGCTCGTTGTAAGTGGCTGTCTGCGACCGCCTGCGCTTACAGAAGACAAGGGGAGCCTCAGTTTGATACGCTGCGCAGACATGGAGCGCGCAACTGTGAATACATTTTTCTGCATAATTGACTGGTATTGAGGGGGTGGGGGAGGAGGGTGGGGGGGGGGGGGGGGGCTTTGTATTGACAGAAACACGCATGGACAGCTCAATAAGCATCTCACAAAAATGAGTGTACATTCACCCACATGCGGAAGATCATAACTTGCCTTTTAAACTTGGACGCCGACGATCATTAATTCTATGGTAACGCCTACATATGTCCACGTCCTCATGAGACCTAATTTTCGTTTCAGAGTTTCGTTCCGCTAGCATTAGGGTGACGAGTAGTATGACTCGTTAATGTTTCTTAATAAGGAGCATGGTCACTAACTGGGAGTTAGGATGGTGATGATGATGGTTATGCTTCATGATGCACGCACGCAGAGAATTCGACGGGAAACAATGATCGGTTTGCTGAGTTCGTACTTAAGCCTCAACTCCTTAGAAAAGCGGAATTTCTTTCGTTTGGCATCGTAATATCAAGTGCTTTTAGAAAATTAAAAGGGTTGCTGTACCACAGTGCAAACGACAAGACAAAGGACGATAGCAAGAGGACACAAGAAGCGCTTCGTGTGTCTTCTTGCTATCGTAGTTTGTGTTGTCGTTTGCGCTGCGGTTCAACATGCATCACCAACTCGCCCAAGTTTTCCCGTTAAAAGGGGTGGGAGAGTTTTTGAACTTCTCGTATCGGAACAGTCTTGTACATCACAGCTGTGTACCTTTGTTAGTAGAGAGATGCATCCCTCCTAAACGTGATATGCAGTGTTACGTATTGAGATCTCAACGAACAATCCATGAGCAACAGATCGGGAATGCCAGCAAAAGTTCGATGTCGTTCTCTGGTATTTTTGTGCCGTCTGTATCCAAAGGGAGTGATAGAGGGGCAGAAAACACTGAAGTGGCGATGATATTCCTAGGGCCTTCAGAACGCCAACCACGTTGCCATGAAGAGAAGTAGAAGCACGAAGAGGCAGCTGCCGCTGCCTTTACGGGTGTTGCGATTCACGCGACCGCTTGTACGCGTTCGAAATTGATTCTGCCGCTAGGGCCGGCGGCAAAGGGGAAGAAATGGAATTGAGAGCGCCGAAAGTCCGATATTAGTAGACAACAAAGGTAGCCTCGGGTAGCCAACGCGCTGCTAAAGCGAGAAAACGTGACCACTGATACAGAGCGCCAAGCACGGTTGGCGTGGCGTTTGAGGCACGGGCGCGGATCCTGCGGTTGAGGTCTTCCGAAGCCGGGGTGAGGGGAGCGGTCGCGTCGAGCACCAAGTTTGCGATGGACAGGGACGAGATGCTAACGCAATCTAAAGATGCGTCGATTGATCTTCCAAGCATATTTCAGGGGCGAAGCCCTCCAGAGCTCGGGGTGTCGGCGTTTCCTGTCATCGCCTCCTGTAGTCACGGTACTGCAACACCGGGACACTCCTTTTCCCACGCTTCGCGCTAGAACGAAGACGTACTAAAAGAATAGTGTCTAATGTATAAAACCGGTTCAAAATAAACTAACAGGATTCAAAGATTCGGGGAACGCTGCCTGTCCGCTTCAGAAATCGTCAAGCACATGCAGAGTTGTTTGTAGACGGGTTACAATTTGTGTTACTCTCAAATACCCCTCGGCTCTCGACGCTTGGCCTGATCCGGTTGGGTGGTCGGACGAAGCAACAAAAGGCATACTTACCTGGTGCCGGGGCCTGATTGATAACCGAGGACGAGCCGCTCGCGCAAGGTTCGGACCTTGCACTGCGCTCGCATTGGCCACTGCCACTATGGCAAGAGCGAGACCAGTCTTACACTCTTTGAATACATTCATACACTGCTTGCTTCGCCCCCCTCAGGTTTCAGGTTAGTGGAGAAAGCCTGTTTTTATCCCTACCCTTCCCACCATCAAAGTATCTAACAGCCACCGGCAAACTCGTCCGTTCGTACCTCCCAAACCCGTACTGTGCAGGATGTCGTAAGATGGGGCAATAGCAATCGTATAATACGCATATGCGATATTCCACACAACTGCACTTGCCTGCCATCCCCCGCCGCGTGTCGGCCATGCCGGCTGCGATGGGGCTCCGCTTTGTCTTGCTCGATGGCGGCCTTGGGTGTGCTGAAGACACCTAGCGTGGCTACGCGAGCCACCGAGGCTGCCGCGATGGCAGTCGTTGACACCACGTTCGAAGCTGCGTCGAGGGCCGCCTGCACCGGCTTAGTCATGGAGAGCGTCGGGCCTGATGGCGAAGCTAGCATAGGCGGTGGTGGGGCTGGCTTGAGCACGGAGCGTAGAGGAGGCGGTGCGCTCGACGGCAACGGAGGAGACCCTGCGGAGTACACGCAGTGCACCTGGGTTCCGTCCGTGCAAGGGTTGGCTTCCAGATATTTTAGCAAATTAGATTGCGTGCTTATTTGAAGCCAAGAATTTGGGTGCATAGTATAAGAAGCCAATATTTCTTAGACATCTGGAATGCATTCCGGACATTATAAATAAGCGATTGCAGTGAGTTGTAGAAGTTATCCACTAATCATGAGAGCCAAATATGGCGGCTTTGTGCCCTCATTCTTTGAAGAGGGGCTAGGAACCTAGCAACTGATCTTCCCACAGGATAAATTTGTCTTAGCCATCAAACGCAGTTGCCCATCAGTATCTTAAAACCTTTTTTCCTGTGCTCCTTGTATGAGACTAATTATTATGCAGTCCAGCATCACGGTAACACGCGGCCAAATTCCTCTACACAAGCATTTCGCCTTGCCATTGGTACAGGCGAGGCCTGGAGGCCAGGCCCACTCATCGACCGCTCAAGTGTATTTCCGAGAGAGTGAAGGGGGCTCATGCTGTTTACGAATAAGTCGGTACGGCTGCGAGAGTGGACCCGAAGTACAGAGAATATGCGTCTATACAGAATTTTATTCCAATACATTCTTGAAAGAGCTCGTTCTAAATCCCCCTTGTGCATCATTGCTGATTGGTGGTGGCGCGCCCTTCCCGTGCTGCAAGGGTTGGACAGCCTCCCTGCCGCCCCACCAATCCCGTTGTATGTGTTCATACTAACCTCACTAATCACAAAGGACCCTTTCCCCCCTCCAACCTGAGAAAAAGGCACCCCAGTTTGCGTGAACCAGAAATTCGGTTTATGTTTGGACGTACGGTAGCGAGTTATGGGGCGGCTTCGGAGGCCAGTCAGCGGCGTTTGTCGTAAACTAATCTTCTTCGCTTGGGAAAAAAACCGCGTTCTCAGCGAAATGGTTAGGGGTATTGGGGAAGAAGCTGGTGCAACCGTCCTGGAAAACAAATGGTCTGAGTACCTGTCTCCCTTTTGTCCTCGGGATCGTTGGCTGTTTCAGCCATGCTGCAAGTAGGCTGTCCAGCGGCTCTTGGCGTTCGCGGGTCGACCAGAAGAAGAGCGAATACCGCTGAGCTCTTAGATGACGCTGCTAGATGATTATGATGATGATGATAATGGCGACGACGATGATGATGAGTATGATTATTATTTTATTACGTCGTGTTTTTACACCGTCAGAGTTAGTCAATTAGTTTATCGGGATGCCGCCAGCAGTCCCTAATAGATGCATGGCCCGTTGCCTGTTTTTCAATGGCGCAAAGAAAAATATAGTGGCCGCGTTTTAAGTGTATTCAGTATGGCATTAGATTGTGAAGGTTTAAAGCTCCCCCTACCCACATTCCATATTTTATCCGAAGAAAATTGCGATAACGAGGGTGATGCCGGTTATTATACAGCTAAAAGTTCCGTCCACCGAAGCGTCACGCTTGTTTCTCTGTAGTTGAAGTGGTGCCATCCCATGCTCGCCCTTCTCCGCTCAACCAACGCGTTTGGGCTCCGTAATACCTTTCGTTCGTAGCGACGTAGAAAGCCTCAAAGCATTCAGTTACCGCTACAGACGCCATTAATGATAGACCGAAAACGTGTAGTGGTGTTTCACTTCCTTAAAAAAAGGTTACGCAAAAGCGCGTCCTCTAGTTCATAAAATTCTCTTATTAGATACTTGGGTCTTGCCAAGCACTAAATACCAGGCGAGGCCGGCCTAATTACACCCATGGCGATAAAGGATTTTATATTACCTGATTGTGGGTATGATGATGATGACGACGACGATGACGATGTCTATGATGATTATTATTTTTACGTGCGTGTGCGTAACAAAGTGTTACGCGCACAGCAAAGTGTGCGTGTAGCACTTTGCTTTGCTTCAGTGTATGCACATTAGATTCAGGTTAAGGGCACAGGTTTCTTAGGGTCGGCTCTCATAGTGCTTGCGCTTTGCGTAATTGATGGGTAGGTCGATCGATTGATTTAGCGATTGGCTTATTTATGTATGTATGTATGTATGTATGTATGCATGTATGTATGTATGTATGTATGTATGTATGTATGTATGTATGTATGTATGTATGTATGTATGTATGTATGTATGTATGTATGTATGTATGTATGTATGTATATGATTGATCGATTGATTGATTGATCGGTGCTTGCTCCAGAAGCTACTGTAACAACCTGCGCTAAAGCAGCATGCATTGATTTTAAAGTTTTAAAGAGTACTCCAACGACCCACTGCGATTCTCTGCAACTGTGGATATGCGGTACTTTACTTGAATAAAACAAGACAACACTTCAAGGGTATCATCGTCATCATCGTCAACATCATGAACTGTCGGGGGCGTGCAGATCGTCAAAGTTTATGCCTAACGTTTCACATTGATGTCTGACAAGGGCTCTTTTTGGCGAATGCCGGATAAGAAACATATCAATTGAGCAATAACATTGGACCGGTAGCTAGAAACATTTACTGTTTTATTAGCGTAACATTAACGTTTCAAGAAGGACGTGAAATACCTTTGTGAAAAAAAAAATCCCATTGGTTTTTCCAGATTCTGCGCTTAGGATGAATGGGTTAGGTTAGGTTTGGCAAACTTAATATCAATTGCTGCGTAAAGAGAACTGAGTTTTGGGAGAGTGGCGTCAACCCGTTGCGTGAAACGTAAGAGCGGTACATATATAGGTGCATTCGCTCACACAACATGTGCGCCTTTGCCTCCGGAAAATGATAGCTTATAGTTTCTTGAAGATATTTGCCTGCATAATGCAGGCCCGGCATGGCAAGCCATAAATTGTAACGATTACGTTTGCTACAAAGGCATCTTCTGCAATCGCGGTAGCATTATTGCACCTTCCTTGAACTTAGTTTATTTCGTGAAAGAATTCGTGCCAGTAACTGTAAATCATGCAGTAACAGTTGTAATAGAATAGCTGCAACTTTCAAGCAGGCAATGTTTCTTCATAACTTTGAAGGGATGGACACTGTTTTCTTGTAGTTGATGTCGAGAGCCTCTGCCTCTTGTGATCTCTATGCTTTCTCTGAAATGGGTGATACCCTGTATAGAGCAATGGTTCTTTTATAAAGGTCTTTTCTTTATGTAAAGTTGGGCGGAGAACTATCTTGTTACGACTTCGACATCTGAAGCCGTATGTATAAGAGACAAGTTCCACAAACCTCAATATTAAGGGGGCTATCACATTTAGAACATGGAGATATTTTACTCAGTCGATTTATGATTACTTCAAAACGTATCATTCGTGGATTTTTTTACAGTACCGCATTACAGTACCGCATGCTTCACCAAAGTAACTACTGATGTTTTTTTTTTTTACTGTTATATCTATAAACCGGTTCAGTGAACGTAACACACCATGAACGGACGCCTCTTCGCTTGAATATACGCGGGAAGAGGAGCCCTGCAGGACCTCATCACAAAACGTTTCGTGAAAAAAAAAACTTGATTGCTTTTGATTTGCTTATGAGGTTTAACGCGCCGACGCTGCACAGGCGATGAGGCGCACCGATGAGGACTACTCCGGATTAATTTTGACCGCCTGGGAATCTTTAACGTGCACCGAAATTTCGAAATCATGGCTGTTCTTGCTTTTCTCCTCCATCAGAAAAAAAAATTACGCGGGAGCCTTGGAACCTTCAAAGAATGTGAAAACGAAAGCTTTGTTGGAACTCCGTTAATCTGCTGTTGACCTTTCTGTTTTACTCCTGTGTGGGTCACTTCGGGCTACTGCTGCAGCTTCATTTATAGCCGCTTCCGCTCGATAGAGGATACGACGAGGACCACTTTGGGCTTCTGTATGATCTTCCGCAATGGCGAATCTCCTTGGTCTTCGCCGTCCGCGACTAGGGCCTGGTACGTCGTCGCCCACAGTGATGTGAAATGAAGCTAGGCGCGCCTAGAATGTTCTGCGGTCTACCGCCCATTCTCAGAACCCTCCTCCGGCGCTGCTGTTTTCAGTGCAGATAACTTTATGGGCTCGCCTTGCCGTCTTAACTCGGTAACGGTCGATGCGACTGCCGGAATCAGGCGATGCAGCGAGATAACGGACCCAAGTAGAGCCTTCTGCACCGGCGTCAGGGAGTCAAGCTGAGGCTTCAAAAACCACGCGGTTTAAATAGTCATAACCGTTCAAACATCGTGAACTGCTGGCGCTTTGTCTCCTTGTTGTTTAGCGCAAAGAAAACAGCAGGTACATTTCAGGCAAAATCTGTGTGTATAACCTCCAGCCCCCGCGTTCATTTAGTTAAAAACAGTCGTTGGGTTGGTTTTTACGATAGTAAGCGAAAAAAGCGGCCGCGTAAGAAAGAAATCGTGCGTTCGAAATGACGCAGAGATCTGGCTCCAGCCGCGCAAGAAAAAAATTGGCCGCGTATCTGCTCCTTTCGTTGCAAATGTCGTCGAAAGGTGATAGCCTTTGTAGACATTTGCCAAGTAAATGCCCCCCTTTACTTTCCCGCTCACCTCTCATGCTGTTCCTGTACCGTCGCGCTCATTCCAAGGTAAACACACTAAACGTTTGCACAAGGCGATTTGAATTTACCGCGTTCCACTGCTACAGGCCGGGTTCCTCGATGCCAGCGCTGCAGTACGGCGGAGACACGCGTGAATGGAGGCGGCCGACTGGAAGGTTTATAGAGCCGCGTGGCCGTGCTCCACGTGCGTTCAAAGCAGATCGTGGAACCTAGCTAGTGGAACCTTTCGTTGCTGTTGCCGCGTGATTTTTCATATGCCGCCAGAAGGCGGCGGTTTTCTGCAGAAGATGTAAAATATCATTTGATATCAAAAAACCAAGCATCCATGAATTTTTTAATAAAGGAACACAGTAAATATCCCTTGTGTACTAATCTCCTGTCTTATATTTGCGTAATGTCTTGTTCTTGTTCAACAAAGTTGACAAGTATGAACATATAAACCAGGCGTAGACGTTTAAATGTGGCTGTGAGTATACAGGGTGTCCCAGCTTTCATGAGCCAAGATTTAAAAAAAAGAGTGAAGGCGTAACTCGAAAAAAAAAAAACAGATGCATAATGTTTGCAGTACTGTGAAGAAGCGGACAGTATTTTTTCTCTTTAATGAGACTTAATTAGCTAATTGTAATTAATTATAAAGCTCGAAAAATACTCTTCTAATCACTAAAGTGTCAAAGAGGCACTTGAAGGTAAACACGAGGAGCATCTAACTGCGGTATTTTCAGCGATGAACTAATTGCGTACACATTTATTTTGACTGATAAAGGAAACCCGCGAAATATGAAAAATCCCACGTGACGGCGCCTCCGCGCGCACCGTAAAGCAACGCCCTCAAAGAGGCTGCCTCTGAGTTAGCCAGAATGAAATAGACAACAGAAAGAAAGAAGAAATCGCGACCGAGTTTGTTCCTTATCTGCACACACGTCCCGCGAATCTTGCTGCTGCTGCTCCTTCCATGCATGCTATTATCAAGGTGATGCGGTGTCTCTTCGGGCGGGTAACACGCGAAGCAGTTGCTTTCAATCAGCTTTGTTTGAGGACGCTGCTTTACAATGCGCGCGTAAGCGTCGTCACGTGGTATTTTTCATATTTCGCGGGTTTCCTTTATCAGTCAAATAAATTAGTACGCAATTAGTTCGTAGCTGCAAATAGCGCAGTTAGATGCCCCTCGTGGTTACCTACAAGTGCCTCATTGACACTTTAGTGATTAGGACAGTATTTCTCGAGTTAGATAATTAATTACAACTAATTAATTAAGTCCCATTAACGAAAAATTACTCTCCGCTTCTTCCCAGTACTGCAAACATTATGCACTAGGTTTTCTTCGAGTTACGCAATTTCTCTTTTCTTAAATCTTGGTGCATGATAGCTGGGACACCCAGTATAAGACTGTTGCAGAATATTGCCGCGAACCATGCATTGGGTTTATTTGTGTTTTTGCTTTTACCGCCAGGCGGCGCCGGTCTGTGTTATCTCTGTGCCAAGGGAAGCGCGTGTTCCATTCTTTCTTTCTGTGCCACATGCGTTATCTGTTCTGATAGGGAGACCATTCCGATCTAACGTGAACAGCCCAGAATAATCTTACTGGATCTACAATGTTTTAGATCTGAATCGACGGTTCGAGAACCACGCGTGCCCAAAGATAAAACATTGGCCGCGTATCTGCTCCTTTCGTTGCAAATGTCGTCAAAAGACGATAGTCTTTATCGACTTTTGCCAAGTAAATGCCTGCCTTCGCTTTCCCGCTCACCCCTCATGTTGTTCCTGTCACGTCGCGCTCCTCCCAAGGTAAAGACGCTAAAGGTTTGCTTAAATCATTTTAAATTTCCCGCGTTCCACTGCTCCAAACCGGGTGTCTCGATGCCAACGCTGCCGTACGGCGAAGACGCGTGTGAATCGAGGCGCCCTACTTCAACGTTTATAGAACCGCGTTTCCCTAGTCCACGTGCGTTCCAAGCAGAACGTGGAACCTATCTAGTGGAAGCTTTCGTAACTCTTGCCACTTGATTTCTTCAAATGCCGCCAGAAGCTATATGGCGCGGGGCGACAGCAGGCGACTGGCGGAGTGATATTTTTTTCTTCAGTTGATGAAGTATTTTCTCGCCAAAATCAAACATGTACGATTTTTTTAAAAAGGAACGCCTGCAAATATCACTTCTGTATTAATTTGCTGTCTTATATATGCGTAATGTCTTGTTGTTCTTTAGCAATATTGACAAGTATGAACATTACACCGGACTTTGAGGGGCACATTTAGCTGTGACTATATAAGACTATTGCGCAGCCATTCTTTTACTTTGGCCGGGTGGCTGAATCGCGTCACAGACAGAGGGACGGACAGACAGACAGACATACAGACAGACCCGCCGCGGTGGCTCAGTGGCTAAGGGCGTTGCGCTGCTGAGCACGATGGTCGCGGGTTCGATTCCCGGCCGCGGCCGGCCGCTTTTCTGATGGAGGCGAAAAGCAAAAAACGCCCGTGTGTACGAGATTTCGGCGCACGATAAAGATCCCCAGGTGGTCAAAATTAATCCGGAGCCCTCCACTACGGCGCGCCTCATCGCCTGCGTTGCGTCGGCGCGTTAAACCCCACAATCAATCAATCAATCGACATACAGACAGACCAAAATTTCTGGGTTTAAGTAGCCCAAGAAAGACTATCGTCTTTAAAAGCCTGCAGAGCAGACGCCAGGGTATTCGATCTCCGACGCTCGCTTGAGTACGTCACTTTGCTGACTGCTGCTTCGCCGCCCGTGTATTATTTGAGTTGTTAGGGGAGCACAAGTTCGCTCCAATAAAGGTGTTTTAAATGCAGAGCATTTCTTTAACTCACGATGTCACCCGGCGTTGGCGTGCCTCGGCGTCCGCAACAGCCGTTCCAGGTGCGCCCTCTCCCCCACTCCTTCTCTCCCGCATCACGCTACCCTCCTCGCTCTCAACAACAGGTCCGCAACCCTCCCCCTACACTATATAAAAAAATAATACTTACCGGCGCCTGGTTTCGATCCCACGACCCTGCGGGCGGAACGCAAGGTACATGGTGCTCTACCCACTGCGCCACAAAGCCGACACAGAATGGAAGGCTACGAACGCGCCTTATATCCTTGACTCATTCAAACTACGTCAAGAAGCTGCTGATAAAACGCATTGACTACCTGTACGCGGAACGCGAGGTGCATGGTGCTCTTCCCACTGCGCCACAAAACCGACACAGAATGAAAGGCTACGAACGCGCCTTATATCCTTGACTATTCCAAACTACGTCAAGAAGCTGCTGATACAACGCCATTCACTACCACCCAACTCCCCCAAACAGTAAACGTTAACGCAATACACCCCACCCCCTATGCGACGCATTTACTCGAGTCCCCCTCGCGGGGAGATGGGCCCTTTCCTTCAAGACAACTGCGTCGTCTCTGGCTTCGTGACATCTTGTGGAGGTGCGGGGTACATGAACCCTAAGCCATCGTCAAGCCGACAAGCAAGCCCAACTCGTGTCAGCCGCCGACAGCAAGGTCTTCAACCAGAGTTTGGACTGCTTCCGGACAACGTGAAGGAAAGAAGACGACGGGTAAACCACCATGATCCACGCAGGCACCATGACCAGCGCTTCTAATCCTGCCCTCGTCCTGCGACAGCATCGGGAACCACCATCATTCCGAGGATCCCCCGGAGAAGACCCTGAGGACTGGTTGGAGAAAGTGGAGCGCGTCCGCATCTTTAACAGGTGGGATGACGAAGAAACTTTCCGTCATGTATTCTTCTATTTAGAAGATACGGCCCGAACGTGGTGAAAGCTCCCTAACTGACTGGACTCTCTTTAAGAGCGAGTTCCTCAAAACGTTCGCCACCGTCGTGCGGAAAGAACGAGCCTCTCTTTTGTTGGAAACGCGCACGCAACACCCAACGAAGGGGTCGTTATCTTCGTTGAGGAGACGAAGCAACTATTTCGCCGTGCGGACCCCGAAATGACGGAAAAAAAGAAGCTACGCTTCTTAATGCGCGGTGTGAAAGAGGAACTGTTTGCTGGACTTGTCCGCAACCCGCCAAAAACCGTCGCCGAATTCGTGACCGAAGCCAGCACCATTGAGAAAGCCCTGGAAATGCGCGCTAAGCAGTATGACCGCAGCTTTATTGGCACGGCCAATACGAATTGCGTCGAGACCATGCGCATTCCCGCTGACAGCCTACGCGAGGCTATCTGCGAAATAGTGAGGGAGGAGCTGCGGAAACTGCTCGCAACGCCGCCGCAACCACAAGTCTCTTCCCTTACCGACGTCATTAGAGAAGAAGTGCAGCAAGCGCTGGGAACTTCAACGACGCCAGAAGCACCTCGCGGGCCGCAAGCCATGGCCTACGCGGCTGCTGTCCGTCGCCCTCGCCCACCTGCGCCCTATCGTCGTGAGGCTCCGTACCGTCGTCCCCTGTCGCTGGCCCGACCACCGGCGGTGCAACCCGCCGCCCCAAGGAAGGCCGACGTGTGGCGAACGCCCGACAATCGTCCGCTGTGCTACCACTGCGGAGAGGCCGACCACATCTACCGTCGCTGCCCTTACAAAAGGCTCGGTCTGCGAGGATTCTCCGTCAACGCACCACGCCCCCGACCCGGCCAGCGCTTATCGGAGATCGAAGAATACCGTATAAACCGGATTATAGGTCGACCCGGTATATAGGTCGACCCGCTACCTTGAGGTGGGAAAAGTTGACAAAAGAAATAATTCCGCACAGAAGCGCACTCACAATGTATATATTTATTTTCGACACCCGTCCGTCACTGCCACTCACTATGCCTGCCGAAGTCACTCGTCCGAGCTCTCAGAGTCGACCGAGGATGACTGCTTCGCAATGTCATCTTCCATGCCATCAGGCGCGTTGCTGATGGAGCACTTCCTGAACGCTCGTGTAACCATGTCATCGGGCAGCGACTGCCCAGAGAAGGACACCCAGCTTGACACGGTCGCAACCGGCCCGTATACGTCTTTTTGTTGTCGCCGGCTATCCACCCATTGTACAGTTCGCGGAGCCGGTCCGCGCATGGCCTCCGGAGCGATCGTGAGCGAAGTTCCCGAACGAAGATCCCGGACGAAGTCCGCCACTTTGTTCTCCAACTCGGGGTGCACCGCTTGACGTCCACGGAACGATCGGTTTCGAGGGTTGACGCGCACAGCGTAGCTTTCTGGCTCCGCCAGTACCGCACACTTTCCTCCGAAACGCCAAACTGGCGTTGCGCCGCCATATTCCCATTCTGCTCGGTGACTCGACGCCGTCAGCTTGAACGCCGCGGTGAACTGGCGTCGACTGCCACCACTCATCTCGGAACAGAGGCATACAGAAATATACGCACGCAGGCACAATAGACGAGTAAAAGACGAAAAACTAGAGAAAAGCGAAATCAAATAAAGGCCTGATAGTGCGAGCGATCAGACCGACACGAATGACGATGGCGACGGACTACGCTTGCTCATTGTTGCCAGACAACAATTTACATTCTGCCAATGACCGCTATATAAGACGAGGGGTGACTTTTGTGCGGATTTTTTTGGAAAAAAACTCGACCTATATTCCGGTTTATACGGTACCTCTCCAACACTAGTCGTGGACCAGCCCGTTTCAACCGATCGCCGTCACCCTACCCATACCAGTTGCCCAACCGCCGTAACAATGCTGATTTCTCAAGGGGAAGGTCCCCCAGCCCACGCGGGGGAAACTAAAAGCAGCAACTTCTGGAGGTGAGGTTGCACAATGGCGGAAAAATGAAAACCCTCCAACGACGCAAGGGCGCGCCGAAGACCGTGATTCACGACATGCCCTCATCCCGACGACCCGACCGAATCCTGACGAGACTCCCGAACACGACGACAGCTACACGGCGCGACGCGTACCCAACGTGCCCGAGACTGCCGCTGAGAAGACGACAACAACGACGCACAGTGCCCGAACGTCAACACGCACAAGCCGAGATGCGACGCCCCGACGCACCCGGAACTCGAGGAAGGCGGCGTCCGACGTCCAGTTGTCCATCGACGGCTTTGACGTAGTCGCCCTCATCGACACGGGAGCCGACTACTCGGTAATGAGCGGGTCATTCGCGTCTAAGCTGAAGAAAGTTACGACAAGATGGGACGGTCCGCACATTCGCACAGCAGGAGGCCACCTCGTGACGCCAAGTGGAACGTGCACAGCGCGCGTCACCATAGACGGCACGACGTACCCAGCGGCGTTAGTTATTTTGCCTAACTGCTTCCGCGACGTAATTCTCGGAATGGACTTTTTGACGGATACGGCGCAATAATCGATCTGCAGACGAAGTCGATAACTTTTTCCTCCGATCACTCCATGACGCCGAATCGAACCCCGCACACCGTGCAGCTGTAAGGATCGCCGATTATCACGTCACCCTGCCACCCCGCGCAAGCTTGATGGTCACCGTGTACTGTGAAGGTGCTGCTCCCGCGCCGACGCTATCGTGGAGAGGGACCAAAGGTTGCTTCTCGACCGCGGTGTGTCTGTAGCAAGAGGCATTGCGCGGTTGAAGCAGCGTAAATCCCACGTTTTGGTCCCCAATTTCACAGAGGAGTACCAGCATTTAAACAAGGGCGCTTCAATCGCGTTCCTCGAAGAAACGCAACAAGCCAGTGACGTGATCGCAGTCGCCGACTTTGAACGCGCACCCGACGATACCTTCAAGCTTCCGCATCCCTTCGACGTGAATCCGGCGCTACCGCAAGAAGAAAGGAACAAGTTATTGGCTTTGCTGCGTCGCTACAGCGAGTGTTTTTCGTCGAACTCAAAATTACGTCAGACACCTCTAACGAAGCACCGGATAATAACCGAGGATGGAGCCCGACCTACCCGACAGTCACCGTACCGCGTCTCTTCACACGAGCGCGAAGCCATCCGGACTCAAGTCGACGACATGCTCAACGACGACATTATACAGCTACCGAAAAGTCCGTGGGCTGCGCCGGTCGTACACGTGAAGAAAAAAGACGGCACACTGAGGTTCTGCGTTGACTACCGGCGATTGAACAAGATCACCAAAAAGGACGTGTACCCCCTGCCACGAATCGACGACGCCCTCGACCACCTCTGCCATGCGAAGTACTTCTCATCGATGGATCTGAAGACAGGCTACTGGCAAATTGCAGTAGACGAGCGAGATCGAGAGAAGACTGCATTCGTAACCCCGGACGGCCTATACGAGTTCAAGGTGATGCCTTTTGGGCTATGCACGGCACCAGCAACGTTTCAGAGAGTCATGGACACTGTGCTAGCTGGCCTGAAGTGGCACATGCCTCGTATACCTCGACGACGTTGTGGTATTTTCCCGGACTTTCGAAGAACACCTGTCAAGGTTGCAGTCTGTACTCGAGGCCATCGGTACGTCGGGGTTAATGCTGAAGCCTGAAAAGTGCCGCTTCGCGTACGAGGAACTCAAGTTTTTGGGCGATGTCATCAACGCCGCGGGAGTCCTGCCTGACCCGGCGAAAACTTCAGCCATAGCGAAATTCCCAAGGCCAAGAGATAAGAAGGGCGTGCGCAGATTTCTCGGACTGTGCAGATACTACCGGCGCTTCGTCGCAAACTTCGCACGCATTGCAGAGCCACTCACACGCTTGACGAAAGATAGCACCCCTTTCAGCTGGGAAAATGCCCAAGAAACAGCCTTCTGCGAGCTGCAAAAATGCCTGCAAAGCCCGCCTGTGCTCGCGCATTTCGACGAAAACGCCGAAACGGAAATGCACACGGACGCCAGTGATATACGCTTGAGTGCCGTCCTCGTCCAAAAGCAAAGCGGGTGCGAAAAAGTAATCGCCTATGCCCGCCGTGGTTTGTCCAAGGAGGAAAAAAAAACTACTCAGCCTCTGAGAAAGAATGCCTCGCGATTATATGGGCCATTTCGAAATTCCGCCCGTACGTGTATGGAAGACCCTTTAAGGTTGTGACAGACCACCATGCGCTGTGTTGGCTCGCCAATTTGAAGGGCCCCTCTGGCCGTCTTGGTAGGTGGAGCTTGCGCCTGCAAGAATTCGACGTTGCAGTAGTCTATAAATCCGGGAAGAAACACTCCGACGCCGACTGCCTGTCTCGCGCCCCCGTCGACCCACCATCACAACATTCCGACGAAGACAGCGCGTTCTTCGGAGTTGTTACGGAGAGAGACCTTGCCGCCCAGCAGCGTGCCGACCCCGAGTTACGCGTAATGATCGACTACCTCGAAGGACGCAACGTCGCCATACCTAGGACCTTCAAACGGAACTTACCAGCATTCAGCCTGAAAAACTCCGTCCTCGTGAGAAGAATTTCAGCCCCGGAACCAGAACGAATTATCTTCTTGTCATTCCTAGAGACCTTCGTGACGAAATTTTGGAAGCATGCCACGACGATTCGTCTTCCGGACATCTCGGCACAGCTCGCACTATTGGAAAAATCAAGACTAAGTACTTCTGGCCCGGCCTTGCATCCGACGTTACCCACTACGTCCGGAGCTGCCATGACTGCCAGCGACGAAAGACGCCACCGACGAGACCCGCCGGACTTCTGCAGCCGATCGCCGTCCCATCAAGGCCCTTCCAACAGATTGGAATGGACCTTCTGGGCCCGTTCCCTACGTCACGATCCGAGAACAAGTGGATTTTCGTAGCAACAGACTACATGACGCGCTACGCGGAGACCGCCGCTCTTCCCAGGGGAACTGCACAAGAAGTCGCCAAGTTTTTCATAAGACAAGTTGTGCTGCGACATGGAGCCCCTGAAGTCCTCATCACGGACCGCGGAACGGCATTTACTGCGGAGCTCATGCAAGGAATCTTACGCTACAGCAACACGGATCACCGAAGAACGACGGCGTACCACCCCCAGACGAACGGACTAACGGAACGTTTGAACAAGACGATTGCGGATATGCTGTCCATGTACGTCGACGTTGAACATAAGACCTGGGACGAAGTGCTCCCGTATGTCAGGTTTGCGTACAACACGGCTATCCAAGAAACCACGCAGATGACACCGTTCGAGCTTGTCTACGGAAGACGGCCGACTACAATGCTTGACTCCATGCTGCCGCACTTAGAAGACGACGACCTGAGCACCGACGTCCAGGGATACCTTCAGCGTGCGGAGGAGGCCCGCCAGCTCGCTCGAGTTCGTATAACGGACCAGCAGCTGGTGGATGCCGGTCGCTACAGCCTCCGACGTGGAGCCGCCGAGTACCACCCAGGGGATCGTGTGTGGGTTTGGACTCCCATCCGACGACGCGGACTGAGTGAGAAACTTCTGCGACGACATTTCTGACCCTACAAGATTCTACGACGTGTTGGCCAACTTACCTATGAAGTGAACCCCAATTGTGACTCCGGCACATCACGACGACACACGCGCCCCGAAGTCGTCCACGTGGTTCGCTTAAAACCTTTCTACGGACGAAGACGAACTTTTATTTTTATTTGTTCGGACTGTCGCTTATGTTAGCATCGGGTCGATGCACTCTTAGAGGGGGGGGGGGGTAATGCCGCGAACCATGCATTGGGTTTATTTGTGTTTTTGCTGTTACCGCCCGGCTGCGCCGGTCTGTGTTATCTCTGTGCCAAGGGAAGCGCGTGTTCCCTTCTTTCTTTCTGTGCCACATGCGTTATCTGTTCTGATAGATAGAGCATTCCGATCTAACGTGAACAGCCCCGAATAATCTTATTGGACCTACAATGTTCTAGATGTGAATCGACGGTTCGAGAACCACGCGCGCCGAAAGATAAAAAGCCTGCAGAGCAGACGCCAGGGTATTCGATCTCCGACGCTCGCTTGAGTACGTCACTTTGCTGACTGCTGCTTCGCCGCCCGTGTATTATTTGAGTTGTTAGGGGAGCACAAGTTCGCTCCAATAAACGTGTTTTCCTTCAAGACAACTGCGTCGTCTCTGGCTTCGTGACAATATAAATTTTACTTTGGCCGGGTGGCTGAATCGAGTCACAGACAGACAGACGGACAGACAGACAGATCGACATACAGACAGACCAAAATGTCTGGGTTTAAGTAGCCCAAGAAAGGCTATCGTCTTTGAAAAATGACGCGTTCGAAATGCCGCAGAAAGGCTCCAGCTGCAAGTGGCCCGTTCGAAATGCCAGAGAAAGGCTCCAGCCACGCAAGAAAAAAAATTCCGCCACCTTCCCACGAGGGGATCCAGTTCGAAATGACGCAAAACAGCTCCAACATACGAAATTAAAGCAAGCGCAAAAAAGACAGAACTTCCGCTGGCGCAGTTTCAGGCAACGGGCGCGCGAGCACTGCGAAGGCGGTAAATTTGAAATGCATTAGGTGGCAGCAGTGAGCGGATAACGGCGCTGCAGCCCATTATGGCGAATCACTGCTCTACACCTCCGACAGCTTTCACATTGAGTGGAACGGCTTTAATTTTTTTTCCTTTACGTGACGCGCGCTTCTTGGCTCGTGCTCTGATTTTCTGTACTACAAAATTTCTTTAGCTCACAACGCGTTCCATTAAAAAAAGACTACATTATAGGAGGGACTTGCAACAGTATTTTTATAACGACGTATTCTCAGTCTCACTGATGGAGGTGCCGTAACCAAAACAAACTTCAGGAAAGCGAAGTGTACATAGTGGGAGAGCGCATGATGATTATGATGAAACAAGAAAAAAACCAGTCCATCTTCACTGACTTTACGTCGCGAACCCTGAAGTTAACAGCGTAGTTGTCTGTAGGAGAGTGTGCGACTCTACCCATCTTCCGAACATTCCAGAAACGACTGCCAAGGGCACTCGTTCATACTCTTTCACACATAGCTTGAACGCTGCAAAGGCCCTTAGAGAGCCTGATTATGCGCTTCCTGCGACCAGTAAAGTGAGGCGCAAGGCTCCGCAATGCAATAAACTTTGAAATATTGCAAACTCAACAATTAAAATTAAGATTTAACTGGTGTTATCCGGACAGGCAAGCCTTACGTGCGCATACCGCTGCAATATAATATGGTAGTTTACTTTTAGTGTTTGTTGTAAGAGAAAATAAGAGATGGCGCCATGTGTCCAAGCTGAATGCTGCGATACAAGCGCGTCCGAACTTTGAGCAGACGATGCGAACGGTTGCGCCACAGCTGCCTTTCCTTTCAGCCACGTAGGAAGCAAAATGTGCCTGTGGTTGTTATATTTACTTACCTTTAGTATTGCTTTAAAAACATTTTTCTGAAAAAAATATCCCAGGCTGCGTTTCAAGCTATGGTCCTTCGGACGTGTGCTATACCTCGTCGCACGCATCTGACTTGCGAAGCCAGGCGGAATGATATCACTTGTTTATTATTGCGTAACAGTGTCTTCCGAGTACCCCCTCAGACAGCACCGTGCAAGGACCTGCATTTCCAAAAAAAGGAATAACGGGCGGATGAAACACCTTAAATCGTTCTAATAGCGTAAAAGCACATACGTGGTGGAACAGAATTATGGAAAACCGAAAAATAAAAATAATAGAAATAAAGTTTACAGAAAAATTCTCACATCCTCAAAAATATGCGTGTTATATGTCTCCAAATACCGAAGATTAAACTAAAAACCTCGTAAAACAGCGTTGAAACACGAATAAAGTGACGCCCTGCATATACTCCAAAATGCACAAGTGGCCGAAGTATCACATTTAATCGTTACAATAGCATAAATTGACATAGTTGGTCACACAGCATTTAAAAATATAGACGAATAAGATTCTTACAAACAATAATAGAACCAAATAAAAAACATGCCTTTTATACACCTTCTACAAAACCCGCAGTCTAAATAAAAAGCACGAAAAAGATCGTTCGAAATACGAAAAATAGCGAAAAGGAGTAGACCGTGCAACGCCCTCCATTTCCATAAAATCGCGTAAATGGGGATAATTGGTGGAGGAAATTTTCGGAAAACCCAAAAGTAAGCAAATACAAAAATAAAAATTTTAGCCAAAATCATCTGACGAAATCAAAACTATGCATTTTTTACATTTCCTCCAAAAACAGAACAACTAACGCTCGAAACACGAATCAAAATGAGCGAAAATGAGCAAACGGTGTAATGCCCTGCGTGTCCACAAAAACGCATTGCTGGTGGCAGTAGCACATTTAATCACTATAACAGCTCAAATAGAGATAATGGGTCTAACAGAATTTAGAAAGAAACAATTAAGAAAATAGAGGAGGAGCACCACTAAGGTTTTCAGCTTGATCGGACGAAAGAAAAAATATTCCTCTTGTACAGCTCTTGCAACGACTGAAGATTCAATGAAGAAAGCCCGCACAAGAACGTTCAAAATAAAAATAAAATATACCGAAAATGAGCAAACCGAGTAAGTCCCTGTATTTCCACAAAAACGCATGACTGACGGAAGTAACACATTTAATTTTTATAATAGTGCAACTGGAGATAGCTGCTTGCACAGTATTTCGAAAAATGCCAAAAATAAGAAAATTAGCAAAAAATAAAAAAGTTTCACTAATGAACTGCTGAAATCAAGATTATGCATCTTGTACATGTCCTTCAGCGAAGACGAAACTCAAGAAACGCGGAACACAACGTTGTAAACATGGATAAACATTACAAAAACGAATCAACCCTGCATTGCGCCTTCCATCTGTGGAAAAATACGTGCTTGGCGGAGTAATGCTACTTCATCGCGATAGGGGTACAAAATTAATATCAGTAACGTAAAGAAACAAAGAAATAATATCAATAGAATAACCCAGCGTCTTTGGCTACTGATAGCCAAATCTGGATGTAAAGAAACCATACTCTAGACAACCAACGCAAGAACGCTACGCATTAGCAGACAATTCTCAGAATTTCTGCAAAAGGTTTTTATGCTGCGAATTACTTGAGTAGCTTCCACTGCATTGTACGCTTGATTTTAATGCACGAACCTGTGCTTGGTGCTCTCTCTCCCCCTTGCTAGGCTATGCAGTATTTGCATCGCTATGCCTGCGTTACTACGCCTCGTACCACGAAAGCCTTGACAAAGAACAGCTTCGCTCTTAAAACGCGTCCCGTGATTGCGTCTATCCGATTGCGCAATTCCGAAACGGTCGAAGGAGTTTGAATTTTGGACATGACTTTCCATCTGCTGCTCAACCTTCTAAATAAGTCGAATTGAAATAAGTGAATCGCACACGCCCGTTTAATTATTTCGCGCAGAGAAAACTTCGCGTTTTCCCTACCTTCCTCGTTGAAATAAAGGGGGTTTGATTTTTTTGACGATAGTCTTTTTTGGGGTACTTGAACGCGATATTTTGGTATGTATGTCTGTCTGTCTGTCTGTCTGTCTGTCTGTCTGTCTGTCTGTCTGTCTGTCTGTCACCCAATTTAGCCGCCCGCCCAAGTTAAACGGAATCCGCACAGTAGGTTTATATACCCACCGCCAAATCTAAACGTCTTGTTGAGCCAAAACAAAACATATTATGCTTCCCTGAGGCAAGACATCAATACATCAGTAATATTCGCAGTGTTTTCTTTTTAAAAATACAGGCATGGTAAATTAAAGTGCACAGGGTAAGGCGAAATTTAAAAAAAGGGACTTTTTTTTCTGTGCCCTTAGGGAACTTCACCTCCTTATACACATTTTCCATAATCACACTTACTTAGAAAGTTGTATTTCTGGATCAAAAGCAATTTTTCCGTAAGCAATTAGCAAGTAACCACGTCTCATTTTAGAATGTGATCCTCTTTATTGTCGCTTTGTCCATCAAGAAACTCCAAGCTCCTGATCAAAACGCTTGTCCGGTAGCAGTTGTATCGAGAAGTTGCTTGGAAACCATTGCTTAGCTGATTTTTCACCCACGGCAATCCAAAGACGCTGTGAACGTTTTTTCAACATTTGCGCTTCTTAGCCGTGCGCCAAAAAATGTCTTTGTTGAGCTTCACACTCTCAAGATTGCTACATTTGATGCTGTTCTTTCAAAATTCAATGATGATGGCATCGCACGAGCCAGCATTTCGAAATAATTCGGATTTTACCCTGAGCGCACCACCACCAAGTGGCTAAAAGAGGTTGGCCACAAGAAAAGACACCTTGCGAACAGATCTGCACGACAGCTCACAAAATGAAGCGAGGAAGGACAGATGGCAGGTCGAAAAGCGAGAAAATGACTTCGACAGGGATTAAGAAGATGGTGCTCTCTAAATAAACGACTCGAGTGGGGTTTGTGGCAGAAAAGTATTGTTTTAGATGCAAAGCATCTCTTGCTCTCGGCTCCGTCGTCCGTCGTCCGTTCCATCCACCGGCCCAGGAAGACACCGGCAACAATGCTGCTGCAGGAGCCCTTTAAGGGAAAGCGTGGGTGGTGGTGGGGATTTATTAACAATGGAGGGAAGAGAAAAGGCCTGGGGATATTGTTGAACTCAACGGGAAGTTCACCCTCATACGACCCAGTCTAGGGAAGGGGATTGGGGCTTCAAAGGATAGGAAGAGAGAAGGGGGAAGACAAGAGCGGTAGGAGAGTGGGAGATAGTCTATATCGCGTTCGTTTAGTCCATGACTCCATGGCTACAAACGCAGCGCTAGTCCTGTTGTAACCAGGAAGTTGACTAGGTGCTGGAAGATCTCCCGTCGGATGGCGTCCGGTCCCGTGGGGAACAGGAAGTCTTCTAGCTTGTGGCTTGGGGCACCGAGTCGCTGGAGTTCGGCCCGAAGTGTGCCCTTGCGGTGTCGTGCTGCGGGCAAGAGCACAGCAAGTGCTCTAGCGTCTCGGGCTCTGGGCAGTCAGCGCAGGTGGGGGATTCTCGGCGGCCTTGGTGGTGCAAGCGCGCTCCCACGTTGCAGCAATTGAGCCGCAGGCGAAGAAGGAGCGACCGGGCGTCTCTGCTAATGCGTCCGGGCAAGACCCGTGGGGCCTGGCCACTGACTACTCGGGCATCTGGATGCATGGCCTCCACCACTCGTGCCAGGATAGTCCTTGCAGCGTCAAATGACACCACAGCCCGCTTGCCCGAACGCGATAAGTGTGGGAATAAATTCTCAACTACGACTTAAGCGCTGTCTAGGTGATAAGTCGTTTGCCCGAAACCGAAGGAAACGCTCGGGTAAGGCGGAGTTTCCGTAGGCTTTTCCAGCAACCGGCTTGTTTGCTGTGGCCGACTTCGACTTATTGGCGTCTTATTCGTAAGCGGGTACTTAAGCGGGAACTTATGCGTACGGGCAAACGGGCCCACATCCCGGGAGGCTGGAACCCCTGCCTGGCGAGAAGCACCTTTGGCCAAGGTGTCTGCAACCTCGTTGCCCGTGATGTTCACGTGCGATGGCAGCCAGTGAAGTCGCAGTGGACACTCCTGCGCTTCCACCGCATGAAGCTTGGCCGCCAGCGACCGCTCAACGTAGCCGCTAGAGCTGGCTGGCTGGTCGGCGGCACGCAGACGGAGGAGGGCAGACCGTGAGTCAGTCAGGATGATGGCCCCCCGGGCCTGGGTGCCCTGCTTGAGAAGAAGATCTGCAGCCAAGTGGAGTCCAGCCAGCTCTGCGTGGGTGGATGAGGCAGGGAAGGGCAGGCTGCACACCTGGCTGGTGCCGAGTTCTAGGGCCGTGCAGGCGGCTCCGGCTCTGCCCATCGGCTGTTGTACAGATCCATCCGTGTACACTTGCAGATGTCCGGCAGCGTCACCCTGCAGCAGGGCAGCCACCTCTTGGTGGACGGCCTGGGGTGGAGTCGACCTCTTACTACGGACCCCCGGCAATGTGGTGACAATGCTTAGAGCCTGCCCCGTGCCTGGGGGTGGTGGCTCCAGGCGTGGCCGCTGCGGCAACGCGATTGTGGCTCTCGTACGTACTGAAGTAGCATGCCCATCCGAGAGTTGGGCCGGCTGCGGTAGCGCTCAAGGAGTGCCACGCCGTCAGGTGTGCCCTGCAGGCGGTTGGATGTGGTGGAGACCCACTTGCAGGGCCCGCATCTGGATGGGCCAGAAGCCTGCCTCCGTGTAGGTCGCCGCCACCGGAGATGTGCTCGGAAGGCCCAAGCAGAGGCGGATAGCCCGGCGCTGATCCACCTCCAGCTCCTCCCACCGGCGCGGCTTGAGTTCCACTAAAGGCAGAGCATAGAGGACGGCAGACGATGCCATCCCGTGGAACACCTTCAGGGCCAACGGTGTGTGTGCAGCCCTGTCCATGCGCCAGCAACCTCCGACGCCCTGGTGGACCCTCGTTGTGCGTTTCCGAAGCGCCTTCACCGCAGGTAGCCAGGACAACTGGCAGTCGACCAGAAGCCCCAGTACTTGGCGCTAGTGCACCACTAAGGGAAAGCGTGCTCGTCTCGTGCCGGCCCAGGAAGACACCGGCAACACTGTCGCTCCAGCATCTCATGATCGGGGCTATGTCCCTCCCTTGTGGCGCCATCCACACCCCCACTGCGCATGCTCGGCTCATCTCGCACCGGCCCAGGAAGACACCGGTAACACTGTCACTCCAGGAGCCATTAAAGGGTAAGACACCACCGGGCGTTCAGCAAGCCGAGCATGCGCAGTGGGTGTGTGGGACGGCGCAACAACGAAAGGGAGGGACATAGCCCCGTCGCATCTAATAAAATTACACCATCTTCCCGGAGGGGAACCCTGAGTAGTATGCGAAAACAGCCATGGGCTCAACGCAATTTCCCATTTCGTAGTTCCGGTAAGTGAAAAGTGTGGTAGTTATCATGGAAGCCCAAACTGTAATATAACGGTAGCTATGTACCTCAACCTAACGGAAACGACAACTGAAAACTAATGGGCACTTGAATCGACCCCATGGCTGCTTTGCATACTACTCAGGGTTCCCCTACGGGAAGATGGTGTAATTTTTTTCACCTCTTTTACTACTTTACACAAAATTACCTCAAAACTCTTCTTTATTACATAGGTACCATTATTTCCTAAATCTTCCAGGATAACCGGCTGATTCTTTTTTCCTATCATTTACATAAGTTGTAACATCTACTGTGCTAGAATTGAAAAAAAAATGCACGTAACGGTTTTTTTGTTACAGAATTTTCATTATGTATATTAAGCCAAAATTTAGGACTGGCATAAAAATATTGTTGAAAATTTTAATTTTCGTTTGATTTTAATATGTCTAGTCAGTTAAAAAACCTCAAAATTCGAAATAAAATTATGTATGAATTACGCAGATACCTTAAGCAGCTGTCGAGAAAAATATACTTAAAAATGGTTAAAAATGCATGGGAAGTACAGGGCTTGCACTGTGCCCTTATAAAAAACTTTGACAAAGACTGTACATTTTGCAAATATATTGTATATCCATCTATGCAATGACTTTGTCTCATTTACCCGTTATACAGTAGTAGGTACCTGTTGGTGCTTTTTTCATTTCTATGTATTTTTTCCTGGTCCCGAAATAAATGAAGTAGGGCAAGGGAAGGATAGAAAGCGGTGTACAGAGAGCGAGGCTGTAGAAGCTAGTTGGAATAAGACTAGCAGGAAGTAAGGATTCAAAATGAGCAAGGGAGAGCAGGGTAAAGAGCAGGATTGGAGCGGTGGATACGATTGGGAAAGGGAAATGGAGAAGGAAAGGTAAAAGGGTTTGGCCACGCGGAGGGGAGAAGGGGAATGAAGTGTAGCCGTAAGGGAAAGAAGCGCATGAAGGGGAAGGGAAGTCGGATGGAAAGAGAAGGGTAGAGAGATGGGGAAAGATGGAGAAGGGTGTGAAAAAAATACCGGGGCCTCCTCAGGTTTCACTTAACGTGAAACCTGAGCGGCGAAGCATGCAGTGTATAAGGCCGGGTTGAGACTATTGCCTCAAATCTCTTAACTTTAAAGAGTTACGGCATTTCACGTTTCAACCAACCGAACTGTGTAAAATGCCGTTTTTTTTTACGTCTATAGATCACCATATGGCTTTTACGTCACTTGTCTAAACAAAGCCTAAGTTTATTCTTGGCGACTTAGCGCTTTTGCCAGCGGAGATGAAACCAGTGGAGTGTAGAGGTATACAGCTTTGCTGTAGAAGTTTCGTCTCTTTGGAACAAGAAGCGTTCTTGCGCGAAACGTAAACGAGTGTCCCGGTGTTTTTTTAGTGCGCGTTACGAAGCGTTTCAGCGCTAGGCGCAAACGACTACTTGAGACGACGGTTACGACGACGATGACGACATGAGACGCTAACAGCCACAGCCCCTAAGGGGCTTTTGTCTCTAAAAGTTTGTCCAGAAAAATATAAAATCGGTCGGCCGTGGTTTCCCTAGCGGCATTTTCAAAAATCAAACGGCAAACAGTAACGAAATGTTCCACTAGATAGCTTTCCCTTTCGGCTTGTAACGCACGTGTAGTCGGGTGCTTTGATTCACAACCATCTCCGCCGTAAGGCAGCGCTGGCATCAAGGCATTCGGCGTGTAGGAGTGGGAACGCGGCTAAATTTAAACTGACTTGAGCAAAGCGCTAGCGTGTTTATTGTGAGAGGAACGAGGCGGCGGAGGAACAGCATGAGAGGTGAGCGGGAAATAGAAGGGAGGCATTTACTTGGCAGGGACTGCCGAGACGACTATATGTTTCGTCGTCGTTTGCCACGATGTGCTCAAATACGCGGCCATTTTTTTAATTTGCCTGTTGTGCTCGAATAATTCCTAGGATGTCCAAGAATAACATGTGACAGAGGCGGTGCGCCAAAAGTAGACAAAAAGAGGGAAACATACATTCAGGATCTTACTCGTCTGAAAATTCTTCTCGGGTGAAGATTCTTCTCGAAAAGCCATCGCTCCTCAACATTCGCAGCGTGCCCACACGACTTTGGCTATGTTCAGACTACCGACCCAAAAGCCATATCGTGATCTATGGACGTAAAAAAACGGCATGTCACGCAGTTCGGTTCGCTGAGATGTCAAATGGCGTCATTCTTTGAAGTTGTTACGACACTCGCGGCCACAGTCTGAACCCGGCCTTAGCTGTTATTCTTCTCGTTGAAAACCTGCCAGTGAGTGGCACTGAATAATTGCGTATCGTATATCCCCGATGGATTCAATCCCGAAATGCCGGATATTTGACAGTATATTCAGTATTACAACATATTTTATATGCGATGTCTCCGGGCCACGTTTGTGGCCGACACCGGCTTTCTCGGCAGCGCTAATTGTCTACAACCAGCTGAATTGCCTCGTGAGGTCCGTTCTTCTCATATGTAACAAGTTTACCCCGATCATAAAGCGCTTCGTATGCGACCACTCCTTCTGAAAAAAAAAAAGTTATTGCGCAGGTTTCCTTTCACGACAATACTTAAAAATAAGGCAGAGTAACACAGAGAAAGCACCGTGATATGCAAGCACAGTGCATAATACAATTGCAAGGGGCTGTGGGAAAAACTCGCATTAATATGTTACCGAACGTGATCATTTTATTGTCATATCTTCGCGTCGCAATCCTTTTCACAGAAGCGTGGGCTTAAGGACGTCTTCATCTTGTAAGTTTTTACTCCCCCTTTGGAAACGGCCCGGTGTGTGTGGGCGCGGGCAGCGGCGTGTGCCGACTCATTTCCTTTGATGGATTCGTTTCCATGCTACCACACAATCTGTAGTTCTGGAGAATGCCCAATGCTGCGGAAAGGGAACTGCAACAGCCAAAGGATTAGACCCAGCATTTCCAGGGGGTCTCGAGTGCTTCTCGGACTTTTTTTTTGCGTGACAACTGATCTTCACGGATTAAACGCCCTAACGTTGCATAAGGTGCGAGATTCAGGTCTCTATGCACACGTGTACTTTTGGTATGTATGTATAAGCACGGGAGTCTTGGGTGAGTACTTTTGGTGTCGTTGTGATGCTCCGGTCTGCAGCAGTCAGTTGGCCAGGTTGAAAAAAGGTAAACGCTTCGTTCAAGATGTGTTTTGTGATCGTGGCTTCAAATGCCGTTCTTCGAGATCTGAAGTTCTCGCCATCCAATGTGGATATAAAAGGTGTGTATGATAGATGCTGGGCTGACTGCACTACCGATAAAACCATGTTTTCGGAAGTGTTGTGTGGTTGCGTGTAGAAAAAGGACCAGAGTACTAGAACAGTACGTTGTGAATAGAAGAGTTTACATATTTATAACTTTGTAACGATTTGTGAGGGCACGGGAACGTTAACCATGCCAATTAAGTAACGTAATAGCACGAGCATCCATTACACACTTGTTTTCCGTTCTTGTGCCCTTTAATGAAAATGCCATAATGGTCGCTAGCCTCACAATGGGGACCACGGTGCGGACGGAGAATCGGGATGTACGGTGCCCTTCAGTGCAAGGTTCAGACATCAGGGTGTCTGTGAGCTTCACTCTGGTGATTATATTTTAAAGCCAGTGGGTTACTTCCAGCTCTTGTGCTCTGTCAGGGCCAGGCGCCGACGATGACAATATGGTCCTTCTGCATCTCGAGCCCTACCTGCGACGACAGTGCGTCATTAACCCGCACCCGGCTAGGCCGGCAGCCCTCGTAAAAAGGGAAAGATGGCGCTTCTTTCAAGTACAATGGCCGCCTGCCGAATCGGCCGAATGCTGGGTAGGTGTCGGTCAGTACATGGCCTCCGGGACCGACCGTTGTCCAGATGCGATCGTTAGCCCGTTTCCAGCCGTACTTCAAGCTGATGTAACGGCGCCCCTGCGTCAATGAAGGCACAAATCATTATACAGAGGTAGCTCTGTGATGTCCACTTTGTGCAGACGACATTACAGACTCTCTTACAACATAATGACTCTTACAGGCCCTTTTGTTCATTTATTACAGTGTGTAGTTGAGTTTAATTCACACTTTTGCTCCAGAACAATATATAAAAAATTCAAATATAAGTTTTAAGCTCCATTGATATAATTTTGTCAATGAAGACTGTTGTAGTGGAGGGCCACAGATTAATTTCCACGAATTGGTGGGGACTTGAGCTGATATTCCGGCACACGTCCGTACTCATTTTTCGCCTCCACCGGAAAAAAGATCTGTGCAGCTCCTATCAAGACCAACATACCGCCCAGGAAACAATGCAATGCAGCGCAAATCAGAAAATTTTGTTGAAAAGTATTAGTTCACTTCGTAAATCTGAAGTGAGCTTACATCCCTCCTCCCGTGCATCCAATTAGCCTTGGTATGTTCCCACACGAGGAACACCTGTAAAATCCTGAGGCATTCTGAAAATTTTGCAAGCTCTTCTAGTACAGTGCCTCGGCCATTCTTGAGGTGTTTCAGGGATATTCCATCGTATACAGCAACTCATCGTGCAATTTCGCGCCTTCTCCACCACCTCTTTGCCTACTCGCTTCCCGATGTTTTAACATCACGAGGCGAGTTGATCCCTTCAGTGTTATTTCTTTGCCTAACGTTGCTAGCGTACAACTCGGCGTACAACGTTTTCGCTACTCTCACTACCTCATCCCTGTTTGTTATGTCACCAGTGGCAACCATGAGTGCATATATTTACCTTTTGCCAATAGCAACCTTCCTCATTGTCCTTAAACACTCACCTCTGTTATACGCTTCTTCGATCGTTTCCATGACATGCCACGAATGTCACACTTCTTGGCCCTCCTAATGACTTAACAAATCCGCGAACTCACCTTTATTTCTTCGGTTTTCTCGGTCTCGGAAGAGCGGTACAAAGCCGTGAGTCGGTTTCTTTCACCAAGATTCGTGCTCACAAAACTTATTCCACTTTTCAAGTATTGCACTACACTAGGGTCACTTTTGGTATTTTAATGGACGTCAAGAAGTCCAGACTCCAATTCTACATCCCGTAAGATGTACACGGCCTCTTATAACTTAACTTAAACTTTCTTGCTCAAATAAAAGTTTCTGCCATTCTCTCAATAAACTCCTGCGTTTTCTTTCATGGTTTACCAGTTCGTTGCCAGGCTCTCACACCATCCTTTGTAAACTGTTGACTATATGAGCATCTTGAGCTTCTATTCAGTACGTCTATGCTATCCTCGTCCCTTTCTGGTTCTAATCGCCAATTAGTTCTGAAGCGTAGTTTCAAACTTTATAAACCAACGTGTCGGTATATCACTAATTGCGAGTTTGTTTTCATCTCTTTCAGAAGGTTTCTTTGTTCTCTTCATAGATCTAGAAAATTCTAAAGAGGGGAACAGCGCAACACAGACGAAACACAAGAAGAAAGTGTCAACCACGAGCGCTGGTTGGGGTTGGGAATAGCAAATTCTGCTATTTCCCACCGTGGGCTAGCTCCTCTTGACCTTGCTTTACACCTTAACGTTTCCACAACCTGATTTGGCAGTTAGAAATAAATTTATGTCATTTTTAGTTTTACAGTTGGGGCATTTTGATGTTCTCATGTTCTTCGTTGGCCTTCCTTTGCAGAAGAATGATTTCGTTATCCTTACTTGCCTTCTCAACCTGGACATCAGCTCAGCCCTTTACACTAACTATTCCAAAATTCCCTAATGTAGCTTAACCTACCGGTTTCTGTCCTATTTTTCCGCAGAAATCTCTTATCACTGTCATGTACATTGCTTTTTCTCTTATATTTGGAGATTCGACATCCTTATAACAATAATTACCAGCCTCATCCTCGTACCTAGTCGTTTGTGCATAGGCTTGCAATGCCTGTAACTTGCATCTCCTATTTAGCATCAGCCCAATGTTCGCGACACGCTCATGAATGACGTATATTCCCTCTACATTTCCTGCTTTTTCTGTGTGGATCAACAACACCCCTCCAAAACCCTTCGTGTCATGATAACAACGCCAACCCCTCACCTGCTCATTTGTAAACCGAAGCGTACCCCTGTTCTTCTAGCTCTCCTAATCCAATGACACCCTGTTTATTGTCTCAGAGTTTCCCTTCGCACAGTTGCGTCTTTCGCGCTCATCCCTCGGGGTCGTACGCGCCTGCTGGCCGTGAGCGTCCGTTGACCCGAGATAGCGGCGCCTCATTGAATATTCCGTGGCGTGCTGAGTGACAGCGGTCTACGTGAATTTGGGCACTCCCTTGCGCGTGTACGAAGGCTACAGGGCATTCCCGAGAGAGGGTGATCTCGAGGTTTTATAAGGCCGAACTTGGCCGTTGGAAATCGTTCTTGTCTGAGCGCCGAGCTGGGCAGTCCCGGCGGACAAGGAGTCTCGACCGTTAAAGCTAGGTTGGGATTTGTGAGCCCCCTAGTCGAGGTTAAGATCGCGTCGGAGGTTTAGGGTGCAGCGCCGTACCGGGCAACTAGACGAATCTTGCGGCGAGACAGGGTCTCGGCCGTTGTTTCTCGAGCGGTTTGTGTACGCTCCGAGAATAGGAGAGTTAGACAGTTGAGGAGCTCGAGTGATTTGTGCGCACTCGGAGCTAGCGTCTAGCTCTAAGGCAACCCTTGCTCGAAACAGTTCTATATTAAGTGCTGTTGGGATCAATGTTCTGGGACCTCCTGGCAGAACCGACATAGCCTTAGAACCCTTTGCTGTTGTTACGAATCGGCCCGCCGTCAGGCTTCGTTTTATCACTCCGCGGCTGTGCGGCGAAGCCTCCACTACGTGCGCCTTTCACGCAAACCCTCCCCACCCCGTGTCGGTGACTCATGTTCTCATGCTTGGACAAGCCTGGGTCTCCGTTTGAAACTTCGATGGCGTGCCGACGCAAAAGGCCCGGACGCGCTTCAAGGACACAGAGGCCCCGCGATCGCAGCGGAGTCCTCCTCTCTCCCCTCTCTGGGGCTCAGCGTGCGCCGCTGCTATCGACTGCCCACGAACTCTGGAAAGAGAGTTGTGTGTGTCTGCGACGTTCGTGGCGTGTGCACCAACTAGAGGGAACGCTGTTTTGACCGTTGGCGCTTTTGGGTATAAATACGAGCCGCCCAAGCGCTGTAGATCCTTTCCTGTTTGAGCAGTGAATCAATGCTTTCACTCTGCTCGAGTCCTGTACTGTTACCTCGCCCGTCGGGGCATTGTTCTTTGGCTTCGGATCACCTCTCGCTATGAAGTAAACAGTTACGTTAGTCTACGGCTTCTGGACTTCTTCACGGCTGCAACAGCGGCTGGCCGCTCGCTTTACACCACGATACCACACGTACGTATGTCGGAGGCGATGGAGCTCAGCTCGGGTCGGCCCACCCGGTCGCAACACTGTATTGCTGAATTAACGGCCGGATTCATCACCAACACAGCAAAGGGTGCTAAGAATCTCTACAAATCCTCAGCTCATCCCAACAATCGGCCGCTAAGCGCCAACTATGCAGAGTATCGACTGGAGGGGTGTAATCCCTTTCACCTGCGCTCTGTTGAACTCTTTCAACCTTTGTCCAGAACATTCGTTACATAGTAACAGCACGAGTATTTTGCTTCCCTCTACGACATTTTTTTCGCAAACTCATTTTTTCCACTCTACTTCCCACTTGCTTCACGAATGGTTTCAGGACTACTCCTACACAGGCGTAGCAAATTTTGCCTACTTCACGCTCCAGACATGATCTAACAAAACCAAGGCAGATAAATGGCCGGCTACTTTGCCGGACTAGGCCTGCCTGCTATCTCCACCGCCACGAAAAAACTACAGGGAGTCAAGGTGCAAGTTTTATTTATTCCTGAATTTCTCAAGATTTTAAATTTTCTAGGGCTAACTACACTTTAGGACTAACGTCTATATGACTACAATGTTTCTTGTTTTTGATGCGACCGCTTTACTTTTCAGATTTGAAGTGTTTATCTATAGCGCTTACTCAGTGATCTGTTTTCCGCAGATCGCCTCGAACTTCAGCTATAAAATTATCAACCCGAATGAAACCGGAATCTACGCGGACTCGCATATGCCTGATATTGAATAGTGCAACTAAGAGGTATTTATTTAAGTTACCCCGAACCCCTTCAAAAAGAATCTTTCAGTTCTGAAAACGGAAACAAAAAACGAAAGCTAGTAAAAAATGAGAACAGCATTTTTAGTCGGCTATTTAAAAACTACGGTAAATATAAAACATGAAAAAATAAATTTAAAAAGCTTCGTTTTTTTCTTACAACACTACGTCGTAATGCGAAGGAAAGTTGACATTCACCATAAATGCAGTAATACGGATACAAAGTAAAGCTAACCAACTTTCTCGGAAATTTCACATTTGAACAAAAATCCTTTCCGGATGAATTTTTCATTTACTGCGAAGTTTTCGGAGTAGCTGTGTGGGTTTCCTTTTGTAGCCGTACGGCTGCATTTATGGTGGATGTCAAGTTTTTTTTTCGCAGAAATTTACTTCACCCAGGGCATTTCTTCTAATTCTGACCAATTAACACTTCGTAATGAATTAAGCCTCCTTCTCCTACTGCCTTTGCTAACCTTAGTTTGAATCCTGCTCATCCAAGATTCTTTTACTGTCGCTTCTGCCTTAACATTTGCTCGCCGGTTTTCGGAAACCAAGTGGAAACCTTTTTACTTCCGTGGTGCTTAATACTGGGCTGGCCAGCAGCAAGATGCTGAGTAAAATCGATGGCATAAAAACAATTTCTTAATTTACAATACCAGAGGAGTGAGAAGAATGTGTATTGGATCCGAAGAAAATAAACAGCGGAAATAAAAAATTTGTAACCATACCCACCAAGAACAGGGGCGCCAGCGAAGCTTGTCAAACCCTGTTAAACCATGCACCAATCACTTGCGTAATCCCTGTCAATCCAAATGCCCAAACTTTGCTTGCCGAACCCCTGCAGCAGCACCCCGTTGATTCGCCTGGCTTTTCAGTTGTCAAAAGTCAGGATAAGCTCGCCGAGCACGAGAACGCTCACGGGCCCGCTCCGGTCATTGTTCTTTAAAGGGACCATGCAGACAAAACACAAGTTTGGTTCATTCGAAAGATTGCCTCGTTAGAATCATACTGACAGCACTTTTACGGCACACTTCACTCAAATATGCTATATAATTAGCAAAAAAAAAAAAAAAGGAATGGGTATGCGACCTTCTAGCTCATTTCCCGCAACATAACCTGTGATGTCATATGCGCAGCTGTGCGATTGACAGAGGCCGGCAAAAGCAAACGCGAAATATGCAGGGCTTATAAGCTTGCCGAACAAGCTATTTGCGCTTAAATGTAATGCGTATTCATTTTGCAGCAGTAAGAATTATGGGGTAAAAAATGCAAGTTAGGAAAATACACGTAAACAAAGAAGTACCAATGCGCACTGCTGTTGGTACCGGGTGCATATGCCTCTTTTAGCTGCACAGGAGCCCGCCGTTTTGGAGTTGTCTCACACGGAGCTGCCCGATTGGCGTAAGCAACGTTGTCTCACGTGACCCTGTTGGTCTAGCATAACTTTTGTTTCACGAAACGACTTATTTCTACCGTAGCAAAAATTAGAGTCGTTCCACTCAATGCGAAATCTGTCGGAAGTGCAGAGCTGTGATTCGCCATAATGGGTGGTGGCGCCGTTACCCGCTCACTTCTACCACCCATCACGCTCTTCGCCGCCCCGTCTCACTCCTCTCTTGACGAATATGCAATTCAAATTTCCCGCCTTTGCAGTGCTCGCGCGCCCCCTGCCTGAAACTGCGCCAGCGGGAGTTCTGTTCTTTTTGTGCTTGCTTTAATCCTGGAGCTGTTTTGCGCCATTTCGAACGCGTAGTTCGTTTCTTGCGCGGCTGGAGCCTTTCTGCGGCATTTCGTACGCGCCATTTTTTTTTGTGCGGCCACTTTTTCGTTTACTATCGTAAAAACCAACGCAACGAGCGTTCCCAACTAAATGAACGCGGGTCTGCCGGTTATATACGCAGATTTTGCCTGAAATGTACCCGCAGTTTCTTTGCGCTAAACAACGAGGAAATGTATGACAAGCGCCAGCAATTCACGAGGCTCGAACGGTTATGGCTATTTAAACCGCGTGGTTTTCGAAGCCTCAGCGTGTCGCCTTGACGACGGTACACCAGGCTCTACTTGGGTCGTTATCTCGCTGCTCCGCCGTATTCCGGCAGTCGCTTGGCGTCGACCGTTAGCGAGCTACGACGAAAAGGCGAGCCGATAAAGTGCTAGGCACTTAAAACGAGCCCGGTGCATATACGGTGAAAAACAAAGCAACGGCGGCCAACGGTTCACAGCTAAGTATGGCAGCCGCCATCTGGGAGGACTGAAGGTAAGCAAGGCTGCAGAGCTTAATGACGCACTGGAAATTCGTTTGAATACCGGCCCTTCCGACTTCCTGACCGGCATCATGAAAACACACGATTTGGCGGGAGAATCAAAATTTTGACCTAAATTGATTAATTGCTCAGTGAGTACGGCATTGTTTGCTACCGGACAAGCGCTGGTGGCAATATAAAACACAAAATATTTCGAATGAAAGAAATGTATTTTGTCTGCGTGACCCCATTAAAGGGACCCTGCAACCCTTGCCATCGACTACTAGTAATGTATTTTGGGATAAAGTCTATTGTCCCAGAATCTCCTCCCGCCAAGAATTATGAAAATCCTTCACAATAACGAAACTACGCGCGATGAGAAATCGCGCATAATCGTTCCCATCTCAACTCGACCGCGGGCAACGCGACGCAAGCTGCGCACTCTCTCCGGAGAGGGGGCGGCTCGCGGCGTTCTCTTCGGCGGCCTTCGATATATCACATGCCGGGTAGTTTTCGCCCTTTTCTTTTCTCCGCAACGCGGAGGGGGCCTATTTCCGGTCCTGGTGCCACAAAAAAGCAGGCATGGGTGCCTGCTCGCAAGTGCGCGCTCGGGCTGGTAGGGCGTTTTGAAGCAATAAACGTTTGAGTGCGAGTGGTCCCGTTGAAAGGGAAGTATTGAGCTCATCACTCAAACTCCGCGCGCACTCAAAACACAAAGAAACGGCAAAACTGTGCCTACAGTTCAGGCATAGAAGAGGTTCGTACACAGCGATGACGACGACGGAAATGGGAGAATCTACCCGCGAAGTTGAACAGAAGTGACAGCCGATCGGCAGCCATGGCCTATGTGACGTCCCTCAGGCCATGCATAATAAGGACAACTGAAAGAGAGCGGTTTGTTTTCCGCGTCTTTCACATCGATTTGCGCGCTCACCGCTTCACGTGCACGTGTAATATTTGGCTCAGGTATTCCTGGCAGTGTAATCTAAACGTTGCGCAGGTTTACTTGAACTGTTCAAAGAGTGTTGCAGGGTCCCTTTAAGGGCTGGCCGTCTTCGGCGGAGCGGACCAAGCGCTGCCTATCCATGAAGGAGCTATCCCTGAATTGGCGAGAAACAGCGCGCGCGGAGTGTGCCAACCATCCTTTTCCCTTCTCCGGAGGAAGGGAGAGACTGATTGGATGGAATACAGTCAAACCCGGCTATAACGAACCCGGAGTATGAGAGCGAAATTATGGCTATATATCGAACAAAAATAATCAGTTTACGGAAATACATGGGAAACATATTCCTTATAACGAGTTCACATCCGATATGTCGAACTCTGCGCGCCTAGAATGGCCACCGAAATGCAGCGGTCTCGGAGCGGGCGATTGAGATGTGGATTTGGCCGCGACCCACGGAGCAAGAGTTGCGACTTAGACATTGCGCCTCACATGGAGCGGCATGCCGCCCGACACTTTCCGTAACTGTTTCCGACGCGCGGGACTCGCGACGGAACCCGCCCTGTCAGCGAGTCCGGACCAAGACAGCAGCATCGGTGAACTGTGGGAAGAGCTCCCCCACATTCCCGATTATGTCGCGAGTGAAAGCCGTCCGACGCTTATAATGAAGCGCTTTCGGCAGTCAGTGTGCTCCGCCAATGCTTCTTAGATTTTGGAGGACGCGGACTCGAACTGGTGCAAATAATGTTTCGTGTAGAGAATGCTATGCTAGTTGAAGCCGCCAAAACGAAAGTGAAAACGAAAATCACCGCTTTTTTTCTTTGCAAAGTAGGCAGTTCAGGCGGAAAGTAGCTTTAATACTTGCAATAAATGGATTATTTTGGGTACGGTCACGGCTACTTTACTCTGTTCGTTTTTGCACGCGGGGATGGTGGAGTTGAGGATGGGGAGGGGGGCTCCCGCGGATTGCGAACTTGTAACGATAAGTTCGTTATAGGCGGGTTCGGCTATATCGAACTATTGGATATATCGAACTAATCGCGGTGCATATTGCAATTCGCTATAAACGGGTTTGACTGTATGGCGTGATTCGACGCGCCTCTTGTGGGGCAGCCGCCAGCTGAGGGGTAAGGAGGACCACCTCTGGGCGAGGACGCGGGGAAGGTGGGAGGAGGAGGATTTTGGGGGGCGGCACCGGAAACACCGACGGCGACCCGAGTTGCCAATACAAGCTTCTCTGGAAATTTTTTGACAATGATCCCTAGATTTAAACGGTCTTCTTCCTAAAAAAGTCCGTGAAGCCCAGCACGGTGTGTCTTACCTTGGTCCTGCTCAGGGCCGGCCACGATACGGCCGGTGTAGGGGACGTCAGCTTCCGGGCCCTGCATCGGGTGCGCGCCCAGTGGGCGACGAACTCGATGGGCACGAGCATCGAGGAGGCGGCGGTGCCCAGCAGCAGCAGGAGGAAGGCGCTCTCGAGCTCGGACAGGCCGATGGGCTTGGTGAGGACGCCCACCTCGGCGTCGTAGTTGCGGATGCAGGGGTGCTGCTTCTCCTGGTGGTCGGTCAGCATGAAGCGGTGGTTGCCCGTGGTGCGGAGCTTCATAAGGCTGCAACCATAGAGTTTCTCACTAGCTTACCTAGGGGGAATCTGGCGCTAGTGTGTATACGTGACTCTATGAAAGCGCTCCCTGTTTCCATGGGTGCCGCCATGCCGTGTAGTTCGGCCAGAAGACTGGCGCGGCATGGCCGGCGACGACTTTGCGGCTACGCAAATTGAGTTTTTGTTAAAAAAATGGCTGCCAAAAGTGCTGCTGTTAACAACTTTTACTTTGTATAAAATACAGTGTTAGGGTGTTAGGAAGAAGAAGGAAGAAGAAAGGACGGAAAGGCCGGGAGGTTAACCAGGTGTGGAGCCCGGTTTGCTACCCTGCACGGGGGGAGGGGGGTGCGGGGATAAAAGAGAGGGCGGGAGAGAGGAAGAGATAGGGGTGTGAAGGCGCGCACTCAAGTTCCGTTTCGGGCGCTATAGTCCTTCGTGCAAGTTCGTTTCGCTCAGGAAACGTAAAAGGGCTTAGGTTGACAAATAAATTAGACTGTTAAGAGAGAGAAAAAAGCTGGAGTCCCGCATTTTTCTCACGCCACCAGATACAGCGGGGCGATCCCGGATATATTTATGAATTATTACACACTCGAAACAAGACGGTGTCTTCGCTCTTTTGTAATATTTAGTTGAAAATAATTTATTTAGATTGTCTTAAACTTAGTCGATGCTTCCTGTGAATACTGCATTATTATCGTCTTCGCCACTCATTAGCAGGCGAAGCAAATGTAATATCTAGAGAAGCCAAAGTGGCATCTCGTCACGTTGTATTTATTTGTTTTGTCCAAGCAGATATAAATAGACCTAGACGGGAAGCCTATTACCGCATTTAAGTCTTCAAGCGCGCCCGCAAAGCATTATGAAATTGCATTGATAATTTTAATGGCAAATAAATAACTACTTGTCGAGTCGGCATGTATGTTGCCTCATTGCATCTTTCTAAGGCAGTGCATGCTTCAAAGGATAACCACATGCAGCGACGTCGGCAAGCGACGCGCAAACCGTATCTCAATAGGCACAGCAAACGGCTAGTGTGGGCGACAGCGACGAGCGGAAAACGTTTAGTACACAGGTGGCCGGGGTCGTCGCATTACTCGCTTGTTGCTAACAAGAAGCAGCCCACAAGCTGAGCGGCAGCAAAGATTGACGACGACGGAGGACATTGGCGGTAGTGTATTAATTTCTTTCGCTTGTCGCTATCGCCCACACTATCTGCTTGTTGTACCCGCTAACTTTTTTCGCGTCGCTTGTCGCCGTCGCTGCAGGTGGTTACTACTTCATCTTAATAAACTCCCCGCTAATGCAAGAACAGGGGGTTAGGTGCTAATGACGTTGTTATTGAGACTCTTCTGGGATCGCCATTGAATGCCATGGAGTGTCATGTCGAAACGCATGCCGAAAAGAGAATTAACAAACAGTTCAGAGCCGATAAGTCAAATCCATAGCACTTCGCCACTTACTGCCAATCCGATTCTCACGGTACCCACAATTCCCGTGGTGACATGTGATCGCAGCGACACTTTTCCACTCTAGGTAATATTGAGAAACTCGATGGCTGCAACGACGCACGCGTCGGGAAGAAAAAAGGAGATTTGCTAAGGGCGAAGAGTGGCCGGCTCGTGGCTTCAAAAAAAGAGGTAAACATTTTGGCCGAGTTATCCCCAAAAAAAAATCAAATCTACCAACCATTTGGTGCCCGTTCGCCTGACTGTCTATGTGTGAGCCCCTGAGATCCCGCAGAATAAAAACGCAGCAAGCGTACGAATGCAGTGAAAGCATATCTGTGCATTGTTTTTGCGTTCACATGTATTATTTACTAATGTAGAAATGACGCAGAGATTCTCAAGCATGCTGCACGTTGTGTAACAGGAACCTAAACAGAAATACCTCATGTATGCCGTTGAGTTCAATTCTTCCAAAATACCCAGCGCGCAAAATATTTTTGAGGCACGTATGAACTGAAAAGCTCGCTTTTGTATAGCTTTCACGCAAAGCGCCTTTAAAGGCGGCAGGCGGACCAACGGCATGTTGTTCTTTTAGTGGTTCGATGGTCGAAAGGACAAGTATTTTATTTATGCGAATACATCAAAAGACGGGCAACAGAGTGGATTTCAAGAGATGGGCTTAGAAGGGGAAGGCCACTAACACGATGGAGGAATGAAATACGGAACTGGCGGGGTGAACTGTGGACTCGACCGGCGCAGGACAGGAGCGCTTGGAGGTCAATGGGAGAGGCCTTCGTCCTGGGGTGGACCTGAGCAGGCTGCTGCCGATGGTGATCAAAAGACGGACAGCCACATGTTCTTCCTGGATGAACTAAGTGCACCATAATAGACATTAACTTAACGGGTACGCGATAACGGAGCTCCTTGAATGCTCATCAGGATTTGGTGACGGAGTGATCATGGCCTAGGAAAGACCTTAACCTCCAATGCCTGAGCTCGGTGGCCTTTCCGCTCCCCGTCTGCTACTCGGGGTAAGCCTAGTTTGCGCGAGACGAGTGGCTGAGACCTTGGCCGCATATATAGAGTGGACTGAGAGGTTCACACTGCCCGGATGTTACAGGCGGAAAGCGAGCAAAGTTCAGCTGGATAATATACGTACCGAAATCTCTAACGTACAACGCCCATAGTTTTCTGGCTGGTTCTTCCTGAACTCATTTCCGATATGCAAATTGATTGTAAGGTTTAGCGCGCTGACGCAACGCAGGCGATGAAACGCGCTGTAGCGGAGGGCTTCGAATGAATTTCGACCACCTTGGGATCTTTAACGTGTGCCAAAATCTTGTACACACGGCCGTTTTTGCTTTTCGCCGCCATCAGAAAAGCGGCCGTCGCGGCAGGGAATCCAACGCGCCTCCTCGTGCTCATTCTAATACGCAGGCGTGGTAACTCGTGAAGCACGCTCTATGACCACATCTTGCAACGCCCAGGTAGCGCCGTGATGGCCTGCTAACTCCACCTGCTGTATGGGGCGGCGAAGTAACGGAAATGCTGAACATTGGTTCGCCTGGGCGAAATTTTGAGGCTGCTGCGTGGAAAAGTTTGTGGTTTTTATTCACACGGCCATTTACGTGTACACTTAAAAACAGTGAGAAGTTCTATTTGCAATTACCTTTTGGAATTACACGAATTTAGCAAAATTCCCCTCGCGTTAGCCCGAAGAAAATGCCTTGAACCGCGAAGTTAAATCGCCCAGAAACCTAGACAGGCACAACAGCCAATGCATTTTATATATATGGGTCATTCCATGCCAAACGTTACACCCTAAAGTCGACCTATCCCGAATTTCTCCTGTAAAAATTGTTGCTCATCGTTGGATGGCCCACAATGCTCCAGCAAAGTATTTTTTTTTCAAACATTTTTTCTTTTTGACCGGGTCTTTTATCTCTAGAGGCTAGAGCAAAGTTAGGTCTGCACAAAATTAATAAAAGATCATGTCTTTTTCAATAACCACTATTTTTGCATGGACGTCATGTCAAGGCCCTGGACTGCCTCATGACAAACTTTTAAAAGGCTTTTGCTTTTCTTTTGATGCAATGGTGAAGCGTCGGGATACAAATTCAAAATGATTTATCTGCTAATTGATTCCTCTGCATGAACTGCTCAGATTAAACTTTCCAAAATAAATTGCGACGACTAATACTAGAGAATGTCTTCCTTGTATTTTATATTTGTACTAGGAGCACAACATTGTGCAATTTAGGGGTGAATATTGGCCGGACAGCAGATTTTCCGTATTTGACGATTGTTTTCTGGCATATTTGTGCTTTTTTCAGTGAATGTATTTTTAACAAATTGCGCAAAATGGCGAAGTTTAGACAAAAATGCTATATTATCTTAAAGAGTGTGCTTGTACGTGCCAAAAAAAGTTTAAAAATGCGCAACATTCTGTATTTCCTGAATGGCGTAACGAGTGCAAAAAAAAATATTTTTTTTCTCAATAAAACATTGGACAGTCTAGGGCCTTAACATGATGTCCATGAAAAATGGTGACAACTGAACCAGAAGTGTTTTTCTATGAATGTTTTGGCAGAACTATCTTTGCTTTAAGCCCTGGAGATAAAAGGGCGGCTACAAAAAGAAAGAAAGTTCATGCAAAAATAGTTTTGAGGGAGCATTGTGGGACATGCAAGGATGAGTTACAATTTTACTAAAGAAATCCGTGATGGTGACTTTACGGCTGGAACGTTCGTCATGGAATGAAGCAGATAGTGTCTTCCCAAAAAAGCGAGTACTCATGAGGCAATAATTTATTCTCTTAAAGCATACACGAAGAAACGGGACGACATCCAAACGCAGTTACCCTTGCCCCTTGCACGTACTTCACTTTCCCCATCGTCACATAGCCGCGTATGCACTGGGGGACCTCGTAACCGAGAAGCTACGACGTCGGGATAGAAACCTGAAGCGGGTTCCCTAAGAAACCCTCGCCGCCTACTTGCGGTGTGAATACGGTGCCTCTACGTGCTCATGAAGAGCAGCCATTCGGAGGGTCACGCTTTCCAACTCCCTTTGGGAATAATAAAAAACAGTGGTTGATTCCTCTGTCATAGGAATCAGAAAACACGAAAGTGAAATGTGCAGCGAAATCTGCCGCCGAGCATGATTTGCGGGTCGGCGGCTGTCTTGTAGCTGTGCTTGGCGAGCGACGTCCTGTTGGCGGGGCGCTTTGGCAAAGGTGGACTGGCGTCATTTCCGTGACGGATATGATGTCAGTGAAATCTTGGGGTACCACGGCATAAAACACTTTTGTGTTAAAATATAAAACCCGAAAACGAAAAACCCTAAGTATAACGTATTCTTTAGTACTTAAGGTTGCTTCCCCGCAAGAAGACCCTATTTGCAGGGGTGCACCCTTTACAGACCGCTTGCTTCGTTGTACTGGCATTACTTCCGCCACGGATAGGACGCCAGCGAAATCTCCGTGTATCCGGGAATAAAACACTTTCGTGTCAAAAAACGCGACCTTAACTATGTGCAGCACACCAGAAAACTGCAACCTCTCTTGCACTGGTCGTCTCCACCCCAATCAACTCGGCGACTGTCTGTTTTTTTAAGCAGCACGTGGTTTGATTATATTTGTGTGTAGTGGACGGGTGTGTATGCTTTGAAGTACACGCTGGACGGCCACCTGAACGATTTGTTGAGCAGGAAGCTTTATAAGGCAACATCTACTCTTAGGCGTTTGTGACTAACGTATATGTGCGAATACTCAGTCCTTGAAACGTCCGAGTGCCACTCCCCCCACATCGGGTGCTTTATATGTGCTAGGGGAGGCAGGAAGTCTGGTCTTCTGGGTGCCTGCCATATGTGCACATTTTATGCAACGAGCACCAAACCACCCTTTGTCCCATAACACACGCGAATGAAAGCCGCGATGGTGTTGCCCATCGAAGCGAAGGCCCGGACTACGGCTGCCGAAGCAATAACATTTTCTCTTTCTCCCTCTCCAGAGGAACTTACGGTGCGGTGAATGGAGGAACGTATTCACGGGCTAAGGGAAAGTATTACACCATTGGTTCATATTTGTATGAAAATTATGGTAATTATTATTTTTAATTACAATTCGTGCCAGAGAAGCTATATGGCAAGCGAAACGCTGAATTTTAGCATTACATTCATGTAATCATCCGTGAACTTTTTGATGCTGTGCCAGCGCACTTCGTTTAGGGACTATCTCTGTATATCGGTTTAACAAGTATACATTTAAGGAACCACAGTTCACAGAATAACTTCTGATAGCGGCCAGCAGGACGTGCTTCGGTTACACATTCTGAAAGCCATGCAAAGAGAGTAGCGCAAAACGCACACGTCGTCGAGTGCCTGGATGAATGGACTGCCCTTTCGGGTTCCGATGGTGATGGTGATGTCGAAAGCGACGTCGTTGAGGATTGTGATTCGACATTTTTTGCATCCATGCTTCCGGTGGTCAGCCATGACAAGAGCACGAAGGTACATCACGTCCCCTGCGTCACATCAAATCGACCAAATTATTGACTTATTTCCGAGAAGAAAAGAACTACCGTCTTTCTTTTTAATGTTATGATCAGGCGGTTTTTACGTGCGTGGCGAGGCGATAATTTTGAGCAGCGTTACTGAGTCAGAATCATCTTACCACGGCATGAACGCCACTACGTCATGTTCTTGTGGTTTGGGGAAAGGGAAAAAAGGAAGTGCACTGCGGCAGGGAGCTCACTAACATGCCTTCCAGTCAGGGGAGGGTTTGTAGAGGGGGTAAACAAGAAGAGTAGAAAGAGAAAAGCAACAATAAAATATTCGGACAAGTCAGTCCTGTCACATAAGTCATTAGAGAGTTTTAGCATAGCGGGTACCGTCAGCTAACTCTACGGCGACGGGTAGCGGGGCCCGACTGGGCAGGTGCATATTCTTTTTGGTAGGGTGGAATAGTTCTGCGGGCCGGCCTTCGCTATGCCCCCGCATTCGCTCCGTTGAGGGGCAACCTTCTCGCCCTCCCTGCGCGCGTCTGCGCAGTCGGGTCCCGGTAACCCGCTGCCGTAGCGTAAGCCTACGTTAGCCGCTATGCTAAAACTCTCTATTACAGCCGATGCGTGAGTACAGACGTCTCACGAAGGGGAGCAGCTGGCCGAAGAGTTCCCGTTGGCATCGCAACTCGGATAAAAAAAAAACAATTACTGACTGCCGAAGTTTCCTTGCTTGAAGTAAGCATCCCAACTAAGCAAACTGAGATCTGAATAAATTAACAATGGAGGCCGAAGGAGCCATTGCTACGTCCACTAATGTCTGGTACTGAAGGGCCTCCTGCCCACACTACGAACGCCACGTGTGCTACCGGCCACCGAAGTTTTTTAGCAGCTTTTTCAGTGTTTCAACTAAGTCGATCAGGTGGTTAAAATTATTCGGTAGCATTATTGATTACTTTTCCTTCCATAAAATAACATGTTCGGCCTGGTTAGTTAACCGTGCTTATTTCGAAATGTCTCCGCACATTCACTTACCTGTAGGCGTCTGTCTATTACAAAGAGCTAGATGAAAAAGCTTTATACAAGGGCTCATCAATGGGCATCTTGTGGCTTCCTCCTTCGTGAGACCAGGGACTTGCAAAGTGGTTGTTATTGCTGCGTACATATTGATCCTTCAAGATACTGAAGCTCCTGAAATGCTTTTCACGCATGCAGTGCGTACACCAGGAATGCATGGGTACGAGATACAATGCCCAGTAAAGAGCGGCGTTAATACTGACGTCGCAGCACACTTGCCGAAATACTGACGCAGGATGACAAGTGTTTTCAAATATTCCAGAAAACATGTTCTTTCACGGATGTTTGCTTTCCGCCCCATCCTAGCACCCCCCCCCCTCCCCCCCCCTCCCCCCCCTGCCCTCCCAAGCCAAATAACGACGCTACTCATTTGTTTGCTGACAGCTGTAGGAGCTATTATTCGTCTTCTGGTGGAACCAGTACACATCCAGTTGCGCACGTCGGATAGAAAATTCCCCGCTAAAGGAGCAGGATCACCGAAATTGGCACGAAGTCTAGTTGTGACGTCATTTATGGTGTACCTCTAGATTTTGAAGTAATTGTTATGGCGCCAGCAATGTGTCAACAGTTTGCGACAGCCCCCATGTCGGCTAACGGACTGTTCTCACCGTGGTGAGATTGCTATCACCTTGCACTTAGCTTGTCGTTGGTTTGCGTCGTCCTCTGGCTGACATCCGGGACTGACGCCCCACCGAAAGCTCAGCTCAGGGGGTCAGTCAATGCTGACCGCTTATAATTCAAAAGCCGTTAGTATCTGTACGCCATTGCCTGAAAACAAGGAAGACGATTCGAAGGAATGAAGGAGCGTTCACTGAAGTTTGCCCAGGGGGGGGGGGACAGACCCCCTGTTTTTCAGTGCCTCGTGCGTTTCAAGCAGTACAGTAGACACTTCCGGGCACTATTGTTAGAGAAAATTTAATGGGGTCTTTAATATATATCACAAGCCGACTTGAGGCCCTAGCCATGCGCTACGGACCGAAGAGTAGTTTACCTTGTTTCAGATTGGCTCAGAAGTTCCACGATAATGCCGTGACTGCCTACGAGGCGCACACCTGTTTAAACACGTTGGAGGAACACGTTGAGGCATTTGCGAACATTTACGTTCTTCCTCTAGCGGCGCTATTTTCACATCAGCCGCCGAAATATCTCTCTTCCTCTTACGACGTGACCGTTTTACCGACAGCCCTTTTATTGGCGCCAACGTGAATTTACTACATTCACGGAAGTTGCAACTTTCTGACAGTTGCAAGTAAAGGTTCACTGATAAATTTGCGTGCATGCTGTTGTAACGAACGAGCATGAACAGAATAGAGTATAATCCTCTCATAGCGCACCCGGTTTTAACGAAATTCCGGCTATAACGAACAAATCTTCGTTTCCTGTCACCATTTGTACACATAGATTTCATGTCCAGATGTAGCGGAAAGGGGATACAGCGAACTGATTCCTGTTTCCCGATGCGTTCGTTATAAGCGGGCTGTACTGAATAGCACTAACCGGACACACAAAGTATGGAAGGCAAATAATTATTCATGTTCTGTGTCCAGTTAGCGCTATATTTCGTGAGGCATAATGTACCAACAAGCCAAACGGAACATTTTCATGAACGACTGGATCTTGTCGCCTGGTACATTCACATAGCCGGATTGCAGGCCGGACTCACAAATATGTGTCAGCATGGGCATTTCATTTATCCATTCTCTCTTTTCCATTTGCATTGTCAGAGCACTACACCTGCCTTAATACGAGGTACCCACTTCAGCAGGATAGAAACCGGTAAATTTGTTATTTTGTCATTACTAAACAGCGCAACAAAAACACGGACTATAGCTGAGGCCCAATACTGCACTTTGTTATTTTGATCTGGTCTTGTCGGAATGAAAGTTCGTAAGGTGGTGAACGGAGCCGTAAGTATGCATTCAGCAGAGTTTGCTTCAGTTTCGAAGAGAAATTAACTTGTTTGCGACAGAAATTTGCTGAGAGGTGTTTGACAGCCTTTAGGCAATGAATCTAATGTATGCTTGATAAATCAGAGTACACGAAGCCAGTGTGGTGGTGCTTACCAATCAGTATGCCCTTCCCGGCTGCCACAGGATCGAGGGCATCGCTGACCACATTCATGATGCTGGCCCCGCGCCCACGCTCCAACCGTTTCCTCAGGTCTACGATCTCCTCGTTCATCGACTTCTGCGGAAATATTGTTGGCGAACGAAAGAGACAAAGTCAAATGCACACTCTACTGCAGTGACGTAGCCAGGGGGGAACACCCAACCCGTGCCCACCCCCCACCGAAAATTTTCATGCCAGTTTTGCGTGTGGTTAAATCGCCCGAATAACCATCTGAAGTCGTCCGCAGGCACGGAACCTGAATTTTTAAGAAGAAGAAGAAGAAGAAGACTTTATTTTTCAGCAGACGTTGTTACAATGCCTGCTGACGGCGCAGGAGCTAAAGGCATTGGGTGCCTGACGAGGGCTCCTGACCCTCTGGAGTTCACAACCGAGGGGTTCACAGCAGAGGACATGTTCAAATCAAATATGCGTGCTTAGCAATAATATTTAGCAATACAGAGACAAAAAAATAAGTAAATTAAGAAAAATCCAAAACATCGTACATTTCCAATTATGAGAATCCCAAGTTATACAATATACATAAAACTTTTTTCTGCAATACCTGTTACCAGCAGATACAATAGAACACGACACGTTTCTTGACTGATAGTTCGTTATGTCTATAAAAAACACGTCTACACACAATACAGTTTAAATTCCTTAGAATGAGACACTATAGTGATTGCCATATCTCACTTTCTTTTCTATAAACATCACCTTGGTTTCAGTCTTAAATACGGTTGCACTAGTGTTAAATTTTAAATTATCCCCTAGGATGTTCAAGACATGTGGTACTTGATAAGTGGCCGATTGTTTGCCGTAATTATTCCAAGTTTTACGTGTAAGTCTTATTGGGCGCTGTACACAGTATAAGGACATGCTCGTTTATTCAAAACTTAAAACAACGACTAGGCCAATGTCTGATCTCCATGGCCGCGCCAAATGCTGTACATGTTGTAGGATTGAGAGTGGTAAAAGTGGGTGGGTACTTTCCCCATGCAATACCAAAACCGGTGACGAGAGACACTAATCGGCCTTTGTCTTCTCGTTTCGCCCAGGTAGCATGCAATCTCCATCCTAAACAGCGCTTAACAAAACTGACGACGAGAAGAAGGGACACAAGACGGCGCTGACTCTCAACTAAAACTTCAATCGGAAGAAAGCACACACATATATACGATCATACACCACACGTGTCAGTAAACGTCATCACTGCGCAGCAGTGCGTCAATCTTATCGTGGCCTACTTCCCCCAAACAAAACACAACCTAAGGCACGTCTTCGACATGAAGGCAAATTTCTTATCATACAGTGTCACAGAAGCATGACTAATGCACTTCTTTTCACTTTTTCTTATATGGAACGCCTCTACCAACTCTCTTGTCAAGCCGTCATTGTGGCGCCAAAGAATACTCGTGTCCTTATACACTGGGTTGCATTTTTCTTGACCGCTTTCCTCGTTGGCCTTGCAGTGACGAGTGACATGTGCAAAAGGATTATTCTTGAGTGAAGCACGGTGCTCCATCAGCCGTACATTGACGCACCTGACTGATTGGCCGATGTACACATCACCACATCAAAACGGCAAAGAGTACACTATGCCCGTCGAGCAGGGAACAAAAGGTGACACATGTTTCGCACTGCACTCGGTGCCAGATTTCTGTCTTGACAGCTTGTTTCTGTCTTGACCATTTTACATATTCGCCCAAGTGTATTCGGGGCCGAAAACACAACGCGAACCCCGTAACGACCGGCTACATTTTTCAGGCCATGTGAGACACGATGCATGTAGGGAATAACAGCGATCCGGTTTCTTTCAACCCAACGGCCAGCTTCACATCCCGCGGACGAATTCACAGCTTTAAGTACCTTCTGTGCACTCCTGGCATTATTTGCTGAGGAAAATCATCCGAGTTAAGCCGGGTGATTTGGGCATCAAAACTACTGCCAATGTTATGCATACAAGACTTAAAAACGGCCGACATTAGCACAGAAAAGGCAGTCCCACATTTAACCAGTTTGGAGTGCCCAGAGCTGTAAGTCAAAAGCGGTTTGGCAGACCTAGGGCAATATGCCCAGCATACATGCCCTGGTTCCAAAGACAAACGCAAATCCAGGAACTGTAGCTGACCGCCTCTCGGAAGCTCACATGTAAACCGAAGTCCCAGGGAGCATTCTTTAAACAACTTTAAGACATCAACCACTCGGCGAGACACATCGCCGATATCAACAAAGATCAGGAAATCGTCAACATATCTGACTACCTTCATAGCCAACCCATACAGGTTTTGCTCAGTACGTCTGTCAATCTCACCGAGGAAAATATTGCTAAGACAAGGGGCTACCCTAGAACCAGTACATATCCCGGTTTTTTTGCATATGTAAGCCCCCCTCCCACTCCACAAAGGTTGACTTCAAGTAGAAAGACAACATTTCCAGAAAACCGCTCACCGCTACCACACAATTGTTAATGAACTTCATTTCATCATTTCCCTCTGTGATGCACCGCTTAACACTGTTCATTAATTCACCATGAGGAATGGAATAGTACAAATTTTCGACATCGATACTGAAAATTTGACACGTGCCTGGATTGTCCGTTCTCAAAAAATCTACAAGGTACTCCGAGTTAGCGATCATAAACGGATCATGATGGCGTAGGGAGTCCAGGTGTCTCTGCAGATATCCCGACACCGCCCTCTGCCATTGGGTACACTCCGAAACAATTGCGCGAAAAGGTACTTCGGGCTTATGTGTTTTTGCCGAGAAGAACAGTTCCAGAGTTTGGCCCTTCTGGTGTTTTACAGCGCCTGCAAGACGCTCAAGATTCGCGCAGTTTTACCACCCTTAAAAATGCAATACCAACTAGCCCAACAACACGCTGTACTAAGCCTACATGGTGCTCAACGAGGGTGTTCAGGAGGGCATAAAGGCCTTAAACGAAGTACGGCGGAAGGGAGAGGGAGAAAAGGAGAGGGGAAAAGAGAGCAAACGTTTACGTGCTCCCCATTATACATTAAGGTTTCCTCTAAAACGCCCATAATAATTCCGTTGCGCTGGACAGCGTTGCCGTGTCTGATGACTGGTATTAGGTGTTGTAATTTTAACGATGGTACTTCAATGTGTAAGGCGAATACTCTGCGGATAGAAAAGACCGACGAGCACACACCCGAACCATGTCCTCGACTCCAGTGCCGCCCGGGAGGTAGATGTGCACGTCTTCCCTCTGCAGAGCCTCGCGGAAGGAGGTGACCACCCAGCGGGGTACCGGCACCGACAGGAAGGCGACCAGGGTGCTGCTATAGCAGGACATCACCAGCACCACGTAGATCCACCATGCGCCGACCACCAGGCGGGAAGAAGTGCCGACCGGGAGGTGAACGCCGCCTGTCACCATACGCGGAAAAGAATTCTTTGTATGGTCCCTCAGCGGCTGTTTCGGGTGCTCAGAAACGAAAGTAGCTTAATGCCCATGTTACACGGCTGTTTCAAAGACCTTTTGAAGGCCGTTGAACCAATTGTCTATCGAGTGCCCCATTGTAAATACATGGGATGCAGTTGTGGGCGAGAGTCCAATTGTCAATTGAAAGTTACCGTGTAGCACAGGCGTAAGCGATTCGTCAGTTTTAATACGGCGGTTAAAAAATAGCCAAACAATCGCCATTTTAAGATCACGTAGGCGATGATAAGAAGATAAGAATTACTTTTTGATCGCCTCGGCAAAAAAAGCCGAAATACCTGAAGGTAACAAACTGGTACACAACTTTTCTTAATTTGGTGTGTTTCGGGATATCAATAGTTGGATAAGAATAAAAAAGCGACGCTAGGTACGTTATGCCAATTTTTCAACAATATGAACTACCAAAAAAAAACGTGGGTTTGGTTCACACCGTTGTTTCACCAGCCTTGGTGCCTTTTTGCATTCCCTCGCCTATTATATGCCTTCAAACACGTTCCCCCACAACTCCGCATGAAATGCAAACCAACCGTTATCCACCGAAACATCACAGGTTTACCCGACGGCTTTGCATGAAAGGTTCCTACGACATGAGGTGCCTTAAAGGAGGAACAGCACACGTTTCGCGTCGTATCAGTACGTAGCGATGTACATTGGTGTGTTACGAGTAACTCTGACTTTTTTAGCTGACTTCTTTCTGACTTTAGCTGACTTCTCTCTGACTTCTTTCTATTACTGATCATCACCTGCTTAAAGAGAGATTGCCAACGTGGTCTCACGCCCAGATGTAGCCAGGTACGCGTGTACAATTGAAAGCTTACTATTTTTGCAGTGCCATCCATACATGCGTGCCGAAGCGAAGGAACAGTTTTAAACTACGTGCGAAGGTGACAGTGTAAGTGTTGGTGATCAGACGATGCTTTTCTCGATAGCAACTAAACAGTGCTTCTCTGGTATTGTGTCCACGACACACAAGCTGCCTTCATGCATTCGTTGTTCTGAAACTGCTCCGCAATCAGTTCAATTCATTTACTCTTTTTGTGTGGTGCGTTTTCGGTTTTGAACAATCCAACTGCTGAAGTCATGTCTTGTTAAAACACGACCCTTTCAAAACATTGTTTAGTTCCTATGAGTTCAGTGTATATGTTTTCTCTTTGTTTTAAATAAAGACTTCAACGTCAACACGGCAGCAAGCAGCTTATCGCACCTGTGCTGTTTTTATGAGAAATCCAGAACCATTGAATATCTTATGTTGCAGGAGAGTTTTGTGTATATAAGCATGTCAGTGTGCTAGATTTTCAGTAATCATAATTTTGCTCTGGAAATTTGTACAAAAGCCTTGTAAAACGAAAGACAGTGGCATTAATTTCTCTACAGGTACCAGCTGTGTAAATAGTGCAAGGAGCATACCAGCAGGAAACACAAGAAGCTGCACCAAGCATGCAAGCAAATTCTTAGTCAAGATCATTGGATGGATGATCAGCAGCGTAAGACGAGGCAGGCCAGCCTGTGGAAAACACTGCACTTCTAGCAAGGACACCCCTAAAAAATCAAAAGGGCTTGGTGAGAGGTTGACTGCAGCCTACGATATGTAAATAGTTAAAACAATCCTGACATTCAGCCCCACAATAAAGAGAAAAACGTCTGGTTAGGAGAGTACCTTGCAGTGCCATGGAAGATGTTCTTTGAATCTGGAGTGTTAGGCACTGAAGATTCAAACTAATTCTGAAGATTCAAACTAATTTTCTCACGTGCAAGAAAGTTAGTTGTTCGAGACCATTTATTGTATGTATAAATGTGACTTATAGCAGTAGCTTTACTTTGCAATAGCCTTGGCACAGCATGATACCAACCTCATTTAACTACTGGTAGCACGAAGATCCATTTGAAGACTTGTGGACGCGCTTACTGAACTGAAAGGAGGAAGGGGAAGTATTCTGCGTGGTATTTTAGCCCACTGTGTTCCCGAAATGGTATTCACTTGAGAGACCCTGCTGAGGAGGAATGTGCATGGTGCCAATAACTATGAGAGGGAGCCGTCATGTAATCTTTGCCCATTAAAAATCCCCATTGTAGCCAGTTTCAATCGTGCGTCTTTCGACAACTGTTTTGTGACGCTGCCACCTCCTCCAGCAACATATGCATGAAGGAGTGACATAGGGGTTCAGCTTTCACCACGCAAACGTCACATAAAAGTGAGATTATGCGTTGTGGCTGCATTGTTTTGGTTGTGCACCTGTGATATCTGTGCAAATAATGGATTGAAAAATATTAAGCAGCCCTTTCCTATCTGACACTGGTAGTACGGATCAAAAGATTCCCATCAGTGAGGCAGAAGGCTGCCTCACCTACTTCTGGCTGTCATCAAGTTGCAGAATGTATCCACCCACTGCTGTTCACTGAGGCTGTACATTGTCGTGCCGAGTACACGCTTTTTTGAGAACCTTGTTTTGTTCGTTGATCAGATATTTTTGCCAAGTTTCTATTGTGCTGGCAGATGCTGATTCAAACACTTTTGATATACAGCTATAATCTTTTCTAGGGTTCTTTTCATGTAATTGTTTTACCGTAGCCTAAGATACGCCGTTGTTCCCCACTTACAGTCTGTTGTACCCCACTTGGCAATCTCTCTTGAAGCAGGTGATGATCAGTAATAGCAGGAGAGCAGTATTGTGAGCATGTAACGTACACCCACGGTGCTTATATATATCAGTGCGCATTATTGGGCTTCAAATGGAAATTTTGTTGGTTCCTTCATAAAGCCCCCTGCGTACATACATCGGTATGCCGGTTGCGAAAATGGCTATGCAGGTAAGTAGCTACAAAATAAATCCTGGTACCAATATATGTACAGTCGCTTTTGCATGAAACGATAAATACATTGATGTGACTGCTTATGCCTTCACTCATTATCACTGCCATATTTGCTGCTCACCAGCCGTCAAACTTTCGAAACAACTTCCTCAAGGTACGTTGGCACTCTTGCACTTGTTGTATTGAGGGATGCTGTGGTTATTTAATTAATGTTACAGCATTTGACTGTGGTGAGTGCTTTTTTATAGATGAGTGAAACCGAAGTCTGCACTTTGCTGTTGGCACAATAAAGTCAAATTTTACATTGCCCAAGTCTTTCTGTGTCTGCTCAATATGCCTGTCACCAGGCGCTGAGCCAGCATTTAACTAATACAAACAATTGCTAGAGCAACACCTACCACTGGATGGGACAACACTGTGACCAATGCAGACTGACAGCGACTTCATTGAATAGCAAGCATGAATGCCGGTAATCGTCTCTTACTGGCATGTAGCTTCATTAGTACATGGCTATGTAAGTCATAGTTTATGGCCCAAAAGGACCGGTAGGCCCCGAAGCAAAATCATTACCATGTTCTGTTGCAACACGTAAAGCCACTCTACCGTTGCATACATTTTCTCTCCCTGTCTAGTACGGCTTAACGAGATCCTACTACCGTATTTACAGAGTATTCATTTCACTACATTGTTTTTACCTTCAGCTTCAAACACCATATGCGTCAGGCACTGAAAGTATTCCACAAGTTTGCATGGTTGCGGGCGGTCACAGGGATTGTGGGTGTGCCTTCTCACACGGATGAATACACACAGCTGATTAGCAACGAAAAGGGGCAGTGCTGTGCTTGCGGCAACAGCCTAGTAGACCACGGTTGCACTGGCGCGATCGTCTTATGCTTGTGACCTACCCTCACTTGTTTCCCCGCTTTCTACCATGATAAGGTGTTGACCCACCCGCTGGTGGACGCTCCCGGAATATTAAAAAATCACCGGCTGTACACACACTTACTGCTGTTGAAAGATTTTTATATGTTTTCAGCGCTACCGTGGTCGTATTATCATCGCAAGCGTCGTCATGAACGGAACTAGGAGAAAACAGTGTGCTCGCACGACCCGGTGCGGAATACTGAGTTTGCATTCGTTTCAAATGACGTATCACATGAAGGGTTCTGGAGTAGAAGGTACAAAGAGATGTATTGCTTCCCGTACTTGGTCATTCCAGCCGTGAAGCATTTGCGCATTGCAGCCGCTGGAATCGGATTCCAAAACAAATTCTGCTTCGAAACGAGCCGCCGACGATTTCGACGGTAAAACCGAAACTGATGGCTCGAAAAAGTACCAAACCTCGTTCATATAACAACCGTCAAGCCTCAAGTTTAGCCAAGTTCGAAAAGCACGAGTCTACGTCACACAGTCAGCTCCATGGTGGTTGAACGATTGCAGCGCCAGTGTCCCCACTAGTTTCATTAGTTTGAGACTCTATGAGTAAGAGTTCATGTCGACGACATTCATGACGTAGCATCAACGATTAAGCTGCAATGATGCGCACCACGTCCTTGCGGAGTTTTGGCGCGCGTTTCATTCTCAGTAAACCACAGCGTAGCGAATCAGTCTTTTTACTCAATAAAAAACAGTAATGTTAGACAACACAATCAAAAGTAGAAAAAAAAAGCTCGGTGCCCATTTTCTGTTAAACTGGCGACGTTGATTCTGCGAACGCACCTTGCTGCAAGAGGGCGCCGTAGAGATACCATGCGCAGTTTTGTAGCCTCGATAAGCCGCGGACCTTACGGGGTCGGACCGCTTCTTCAGGACATCGGTTGTAGACCAGCCAGAGTGCCACACTCACTACTGGAACACTGGCTACTATCAGGAGCCAGACCTGCAGCAGGATAGCACCGACATCCAAGAAATGATAGTGTTCATCTGCACATGCTTAAGGTGGCAACCAGTGGAAACCGTAGTATGTTCCAGTCATGAATACATCATGTGAAGATAGGAACGCGGTTTATAAACGCCCAGATATATCAATAATTTAACTGTAGGCACTCGAAACGAAGAGCTGTGACCTATGTGGCCATTTTTGCGCGGTAAGTAGCTTATAATTCTCGTTTGTACAATCGCTGTGGTATTAGTCGAATAAATTAGCGCGCTATAGCAGCAGCATTTCTGATATTAGTGCTTGGAGAAGACATTTTGCAATATCCACGCATACATGCTAACAATACAAATGGAAAGATTCCATAAATAGTTCCCAGATATATTCAAACGTTTTCGGTAAACAAACTCATCCGAGTCACATTTGCTCCCATTTTTCGGGAATTTTCTCTGACCTTTTCAGCATATCTTTCAACACTAAAACTACAATAAATCAGCTACTGTGAAACCAAAAAAAAATATAGCTTGAGGTGTTGTTCTTAAAAGTATTTATTGCAATCAACTACAATCTACGCAATACAAAGACTACTTACTAGAGGGAATAAAGGGGGCAAAGTTTCTAGCGACAGTACAGTTCCTGTACTGCGCCTAAAGCTGCCATTGCTTCTCAGTTGTGGCATATTTTCGTCAAGATGTTGTCTTCAGTGGCTAGCCTCTGTAGTCATGCCCGATAAATTACATCAACTTAGTAGCCCATGTGTCGTAAGAACTCTGAAAAGTCAGCCCTATTCAAAAAAGATTGTATTTAAAAATTTCGGGTAAACGGGACCAGACACACTCCCACGCACACACGCACGCACGCACGCACCACGCACGCACACACACACACACCACACACACACACACACACACACACACACGCACCACACGCACACACACGCACACGCGGCAAGGGTATCAACGACTGGATAAATTATTGTAGAGAATTCAGCCACCATCAAATTTGTTTGGTGTGCTATGCTGCTCTAAACGTGCTGCCAGTGAGCGGGCCAAGGAGAAATAAAAAGCAGGGAACAATGACAGAACACAGCCTGCCCCACTGCAAGTGCAAAAATATCATTCACACACCTGTGTGGTAAAAGGCTGCATGAAGAGCCACTGGCGGTACAAGATCCTTGGTGTCTGCACAATAATGACCACCGGATGGCTGGCGAGGGGTGTAGTCAACGTGAAGGATTTCGAGCGCGCCTCAGTGAAGTCGAGAAAAGTCACCATGTCAGTCTCCTGGGGGAAAAGCAGAGCAGAACAGGACGTAAGAACTCCTAAACAGAACAATAGTAGTAGTAAATGTTTGTTAGAGCAAAAGGAAAAGAAAGAAGGGTGGCGGTGAAGCGTCCTTAATCCAGGATGGCTCTTGACGGGCCGACTCGATGGCCCGAGAAACCAACGCCCCCTGGCCGAGTACAGGGCGGACAACTCAGTCTCTCACTGCTCCGGGGTGAGGAAGAGGGGTGGGTTAGGGGAGTGGGGACAGGAGTATACGCGCTGGAATGTAGTGAGTGGGGTGTCGCGGTGTAACGGTGGCATATGCGTCCGTTCCAAATGAATATATGTCAGTTGGAATAACCAGCCATTATGCACTACAAGATTATTCAGACCTTCTTTGCCTATGACAAAACCCTTACACCGCACAAGGAAATAGAGACTAATGGCAGGCGATTACCATACTCCCTAATGCTAAATTTGTGAGCAGTGCGAAATGCAGTCTTCTCGGTCACGGCGCATAGCTGCTGCTTCTCAGGAAGTGATCGTCTTAATCAGCGAAGTCGCGAAGTCCCGGCGGCCCGCGCTACTCTGCCATTATCAAATTACCATTATCACCACCGCCGAGCATGTTGTAAATTGTGTTTGAAGGTCCCGCGCATGTGGCTCAGATGAGCCACGCAACCATGAGGCCACCGAAGAACCCAGACTGATGAACGGCATCACGCTGGGCGTTCTAGGCATTTTTGGCGCGGATTAGGCATACTGCCCTCCCCCTTACACTTTATCCACGCTTTAATACTCCCCGTTTCTGCGGGCCTGTCTTCCACGCCCACATCTTTGTGTGGTGATCTGGTAGCGCGTCGCCGCCGAGGAGAATGTCTCATGCCGCTTCGGCATACCACCGTACCCCTCACACGTTCTCCCCACTTTCCTCCTCTGTCTTCCTTCTGCCTTTTTTGTTTTCTTCGTACACTCGGTTACAAAGCCGGTGATGCGTTCATACCACAGTAGGGATAACTTAAGTGCTGCACACTAAAACACTCTTTAAAAGGGTGTATTGTTGTATTTTGCTAGAATTCAAAGGCGTTATAGTAATAGACAATATAAATTCCCCTTAAGTGTGGAAATAGTTTTAGTGTCAGAAGTCTGATGAAGTCCAGAGAATTGTCTACTAATACATAGCATTCTTATGCCGGTTGTCTAGCATGGGAGCTCTTTAAACTCAAATATGGCTATGAGTTTATGAGTGGAAAAAGACATTGGAATATGCTCTTCTTTTTAAGTTTTCGGTTGTTTCTTTTCGCCAAAGATGTAAATATCTACCGCTTCGCCAATGAAGCACCTTCACTCTGGTGTGGTGCGCGGCCCGCTCTGCGCTTTCTGGATAATTTTGTGCCATATCAAGTCTTTACACCGACAACGTGGTTAGAACAGTGTTCCCTTACGTTCGCGATGCTGCCCGTGGGCTCCACGGAGCCTCCGGGGCTTCCCCATCCACCAGATACACATCTTGGCTCGATGGCTGTAGCTGCTCCTGGGACGCTAGGCCTAGCGTCCACTTCTGATGCTCCACAGAGTGTGCCTCTCCAACCTTCTGCAGCCTTGCTCTCTACGGGGACTGCACCACAGGATGCGATTGCGGTCACACGCGCCGGCATCACCACTGAAGGTATGGATCATGACACCGATTTTGACTTCTATGAGTTCCCGCCGCTACCACCGCCGACGCCTGAGTAAGTTCCTCAAGCTCCAACCCCGCCCACCTGTCTGCTGCTTCACGGTAGCACGCCTGGACACGTGCCAGCCAAGACCACGTGAACCGGCTGAACGTGCAACCATCTATGAACTCTGGCTCATGAATACCCTTGCTCATTGATGCCGTACGGTCAGTTCTAGCACCATTCACGTCTCCTGTGACTCGTGCTATTCTCACTTTACTTGACACCATCACCCCCTTCCTTCGAAACTGGCTTTAACTTCTAGTGGGAGTGCTATGACAGTGCCGATGCAAACTCTTCGGAATCAGGCTACAGTGTTCCAGTGGAATGCCTGCGGACTATCATCCCGGTTGTCTGACTTAAGGCTATTCCTCAGTCAGCACAGGTTCCCAGTCGTCGCCATTTCAGAATCCAGACTGCGTCGGGATGTCTGTCTTTCAGGATACTCTCTGTATCGGTCTTTGACGAGCTCAGAAAACAGCAGGGTGCTCCTTACAATTCGCAATGACCTAACTTTTATAGTGCATGATGTGGAGCCAGATGACTCGAATGAGTATGTCCCGGCAACAGTCAAGCGCAATCAGGTGGCTTTCGCTATAATCGCAGGATACATTGCACCTAAGGCGCAGTTCAAAGTTAAGCGCCTGCAAGCGCTCTTGAACAATACACCGCCACCGCACTTGCTTACGGGGGATTTCAACGCGCACCATCTAGCTTGGGGCAGTGTTAAGACTACACCAAAGGGAAATCGTCTGCTCGATGTGGCCAGCCAAGCAGGACTAGCAGTGCTCAACAGTGGTTGTCCCACGTTCTTTCGGGGCAGAGCTTCAAGCGTATTGCATGTGACTATAGTGTCCACTTATCTGCTGCCTGTTGCATCCTGGTATCCAGACATTGAAAGCTTTGGCAGCGACCGCATCCAAAAGTACACCATGACTGATGGAGTTCGCGGCGGTACCACTAAGCGGCCACTGTCGATTGTAAACTGGACGACCTTCCGAGACATGCTGGAGGATAATGCTGATGCATTGTCTACGAACGAAGAGCTGGCGGAAGCTATTGCCAGGGCACAGTCCCAGTCAACACGGCGGAGCTTGGTGTCAAAGGCATGACCCCCAGTGGACGTAGAGTATGAACGCCTTCGTGCGATTCGCAGGAGAGCAGAGCACCGTGCGAGAAAAACGCTGTCACCAGATGATATTTGAGACGAGCTTCAAGACTAGCCCAGAAGCGCATTTAGAGGCACTTGAATAAGCTCGCAAGACAGCGTTCGAGAGAATTTTGTTGCAGGCTGGATCCCCGCAAACCGCTGACTCGCATTTAGCAAGTTTTCCGCAGCCTGAGAGCAACACCGAGTCAAGCTCATTCGTTATCATCAATAGCTCTCCAGCGTGACGTCATTTAACTGGACGTAGCTGATTAATTTTGCGCCAAGGTTACAGATCCCCGGAGCTTTACAGTGATTTCAGAGGTCCTGAATGATTGGCTTACTACGAATGCTACGCTCATGAATGAATTATTCACTGTGCGCGAGCTAATCACAGTGTCAGCGTCCATTAACTTGCCTTTTTCGCCAGGCGCCGATGGCGTTACATACTCAGCTTTGCGACATCTCCGCGGTAACTCCTTCCGGCGACTGCTTACCTTCTACAACAAGTCGTGGGAGACAGGCCGCGTGGAAGCAAGCTGGAAAGTTGGTCGCCAAGTAAGGTCCTCAAACCAGGAAAACCGGCAACCGACATCAACTCTTACCGCCCTATTGCTTTACTAAGCTGCATAGGGAAGGTAATGGAGAAAATGGTGCTGCAGTGACTCGCCTGGGATTTTGAGGACAGAGAAGTGTATCCCCCAGAGATGTCAGGGTTCAGAGAAGGAAGAAGTAGCATCGACAATGTCATTGCATTGGTGAAAGATATTAATCGGCAAAAGGCTGCAAAAAACATCACAGTAGCTGTCTTCCTCGACATCAAGGCGGCTTTTGACAGCGTTCCTCATGAAGCTATTCGGAGGGAAATGATGTTTGTCGGGCTACGCGAGTGGATCCACACTTGGCTCTGTGACTACTTGCAGAATCGGTACGTCTATATGACCACCAATGAAGGCGACACAAGGCGGCATGAGATTACTCAGGGCGTCCCTCAAGGCGGCGTTATAAGTCATGTCCTATGTAGCATCAGCCTCATCCGCATCACTAAAGTACTACCCCAAGGTGTTAGCAGTTAATATATCTCTCTATGCTGATGACATTTGTGTCTGGGCTTCTGGCAGAAACCGGAGAAACATACGATCGAAACTGCAGAAAGCTCTTCTTGGAATTCAAAAGTACCTTAGTACCTGGCGATTGCTAATTTCACCCGAAAAGTGTGCCGCAGTTGCCTTTACGAGGCGGGCTGTATCCCGCTATCCTCTGGTCATAGATGACCCCGAAACACCCTACGTTCACAGCCATAAATTTTTTGGAGTTAGATAAGATTGATCACTATCTTGGGCCCCCCATATCCGTTACCTTAGGGAACGCTTGCACTAATTTATGCCTATTTTCCGGATGCTGACAGGAAAAACATGGGGCTGCTTAGTTCGTTTACTATTGAAACTTTATAAGGCACTATTTCTTTACCTTCTCCGGTAAAGCCACCTAGGGCTGACTGGTTTGTCCAAGAGAAACTTCAGAGTGCTAGAGTGTGCCCAAGCAAGCCTGCCTTTCCGCCATGGAAAGTTGCAGCATGGGATATATGCCCCACCATACCAGGTATAGGCAAGAGATCATCTCTGCCTGAGCCAGCCTTGCCCTACTTCACGGTAGAGCACATCCGCTCATGTTACCCTGGCCACGTTCGCGTGTATACAGACGGGTCTGTGAGGTCTGAGTCGTCAGCTATTGCAGTGGGGATTCCATCAGTGGGACTAACTGTGAAACAGAAACTCAGTCACAAGACGTCGTCCACCTTCACTGAGTTGACTGCTATTAGGGCGGCACTCCTTCACATAACCAAGTCCCGCTCGGCAATGGCTCATCTTTACCGTCTCGCGGCCTGCCCTGCAAGCGCTGATGAAGCCATCCCACCGCTGCAGCCAACTTGAGCGTGATCTACATGCATTGCAAACACTTGGACTACGAGACGGGCACTGCATCTCGCTTCAATGACTGCCAGGTGATTCCGGCATCCAGGAGAACGTCGCCTCTGACACAGCAGCGAAAGGGGCGCACAATCTGCTTGTGTACATTGGAATCCCATATTCCAGACAAGACGGAAGTACGGCCGTGAATGCACTGGGAGGGAAACTGCAGTTGCAAGCTTGGCAGGACCCTCTTAAAGATACCCTTGCCTCTGCACGCGATTGACCCTCACTGCAATTTCCAGATTCAGCGAGGCCAACAAAAGCAAACAGAGGGTGTTTTTCGCCGACTACGCCTGAATGTTGCCTTCACTGGTAGCTTTCCTTTTAAAATAGGCTGGGCGGACTCGCCTTTGTGCTCTGTGTGCTCTGTGAGGGAAGACATACGGCACGTCTTGTGTTACTGCCCGCAGCATAGAACTCCTCGTGAAACTGCGAAAAGAACTCCTGTGCGACTGCTACGCGGAAACTCTGAGCTGCATCCCTTTCTTGGTCCGTGGCAAAATCACGCTGACGCGGCACGAGGGACAAAGGCTCTGTTAACTTTTTTGTCTGACTTGGGATTAATCGAGATCCTTTAACCTTGGGATCTTCAGATTTTTTTTTCACCCAGTGCTGTAAATTTTTGCTACGTTCCGAAGTGGTCTTATTTTCTTCTCCCTATTATTCATTGTTGCTTTTCTTTTTCTCCCTTTTCTTTTCTTTTTTCGCCTGACTGTTCACCCCCATCTGAAGTATCAAGCCACGCCGTTCGTGTGGCTAACCTCTTCAGTGTCCATTAAAGCTTTCTCTCTCTCTATCTTTCTCTGTCTATCTCTTTCACTCAGGTAATTATGTTTCTTTTAAAGCAGCGCTTTACTAATTTCGTCGAGCATCACCTCCATTTGGCCGCAGCTGCGCCGTATTCTTGGCAAGGCACAACGTGACTCGCCGGGTGGACGGCCGCGTTCGCTAGCCGTGCCAGCTTGGCGCATGTCCTCTTCTCAGCCGGTTCGTGCCTGACCACATGTGTCTCTGCATGTATGTGAACTTGGACATGGATGAGAGCGAGGCCGGATCGTCTTCTCTGAGCGTTGCGCGGGAGCTGGGGCTTTGAGCCGTCGTTGGAAAGCCGCGTCCGACCACACCGCGGATATCGCTCGCCGAGCTGTTAGGCTCAGAAAACGGAAGAAGCGGGGCTACAACTGTAGCCAACGGCAGACTTTGGATGAATGGTATCATAATTAAAGCGAAATGAAAGGTTAACAAAGCGAAATTAAGTCTTAACCAGTCTAAGCCAAACTTCGCTATGCATATCTATGGTTAGCTGATCTAAGCCACAGCCATTTTTTTTTCCGACAATGCAAGACCTAAAGGACTCGTTTAAGCATGCCCTCAACAAAATTGTTTTGAAATAGTCCGCTAAATTTGAGAAAAAACCTCTCCTCAACGGAGTAACGGACAGCACGAAATACTCTGCTAAATGCCCCAAAAGCTCCCCTTCCCAGTTGAGTGATGAAGAGAAAAAATATTCCGCTAATTGCCTGAGAAATCTCTCTTCCTCAGGGGAGTTTAGAAAATACTCCCTCTTAGGGGAGTAAATAAAACTACCTATAAGGATTGCGCTGGAACACAAGCTATTTACACCCTATCCGGGGGGTTTCCGTTTCGAGTGTACTGCAGGTTTGGTCCGTTCAAGCTATTTTTATTCATATTTCGAATGTTATATTGAGGACCTTGTGGTTTAGTCGTCGGTGTTTTTTGGTGAGATGTAAAAGATGCATATATTGCCAGATCATTTTGTGCAAACTTAATTATTTCTTATTTTTTATGTCCCGCTTTTTCAAAATTTTGCTCGACCAGTTATCTCCATTAGTGCTAACTAGTGGTCTTACTTCCGTCAAATCTGCATATTTGTGGAAATGCAGAGCGTATCACAGTTCGCCGATTTTCGCAATTTTTTATTGGTGCTTTGAGCGCACTCCTGCGCTTTTTCTTCGCCTAATATTTGGTTTTGGTGGGAAATGTATAGGACGAATTTTTTTATTTTGTCGGAGCATTTTTGTAAAACTTTCATTATTTAATTTTTCTCATTTCTTGGTTTTCAAAATTTCTTGCCACCAATTATCCTCATTTACGCTACTACAGCGATCAAAGGTGTTTCTTCTGCCAAATCTACATTTTTGCAAAAATGCAGGCCGTACATGGCTCGCAGATTTTCTCAGTTTTAGTTCTTCTTATGAACTTCTTTTCCCTAATTTTTTCCGCTTATTCTTCAGTTTTGGGGGAGATGTGTAAGATGCATATTTATGATTTTGTCAGTAATTTTCGTAAAATTTTTGTTCTATTTTTCTTACGTTTTGTTTGTTCAAAATTCTGTCCGACCAATTAACCCCATTTACGCCATTACAACGATTAATGGTGTCCCTTCCTTTAAATCTGCATGTTTGTGGAAATGGTGAAAGTCGCATGGTTCGCTCATTTTCGCCTTTTTTGTTTGTATTTAAACTCCTTTCCCGGAATCATTTTCCCAGTGCTCCCTTAGCAACATTTCGCGTTGGCGCACATTTTTATCATTGTCTATCTTTCTGACAGTCGGCTTTGGTCCGCGACGTTTGTCAACGTTGCGCCCAAATCACTTATTCATGGAGTATACATAGCCGCGCAGAGAGATGTATGCCTAACATTTCGCACTGAAATTCTTTAAATAAAATGTGGTGGTGGAGCCTCGGCTATCTCCTTCAACTAGCTTGTAAGCGCAGATGCGCCTGAAAGGGTTAGATCTCTTCTGGGATTGACTCTGAAGAAGCTGAAAACGTTAGTGTGGCTCAGAAATGCATTTTTGTTAAAATATATTTGAAGGTGCTTTACCGATATAAGAGTATAGTTTGGCCAGAATTTTGTGTCTCGCTGGGAACAAGACAAAAGATGCTGCCCGTGTCGTTGCTACTTAGAAAGGGTACAAGAAAAAAATGTTGCCCGCGTCTTTGCTTGTGCCGCATGTAATTTTGTCTGCTGTCTCGTTAAGAGCCAGCTTCGGTCGTTTCAATCGATTTAGTTATACTAGTTACACAGCCCCTCCCCCCCGAAGTGTGTAAATAGATATTATTTTCACACATCTGATGTGCCACATTCGAGTGCCAAATAATATTTGCACGCCGATGCAGCACATCCGAGATGCTGCAATGCCAGTGGGCACACGTAAGAGTATACAAAAAATTTCACCATCTTCCCGAATGGAACCCTGAGTAGTATGCGAAGCAGCCATGGGGTCGACTCAAATTCCCATTAGTTTTTCAGATCGTAGTTTCCGTTAAGCCCCCAGCGGAGTATGCAGCGGCTACCGTCCCGCCTCTAACCCTAAGCTGCGTCGCATTATCGCACGCGGAGCCGCAGGTGTTGCCATTCATTGCGCAATCCCGGATAGGAGAGGAGCGTCGGAGAGGAGGCGGAGGAGGATGCGCATGCGCAGTGGGGGTGTAGACGATGCACAACGGCGGAGGGAACAGGCGCGACAATAAGCTGCTTTGCATCTAAAAATAGAGGGAGAGGCTGAGTACGAATCGAAAGTCACAACATGTCCTGGGTTCCCGCGACGGAGCATGACTGCAGCCCCAGATATCTTCGCAGTATATTTCGAAGTAAAACGCTGGCATCCTATGCGCAGCGGGAAGACCGAGCAGCACCGAGATACCCACCAACACGTCCCAATGGAAGAAGGGACGAAGGACAAGCTCCCACACAAATGAAAAAAAAAAATTCCACAAGAAATGACCAATGGTGCGTGCAGTTCCCTCTGCAGTGCGTCAGTAACCATTGTCGGGGCGTAACATCATGGCTGAACAGGACGCCGCCGACGTAATAAGAAAAACATACACTGCCAGCTATGTTGGCCAGCGCGAATTTTTCTACTCAGATTGGCACCGTGAATGCCTTGTGAAAGGTGTGGATGACATCAGTCCGAATATAAGGATTTGTTCCTAATCCAGAGGCTGAATTCCTAATCCAGAGGCTGAATCCTAATCCAGAGGCTGAATTCCTAATGCACTAACACCCCGTCTATAAAAAAACAACTGCGAGAGCCCCTAAGCATTCATTGCGATGTAGCGAATTCGAAAGCATTGGTGCCATATTGCCGAATCTGCCCTCTACCTGCATCTATACTTTTCTAGTTCTGTGTTTTTACTTTCTCTCAGTTACCATGACTGAGATCCCTGGCCAATCACCCCTGTTGGATTTATCTCTGTGCTGTCAGCGGAAATGTAATTTGAAACTCGCTCAATTACTACCTCTGTGATTACAATGCTGAGATTACTTACGGAGGCCTTAGCTCATGGCTGCAACATATTTTTCTACATCGAAGGCTCCGACGCTTTCAGTTGGTCCTAAACACCCGTGTGTTCGAGATTGCGGCGCACATTAAAGATCCCATTGAGGTAAAAACTAATCAGGAGCCCTCCACTAAGGTGTTCATCATCGCCTGTCTAGCGTCAGTTCGTTAAACCACATAATCAATTATTCAATCAATGAACCAGCAGGTCCTCTTGTGGAAGCATGTGAGGTTCTAATTGCCGGTAACGTGGTCGGTGGCCATTGTCAGTCGACTATGGACGGCCTTCTTAGTCTGTAGTCCACTCCACGTGTTTCGTCGGCTCAGCTAAGTGGGGGGTCCCGCAATGTCTTTCCATGCGAAGATTGCGTTCGAGTATCTTCTTGACTGGGGCTTGAGGGAAGGGGGGATCAGAATAAGGGGGTACACCTCCTGAGTGACGCGCGTAGTCCACTGCACGCACCTTTCAGGCTGGTCACGACCTTCACATTCCATATAGTGCCGGAGCCGATTATGACAGTCCATTCTTTAGTCAGCGAGGCCCTTCCAGCCGTGCGTGCGCATTGGGGATTCAGGCATGTCCTGCATTTAGGAGGCCCCGGATTCCAGTCCCGCGCATAGGAAACTTTACGTATATTTCCCAATAAATTCCTCTATGTTGTTTACACGACCTTCTCTGAAATATCTGGTGACGATACGAGCATTGTTTAAGGATGCGAGCACTAAGTCACTCGTCGGCCAGTTTTGTACCATCTATTGTTCACTGGGTCACCGGTCATTTGACCCAAGGAAGTTGACTTCAGTTTCGAATTAATGACTTTCATTACACTTGACCTCATCGCATTTTGGTAACAAGAATGTTTATGCGTAAGGCTGTAACTGACTGCTAGATTTTCTTTTCCGTATCTTGTGAGTGTAAACACGAACACTGATAGAAGGTAAAGCATCGTCTGCGTTGCCAAGAATCAGTTAAAACGGAAGCAGTTGTTATACGGGCCCTAACCCGTGTGCTATCGCTGTATTACAGCGATAGCACACATGCCACCACGGTGAGTCAAGGTTGGAATCATCATTGAAGCAATACAAGTGTCGCATCCAACTTGCAAGACAACTCATCCTTCTCATTACACACATAAATCTCGATTAGCTTGACGTGCACCTACTCCCTTCGCCTTCTCGTAATATAGGCGCACGCACACCGTAGTGAGCCCCGATACACTGTTTTTCCATAGTTAAAGCCCTCATATTTTGGCTGAGAATGAATAAAGATTCAAAAGTACTGTGAGGCCGAGAGCTAAGCGAGTTGGTTACTGACTAAAGAAGTCATACTGCTGGCGAAGTTTAACACTGGACGAAGAAGGAAAACACGAAATGCAGGTGCTAGCGTGTGCTTCATCCTTTCCTTCTTCGTCCAGTGTTAACGTCCGCTAGCAGTATGAGTTCATTAGTCAAAAGCACTGCCTTGGCAAGCTCGTGAAACTCCTGCCCCAGCTAAAAGACACATTCATATCCGCTTGGCAGACTGCAAAAATTTGGGAGGTCACACATGTTTTGACGCTGTTGTGACACGTAGTAGTACCTATAGTGAGAGAGGCAAGGCTGCCCTCTGTCATCATAACCAATTGAGCTGCTTTGCTCTGGACTCACCCTTTGGTTAAGCATTCCGAGTGCTCCGGTCCAGTTGTATTCGTCTAGGCGGATGCCAGCAGTTGTGACGTTCTCGAGAAGCTGGTAGGACGCCCTGGGCAACATACATGTTCATCAGAGGCTTCACTTCCTTTACGTGCATTTGTGCTGTAATTTGAGCTGCTGAGGATTGAACAGTACGGAGAAGTTTTAGTAGTCGTGGCGTGTGCATGCTGCGGGGGTCGTTTTGCTTACTCATGCAGTTTGGCGAAGACCAACTGTGACAAGTATGTAGCATCACCCCGAGCCTAATATTCGCTAGCCGCTAAGTTTGGTGGCCCCTCCAGGATCGGTGGGCAACGTTGTGCTGGGGCGGCCAATAAACACCGACGAGCACAGCAGCTCGCGGTTATGTCACCGTCACCACCAGCAGTCTGCGGGTCGTCACTCGGCTGGAGGGTACCGCGGCCCTCCTACGTTCCCGAATGCGGAGCAAAATTTCACAAACTGCACCACACAATCACTTTCATTTGAGTTTCGGGAGGAGAGCGTTTCGGACAAACCCTAAGATTAAAAGAATCGCACACCCTTCCCGTGAGCAGTGGGAGAACGAGCTGTCCAGCTCCGGTCTCGATTGCCAGCTTAGGCGGGTGGAAAGGGCCGTGGCCTCAGGGTTTTCCAATGGAGTCCTGGACTGAGGACCCCACACCACATTACGGTGCTCGTAATAAAGTTTATTCTCTTTTTCGGCTGGTTGGAACGTTATTGATGACAGTGTCGGATGTGCGTCCATAGACGAACAAAAAGCGCAAAAAAAGTTAGAATCCTTTAAGGGGTAATACTGACAACATAGAACCTTATAGGAAAAGATGAGGCGTTTAATATCTCGCTTTGAATTTATTTGGCGGGAAACGGTGTTCTCGTTAGGGAGGACTGCTTTTAAAAACCATATTTCAGATTCCCCGCTCCGTAAACAAGCGTTGTAATGTACCAAAAATTGTTCTGATGTACTGTTGCGAGTAGATGAACAATTGCTTGGTTGCGTAGTGCTCATCCACAAGGGTAAGGAAGGACGGAAAGCGCCTAGACATTGATACAAAGAATCTGTAAAATCACTTGCGTCCGGTATTGAAGGTACAACTGTGAGATTTGAAAAGTTAATAAATATGTATATATACGGCCCAAATCTAAATGGTGAATGTCGTCGTAATGATTGATGATAAAGCATTAGTAAGGCTTGAAAGGCCACAAGAAGTCTCAAAACACAGTCCCTCCCTGCCAAGGGCTGAATGATTGAACGGGAGCCCCCAAAGGCATGCTTTTGTTTCCGAATGGTATAACTTTGTACACAGCATGGTACGATTGTGAACTCGCTTTGTGAACCGTTTTTGGGGTTTGCTGCCGCCTGCATGCTGCCTGGGGCACTCGCGGCTATCTTGTCTGGGAGCGAAATTGTGTTACCCGCTTGCCACTGCCCTGGACGGCCCTGGTTGGACCGACAGTGTTCTCGGTCTGCATGGATATTTATAAAAAGGACTGCGCTTCAAGATTGGCCGCCCTATTTGGTTTGTAATTTTATGGTGTGCTGTGTGCTCCTCTGTTCCTTTGTGGTTTTCAGCATATTCGCAGCTACCAGGCCTGGCAGTCTTTATTATGCCCGACGGCTACCGTCCGTAATTGTATACCCTTCGCCTTTAAACAGATTGCCACGGTTTTGTGCAGCTAATCTATAGGAGCTCGAGGTCAGTGGTGTAGCATTAACCCACCAAATTGCTCGATGGATCCTGTCACATCTGTATGTTGACTTTACGTGTCATTGGTCGCAAGTGTTGCAGGAACCACATTTGCACAAAGCTGCATGGGTACTGTGCGTACCTCAGATTGTAAGCATCAAGCTGAGGGTAGTATTAGGCCGAAGTTTCTCCAATTTAGCCGTGTGACCTAGCGCTCTTCAAAGGAGAAAACGAAATTATCTGTTCCTGATTATCTTTTGCCGCTCCTACCACGTAGGTCATCCTCGCCTTCCCACTCCATCGAATTATGCCTACTCCTCTCCTCTTATTCACCTGATTACGAAGTGAATGCGGGTTTATTGAATTTTCGTGCCTTTGCACTGCTGACACGCCATCTGATGCGACAGTGGGCATCATTTTTAGCTCTTCTTTACTGTTCTGCGTAAAAGAGCACGAGCCCAAACCTTGAGCTTGTAGTGTTTCCTGATATCTCGTCTGTCTGCGCGGAGTTTAACGAGCTGTTGTTTTAATTTGCTCTCGTAAAAAGAAACTCAACGCGTGTTACGAGTCCAAATAACACCGATGGTCTTGATGGTGCGATCACGTCTTGCCTCCAATGTGCCTCAGGATTTCTACGGGCGTAATAATGTGGTCAGGTATGGCCTGTGCCAGTACATTTGGGAGTTTGGAATGCTCCAGTCTATATATACTTCTTGGTCAACTATTCTTGCCCTTTAGCCTGACGGCTGAATAGAGTTAGAGACAGACGGACAGACAGACGGACAGACAGACAGACAGACAGACAGACAGACAGACAGACAGACAGACAGACAGACAGACAGACAGACAGACAGACAGACAGACAGACAGACACCAAGGTTTACGCGTTTATAAGTTAGCCCCGAAAAACGACCGTCCTTAAAAAATTCTAAGAATGAACGGAATGTTCATACCTGAACTTAAATTTCTGCTGAATGTAATCCAGGAGAATGAGAAGGGTTCCATTCACGGTTGTCTCACCGGTAGGTGACTTTTCGTACACGACGTAAGGCGGGTACTGCGCACACGAGAGATTGACAGCTCTGTCAAATAATGAAAATAACGTTATTATATCATTTATGTTTATAATAACATTACTATATTTCTCTGCACATCTGGAGGGGAAAGCCTTTCTCGTGAACTTCAAGCTTTCTTTTTCTGCGCTGCGTAAATCCATTCTTCCTTCCAGATATCCGTACTTCGCCATTCCTCTTGCTTGCCCTTTTTGCCACACCTATTTTCTCGCCCCATGGGAGCGACACCGTTTCTGTGATCCCCACCTGTCACCCCTTACTATGACCTAAAAATAGTGCAATGTTTAGAAAAAGGCAGCGCCGCTTTGTTCATCTTATTTTCCCTGACAAAGTTAACGCATATGTTTAACGAGACATTTATATATGCAACGCCATTTCTAAACATCTATGTCTGTTGGCATTGTTCATACTTCTCAACATTGCTGAACAAAAGCGAAACGTCACGCATATCTGAGGCAAAACAGCAATACCTAAGAGATATCTGTAGTACGTGTTAAAGGAGCCATAAAGAGAAAACACAAGTTTGGTTCATTCAAAAGATTGTCTCGTTAGAATCATACTGACACCACTTTTAACGTAAACTTCGCTCAAATAAGCTACATAATTAGGAAAAACGGGAATGGTCATGCGACCCACCAGCTCATTTCCCGCAACAGAACCTGTGATGTCACATGGGCTAAGCTCTGCGATTGGCGGAGGCTGGCAGAAGCAGACGCAAATTAGGTAGAGCTTAAAAACTAGACGAACGAGCGATTTGCGCTTAAATTTAGGGCACATTCTTTACAAAGCAATAAGAATGATGGGACAAACAGTGGAAGTTACGAAAGCACATGTAAACATACACTCTTAGGCAAAAAGGACTAAAAGTTCGTCCTTTCGGGGACTAACGGCCTCTGCCACAATCATTAGTCCCTTTGGGGACTAACTGCGAGGGGACGAACGGTTAGTCCCCCACCCGGATGGTCCGTTCCGATACTCCCCAAGGACGAACTGCGTAGAGTGCAGAAAAAAGAAAAAATCGCCAGCACCGGCAGGGATCGAACCCCTGACGCCCGGAATTATACACAGGGAACCCGTCGCGCTGTCCGCTAGACCACGCCGCCGGGTGGTTCCTGCGGCGGATAATATGCAAGTGTACAGGGTGTAGTTCTGTGCATAACGCAACAGATCCATTGCAACTGGTGCCCGAATTTCTATCTGTGCAAGCGAACGTGACCGCGTTTTGCGCCTTGCGCTTAGCGCTTTGCTAGGTTTAGGGACTATTGCTCAGTTCGATTCGAAGTAGAGCCTCACAACCATAGTTTTTTCGTAAATAACAATCAACTCGTCGTCGCCTAGTTGAGATAGGTAGCTGGGCGATCGGACGGCTCATTTGTTTCCGCACAAATTAGCGCAAGCTAAGTGCTTTCTTAGTGTTCGATACGTATGTTAAGTGCTCTATGTAACGTATGTGAAAGGTGTCGTCTGTGTGAGTGTCAGAATAAGGAAACATGCCATATTTTCCTGCATCTGCGAAAGCGAATTTGGTGTTGCTTAGCCTGAATTCTTCAAATTCGCGTCGCTACACGATTGCGATTGCGAAATGGAAGCGGGTTTTACAGCAGTTGCAGCATTGCCATAGCTTGGGTGCCCAAGGCAATTATGTACCGAGTGTAAAAGATAACTTCGAGACGCTTACCTGTAGCGAGCATTTTTGTTTTGCAGTTGTCATCAGCAACATGCGTTTTTTCTAGTCTGTTAAACATATACATATTCATTACGCTCAGGAATCCACTTTTGCTACTGTCACTAATTTTTGAGTTACTGTTAAGGCGCTTGAAAGCTTTCATTGGCCGTTATTACCTCGCACGAATCGAATGCAACACAGCGTATCAACATAACCTCGCCGAGAAGCGTATGACAATCGCGCTTCGCCGCTCCTTGCCATTACCCGCCGCTCTACTAACCCTAGGCGATTTTCTTATAACTAACATCAATATTTTCTCCCGTGGCACCATCTAAAGCACCCAGTGACTGCAATGCCTTGTGTTTTGGAAATAGAAAGCTGTTCGCAGACATATGCGCGAAAGGGCAACGACGACGCAATTAGGGGATTAACGACGCAGCAAAGAGACTAACTGCATGCGTTTCGTCTTCCCGTTACTCCTTATAGATCAGCGGGGACGAACAGTTAGTCCGAATTTATGCACACGGCACGTACTCTGCCGCAGATACTCCCTTTGAAGATGAGCGGTCGCCCGCGAAGACTAACGGCTGTATTTTAGTCCCTATTTTAGTCCTTTTTGCCTAAGAGTGTAGAAGTACTGATGCGTTCTGCTGTTCGTACTGCGCACAGCACTACGGGGCTTGGGGTTGTCTCAGACGACACTGGCCGATTGACGCAAGCAACGGTGTCTTACGTGACCCCATTTGTCGAGCGAGCACTGTTTCAGGGAACGAATATTTTCTCCCAGAACAAAAACAAGCCAGGTTTAAATGCGGGCAAAAACAAACCAAACGCTTGCCACGGTATGGTGGCGCCATCTAGGTTACGGAACGCATGGCCGGGCTGGAGGAGTGGCGGGCGCGCACTTTCATATGAAACTGCGTGCTCGCCGCTCCTCCAGACAGGCCGTGCGGAACGTAAAGAAACGCGGGAACAAACCAACACCGCTGTACAGTGTGGAGACAACCTTTGAACGGTCCCGTGCCGCCGCAATTGGGCCAAAGGGCTCAACGCGTTATTCTTTTCGTTTCCCACGAGACCTAGCAACGTGCAACAGACAATATGATTCAAACTTCTTCAGTAAACTGCGTTGCGGCGATAATTTTAGCGCGGTTTTGACGCAATGACTTGCTTTGGCGGTGAGCGAGCAACCGAAAATGGCGGCGCCAGCGTATACGTGTCTCTACCCTGTACGGCGGATGCGTGAATGAAGGTATTCTAGGCTGCAGAGCGGTCGGTTCCTGTGATGTCATTTGGGACCACGAAAACGCACGATTGAGCGGGAAAATCAAAATTTTAACCTAAATTGTTTAATTTCTCAGTGAATAAAGCACCGTTTGTATCCGGACAAGCGCTGGGGGCACTATAAAACACGAAATCTTTCGAATAAAACCAACTTGCATTTTCTCTTCATGGCTCCTTTAATGAAAAATACATAGATGCTTGATTTTAGCGATAGCCAATGAAACAGCCATCGCCCTGGCCATCATAGACCAAGAATGCCACACGATCCTGAGCGGTTCCAGATAGGTGGTGAGGAACTATGCAAAAAGCGGCTTATAAAATTAAAGACGATACAAAGACATCCCCCTCGCGAGGGGCACGATCAAATGCACAGCATTTCCGAGGGGGTGCGCCGGCAAGTCGTATCTCTCGATCGCGGGACCCGTGTCGCCATCTTTCGGAGGCGCGGGACAACTTGTGGCGCTTTCGAAACAAACCAGAAATGAGTGAAGGATAAAAGGCGCGTTCGGTGCATCTAAATCAGTGTCGGTTTCGTAGTTCGCGACTGTGACCTGACCGACGCGGCCTCGGGACGGAGGTGGGCCACCCCACGATACACCAGATGGAGTGGTGCGTCTCAGGCCCGGCTGGACCGGTTTTATGTCTCAGGAGACTTACTCTCACGAATACAAGACTACGCTGTGACACCCGTCCCACTGTCGGACCACGGCTTAGTGACATGTGAAATTAGGTACGATGTAAACCAAAAGCATGGCAAACTAAATCCCCGATGGATAATGAACGCATCGATCATGCAAAACCCAGAATTCGTAGAACGCGTGCGGGAAGAAATAAAATGCTTGGGATCCCGCACGATAGGGTCTAGCGAGTGGGAATCTTTCAAAACTAAAATCAAAGAAGTTGCAACCACCATAGGCAGGCGAGAGGCCGCGCGTTGTAGAGCTACCCAAAACCGCCTCATGTCAACGCTCCGAGACCTCATCGAGGCGGATGAAGAGAGGCCTGGGGAATTTCGCGAGGATATCCGCGTAACTAAAAAAGAGCTTTTCAATGAACTGGAACACGCTACTGGGTGCCTTGGTCCGCAGCAGGGAGCAGAGAGTTGAGCAGGAGGCACAGCCCTCGAAAATCTTCCGCACGCTCGAGAGAGAGAACGCTACCCGGAAAACATCACCGAGGTTCAACACCAAGGGCAGCTCGCACGGGGATCGCGTGGAAGTGGCAAGCGCCTTGAGGACTTTTACTCCAGCCTAGTTTCATTTGCAGATCGGATTGGACCCCGTCCCCGAGGACCGTTCTTTGCAAGCTCCCAAAGGTATCGGATGATTTGAGAGAATTAATTAACTCTCCAATAACTGCAGCAGAGGTAGAATCCGTAATTAAACAGCTACCCAAAAACAAGTCCCCAGGTCCAGACGGGATTGTCTCAGAATTTTATCAGGCTTTTTCAAAAAAATTTAAGTCCGGTACTCGCTTCAGTTTTCGAGGACACAATGCACAGAAGCTACTTCCTCCTTCCATGCGAAATAGCCACCTGGTCCTCTTGCCGAAAACACCACAATCCGATCCAATTCCAAGCACATCCGATTTCCGCCCGATTTCCCCTTTTGTCGTCGGACTACAAAATCCTGGCTCGGATACTGGCTCATCGACTCGAAACGGCCCTTAGTCCAGTGGTGGGCCCACACCAGACTTGCGGTTTTAAAGGGCAAACAATAAATTCCAACCTTCACTGGATGAGGACCGCTTGTGAGGCGGGAGAGCTAGGGTTGGCACCACTGGCTGTGCTACAGCTCGACCTCAGGAAGGCATTCGACAGGGTACAACGGCCTTTCCTGTTCACACTCCTCAGGCACTGCGGAGTTGGAGATGCCATGATGGAGTGGATCCAGATATGCTACACCCAAATCACGACGAGCATAATCGTTAATGGGCAAGTAGGAAACCCCATCATGGTACAAAACTCTGTCCGCCAAGGGTGTCCAATGTCTCCACTTTTTTTGCTCTTTACCTGGAGCCGCTGTGTCGCATGGTTGCTGCGTCCACCAAAATCGAAGGACTCGTTATGGGCGGACGGGAACTCCGAGTGTTGGCATATGCCGACGACGTTGCCCTTATCTGCACAACAGCTGCCCAAGCCGGAGAAGTACTCCGACTGGCACATCAATTCTGCGGTTTCTCCGGTGCAGAGCTGAACCTTGAAAAATCCGAGGGAGCCTGGTTGGGGTGCTGGGAAAGAAAGCCGCGCAAGTGCTTCAACATGCGGTGGTCGGACCACGTTGAGACATATCTAGGGGTAAAGATCGGAGTGGGCAAGGCGGTGGCGCCTCGGTGGAAAGCAAAAGTTGACGCGGCCGAATGGAAGCTTCACCCCTGGAGGAACCGTAACATATCCATTTACGCAAGGTCCCTCTTGTGCAACATGGTAGCATACCCCGCGATTCTGTACGCAGCGCGCATCACCACCATCGATGCCGGCTCGATACAGAGGCTACACCGGTCGTGGGCGGTGTTTGTTTGGTGGTCACAATACGAGCCCATGCGCCGAACGAATCTCTTCTGGAGCGCGGAGGGGGGAGGCATAGGACTGATAAACGTAGAACTCAAGCTCGTCGTCCAGCGCTTCTTTTTCTTCCGCGACCAGGTTGACCCGTTCCTTCAAGCGGCCATCCAATGCCTAGGCTCCTTTCACTTGCGGCCGTGGCTTGCCACGTCAGCGTCTGTCGATCACGGCTCTCGCATCACCGGGTTCTACGGGGAGATAGCGAATGCGGTGGCATCACTGCAGACCTATTTTTCTTGGGAATACCTGCTCACTGTGAACCCAAGAACGTTATACTGGGACTTAGTAGCGCAGACTTTGCCACCACCTCTGTACCGTCAGCCTCCGGTCCCTCAGGGTGGAGGCGATGTGCTCAAGCGAGTGAGGCAATCGCCCATCCCAGTCGGCACAAAAGATTTTTTTTTCCGGTTCCACGCGGCAGTGTTGCCAGTCATGGCGCGTCAGCAGGAGCGGGGCTTCTTCCTTCCCTGGGGCGCCGGATGCCTCCTGTGTGGCAAACCTGAAACCGCAGAACACGCTTTCCTTGACTGCAACACAGCGATGTATTTCTGGCACGAAATACAATCGTGCTTCAGAACATCGTGGAACGTCACTTGGACGGGCCTCAAGTTCCTGTGCGTGGACACAGAGCACCCCGCTTTCCGTGATTGTGTCCTAGCCATTGGACTCCACTCCCTCTGGAAAGCGAGGGTAGACGCAGTGGAGTGCGCCCTCCACCCACAACCCGCATGGCGACACTTTCTGCGGGAGGTCCAATGGACGGTTAGTGCATTGGGCACATCTGACTGTGACCTGGAACTGCGAAGGAAGCTCGCCCGAGGCAGCCATGCGCTGAAGCGCTACAAAACCAATGAGGAAAGACGCAGGAAGGGACACGTCTAATCCATTAATAAAATAAAAAAATGTGATTGGACCGTTTAACGAGCCAGCGCATCTACGTTGACCAGCCCCTCTTTTGAGGTACAAGAGAGATTAGCGCCAGCTAATAGGACACCTCACAATTCCTTCAGCCCTTGTTTTTTTGTACAGTCTGTGTTGCTGTTCTCTTTGTCCTTCTCTTTTTGTTTGGTTTCTCTTTGCCTTTGTGTCTTTTTTCTTCTCCTGGACTTACGTTTGCTGTCATCTTACCACTCAAACATGTAACGGACACATCCGCTGTCAGAGCTGCTCCTGAACCATGTTGTAACACTCGGCATAAAGTGTATATTTATGGTGTAAATAAAGTTATTGTTGCAAAAAAAAAAAAAAGTCGGTTTCGTGGCTCAGTCGGTAGAGCGCCGGCACCTTGCGTTCCGCCCTCGGCGTTATGGGTTCGAAACCGGGCGCCGGAATCTGTTATTTCTTTTATAGTGTAGTGGCCTGGCTTCGGGCTACGACAAGGCGCGCCTGCGGACTACGACAAGGCACGCCAACGCCGCGTGACATTGTGAGTTACTAAAATGCTATGCATTTAAAATACTTCTTTGATGAGAGGGTCGGCTATCATTTTTGTGCGTCCCTTTAGTGTTGATGTTTTCTTTTGCAGAAATACGTGCCCTACCCATAGCTGGGCAAGACCACAGCTCAGACAAGGTTACTAAGCGATATATGACGTCAGAGTAAAGGGACACCGACGTTGGGTTGCAGATGTGAAGTTTATTTTCTACATCCCTACGCACGCTCCCGTCCGTCTAACGAAGGACCACAGACGAACGAGGGGTGAAAGGGAGAGTGTGTGCCCCAGGGTCTACACGAGCCCTGGTGCAGCGCAGGTGGTGAGTAGGATGCAAAGGAGCGTTCCGAAAGCACGGACACGACAGCAGGCAACTGGCGAGAGAACGCCGGAAGCGCACAGTTGGTCGAAGGCGGAGGACGTGCAAGAGTGAGAAAAAGGGCACGAAGCGCTTTTTAACAGCGCAGCTGTTTAAGCTTTTAGCTGCACCATCGAGCGTTACCAGAAAACTCAGCCCAGCCGAGCGCCCGTGAGCGTGCGCCTCGTGAGGAGCACCCGGCGCCGTCCAGGAGTGCGAGTGGGCTTGCGCCGCGTGAGGGGCTCGCAAAAAAATACCTAGAGCAAATACTGGGCGCACGTGAACGTGCGCCTCGTGAGGAGCGCCTCGCGTCGGCCAGTTCGACCTTCGCAAACACTCTGCACGGCGTTCGTGGAGCGACCTCTCGCGTGCTGATTCTATACTTGCAAATTCACATGCGTTCACGCCTGAGACAGGAAGCACAGACGCCGAGTTCGCGCAACAGACGCCGAGTTCGCGATGCCGGTTGCCGCTTGTTCTATCGCGTGCTAACGCGGTCAACTTTAGGAGAGATATGAAAACCTGCGGAGAAAGCGATTCCAAGCTGCCAGTCATAAGATCTTTCAGCGGGAAGTTTGGAAATAACTGTGAGGTGCAACAACTTGATCTCCGGCGAAGTGACAGGGGCCGCCAGCTCTGCTGTTTCTCCAGCGTTGCACCACAAGTGCAAGCTGACCCAATTCTTGGCGGGTCTAGGCACAGAAAAGGGGGGCTTTATTCTATAACAGCTCCACTATAAAAGGTCTGAATTTTTAACCCCGAATAAAAAGGCTAGATCTATGTGTAAGTCCAAAATGTTGGTATCACTGATTGGGACGGTGTACGTGATTGAAAGCACAGTGAAAGGACGGTGAGCCGGAACCAAGAGAAGCGAGCTCGAACCACCTCGACCAGCGCTCGAGACAAGTGTTCGGAAAGGGGCATGACTAAATTGTTATATTGTCTTCGGGGAATCTGGTGCCGCGCCACGAATTGGTGCTGCTAGCTTCGAGCACTTCATTTAAGTATTTGGTAATCTTGCTTCCTTTCCTGTCGGCGGGGCTAACGAAGTGTACGAGCGGTGCGAATGTGCAGCAGCACATCTCGCTCTTTATCGTTTTAGATGCGAAGCATCTCATGCTCGGGGCTGTGTCCCTCCCTCCCTCGTTGTCGTTGTCCGCCGTCCGCACTCTACTGCGCAGGCGCGTCTCTTCAGCCCCGTCAGCGTTTGGCGTGACGTCAGCGCAGTCCACTATAAAAAGAAATAGTTAAGCGGCACCCGGTTTAGATCCCACGACTCTCTGGCCGCAGCGGGAGGTACGTGGAACTCTTCCCACTGCGCTACAAACCGAAACGGGAGCGTTTGCTACGAACGCGCCTTATGTCCTTCACTCCTTCAAACCACGTCAAGAAGCTACTGATACAACGAAGGCACGCGAAGCTGAACGTCAACGGAAACGATGAACTGAAAACTAATTGGAACTTCAGTCGACCCCATGGCTGCTTCGCATACAACTCAGGGTTCCCCTATGGGAAGATGATGCAATTTTTTTTTCTTTGGAGGCCGGGGTGGCGCGGCCGGCGATTTTAATTATTTGATTTATACATACTGCATCAAGACTGGGATATCTCAGGAGTGGGTAGGTACATAGAATGCAAAACATTTTTCTGCGTAGAATAACACAACACATTAAAATTCACTTATTCATAAAGTTTACACATAATAGATAGTAAGTACAGCAAGACATTGAAATTATACAAAACTGACACAAAACAATCAATTTAAATTACGCAAAAAACTTTCCAAAGGCAATGACCTAATTTCACCTGGTAGTCGATTCCATTCTTCAATTGTTCGCTGGAAGAAGCTGTAATTAAATAGATTAGTTTGTGGGTGAAAAGTTGCAAGGTTGAGTTTGTGCCTTTTTCTAGTAGATTTCAGTTTATCGGGCGACAAATAGCTGTTCTGTAATGAGTAGCGCGGAGTATTCGCAAGATAATGCAAAAGATTAAGACATTCACGTTCACGGGAAAGAAGCCTAGGAGGCGGAGACGTGCGAAATATTGTCACCTATATACTTAGCCACGTTTGTTGCTCTGTCGGCAGAGATATTCGGGATAACTTGGAAGTTGTGCGCGGTTGGAGGGATCAGTTTCCGAAACACTCTACCGGTGATATTACGGTGAAGGCCGGGACGCTGTCTGCAGACGTTTTGTTGCCGAAACTAGGCCTACGCGTGATTTGATTTAGCGGCTAATACCATCCCATAAGGTGTGGGGTGCCTCAAGGAACGGACCGAATTTTATTGGTGCTCGGGCCCGTCTCGGCTGCTCTGAATGCGGGGACGCATGCTGACAAATAAAAGTAATTTACTGCGCGCAGCCCAATAATTGGCGTGCACTTAATGGATGGGATCCCGACATGAGATGTACCATTCCGAAATTTGATACTAAGTGCTGAGAGCTTCTCAGTTGATTTGGTAGTTTGTTTTTGCTGTTTGACTTGTGTTCGAGGAACACATTTAAAATTTCCCGGGCAACCTCGTGGAAATACGATCAGGCAACGGGACTAGGCCTACATTAGCCTGTGATTTGTAGCGCTTTGCGTCCAATGAGCGCCATTAAAATATGGGTTAACTGCAGGCCTGTTCTCAATCTGTGTTGTTACTCCCCACTTGGAAACAAAGTTTTTGTATTAAAACCAAGGTGTTTGATCCTCGGGGGAGAATGGAGAGAACTCCGCTTGATGCCGCACACTAAACTTTTTTACACCCTTTTTGGCCGAAAAGGCAGCAAAAATCTTGTGCCATGGCTACCACCATTAAAAGGTGTTTTTTAAAAAAAGGTGTGCGGATGAAAAAAGGGTGTTGAGCTCAACACCCTTAAGAAAGGGTGTTGAGGATGCTCAACACACTAAAAAAGGGTGTGGAGCATCCTCACATTCCTTTTTTAAGGTGATGGCATGCGCAGTGGCAATTTGAATTGGCGGAGCGCGTAGCATTCAACACAAACAGTCAATACGCACAAGTTACAGTTGTAACACAAATGAATCGAGCAAGAAAACCAACGGGATGCAAGTGGTACAGGGAGTGCATACTTACTTAGTAATACCAGGCCTCTCAAGCTTGGACGTTCCCTGTTTTCCCTATAGGCGGCGTAAAAATCGACGCCCCACGTGACCAACCTACACCGCAGTTTTCGACCATTAAGTCCACCAGATGGCGCAACCGAAAGGTTACTTTTGGTAGAGAATACAAAACATTCATTCCGTGACTCAGAAAGCCAATAAAGTTCGCTTACAATGTGTTGTTTAAAAATATTATTAACAAATTCCGCATCAAAAATCCATTGAGCAAACATGTACGCAACGTTTTACAAACAGCTGACAGGAGCACCTCCTCGCTTCTGAATTCGCAACCACAAAGCCGCCAATTCAAATTGAAACCGCTGAAAGCGCCCACCGTCTCTATGTGCGCGGAGCATTGGTTTCGTGACTGTTATTGCTGTTATGTGCTTTTGCTTCCAACAGTTGTTCAGAGGACTGGCAAAAAAAGGGAATTAAGTGCTTCTGGAGTGACAAATGCTGGAAATTCCGCATCGGAAGACAGCTGTCGAGGCCAGAATATTTGAATCTTCCAACAGAAGGTGAGTGTTATGGACTCCGCTTAAAAACGCTGCAAACGAAACAGTTGTCGCCGTCAATACCTCATTTGTGCGTGGCTTACGCTGGAATATTGTCTTATTACGTGATTCAAATAAAAAATTTGCGTTCCACGGAGTTTTTTATTAGAGCGCATGCGGAGTTACCTAAAAAAACTTGAAAAAAAAAGAAAAACCCTTAACAAACAGCCACTCAACTCTCCTGGCCGCTCTTGAACATTTATGACAATCTATAACCCGAAAAGTTGTGGGCGCATTTGCCTCAAAAGGTGTGGCATTATTTCGGATGGAAGTTTTGAGGCTACCAAATGACAGTTATTCGGCCGAGCTTTACCTAACTGTCGCCTTTCTGTTTTGACGCGTTAGTGAGCATTTAGTCAACAGCGCTTTGCTACAACTAAAGTTTGCCTTCATAGAGACGTGTTGATGCGAGTTAGGTTACATTAGCATGCCTTGTGACAGCTGGTGCTTGCGTCATGATTAATACGCGTGAACTAAAAAATACCGCGTTATTTTTTTTTTTCACAGGTCGGTGTTCATTTAGACATTCTGGCTGAACCTTCAACATTGTCGGCGCACGCAACAACTGCACCAAGGACTGGCAGGCCATTTCAACTCTTCGTGCTTGCCTGATATGACAGCCATGCGCCTGACTGGTGTGTTTATGTATATTTAACTTCCACTTATAGTTGTCTCCCTGAATTCGTGTGACATTATTCTCTTAAGCATTCGTTCTTCCAATTTAATTTACCTTTTTTATTCGTTCCTTGTTTTGTTTTGCAGATACAACCAAAGAACAAAGAAGCACACACCGGAAGGCGACCACATCAAGTTCTCAGCACGAGAAAATGTATTATGTTGCCTGCAGATAAATGTTACAAAGTGCAAAGTATTTCCCCAAATGTTAAAAAAGAAGGTCAGCATATATCAATGCGTTCATACATGTGATCTGCATATATCTGAGTATGAATAGAATAGTTGTTGTTCAATTCAAGCACACAATATTCGATGTCTAAAAATATTTAACTTCGGCCGAGTATTCGGTGTACTGCAAATATTGAGACGCATCAAAATGTGCGATGTGCTATTGTTACGTAGCTAGCCGCTAAGTCCACTCTAGCCCCAAGTAAAATTATTTAGACCTAGCGTGTTTAATTACATTCTATATGTCACCAGCAAGTGAAATATCTCGTTCATGAGTATTATATTACAGCACATGATTCGTAACCACCCTGAAGCGTAATAAACAGCTGATACCAACCTTATGTACATCCTATTCTTGAACGGTAAAGCTACTGTTTATGCCAGCACCAAGTATAATAATGGGGCATGCAAAAAGCATTACTGTAATTAAACTAGTTAGCAATTAACTAGTTAGTAATTTTCGTGCAACAGTGCATATCGGAGTACTTTTAAAATTTTCAAATTGTTGGTAAAGAAAGTCAGATAAATATTTTTAATGCCGTAGGTATTCACTTTCTTTTTCTTTCAACTTGTGATGCTGCTTAGCGCGTGCTTTGGGCCTGTCGCACCCCCAAAAGAGATACAGAAAAAAAACGCAGTGCCTCAAACACTCGCTCACGGATTCTTGTTCCGTTGCTACGTTCAAATGTCGATATGTTCGCAGTAAGCGATAGCGTTCGCAATAACTACAGCTTTAGTCCGAGAGAATTTCCAAGCGTCTGTTTCCTTCGTAACTTGTTGCGACGTCTAAAAAGAATATTATTTCGTAACTTGTTGCGACGTCCAAAAGAACTGGCAGCAGAATATTGGAAGCAATGTGCCCTTAGTTTGAAATCTTAGCGTAAGTGAACGAGTTGTTCGGCGAAAAAAAAGTTGTCACGAAAGCGACGTACAATTGCAGCGATCGAAATGAAATGATGTCCTGGCCTTTGTAAACTTGCGGATGTCAATAAACGATTTTTTCTCACTTGCTGCTCACTGTGGTCTGTGCCAGTCGAGGCCATCTGGTCCCCTGGCATAACATCACTTCACTAGCGCGGCGCAAGTAAACACGCGGCCAGCGTGCCAGGCAGTAGCCGAGGGTAGCCATGTTCTTGAGGAGCTCAAGCGCCCTGTGCAAAGAGCATCCGCCATGTTTACAAAGCCTTCTTTAGAGCGCCATGAAACGAGCGTCCTTGGTAGTTCACGACGCCGCCACTATGCTTTTCTGGCTGTACAGGCAAAGCTGTGAGAAGAGAATTTATTATAAAACCACATATCAGCACGCAGCGACTAGTGGTAACAGCGCTGCCCGAAAGAAAAACAAAATCCAATTAGTTTCCAAATACTCCGGGCAGTCAACACTTTGCACGGCAAATGTCTATGGTGGTAAAACAAGCTACTCAGAAATCAATCCATAAAAAGTTCACATGCATCCACAGAAAGAGTTCATAAATTCGTTGAAAGTCAATACGACACAATAGTGATGCTCAGGATGTTGTTCCTGGCCACTATGAAACGCGTGGACCAGCGTAACAGGAAGGCTTCTTCGCCTAGAACTGCCAACTCATTTTCCAAGTGACTCATAAGGATTGACCGCACACGCCCCAACAATGGAAACATCGCCCGTTGCGGTCGGGCGCGAAGACACCCGGCACCACGATTTCGCCACAATACAAAAGCCCCAGCACACATCAGGAAGTTCACCAATGTGTCATTTGAACGTGTGCTCATTCTAAGTGTAACACCAAACAACCTGCTTAGCAAAGTCCAAAACGTTACCGCTACACGACACTGAAACAAGGCATGCTCCAATATTTCAGTGTGCCCGCAGTGCGGGCACCGTGAGGAACGCACGATGCCGAATCTCGCCAGACGTTCACACGTTGGAAGAACATGCCATCCACGCAACCATCCGAAATCCCTAACATCAGAAGGAAGCTCCGTCGAAGTCAGCTGATGCCAACGGACACCGCGTGATCTTGCTGTCTGCTGATTATCTAATTGGTTTATTGCCAATTTTTCGCACAATTCGCTTGCTGTACTTTCTCTGAAATTGGCAAGGTAGACTGGACGTTCCTCAGTGTTTTGACTACATAGGCATAAATTGGCGGTGACTGCTCAGCAGAGGGACCGGCAATGCGTTCGTCATAAAACATTGAGCGGTAAGTTCCCAGAAAGTACTGCAGAAGCGCCCTCCCTGGGTACTCAGTTGAGTCCACAAGGTCGAAAACTGCGCGTACGGCCAGCACGCTACACATGGTTTGCAAGCAAGGCAGACTGAAACCACCCATTGACTTGGGCAGTCTCAACAGCGCACGCGACACTGTTTCTGTCTTGACCGCCCAAAAGAACGACCCGAACTTCGTGGCGAGCTGACGGGTGAAATGGCGCGGCGGTTTCGATACGTGTGCTACATAAAAAAGCGCCGCCGAGACAGACGACTTAATTATGTAGCAGCGCTCTGCGAGGGAAAGTCTGAACTTTGACGCAACCTCAAGACGCTGCTCCGCTGTCTCGAGGAGGCGCTTCCACGTACTACGCGCCACTTCACCCGAGGAATGAAAAACCACACCAAGTACTCGAACACCCGTAACCCATTCTATATCGCCCGCTAGGCTAGATGCTAATGTGCCGAAGCGCACCGCCATATTTTTGCCCCTGTTCAGTCGAGCTCCAGACAGCTCACCGTACTCATAAAATAGCCGCATAAACGCTTGGTAGCTGTCCTCGTCCCGAATGAACAGGGACACATCGTCCGCATACGCAGACACCTTGACTTGGCTTATGCCAGGCAACGGGAAGCCGCGGATGGCAGTGTTTGCATCGATACGGCGGAGCAGCTGGTCTAGACAAAATGACAGAGAGCAGAGGCGACAAGGGGCATCCCTGCCTTATCCCACGGGTGACGGAGAACGGACTACTTAATAGTCCGTTGACAAGGAGTCTGACCCTCACGTTCGAGTACAGCAGCTCAAGCAATGTTACAAAGTCGGCCGGAAAGCCGTATTGACGCAAAACGCCTGCCAAAGCTAGACCTTTGCTTCCCTCAAATCCTGCCTGTTCAGTGGTAATACATGTGCTGTTCTTGCTTTTACATCCAGCAAAGAAAAGCCCCCCGATCGAGTCGGTGGGCTTGTCGCGAAGAACAGATATTTTAGCGCTAATTTGGAAACTGTGGATTTTACTATGAGAATATGCAAATGAACACGCGGATTTGCAAAAACGTTTTAATCACGAGGTAGGTTTTGTGTACCATAACTTCTAGAATTTTATTAAATACCAAACCTTTTCCGCCACCTCAACACCCTTCAAAATGGGTGTTCATTAATTCAACACTTTTTTTCCGGAAGGGTGTAAAGCTACCAATTAGGGTATTAGAAACTAATAAAAAGGGTGTAAGAAAAGACCGCCAACTAAGAAAAAGGTGAAGAGACCTCCAACTTTGGAGGCATTTTGTACCTGTTCACAGGGGTGGACTGAACATTTTCTACAAGCGGGGGGTGTTTTGTACCTCACGATGTTGAAAGCAATATAAATTGGCATAATCTATTACCACTGAAGCTCTTTAAGCTTGAGCTAGTTCGGTGGCGTTAGCAAAAAATACAAAAAAAAAGAACTGCGGCACCTGTAAAGGGTGCACCACCGCAGGATAGGGTATTGTAACAGTGAAGTCGGCTTTCCAGCTGTTAGAGTGTGAGCACAAGGGTCGTATGCGTATGCGCACCTCTTACTATACCATTTCAAAGGTACTAGTCTTTTTTGGATTCTAAAAGGCAAAAAAATGGCGCAGGTTGCAATAGTGGTGCAAGGCTGGAGAAACAGCATAGCTGGGGGCCTACCTAGCTTGTTTCCCCTTTGGATACCCTGGCAGGGGGTGGGGGGGGGGGGCACACTGGAACAGCCTTGTGGCCTCACCCCTCAGCGGTCATCCTAGCTTAGCAAGAACATTGCAAAGCTTAGCAAACATAACAAAACGTAGCAACACCAGAAGAAACTAGGTCGATCCCCAGATCCGCTGTTCCTTTTTTGCAACTGAACACCTATTTCACGCCGTTTTAACAACCTGCAGAACGCCAAGCGTGTTGCAGTCGGTAAACACCCTTTTCGCCACACGACTATAGTCTTTTTAATTTTGGAGGTTCAAATTGGTGTGTCATGTGCCAAAGCTAAACATGGGGCGTGAGGTGCACCGCATATGGAAACGAGCGATCATTTCATACGAGCAATAATTTTTTTTGCGTTTGAAAATTTCTTGCGAGTAGAGGAGTATATGAGGGGATGTCTTGTTCTTTACAGTGCTATTATGCCTCCAAGCATGGCCTTATTCAATGAACCCCTGAACACCTTTTCCACACCCTTTCAACAACTGAAGAAAAACCAAGGGTGTTGAAGTTGATCAACACCCTTTTTTTCACACAAAAAGGGTGTAGAGCTAGGAAAAGGGTGTTGAGATTCAAGAAAAAGGGTGTAAAGGCCTCCTAACACCCTTTTTCAACTTATGCTACACCCTTTTTGGGTAAAAGGGTGTAAAAAAGTTTAGCTATGCTCCAACTCTGATCAGCCATTTTAGGTTTTGTAAATAAATTATTCCCGTCAGGGCATAGCGTCCTCTGCCAAGTTCCTCCGATAAATAAGCCATTTTTAGTGTATATAAACGAATATTGATACTATCATCATAGATAGAACTTGTCCAAATCTATGAATACACAGGTTAGTGAGACTGGCAGTGGTGGCTCGTCCTACCTCTACTTCCCATCTAGTCGGTGCGCTGTTTGCTCGTGAATTGGACAGCTGCCTTGAAAAGGGTCGGGGAATGCTTACCTCTTGCAGGGCCACCTTGATTTCTCGGTTTTTGAGGTATGCCTCCACCTCCGTCATGACGATCGTACGCTCGAGTCGTCCGTCTTTCTGTTTCCACGTATCGACGTGCTTTAGGCGGTACACTTTCGACCTAATGGGAGCCAGGTAGAACGTGTAGTACCGTATCGTGCTGCTGTGCATCCTCAGCGTCTTCATTTCACTCTGCAGGCAAACATTGAAGGCGCCGATGTAGGCAATGCGGCGTCAGAATGCAACACAAGTGTTGTTGTGCCTACTTTTTCTGTCTTTTAGGCAAACACTACGTCGCAGGAAAATGTGCCTCGCCCTTCTGAGTTCTTAAACTAAGACTAAATTCAATTGTATGTAGAAATTCTTGGTATTCAGCCAGGAATACTCCTGGTGGAAAATCCCGACTGAACCCGACGAGGCTGATCACGGACACACTTTCTACTGCTTAGGCCAGGCTCAGACTGTTGTCGCAACTGTCGTAATATCTTTAAATAATGACGTCATTTGACATCTCAGCCAACCAAACTGCGGGAAACGCCGTTTTTTTTTTGCGTTCATAGCGCACGATACGGCTGTTACGTCGCTAGTCTGAACATGGCATTACTATGAACCGAATGCTTTTTCAAGTTGCCTGCCTCGAACACTTGTTAATTTGCATTATAGCTCTTCTGCATCGCAAAACGTGTGCTTCTTACTCTCTGACAGCAGCGCCGCCACTGGGGAACTCAGAGGTCCACCACAATGTACCAAAACCCGGGACGTCTACACAGCGTCAGACTCGTCAACCTACACAACCGCAACGCCGTTTGAAGACATGTGGCGCCGACGTTCTTTACTTGAGTTCTCAAACTGTGTACGACGGAATGAAAGGGCAGCGTCGATGACAGCACATCCTGCGGGCTCAACTTCATTTACTTTTATCGGAAGCGAAACACCACCTAAAAGAAAACCAAGAGGTCCCGGCAGCTTACTCTTTATAGGCGAATGGGGGGGTTATGGCCAGGTAGGAAAAGTGGATGAGGAAATTCTGACAGGCAACGCCAAGCACCCATCACACAGCGATGTTAGACGCTGTAAACCACCAAGACCGCGATGTCAGCGGGATAGCGAAACTACATTTCAAACAGTCCCGCTGTTCAATCCCACGTGCGGTGCAAAACGATTAGCAAATAAGAGCGGCTTCACCTGGACTTCTTAAAACAGGACAAACGCAGCATATTATCTCAGCTATATCAGTCCATGGAGTTGGAAACGAGGGAGACGGGGCCGCTTGGCTCCCCGTGGTAGCACACAGTGAGTTAACTTCAAGGCTGTCGAGACGGCGAAACGAAGATTAGAATCCTGGTGGACGAAAAGCAGAGGCGAATGTTGTCTAGGACAGCTACCACCTATAACAGAAAAAAATAAGTATTTTGTGCCTAATAAGCTTTTTGTGCCTGCCCAAAGAGCAGCGCTAGTATTAAACTAAGAGTGTAAAACATATTAATATTTGCTTTTTTTTGGAAAGATGACACGGCATCACCCCGGTACAAAGGGGATGGCAGGTGCAATCATCATCATCATCTTCGTCGCTGGTGGTGGCTAAATAACGCCACGAGCACTTGGCGCACATCAGTCACATGACAGCTGCAGGAGAAACGACGCAGGTGACGCTCTCATAACGTTCGCCGCCGGAAGTGCGAAGTGTTATAGGCCGTTTACAGTGAATAGTTAGGCCCGCCTCAACCAGATGGCGCTATCGCCGTATGCCCGCAACTACTGGCCTTTCCAGTTTTGGTTTCGCCGCAGGCTGTCATGGTCCGCTCGAATTGCGTCGTTATCAGTATAGATTAGGCACAAAGAAAAGTCATGATTTAATATCGTGGCAGCAGTTAAACGCTTGTTGGTCGCCGTGAAACGGAACAGGGAATTCAGAAAAGCGCTGCAAGTTGCGGAAACAAATGACCTTCCCAGCGCATCCCCACCAAGTGTGATTCAGTCATTCGCACGCAACAGTTAAGATTACCCCAGGATGCCTGGCTTGTCGCGCTAAACACGGCAGATTAAACAGGCCAAATGTGGTTAAAGCGACCCTGCAAAACTTTTTAACTTTTATTGAAATCCTAAATGCTTGCAGAACGTAGTTACCCAACACACCCAGTACTTAGATTAGGGGGTCAGAAAGTACCTCAGCCAAAAAATTACTGCTCCATGCCCATCAGATAACTTGTAAACTCGCTAAAAAGGTTTTTCTGTCTTTTCTGGTCCTGACGATCTTCGACGGCTCGAATTACGTCACTAAGGTCATGTGACGGTTGTTTGCCGTTTTTCCTTCAGTTGCAGCAATGAACGCTTTTCTATAGCAAATTAAAAAAAGCCACAAAAACAATGCAGAAATGGAAGGCGTAGCTGGCGCGACGAGCAATGCACGCAGTGCCGCTCCGTGCTCGCGATAACTATAGCTTTCGCAGTGGTTCCAGACGCGAAGGAAAGAGTGAAAGCGCTTATCGAAAGTGTTGCAGAGTCCCTTTAAGAAGTTAAATTAGATCAGTTCCGCTCAACATGAAAGCCGTCGGAAGAGCAAGGCATTGATTCTCCATAGAGGCTGTGCGGCCATTCTTCGGTCTTTGCAACCACCCCTTACGCTCTCCCCTCTTTGTCTCACACCTCTGTCTTTATTAATTGAAGAAAGGTTTCCTCAATGCAATTCAATTTTTCCCCCTTTAAATTGCTCGCGCGCGTCGGCATGGGACAACTCGCATCCTTTTCTTTATCTTTTGTTTTTTGTGCTGGCTGCAACGGAACGAACTGGAGGTCTGTTCGTCGTGTTCTTGCTTTCATCTCCACGTGCTGGAGCCTTTTTGCGACATCCTGAATGAGGCTTTTTTTGGCGGCTACATTTTTTCGCTCACTATCGTAAACACTAACCCAATAAGAAATCCAAACTAAATGAACGAGGGGCCGCCCGGTTTGCTTCAAACGTACGTGCAGTTTTCTTTGCGCAAAGTAATGGGGACATGTATGAGAAGTGCCAGCGTTTTCAGGACTTTCGAACGGTACTGCTTGTATGAACCTCTTGATGAAGTATCCTCTCAACTTTTGCCCAAAATGCTGAATCGAGGGGCAAGAGGGTATCTTTTCAAATCATCCGTTTGGGTGAGGGACGCCGCGGCACTCTGTTCGGGTCCGTGACGCCGCGTGCCGCAGAGGCGAGATAGCGTGTCGCGGACGAGCTGCGATGACATGCCGTAACCCTAAGGTGCTCTACTATAAAAAAGTTCCACATTTATCAATTACAACTGTTGTTTCAGTGGTATGCACAGCTTGCGCCTTCAGCAAGTGTCAGATCCCTTCAAAGGGCACTCTCAAATACGGCGATATCTGTGATATATTGAGCAATACATTTCGTCGCGAAAGTATTTTAATGTCAAGCAGATTATCCTAACGATAATTTGCAGAGTAGTCTGAGGCAGACCCACAAGTGAAAGGCTGTTACAAAAGGAAAATCAGCAACTCCGACTGTCAGTAACTAAATATCTAAATATTACATAAGGCTAGAATCGGTAGCATGCATGGTTACTTAAGAGAAGCCATTAGGCCGGGCATAAATAAAGCTTGATCCAGCAAAAAAAAAAACGCACGAATGGTTCAGTGAAAATAAAAGCCAAGGAACCAGAAATCGTCACGTCGCATGTGCTGCGAAATATTTAATCAATGCGCAATATAAAAATAAAAAAGTGCTCACATAAGAGATCTTATATGCCAGGTCGGGGAAAAAGTTTTATCTTCGAACAAAATGTGATCACTCGATTTGAGAGCTTGAAAATTTTACCGTACGCCCTAAGTACTACTTCGAGATTTGGACACGTGGGCGCTTAAAGTTATGCGCTCTGCACATGCGATTTTTCCATGCAGTGTATGCCACATCTGGCAGTTTGAACATACCGAAGAGGCAACAGCTGATTACGGGGAACAGGTATACAAGAGCGATGGTGTCAGCTGACAATTAATACGTGGAGAGCCGCAGCTTTTTTATCGCATGTCGAAACATGCTGAATAGATCAAGTAGAAACATTCAACTTCCACCCCCCCCCCCCCTGCAAAGGTATTTTGTTTTACAATTCTTTATATTCATTATACAGTGGTTCCACAGCCCACCAATTTAGCATAGGCTAGAAAGAAGAGCTTTCAAAACAAGCTTTAGAATGTCGTTAATACACGTAGAGTTGTTTTATTACACGATTCTACAGCCCTTGGCTTTTAGTATGTTGCTGTAGGAAAGCATGTAAAAATCGAAAAAAAAAAACTGAGCCGTCGTACAGCTTTGTTGGACGCAACGCCTGAGCAGGAAACTAGGCAAATAACGCCGATCATAACAGCGCCGATACAACGGTAATGGGGAATTTCGTGTCACGGGGTAACCTATGAACGTTGGCGCGCACTACTTTTAGACGTGAATTTCCACTTATAGCAAAAATCAAAAGAAAGAACGGTTCAAATTTTCTCGTCAAGCCGTGCCGGCGCTCGCCGATACGCACAGGCCCCAGCAAAGACCACAGGGCAAAAACGCGTTCGGAAGGCCCGCCATGGCGAATGGCGTCACGTCGGCCAATATGGCCGCGCCCTGGGCGCCGCACCGTGAGTGGTCTACAGAACGCGCTATCTGGCTGCTTGCTGGCCAATGCCGCAATGGGGCTTTCACCTCGTAAATATGTTGTTGTTCGTTTCCGGTAGTCGTTTGCTGCGGCCGTTTTTCACGACGACTGGTTCAGCATGCCTGACAACTACTCCTAGTGTGTGCATAGTGTCGGGACCAAGGCATCCGCATGGTTCATGTCAGGACGGCGACATACCGATGAGTGCTTTACAGACGCCGTTGAAGCACCGAATAAGAGGTTCGTTAATTGCCAGATGATCACGCAAGATTACCTGCAGGGCCTGCCTAACTTGAAGCCGGGGCTACCATCATCACCTGTACAGCAGTTGAGGCTAACTAACGAAAAGCTGGAGACAGGACAATCTATTGCGCCGTGCTACGCTAAATCCTGCGAAGATTTCTGCGGGAGTCATGGTCATGTGGTTTCATGAAGAAGAAAGGGTTCATTTGCTGCCTTGTCGAATTGACACGACTTATCCCGTCAATTTTCCCCGCCCCAGCCCGCCACTTTAAAATGCTTCCGGACTTCGCAAAGAAGCTATGTTTCCTCAGGCTGTCGATGAGCAGGAAGCACAGAAAATTTAATAGCAACTAAGAGAACTCGGGAGGACATAAACCGAGATACTGACGTGATGTTTTCACATATTCTCTACAAATTCCGCGCGTAATGCGCATCAGCGCTTGTTTTACCGGTCTGGAAAGCACTGTGGGATACAAAACAACTGAGCGGTTCTTGAACAAGAAAATGCGTGCTAAAGCTGGCCTTTGTTAATTGTCTTAAGCAGCGCATTTTGGCTAACCATTGCAGAAGCCGGAAAGATGTGGCCAGTGCATGAAAAGGCACAAAACATTCGTTAGCCCCCCAGGCAGAAGTAAAAGCGACACGGAGGACGTGACCACTACTCCGCTCAACCTGGTCTTCACTCTAGTAGGCTTCGTCGTGCTTCCGCAGACACGGACAGCCACAACAACGGGCCCAACAACTAACGGCGACTACCGAGTAATTACTCTACGCTGTATGTCAGCGGAGGCTCATCATCGGCTTAACAGCCCCAAGAAATAATTTGTAATTTGCAATATTGTGCTCTCCTAGCTTTGCGTTTCTTGCCCGACTTTCATTGCAAACAACTATACACCATTCCAACTTCTCTGCCTGTTGCAGTGATGTCTGTGCTGAGGCTTACTGTAAGGTTTTTCTTCATTCCTTCGAGGAAGTCGTCCATTGCAGTGCCACAGTCCATTGTCTCTGGCAGTCGGACACTGGACATGTATTCCATGATGACGTTCAGAAATACCACGGCGAAGCAATCGGCAAAGCTGAGCTGCGTCGAGACCAGGAAACAGAAGACACCTAGAGCACCCATCGTGATGAAACGCGGAACCAACTGCTACAACAGCTCTAGACAGACACTTTCCGGGCATTAACAACGACCGAATAAGCAGCCGCTGCGCGAAGAATTTTTACAGCCTAAGACAATTAACTGACATCGCTGACTCCCAAGAACCTTGCGCCGCTATACAAACTTTACCATCCCTTAAAAAAGAAAGTTGTGGGAAGCAAGAACCTTTGTGACATTAAAACGGCGTCAAAACAGCGTCAGGGCCTTCGCTAAAAGTGCGCCGGAACTTTCGCTAAAAGTGCGTCTCAACTACGCTTCAAGTGCGTCCAATCAATCGTGAAACCTTGAAAGACCCAAATCTCAAACATAGCACGAACCCATGCGAAGATTTTTCGCGCACTAAGCAAACATATCTATGAACTATTTAAAGGCATACCAATACGAGGTTTTTGAAATAGTGGTATATTATTGTACTTCTCTATAATCGCTGCGTGTATATCCTTATCAAGAACCGTCCCTTTTTCGCAATTTTCAAGTGACCGTTTTGGCACATTAGGAAGCCTGGTTATCAGAGCTTTTTGCTCGTTCAACCGGTCTTTCGGGAAGGGGAGAGGAGGCTATCGCTCCCCCTAACAATACTTTGTTTTTAACAAGTTCCGTAGTACTCCCTCCGCCCTAATCATTCATGCTTACCCCATCGTTCCGACATCATTCTCATCCGGGCACCCCACCGCACCGGGCTCTTCGGGAACTATGCAAGCTACGCCGCAGCCCGTAAGCATACACGCCAGGCCATCTCCGACCGGCAGCCTCCTCGCCGTGATGTGCTCACCCTTGTGCTCAACCCTGTGCTCAAACCTGATGTGCTCACCCTTTACCGCGTCAGCTGCCGCAGGTATACTCCCCCTTCACGCTTACCTCTCTTGACACGAAGAACCTGCATTCCGAAGGCTACAAGGAAACTCATACCTTCACAATGCCTGACTGCGTAACAACAGAGGATTGCGCGGTATATCTGAACACAGTTTATTGGTAAAGGATTATCCGGAAGTTACTCTTAGTGTGATCGTTAACCTTCTAAATCAGGCAATTGTTGCAGTACCCTCCGCAGCGCTACTTGTTGCAACTTGGCATTGGCGAAATCGTACGCTCTGCTTAGTGCGATGTACTACTAGTGCGGATGTGCCTAATTACAACATTTTGCTTATTGCACATGCGCAGCATTCTATCCATAGATGAAGGCCCAGAGGACGTAAGTCTATCCAACTAGCAGCTAAAGAATGTCCAATTATCTGTTTTAGAGCACTCATCTATAAGAATAAATATGCAAACGCAGTGTCGAACGGCACATTTGTCTTTCCTTTGGTCTCGCAGGAGTACGTGGGCTGTTCAGTCGTTCAGCGCGATCACGCCTGGATTGCGTCATGGCACGAAGTTGGCGCACGCAAAGCTACCACATAAAGCATTTGTGCACCATGAATGAGACAGCTGTGAAGGAGATCACCCCTCCAAAGTTTCTATATGGGCCTGTTGTGGCAGTCTCCTGGACAGATATCCTATGCAGTTATCTATTATGCCTATCCCAAATAGCCTCTCTGTGGCTCTCGTCCTATATACCCTGCCTGTATAAACACCCTCCTATGTGACCCTTATCACAGGAAACGCCGTGTTTGATAACCTCATATGCGGTTGAGAGTTCTCATTTGGGGGTTTTTATTACAACACGAGCCCACCAGTTTCGCATCATTCGTAGATTCGAACAGAGCCCGTTCCTCACCGCTTTGTCTTCGGAGTTCCTTTGAGCGGTGGCCGTTTTTAGGAGCTTCCTCGCTTTTTCGTGGAACCGGCGCAGGATGACGTAGATTACCTTCTCGTACGGGTAACGAATGTGGTGTTGTTTGTACCGACCGGACAGACCGAGGTCGAAGCCGCTGTAGAAGGCTAGGGTCCGCATGCTGGGGTCGAGCACTCCCTCATCAATGAGCTGCGGCATGCGAAAGGCAAGCGGAATCCACTCTGAATCAGAAGTATTTTGTTGTACGCATCAATGTGGTTCGCAGTTACAATTTTCCCGCGTTTAAGGCTAAAGTTTGCTTGAATGGTCGGCGGAGAGCACAGACGTTTTAGGGCGCAGAATTTTGGCGCCCGGTACCTAGGTTTCGTTGCGGCGGTGGTGGCGACGAAGGCATCCGTCGATGTCTGCGTAACTGAGTGAGCGGACGAAGCAGCGAAGCCGGAAAAAAAACGGAGGGCAGCGTCTTGCGAAAGTGTGAAGGAGAGGGCAGCACGGGGGGCTATGGCGTAGTGGTAGTAGTAAAGTCCTTTATTGGGAAAGGAAGGGCGGTTGGCCAGAGGGGGGAAATGGGAATATTCCTCTCTCTCACTACGTCCCCTCATACTTTCGCCATACATCGCCGCTAAGGAGCAACGCCACCTACAAGGAGCGTCCTTCACCTCGCACTTTTTCCAGGAGCTGCTGCGTTCGCCACTCAACCTAATCACGGGACGTTTCTGCGGGAGGTTTAAACACGGTTTGCAACAGCGTGCGCACTGCTTCTCCGTGCGTGGCTCATCCTTGCCATGTGACATTTTCGCAGGAGGTTCAAACACCATTTGCAACAACATGCTCACTGCTTCTCCGTGTGTGGTAATCCGTACGACGGAACATTTGCGCTGGAGGTTCAAATGCGATTTGTAACAATAGGCCCGCTGCTCCTCTATGCATGGCTCATCCGAACCACGTGACATTTGCGTGGGAGGATCAAACACGATTTGCAACTACTTGCTCGCCGGCGGCGGCGGTGCGCTGCAAGATAACAGCACAGTAGCGCGTGCCGCCGTGCGTCCGCTGATCACGCGGTCACTTCCTGAGACGCAGCAAATATGCGCCGTGACCGAAAAGACTGCAGTTCGCGCAGCGCAGAAATTTCTCATTGAGGAGTATAGTTTTCGTGGGTGCAGTATTTTAGTCTAAACATTGAGTGGGTCTGAGCCCCAAAACGATGCTCCCGTATGAGGAGGTTGCATATACAAAAACATATAGGAAATGAACTTCTTTCTGGATTGTCTGATAACTTACCGGCAACTCTTATGGCGTGTAATATGAGTTAGCACGAAGGAAATAACGAAGATTATATCCCAAACGAGATTTCTACAGTCAACTTTATAGTAAATATTTTTTCCTCAATCAAATGCATTTAAATTTTTGCGCACCATATAAAACATTTACGGCGCTAAGTGGCCATTTTGACCATGAGCGCGCTGCTTTAACGCAATAAAAAATGACAAACTGAAAAGGCACACTATGTGGAACTCAGATATCAAAGAAAATGGTTCCCTTTTAGGACCAATTCACTATTTGATTTGCAAACCCGTGAAACGCCTTATTTCTTCAATAGGACCTTCAACCTCGTCCAAAATCAAGCCATTGTCTAGTGCGCTTCCGGAGTGAAAGCGTCTCAATGTATTGGGGCACAGACAAGATAAGAGCGCACGATCAGTAAGATGCGCGAGGTGCATCCAAGTCAACTGAGCATTCTCACCTGCAGCCGTGACTCCGCCGAGCAGCGTCTGCATTTTTTTGGATGTCTGTGAGCGTTCACTGCGTGCTCTCGTAGCAAAATACGAGCTATCTTTCGACCTTGTTTCGATCGAGCTACCTATCGACCTAACTCTCTACCTATCTGTCGACTTAGTTCAACCACGTTTAGCCATGGGATATTTAAAGTGTTAAACTTCCACAAATACATGCTTACACATCAAAGAACGTCTAATTTTGCGAAAATCACGCAAGGTCTTTCTCCGGAGATATTTTTCTGAGCATTGCGATTGCGGCCGAGTACCACTTAATTTTTTACAGCATTACAGCAATAGGAAGAGGCTAGGAAAAAATTCACTGTGCAACTCACCTCCGCTTCCAAGCGATCAGCTATGGTGAAGCTAGAAAAAAGGAGCATGGCAAATGAGGTGAAGTAGCTGTTGATTTGTTTCAGGCGCCAGAGGGTTTGGTTGATGACCTCCTTGACACGGGTGCGATTCGCTTCCAGAGGCACAAAAGAAAGGGTGAAGTTGTGGCTTTCGGCCTGCTCCTTCAGCGGCCCCAGGCCGTGAATGGCTGCAATATAGGACAGGAAGAAAACCGCATTGGGTACTTTTACACTGCCGTGTCCTCGAAGTTTTGAGAATACATTTTTCTCTAGAAATTCGATTTCATAAGTATTTGATGGGCTCCCAAAGTATTTGAAATGCGAGTAGCATTGCAGGTAAAAAAAACGGCAGCGAGACGCGTCATTCCCTCTTTTACTTCATTGCAAATATTTCTCCCCAATGCTGCCTTGCACACTCGAGCAAAGTAACTGAAAGTAAGGTCTTCGGTATCTGCGAGTTCCAGATGGGTAAACAAACAAACAAACAAGAAGCTGTCGGGGAGCTACGAAAGTAGTTGCGGCCTGCATTCCCGGAGCAGGAACACAGAAATACATTTGTAAATGGCAACTGGCACTTTTTTTTTATTTTGGAGTGAGCGCGACATTTGCTGCGCGGAACATATCCTTTGTTAACTTTCCAAGGTTAACAGATCCCAACCAAGCATTGTGGGCCCGGCCTTCAACTCATTATGGCTACGTCATGAGCAAAACCAAGAGTTTGGAGATGCATCCTCTATTCAAATTTTATGACCAGCTCGCAAACAGACCTTTCGGTTACTCTGCAGGTATTCACACACCGCTTGCTTACTGCTCCATTTGGCGCCTTTAGCAGATTCTAGCAATTTGTAAGTTTACACAAAAGAGTTAGTCCCCTAAAGTTCTTAGGTGCCAATTTTACTGTCAAAATATTCATGACGTGACGCCTGAATTCCGCCCCAGTGAGGGCGCAGCTAGTAAGCCAATTTCGACGCTTTTGATCTGTTCTGACATTGCGTCAGGAAAAAGACTCAAGTATCACAATGTGGTAACGAGGAGGGTTTTCAACTACAGAGAACTACGAATTTCGAATTCAACAACGAATTTTTGCTACAACACAGCGGCGATAAAAGGGTTTCGCATTGCTATTCTTAACCAGACGTAAGTGCATCTGGCGAATTTTATCTTTAAGATTTTCCCATCGTGTTTCCATTTATTCCCCATAACACTAAAGAATCCGCCCTTGCTGACAGAAGGCCGTACCGAATTCCGCGTCATACACGACGAGCGCCCGGTACACTTGCATGGTCGTCAACTTCTGCAGAACGACCTGTATGTCCATGGCATCCAGGTGAGTCTCGAAAAACATGCCAGGGTCTTCTTTCTCTGTCCATGATTCCTGATCATTTGCCTTCTGTGCTGTACGACCGGTGCCCCTTCCGGCTTCCCGCGGAAAGAGCACGTCCTCCCGGGTGCATCCAATGGTGTGCAAGGCAAGGAATGGCAGTTTGGCCCTCCTGGCCTTTGCGGCCAAGGCTGCAGTCGCGCTGCACTCTTCGGCCGAAATCAGCGCCACGATTCCGCTCGACCGCAACTCGCATACTGCGGGCAAGCCGTTGAACAAGTTCTCAGGACAGATAGTGAAAGCAGGGGACAAAGTTTCCGTGAAGAAACACGGGGTTAAATTGATTTCTCTGAACTTTCTTGGTGAGTACTTATTTAGAAAGCAAAAATATCTACGCATATATCTTATCGGCCTTATTTCTCAGCAGTTCCGCTTCGCTAAAGCAGAAGCTTTCTTCCTCATTGCGGCTACATTTGAACATCTGTTTAGGCAGATTGGCTGAGTTTTATAAAGAGTAGCATTGGATGTCTTGGTTATAGTTTAGAGGTTTTGACTTCAGCCTATCTATTGCTTGAATGATATATCTCACCCTCTTACAGTTGGTGTAAAGACAACTCTACGAAAAGGCCACATACAAAAAAAAAACAGCCACAGCCCGAAACAAACTAAAACATTAACATATTTATTGGAAAACCTGCCACCGATATATATAAAAATATACAATAATAACGTGTATAATTCAGTGTTACATGACATCACTTCCATACCACGTGTCCCAGTAAATAGTACGTAACATGGCGCAGGTATCTCTGTTCAAGGGCTATATACGCTATTATAAACATAACGGCTACAGATCAGAGCCTCCTTTGTGAGTTTTAGGATACCATTTTTGTGTTAACCTTAAGGGCTACCGTTGCAACTTTACGCTTAAAACATCGCTAGGTTCATAGAAAGTGTCACTGTCATTGCAATACCCAAGTAGGTTATTCATGGGCGTTACACTAATAATGGAGGCTGTTACATTGGCGAAGGCATCCCGTACCAAGAGCAGCGTCGCCTCGTTCATGTAGTACTAGCGTATTGGATGAGCTTCGAACATAAGTAATGCCTTGCTGTTAACGACGTAAAAAAATGAGGGCAAACTAACTGGTTCACTGCATGGCGAGAGATGAACAGCGGCCGTACAGGACAGCCCCCTTATCCGCTGTAGAACCGTTTGTGGTTCACCGCCAGCGTGGGCCCGCGTGGCGGACGCAGTCAGGCTTGTCAAAACATATTGGAGAATGGCGGCTTTACCGCAGTACACAGAGCTTCCGCGAACAACACCAAACTTGCAGCCCGTGCGCGCAGGGTAGCGGCGCTCTCAATCGCAACAGCTTCTCCGTGCCGAGGGTTCGGGATCCTGATGAATAAGGGTTAGCAACTGTTGTCCGGAGAAATGCTTTTGAAAAAATAAATGCTCGGCAGACGCTCGACACCAGGACAGGGCGGAACGACATTGTGCGGTGTCAGGTCATTCTGCGGAAGACGCAGTGCTAGTGCTTCAGCGGGTCGGGTACTTGACGGAGAGTTGTTCCCCAGGACCTATCTGGCTGGGCCAGGGAAGTGACAAAATAACACCGAAAACACAACAGCATCACCAGAAAGCGTAAGACACTTTCACACTGGTGTCCTACCATGCTTATAGTTGTGACAAAAATAGGGCAATAATAACTGTACTACGTTATATTTCTTCCCAGCAGTATGATGCAAGAGCACAAATCTGAAAGGCTGATATTTCGTCGCAACAGAAACATCCAAGAAAACGAATTGCAATCGTAACTAGCGAAACCTACATCAGGAAAGAAAAAGCTATGGACGGTCAGTCGTGCACGGACCACCTCTCACGCTGAAAGGTGCGACCCGAGCTCTCAGTATTTCCTCGAGCTTTCCCCTTTCAAAGCGCACGTTGGGTGCGCCAGCCTTCTGAAGGGTGCTGCGACCACGTGAGAGGATATCGGTAATTGCTCGAGAGAAATGTTGAGCGCGCGGAGAAAGTTACCGAAGTCGAAAGCGGCGAGTTCCGCGGAGCCCGGCACAATGCAGCGCAGCCACTGAGCATGCGCGCGCTAGAAATGTTGCCGCACGTACGCCCAAAAGTGTTACCTGCCTGGTCGTTGCTTGCCCCTTTTTAGCAACACCTTTAGTAATCGAACACGGGAAGGTTGTTATCGTTCTTTTTTTTACTGTCAGGGCTATACCAGATACGTGCGGCCAGGGCTCGGAAGACAGCTCAGCCACACCGGACACGGGAATCTCTCCACGCTCCGCTGGCAGTTGCTCGACATTGAGTACTTGAGTTAGTAGCAGGACGCAGTCGCCTTCCTCAGTTGCGGCATCGTCATTGCTCTCAGCTGCACAATGCAAGCTGTGTAAAGTCTCGCCTGCAGGCTCTGCCACAACGTCTCTCGAATCTGAATTCCCATCCAAAGAAACACCTCTTTTCTCCGCGGACTCGTGCTACCCAATCGCGGTAGCCTGGTGGCTCTGCTCTCCTGCGAAACGTCGTTACTCGAGAACTGTTCACGTTCGGGTCGGTAGCAGTACGCTTGGCCTCCTGTGAATCTGAGCACTCTGAACTCTACGCCGACACATTACAGCGCTCAGCGGTCTCGTGCTACCCTCTCTCTGAAGCCTTTTGCAGCTCAATCTTCGCTATGTTTCTCCGTTATCCCGTTCCTCTCCCAGGTGGCGACACTCTCCATAGTAGCGCTTTTCTCAGCGAGCATGGTCCGTTTGCTCGGAAGTGCTTCGGAATTGAAACCTTTCTCCCGCAAGAGCTGCTGGAACCTCGTCGAGAACAGGTGCGAAAAGTTTGACAGAAACCGCGTCAGAACTGCCACATCGTTGAACAGCTCACCAAACAAACCTTCAATGCCAACTCTAGAAATCGGCAGGACCGCGCTTTGCGCTACGCACGGCCTGTTTCATCCGAACACCCGGTCCTTTCAACTGACCTGACTCGGCGTACTGAAAGTGGATCCCGTCCTACCGCCGCCGCGGAGCCCCGCAGTACTCGGCACTTTTTGCCATTGACTAAGAACTCGCTCAAGTAGGGCTCCAGAAGCTGTCTGCTGTTCTCAGCCTGCTGTACTACGTGAAAGACAAGGTGGCAATTTTTGCAGCTCCCAGCGGAAGGCCGCCTCTCTCCACACTTATAACACACAGGTTGTCTGTGCGCTTGAAAGCTTTCTTTCGGAGCTGCGCCTCTGAGTCTGCCCCTTCTCTTTTTCAGGGCCAGTTTCTCCATCTGACAGCACGAGCTTGTTCGCTTGCCCGCTTTCCTAAGACACCGCTTTCCTTCCGGTCCTCAGTTGTCAGGAATCTGCCTGAAATCTCTTTTGCCGCTCCCCGGCCCCTGCGGAACGCGACATTCGGAAAAATCTCTCTCTGCCTCACGAAATTTCTGCTCAAACGCCTCAGCAGACAACATATATTTACGCAGACGGCTAGACCTTCTCGTAATCACTGCCTTCTCTTTTGGCAAGCGGCCCATCACGTCGGATGCCTTACCCGGCCAAAGTGTAAGCAATCTTTGAGGTCGTGTTTGGCGACTGAACTGGGCCTTCTAGTACGTACGAATCTAAATTGGTTCACAAAACATCGATGCACATTCCTACCTTGTAGAGTCTCATTTGGTCACTTATTCGAAACGCAGAGCGCAAGTTGCAGTGGACTGCACTCTGCTGTCAGCCTGGTGCTGAAGTCGAGACATGCCGCTTTAGCTTTATTTGCTGCTTTCTTTCCTCCTGCCGGAGTCTGTCCCGTTGGAGCTCATGCTCTGCTTTTTTTCTCTCACAGCCAAGTTCCCCTTTCTCTCGCTCTAGATGCTATTCTGGTTCCTCTCTCCCGAGCTGGATTTCATGTTCTCGCTTCTTTTGCGCTCCTTGAAGAGCCCATCGCTCGCGCTCAGCATCTGAAGTCTGACCTTTAGGGGTCTCTCTGATCAGCCTAATTTACTCCAACAGCTCATCGTCGTCAAACCCAACAGCTAGTGTAGCCTGTATCAGCCCTGGCTTTCTCAGCGCGTCTGAAGCATCCAAGCACGACTCTTTTGCAGGCTTCAACAACTACGTTTTTTAATTCTTTTAAATTCATGCCTGCCTATAGCACTACTTTCCCACTGCACCAAAAAAAGTCCTGCGCGAATAACCGACGCGACACACACGCTACCGGCTATCCTTTGCAGCCCCACACGCTCCATTGACCACCAAGAATCCTCAAAAGTCCCAGTCGCTTTGACACCGGGGATGTTGTATCCCGCACCCGCTGGTACCAGTTGTTACACTGGCGAAGGCAAACCCCTACCGAGCTCCGTCACCTCCGTCATGTAGTGGTAGCGCGGCGGACGAGCGCCGCGTATGCTGCATTCGTGTTAAAGGGGTCATGCAGACAAAACAGTGCCCCCGCGCTTGTCCGGAAGCAAACGATGATTTATTTACTGATAAACTATCCATTTAGGTTATAATTTTGCTTCTTTCACAAAATTGTGTTTGGCGATGTCTGCGATGACGTAACCAGGACAGGTATTGAAGAGAATATTAGCACGCTGTTTAGTATGAAGCGGACTGCGGAGCACCCTTTTTACCGTAAGTCCTTCTAGATGGCGCCACCACAGTGCTCAGAACAGCTGTCTGCCGTCGCTTTGCTTCTGACCGTATTTGCACCTGGTTTGTTTTTGCTACGGTTTGTAGTAATTGTTTCCTGAAACATTGGATATCCACAAAAAACAGTCACGCGAGATAATGGCAATTACGCCAGTTGGCCAGTCTCGTGTGAGGCAACGCCAAAGCGCCGGATTGCTGTGCAGCTATAACAAGCGTGTTGCGCGTAGTACCATGAGAAAGTAGGTTCCGGTGCTGCTATGCTTACATGTACTTTTACAACTTCCATTTCTTACCACAGCATTTTCCTGCTATAAAATGAATATTCCTTACATTTAAGAGAAAAAAGCTTGTCCTGCAGGCTTATAAGCACTGAGTAACTTGCGTTTGGTTTTGCCGGCTTCAGTCAATCGCACAGCTGCCCATATTACGTCATTGGTTCTAGTGCGGAAAGAAAAAACTCGAGGGTCACTTGTTCATTCTATTTGTTTTAATTGTATAGCTTATTTAAGTGAACATTGGGTTAAAAGTGGGGTCATTGTTATACCAGGCAATTTTTTAAATCAATTAAACTTTGATTTTGTCTGCCCGGCCCCCTTACCGACAAAGAGCCAAAAGCAAACCTAACTGCTTTATTGCATGGAGAATGATGAACAGCGCCGATACAGAAACAGCGCCCTGACGGCCGATCTTACAGCATGACTCGCACAGAGCAGCACTCCTGAAAAAAAAACCCGTTGCATTCTTCCATCAGGCACCTGAAAGCGCTGAATTTATACCCAGAAGTGCCAATGGCTCCACCACCGTTCCAGTGTTTTGCGCACTGTCCGAACAGAGTACAGACACACAAGAACTGTCTCTCTCGGCCTCATGAAAGCCTGGCGCACGTTCAGTCTAAGAGAGAAGGGAATACAGACGTCTCCGCAGGCAGCATCCGCTCCGCTCGCTGATTCGCGTCTCCATTCGATACCGTAAGAACTAGTTGCTTCCGCATTCTGCAACTGCCGCCACCACGAGTCCTCCCCAGCAAGAGCACGAGCGGCGGACATGCTTTTGCGTATCGTAGTTTCTTTGAGGAAGGCGGCTTCACCGCAGCACAGGAAACTTCACCACACTACAGCAAACTTGTAGCACGCGCGCACGGGATAGGGGCACGCTGAGTCGTAACAAGGTGCTATCGGCGTGAGGACCACTTCCCTGCACACATTCAAACGAGCTGCCGGAGCCTGTAACAGCGCAGCACAATTTAAACACCATCTAACTTCTCCAGTAAATAAATCGAGGTTATGTAAAGGCAACCATATTCAGATATTTGCACAGGAACATTTATGGTTGTGGATACCCCAGTTATTCCTTGCGAGGATGTCTTACTGTCAACGTCGTCCGAGCCGTTGATCCATTGTACAGCGACAGGCGGCAGGTCAGTGTGGTTCGCGATGGTGGCCTCCAGGTAGCGCGCATGAAAGTAAGCCATCTCCGCCCAGTCACTGTGAGCAGTGTAGGCACGGTTGTCGGGCGGCAGTGTCATGCCTGGCGGAATAAAATGGCCACAGTAGTGTTCTTAATAGCAAACATACTAGAGTGAAAGCGCTTATCTCCGACGTGTAACCACGAAATGGCCTAGTGAAAGAAAAAAAAAACAAGCAAAATGGACCAAGGTGAGTAGGCGAACGGTACTCTGAGTTGTGCACATCAGGATTTGTCCCACAGGGTAACGGAGATTATACGTTAGTGAGACTTGAAGGTTTTTCAATCGTCAGCTGGCAGCACATCAAAAGTAGTATCGGGCACCAGGATACTGCGCAGATAATTGTAAAGATGCATACGCAAAACAACTTTCAATGACACTTCTGTACTTGCGCGTTCACATACCTAGGAATATCCGAAAATTCTCTAGATGGCAAAACATCCTTAAACAGAAGCCAGAACCCCTTAAGGGGCCCTGGTGGTGGTGAAGCTGCCATTAGTTGGTAGCAGGCAGATCCACCTGCATCCATGTAGAATACACCGATTGGATTCTGTGCTGACACTGCTTCCTATAGAAAATCCCATTGCTAGATACTGTTAAACGAGTTTATAACAGCTATTCGCCTTGTGCGTGCCATTTTCAGTGTTAAATTGCTCTGTGTTTCCTTAGAGCTGAGGAGGTTAAAAAAAGGATGGCGTATTTCACGATTTGTACTAACAATTTCCTTTGCATCGTTTAATCGCGCGCACTTTATGGTTTCGTCGAACCTAACGCTACAGTCGTAAACTCATCCATCAAGCCCAGAATGACAAGGATGACGGGTGTTGGGAGTGGTGCTTCCCTGCTAATTTCCTGTTCTGCATTTGATCCTTCTCAATCCGTGACTGCTTTTAGCGGTGCGAATTGGCGAATTAAATAAAAGCCGCTTACAAAAGGCTATACATGGGCAAAAATAATTAGTTGTACGGAGCCGTGCGGCGTAAGAAGGATTCTCGTTAATTCAATACCTCTAAAGTGCACCCTCCTGTCATGGCGGCCGCCTTAATATCAAGGCTTTCACCACTCATCAAAGAAATAGTGATGATCTGCTATACACTCCATCCCTTTCCTGCTAAACGGAGTTTATTTGGCCATTTTGAAGTAGCGTCGGGCCGAATGGCTCGCACCCCTATAATGGCACCAAATTTGGAATGCAGTAGTCAGGCTTACCTATTTTATAGGTGACGTGGCTATGAGCCGTGGCGGCCAGGCCGAGGGCTGTTCATGGAGGTCAGAATTACAGCAAATCCGCTTTTTTGTAAAACAGCGAGGCCTGTAGTATCGTGGACGGAGACCTGTGTTCCATCAGGCTGCTTCTTCGGGATAAGAACATGTTGTGCCGTTTCAAATGCACGCTGTGGGAAAATTATAACTCATTTTACTAAACTCATTCTTGTTTTCCTTTTGCAGCTTTATGTTCGCGCGCTGTACACTTACAATGATAGGACAGCAATCATCAAAGCAATATAACATGCATCCTCAACTAACTATTTTCAGCATCTTGATGCAATATACTTCTCCATAGACCGATTGTTTCGTAAACTATTTTATAAGCAATGGCAGCACGCCGAGCCTATGTTACCGTAATTCACACATAGGCTTGGGACATTAGCTCGTTTAGGAAATGCTCACATATCAGGAGTCTCATCGTGCCAAGAATTTTTCACTAGTACCCACGTTTTACACCACTTAACAAAAAAAAACCTGCCCGCACTGACTCCAGCCATCGAATATGATCGGCGCTATAGAAACGACCGAGGCGCCAAATATGTAAAAACCTATTGTCTATGCGGAATTATTTTTATTGTGTTTTCTGTAATGCGCTACTGTGCTTTTTTGAGTAACTATATGATTTCATTGTCCCATGTATTACCCCACTTATCCCCCGGGTGTCAATAATTAAACTACAAAAAAGCCGTCATAAAATTAGAGTGAAAAGCCTGATTTTACTACAGAAGTTGTGGATGTTGACAGCCGAGGGACTTTTCTAAATCCTGTAAAGACGATGACTGTTGCTCTGAAGGTATTATGGTAAAGATGTTGTGTAGTTATTGTGCTGTTATCTGCAACTTATCTACTACAAGATATAGTGCAGGGATTGCCTACGCGTGCTCAAAGTTTAGAGCAATTTGCGCTCTACGAGTTGCTTTTGTTTTCGCAAGCAAACACCAAACGTATCTTGAATATAGGGCTACCTGATTGGTATCAGGATAAAGTACGAGCAGTCTATATTTACTTTGATTAAACGGCATTAAATTGCACCTGCGAAGAGAAACTCTCTGTTCGAAAGCCGAAACCCTGCTTCACGTTGCCTTCATACGAATTCAACAGCGCAATCTCGTGCTTTTACGGCCGCATTATTACACAATCTCAAGTTTGTAGTCCCAAGTTTTGAACACACCTTTGATGATCGCTTACATACCTTTCAATCCATACCAATCACTACATTGCGGCACATATGATACCTGTAGATCCGACGGGTTGCATTCAACATGAGAATTTAAACCACGGAGTCAAGTTTCAAATAAAGTAAGGCAAAGCCTACTCACGCAATAGTGCGCACTGTTTACGTTAATTTGACCAGTGAATCTACTCGATTCCTACGGGCGTCTCCCTGCGTGCTTAACATTCCTCGGCATGCATGTCGAAGTAGATTTCGCATGCTCATGTGCGTACCCAGGATTCTTTCATCTCCAACATAACGCATGGCGTGCCCAGCTTGTTTTATTCGAATATTTTCCTTTCTCGACATCGCAGTGAAGACAACACGACTTATCTTAAGAACAAAGCTTCAGCTATTCATTGGGCTCTATGGTAGTGAACAGTCCATCGTGGTTGGCGTGAGGATCTGTCATAAAGCGCGTTGTGTGCGATAATGGCCCTTCTGTTCCCCAGTTCATTGTTTCTATACTTCGAATCGATGTGAAAAGGACAAGACAAAGAATGCTGTGTCGAGCGGCGGCGTAAACGCAGCGCCCCAATATTCACGGTGGATTTCCACATAATAGTTGCAGGGGGCTGTTATTAAACTGGTTCCTCGATGATAGCGGCTTCAGGAACTGAACGGGGGATTCAGGCCTGCATCCTGCTCTGAGACATTTAGACACAGCGGACATACTTCCATCTTCGATTTTTTGCACGGCCAAGTCATGGCAACAATTATACAGCTATACCATCATGCGTGCGCCCAGTTGTTTCTGCCCCTGCCTACCAACGAACAGCAGTCGACGACAACCTACTAGCACGACATTCCCTGGTCACGCAATTGATGTGGTTTCGTTTTTTTGTGAACCAATGCCGAATACAACGTATTTGGCTTTTTGTTCAACTGATGCTCAAAATTCGAAGACACGTGAAAAAAAAATGATGACTAGAATGACCGAAAACGATCAGATATAGTAAAAAGACCAGAATAACCACGACGTTGAGGAGACTGCAGCTTAGGGTGGATGCATAGAATAAAGTCCTGTAATGCCTGGTGTGGATGCCTGGTGAAAGGCGAAGAGAAAACGATGATTTGGATGACGGCAGGGTAGAATAGGGTGAGCGTAGATGTGTGACCTAGCAGAACAGAAAGGAAAACAAAAATTAGTGTCCTTCCACTCTGTGAAGAAGGATGACCTGCGAAGCTGTACGCAGTACACGAAATGTACAAAACAAAACACGTTTGTACGTTGCGATCGAGCAATCATCTCTTAGACCAATAAAACTTTGAAGTACTCGAGCTTTATTCTAGTGGACAAACATGGAGCTGTCGGTTTCTCTTCCGCGTGGTAGGCATCTTACTGTCTGCGTAAGACACCAACTCAAACCGTTCGACCATTGAGGACACCGGAAAGTTCGCATTGGGGTGGTGGACGTACACGATTGCCTAGCAGCCTAACCACGAGCGGCATGGTTTTTTGTCCACTGCAGTAGCCACGCCCGCTTTCTCAAAACACACGCACATCAGCTGCAAAAAACGCCGTAAAAAATATCAATGTAGCCGCAGCGACATTGACATTAAAATTGAAACAGATTAAAAAAATTGCAGTGCATACACTAACCACTGGGCGCATTACGTGTACGAGAAACGATTGCTACGTGTAGAAATAGGCAATATAAATCATCGATCACCGGGGATCGATTTGAATAGACGTGGTAGCGAAAGAATCAATAGGAAACAAACTTCCTAAATAGCTACATGGTATTTACAAAGGCCAGGGGTGGCTGCACACACTCCTTCGGCGGTGTGGCCATTGTCGCCCGGAAATCATTAGCATGTAGTACCACTATTTTAAACACCGCCCTTGAGGCTGGAGCAGTCCTCACTATAATATTTATCCGGTTAATAACTGTATGCTCCCTTTACATACCTTCTGACTTCCAGCTCTCGAGTTCTGAGTTCCAAGGGCTGGAAAATCAGCTACCCGAACTCTTCATTCTCATAGGCGACCTTAATGCGCATAACACTCCTTGGAGATCTTCCCGCACAAATGCTCGAGGTCGCTTTTTTGAAAGTTTCAAGCATCCTCAGGAGCATGCCTGTTCCACAAAAAACAGTCACATACGACAACGTTGGACAAAACACTTATTCACAACTTCACTTGCCTCTTGGGCCTGCAATTCTCTGTCCATCTCTTCAGTGGGATATGGGCATGAACCCAGATGGTAGTGACCACTTTCCTACCACATTAACATACATAGCAAAGTAATGAACAGTTCACCTTCCAATAAAAGGTTCACCGAAGTAACAGCAAACTGGAATGCATTTAGTCAAACATCTAAACTTCACCACACGTCTGTGAAAACATTTACACGTTGAAGAGGCCGCCCAGCTACCTACAGCACACATCTTCGACGCCGCCAAAAATTCCATTCTCCAGGTCTCCGGTGTTCCACAACCCAAGGAGGCCCTGCTGGAACGAGGACAGTAGGCGCGCGAGAGAGGCCCAGAACACGGCGTGCGGTTTCCTCCATCGATACCTTACGTCGAAGAACTACATATTCTTTGAACGGGCAAAAGCACTTGGGAAGCATCGTCTTTCCAAGGGGACATTGGATGCTGCGAAGAGACGTGTCACGCCTTCTCCTGAGCTTCCTTGAGGAGACGGAGCTGGCAAACTTGTGGTAAAAGGACACTACCTTTGGCTAATTAGGAGAAGCTTGAGCGGAGCAATTGCCGGCATATCCAGCCAGGCTAACGCCGCCTGATCCCACAACAACAACCACCAACACCACCACCACCACCACCACCACGTGCGTGCCGTGAGGCCCAACGATGCAGTTGGAGCTCCTCCCTAACATCAATCAATTTATATGCAGACACGCGCAAGGTATGGACATGAACAGGAAAATTCAAAGAACAACATACAGACTACCCCTGGTTAGCCCAGCAGCGGACACCTAAAGACCAGGCTAATACAATTGCACATTTCCAACTCGTATCCAGCTCGGCACATTACACGAGAACTTTTATGCAACATAAAATACTGTGACGTGGCAACGAAGGCAATGCATTTACAGATAGTAATTACATAATAAACGGGGTAGTAAAGGCAGACAAGGCAGCTGCGATGTTTCAGGCACTGCACGCACACCAACATCAGCGAGCGTCTGCATCTTTCGCCTCCAGCCTATAGGTCCACTTATCCCAGAGGGCGCATACCCGCAGAGAGGGGTTGGCCACTGGTTCAGTTTATAGGAAGGAGCCAGGGGAACGAGCCCGTGGCATGACCCCCGGCGGTAGAAGCAACGTCCCGGTGCTGAATACGTAGAAGTTGAGGGCTGAACTTATTCGTGGATGAAGGGGGGCTTCAGGCGGAACACACGCACAAGTTGAGGTGCTGCTTGCGTAGTTGACGGCGCGGGAGTGACTGGAATAACTTCGTATGTCACAGGAGTAACCAAGCGAATGATGCTAAATGGGCCTATGAAGCGGGAAAGTAGTTTTTTTAGATAGCCCAACATGGCGTGAAGGTGTGCACAGGAGGACCAGGGAGCCAGATGGGAAGCGCGCATCATGGTGGGTCTCGTCGTAGCGACGCTTCTGACCTGCCTGTGACGCCGTAATCTTGGCGCAAGTGATCTGGCGGGCCACATCAGTGTGGGCAATGAGGTCACGTGCGTACTCTGTTCGGGGAGTGGTCGAGTCAGCCAAAATGATTTCCAATGGCAGGGCAGGGTCACGGCCGAAAAGGAGGAAGAAAGGAGAGTAGCCGGCAGTGCTGAGGCGCGACGAAGTGTAAGCGAAAGTAACGTAAGGGAGAGGAAAGTTACAGTCTCTGCGGACACGTACGTAGCGAGTGTATCCGTAAGTGTCTTGTTAAATCGTTCAGTGAGCCCATTGGTCTGCGGATGATAGGCCGTTTTGAAATTACGCTTAATGCGGCAGGTCCGAAGAAGGTCGTCGACGACCTGGGATAAGAAGCACCGACCACGGTCCGTGATCGGTGCTTCTTAGTGTGCTCCCATCACGGACCGATCACGGTCCGTGATCGGAGCACAGTGATGCAGAATGACGGTGTGTAGTAGAAAATCGGCACCGTCCGTGGCGCCGCTGGTGGGAAGGGCACCTGTTATGGCGTAACGCGTGGTGTAATGGGGCGCAGCGGCGATCCACCTATTACCAGATAGGGATAAGGGGAAATGACCGAGAAGGTCCAATCCAACACGGAAGAATGGTTCAGATCTGACGGTGGGATATATTCTCTACCCTTTCCTTTTTTGTTGAAACTGAAATCCTCGCTGTGAAATCAGCCTTCAAGCTAACCTTCAAACCATAGAGTTAGGCCTGGATACTAACGCGCTCAACTTTGGCCATTTAACACCACCGCAAATACTTGCGGCGTATCATAACAAAACATTCCTACGGCAGCAACGTGTATGCAACCAATAAATTCAATTATTTGGTTACTTAGAATAATCGCTTAGCTGTCACCTTCTTGAAACTGTAACGCACACTTTTCATAAAAATATGCTTTAGTTAACCCACAGTCATTGCATTATCGGTCTGATCACTGGAATACATTTTACGATAGCTATCATGGAAGTGTGCATCACAGTGAATATGCCATCGTTCCCCCGGGCCCCCGGCCATCGTTCTGTCCATTACCATCCGTAATCTTATAACAGATTATGCCATCACAAACTGAAAGGGTAATTTTACGAGAGAAGCACGAGATTGAAGTTTTGTGGAGTGACGCTCCTTAGCTCGTCGAAAGCAGTACACCCCCTCCGGAACGAGCAGCAGCAGCAGTAGAGTAGCGAGTTTGGCAGTGAGTAAAAGGGCACCTCCGAAAACAAAACAGAGCTGAAAACTGCAGAAGAGGCAGAACGGACGAGCTCTAGGAGTATGAGACAGTGTGAGACCGCACTGACTTTCATGCATTATTTGCTGAAGTTCTGCTTTTCATTCCGAGACGAAATATGTACTGCCAGCAAGGTCAAGGGATGCAGTTTTTGAAACAGGAATAAGTGTGCACAGTACCTTAACAGTTTTGCCGTGTATATCTAGTATTACTATTTGCATCTGTCAGAAACGCCAGCTTGTCCACTCTACCTCCCTGAAACCCAGAAACGTTACTAGTAGGGCTAGTTGGAAAAACATTCTTTTTCCTGCCATGAGAGTGTATTAGAATAGACGACAAAATGTCATTCAACAATGCAAGTGCCCTAGCTTTCTGCTCTATCTGCTCTAGCTTTCATAAAGCTTTCGACTTTTCATTTAAAATATTTGGTTATTTGCATTTACGGTGTACAATCAGAAGTAGGGCGTGTGTGTTGGCTCGAGAGTTTTCAGGCCAAAGTTGATCGCTCCCTGGAAAGGGACCTGAATGGTACGGCCACGAAGCTGTGGTGTTAGGTGAACGACTACCTTGTTAATTTTGAGGAATCTTCCAGCCTTAGACCAACAGTGGACATTTTAAGAATAATTAAGCCAAGGGGATTAGAACTCAATTTTGCTGTTGAAACAAACAAAGATAAGGTCATTCATGTCGTATTTGGATTTCAGCCTATGGGTTTGGAAAGGAACATACTTGCTGTATGTATGCGCCACAATCTATAAAGCCTTTGATGAGCTGCGTTGGGCCACACTAACCTCGTTAAGAACACTATTGCTTTATCGTGCTTTCGCTAAGCGATTAGTAAGTCGTGCAAAGATTTGATGAAAAACAGATTTTAATGCACAATGTGATCGTTAAGGGAGGCAGGATTTCTACAGCACCTGTGGTCATGGACCTGTGTAAAAGTTTTTAATTTCCTAAAAACAAAATACGGCTGTCGGGATGTAACATAGGACACACCGAAGCCTAGGAACGTTGCTGTCTTCACTTACATTCATATTATTAGGCTATGTTCAGACTACCGACGCAAAAGCCATAATCGTGATCTATAAACGTAAAAAACGACATGTCACGCAGTTCGGTAGGCTGAGACGTGAAATGACGTCATTCTTTAAAGTTATTACAACAGTTGCAGCAACAGTCTGAACCAGCCATACGCACCGCCTAAAAAAAGTGTGGCAGCGCTATGGTGTGCAAGTCGCTATCCTGACTCCAACAAGTTGCGTTCTGTATGTGGCAGGCTCGACAGAAACATGAAGCGCGGCAGTGACAATCAAGTGGTGGTTTCTGGTGTTAAGCATATGAATCGCAACGTCACCTGCGCAACGGGTATTGTGTGCAGCCTGCCTTTGCCTTCTGACCGAACCTCAGTTGGCCAAACTGGACGTTGTATTATGCGTTTCAGAGAACATGACTTGTCATTAAAAGGCCGCGCATCATCGCGGTCTTCTTCCCACTGCACTAAGTCTAGCGGCTGGAAATTGAGTTTTACTGCCACAGAACTTTTATTTAGGCAATGACAAAACATAACCCGTGATGTTATGAATTGATTGTCGGGTTTAACGCGCCGACGCAACGCAGGCGATGAGGCGCGTCGTAATGGAGGGCTCCGGATTAATTTTGACCACCTGGGGATCTTTAACGTAAGCCGAAATCTCCACACACGGCCTTCTTGCTTTTCGCCTCCATAAGAAAAGCGGCCACCACGCCCGGGAATAGAACCCGTGACCTCGCGAAGTTATGGAAACGTTCAACATTGCAGGAGGACAGACACAGGTGTTAGTCACGCGAGTGTCTGTCACCATCGCAAAACATTTTGCCTATCTGCTTGGTTCCTATTTGTAAACTGGTTTTGATCAATTTCCCAGCTCACCTGCTATTTTTTTCACTTTTTTCTAGCTCGTGTACCGTGATATTTGTTGCTTTATGTTCGGTGTTTATATTCCCCCTTCATGATATCAAACTTAGGTTGCTGAACGATCGCAGTCATCCTTGTATTCCTTCCTCTGCTACGTTCAGTTCCCGTTGGTTTTGTCCTGAAAAACTCACGATTCTACCAGGAACCACGGGACTCGCTTCCTATTCATTGATGACACGTTTGGTTGACGGGCAAAGTAAAGAAGGTGAGTACAGCAATATTCACCGTTTGGTGTTATGCTTGCTTGATTTACCTTATTTTGCGGGTAATATTTTAAAACCACGCGTGGTGCCTTTTCTTTTTGTTGTTTTCCGTGGATACACACCTTTTGAAAAAAATTGGAGCGTTTGATGCCCGCATGCTGCACCTCTTATCCAGGGAGCAGCTTATGTTGCAGGGCCACAGAGGAAGTTAAGCCACTTGGGGATATTTACCGTGGGTCAACATCTGTGCACATGTAGTTCTGGTTTTCCGTCTACGTCCGAAAAACGGTCTCGGGACGGCGAACGAACCCGCGTTCATGTGGTCAGCAGCAAGATATCCCCTCCGGATATCTTGCTGCCGGAGGGGAGACAAAAGAAACGTGAGACGGAGTAGAAAGCTATGCCAGAGAGAACCGATTGAGCGGGCTCAAGGTCTGCGCAACAGGCCCGTGGCACTTCGTGCGCTTCGCGTGGGTCGTCGGATGACGCGGGTCAGGCATGAAATCACGTCGGATAACTGAGGTTTATAATGCGCTGTTTTTACGAGGGCTTCGCCGGGTTCGACCATTCCGTCCTAAAATCCGGGTTGCCGTAAATACCTGGGACATATAACCGGGGTTGCGCTTTTATAATTCCAGTTATTTATAGAATTAAAGAGCCTCAGGTTGCCTTGATTGCAGGGGGCACGAATAATCGTCCGTTATTTACAAGCCGGAGTTATTCGACACGACATAGTGCGGCTGCGCCCAGGGACGCGGGTTAAATCCCGGCCACGGTTGCTGCTTTTGAGATGGAGACGGAAAGCAAAAAATGCGCACTTGTCGAGATTCGCGTGCATGCTGAAGATCCCCTGGTGGTCAAAATCAATCGGGAGCCCTACACTAGGGCGCCCCTCCATAGCCCGAGCGCTGCTTCGGCGCTTTCAACCCATAGAATTTTAACTTCTACAGAACACCCAAGCATTCAGCATGCCCATTTATTCCCCTTCTGTGTCGTCTGGACGACCTTACAATTTCTCTTTTCTTTGTTCGCTTCCAGGTTGCGGTTTTCACACAGTTTCCGAAATTCCCTTTTGTTTTTTAGCGCAACGCATGTTGAATACAGCAGGTGCTCTAGATAAGCTTGCCTAAAGCCCCTCCATCACGGCTACGGCCGTGATGGAGGGGCTTCGGGCACTGAGCCACGTCACCATTGCTGAAAAACTAGCTGGCGTGACGGATGGAAGGTTTCCGGGCAGCTTTGTATGGGTGTGTTTCGTGGGTTTGTGAGTTTGTTATCGACAGTCTTTTGGTGGCCTCAACAGAGAGTCGGGATACAAGAAATTGTGATTTCGGTAATGCAAAAGCCGTAAGCTGGTATTTGCTTATCTTCAATCTTGCTACTTATCGCGATTTTATTGAAGCACTTCTCACGGCGTTGTGTCTGCACCTTGTCATTTCCCATAAGTCCCGTTTTTTAACCGCCTGTTTGAAGAACGTAAAAGCACGATTTACCGTTTGCGTGAGTGTTCGGAAAATTCTACTCCTGGCTTCACCCTTCACAGCCAAGCAAACGTAGGATCGATTTCGGAGGAAGTTGTGTGTGTCGTCCGCAGTCAACAAAAAATGCGGCAGCTTAATGTACGTTTGTTCTCTGCGCTGTTACCCTGCTTGTTATCGAGAAAAGAGATTTTCAGATAGACGTATTTGCTAAGTCCCCGTTATACCGCAAGTGTCCAACACACAGTATTTTACAACAGATCTCCCTATAACCCAGTGGCGTCTACGACGCGTCAAACCTTCTGATGGAAGGGGTGAGTAATGAACGTTGTCGACTGCGAAGTGGCGAACAATTTCAAATAGCTACTAAATACCGTAATCCGCTAAAAGCCTCTACCCTGTGTATGGGCGAATTTTTTAATATAGCCTTTCTAGACCGGGACGCTTTACGACCGTATGCTGTTAGTTCAGTGAGCAGGCCCATACATGCCACTCAACTGAAGCTGTGAGGGATTTTCTTAGCTACCGTCACTGTAATTTGTTAGCCTAAAATATGCGCTTTTAAACAGCACAGACTTTATATTTCCAACAACATTTGTCAAACCAACAACAAGGACAAACCCTAAAAAAGAAATGATTAATCTTCTCGTGTTTAATAGTCGTAGATGAGCCCCCCAGTCTATTGATTTAAATATTTGCCAGGTTAACCTTTTGTGCATCTTAGAGGACACTGGTCTGAGGAGTGAAATTAATTCTCTTTCTCAAATCGATCACAGCTTTTGAAAAGTTGGTAAAAAACACGCAACCTTTCTGTACGCCGCCTCTTGTCTGATTCAGGTTGGAACATTGCGTTCTGTTTATTTAAAACCTATTAAAACCAGATGTTGTTGCATGCCCTCGAAGGTTTGGCCGCATGTCCTAATCGTATAATTGGTGAGTTTCAGTGTAACTTAGACCAGCAGCAAATTACACACCATTTTTGCTCCCAAGAGGGAACTCAAATACTAGCAGCCGCAAACACGGGAATACGAACTAATACACCTATGTGATAATTCAACGAGGAGGTCGGAATTCGCAATAACGGGTTACGATAAAGCAGTGACCTATTGTTCCTAAAATTTAGTATTGGGCGCTTAGCAATATTTTTCTCCAGGTAAAGTTTTCCTCCGTTTTCATAAACTGGCACGTTCACATCCACAATCACGATTCTTATTGTGAGCTTTCAGTTCCCTATTTTGAGCGTTCAATTTTCAAGTGCGTATAGACGGATTGCCTATTACTGCAGGGCATTTGTTTGTCAAAAAAACTGAAATAACTACAGGCAAAAGGGCTGCCAAATTATTGTTTGGCGCGATAACTGTGAACCACGAGTTTTCACGCAAATATTTTTGCCGAGAGAATTTATGTTAACCATATCATTTTACAGATGCGTTAAAATAACTTTGATGATAATTATTATGCGTCAGAACACTCACAGTTTTAAGTATATTCTCCAACGTGAGAATCTCACGTGAACACGGCTTGAACATTGGTGGGGCGCCAACGACGACCTTGCATATTTTCTAAAGATGAGTCGGTTCAGCTTGGCGTGACGCTTTTACAAAATATTTCCAGAACATCGACTCGTTGTCCAACACAGTATTTGACTTCCAAACCGTTCGAAACTACACCGCGAAGCGCAATGTCAGAACAGTTGTGTATCTGCAGGTGTCACATAGAGAGTGGTCTTCTGTAGATGGCGCTATCTTGGAGCTTATATCGGTCCGCTTGTGCCTTTTAGATTAGTTTGTGGTCTACGATAATAATGACCTTGTAAGGCCCCTGAAATATATATTTCTCTGAAAACTGGTAGCCACATAAACGGGTCAGAAGCGTTCAGAAGTCCAAAAAGCATCGTCGCATGCTTTCATCACATGTAGGCTGGAATATATACACACGGAGAACAGGCAGTCCGGTTCAATGTCGAATTGTGCTGGACAGTGTAAAGACACATTTGCGACCGCTTGGGGGACAAGGCAGCTTTTAAAGACATTCTTCTGAGTAAAGCAGACATTATTTTAGTATAATAGCAGTGGGCGCTGATCAGTCGGACTACGCTTCATTTCCGAACGTCTTCAACTACAGGCGCGACACTCTAGGAAAGGCGAGCAAAATATTAATAGACTTCACCTTTTTTGCGTTTATACTAAGCTAAAAAAATTCACGCATCATGACAAGTGGGCGAAGCACTGGGGATTGTTCTTACCGTGAATCAACCGTCGCATTGCCCAATCGCGCATGTAAAGAGTGACAACGCGTGTGTACAGTATTTACAATTCCAATCTAATATAATCCAATACAATTCAATTTAATCCAATCCAATACAATCTCTATTCCAAATCCAATTCCGTCCAATCCAATCCAATGCACCTCGCGCATGCGCAACACTGTGTTCACGGACGCAAGGGACAAGCCACGGACAAAGCGAGGTCCTGAGGTGCTTCGCCCCTAAAATCTCCTTGGACGCTGCCACTGCTCACCGCAAGCATAGCATGGTCGGTGCTTTCATTGGGTCGCTATTTGCAGTTTTACCGCAATTCTTTGTGTCAAGTCCTTGGGGATTCATTTCTGTTTATTGTTGGAACTTTCCTGTCAGTGCCAGAGGAAACTTGGGATTCAAATTGAAGAACTTCCAGCTGTCCTTATATCTCAGCATTAGCTCATTTTTGCTTTGTGGATCGTAGCAATTTTTCCTGTACTTTCGCGGTGAATTGACGTCTCTCTCAACAGTCAAACTTCCACCGAATCATGTAGATACTGTGGAAGAACTTCATGATGAATTGGAAGGGGGAAGAATACTTCCATGCGTCATCATATGTTCGTCATTCTTCTGGCATTTTCGGGACAAAAAGCCGACAAATGACGCGAGATTGTATGCCAAGTTTCGGGAGGCGTATGGAAGGCACGAAGGTTACACCAAGTTTACGTTCAAATAGGCATGTTCCTGCTTTCACAGCGCTAAAATACCCGTTTTTTGTGCCCTTCTGCCGCACTTAGCGACTTCTCAGACAGCAACATCGGACCGGAGATTGTCGAATCTCGCGAGAGGTTTAATTACCACCGACGTCGACTCCTACAAAAAAAAATGTCCGTAGGCAAGAGACGGTAGTTCGCTGCTGCAGAAAATCTTCGAGACTGGGCTTAACAACCACGCCTTCAATTCTCCACGACATTGTGGTAGTCGAATAAGAAAAGAAGTAAGATCCGGTTTCGGAGCCGTTGTAGCCGAAGAACAAGCAACCAAGCTTTCAGTCGTCGCAGAAGTTTTCACATGGTTTGTAGCTTAGCTTGGGCTGTCTGCGGTGTTACTGGGCGCCGAACGTTTTGCAAGTTTCGCTTGCGGAAAGGAAGGCTCGGGCTAGGCAAAAAGCCACTGAAATGTTGGTTACATCCCCGCTCTTGACTGTTTGCTTTTGAATTGAAATGTATCCCACACATTGTTCAATCCCCCCCCCCCCCTATGTAATGCCCTTCGGGGCCTTTAGGGTATCTGAATAATTAAAAAAAATTACTCCTACCTCCCTTCGCGGGAACCCCTGTGTAGATGCGACGCATAGGGGGTTCCGTTGTTGTTTCCGTTAGGTTGATTCTCCCATCGCGCGAAACATGCCGTGAACCCCCTGCCGCGGCTATGACGCAACACAATCCAACACAATCCACTTTAATCCAATCCAATCCAAATCCAATCCAACCCAATCCAATCCACTCCACTCCAAGCCAAGCTAAGCCAAGCCAATCCAATCGAATCTAATCCAATGCCCCTCGCGAGAGAGTGTTCGCTATCGGAGAGGAGAGGGCGTGAGCGGCAGAGAGCGCAGCTCGCGCGGCGAGGAGAATGGGGGAGGGGTGTGGACGGACAACGACAACGCCGTATGGAGGGACAAGGCGAGTGAATGAGATGCCGTCGCATCTAAAAAAGGAAACGTAACATAGCTGTTTAAAACATACCAGTATACTAAGGGGTACTGCTATGAAATTTGTCTGTGTCGTTCTCAGGCTTATATTATCCTGGTCGTTACGGCTCCACTACACAGTATTGGGTTTCTTTCTGGTGTATCTACCGAACGTTAGTGATTAGCATTGGAGTGGCACGCTGTTTAAAAAAATTGCGCCCACCTCCCCACGAGGGGAACCCTGTGTAGATGCGACGCATCGTGGGGCTCACTTGGTGTTTCCGTTGGATCGATTCTGAAATCGCGTGAAACGTGTCGGGAACGCGTATGATTATTATGTTTTATGATTATTATTATGTTTCATTGGCCAATCTTGGTCGATCTCTCTAAGTGGTATGCTTGGGGCTTCGCTGTCGCAACAACCTTTACTCCACCATTGTTGCTGTAAGTGGGAGCTTCTTTTCTTTTATTGCAAGTGTTAATCATTGCCCCATCATGCGTTGTATCAGTAGCATCTTGACGTAGTTTAAATGAGTCAAGGATATAAGGCGCGTTCGTAGCACTTGATTCTGTCGCTGTTTTGTGGCGCAGTGGGAAGAGCACCATGTACCTCGCGTTCCCCCCACAGGGTCGTGGGATCGAAACCGGGCGCCGCTAACCGTTATTTTTTTTTATATAGTGTAGGGGGAGGTGCGGACAACTCCGTACGGAGGGACAAGGCGAGTGAGTGAGATGCAGTCGCATCTAAAATCTGAAGTTGAAGTATTTGCAGGCTTCATTTGGAAGTATTTGAATGGGGCCCTGAAAACAAAATACAAGTTTGTTATATTCGAAAGATTGGGTGGTTTATAGTACCCCCGGCGCTAATTTGGCAGCAAGCGATGCTTTATTCGCTGAGAAATAAAACATTTAGCCAAAATTTCCAATTTACCTCAAACTCCTGTACTTCGTGATGTCAGCGATTACGTATACAGGGTAAATATCTGAAAATAATAAGTATGCCGACTAAGGCTGCAGCGGACCAAGAAGCCTCTTTCGTTGCTTCGTTTACCATGCGCGCTCTAGATGGCGCCACACTACCGCTCAGGCTAAGGCCCCTGCTCAGGCCCTCCGTCCGCACTCGCTTTGTTTTTGGCCGGATTTCACCTGGCTTATTTTTATTATAGGTAATAGTAATTGCTTATCTATTGCCACTTGTCCAGCTTCGTCTTTTTGTCCGTTCATACCTCTGGTTGTCTAGAGGGTTATGTTGATTGATTGATTGATTGTAGGGTTTAACGCGCCGACGCAACGCAGGCGATGAGGTTCGCCGTAGTGGAGGGCTCCGAATTAATTTTGACCACCTGGGGATCTTTAACGTGCGCCGAAATCTCGTACACACGGGCGTTATTGCTTTTCGCCTCCATCAGAAAAGCGGCCGCCGCAGACGGGAATCGAACCCGCGACCTCGTGCTCAGCAGCGCAACGCCTTAGAGGGTTATGTCGTTGGCATATATGTAGTGATATAGGTTTAAAATGCACCGCAACAAATCCTACCCCCAAGATTTTCCATTACCATGCTTGATTAACCGACCTAATGGCGCCCAGCAAAGCTTATGCAATCGCATATTTTGTGCCTGGGTGTCTGACGTTTTCATGCGCATTTCTTGGTTCCCTCCTTCTCGACTTTTCAATGGTTGGATACAAAGGTTTGCAGCCTCATGCCAAGCAAATACGGCCTATGGTGCCACATGGATACCGAAAGCCAGTGTGATTGATTGCTGGATGGCGGCTACGCAAATAAGTGATCACCTGAAGAGCGTACATTATCTGGTGCAGTGATTGCCTCCGTGTGCGTTTTTGTGTGGACATACACTCCGGTGCTTATCCGTGCGCGCGCACCCATGTGTGTGTTTGGGGGGGGGTGTACGTGTGTGCGTGTGTCTTTGTGCGTGCGTATGTCTGTGTCTGTGCGTGTGTTTGTGCGTGTGCGTGCGTGTGTGTGCATGTGTGTGTCTGTGTGTGTGTCGGTATGTGTCTGTACGTGTGTGTGTATGTGCGTGTGCGCGCGTGGGTTGGTGTGTGTTTACGTGTGTGTGTCTGTGTGTGTCGGTGTGTCTGTGCACATGTGTGTGTATATGCGTGCGTGTGTGTGTGTACGTGTGTGTGTCTGGGTGTGTGCCTGTGCGGGCACGCGCGTGTGTGTGTACGTGTGTGTGTGTGCACGTGTGTGTGCGTGTGTGTGTTGTATACAGGTGTGTGTGTACGTGTGGGTGGGGCTGTGTGCGCGCGCGTGTGTGTACGTGTGTGAGTGTCTGTGTGTGTGTGTGCGTGTGTGTGTGTGCGTGTGTGTGTGCGTGTGTGTCGGTGCGTGTGTACGTTTGTGTCTGTGTGTGTACGTGTGTGTGTGTCTGTGTGTGTGTCTGTGTGTACGTATACGTGTATGTGGGCGTGTGTGTGTGTGCGCGCGCGCGTTTGTGTACGTACGTGTGTGTGTAGTTGTGTGTCTGTCTGCGTGTGTCGGCGTGTGCGTATGTTTGTGTGCGCCTGTGTGGGTGTGTGTGTGCGTGTGTGTGTACGTGTGTGTGTACGTGTGTGTGTGCGTGTGTGTTTCGAACGTGTGTGGGTGTGTACGTGTGTGTGCAGTGTGTGGGCACGCTTGTGTGTGTATGTGCGTGTGTACGTGTGTGTATGCACGTGTGTGTGTGTGTACGTGTGCGCATGTGTGTTTAAAACGTGTGGGTGTGTACGTGTGTGTGGGCATGTGTGTGTGGGCACGCGTGTGTTTGTGTATGTGTGTGTGTGTACGTGTGTGGGTGTGTATGTACGTGCATGAGTGGGCGTGTGTGTGTGGGTAGGTGGGTGAGTGTGGGTGAGTGTGTGGGTGGGTGGGGGTGCGTGTTTGTGGGTGCGTGCGTGTGTGGGCGCGGGGGGGGGTGTGCGTGTGGGTGTGTGGGTGCGTGTGAGTGCGTGTGTGGTTGGGTGCGTGTGTGTGGGTGAGTGTGGGTGCGTGTGTGGGTGCGTGTGTGTATCGGTGTGTGGGGGGGTGTGGGTGCGTGTGTGTGGGGCGAGTGGGGATGGGTGTATAGGGGCGCGTTTTATGACGAAGCTGCGTAATTGGTTGTTAGTATCGAGTAACACGGGTAGTCTTCGAAGTAGGCGTGTCCGGAAGCTCGATCGAAATGGCTAACACTGCGACGTCACCAGACACGCTAAGGCGACAAACCTCACACTTGATTTGTTTGTATGACTTGGTAGCAATTTGACAAGTAAAATCTTTTCGCGAACCATTCGACACCATCGTGGCGATTCGTAAGCCGATTCTCCCGGCCCTTGTGAACCGGTTCTGTCATGGTTCTGGCTTGAATCCACTAACACCATCTTTTTGCAGCCCAAGATGGTCCGCATATTTTATACTTCCGCAAATTTGCCCGCAGGTATAGGAAGACCCGGCTTCGACCCGTTCACCCGGTTGCCTTATAAAGCAGCTGCAATGCCAAACCTGTCCCTACTGGTTCGGACCGGCTCTACCAGACAAGGCTACGCACGTCATGCCTCGGTGACTAAACACGGGCTCCTGTGAACACACGTAGGTGCTCCACCGGCGATTTCGATGGATGCAATTCTATAGGCCAGAGACCACAATTTTTTAAGAAGTCGGGTGCGATTTTTTTAAGACACTGAAACACTGGTTGTTGAAAGTATAGCGCTGTCCATGAAGGATCTCCGAGTTAACACTGTGGATTTACCGGAAAGGACGTTCATGTTTGCCGTCCCGCCACCTGATATAAATCTACGCACTCCAGCCGCGCTCAAACTGCCTAATTGAAGCAGCGTTGAAACGTGCTGCCTTCAATTTTGTCTCGTACCTGCGTTTCCAAACCGGACATATCCCGCTGTTGTAATTATATACGTATATAGCATAGCGCAGTGCACCCCGTTTGCGAGTGAAAGTAAAGTCTCGCACTGCTACGCGTCACCTACACCGAGAAAATAGCTGATCGATTGTTTCCAGCCATCTTTTGATATGTATGCATCTTCTCGTCTTTATACTTAAAAATCAAGGCTCATTAGATCTCAACACCTGTTATAGTCTCAACAGACGCTAAAACAACTTCTTGTGCGAAGAATAAGTTATCGGGACAAAAAATAGGACAGAAGGGGATAATCGGTCTACGTGGTTATTTTTGGGTACTTCAGAAAGCATTTTCCGCGTGCCACGGCGTCCTCAGCGGGCACTGCGAACGCGCCAGTTCCTGTATGAAGTTTAAGGCCGAATTTGTAGTGCGGCCATACGTACATGAATAGTACCCCTTCCAGATTGAACATACACAGCCAAGCTGTTTTAGGATAGATTTCGTGAGCAGTTGTTTTCTTTATTCGCTATAAACTAAGCATCCACCCGCTTATAGATAATTGTCATTGTTATAGTTATCTTTGAAATCTTCAACAAAATGTGCTTTTGCGACAGAATTTCGTTGCCAAGTCACAAATGCACTTTTAAACGGTTAATTTAGAGTACTCGGCTTTTTAGCGCTTTATGACGGAGTAGTATCTTCGGTGACTGAAAAAAGTAAAGTGCAACTGAATCGTAAGAATAATTTCCCAGTGAAAAAGACTGCTTTGTTGTGAATACTTCCCAAAGGCCTTAACCGGATCTCGTCATGGGGTAAAAAGCGCTGGTCTGCTTTTGGGTAACATATTCGGGCCAGCTTTTCTCAACTGTATATTCTTGGTTCACTGCGAGAACCGAGGGTGTTGCCAAATTTATGCTGTGATGGTGTTTCTTATCTACCATCATGGTTGTTAATTGCAAAATTTCAACTAGCCAAACTAGTTAAATTGTTGCAAAACTGCTTGCAGCATCACGTTGTTTTGTGCGATAAGACGAAACCGAGAACTCTGGCACAAAATTCTTTTACAGAAAATCTCCGTTAACCATGCCGCTTAATAAATTTATGATAAAAAGTATCATAATAATAATGATGATGGGTCAGAACAGATTCACTTTCAAACACCGTTCCCGAGGAAATGACTCCACATGGACGTTGATTGAAATATCTCCAGGTACAAACGGCGATATCGCAGTTTTTTCTTGTGGAAACCAGTCATATGGGCTTGGTTTTCCGCTTTCATTCAATATTTCCAAAGCCTTGACTCGTTGGGCAAATAAGATCACTTACCTCTACAAGTTCGTGGACAGTAAGTTGAAATGGAACGTCAGAACAGTTGTCTATATTAAGGTCTCTCAAAGAGAGCTCTCGTACGTGCGTGTCGCATTGTCGTGGCTTAATATGTTACGCGTCTACGCACTTGATTGGGTCGTTGATTACGACGAAAATGGACTGGTTCCGCATCTAGAACGGATGTTCCAATTTCGTGGCCTCTACCATTCCTGCGACGAGTACGTACAGTTGGGCGCCGAGGGAAGCACTAAGGAATCGTTCTCGACCGTGAGACGGCCGCTGGTTTTTTCTCGTAAATGTCACTCTGCGGAAATAAGTGGCCGGACGATGTGGTCACAAGAGTTTAGAAACCGGAAAATCATGTTTGCATGCTTACCTCAGATTTCTGTAATTACCGCATTAACAACCTGCCATGAGAATCAATTTCGCATTGTGTTAGATATTCTTAGGCTGCATAATGCTACACCACAATTGAACTATTACAGCGGGCATAGGGCGTCTATTGATGCCATGCTTCAAGGTAAAGCAGACATTCTTTTAACGCTTATTACAATGAACGCAGTCGATTCTGACTACCTTCTGTTCCCGAACGTCTTCGAGTTCAGGCATGAAACTTTCTACGCATGGAGAGCGAAGGAGGAGAGCACCGTGTCTTTTTTCGCTCTGATATCCAGCTCGAAAGCTGCTTGCACGCTCCTGCTGCTCACGGCTGGCGTAGCGTGGCTAGCGCTGGCATTTGTTCGTTTTCTGCAGCTTAAGCGGAATTCTTTGTCCCAAGTGCTGGTGGATTCACTTGTGTCTATTGTTGGGACGTTCTTCTCGGTATCAGAAGAAACTTGGGACACGAATGGAAGACCTTTCAGCCGTCGTTATATTTTCAGCCATAAGCTAGTTTTCGCTGTCTGGGTCATAGGAATTTTTCCTTTCTCAGTGTACTTCCGCGGTGAGTTGACGTCTCGGCTAACAGCCACACTTCCACCGAATAACGTTGATACTATTGACAAACTCCACTCAGAATTAGACAAGCGAAGAATACTCCCATGCGTCGTCAAAGGATCGTCATTCTACTGGCGCATTCATGAAAAAAATCGAACGAATGACGCCACATTGTATGCCAAGCTTCGGGAAGCCTACGAAAGAAAATATGGCGGCGTCGAGCTTTCGTTTAAATACGCTGACAGCTGCTTCCGCTGCGCTGAAAGGCCCGGTTTTGTGTGCTTTTACACTGCACACGAAGATTTCTCGGGAAGCAACCTCGGTCCGGACATTGTGGAGTCTCGCGAACGGTTGAATTTGGCGCTTATGTCCACCCCTGCGAGAAAAGATTTCCCGCAGGCGAGAGCCTACGGTAACCTGCTACAGAGAGTCTTTGAGACTGGACTTAATTACCATGGTTTTAATTCTCGACTACACTATGCGGATCAAACAGGCAATAAAGAACACCCCGGATTCGGAGCCGTTGTTGCTGAATCACAAGGATTACAGCTCTCCGAACTCGCAGAATTTTTCAGCTGGTTTTGCGCTTTGCTTGGGCTCTCTACGGTGCTACTGGGAGCTGAACTTTTCACAAGTTTCGTGTTGCGGCAAAGGGAGCCTCGCGCTAGGCAAAACGCCACTGAGTTGTTTGCTAGACAGCAAAAAAGATAATGAGACGTTTCCGTTTAAATCATCGCAACGCACTTCGAGGCACTGTTATTAAATTTGTTTGCGGCTTTTTAATCCTTACATTATCGTGGTCGTTATTGCTGCACTGCATAGTTTTCAGTTCCTCTCTTTTGTATCTAACGAACGTGTTTAATTTGAACTGGAGAGACCTGGGGGGCGAAAATGTAAATTTTGATTACTTGGGGGCTTCAGTTGTAAATATTTTAAATGGTTTTCCTAAATAATGGCGCCTACGACGAGAGATTTATGCATAGAAATCTGAATAAGCAGAATTGGGGCTGCAATTTTAGGAGGAATGTGGGTTTGAAATCGCACCGGCTGGTCCTGAAGGTAGGGAAATATTTTATGGCACCTTGGAATAATACAATGTATTTTCATTTCACAATGGTTCCGACAAAGCTAAGAAAATACCGTCCGCTGACTCCCTGCGACAATGAATAACCCGGGATTTGGTAGCTCGGGACCTCATGCCAGTACTCCCGTTACAGGTCGAAAAAACCAACAGCAATTCTTGCTACAACGCGGAGACCCTAGCACCTAGAAATGCCACTGTCCCATACGACATATGGTGAAATTCAGGAGAAGATGGATCACTCTTATTCAAAGAATTTTTCAGTAAGAATCCATTCGTTCAAAAAGCGGACATTTATTTCTTTATACCAAAGTCCACATTCTAATTTAGCGAAGTGTTGGGTAGAAAAAAATACGCGCTAGAGTATGTTTTTAGTGCATGTCCCAATGGCAACCATTTCAAAAAAAGTATGGTTTCTCTTAGGACTACTGGGAAAATCTGGGCTATGCCTGGACGGTTCTGACCCAGGCAGAGCAGAGCGATAGAAAGGTTGGGGCGTGTTCCTTAAGGACAGCTTAATCTCGCAAAAGCGCCTGAAAATGTCTCAGTTCAAGGCTCGCCCTTTAGAAAAAAATTAAAGTCGTTCCACTCAAGGTGAAAGTTGTGATAAGTGCAGAGCAGTGATTCACCATAATGGCCTGCGACGGCACCGTTACCCGACCACTGCTACCAACAATCACGCTCTTCGCCGCCCTGTCTCACTCCTCTTTTGATGAATTGAATGGAGGTTTGTCCAATGCAATTCAAATTTCCCGCTTTCGGAGTGCTCGCGCGCCCCCTGCCTAGAACCTTGAGAGTGGGAGTTCTGTTCTTTCTGGGCTTGCTTACATCCCGCATGTGCCGGCGCCTCACTGCGCGGTTTGGAACGAGTCGTTTTTGGGGGCCGCTTGTTTCACTTACTATCGTATAAAACCGACCCAACGGGCATTCTCAACTAAATGAACGCGAGGGCTGCCAGTTATATAGGCAAATGTTGCCTGAAATCTGCCTGCAGTTTTCTTTGCGGTAAACAATGTTGGAGATGTATTACAGGCGCCAGCGGTTCAGCAGCTTCGAACGGTAATGACTTTATTAAACGGGCTCATGAACTGAAACCCTTCCCGTTCCACCGAGGTATAACGGGTGAACGGTAATGACTATATCAACGGCTTGGTTTCGAAGCCTCTGAGGGACGCCTTTATAGTACGCCGTCGGGATCTAGTTGTGTCCGTTATCTCGGTGCGCCACCTGATTCCGGCAGTCACTTGGCATCGAACAGTGTTACAGAGGGTGAGCTACGACGACAAGGCGAGCCCCTAAAATGCTTTGCACTTCATACCTGCTACATTGGGTCCAGCGTCTGCCAGTTTTGTGTGGCGAAGAAACACGGCGAACAGACTCATTTTGCCTCGTCAAGGATTCAGTGTCACTTCAAAAATGGGATGTACTCTGACGGTGCATGCTGGGCCGCTTTCATACGAAGCCCCTCAAACGAACGTGGCCGTTTCCCTGCGTAATATGGGTTGGCGAACTGAAATGCGGGAAGTCACGTGGAATACCTGTCATTTACCATTGTTTTGCTTGCGCAGGAGAAAAGCGAAGTCTACAAGGACCCTGCTTCACCCTCGATAAGGGCTTTCATTCTTGCCTTCATGGCTGGACGCACTACGAGCGTACAGTTATCGCTTGCACAACGCGACACCGCGTGATTTGCTCGTCACAGAATATACGCTTTGTTGTTTCTTCTCTGATTTTGTTTCGGTTTGCTTTTACGCAGCTATTGAATGATTTTATTGCTGCAAGTGTAGGGAAGACGCTAAATAGTTGGGATATAGCGCGAGGGGCGTCACACGAGAGCCATACCGAGAACGAAAAATGTGTTGAAGGAGTTTTATGGCATGTGAGCCGTAATATTCGGGTGGGATACTTTGTAACCTTCTAATTCAAGTACCGGATGCGCTTGCTGACTGAATTCTGAAGCCATGTCCGATTGTCAAACGAGAATGTGAAAAACGCGTGGCAGGATTCCTGCAAAAATATCCGCTGGAGCTCGTGCCAAATTCGTTGAACTGAGAAGCTGATTAAAGATGCACCTTTTTTCAGCCCTCGGGTTCTTTTCTTGGGTGCGAATTCTCTCCGGCCGTCTGCGTAGTGAAGTGAGAATTTGGTATTGGGTTTGCGTTGGGCTTGCTTGTGGCGGCTGCTTCAAGTGGACTTTGTTGTTGAGGGGCCGGAACTAAGGCCGTCATCTGCGCGCATTTTACCCAATGGGGAAGCCGAGATTCTCTGCTGGTGCAACGTTGTTTGTGACGTGGCAGGGGTGCCAACGTCTCATGAGATTGGTTACAATACGGAGTCCCTCGTTCGTCGTGGCTGCTCGGGCAGTTACAATCATGAACAGGTCACCATTTGTCCAGCGCGCGTCCAAAGATCCGTTTCAATATTTATAATTGTTTGACACGTATATCGCCAAAACTAGTTGTGAACCTGGAATGAGAACACAAAGGAGGTCTCCGTTTGCAGTCCCGCTGAAGGAGATCGCTTCGGTGATCCACACTGCACATCACCTCGTTGAAGGATGAGGCTCAATGCGGACGCATTACCCGTCGTTATTCGGTGCTCGCCGCCATAGTTTGAGCGATTGATCGTCTAAGTTTGTCGTCAGAACTATTATCGTAAAGCAAGAAGTCCCTCGTTCGTCATGGTCGCTGTGGCAGTTACAATGATGAACTGATCACCGCCGTTGGGCATCGTGGGTAAGGGTAGCTGTAACAAACCGAATGCCGTGACGGGAACAATTCTCGCTCGCCGCCCCTTCTATGTCTACGTATTCAAGGGAAGCTTGAATGTCGCTTACCGAGAAGTGCGACTCAACCGGAATCACCCCTTGTCAGTATGGCTGTTTAGAGCGCTCCGCCTTGTTTACGTTCGGGGTGTATAAGCAGGACAGGCGAAGTGGATGACACCTATCGGCAGCCTAGAGAAAACGCCAGATGAATTCCCCAGGAAGAATCCTTGGTTCGAAAATCTGGAAGTAAACAAAAGCAAAGGGGACTTATCGTGATTGTGAAAACTGGCAGTTATTTTGGACCTCTGAAATCCAGAAGGAGGGAAGCAATACTGCGAAGAACGGTTACAAGTTTCTTCCCATCGTCGCTGTGTGCTGCTCAACGACGACCTGGTAGCCTTTGCTTCACATCTGCAGCGAACTCTTCGGCTTGGTGATCGGGTTATTGTCGCGAATCAAGTGCTTTGTGTATGTGTGGACCCGTGTTCTGTTAGCGTATTGATGCTCGTCAGCCGATGCCATTTCATACGGATGGGAAGACCAGGCGATGGATACCAGAGCTACCTCCATCCATTTGCGAGAGACGAATGGCCACCATTCTCTTTCTTCGTGTCAGCGTGTAATGAACTGCTAATCTTCAGCGTGAGAACATTCGTTACTTTCCGGCGTCGTGAAATATTTCTCAGTTACACAATGGTCCGTCCTTCAGAGCGTGTCGAAATATTCAGTGAATTTACCTTTACACCATCGGGTGTCCCAGGCCTGCGCGACATAGACAAAGCACCCGATGGACAACGCGATATAAACTCTAAGAGTGCATTTTTTATTTTCCCAAGAATGCAATTCTTGTTAGATGTTATCAGCTTTCGGAGCTAACGCACTGTTGATGTTTTTCCCCTGCGCGAGGTGTTAGAGAATTTTTTTATCAGCAAAGGTCCACGCTGCATGAAGAATTGTAGTTCTGACATCGATAAACTTGCGCTGCGAGGGATTTTTAGCGTTAAAAGACAGTCCGAAAGGATTGCATTGGTGTATGGTAGCCACAACGCCGAAACTTGCTTTTTTATGCCTGAAAACTTTCACGTTAGATTTTATGTCGATATTCTTGGTGGGTACCTGATATTAACTGGACGCATCTATAGAACGAGGAACGAAAGCTGGGACCTCGGCGAGTATAGGGGCCGTCATGTGCTCAACAAAAGTCGGTCAGCTATTTTGTGAAGCACTTCATGCAAAGCGAGTTTGATTCTTTGTGCACTGTCTGTGTGTGCTAGTCTGCGATTCAAGTCCTTCGTGTGTTCTGCTGTGACAATCTGGCGTCGTAACAAATCCTGTTTTCTTCTTGTAGGTGATGTCGAAATTATTCATACGCTAAGCTTAACTGATCGCAGACAACAACGGTATTCTTGTGTGGGCCCGTGTTTATGTTTCTGGTGTTTGGGCATTCATGTTCGTGAGCCTATGAGATTGCTTACGGCTTCAAGGACCGACCTTTTCAGGCAACAAAAAGAAAATCTACCGCCATTAGGACGTGAAAGAATAACTTCCGCCTTCGCCGTATCCGTCGGCGGGTCACGAACGGTTAGTTTCCAGTGCGATACCATTCCTGTCTTGCTGCTTCTCGAAGGATTTCACGGGTCTGCTTTAAATTCGGTGGTCAGAGGGTATTTGAAAAATGCCTCAGTTTACTTTCCAGGCCTGCGGGATATAGACATGTAGCCGGAAGGGCTACGTGTTACGATACCTAAGGGGACATCTTTTATTTTTTCAAGAACATTTGTTAGACGTGATCGGTTTCCTAGACCAGTGTATTCCCTTGATTGTTTTTCACATTTTCCCCCCTTCCACGGCGTGTGGTATGCGTTGCGGGACGCGTTGGACTTTGGCATCGATGAAAGTGCACCTCAGTGGAATTTTTAACGTTAACAGAGAGTGAGATATCGTTGCATTGGTGTATGGTACTCAACACGCTGAGACTTCAACTTTTTGATTGCCTGAATACTTTCACGTTAGATTTTCTGTCGATGTTCTAAGTGGATGATACTTAATTATTATGAGGTTTAACGCGCTTATGCTATACAGGCGATGTGTGGCGCTGTAGTGGAGTGCTCCGGATTAACTTTGACCACCTCGGGGTCATAAATGTGCGCCGAATTCTCGAACACATGGCCGTTTTAGCTTTTCACCACCATCGGAAAAGCGGCCTCAGCCGCCGGGAATCGAACCCGTGTCGTTGGGCTCAGCAGCACTATGCCATAGCCACTGAGCCACCACAGCGGGACGGTCGGGGAGATTAATTAGACGCATCGGTGGACCGAGGAACGGGAGCTGAGACTGCGGCAAAAATAGGGGTCGTCATGTGGCTCATCAACAGTCAGTCAGCTGCATCTGCGCAGCACTTCATGCCAGCTGAGTTTGATTTGTCTTGCACTGTGTGAGCGCAGGTGGTGGTTCAAGTCCGACGTGGGTTATGCTGTGGCTATCTGGAATCGTCACAAAACTTGTACCCTTCTTTTAGGTGACGTGATTCTTTATACGCCAACCTTGGCATATCGCAGACATTCGCGGTAGTTCTTTCCACACCTGTCAGTGCCGAATTGTAGGCAAGCTCCTCAGAGTACTCCATCATGCCGCATACGCTCGCAATGCGACGGGGAAATGCCAATAACAGCTCCCACCGGAAGTTCAATTTAGTGGCTTCGTGGAAGCCGTTCAATATCAAAGCAAGGCGAAAATTTTTCCGCGACAATAACGGCGCGAGCAGCGACTCGCTGTGATGGTATTACGGAAGGAATATGAAAAACGCTAGAGGCGCAACCCTGCCCTGTTATGCTAGGAATGCGACGGTTCCCATCGATTGAGGAAATTACACCGACAACCTATCAGGATTAAACCGCAGCAGCCATACACTGCCAGTAGTTGTTCCTCATAGAGTTTCTTCTGATCGTTTTTGACTGTCCGTTCTGTTCCCGACGGCCCCCCCTCAGCACAACCGGAGCGTCAGCAGCAGAAAGCTAACCGATACCTGCATCACCTTTCGGCGACGAATTATTCGCGGAACTGTTCGTGCCCTGTGCGTGTGTAAACCAAAACTTCATCTAAAAGAACACAGAGGAATTGATAGCTGGGTGGCTCAAATTAAGTGAAAAGCCGTGTTCATTGCCTTAGTTCACATTTTATACAATTTTGTCGCAGACATGGCCCTAATCAAGTTAAAAAGAGCCGTTAAAGTTTCAAATAACCCAGAGAGGTTTGTGTTTCTGGGAGCTGCATAAAAGTAGGCTTGCTTGGGTGGACGTTTCTTGCTTCCTTTCTAAACTTTGTTGATATGTGTGACATCTTTGCGTACTCGGAAGCGGTTTTGCGGTTTTCTCGCTCACGTTTCAACGGCAGAAATAGAGTTTTCAGTCGCGCGCTCGCCTTACTGGGGACAGCCATGCATGAATTCCGCGCGGAAGCGTAAACTGCCGTCACGGTCTGCTCAGCAGAGATACCAGATCCTCAGAACAAAACGTCGGTAGAAAATTGCTGAAAATACCCAAACAAAACGCCAACTTGAGCTGAATGATTTAAAAGTAGCTAGAAAAATCGCCAGTTTGAGCAAAGCGATGCAAGTCATTTCTTTTCGATGGCTTGCGCAGAAAAAGATCCAAAATTTCGAGAAGTATCAAAACTCGATCACAAATATTATTCATCTGCTACGGATCCAAAAAACGGCAGTTGTTACCCATATTATGTTGCTTAACCATATTCTGCTTTTGTGTTTAAGAAATATGAATAATCATACAACGTGCGTTTGCTGCAAACCGTCCTTCACATTTTTCGCTGCCTTCTTACGTTCCTGCCGCCAATTACAAACCGTCATTCACGCTTCGCTCCCCTCTGTGTGGAATTTCAAGTGCCCGTGAACTGCCTAAACATCATACCCTGAACTGAAGGCGTTGGTTAAAGTCGCTGACGCAAAAGTGCGCAAAAGTGTCGCAAAAGTGCTGCCACTGCAGTTTTGTTGAAAGTTAGGCGTCATATCAAATGGAATTCAAATGATATCTCAAGTAGATGTCAAATTAGTGCGGGTTTTTCGTGGTTGTTCAAACATCTTACGAGATCAGACCTCCTCGTTCATCGTGGGTGAGCGGCCAGAACGTCTCATAGGCTGGTGACACTATCCAGCACGCGTGGAGCGCAGTGTTTCAAGATTGCTTAATTGTTTAAGATGTTGGAGCGAATTTCTGGTGCTTTGTGCCACGAATCTTGTCCAAATTAGTAGTGAATGTAGGGCAAAAGATCAAATCAGGCTTTTCTGTGGAGTCCTGTTTAATACAGGTCGATTTGGCGATTCAGCACTGCACTTTACTTCGTTCAAGGGTCGACAGGGTTGAGGGCTCGCCACCCGGCTATTGTCGGCGATCTTCCCGGCGGTATCAATAAGTGACCGTACCTTTCCGTGTCAGAACCACCACCTCAAGCGAATGGGCTCTTGGTTCCTCGTGGCTGCAGTTGCAGTTACAGTGATGAACCTATCACCGCATCTTGTCTAGGAAGTATGAAAATGTGAGTGCTATTCACCTCAAGCGCCACATTTTATTTCAGCTAGTGTCCTCGTCAGCGTTCGTGAAGTAATCGTTGGCAAACGTAGCTGCAGCGTTTCAGGACATGCAAGGGACAGCTCTAGGGCGCAGTCCCTTTCTGTGGCCCGATATCCAGGAATATGACTAAGGGAAGGTTGCCTGTCGCTGGCCACGAAGTACAACTCCACCAGATGTCTCCCGATGTCCGTGGCGACATCGGGCGACATCTCAGTGCCTCTGTGCCTCTCAGAGTCAGCAATGACCTCTTGCTGTGCTCCCGCCATGTGTAATACGTCGCCCAATTAAATAATTATAGGCGTCATACAGAAATCACACATGCACTTATTTCTGTATCCGATCTTTATATGCTTGAAGGATTCCGCATCATTCGGAAATACTAAGCCGTAAACCTTGCGCTTCAGGCGGCCGGCAACACAGCCTACAAGGTGGCTTTCTCTGTACTCTGGACAATTCATTAGCCCAAGACAAAGGTATGCACGCATCCTAGAAGTGTTGTAGAGGCACAGTGGATTGCGTGCAGCCGTGCTTTCAGACAACCAACAGGTTGTGGCGAGGCCACCTCAACGACAAATACATTGAAGCTCCATCCCATAGTTACACCAAAACAGCGTCCGCACACTGTTTCGCGCGGCGAGCGAATTAACGGAAGTATGCGGCGACAACAGTAAATAACAGGGATGGTGGCTGAATGGTCGTGCACGTGCACTGTGAATTAACTGGGGCCGTGAACCAGTGTGCGGGATGGCCTGTGTTCCCACTTGTTGGCATGTCTGCGTGCCATCGCACTGGGCGAGAGGTTTGGTCGTTTTAGAAATATCCCCAACAACCACGGTAATTATGTTCTGCATTTACTCTCAAGAGACCCACCACTAACCTTAAAAAAAAACTCCTTAGAGCGAGGCATTATGACACATTGAGTCCCAACCGACATTGCATATGTGCATTTATTCGGAATCTGTTGCACAAAATCCAGCAATAACCGATCAGGTGGAATACTTCTACCCACCGTTGAACGTTGTTAGTGAACGTCTGGCATTACTGTGTGTTTGGTTCATACCAATGAGTCGTGTAGAATATGGCGGTGGTCAGTGCAAAATAAAGGGACGTTGTTAATGTGCACGTGACACGACATCATTGCCGCGATATTCTGACGTTATGGCAATTGATGTCTTGTTAGAATTTCAGCACAATGTATGCACAGCTGGGCTGCGCATACCTGCCAGCTTTCATATAACGCAAGCCTTCAGGAAGGTGCCAGTTTCATCCTGTGCTCAAGACACCACACAGACCTTTCAAACAGACGGACGTAAAATTGTACCCAGATGGCAGCCAGGTCGTCAACAAACAACATCGTAATATTGTATCGTGTGTGCACGAACTGTTTGTGTATTGTGTATTGTGTGTGCACGAACTGTGTGGGTGTGTAATTAAGACGCGTTGTTCAGAAGCATCCTAGCGCACATGTTCTGGTGACTATATATTGTCTCTCGCGTTGACGTCTGACTGTAAGCCCGGTGTTGCTCTATAAAACTTTGAAAACCGTCTTAGTACACATTATAGCGTCCTGACTGCTCTGGCTCCATGTGGATAGTGTTTGAAGAAGGAAATGTTCTTGCTACCCCTACGCCTACACCGTGAGATCACTCTGCACTTTAATGCTGTGCTTGTTCTGTTGTGAGAGGGAACTTTCTTGCGGAGGTGATCAGCGCACGTGTAATTCCATCACAGAATGCCAGCTACCTACCATGATGGTCCTCTGTTCATTTTTTTCTATGTCTTGGTAATCAATTAATAATTGATAGCCCCTGAGATTACCGTGATGCTTCTTTTGTTTCCGAAACCTCCAGTTAGGTTGCCAACACTGACTAGCCGCTGTGACACTTGTTGATCGTAAAATGTTTGCTGTGACGCATATCTTGAAGTAATGCTCAGTCGGAGATGGCACTGTTTGTTCAACAATAAGTGTTCCGGTGTTCCGCGTGTTTTCCTTTGTAACAGTGTGTACAATAAAGTTTTCTTGGGGACACTGGAGAAACAATCAATTTTTGTGTCTTTTAGAGTGTATTCGTTCATGAGAAATGGCCTTAGTACTCACTCAAGTGTGTTCGGCTATGTTCGTTGCAAGTAAGGGTAAAAGCATTCTACGGGTTAAAATGTGCACCACTGGATGGTGGAAATTATTCGTGGGTCACGTGGAGGATAGATGGTGTGTAATTGTTTATATGACATCATGCTTTTAAAGCTTTTGAAATTGGGGCAGCTAGATTCCTTAGTGGTCAAGAAAAGGAAACAAGCGATTACCATTAGTGGGAGCTTCCCGAGCACGGTGGTGTCCTGTAAGCTAAGGTCGCTGAGACTGTTGGGCTTTGTTTTGTAACGGTAGGACACTTTACTTTTGTGGTTTTCAATGCTATTGGTAGAGATCCATACGACGGCATTGTAGTTTCTTTCCGTGGGAGGTGTTTAATTTAAGCAGGAATATTCCAGTGACGTATGCAAAAAAGGTAACATGAGGCGATAAATAGGCTCAAGAACCTATAGGCTCAAGAAGATCCTACGGAACTCTTTGGCAGCCAACATCGTCACGTGTACCGGTAACAAACATTTTAGAGATAAGCGTCAAAAGATATTCACATAACATACTACCGATGAAATTCTATTTGACTTGATGGTACTATTGGTGCTTCAACTGCTTCTTGTATTATAGCTCTGTTCGCTTGACTTCACTGTTACCTTAGCACATTTTGTGTAATTTCTAATTTAAGGTACTCTTTGTATTTTCGAATTTCGCGTCCTCATTCTTTTTATCTGTTTTGTTTAATGGTACTCCTGAAAACCCTGCTATCTCCCTCCTCCTGATATGAATGCCTCCGTACCCTTGAGGGTACAACAAATCAAATGAAATGAAGAGAAAAAGAAGCAATGCCACAAAAACACAACCTTTGCACTACGACATTAGAACTGTTAATGAAGTCACAGCTTCACAATGCAGCTTGAAGTACCCGAAACAATTATACACTTTACACTAAACTTCCTTTCCTTCACCGAAGCGACGCTACTACCCATCCCAACGAGGACGCAGTAAAACGTGCGCACACTTTCCTAAACAGAACCAACGAACGCGCTTTCTTGTGAAACATGACAGCGCTCACTTTGCTTCGCCGATATCACAGCCCTGCTCGGCCGCTTCTTTGAACTCCTGCGCCAATTAAAATCATCCAGATTATCGTGACACCGCAATTTCTACATTTCAAAAGCTTTTCTAGTTTTCCAAAGGATACCAGGTTCCCGAATTTACTTAATTGCCAGGACTAACACTGCGCACAGCGGGACCGCCATTTTCCGAAGCTGCAGCGACAGAACGCCAGACCAGCTCTCGCTCCAGCGTAGCTACGCTTCGCTATTTGAAACAAGGCTGCTATGGACACCACTGCAAAGTGGTCTCTCGTGCCAGTTTGGAAAGGGGTCCGTTCCTTGGGGGCCCACCAAGAAAAGTTTAGAACACTGTCGACCATAACTGAATCGCCTAAGCAAGTTACGAACTGGTTACAGTCTCCGTACCAAACATGTTTTCTCTCTGTCTAATGCCAAAGTAACAAACGCATCCTCCATTGGGAGAAAAGGCGTTGTGGTAGTGCAGGTTAAGTATTAAGCTGGTCAATTGCGAGCAGTTGTTGCCCTTAACAAGTTTGCCTTCATTTTTACAAACTGCCGCCTTAAAAACCAGCGGCATGTTTCTGATCGTGTCTTCAGTTGATGCCTCGCATTAACTATCATTTTTAGTGCTCACATGCTGTTCGACTACCTATTACTGCGCAGCATTGTGATTCGTGCAAATAATATCAAACACTTCCAGCAATAAGGCTTGCTACATCATTGTTCAGTGCGGTAGCTCTCAACCGCTATTATGGAGCAAAGATCTATGCACGGAGAATTTCCCTCAAATACGTCTGTTTATAAATGTGCTGTAGTTATCATCGTGATAATTATTATGTGTCAAAGTGCTCACCAGCGTCGCCACCAAACGAACTCGACGTCGACACCGCATGTACCATTGGCTTGGTGCAAATGACGATACTGCAGTTTTATCTTACCAGCCGGATGAGCTAGGCCCATCGCTTGTAGGCGATATCCCCAAATCTTTGACTCTTCGGGCATGTAATGTGGCTGATCTTTACAAATTTATGTACAGCAACATAAAATGCAGTATCAGAACAGTACTCTATGTGATGGCGTTTACAAGTTCGCTCGATTTTTTGCGTGTCGCAGTGTCACGGACTGCCAGTATCTACGTCATTAGGTTGTTTACTACAATGAAAAGGAAAGGTAACGCCTTTAACGTCACTGTTCACGAATTAAAGCTGGTACCATTGACTACGAAAGCGGCGCAATCAGTCGATGAAGGAAGCGAAATTGCATTGATCTCAAGGATCACAAGAACGCAGATATTTTGTCGCAAATGCCGTTCTGTTGAAATTCTTAGTGAGGCGAAGTGGTCAGAAGCATTTAGAAGACGAAAGATCACCATCGCATATCTGCATCCCGTATCTTCCAGACAATATGCCCTGACAACATGCCGTGAGATTCAGTTCAACGTTGAGTTGGAGCGTGTCAGGGTGGTCAGTCCTTCCCCAAAGTCAAACAATTACAGCAGTCTGGCAGAATCTATGCAGGGTACGTACGCGCAGTAAAGGAGATATTCTTGTGGTGCTGATTGCAAAGAACAATGAGAAGTATGTGCAGGCTCAGTTTCAGAGCAGTTTTGAAAACAGGGAGGACACTTTCTGCGCGTGGAGAGAGAAACATGAGAGTACTGTGTCTCTTGAAGATGATATCAGCACGAAAGTTGCTTGCACGCTGCTGTGGCTCACTGCTAGCGTGGCGTGGTTAGCGCTTTCATCTGTTCGTCTTTTGCAGCTTGAGCGTAACCCTTGACCCATGCCCTACTAGAGTCACTTCTCCTACCATTGGTATGTGCTCATCAGTACTCGAAGGAACTTGGGGTCCAAATTGAAGTTCTTCCAGTCGTCGTAATATTTTCAGCCACAAGCTTCTTTTCGCTGTCTGGTTCCTGCGAATTTTCCCCCTTTTCTTTTTTTGCGGTGAATATATCTCGAAGAACAGCGAAACATTCGCCAAAGTGTGTAGAGAGTGTAAGCAAACTTCGCGCAGAATCGGGCCGGCGAAGGCTACGCCGATGCTTCCTCAAAGGCTCCCCCTCCTTCTGGAAACATTTATGACAGAAATCGAACGAGTGACGCGACATTTTCCGCCAAGCTTTGAGAAGCCTACATACGGAGTCAAGGTGAGGCCAAACCGACGTTCAAATACTTTCCTGACTGCTTCCGCTGTGCTAAAAAACCAGGTTACGTGTGTTTTTCGGCCCCACCCAAGTGGTAAGAAGGCAACCTGACCACGACCACTGTGGAGTCTAGCGAGCTGCTCAATTTGGCCGTATATTCTATATTTCACACCTACCAGAAAAAAAAACTAACTGAAAAAACTAACGCCTGAACTAACCTAAAAAAACTAACCTGAAAAAACTAACGCCTAAAAACTACCAGAAAAAAACTAACGCCCATTGTTACCTGCTTGAGAGAATCTTGGAGACTGGACTTAAAGGAGCCATGAAGACAAAATACAAGTCGGGCTTATTATAAGACTGCTTAGTCCCGATAACAATGACACCAATATCACCGCAATCTTCGAACAAATAACGGAGATATTAAAGAAAGCGTGTGAAGCAGTCGCGACCCCCTAGCCAATTTCCCGCAACTTTTCTATGACGTCACAGAGCCTTGTTTGTGCGATTGGCCGCCGCCTAACTGACCTGTCGCGACGACACATGACTGGACGTCTGTAGTGGGGCCTCTGGTTCCATTTGACCGCATCACTTGAATGCTAACGTGCAGTTAACGCACTAAAAATTATGTTTTATTGTCGGCCCGTATGACGTCATTCTTGCTCATAACACGTCATTGTGGCGCAAAATTTGAAAGTTTTTAAATACTTCTTGCTTTTTTTCGTTAAAAAAACATCTTTTGTGGCTGCAATGTAGCTGAGTGAGATACTGAATCCTAGTTCTTTAAAATTAAACAAAGTTGTATTTTCTCTTCATGGCTCCTTTAATACTTACCATTCCTTCAATTCTCTATTAGATTGCTTTATTCGAATGAAAGAGAAGTATACTGCAATTATAGCACATCTGTCGCCGAAGAGCAGGCAATCCATCTTTCAGATTACACAGATTTTCACCTGGTTTGCAGCTTTGTTTAGGCTATCTGTGATGCTCCTAGGGGGTAAAGTTGTTACAAATTTTATGTGAAAATAACAGACTGCCTCGCGTAAGGCGGAAACCAGTGTTCTCCAGAAGGTGTGCAAATAACAGTATACTTTGAGGGCCTGACATCAAACTAGATTTCGCAGTTCTTGTATTAATCACATTTACTAATGGTGTGGGGAGCGCCTTGGCACACCTTCTAGCCTAGAGGGTGTTGCCCGGAGCCCCTCGTCGCGAGCACCCTTCCCTTGCCCTCCTCGCCGGTGCCCGAGGGATGGCGCGAGTGGACGTGTAGGAGCGGGCGGTGGAGTGAGAGGAGAACCGCGCGCGGAACTAGGACTCGGGACAGAGAGTGTTTCTGGTGATGGTGTGTGTGTGTATGCCCGGACGGGCGACAGCGCGTTGGAAGATGTGAGTAAAGAGTTCTTTCACGCAACCGCAGTGTGCCTCATTCCTTGGCATGCCGTAGAGAGCAGGCCCACATCTGGCGCCCGAACGTGGGGCTGATGTCAAGCCCACCCGTGGACATTTGCTCTCTGCGGCTGCCGGGAAGGGGCCCACTGCGGTTTGGGACGGCATTCCTTTGTTCCGGGAAGGAAGCGCCATTTTGGCAGTGGGAGACCAGGGTTTGAGCCGTATAGATGCATGTTTGTAAATTAGTTTTGAGTCCAGTTTTTTAGTTTGCTTAGGTTTTGCGATGGCTGTGGATGCCTGAAGTTTTCCCTTGCGTTCTTTTTTTCTGTTGTTTGGTTAACGGCCTAAGTGGTTACATTGCGAGTGTATTTAGCGTTTGTAGGGATATTAGTCGCTTGTGCATTTTGACGTGTCCCTACTGTAGTTTTTTTTTTGTATTTTATGTGGCTGTAGTTCAGCCCCGTTGGTCCAATGTATTGTCTTGAAGTTCCTTTTTTGCTTCCATTGTAGATTTGTGAGTGGAGTGTGTGTGTCGCGTTGCGTATGTAGTTGGCGCGGCTTCCTCTGTATCTTCGCGTCTACAGTTTGGCGTGGTTGAGCCAGCTTTTTGTTGGGTAGTTCGCTGGAAATGGCTCCTACCACAAGGAGAGAGACGGGAGAGAAGGAGGAGCCGCAGGGCTCGGGGGGAGACTCAGCGGCCGCTGCGCAGGAGGCTGCTGATCAGTTGCAGCCCGCAGATCTCGCCTCAATGATGAGGCAGATGACTGGGATGTTCGCGGAGATGACCCGAATGCTCGGTTCGGCGCCAGCGGCTCCCACCGCGGGTCCTGTAGTGCCAGTCTTGAAGCCGCGTTTGAATATCGAGGTTTCCTCCTATTCCGGCTACGGAGACGTGAAATCCGTTTGCGAATACCTGCAGCAACTGGATTCGTATCAGACTGCGGTAGGCGCATCGGATGATGACGTGCTGAGGCGGGTCCTGCCCGTGGCACTGGTAGGAAGCGCTGCGCGTTGGAGGCGCTGCCAACCGGCTTTCGAGTCGATGGCAGATTTTAAGGACCGCTTCCGCGCTGAATTCCTGCCACCCGATTACGAACACCGTATGAGGGACGAGCTTGCCCTTCGCACGCAGCACCCTGAGGAGAGTCTCCTCGAGTACGTGCGGGCTATGCAGGAGCTGTACGAACGGGCCGACCCCGAAGCAGCCGACGCGGTCAAGGTAGCGCGCGTGTGCAGGCAATGCCACCCGCGTTTCAGACCGTACCTGCGGGGCCGGAGTTTTCGCAACTTGGAGGCCCTCGCACAAGAAGCGCGAGTAATTCAGGCGGATTTACTCGCCGAGCTTCACTACAGGTTGCCGCCGAGACCTGAGGAATCGCTCGAACCGGGTTGCGCCCCTCCTTGGTTGCGCCTGGTCGGGAGGGGGAGCGGATAACGGCCCCACAAACTCCTCGGTCGGAAGCAACGCAGGCGACGGAAGAGGGAGGCAGGACGAAACAGCCCGCTTGTGCTGGTTTTGTCGCAAGCCTGGCCACTTCTCCCGTCAATGCCCCGAGAAAATGCGTAGCACGCAGGGAAACTCGGATCGCCGGCGACGGTGAAGGACGGTGGCTCGTCGTCGCCGGCGGGAAGCGGGAAGAGGGGGCCAGACAGAGGGGGCGCGAGGGAGCCCCCAGGGCACCCCGAAGCTGGCGTCGACGGGCAACTGGCCCCCTCCGCATGCAGGGCGCAGGGAGACCCCTCTTCGTCTGCCCCATTCATGCGAGTGCAATTAGTCGGTCAAGAACTTTTTGCACTGGTCGACACGGGCTCGACGGTTTCTCTCATCGGGGACGAAATCTTCGAAGCCTGCCGGAAAAGAAGAATCCGGGTCAGGCCCGCCGAGACACCCTTGAGCTTAGCAGCGGGTTCGGCAAAAGCAGACGGAGCCGTGAGACTCACGCTCGCTTTTGATGGCAGAAAGCGCAGACAGCGTTTTGTTTGCTTGCCTGGTTTGTCTGTTCCAGTCATACTGGGCAGAGATTTCCTCTCGAGGGAGGGTGTTGTGCTCGACATGGGGAGGAACGGCTATCAGTACGGGCCGCAACCCCCTTTCTTTCCTTTCGCGAACGCGCCGATGCATGGTTTACAACCGCACGGGGCAAATAAACTCTACTGCGCTGCGAAGGCCAGGGAGAGGCGTCAGGAAAGATGAGCGCTGATGTAGAAGCGGTCGTCGCATCTTTTTCAGGATCCGATGATCAGCGCCGAATGTTGGCGGAAAGTTTGCTCCCCTTATCGGAAGGGGGTGGCGGAAGCGCGCGCGCCGAGTGCAGTGGTTTCAAGGGCGGCGCGGGCCACCCCGAGAGGGGGAGGAAAGGGCCGGACGGAGGAGTCGAGGCCGGCCGCAAAGGGAAAGAGGAGCGGCATCTCGCAGCGGCGATTTCTCGCCCCCCGAGAACAGAGGCAGAAAGGAATCTGTCTTGGGGGGAGGTAGTGAGTAAGGAAGAGCTCATTGAGGCCCAGAAAGCAGACGGTCTGTGCCAGCGGGTGCTGAAAAGGCTAGCGAGCGGCGTAGCTTGCACCGGTAACGCTGAGGGGTTTGACGCGTATCTGCTGGGCGACGATGGCTTATTACTTCGCTACATTCCCCAACTGGACGACGAAGAGGCGGTTTCATCCCCCTTTCGAGTCGTGGTCCCAAGGAAGTTGCGGAAACGGTTCATGCGGTACTTTCATGACTCAGCGCTGGCAGGACATGGCAGCGGCAGTAAGACTTACGACAAGTTATGCCGTGTCGCGACCTGGCCAGGCATGAGGAGAGACGTAATGAGCTATTCCCGCGCTTGCCCTCTTTGCCAGGTAGCGAAGCCGCGCGCTGGGAAGCCTGTGGGTTTCATGAAGCCGGTGGAAAGCAGCTACCCGTGGCAGATTGTAGCGTGTGACGTAATGGGACCCCTCCCAAGATCCGCGCGAGGAAACCAGTTCATTCTGGTTATAACGGACCACTTTTCTAAGTGGGTGGAGTTGTTTCCCCTTAGAAAGCTAGCGTCGGAGCGGATCGTAGAGAAGCTGTTGGAGACATTCACTCGTTTCGGCTTCCCCTCCGACCTGATCACTGACAATGCTTCGTATTTCACAAGCAAAGTCTTTTCAGACTGTTGTCGAGCGCTGCACATTCGGCACAGGAAAACGAGTCCTTGTCATGCTCAAAGCAACATCACTGAGAGGGTGAACCGGAACCTGAAGTGCATGCTGGTTGCGACAACCAAGGAGCATAAGGACTGGGACGCGCGTTTGCCTGAGCTGGCTTTCGCGACTAGGACTACCGTAAATAGGTCAACAGGGTTTGACACCAGGTTACCTAAATTTCGGTAGAGAGATCGCTTTTCCAATGGAAAATGCACTGCTGTACGCGGCGGCGGGTAACGCCCCTTCTCTGTCGCAGTACGCGGCTAGGCTCCGGGAACGCCTTTGGCCAGCGCAACGCACGGCTCGGGAGAACCTCGACGTGGCGCGCATGGAGCAAGCCGAGCAGTATAACAAAGGCCGTCGTCACCTTGTGTACAACATCGGTGACCTAGTGCTAAGGAGAACACACCCACTCAGCAACGCTGCACGCGGTTTCACCGCAGCGCTCGCACACAAATGGCAAGGGCCATACAGAATTACGGCGCAGACGACTCTGCTCACGTATGAGATGCGGCTTGAAAGCGACAGCTGGTGGTCCTGTGCACGTTAGGTCTCAAGGCCTATCATGTTCGCACTGGCGATGACGAACAGGTGGTAGCGGAACCAGAAGGTGGGAGTCCCGCTTCTAGGACAGAACGGCCGGCGATAGGGTTCGCACCCATCGTTACGACCTGAGGGTGCGGTAGTGTCTACCCCCCACGGGTCCGCGTCTCACGTGGTTCTACCAAGGAGCAACCCGCAGCACAGTCACCGTTTCAAGTTTCATCGCGCCACCTGTGCGGTGGTGCGAGGCGTGGTTTTGTGCCTGGCCGTTACGATGACCCGCCGCGGTAGCTCAGTGGCTAAGGCGTTGCGCTGCTGAGCACAAGGTCGCGGGTTCGATTCCCGGCCGCGGCGGCCGCTTTTCTGATGGAGGCGAAAAGCAAAAACGCCCGTGTGTACGAGATTTCGGCGCACGTTAAAGATCCCCAGGTGGTCAAAATTAATCCGGAGCCCTCCACTACGGCGCGCCTCATCGCCTGCGTTGCGTCGGCGTGTTAAACCCTACAATCAATCAATGGCCGTTACGATGCCAGCCTGGGCCTGCCGACAGCGGGCCCTTCCGGTGCGACCCGGGAGCTTCGCGCCACCGGCCTGGTGGTGCGGGGCGATACGTTCGTGCCTGGGCGTTGCGAGTCCGGCCCGGGCCTGCCGAGCAGAGGGCCTTCCTGGTTCGACCCGGGAGCTGTTGCCACGGTCCGGGGGTCCTGCCGCCCTTCGGAGATGCGAGGCGGCTGCGGTTCGCCTCCTGGTCGACGGCGGAGTCCTCTTCATGGGTTGGAGGCCTGCTGAGCTCCTCGCGGAGCTGTAACCCTGGCGTGGAGGCGAAGGTGGGCGCAGAGCCTACAGCTTCTTCGGGGGCTTCGAGCCTCTACGAGCGCCCGTCAACCGGGTTTGCCCCGGGCTCATCGCGGCGCCTCCGGTTCCGGCGCCGAGCAGCGGAGATCGGGACACCGGGGCGCTGTCGAGAGGAGCCTGGCCGTTCCGTGGAATCCTGCGCCGGGCACCCGAGAATGCGCTCCTGCGGACGCCTACGTGGTGACGATGGCGACAGAGCGGCATGCTGCCACACTTCGGCGGGTGCCAGCCCACCCACAGGTGCACAGGGCGACCCCGGGCGCCGACCAGCAGCTCCACGTGCGCTAGGAACCCGAGGACGATCTTCATTGACGGACCCGTACCCCGTGTTTGAGGGGGGGAGAGATGTGGGGAGCGCCTTGGCACACCTTCTAGCCTAGAGGGTGTTGCCCGGAGCCCCTCGTCGCGAGCTCCCTTCCCTTGCCCTCCTCGCCGGTGCCCGAGGGATGGCGCGAGTGGACGTGTAGGAGCGGGCGGTGGAGTGAGAGGAGAACCGCGCGCGGAACTAGGACTCGAGACAGAGAGTGTTTCTGGTGATGGTGTGTGTGTGTATGCCCGGACGGGCGACAGCGCGTTGGAAGATGTGAGTAAAGAATTCTTTCACGCAACCGCAGTGTGCCTCATTCCTTGGCATGGCATAGAGAGCAGGCCCACAATGGTTACTGTATTCCGGTAGATACTCTTAAGATACTTTGTGTGTGCATCTGTTGAATTGTCATGATTTGAGCCGGACGTACTTGTGTATCAAAACTGTTGTCGCGAATAATTTCAAGACTGTGCTAATAAATGACTTCAATGGCTTTGTCAGTCAACCGTATTTTGCGGAAGCACTGGCGCAGAAGAAAAAAAACGTTTCACTGGCTTTTGGCTGCCATGCGAGCGAGAAAGTCCATTTGACAAAATATTTTGTTCATGGGAGCTATAAGAACATGCAGTCCGCTGCTTCTTCGTAGGCATGAACAAGCCTACATTCGGTTGCTCATTACTCTTTGCCAGTATCGTCTTTTAAGGGGTTGAAAAGGTAGCAGCAATGGTCGTAAAAATACAGGCAAAGTACTAACAATATACAAAGTCATCCTCCATAATCATGCTCAAGATTAAAGAAGAATTCTTAGCTTCCGTAGTCCAGACAGAGAAAGAGAATGAGAAAGTGAGAGAGGGAAGGTGTTGTTTAATGACTGGATCATACTCCTGCAAAACCTGCTGCAAATTTATTCCCCCGAACACCAGCTTTTAAAAAACAAATGCGACACTCTATAAGTTCAAAAATGATGTGCTCTGTCCATTAATCAAACACACCTGACCCCTTACCAAACTGCATTGTCTTGGCAGCCTATTCTAATGTGCCTGAATCGGGAAGCCTGTAGTGAGGCAACGGGAGGTTACAGATTGGAGTTCTCTAAACATTTATTTGCTTGCGGAGCACAAAGAAGACTCGCCGTTTTTTTGTTTTCTTGAGCCCCCAGGTTCTTCTTCTGCGCACGAATGTTTCCGGCCCTCTGCTCAGCGAAGCATCTGTGTGGCTACTTCAGCGGAAGGTGTGTTCGACGGCACAAAGCGCTCTCTCTGGCTAATAAACAAAAATATTCATGAATGAAGAAAGGTCGGACATTAGGAACTGGTTTTACCGCTGTTAACAAAAAATACATTTACGTGAACACGTAGGACTTGAAGGTAGCGAAGCTGTACGCAAACTTCACGACCATCCGGATGGTTTAAGTCCACAATTGCAGCCGATTTCTTCTTCTTTGCTGCCTCAAGCGACCTTTATTCCATCATTGTTGCTATAAGTGTGAGCTTCCATCATTTTGTTGGAAGTGCTATCATTGGACATCATTTCGGAGGGGCGTAAGCTATGACGTGTCTTGCTCGTTGCGAGCAAATGTTGCCATGGTTACGGCGAACGCTGTAGTTTTTTTGCCAATCTTGGCCAATACCCCTGAGTGGGTATGCTTTGCTTGACAAACGTGCGCCAGGGACGCTGGGCCGTCGCCACGAAGCACGCACACACGAGCGCTCGACATTTTCTTGATTTTTTTTTCACCGCCTGGCGGGCGCCGCGAGGCACGTGCTCACGTGCGCTCGGCATTTTCCTGGTGTTTTTAACTGCGAACATGACACTCTAACGTTTTGCTACACAGCTTCGTTGTTAAATAATATCAAGACATTGAGAACTGGTTTAACAGCTGTTCAGGAAAAAATACACTTACAATCCGCTTTTGAAGCCTGTTTTTTCAGCATTCTATCAGTGCCTCCTCTCATTGGGAGGCTTTCCCTTACTATATATAACATTTCTGCATGACTCAGTTGCAGTATGAAGTAGATATACAACCCAATAACGATATGACACACGTTTTTGCGAAGGTGCGTCCACTGGCGCTTAAGGCGGTCGGCGCGGCGGGACCGACTCAGAGTTGCGCTGGTCTGCCGCGCCTGGCGCTGCGCTCGCCCGGAAAGCTTGGCTGTTGGGAGCCTATACCGCTATACGGGCGGGTAAAGCTGGCCTTCAAAGCTCTCTAAACACGGGTGCCGCCATGATGCACATGCTGTTGTGGCCAGATCAGTATTTCAAGGTACGGTTAACAGTTTTTACGAAAATCTGGCACAAATTTAGGCTCTCAACTAGGAGTATGCAACGTTTATAGGCAGTAACAGGATATATTTACTGCATATTGTATCTTTTTATAAGTTCTCTCAACGCATTCATGTTTGATGAACAAAATAAATGGAATGTAAAGAAAAACAGGTGGGGACTGAGGCGCCAAATTCAGTTCCACTATTTTATGAAGAGCGTCAGTCATGTAGGGTACTTTTACAAAGCTTCCCTCTACCACACCTTGATGTATATTGCGTCACCTCTTTGCTTGCGGGAACTAGCTAATCTAATCCCGTGCTGCAGCACACACACTGCCAAGGATACGAATAAAGTCGCCGCCACCACCTCTCTTCTAGGATACAACTCACTACGTGCCCGGAGTGGCTGCTGCCTATTTAAACTCGCTGTCAGCAGGTCATTTCATATTACGTGAAACATTACTGGGCAGATCGGCTCCCTTCGAGTGTATATGATTCGTAAATTGTAAACAAACCAATGTCCCAAACATGTTACGACTTCTAGCGTATAACTAGGCTTTTGCTTACGTGTGCTGTTATACTTTCACTGAACGCTGTTTTGTTTGAGTGATAGCTGAAATAAGCGAAAACTAATAACAATATGGATCATTTTATTTGTGCAATAGGATGATTTTCCAGAGGAGGACAAGTCAAAGCGGAAAGATAAGTCCGCACGTAGGTGCATGAATCGCACGTATGGGTGTGTGCGAGATTTAGATTGGTGCATGCTCTTTCCATCACTGAAACACAAAATCCGAAATTTGCGAAGATATAGTTGATGCTTTGCATGGCAAATTTCAGAAAGTCCATCGATCGGTGAAGTAACATTTATTTACGTCTACGTGTAATTCCACTGCTATAGGCCAAGAGGAGGAGAGGTGGAGTAAACTTTATTCATGCGATCCTTAGGTGCTGCTGTCAGGGCTTCGGCTTGGTGGAGAGTTAAGAAAAAAAATTACACAACACAATCCCCGAGCTCCTCGAAGCCCACCGCCTTAGCCAACTCGCTCGTCTATCCACAACTCCCACAGGTTCGATCGTCCTGCAACAACTCAACCTCACTGCTCCAGGCCCCCCCGCCCACCTTCACCCCCTACCCCTATCTCACCGCGAAAACCTCCAAATCCTCCCCCTTCCCCGTCACATGCATCCTCCCCACCACGCAGCCCGACGAAGGGCCCGCGCCTTGGCACACTTACGCCTATTCCCCCCATCTCCTGACTCCATTTACGTAGACGCCGCGGAATATAGACACCGACCAGCTTTTGCGGCTGCTATTATTACAGAAGACAGACCGATCCCAGCAGCGGCAGCCACCATCCGCACAGCCCACCCCCAGGAGGCCGAGGAAGCGGCAATAGCTCTGGCCGTAACACACCAACATATTCTCCGATTCTAAGACGGCCGTACGAAATTTCGCGCGGGGACACATCTCCTTCCCTGCTCGCCAAATTCTCCTATCCCGCCCTCCTCCCAATAAAATCATAATCCTGCACTGGACCCCCGGCCACGTGGGCTTTGACGGTGCGGAAACGGCCCACCTGGCCGCTCGAGGACTCATTTACCGAGCACCAGACGTGGACGTCTCACAGCACGGCGCACGAACGCTCGCGTAACCCCTGCTTACTTTTAGCGACATTACCACACATTACCGCCTAGAGCGGCTAGAACTACCGCCCCCTCACACGTCTCTTCCTTCACCCTTGGACAGATTATGACGACAATTACAGACCCATTCCCTCCCCACTAGACACGTCCTCCACCACATCTATCCCACATTATATCCCCGCCCAAACTGCCCGGCATGTGGCGCTCGAGATACCACGCCACACGCCATTTGGGAATGCCCCTCTTTACCCCCGCTCCGTTTACCCAACCCTCCCACTACCTGGCTGGAGGTGACCGGGAGCTCCTCGCCCGAGCTACAGCTCCTGACCGCCACTAGGGCTCAGGATTACCTGGCGCGCCTCCCTCACCTGAGGGACACAGGCTAGGGCTGAGCCTCGTCAGAAATAAAGTTATTCTTTCTCTCTCTCTCTCACCATCTTCCCGTAGGGGAACCCTGAGTAGTATGCGAAGCAGCCATGGGGTCGACTGAAGTTCGCATTAGTTTTCAGTTCGTCGTTTCCGTTGACGTTCAGCTTCACGTGCATTCGTTGTATCAGTAGCTTCTTGACGTAGTTTGAATCAGTGAAGGACATAAGGCGCGTTCGTAGCACATGCTCTCGTCTCGGTTTGTAGCGCAGTGGGAAGAACGCCAACGTACCTCCCGTTGCGGCCAGAGAGTCGTGGGATCGAAACCAGGTCGCCACCTAACTATTTATTTTTATAGTGGACTGCGCTGACATCAGCCCAAACGCTGTCGGGGCTGAAGAGACGCGCATGCGCAGTGAAGTGCGGACGGCGGACAACGACAACGACAACGAGGGAGGGAGGGAGGGAGGGACACAGCCCCGAGCATGAGATGCTTCGCATCTAATATATTCTGTCCTTCCCAGCGCGCCTTCGCTAATGAACGGAACGGTCGCTTCTGTTCGCGCCCGGTTATCAGGGCCACCCCGTCTGAAGGTGGTCTTGGCTGAAACGCCTTGCGGTTTTGACCAGAAACCTCAGCCTGTCCATAGAAACCACCTTAGAAGCATCTTAAGCTAACGTACATACGCGTCTTCTCGGTTCGCTATGGCCCCGTCGTGTATTTGTGCATGGTGAAGCCAACAAAGGATATCTGCTTCCCAACAGAGCTAGATGAATTTGAGTGTACGTATAAATTAGTTATTCTACTTTATGAGCTAAATCATAGAGGTGAATTTCGAAACAACTGCCAAACATATAACCATAGCAGGTGGAACCAAATTGCTTACCACGGGGCTATAATCATTCCCTAACGTAGAGTATTCAGAGACTTAATGTGCATTGCATATAACAGTCATTAAGATAGCTGACAATAAATTTAACTCTGAATGTTTTTTTATTTGCGGCAGTTACATGTTCAAGTATCGGTTAAACCTGGAGACATTCTTCAGCTGTGTACATCAGACAGAAGGAAGGAATAATAAGACACCCACCTTGCAGTTTGATATGTATAGCACAGCATTCTTATTTATGCCAATGTCAGACCGGTGGACCCAAAGATTCCATGCCACACCTTGTCGAATTTCCACGCTTCTATTCCACCGTGCTCACAGAAACAAAAATACGAAGTTGCATTACCAGAACTGGGTGTCAGTAATGCTTCTTTTCGGCTAATGCTAATCAAGGTTGAGATCAACAGCATTCTTATTTTCATCAAAAATAATAGGGGCATCATAATGCTATCAGCCCCAGTGTATCATGTACTTCAAAAAAAGAAAATGTTCTGTGTTGCAGTTCGGGCAACGAAAAAACGACAAATTTGACGCTGACAGCCGGACCCTCTCTCGCTTCCACCAGTTTTGTTTAAGACATGAGAAGTTATTTGTGTAAGTTGAACCCAATAAAATCCTGTACACATACAGTACTGCATTACTTCTCATGCGCACAGCACATGAACCAGCAAAAGAAACACAGAAAAGGCAAGGGGCTCATATATACCAATAATTCTCACCAAACAAATTTATTTCACTACCAGTAATTGCACCAGACCTTTAGGGAAGTTTGTGATACTAACACCGAGGCTAAGATGACCTAATGTCGCGAGTTGAAAGAAAGGAAGAAACAGTATAAGAAAGGTAGGGAAGTTAACCAAGGAAAGAAGGAGACAAAGAACTGTCCGGTTGGCTTCGCTACACATGAAAATGGGAATAAGGGACTTCAGAAATAGAGAAAGAACGTGTATAAAATAAAGAGTAAGAAAATTGGGGAGAAAATAAAAAAACAGGGCGTGAAAATGGCTAGTACCAAGACAACACCACGGACAAAAAAAAAAGAAAAGGCATAAAAATAAGCATGCAAAAAGACAAAAGTGAGCAAACGAAGGCGCTATACGCTAGTAACTCTCCTAAGGTACATCTGTGTATTTTCATCTCTTATGTACTACAATCTGCTTTTTGAAGACAGGAATGCTCTTATGTACTTCAATCTGCGTTTTGAAGACAAGAATTGCTTGACTGCTTCGGCTGCACCTTGTCTGAAACAACCGAAATATGACTTATTTGCTGTGTACTTGATGTATATAGTGTACATAAATATTTTTTTATTCTTCCTGAAGTGCAGCTGCGCCTTCGTGTCAAGCTTTTGTGCCTAACTGACCCGCAGAATGGCACTGCATTTGTAGTACTTCAGCTCGTTCCTCTGCTCTTCTCCAGCACATAAGGATTTTCGTCGTCAAATTGGTTTTTCTTCAAAAAGCTTTTTGGCTTTTCCCTGTCTGTTTATTGGCTTTAAACCTGCTATAGCTTTGGTGGAGCAAGTTAGTAGCCGACATTATTTTTATCTTTCTTCCTTCTGGAAGAGGGGGACATGTATTTTCAGGGTAAAGCGACCCTGCATGATACTAATGAACACTTGCACTACTTTCTTTGCGTTTGGAAGTACTGAAAGCTATAGTACCCCCAACCCAGAGTGGGACTGCAGGTTTTGTAAAATACCGTTGTTCTAGTCTCTGGTTTACCTTTTTTGAGATTTTTTAAAGTTATAAAATACATTAATTGTGACTTAAAGCAACCCGGCAACCGTGATATGGCTTGTGTGACGTCCCTAAGCATACAACCAATGCCCAGTCTCCTAAGCTTACCTAGAAAGAGCAAAAATCTCTAGAGTCAGTCTCTTGACGCACATAGAAAAGCGTGGGTATTTCATATGGTTAATGAATCTAAGCTAATACAAGGGCCACTACCTCAGAGCATTTCAATCACAGACAAAGACAAGACCCACGTGCTCCAGTGGCCCCGTAGACAGCCGTTTACGTAACCTGAAAAAGCGTGTTTGTTTAGCATAAACTGCAATGACAATTACACGCATTGCTGGGGATATTATTGAGCTCTCATGGGAGCTCACCTGCATTCTACCGAGCCCAGGTGGTGAGAAGAGGGGGCAAAATAGCACAGGATAGAGAAAAGTAAACATTACAAAGGGGAGGAAAGGTGAGGAAAGAGTAGTTCTGCTGTGGTCGATTCCGTCGCACGCAACACACCTAGAACACAGCGGGCTGCCACCATGCTGCGTCAGGGAGACAAGAAGCCTCAACGGAAACGGTGAACCGTAGAGCCGAGCTTGCTTAGACGAGGAAACGAAGTCCGCGGCGGTTCTGACCACTGGGACGGAGTACGGCCGAAAGAGGGGTAATGAGGAGCGCGAGCTAGCACTCGACGGCCCACATCAGCAGAGCGAAAGCCGGGCGACATCCAAATCCAGAGCGACGGCCCGCCAGGACAACGGGCCGCCAAAACGAAGTCCCTCCGAAGCACATGGGCGCGAAAAAACACGTCCGTTCAACTCCGAAGCGACCGCCGAATTGCCCTGACGCATCCGCAAAAGCTACCTGCGAATGTGCGAAGTACGCGCTACTCTAGGCGCTACCCTTCTAAGATGCGGAGAATTCAGCACTGCATTTAACCCGTTAACGTGGCACAAAAGTTGGTTACCTACCACAGGGAAAACTTCACACAACGTTTTGACACGCGAAAGTTGTCCCTGCGCATTTCCGCATTCACTGCAGTGGAGGCTGCCATGATAGAATTCGTACGTTGCCACTTCCTGGTAGGTTACCCATTACTGCCGCCATCTTTAGTAGGCAAACAGACAGCGGGCAACGCTGCAAGGGTCGCATCATGGCTGCGCTCTGGTTTAGCACGCTTTAACACCGGCATGACGGGCAGTAGTAGAGTGAGTAATATTACCTATTAGTATTATTAGTATTAACCTCCAGTAGTATTAACCTCTAGAGTGACACCATTAACTCTGTGCCGCTATACATCACGGCTGGATTCCTTGGTTCCGGTCTATCGCCACCCTAACAGCGGCTGCAGCAGCCGCTGTTTACCTCATAGCATTGCTGCTTGGGAAATGAAGGGACATGCGTTTTGACTAGCGATTTCTCAGCAATTAAGGCAACTTTCGGCACCGACTCAACTCTGGAATGGCTATGGAAAGGTCACACTTTTGTTTGAAAATAATTTCAGATTGCCTTCAGTGTCCCTTTAAAATCATTACTTCTAGAGTGGATCAAATACATCTATCAACGCCACATGGTGACGCATGCGCGCTGCTGCCGACACGATAATATGCTCACAGGAACAGCTCTCGTGTTTAGTAACTTGACAAAAAAAAAATGAATTCATGATTTAACGTCGAGGAAGCAAACGCGGTTTAGACGAGCACCGGTTCATTGCGACTTTCTAGCTCTTTGTAATTCGGTTGAGGAAGATGATATCACGAGCCTCGATGCCCGTCCCGGAGCTGCTGGCCTCTTTGCTTCTCCGTCGTCGTCTTTGCAACCAGATAACAATATGTACCAGCATCAGTGGGGAAGGTTATCACGCCACAATGACAGGCCATGACAGTATCTCTACGCCAGGATAGGGCTCTTACATAGTTGCATTATTTAAAAGAAAACAGCATCATCCAAGCCGAGGGTGTCACACATGACACCGTCCAGTCAATTTATTCACTGTAAACTTGCAATATCTTCCAAGTCACGATGAACGCTTGCGGTGCACCTCTTTGTATTGGGTCGTATAAGCCGGAAAATCTACAATACTGATTTGAGGCAGTTGTCGGTAACAATGACTGAAACTGCGCATCAAAAAACAGAACCCGGGAAGTGAAGCCACACAACGCAGTGTGTGTGTGTTCTCAGAGTGTGCAGTTTCAGTCATGAACCATTCTCAACTAGCCCGGCTTTCCACTGTGCGTCGGTAACAAGTTGAGACAAGGACATAATAAAAAATACGCCGACCACAAGAGAAAATAAAACAATGACGTTTCGGCACCCCGGACGGCAGCCTTGTTCACCCTGGTGGGACCCCCGGCACCCCGAACGGGAGCCTGGTGAACAAGGCTCCCGTTCGGGATGCCGAAATGTCATTGTTTTATTTTATCTTGTGGTCGGCGTATTCTTTATTTATTTCAATGTAATTCTCGACCAGACGGGCGTCCGTCGAAACCCCGATTTCATTCCAAGTTAGACAAGGCGATAAAGGTAGCATTTCACATGCATAAAGTCCTGTCACATGACTTAATATGTGCGTGATACTCAGCCAGGAAAGGTTCAGTAAGAGGACAGATTTGTTGAAGTTTTAGACGCTCGCGGGCAAGCAGTGTCAGGAAGAGTTACGTACATTATACAGTCTGAGAATATAGCAGTATTCAAACAATATACCGGTGATGAAAATAGCAATGAGAATGACTGCACCCGTGAGTTCATATCTTGAACAGTGACGCGGTTTATTTAAAACGGTATAAAAAAGAACTATTGGTATCGCTCGCTGCGTACTAGGTGTGGTAGGTCAGGTTCCAGAACGGCCTGCACTTGGACTCCGCCCTCTCTCGCTTATCGCTGACCGGCGGGCACTTGAACGTCTCGCGAAAGTGGTTCGTAGTCTTGATGGCGTTGCAGACATGAGCCCGACGCACCGGGGTCCCCTTGGAGGCGGTCCTGGCGCAACTCATATAGCAGTAGCTCATGTAGAAGACCGCGTCGTCCGAGAACTCCTCCAGCCCTTGCAGCCGGAGTCCCTCCTGTTTTTGTAACTTCTGGCCGATGAACGCCTCATAGATGAGCTCAAACGCTAAGCGTTCCCAAACTTCCACCTGCATCGAAGATTGCTCTTGTCAGGCTGCTTTGTCTGTATAACAATGAACCCATATTAAGGCAAGAAAAATGATTAAGATATTAAAGGAACCATGCAACACTTTCGATCGGCGCTTTCACTCTTTCCTTCGCGTCTGGAACCACTACGAAAGCTATAGTTATCGCCAGCACGGAGCGGCACTGCGTGAATTGCTCGTCGCACCAGATACGCCTTTTTAGGCTTTTATGCTTTTTTTTTCAACTTGCTACGAAAAGCGTTTATTGCTGCAACTGAAGGAAAACCGGCCAAAAGCCGCTACATGGCCTTAGTGACGTAATTCGAGCGGAAGAACGTCAAGGCCGGGAAAGAGAGAAAAATATTTTCACCGAGTTTACAAGTTATCCGATGAGCTCAGAGCAGTAATTTTTAGCTGTGGTATTTTGCAGCCCCTTAAAGTAAGAACGGGGTGTGTTGGGTGACTACGTTTCGCAAGCGTTAAAGATTTCACAAAAAAGTTGCATAGAAGTGTTGCAGGGTCCCTTTAAAGTACTTAAATGAAGATATTAAGCACCCCAAATAATCCATGAATACTCATTTCTTTCCTCACGCAACCGCAATTCGGAATTCACTACCTAATGACATAGCTTCGGGCACTAACCGCAAAATATTTCGCAAAAAAAGCTTGAAGCTACTAACCTATTGGACTTCACGTGTTACTCCGTACGAATCGATTGTTCAAATTTCGTTGTTCCTTCTTTTTTATTATTACCCCGCGTTCATCATGTTCGCAGTAGTTTCACTATTCTTAGCTGATGTTGATTGTCACTGTGTTCTTTTTTGTTGTTGTTTTCATTGCATGTATTCTTATTGGCGTCGAGGACATTCCGTGGCGCCACCTACGAGTGACGTCACTTGTAGGATGCCGGGTTATGTTGTCGTCTGCTGGAACACATTTCCTGCGCTTATGCGATGGCACTTTTTTGTTGTTGTGGCCACCGTTTGGACCCTCCTCGCGGTTTTGATGCAAATTACAGAAAAAGTCGTCTACAGACCGAATAATCCAGGCAAGCAATCAGCAACTCGCTTGTTCCCGGCGACACTGCCGCGGCTAGGTAGTTGCTATACCATCACCACCGGCAGCTCGTACGCAGCCAGCTAACGCCACGGACTGATGAAATTGGTGCCGAGAGAAGTACGCTGGTAATTCATTATTAAATACTTGCGACGTGACATGTACGAGACTGTGTGTGCAAAAAAATTGACCTTGCACCAGCGATGGATACGCGTCGCTCAGTTGTGATCTCAACACGCGTACTGCGCGAATGACTACCTGAGCACGGTGAGCGGATTGCCTCGCCCCACATTCATAGAAGTGCTGGTACGATCTGCAGTTTGGCTTAAGCAGTGCCTATTTCCGCTCCAATGTTTTTTTTTTATATTTATGCCCTGATTTTAATAATGATCACTATAAAAAATATAAGTACTCTGTACTGCTATGTTTCCTTTTCGCGACAACTTGTCCGCAATATATGAATGGTATTGACCAGTGTGTCGAACCGAAAAAAATACTGGTTCGGTTACGGTTCTAGTTCAGGCGAAATCATTTCGTTCCGGTGCAGTTCCGGTTCGACAAAATCACGTACCGAACCGGTTCACGAACCTGTTCGAGAGCTTGAACCGGCTCACAAACCGGTTTGATGAGTTGGATTATCACTGAAATTAGAAAAAACATCTAGTAGTTTAAAACGACAGTCAAATCAAGATACAAACAAACATTCAAAATGCTGCTGTTCCCCAAGGGCACTGGCGCAATTTCAAAGCAAACTTTAAACAATTACGAGATATTAGAAAAACAGATGAAGTGGTGACGATTTACCACCTACTTTCTCGCCCAGAGTTTATGTTGTCCTAGCGACTATTCATAAAGCCACCACCAAGAGATATGAAGATGGGATATATTTACTGCCCTTTTCTTTTTTGTTTAAATCGCAATCGTCGCTATGGGATCGCCCATCACGCTAACCTTGAAGCATTAAATTTAGGCCTGCGTACTCGCGCGTTCAAATACCAGCGCTTAATACCAATGTTGCACTGTTTTTATATTTGTAACAAAACAGAAAAATTCTCCAACAGGCACATAAATGCTACGAATGAATTAGATTATTTGGTCACCATGAATAATTTGTTAGCTGCCACCTTATCGAATGTGTTAGCCACACTTTTGTTAAAAGTAAGCTTTAGTTAAAGGCTCAGTCCCTGCATTATTGCTCTGACCACTGCAATTCCTTTTGCGATAGCTATACCGGATGTGTGCATTACAATCAGTGTGTCACCGTGCCACCTCACCCCCGGCCATCGTTCCGTGTGCTACATTGCGGAATCTTATAACAGATTATGCTCTTACAAAATGAAAGGGAAATTCGACGCGCGGAGCATGAGATGGGACGTTTTTGAGTAAACGCTCTTTAACTCGTCCACAGCAGTACTCCCCTCCGGAATGAGTAGCAGCAGAAGTAATGTAGCGAGTTGGGCAGTCAGTACAAGTGCACTTTCGAAAAAAAGCAGATCTGAAAGAGACAAAACTGCAGAACAAGCAGAAAAAATGATCGCTGGGCGAATGGGACAGTGTAAGGCACCGGCCTGCCTTCTGCACGTGTCATCTGCTTCATTACTGTTTCTGCTTCCAAGACAAGGTCGAGGGCTGCAGTTTCTTGCCAAGGAATTAAGTGCGCACCTTAACAGCTTTCTCTGACATATCTGTTGTGATTTGTATCTGTAAAAAACAAAACTTGCTCACTGCACTGTCCTCAAAAACTCACCACGGAACTCACTTCCTTCGCATTGATGGCACGTTTGGTTGTGAAAGGCAGGGCAAAGAAAAGTATAGAGATATATCCACGTTTTGGTGCTTTTTCTTACTTATTCGGTTTTAATTACGTTTTGCGTAATATTTTAAAGCAACGTGATTCGCCTTTTCTTTTTTGTTGTTTTCCGTGTAAACACATTAAAAAAAACTGGCGCATTTGATGCACCGTGCTATATCTCTGCTCCGAGGTGCAGCTTATGTTGCAGGCCGGCAGACTTATTTTAGCCAGCTGGTGATATTAAACTAGGATCAAAATCTCGATGCACGGACGTTCTCGATTTCCATCTACTTCAGAAATACGGTCGTGGGGAAGGGAGATCGAGGCAATGTGTAGTCAGCAGCAAACGGCTTAGCCACTGAGCAGTTCCTGCTGTCACACTTGTCAAGTATTAACAATTTGCAGGTGTCTGACCTTTTAAACAAACTACGAAATGCAAAACGTTTGCCCACATCGGGTGTGGGCTTTCGGTGTTGCGCTCTGGAGCACTCCTGCAGCCTGACTGCTCCAATAAAGTCGCAGCTAGGGAAGGGCAAAGTCGTTTTATATCCCCTGCAAGCTGCCAAGAATGACATTTCCGTTTGGTCAGCTTGCACTACGCTCGCGCTTCCAGCAGCAACAGACCATTGCTACATCGGTGCTCATTAATTTCCCCTGTTGTTACATAGATCGTGATAGTGTTCAATTGTCTGGAGGGAAAAGTGCGCGAGCGGGTACGAAGTGGATGGTACGTGAAACAAAAAAAGCCTGAATTGCATTGACTGTGCAATATCGACAACAGAGGGCCGAACCGTTTAGGCATGAACCGGTAGCCGCTATTGTTTTTTTCGGTTCAGTTCAGGTTCGGGTTCAGTGTGCTCAAAAAATAACGGTCGGGTTCAGGTTCAGTTCCGGCAAAAATACCGGTTCAGGTCCGGTTTTCGGTTCGGTTCGGTTCCGGTTCAACACCCTGGTATTAACGCAAGTTTTCACCGCCTTCGAGTGGGTTTAGACGTGCCTATGTTTATTTTTAATTAAGGCCTCGCCCTCGCCGTGGAAATCTATACTTGCAACTAGGGCTTTTGTCTGTTTACAATGGGCCTGCGCCTTTCTCTAGCATCAAGTTCGGGAACTCACGACTGCTCATAGAAGGCGCGGCTGCGTACGAGGCGAAACACGTCGTGGGCTAATGGGGAGTTTAAGATTAGGGGAACCAAGCGTTGGGGCCCCCAAGAAGTTAGGGGAACCCAAAGCAACACGCTTGCGCGCGGCGAGTTTTAGGAGAGGGTCTTCTCCAATAGCTAGCTCGTCGTCGGTTTCGGATGCGCGGAGTCCGATGTTGAGAACTTTAGGCTTAGTGACGCGTCAGATATTTCATCGCCGCTATTGTTACAGTCGCGAATGACAGTCCCTAACACAACTTTTCACCACAGTGTCATCCCATTTTTCGTATGTGGAAGTTTGTATCCGAGGTGGAGCCATGAAGACAAAACACAAGTTTGTGTTATTCGAAAGATTTCGTGTTTTATAGTGCCCCCGGCGCTTGTCCGAATGCAAACGATGCTTTCGTAATTGAGAAATAATTATTTTAATTTAAAATTTTGATTTTCCTGCTAAATCGTGCTTTTCATCGTTCTGCAATGACATCACAAGGCCGTGTTTACCGTTAGTGAACCTAGATGGCGCCACCACACCGTGGCAAGTCCGTTTTCTGCCTTTGGTTTGTTTGTGAACGTATTTGTACCTGCCTTGTTTTGTTCACTGGAGAGAATAGTTTCGTGAAAATGGTGCTCGCTTGACAAATACGGTCACGTAAGACATCGTCGCTTGCGTCAATCGGTCAGAGCCGTCTGAAACAACCCCAAAGCCCCGCAGTCCTGTGCAGCTAAACCAAGCATAGTGCGCGTAGTACCAACAGCAGTACGCATCGGTACTTCTTTGTTGACGTGTGCTTTCGTAACTTCCACTGTTTTTCCTACCATTCTTAGGGCATTAAAAAGAATGTCTCTAAATTTAAGCGCAAATAGCTCGTTCGGCAAGCTTATAAGCTCTGCCTAATTTGCATTTGCTTTTGCTGCCCTCCGCCAATCGGAGAGCTGTCTGGTATGACATCATTGCTTCTTTTACGGGAAATGAGCTAGTGGGTCGCATGGCCATTCACTTTTTTTCTAATTATGTAGCTTATTTGAGCGAAGTTTACGTTAAAAGGGGTCTCAGTATGATTCTAACAAGGCAATATTTTGAATGAACCAAACTTGTGTTTTCTCTTCATGGCTCCTTTAAGCGATCGATGATCAAGATACCTGCCATGGCCTCGGCCGACTTTTGCGCGCAAGTATCAGCGCAAAGGCCTCGGCCGCTCGCCGCACCATGCGCGAACGGACCGGCGGTTCCGGGACCAACGTCCGCGGGCGGTCGGCGTAGATCGCGGCAGATATTTGAGCATCGCTTTGAAAATAACAGCTGATAACACTACCTAGCACAATTTTTCACCACACTAACATCCACTTTCGCGAATGTGATACTTTTTTTTTTCCGCGATTAGTCTGATTTTAAAAAGCGGCTGCCGCGACCTGCGTATATAGGTTCGAGCCGTCGGCGAGCAGGCACCGGAGATGTGTGTGCGGAGCTTTTCTACGAGCACTACACGCTTCATAATTTCCTGCTTCATCCATTTCTCGCGAACGACAAGCAAAATCCAGAAATTTAGCTCGGCGATCGCCGTACCCTACAATGTTGATCGGGGAAACGACCCGCCGCGGTGGCTCAGTGGCTAAGGCGTTGCGCTGCTGAGCACGAGGTCACGGGTTCGATTCCCGGCCGCGGCGGCCGCTTCTCTGATGGAGGCGAAAAGCAAAAACGCCCGTGTGTACGAGATTTCGGCGCACGATAAAGATCCCCAGGTGGTCAAAATTAATCCTGAGCCCTCCACTACGGCGCGCCTCATCGCCTGCGTTGCATCGGCGCGTTAAACCCCACAATCCGCCGGTTGCGCTTACACCGGGTTCCGTCGAATACGTCCGCATACACCACCACGCTCAAGTCGTTTGCGGGGAGCCTACCACGGTTGACACGGTTATGAAGTCCCCATGAGGGCAAACTACGCCTGACGCAGTGATAACACCGAAAAGTAACACAAAAATACACTTAGAAGGCGCGTCCTAATCGAAAAGTTACGCGCTTCAAGCCAACTAGGCAGCAAGGTAGTAACGGGGATCCTACAAGTGACGTCAAAACGATAACAGCGCCGGCCTCTCCAGTGGTGGCCCTCGCGGCCAATACCTTGGCGCAAGCCCCTGATGCCCTCAGGCCTTTGAAGAGCAAATAGATGAAATGAAATGAAATAGATGAAGCAGTGCCGACTCCCCAGCCCCTTTCGAGAATCTTGTTTGCCCTATTGGCGCACACCGACGACATCGACCACCGACAAACATGACTGGGTGACTGTAGCGGGGAATTTTAGATACCTTTTGATGATATCTCTTGGAGGCTCAAATGCAGTTCACACACGGGTAACTACATTTCAGTGCTGGCTCTATTGCGTTCCTACTGCCCATGTTACGTAACTGTGGTGCGAAGTTTGGGTTGCTCAATATTTCTGTTTTATTGGTTTAAACGTTTTTTTCCGTGGCCTGTACTGGTGCTGGGTGAGTTAACAAAGGCTAGTTAATTAAAGCTGATCAAATCTGTGTTTTGTTTTTGTGACTCCTTTAAAGCGCGCATTAAGAATTGCCCAGACTGGTGTAATACAGCAGAACGTTTCAAGGAAAATTATATAATACATGGAGTATAATAAAACTCCTGTTAGGTAATTGTCATATTGCGCGTAGCAGCTCAGTAGAATCGTTTTCTTTGGAGTTTCTCATATGCGATTGGGTGAAGTTACTCGGGTTGGCGTTGTTTGAAGTAAAAACGCACACAGTTTTCGACACGTCTGGAACCAAGTTTTTTTCAGTAATGTTGTTTTAGCATTTGGCGACGCTCGTAACACAGCGAGCGGTATTGTTCTGCTTTGGTCTCGCCTCTGTCAAAGGATCCCTGCAACCCTTTTTTTCAGCTACTTTTCCGGTTTACGTTTGCTCTTCATATCGTGCACAAATAGACGCAAAAAGAATGATAAAAAAGGGTCGGTGCAGAAATAGAAGTTACTAAATTTTAAATTTAAAAATACAAGCAAATTGTATTGGCTCTCTTTCTAGAAAACAGTCGGTACTGCTACTCGATTTCCACTTTGACCGATAACGTCGTATTGCGGGACCAATGACATCAGGCAAAAAATGGCGGGCTCCCGAAGTTTTCAGCCCATTTTAGCCTGATTTGGGTGGCTCCTATCCGCGCTCCTTGACGGGGTCGTTCGGCAGCACCGCGCCAACCGCGCTCAACGTTCAGCGCCTACAGCTAGAAGGCAGGTACCGCCACAGACACCTGCCCGTCGCTGCGCTGTTGTGTGTTGCTAGGCTTATTTTTCTGAACTCTACTACACTCTTCAAGCTGTTTTGGTTTAACAGGGCAGCTGTTTATAACAAGACCTACCTTGAAGTTGTGCCCCAAGTGCATTTCTTACTTTCATTCAAAATGTGTGCTGCCTTACACTGAGGCCTGACGTGAACTCCACTTGTGGGTTCATAGAAAGTAAAGAAATAGTCACATATACTGGTTTTTAAAAACAAAGTTGATATGCTCATACAAAAAAAAATATGATTGATTCGTCTGTCAAAGGAATCGCTAAAACACGAAAGCGAAAAGCGACATGTGCAGTGAGATATGAAGCTGAGCATGATTTGCGGGTCGGCGCTGCTGAGCACGAGGTCGCGGGTTCGATTCCCGGCCGCGGCGACCGCTTTTCTGATGGAGGCGAAAAGCAAAAACGCCCGTGTGTACGAGATTTCGGCGCACGTTAAAGATCCCCAGGTGGTAAAAATTAATCCGGAGCCCTCCACTACGGCGCGCCTCATCGCGTCGGCGGCTGTCTTGTGTGTGGGTTGGCGAGTGACGCCCTGCTGGCGGGTCACTAGGCAATGGTGTACTGGCGTCATTTCCGTGACGGATATGACGTCAGTGAATCCTTGGTGTATCCCGGCATAAAACACTTTCGTGTTAAAATATAAAACCCGAAAACGAACAACCCTAACCCCCGTATTCACAAACCTAACTTAAGTAGAACTTTTCCCTTCGGACACTTCTCGGCGCCTTAACGCGTTTTAAGAACCAAACTTAGGCTCAAAGAGCGCTTTTTCGCGAACTTATCGGACAGAAAAGTAAGCGGTCCCGACCTAGCCTAAGTGCGCTTTTTCCCGACCAACATTGCAGACTACTACGATACCTTGGCTGAGGTGTTCGATTTCGCGCATCGTACGCGAGAAAATGATAAATCTGTAAACAATAAAGCGCTTTCCGCGAGAAACAACGATCCGCGCACACGCCTGCCGCCCTTACGCGGCCGTACGCACACCGCACACCTCATAGCGGCTCGCCGGCCCGGCCGGCGCGCGATGCTGCCAGCGCCGCCACGATGGCGCTGCCTCCGCTCGTAGGACGACGCCGAAAGGTGCAGCTACAGTTTGCTGCCGCTGGCCCGAATGGAACTAATCGCGCAAACCAAGTTACGCATGCGAGAAAGGGGATGATGCTGTGGCGAACATTCACGCAATATATAATCATGCGCAGTCAAAGCGCAAGTGGCGATCAGTATTCTGCCACGATGTTAAGCCTAAAGTTCCCTGCGGACGGAGCTGGCTGATCCGAGCGCTTTGAAGCTGGCGCCACGGAAGCGTTCTCCCCTATTGGCGCAGAGGTCAAATCCCGCCCACACGCCGTGTACGGATCGGCTCATCGCGCGCTAGCCTCGTTCGCAGGAGCCTGGCGTGCCTCGAAAAGGGCGCCTTTGATAAGTGCGCCTTAAGGAAGGTTTGTGAACCTCAAAGCGGCCTTTTCTCATTCTGGTCCTTTTCCGACACTTACGAAAGGCTTCCTTATGGCATAAGTTAAGTATATATATGTGCTTTCTAAATACGGGGAAAGTATAACGTACATCTTTGGTTCTAAAGGTTGCTTCCCCGTAAGAAGACCCTGTGTGCAGGGGTGCGTCCTTTACAGGCCGCTTGCTTCATTCTACTGGCGTTACTTCCGTGACAGATATGTCGTCACTCAAATATTAGTGTATCCTCGAATAAACACTTTCGTGTTAAAAAAGAATAAAGCTAAGCCACCGCGGGATCGAACTATAGCGACCTTCAAAATAAAAGCCTCGTGCGTTAACCACTCGGCCATTCAGCAACGACAAAAGAAGAAAAAAATTCGCATGCTATGCCTGTCATTTTTGTCAATTTTTGCCATTTTTTGCAAATTCCGCCAGCGATAACGTTTGTTTGTCACGAACCGATCTTGCAGATTAGCCTTGTCATGCTAATAATACAAGCACCTTAGTCCCTCGTTTTGCTCATAAAAGCCTATAGCACAGTCGCAATCTCCCTTACGCAGGCCAATTTACTCATGAAAACAATACGCCACTACAAATGCAGTTGTCTTTGAGAACAGCCTTCCAACAAAACTAGTATGGTTGAATTTGTCTTATGGCAGCCGATGCGGCTAAAGAGAAAAGGATGTGATCGTTCTTCTGTAACGGCACGGCGCTTCCCAGCGCTAAGGCACGTCCACAAACGCTAGAGACGGGTTGAAAACCCCGACGTTGCCGTCTGTATAGCGACTTTCGCTGACTACATCACTTCTCGCGTGACGCTGGTATCTTCCAACGACAGAGATTGTCATATGGAACGCAGACGGATGTTTCGGCATGCATTTCAGCGACGTGCACAGACGCCGGCCGATGATGAGAGCGGTTCATCGTAACACGCCTGGAAATGGCTCGAAAGCGATTCGAAGCGGCACTATAGTGTCTACACTCTGTTAATAACTACGGGAAAGCTTTAGGTGCGGAGTACCTTATGACCGCACAATGTGCATCCGCATCCGTGCGCATACCATTTATAATCACAAAAAATCACACAGGCACCGGCAGCACTGAAGCCTATGTCTGGTAGACCAGAAAGAGTTAGTGTCAGTCGTCTTACCCACTGGGCTACGACCGTGAGTTAGTACCCGTGAGTCAAACGGCTTACTCTTTCACCTGTAACGGTGCAGAGTACCTTAGGAACTCCCAATGTACGTCCGCGTCCATTCGTGCGCACACCATCATCAAGCAACAATCAAGCGAAATTCGATTTGAGCCGTGAGTAGCAGTTTCATTTAGGGAATAATCAAGATGGAACTCACGGCTCAAATCGAATGAACGGTCCGGGCGCAAATCGGATGTCGCTCGGGGCGTAATTTGGATGTCATTTCGAGTCCTCGTACTCCGCATCCTCGCCATCGTCCACGGAGTGGAGATGTTGCCATTTTTTATGCTTCCTTTAAGGAAAAAATGCGGCCTGAACAATTATTCAGGCTTGTTTCAGACGATACATTGACATACAAAATACTGCAAGCTCGTGCAATCGTAGGGTGCACAGGGTCCCCTCGTAGCTTCGCCATATCTGGCGCGTTTGCCTGTATACGTAGACGTAAAAATTGAATAACGTTCTTATTAATCTCGCACCGATCTTGATCATTTCTCGAGTCTCTATCTGAACGACACGAAGAGCAGACTGGGGGCCCGAAATGTACCTCTATGAAAAGCGTTGCAGGGGTATTTTAAACGTTGTTATAAACCTAGACGACAACTGTTTTTTTTTTTTCGGTTATTCGCGCGAGGTCACACCAATGCCGGTATCGTGGTTTTAGCAGCGGAGCAGCTATACGTCTAGCCTTTTGCTTTAGGCCTGCTGTCGGTCGTGCGCGAAGCAGGGGTAGGAGGAGGTTTCCAGACGCACCGGCAGCATCGCAGAAATCGGCTCTCAGGACCCACCGATAAAGGGAGCGGTGGTCACTCGTAGGCGGGTTCCTCTCCCTACCGCTTATGTAGTGGAAGGGGGCGGAAGGGGGGGGGGGGGGGGGGGGGGCCTCGCGCCGCTGACATTTATACTCGGTGACAACTTTAGAACGGCAACGATGATGATGATGATTTCTATTGGTTCCCCCTTTGAAGCGGGGTGATGGCATGTCACCTTACCAAAAAGGACTAATATAACCATGTTTTACACTCATGGTTCAATACTAGCGCTGCTTAGGGCAGGCACAAAAATCTGAATAGGCACAAATTACTTTTTTTCTCTGTTACAGGTGGTAACTGTCCTAGGCAATATTCCCCTCTCTGCTTTTCGTCCACCAGCATTCTAATCTTCTTTTCGTCCCCTCGACAGCCTTGAAGTTAACTTCCTCTGTGATACCCTTAAATCCTAGGGCTTCTGGAAGCCCAATATTCCCTTCATGTAGATTTGGATGGATACCCTCACATTCTAACACGATGTGCCGCATAGTTTCTGTTTCTTTTCCGCAGACCACGCGTACCCCATCATTTTGTCAATACTTCCCCACAAACGGAAGTTGCCGCTGCGCCTCATCACCGCAGCCGGATGTTACGCCGCGCACTGCAAGTAGTGCATGGCTGAGAATATTTTAACATGATACGAGCCGTTCTTGTAATTTTTTGGGCTTAATATGCTTTTAAACTACTTCAGCGACGACAAACAAGCTACGCGGGAAAAGGCAGGCGATATCACGCATTTATAGCAATCTCCTTGCAAAACGCGCCCGCCCGTTGACATCCGGGTCCATCGCTTAGGCGGAGTGATACCGTACATGAGCTATTGCCGTTCTTCACTTGTTCCCGGGTATAGCTGCCGATTCCTTTGCGCGAACCGCTTAATTTGCGTGGCGAAGGCGTTGCCGTTCTCCGGCAAGCGCCACTTGACGCTCGAGCCGACACAAAACCACCGCAGGTCCGCTGTTTCAGCAGATTTTACACTGAGTGGAACTGGGTCTAATTTTTTTGTCATGTACCTGTGTTTTTTCTTAATTTTTTTACAGCAGCCACGTGTAATGTCACGATGGTATAAAGTTACTCCTGTGTGCCAATCTTCCCAGCCGATTTTCGCATAAAAAAACAGTGTGCGTTTTTAATTAACAAAAAGACAGTGAGGCTTGACTTCTGACTTTATGTGTCCTAAATGCGCCCTACCTGTGCGGTAAGAAGGCCCACAAACTTGCAAAAATGTAGTTTGCAAGGTCCTGTCTGGATATACTTTGTCTTAATGGCGCACAGATAGCGCTAGTGGTACTTTGGACCACGGAAGTCATGAAGCGCGAAAATCGCGGTTGAAAATTCGTCTGCAACCCCCCCCCCCCCCCCCCCCTTCCACCCAACCGCAGTTTACTGCACAGCCCGTGATACCTTGCAATCAAAGCCAACTCAGGATTCGGCTGCTGAGGTAAACACGTTTTCTTTTTTTTTTTTGGTGGGGGGGGAGGGTGAACGAAGCATAGAATTTCATTTTTTCATAGTCCTGTGCAAACATTATAGCTAAGTTATGATTGGATCGAACAGGCGTACAAATCTATGAGAAGCAAAAGAGTGCACCTGATGGCAATACTGACTGCCTGTTCATCTCATTATTTCAACTTCAAAACGAGGGGTAGTTTGAAGGTCCTGTCTGGATAAGCTTTCTTGAGGGGCCCCGTGCGAGTGGTACTTTGGCCAGGGAATCATAAAACCAAAATGGTTGAAAATTCTTTCAGAAGTGGCCCGCACGCCCCCCTTGACGGAAACCGAGTTTAGATGCCCGTGGTAGCTTGCAATCAAAGCCAACTGGGGAAATTCGCTTTAGGTAAATCGCGTTTCTTTTCTTTTTGGGAGGTCCCGTGCGCGTTACATCGGAGGTGGAAGCTTTTTTTTTTTTAGCCCTGGAAAATTGTGCTCGTTAGAATCGAACAGGCGTACAATCTTAGAATCGGGTAAATACGGTTATTTTTTCCACCTTAAGGCCCCAAGGCATTACATAAGGGGGGGGGGGGGTAGAGGGTATGATTTTAAGCTCAACCCTGAATACAAACAGCTGAAAAAAAGAAAAAAAGAAAAACAGAGTGGCACAAAAAGTGTTGCAATTGACATAAAGGCAAAAAACATGGCTCCAAAAAGTAATCTACAAGGGCATATGTTAGTTGCATTTACTCAGAATGTGACATGTGACTGTTAAGTTTATTTCGGAAGGTTTGGCGGTTGCCGCACGTGACAATGTTATCAGGCAGGTTGCTCCATAGGGTTATTCCATTGGGGAAAAAGGAGTTGTTCATGGCTGAGGTGCGGCCGTTGACTCGTGCTATAGGGTGGCTGTGGTTAATGCGAGATGAAGTTCTGTGTGATGGTTGTAAGAGGGAGTGCCGTAATAGTGGGCGATAAAAAAAAGCGTCGATAAGGCAGAGCCGACAAACTATTCGACGAGATTCAAGTGACGGCAGGTTCAGTGATTCTCTTAGTGCAATGACGCTAATATCGTTAGAGTACTGGGAGCAAATAAAACGGGCGGCGCGGTTTTGGATTCTTTCTAGATCGTTAGTAAAGATATGATTGCCAGGGGTGCAAAATTGAACAGGCATACTCGAGTTTCGGTCTCACGAAAGTTTGGTAAGCTAACTTTTTAATATCTGGCGAGGCTAATTTCAGGTTACGGCGTAGTTAACCGGCAACGCCCGCGTTCCTTTAGTTAGGAACGCTCGTTGGGTTAGTTTTTACGACAGTAAGAGAAAAAAGCGGCCGCGCAAGGAAACAATGGCGCGTTCGAAATGACGCAGAAAAGCTCTACGCGCGAGAAGAAAATGGCGCGTTCTGAACACCGCACAAAGGCCGCAGCCACGCAAGAAAAAATGGCGCGTTCGAAATGACGCAAAAGAGCTCGAGCATTCGAAATTAAAGCAAGCACGAAAAGAACAAAACTCCCGCTGGCGCAGTTTCAGGCGGGGAGCGCGCGAGCACTGCAAATGCGGGACATTGGAAATGCATTGGGTGAAAGCAGTGAGTGGGTAACGGCGGTGCAGCCCATTGTGGCGAATCACTGCTCTGCACTTCCGACAGCTTTCACATCGAGTGGAACGGCTTTAATTTTTTTCAGCGCCAAAATAAATCTAGACAGCTAAAGAAGTAGGCGGACAGGAATGCGCTATATATTCCGGTATGCTAGACATCAATCGGTGCTAGAAATGCGTAATGTCTGTCGACTGTCTTCTCCCCGTTTTTCTCTCGAGCGCTTGTCTTAGTCTTGTGTTTGAAAGTACGTATAAGTGATTCGTCTATTGACACCGACGGTGGGCGGGCATGAGCTAGAACGTACCGCCAGGGAACAAGGCAGTCTAGAGACACACTTGCCATAGCGCGAAAGTAGATCTAATCTAAAAGCCGGTTCGGGCTGCTCTCACAGAGCTGTTCAACTTGCCTGGGGCTGTTCCTTGAAGAGACACTGCAGAATGACGCGATGGCTGGCCAAGGTTGGAGCCGTCATCCAGCTAACGAAGTCGTTGTTATGGTTGAAAAGGACACCCACCGTGTCGAACAGCTGCATGAGCAACTGCGAGTACACTGCCCCCAGGCCCGCGTAGTTAATAGCGGGCGTTCCGTCTGGCACGTACATGGGCTTGAAGACAAGGCTCATGGGTATCAGCTGGGCGTTCTGGTGGTACAGGTAGCGCACCAGCGCAGGGTCAGTTCTTCCGATGTAGTCCATGCTGGTGTTGAGCAGTAGTTTCCTGGCCAGCACCTTGCTGCTGCTGATCCAATTGGCCACGAAGTTTTCGGTCATGTCCGGAAAGTCAAAGTACAGGTTGTCGAGCACGTTTGTGTACGTCGCTTGGTACGACATCCAGATGTAGCGCTTCTGTTGAAGAACCTTTAGCTTGAAGAGCTCCCTGCTCCTGGCGTCCATCCAGGGCGCCCTGGCCACGAGCCTCAGCATCGCTTCCTGGAAGAAAGAAACCTTTGTACACGTTTCCACCGGAACTCAGCTGTGTCTTGGCACACTATACTTGTGACTGGTTGGGAGAAGTGACAAATATACTGTGCGGTAGTGTAGTGTGTGTATGTGTAGTGTTGTAAGTGTTGTTTAGTCTGTAAGTGGAACACTTGTCACAATAATGTTTGGTGTACTGTGTATATATCTTTTTTGTTTAAATAAAGACCTCGAACTTCACACTTCGTTAGCCAGTTGGCTTGATTCGGGTTAGGCCTTGTGATTCTGCAAGAAACGTGCAGTGAAAATGCGAAGCAGTACTAGCGGGATGGCGGACTCCACTAGAAAGCTTTTGTACAAAAACGAGAGACATGTGTGAACAAAAAAAAAGGAGCAGTGAAAGCAAAAACTGTGCCCAGCGGTAGATGGTTGCTTACGTCTGTCGAACGTAGCGTTTCACGGTTTTCAGTTGATTGCATCACCCAGACCGTGCTGAACGACGACTGCGCTCACCAGCAATCAAACCCCTCAGGTATATTCCTTTGCTTTGTCTGAGCATGGCAAAACTAAAGGTCTCTGCACGCTGGTTATTCAGACAATTCGCAGTTATGAAAGGGTGACAGTGACTATTCGCGTACGACCGCCCACGGCGAGTAATAATCCGTGCCGAAAGTAGCGCCGCTCCTTGCACACACTCTCTAGTGCGACAGGCTAGCGGTTTATTTATTTTAGGTGCGGCAGATTGAGGAACACGATCATCGTCACAGCGCACTGACACATACTGCGAGTACCGTGTCGTCTCGCATGTTGGCGCACTATGCCTGTCTAGACGGTTGTTATTGGTAGCGCATACCAAGCCATGCTCTTTAAATGGAACATTTCTTGTCATACATTTAATCCTGTATATTTCTTCTCATTGCACTTACATATGGGGGTTATTAACGCGCTGGTGTTATTAGACTCATTTTCGCTTTCCCCTTGGCTGCTGGCCGTCCGCAATAAGCCGTGGTCATCAAGCGTCCGTGCTCATCAAGCCTCTTGCATCTCGCTGTATCAGATTGAATACGGCAGGGCGACAACTGAAATCTGGAAAGGCGGATAATGACACTCGATCGGAGACGAATGCAACGACATGCATTTTCAGCGGGTGCCACCTCTGCGCAGTGAAATTCGTTCTACGCCCTTTCAATGGTAGCATGCAGGGCAGACGCGCTCGCCAGCCATGCACGCGATGACGCCATGACACCAAATCTCCTCTCCACCGGAAGATAGCAATTGAATTTTTGGTAGTACACGTGCCGAAGCCGCACCTTCGCGAGGGAGCGCGCAGTAGTGTAGGACCTTTACGTGCGCTGAAATCTGGACGCAGCGGCGTTTGTTTTCTGCTTCCATCCGGCAAATGCCACCGTGCCCGGGAATCTAACCGCGTCCTTGGGCTCAGCAGCTGAACGCCTTACCCACTGAGCCACGGCGCCGTGTTGTCCACTGGAACTGATGCCGGCACCTTCAATGGGTTACCAAACTAAACAAGGGAGCAAAGGGTTAACGTAAGTCTCCAAAAGGAAGGTATATATTGTGGGCAGAAACAAACTAAAACAAAACGCAGTCTATAGCGTCAAATCGAACTACTTTTATGGCCGCGGATCTGTTTCCGCCGGAAGCTGTGGTTGGCAAACGACGAACGGCGGGCGCGACCAAGCTTAATGTCCTCCCTGAGAACAGTCCCGTAAGAATTCTCGGCGGTGATGTAGACTCATACCGAAGAGCCGATCTCACAATCGCAAAAAAAAAAAAGAAAATTTGTCATACCATTGCCACAATATTACGCTCCTAGTCAAGAAGAGAACACGAGTGAGACAAGCAATGGTAAGAATCGTGCAGTCGCTGATCATGAGCCGAATATCCGCGAGCCTACCACACTACAAATTTTAGGCAGCGAAGAAAATCAAAGCCATCATCACGACAGCATATAAGGCAGACCTCCCCGTCGCAATTTTTACAGTGAGACAAACTGAGAACCCGTGGACCCACCAGGTAGCAGAATAGACCCCCAAAGGTGTGTGGAAAAGAAGGGCAAGGCCTTTAACTTTATGAAGGAGAAAAATAAGCAAATTGGGAGGCAAGGAATAGACACTGGGAAGAGCAAGTAACGGGGCGGGTGAAGGTCAATGGGCGAGGCCGTCGTCCTGCATTGGACCTACCTTGGTTCTTGATGATGATGATGATGATGAATAAGTTGTCCAATTATTTCTCTAAAATGATTTGGAAGAAATTATAGAAAATGTTATTCCGCAAACAAGGGTGGGTTAGGAAACCAAAATCGGGATGGGAAATCGTATGGAAGACTGGCAGTACCCCCTCCCCCTGAAAAGCGTCGATTGCACGCCATCACGGACATGCCACCGATACAGCGACTCCGCACGAATACTCCACCAAAATCATGGATCCAAACCTACGCAAGGACAGGCGATATTGCAGGATCGACTTCATTCGAGGAATGTTCGGTTATCATAACGCAGTATACACCGTCTCCCTGTCGTACGGGTGTAGGAGGCACCAAGAGCAGATGACGACTCTGGCAATCTTTGTGACTGACTCTTCTCTACAGAGGAACGAAGAAGCGGAAGTTGGAGTCATCCTTTTGGTCATCAGACTAGCGGAAGTATCGAAGAGAAGCTTAAACACCATTACAGACTCTCAAAGGGCCCTAGACTGTTGGTTCCAGAGAGAATGCCTTAACGCATCGGCAAGATACTGCCAACCAAAATGAATAAAGCTAACAACATCACCTGGAAAACCGTACACGAGGGTCTGGAAGAGAACGAGGCACTGATGAGAAGGCACGCGAACTCACGTGCCCGCACATTGCGTCCACGACCACGAAACTCCCCTCCCCCCCCCAAAAAAAAACGTTAAGAATTTCTCCCAATCCCACGACTAGGAACACGATCTTCTTTCGCCGTGGTAAATACCGAAGACTTGTAAACTGTGTGGCGGGTAAACCACAGAAGTATCTGCAAATAAATGTGGCCGAAGATGGTCGGTTGGAACATCATACATCATCATACGTCCACTCTCTTCCACGCAACCAAGCCGTGTTCAATGATTATAGCACAGCGGATAAAAATTGAAACATAAGATATTACAATAATCCCAGCTCATCACCTCAAGATCAGCACAAGCTGATTGGAGAGGACAAAGAAGGAAGCTGCTGCATCTGGTGCCGCAGATTTAAGGTTACACCCTTGAGCACCCTACCGTCTGTTTATCCCATTTTCCCAAAACCTAAAGCAAGAACGCTCAGTCTCTTTTAGACCTCAGAGAATAAACACTTAACAACGCAACCTCCTCCCCCAAATTTACCAACGCCACGCAGCCACAACCTTTAACGCTCACATCTTAAGACACAGAACTTCAGATGGCCTCTGTCTCTTCGGGGCCACGGCGATTACACATTTGCAGCTAGTCTTTCCCTCTTCGCTTGCATTAAGTGCTCATGAAGCATAGATTGTAAATGCTGCTATTCCGTTCCAAAACACTCCCCGAGAGTCGATGTAACGCTTTCGCGTCGTACATCTTAAGACAACACTTAGATGTCACCTGCAGCTTTTATTTGGTTAATTTGCTCGTGGGTTCCGTGGGTTTCGGATTATTCGTGTGTTTATTTACTGTTGAGTTTTGGACGACAAAAACCGTCTTGTTGAGCATGGCATGCCCAATGGCCATTGCTGGGCCCAAATTCTTCATTAGGTATTCCGACTTAGTATCAATAGCTGCATCTGCACAGGGAAAATCACCTAACGTTTTTGTGTGCGTATTGATTATGCAACGTATTCTCCGCAAGCGCTAGAAGTTCTAAATGACCTTTGGTGTTATGTGATACCCGCTAGTACGCGCGTTCGATGCTTTTGTTTTTAGTGCGTGGTTTGTTCGGGTCGTTTAAAGTATTTTGAAGGATTATAACTCCACAACGCTGGTGATTTGTTAATGCCGTTAGAGTGTCGTTCCTCACAAGGCAAACGTCTTTTGCTAGGAGCTTAGTTGGGACTCCAGATGTTTGCGCACCTGTCGCAAGGATTAGCGTCAGGACGAACATGTGGTCTTTGACGAAACAGGAACTATCAAAGGTCTCGTAGCGACCATAGTTAAGTGGATTTTTTTCAAAATAAAAACACAGCGACGCCAGACAGACGGCCACTAGATCCCAGATTACTGTGTATACGAATAGCAGCACGACATTATATCTAGCCACGGAGTTTTAAAAAAAAACTGCCAGAAAAAACAGACGCTGATGATACTTCCTGTCATGTAAATTGTCGACGTAGACAGGTGCAAATTAGCGTATACTTGGCTTAGCTTACAACTTTTTAGCAACTGTGAAAACACGTGAACATCACAACATACTCCGATGAAAGTTCGATATACAAAAGTTATTTATTGAAATACCCTGTGGCAATCAGAAAAGTGGAATTACTTTTGCGCGTGCTGTTACATTTCCTGTTTTCTACCAGCGACCACGCGAACATCTTTGTCTGGCTTGCAGGGAACGAGCGAGGAAGCAAACCTGAGTTCTGGTGAGTAGACCGAGGATGGTGTCTCTGATCTGCGTGTCGACCTTCTCCATCAGGTAGCGCGCTGTCATGGCGAACCCGTAGGTGCGCTCGACGAAATTGGCGCAGGCCACACGGCGAGCCTTCAGCAACAGCAGCTTCTCCGTTTCGCCGAAACGTATTTCCGCGATCTTGTTGTCGAGGGCCCAGCCGAACAGCTCGAGGAACTTCCAGGCTACGTATGACGACACGGGGATGGTGAAGCTGTGGTTGGAGAGCAAAGCGTCCAGCGCCATCAACACTCGTTTGTCTGTGAAGAACACGGTCGAGCCGGACGAGAATTGGATGCGCTGGCGGCCACCGTACAGCGCGTACTTTTCGTAGTGCCTGTTGACGCTCGCCAGGAAGTCGTCGGCATTGACGTTCGCCGCGTACGCGCCCAAGCCCGAGAAGGGGAACTTGAGCCACGGGTAGTCGGAGTCGGTGATCGGCTCATGTAACACCTTCGTCGCAGCTTCCACCCACTCCCGAAAAGTCGCGGAAGAGGGTGGCGAAGTCGGTGTCGTTGGCGAAGCCCCTCGACAGGTGAATTCGCATGTACTCGGGAAACGCGGCCCGCGTCTGCTCGGACACGGTGAAGTAGCGACCCAACGAGCCCGGGTAGACGATCAGCATCAGGCTCTGCGGAGTGACCACAAAGAAACGCGAGGATAAAGATTCTGACTGCTTGAGAAAGCATTGTTCATTCTCGCTGGGGTTGACAATTATCTATTCTAGCGTCGACTGTGTATCGACTGAGTAACGTCGTCAGATGTTTGCATCGAGCCCGTGTGCTGTCTTGCATTCTACAGTTCCCAATATATATGGCACCCTTAGCATCCCAACAGGCGAGCTACCGTTGCAGGGTGTTTTTTGCCAGTGGTGTCACAAATAGACGCCTGGGAAAAGCGCACCAGCCGTTGCGAGTGTATCCGTCGTATCTACAGCAGATCACACGCCCCCGTTGATAAGCATGCGTTGGTTAATAACTGTAGTAATGTAATAGCATTTTGTAAGCTGCTAGGCAGAAGGAGCATTCATGGAGGTAACTGGCTGCAGCTGCACGCGTGTGCTTCATGACAAATCTTTTCACCGTTTTTATTCGGCCTTGCTCTTTCTGAACGTTACTTAGTGAATTTCCAGCTCCGCCTGATTATATACGAAGGTAGTGTCAACAGCTGAACCCTGATGTATTAGCCGTCTTGTTAACAGCGATCGGCGGATGATTCCTTCTCCTGCAGAAAAACTCTGACAAAGAATTTTGTTAGCAATATATGAGGATCTTAAATTAATTTTCTCTTCCATTCTGAGCCTGCTGTAGCAAAAGGATGAGGCACAACAAGGAACCCTAAAACACCGCCTGTCCTTTAATCGACGTGGGTCGGTATTTTTTCACAGCGAAGCTCTATAGGTCTATGTCCCCAGTTCTTGCGCCCGTGTGGAACGAAAACTCGCGGACTTGGTTCGCCATCTGGTAGGCATTACGATTTACTCTTGCTGCTGACCTAAGCTGCTCCTCGGTAGATGCCGGCTAAGTCCCGTGCACGCCTCACTTAACTCTGCGCTGGGTACTCAGAATATAGAAAAATTCATTAAAAAAGTTCTTAGAGCATCAATATTTTTATATAAGGTGTCGAATATTGCCCTGAAAAGTGCCTTCCAAGCGATGCAGTTGTGTTAGGAGGTGAATTCAATGTTAAAGAGATCCGCTTAAGCTTGGTGCTTGAAGCTGGCTTCCCCACATTGCGTGTGGCGCAGGGAAGCTTGGTCATATCTATGGAGGGACTGAGGTCATGGCCCAACTTTATGCTCCTGTCACTGCCGCCGCCTCCTCATTCTCGAGTCATGTATACTGCTCGCCACGCGCGGTGTTCTCCCATCCGCCATTGCGGATTGCACCGCGCAACTCGGCGGCAACCTTTGCGGCGCACTACAGCCAGCGCTCTGATTGGAGTAGCCGCGCTCTAATAAAACGCCATTGCTTCTACGAAATGATCGTGTGCTTCCTTTATCTGTGACGGGCCACTGTTCTCATAATTCAATATAGCGAATCCTCAATACCGCTAAACTCCAACATAGAAAATCCAACCACGCTGCCAGCTTCGCTAGACAGCCCTCTTCTCAGGGTGAAAGGGCTGTCATTTTCATCCTTCTCATCGTTCATAGTACTCCGCTGTAGGAAAGTTAATGCTGCACATTCCTGACTTGATCGGTCATTCAGCACAATTTCTTCGAAAAATCATGCCGGACCTTGTGTTGTGTTTCTTAAAGGAGTACTGACACCAAATTTTGACGCCTAAAAATGATATAATTGGCTTCAGTAGTTTGTACAGATGCCTCACAGAAAGTTTTGCAGCGATCCGAAGCCGGAATCACATCTAAAATCGATTTTGATTGTCCCGGCCGCGAGCTTCCACAAATCTGCAGCACTAGCGAAATCGCTTTCGGCGTGGCGAAACATCGGCCTGCGTGTCTGGCCAGTTCAGGGTGACGTCATATAGTCGTTTTCGGAACCGGAAACGATATCCTGCGCTGCTGTTGTCGGTGGTATTCGTTTGGGCAGGAGACGTACGGGTGTAGCTGTGTGAGCAATGCTTGTAAACTTTGCGCACTTTGCGTGTTCGACGCCTTTGCTCTTCAGTTCGTGGCCGGCGCATGGTGTTCCCTTGCACTGGTGCTGAAAACTGCGCGGTGCCGGCACCGCGCGGTGCGCGATGTCGACGCGGCGGTGCGCGTCGTTGAGCTCGACCAAGTTGTGCTATGGCAAGCTCGCGGAATGCGAAGTACTGCTCGTGGAAGCCTGTCCGAGCAAATCGACGACGACGCCAAGATGCATTATTTTCCACGCGACGACACGCAGCGCTAAACGTGGACTGAGTTCGTGCGCGGCGGCGGCCGCAAGAACTGTCGCCCAAGCCAGCGGGCTCGGCGTTGCTCGGTCAGCTTGGGTGTTGGGAACTTCAGGCTTAGTATCGTGGCGAATATTTGATCGCCGGTATCTGTACAACTGCGAATGACCATCCCTTACAGAACTTTTCACCACACTATCATCCCCTTTTTCGCATAGTGAGCTTTATTTTGGCGATAATTTCCGTTTCAGCGATCGGTGACCAAGACATCTGCCGTGGCCTGTTTTGTTTCTAGCGCGCAGGTGGCGCCATCTTTCGGCCGCTCGCCGCACCGCGGTGCCGGCAGTGCTGGGTCAGAGCGCCGAACCTCCGCTTCCGGTCAGCGTAGGCTTACCATCGCGGCAAATATCTGAACGCCGCTTTTAAATTCAGCGCTGATAACAACCCCTAGCACAATTTTTCAACACACTAACATCTACTTTCTCGCATGTGGAACTTCTTTTTTGGGATCAGATTGATTAGAAGAGTGGCGGCAAGCTGTTGCTATCACGGTCTGCGCCGGTTCGAGCCGCAGTGATATTAAAAAACGGACGACGGCGAAGACATCGCCGGCCTAATCGCCTGGCCAAATAAAGTTGTTCTGTTTGTCGGGTGGCAGCGACTCATCCGAGTCTGACGATTCAGACGACATGTCGACTGCGCGGGCGAGTGCGGACCATGTGCAATCGTAGCAGACGATGCGGCGAACGTCCCTGACGTCACGGGTGAGACCGTGACGTAAGGCTGACCCGCTTGCAGGCTGGCCTTCGAACGGCCATTTTCCCGCGCGGCGACCAAATTTGAAACTGGTTGCAATAAACGTGCTATAATTAATTCTGTGTTGGCGGCTGACGGCTTTCGGTTCGATTTTCGTAATTACTGGGCCAATAGGTATTCTTTACAGCATAAAAACTGAAAGCGAGAAATTTCGTGTCAGTACTCCTTTAACTGAACAAAAACCAATGGAGTTGAAAGGGGAGTTAGGGATAAAATACTCCGCTGTAGAGTGATTAAAATGTTGCACATGTCTGACTGGATCGGTAATTCAGCACAATTTCTTCGGAAAACCATGCCCCGGGCCTTTTGTGATTCTTAACTGAATAAAAAGCAATGGAGTGGAAACGACATTTAGGGATAAAATATTCCGCTGTAGGAAGAATGAAATGTTGCGCATGTCTGACTTGATCAATAATTCAGCACAATTTCGTTGGAAAATCATGCCGGGCGTTGATATGTGTTTCTTAGCTGAATAAAAAGCAACGAAGTGGAAACGAGAGCTAGGGATAATAAAATGAAAAACTAAACTATTCGCACGCATACAAAACAACCCGCATTCTTTGCTCGAGCCCATAATCTACTGTGCCCCACCCATAAGCTTCTTTCTAAGGGTAGAGGGAACGGTCTCGCTTGTTTGGGTCCCGCCCTCGCATTCAAGCGCGCCATGGTGCGTCTTGTGTTTCGTATTGCGCCATGTGCATAGATTCTCCGTTACGTGTTCTCAAAAAGCGTGCCTTTCTGTACTTGGCTTGGCTTGGCTTGGAAGAGCTTGGCTTCCGCCACCAGCGTATGGCGGATCAGGCAAGAAAAGCAGAACCCAGACGTCCAGTTTTCGTGGAAGCCAATGGAACACCCCGGCTTGGGGGACAGAAGAGAGGAATTCATGAGGCAGGGACAGCAGAAAGCTGTCGTCGTCCGACGATATTTGCAGCGAAGTTAGCAGATATGCGCCCAATTTTTTGCAGATGTATGCGATGATATATTTGTTTAGTCCTTTTGTGCAAATTTATTGTTTGCTGTATTTTTAGAGCGAAATATCTGAAGCGCCTGCTCCTGTAGTTTCTTGACGCCGTCGTCACTCGAAGTAACCGATCGAACGAAGAGGACACCGAAGGTAGGCGGGGCCGAGTGAACAGGAAAGCGGGAGAATAAAATTAGCAGTGGCTTAGCTCGGCCATGCCAGGATATACGTAGCGTGAGCAAAGGTTCAGCAATCCAATCCAATCCAATCCAGTCCAGTCCAGTCCAATTCAACCCAGTCCAGTCCAGTCACTACTCCTCGCGCATGCACAGCACGGCTCTCCAGGAGCCACGTGAAACGGCTATCAAGCGGCTCCGGCGCAGCGTCAGACTTGGCTACTGCGCAACGGTGGCGCACAGCTGGGCACGCGCCGGCGCCAGTGTGTCTGTCGCGGCTATGACGTCACTCCTCTTGAATGTGCAGACTGGCGAATGTGCAGACCCAATTCTCTGTACACCCGTACTCCAATGGGATTGTATGTCCAATATAATCCAATACAATCCAATTTATTTAAATCCAATCCAACTCAAATCCGAATCCAATCAAATCCAATCCAATTCTCCTCGCGCTTGCGCAGCACGGCCCTTCAAGGTCTACGCTCAAACTGCTCAACCCCGGCCAGCGTAGCTTACGCTACAAAAGTACGACAAAAGCGTGTAAGGAAGGGCAGTATGCCGAGGCCTCGCAAGACGTGTGGGAAAACCGCGCCTTATGGCGCCCGTGAAAGGAGACGCAAAACCAGCCATCCATGAAATCAAGCGTCTTGCTCTTCCAAGTTCACTAGAAGCCCAGAAGCACCAGCCCACGCTGCGTGCTGCGCGCGCATCGATCCTTAGTCGTCAACTTCGTTGCACCGCTCATCCGAATCACGTGTCATTGGCGCGGTAGTTTCAAGGACTATTTACAACAACACGATTAGTGACGGCGACGAGATAACGCCAGAGTAGCGCACGCCGTCGTGCGTTCGCTGATCACACGATCACTTCCTCAGACGCCGCAGCAGTGCGCCGTGACCGAGAAGAGTGCAGTTCCTAGTATTAGGGAAAGTAGCGTAATTGGAAGACAATTTGTAGACTTTTTTTTAATTACATTCGAAGAATGGTCGCCGGTTACACTATTATAAAGAATAAATATGTTACTCGCATGAAATATGCATATTTGCGCAAATACAGGGCCCGTTTGACCCGTTTTCGCTGTTTTTATCTCGTTGCCAACGTTTTTTAAGGGCTTTTTTATTTTTTTCTTGGTTCTCGGAAGAAACATATAGGCTGCAAATTTTTGATTGCGCTTGGTCCTTTTTGAGATATTGTGTCTTTTTCTCATTTCTCGTTGTCTTTTTTTAATTCCGATTCACCAAATTTCTCGATTCACGCTATTATAACAATAAAGCGTGTGGCTTAAGCAAATTATACATTTTTGGGCCAATCCAGAAAGTTTCACGGTTCTCTCTGTAGCGGTACAATAGAAATTCCTGATGCACACAAGCCTGCTTTTTAATGATTTCAAGGCGAAAGCCAGCGATTAAAAAGAAATAAAGCCATTCAACTCAATGTGAAAGCTGTAGGAAGTGCAGAGCAGTGATTCGCCGTAATGGGCTGCACCGCCGTTATCCGCTCACTGGGGCTCTTCGATTTACAGTCTCGGACTCGCTGCGGACTCCCCGAGAAGCAGTCTGGCGTTCGATTTTCCCATGTATCCCTATGGCTTCGGGGAATCCTTGGACTACCCGTGGACTATCCGCGGAGTGTCCGAGACTGTAAATCGAAGAGCGCCACTGCCTCCGCACAAAGCATTTCAAATTTCCCGCCTTCGCAGTGCTCGCGCGCCCCCTTCCTGAAACTACGCCAGCGGGAGTTCTGTTCTTTTTGCGCTTGCTTTAATTTTGTATATTGCAGCTGTCTGCGTCATTTCGTACCCGTTGTTGTTGTTGTAAACTTTATTAGAAAGGAAGGCCAAAGGCCAGGTGGGGGGGGGGGGGGGTGGAATGGGGAGGACGGAGTACTGTTCTTATGATGCCGGCTTCAAGGGTTCTCTTCAAAGTCGTGCAGACCACTGCTAAATTGCCCGTACTAGGACGCTTCTTGTGGCATAACTGGCGATTTCGAAGAGTGTGTCGTGTGAGAGGGATGTTGGGTCGATGTAGGTTTAGGTGTCGTGGTGAGGGGGTGTGAATGTAGAAATCGAGAAAACTTGGGGCAGTGCCAGATGAGGTGGTGGAGATGGGCTGCGATGGAGTGGTGGCAGCTATCGGGCGGCGGGCTGGGGTTAATACCATTGTCGAATGGTCTCTGGTGCCGTACAGGTGTTGGTAGGAACTTGTTCAAGCAGATCTCTTGTGCTCGTGTCAGGGTGGGGAAGGAGGTGAGGTGTCCTGAAGGCGTGAGTGCCTTGAGGCGTTGTTGTTTCAGCTGCTTGAATCTACGGAGCCTGATTGCGGGAGCGAGAGTGGGGTCATCGTCAGGGCAGTTGGGCCAGGGGTGGTCCGAGAAGGGCGACGCCGGGGGTCCATCGGAGGCTATTGTGAGAAGGGCCTCCTGTGCAGCCACGTGAGCTGCTTGGTTCCCAGGAGCGGCTGGTTCATGACCGGGGGTCCAATCGATTCGGACTTGGCAGCCTGATGTTTGGAGCGCAGTGATTTGGTGATAATGTGGTGGACAGAAGGGTCGGTGGACATGGGATGACAAAGTTCTTGGAGGGCTTCATATGAGTCTGTTAGGATGCGAAGGTTGGGAGGAATGGTGAGATGGTAATCGTACATGAAGCAGTCGAGAGAATCGTGGACAGCGATGAGCTCCGCGTCCGTTGAAGTAATATTGGGAATACGGTGATATTGGGCTCCCATGATGGATAAGTTGTCCTGGCTGATCCATGCTGTGCCGACGTGTGGGTTTATGTGGCTAGCGTCGGTGTAAACGTCAGTTTCACACGGTCGTTTAGTTGAGACAAGGCGTCGGCAGCGTTGCTGTCGAAGCTTGGGCTTCCTGCAGTGCGACGGGTTGAGAGGTGACGGATTGAGTGAAGTGGGGCCGCTGCCAGGGGGGTATTGGGGCTGGAAAATTAGGTAGGGGAATATTGCTTCGTTGATCCCACGCGGTGAGGAGCACGCCTTGGTGGGTGAGTTGTCGTTTAAAATTGTATTGATCCGTTTTTTCCTGAACGATGCGGTCGATTGGTGGGAGGGTCGCTGCTTGTTGGAGGCTTGCAATTTTTGTATGACGTGGGAGGTCAGTGTAATTGTGAAGAACTTGTAGCGTGCGTCGTTGGGTGCAGTTGAGGTCATAATGTGTCCCTCCGTACGAAGGAATGCCCACCGCTACTGCTCTGCCGAGGGTGGTGATAGCCTTTTGTTTGGCCCCCCCATGTTTTTTTAAGAGCCGTCGGAGGGTGTGCTGCACGAAGTTCCATTTCTGCCCGCGTAACTTTTTTTTTCTTTCACCGCTGGAGCCTTTCTGCGTCATTTCGAGCGCGCCATTTTTTCTTGCGTGGCTGGAGCTTCTCCGCGGCATTACGAATGCGCATTCTTTTCTTGCGTGGCTGGAGCCTTTCTGCGGCATTTTTAACGCGCCATTTCTTGCTTGCGCGGCCGCTTTTATCGCTTACTATCGTAAAAACAAACCGAACGAGCGGTCCTAGCTAAATGAACGCGGGGGCTACCGGTTATATACACATATTTTGCCTGAAATGTACGTGCAGTTTTCTTTGCGCAAAGTAACGGGGAGACGTATGACAAGCGCCAGAGGTTTACGATGTTTGAGCGGTTATGACTATTTAAACCGCATGGTTTTTGAAGTTTCAGCGTGACTACCTGACCCCGGTATCAGCGAGCTAAGACGGCAAGGCGAGCCCACAAAGTGCTCTGCACTTAAAACTTCTCCCTCTTGCACTGTGTAGGCGTCTCTCACTTCGTTTTCGTTCCTTCCAGAACCACTAAATAAGCTTCGCTTAAGAGACGACACTGACGCGCCCCGGCAGCCTTTGGGTTGCCTATCGCCAGAGTGGCCCGCTTTATGCGCACAGCTGCGGCCTAGACTTGTGTATGAAGGTGTTTGAATTTTCCTTAGTGTTTGACTTTCGTAGGTGTTAAGGCCTTTGTGTGGTGGGGGAAACTTCTGCCTGCTGAGACGAAGCCTGGCGAGGAGTTCTTCGTGGGTTTCAGGAGGGGGAAGACTGTACGAGTGCTCTGACTCGGCGCGGTACGTTATGAACCTCGCTCCTTCATCGGCCATCTCGTTTCCGTCAAGCCCCTCGTGACCGGGGCACCAAATGATGGTGTGTTTTTGCTTTAATGTTCCCGAACACCACAAACGAACACTGCAAAAAATGTGGAGAGTTGGCAAATCTCTTCCGCGCATCCTAGGGATGCCCCGTTATATGGCCCCCGGAGAACGCCCACGAACCCAACACACTAGAGACATGGGAGGCAGCCCTGGGCAACTCCGCCCTCGGGACTCAGCGAGAGCTGATCCGGAGAACGAAGATCGGGGCAGCTGAAACTGGGGCCCTGGAAAGAGGGCTCTACTCAGCTCGCTAGCCCAACCTTCCCCTTCCCTTATTCCCTTTCCCATCAATAAAGTTTACTGACTGACTGACTGACTGACTGACTGACTGACAGCTGCGGCCGACCTTGACGGGCGGAGTTGGTCCAGGCGCTGCCTGGCAACCATGACAGCTGTGTTTACTTTTCGAGGATTTCGAGACAGCGCGCCGGTGTCAAAGGGTCAGGCTCGGTTACGCTTGGCGTAGCTTATTTAGTGGCTCTAGGTTATGCTAAAGCCACTTAATAAGCCAGAGCCACTGAATAAACTACGCTTTTCTAGTGGTAGCAGGTTACGCTAGGGCTCTGTCGTTTTTTTCCCAGCGAAAAGCGAAGCTGGCGTTTTCCACCTTCCGGCCTACTGGAACAGCCCAGTACAGAGCAGCACGGCATCGCTACACTGTCTGTGGCTTAAAAATTCACGCTCCGAAAATCACGATTTTTCAAAAAACGCGCGCACGCGACAACACAGGGGCACCAAATGTATGCGCCCATGGGTCTTTCGGGGTAAACAAACGTCACGTGACGCTGTTCCACCAATGGCCGCTGTCGGCGGCATCCAATAATCAGAGAAAGAGTGCCGATACTCTGGAACCTGATATAATGGTTCCAGTTCCTTCTTCTGACGCGAGGTTCCCCGAAAGGCAGGATGGCCGCAGCTAGCGCGGCAGCTTCCGCACAGCAAGCTGCCGCGCCTGCACCTCGGCCCGCACCTGTTTTACGCCCGTACCGTCACGTTATAACCTGTCCAGAGGCGCGAACCAGGCTAATTCTTGCTCCATTCTGACATGGTGCCCGGTTACAGCTGTGCTTACAGCATTGCGGCGACCATTTTGATACCATCCGTGTAGACGAAGACAACTACGGTCACTTTCCGGGTTTGATAAGGCGTTTAAAGGAGTACTGACACGAAACTTTCGTGTTACGTTTTTTTTTTTTTTCGCTGCTATGGGTTCCTGTTAGCCCAATAATCATAGAATGGCACATTAGACGGTCGATAGCAGTGTAAACAATCATTTACGGCGTTCTTTATTCGTGTAAGTTTAGGTTTCGACAAAACGAATGCCGAGCGGCCGCAATGACAGGAGGGTGCAAGTGACGTCACCATTCTTGTCACACCGCTGTCGGTCTGGACGCGCTCGCCCTGATCGGCGGAAGTCTTCACTATCCCCGCGCGCCCGGGCAGCATGACGTCGGTCCCAAAACCATGACCTGTACACACGGTGTAGCAGTGCGCCCCAACCGCAGCCAGCGCGTCGGCTACGTCACGGGAAGCGCCGCGTCGGCAGTTGGGGCAAGTATCCGATGATGTCATGCTGGTCCGCTCTTTGCTTTCCCGTGCGGGCAGAGATTAAAATGCATTTAAACTATGTTATACTGAACGGCTACTGTTGAAACTTGCGGGAAGATATATCTCCTGAATAACAGGAAGCATTTTACATAGTTATCTCAGCGTTGAAATTTCGGGTCAGTACTCCTTAAGGCATCCGCATTACATATTAAGGGGAAGCGCCGAAAAGCTCGAAGGTACTTGCCCCCGTCGCGTTGTCCCAATGCGGTGCAAGATGGAACAGGAACGGGTAGGTGCCAGTTGACTGCCAAGTCGACCAGCAGGTCCACCGTGTCGATGTCGTAGTCCTTGGATGAGACCACGAGTCGGTGCTCGCCCATGAAGCGCTTGAGAGAGCTCTCTTCATCGTGAATGCGCGCCACCTCGTGGGCGTGGACGCAGGACCGGTACATGTCGAACGCCTTTCGCGTCGCCGACGTCCGCGTTGTGGGCGGGTGCGTGTTGGCCCTCGCCTGCAGCACGCCGATTGCGAAAACGTCGACGTGTGCCACACCGTGAGAAAACCCCTAGTTTTCCTCGAGTTTGGCCACTTCATGAGAGGGCCGCACACTCAACCAAATGTGCAGTTTGGGCTCCGGCGTGCACCAACCACCCTGTTTCCGAGGCGTCAACGGGTTGGCGTTCGTACTCGTCGAAGAGGGGACGTCTGCCGCGTCATGTATGCAGATAAACTGAGAAAAGCCCACTGTGTTTGTATTTCACAGACCCGCAAGGAGATTAGGGCACATGCTTAATATCCGTGCTAATAATCTCTGCGTCCAGGCAGGCCGACACTTGGAAAATAAAACTGCTACCCTAAACCCTCTAACACGTACTTCCAGGTAAAAATAGTTTAACCTTGCTTCTACATCTGGCAGATAGTTACCCAAGGCTTCATGCGTACAGTTCCATTATCCGAGAAACCCTCGAATACGCCTCAATTATTTGGCGCCCTCAGTGCCGCTTATCTTACAGATGGCATTGAATCCATCCAAACAAAGCTGCCCGTTTCATTTTGCGTTCTTATTCTCCCTACCAAAGCAGTTTTCCATTAAAACAGGCTCTTAATCTTCCAGATCTCGACACGCGCCGCAAATTTCTTCATTTCTTTTGTTTTTTTCACTCCCTCTACTACTCACATTCTGCCCGCCCATAATATGTCCACCAGCAATGACCGTAAATGCGATGTTGCTCCAATATTTGCGAAGACTAAAAACTACCAGAATTCCCCTCTGGCGTTGGAAATACAGGAGTAGAACAGGCGTCCTCAAGATAGTGTGTCTATTACCGACCCACCTGGTTTCCAATATGCCTTGGGTACGTTTTTAAATTTATAAGATATTTTCAAAAAAATTGAGGTTATATATATATATATATATATATATATATATATATATATATATATATATATATATATATATATATATATATATTGCAATTGGAGAAAAATCGTGTCCCAGTACGCGAGCGCGTGAGAGGATGGAAGACGACGGGGACCACCGTCGGTCGGCGGAAGAGTGTGGGTGTGCGCTCGGACAGCACCGAAAGTGATGTACAGCCACCGACGGGACCAGCACGTCTGCGACCCCCTGCTACTGCGACTGCGACCGTCCATGTGAGCACAGTCCAGATTACACGCGTATGTGGTGCGTTCGCTAACCATCGCTGAGCTGGAAACTAGCGCGGGACTGTGAGACGGTGCAGGACGAAATCCCGCTTCCTTTTTTGCCCCGTTTTTCATTAGCGTGTGCCGTACGTGTCTCTGAACGTCTCGGTTTCTTCTCTTTCGACCCATTTGACCCGTGTTCTCAGCCTAATACAATGCACCTACGTTCACCTTCGTGCCGTCATCATTGACCTCGTGTACACGCCCTGTCGGTTAACCACCGAACCCTAGCATCGTGATCTTTATAAATGTATATATATAGTCTGGAAAGATAAAAACTCACACAGAGCGCGGAAAAATAAGGTTAGTAGAGACAGAGACACACGAGAAAGACGTAGAAATAAAAATAAGTTTACTGACGTTTCAGGAAGAGGACTTCCTTTCTTCAGAGTACCTGAAGAAAGGAAGTCTTCTTCCTGAAACGTCAGTAAAGTTATTTTTATTTTCTACGTCTTTCCCGTGTGTCTCTCTCCTCTACTAACCTTATATATAGATATATATAAATATAAAGGTCGGCATCCGACCGAAACGACGACCAATAAACAGTTTTGTTAGAAGCTATACCCATTTTTTAGTAGTGTTGTTACGGCAACCTAAGACAGCCCTTCTCGCAATTCAAAGTATATATATCGCACCAGACCGGCTATTCTGGAGGTCGTGGGTTTCGGATCCCACCTGGCGGGCATTTTTTCTCCGCTTTCTTTCTTTCTTTCCTAAATTTCTTTATCTGTTTCAATGACCTACCAACAACCTCCCCTTTGCTTTCCGAGTTTTCTTGACTGCCAACCCTTATGTCTGTGTTTATTCTACGAGCCCCTCATTCTATTCTGATTCGCTATAAATATAGTATATATATATATAATATATATTATAGGTATATATATATAATATATAGATAATATATATATATATATAAGGATATATATATATCTTTAGATAAGAAATACGTTCTTCCAGAAAGGAAAACAACAAGACGAAGTATTCAGAGGACCGAACGCCCAACCCAAAGAGAAAATGTATTTCATTTCTGTACACGATGCGCACGTACTTTGGCAATGTGAGAACCAGTGATTACAGGATGGTAAGGTATGGAATCACACCAGAGACCTCAAAAGATCAAGGAGCTATTGGCGAAAGAAACCTAGCCAACAGTCAATAAAAATCAAATCGCCCGAATTCAGACAGCTCCTTCGAAGAAACGTTGCAGTCCTAACAAAGGATAACAATTGTGGGGACGTGCGATACCTCACCTAGAGGATTATTTTTCTGGTTTCGTTGAAATTACTGGGTCGTAAATAATTACCATTAGAGCAAAACTTTTTTTCAGCGCAGTACGGAAGGCATATTTTGAAAAGACTCCGTAGACCTGGCTGCCTTGCCAGAACTCCCAAGATACTCTTCTATTTGTGTTTTGGTTGCCGCGCGATTCGCTACGAATACTATTTTGAGAAGCGTGTCTGTAAAATAGTCAAGCGACGATCATATCAGTAACCCACCAGACTGTAGCTTAGGCTAATCCATCTGGCCTTCTCATAATGCAAGATCTCGTCTTGTCTTTCTCACATCAGCAGAATTACCTCACTTTTTAAATGAAACACAGTCCGTCGGCACGATAGCGTACAAACACTGCCCTCTTTAGCGGACCGTTCAAAACGAGGGACCCTTCTTCATTCCCGACGCTTCTTTGTCATTCTAAGAGATTTCATTCTGTGTAAGGTGTGTGTGTGATCATCAAAACATTAGCGTCGGTTTACCGTCCCTATACCACTACTGTACTTTCAGATACAGGTATCGCTCGCCACCTCTCAGTTGTGTAAACAGCATCCACATACGAACGCTTGGGGGGAATGTCGATCATTCGCAGAGCACGACTAGAGGAAAGAGTAAGGGCAGGAAAGAGGCGCCTCTTCCCCGTGCTCATTCATTCCTCGAGTTTGTGCAGGCTCCTGGACTATGATTACCATTATGAAATACCAACAAGCCATCACAGCTTCATTCAGAACGTTTGGTGTCGGTATTTGAAGGGGCATCATGAAATACGTCAGTTTCCTTAAGTTGCGTCATAATTATAAACAAGTCAGCTATGGATCGGATGTTCTCATTGAAGTTTCCAGCATTATTTTTATTTGTCACTGCTGCTTACGTACAATCTCTGGACTGCCTCGGGCCGCCGCGTTAGCTTAGGTAGATCTCTAGCGTTGGATGATCAAGAATGAGTAGCTCACCTGGATGGCCTCGAGACGCTATCGTACAGGGCCTGACCCACAGACATGTACCGCCGACGAAAAGACGACCACGACCCGCATACGAACTGGTAGAAGTTGTCGCAGGGACTGACGGACCTGAGCATGGACTGAAGGCGTGAAATCATGCGTGGTGTTAGTGCAAGAGGACACCATGGAGCGTACTCTACGACCTAATACGCTAGCGCGAAATGACGAACACGTTAAAAAAAAGCGCCAGGCGAAGGTAACAACAACAACAAAAATAGCTGTTTCAGACATTGCCAAAATAGAATACGAAAGCAGTCATTGCTAGCGACACTACCCCACAAATGGCGGAAACATTTCATACAGGGTTTGGAGAGAATGTTTTTGCATCTGGTTTTACATATACGATACGCTCGGCCGGTTATATTTAGGTCGCTTAAAAGGCTATCGCCGCTACTTTTATACAATCGTACGTAAAATGTATGTACGCGGCATGCTACGATGTCATGCAAAAGCCTGTTGAAAAGATAAATGAAAAAGGGAAGTCATGATCTGGCTATAATTCCAGTTATTTCTGCGTAATATTGCTTCGGAAGGCTCTAGGTCAAAACCGGAATTTTATGGAGTGCTCAGATCAGCCCGTAGAGTAGAGACAACCGGCATGCATTGTGCGACATGACTGAAATCACTTCTTTTGTGAGGCCCAACATGTAACCTGATGCGATCCGTTAAGCATTGATGACTGCTTGTGTGGCTTGAAGTCGAAGCGTTATGGCTTCGTGTGCGACATGTAGGACTGAATGGTCTGCTGCTACGTGGAGACCACGGCAATTTTGCAGTAGCAACAAATTCCCGCTGCTTGGTCCTCCTAGCTGCATTAAAAGCCTCTTGAGCTTCGGCCGTGTGCGTGTACTTGCGAGTCGACCACAACTAGCCGACGCAAAAACTGAGGTACGGCCGACGTCGAAGTACTTCCTATCACTGGACGGTTATGGCGACGGTGGTAAAAAAACATTTGACCTGTTCAGTGGGAGTAATCTTTCAGCCCAGGGGCTACTTTACAGAAACAAAGATCAGTTGCTAGTCTGCGCCATGTTCGTCTAGTGGGCTTCTCTTGTGTTCTCGCTTTCTGAGCAGTTTTTACAGCAAAGCTGTATACCTCTACCCCCCAACGGTTCCATCGCCGTGGGCAAAAACGATCTCCATCGGTAAAAACGCCAAGGCGGCGAGGCCTAAGACGCCGCGGGCACGCGTCAGGCTAATCAGACATACGGCATAGAGCCTCAGAATTTCTTTAGGGGAACCGTAAAACAACCATCGAAACGGCATTATGTATGATAAGGCGCCTGTGAACAATCGGATCCCCCCAATGTGTACCTGGTAAAGATTATATTTGCAGATTATCTTTCAAGGCTAGGCAGGACTAGTGTAACTATATAGAGTCATTCTCCTCAAAGACGCCGAGCGCAGGCGTCAGGCTGGGAAGGACCCAGCGTTTGCCGCGTCTTTGAACACATTTCTGTTGCTGTAATGCTGTACACGCGTTATCTTTGATTCGCATTCGGAACGACGTAAGTCACGCGCAGCCGCAAAGCAGGGAGGACGAGCGAAGCCTACCAGAGTTGACAGACTAAAACGCATAAACAACAAAATGGCGGCGCCGATGAAAAGCCGCAGTGTAAACAAATGTTACGCAATGCGGACTGACCAATGATCATGGCGGTGGCACAGAACTATAGGAGAAAAGAGTGCCGGTACTCTGAGTCCTTATCTGGTGACTCTAGTCACGCGACAAGTCCGCCGAGACGACGAGGAACATTTCATACCCTCCTCCAATAACTTTTGTACTGGTTTGCCACAGCTTTGCGGGGCATTCACTTTCGCAGGCCGGGACGGCGATCAGTTTTTTCCATGCCGTAATATACCAACTAAATAGCCTAAGTTTGTATCTTACGCTCTGAATGAGATGAAAAACCGCACCTCCAGTCGACCGCCGGTCGTAACTCCCTCCCACAGCTCAGAGCGGAGAAGAAGAGAGGGGAGGGCGGGAAGGTTTCCTTTGTGTGTACACCCTAAGGCAATGCGTAATTTCCTTCCACAGCTCAGCGCGGGGAAGAAGTGAGAGGAGTGCGGAAAGGTTTGCTTCATGTGTGCGTCCGAGGGCGATGTGAGGCGGTGTGGTCGGTTGGGGGACATGTTGGCATTACGCAAGGTATCGACTGGGGCCCATAGAATGGAGCCGCATTGCGTGAGGGAGTGTTTCGGAATCTGGAGGTGCCTGGTTTATAGTCTTAACGAAGATTTGGATGTAGACCGGGGCGATGCTGTCGAGCAACCTCTATTACTACGCGAGTGTCAGTCAGTGATAGGACCGCTTTCTAGATTCACAAATTATGCAATTCATTCAATGCACAAATAAAACCCCTTGGGACTCATGTCTCGGAAATTGGAAGAACTAGGCCCAATAGTGTGACAACGCCGATCACTCTGCAGCCTGGGAGGCAAGGGCGCCTGCTTGCTGATTGACAACTGTGGTTCCCGTTAATGAAGAGCGGTTCAGTGACCATTCAGAGCAATTGTTTCCTTTGGGCTGATGTCGCATGATGATCTTTCAGTGTGGGGGGGTTGGGGGGATGCATGAGTGGGCGTGGACGGTCACTAAAACGATACTAGTTCTTCAGCTACCCACGCAGAAGAACATCTGATCGAGGTGGAAGTGATAACGGTTTTGGTACGGTGATAACAGTATGATATGGTGATAACGGTATGGTGATCACGTCATTGTGGCCAAGGCCACCATACGGGAGCAGCACATGGGGGGCTCGCATCATGGGCTTCGGCAGGGGGGTGCCAATTGGCCACTTGCAAGCCACCCCAGCACTTGCACCCTCCCGCATGCCCTCCCCCTCTTCCTTCGTGAAACAATGGATTTGCCCCCCTCAAGGTAAAATCCTGCCGATGACCGTGGCTGGCATCTGTGTGTGCAACGTCTTAGCGCCTACCGTATACGTGCTCCTGACATTGGCTTCTGGCTGGACGCCTCCTTAGCCTGCTTACATGGTTTTAGGAATTGGGCGAGCATGTGTGTAGTCTCTCCAGGATTCTGGGAGGGATTGTGAGAGATCATTATGTGGGTCGGGATGTTTAGGGCCCTGAGTAAAGCTAGGTCAGACGGAGTTCGGGTGACGGACTACGACCGTGTAATTTATATCGTGTTGCAGTAGTTTGACCGTGAACCCACGCCGCTACAGGTAAGTTCAGAGCTTTTAAATGCTGAATGAATTTTTTTTTAACTTAAAGATTATGTTTGGTGGCTCTCTAGGCTTTTGTTCGGCGAGCAACGATGCATTACTTGATGAGAGAATCAGCTTCCCTTTCATTTTTTTTTTTGTAGCGTAGCCATTGTGTCACAAACTATAGAGCGAGACACCAGTGTGGTCTAGGAGGCTCTGTCACGCTGGCCGCCGTAGCGTTTACGTCTGCAAGCCATGGCCGCCGGCGGCAACGCTTCGTCTGGCCCAGGGTTGATGGCTTGGTCTATTCCGATTTGTGCCCGGCGGAACGAGACATTCTTTTTGAAATTCCAGGGATGGCCATGCCAACAACACTGCCTTAATCGCAGGCCTTGTCCACACACCGGGTGATACTTGAAACGATTACGGCGACGAGAATCCGACACCGTACTACCGAGATCCCTCGCTGGCGCCTTCCCGGCGCCGTAAACAGTGCGGCTGTGCAGTGTGATCAGTTGCGACCGCGCTCTACGCTTCCAGCATTCGGACTCGATAAGCTTTTTACGCTCCTAGAATAAACCGCTGGTCACATATAACGGCCTGCAAACACTACATTTGAGTAGTCCTGCCCGGCTCCCCCAGCCCAAGGGTAGAGCTATGCGGCGTTTAGAGATTATCAACAGCGGCTTGCGGTGAACGGATGATCACAAGGTAATTACCCCTATACATTTGACGGGTGATAAGGTTTTAATCGGGCGCGGGCATGCATTACCGATAGCAACATCGGCGCGCGGAGAACGGAAGATTAGAAGCTCAAGCGGGTCGCTTAGACATTATCTCCCTTTTGGCGCTTCCTGCAGGAGCTATTGCTTGCGGAAGCTGGGGCATTCACCAAAGTATTGATTGATTGATTGATTGATTGATTGATTGATTGATTGATTGATTGATTGATTGATTGATTGATTGATTGATTGATTGATTGATTGATTGAAAAGTTTAACGTGCCGAAGCAGCGCAGGCGATGAGGCGCGCCGTAGTGGAGGGCTCCGGATAATTTTGACCACCTGACCTGGGGATCTTTAACCTGCAACAAAATCTCGTACACACGGGCGTTTTTGCTTTTCGCCTCCATCAGGAAAGCGGCCGCCACGGCCGGGAATCGAACCCGCGTCCTCGTGCTCAGCAGCACAGCGCCTCAGCCACTGAGCCACCGCGGCGGGTCGTTCACCATCGTGGATGATTTACTTGTTTAATTGCGCACCAATGTAGAGTGCGTCTTTTCCAAAATGAAACCGAGAACATAGTGGCCGGCTCTGAAGTGTTAGGGAGTCAGCCTGCCTCCAAATGTATAAAAGCTGTCGTTTGTGTTTTTTTAAATACAGTGAACTCACGTAAACTTTCAATTTACATTTTTTGTACGTGCTCAACCGCTGATGAACGGTTTGAGGAAAACCAAAGCACTCTTGCCGTTCTCAAATTTTGTCACGTCAAAAACCGTGGTACCGAAAAGAGTACGGGGCTTTGACACCAGTTTTCAGGTTTTTGGCGTTTTCTGCCTTATTAAACAACTGCTAGTCGCGAGAGGGGTGTATTTGGATTTCCGGCAGCGTAATCTATCGACACAGGCGAACTTGCTTCTACCCTTTAATGTCGCTTCAAAGTGGACAGTACCCTTACACTACCCTATGGTACACTAACCTTTTACCTTTTAGTGTCGCTTTTAAACGGATACTAAAGGCTAATTGCAACTGCCTTTTAACTTAAGGATCACACGTTTCGTAGCTCTCTCGGCTTCTGCTCGACGAACAACAAGGGGTTATTTCCAGAGTAATAAGTAAACGACACTGGAATTTCCCTCACCCGCTTCCCTTTCATTTTTTTCGAGACGTAACCATTGCGTAACAAAGTAGGGGCGAAGCATCGGTGTGGTCTAGAGCGTAAACGCTGGCCACGGTAGCTTTAACGTCTCCAACCCATAACCTACTACGGGAACGTTTTTCTGTTCGAGGAGACTTGCTTGAAGTTGTATGATTTTTCAGCGACGGAATGTGAAACGCTTTTAGATTTTCGAGTGGCCGTTGTGCCCATCGACACAGGCGTCCCAGATCCCATCGAGCTGGCTGCATGCGGGCCTCTTTTCAAAGAACACGCGCCGTTTTGAATATGGTCGAGTCCACTTATAACGATACCGTTTATAACAATATATCGGATATAACGATAAACAACTATGGCACCGTCAACCTTTGTATTCTTTCTGTCATAAAATAAACCGCTTATTACAATGATCCAGTGTCACGATATCGGGTATGACGATGGTATCCGGTTATATTCTGCACCAAAAGTGCAACAGTGACGACTCTAATGAAGCGGTTGCGCAGCCTACTCAGGTAGTGTCTTCGTAGGAGGCCCAATGCGTGACACAGTCCCTGAGGACATTTACCTCAGCTAGGTGAAGCACCTATAGAAGCTCTTGGAAAAGATTTGCGCTAGCTTCACACGCGGCAAACAAGTGTGATCGACTGTGGCTTCGTTTCCGCAAAATTAGTGGCAGTACGACCTTGCTGGCATGCGAATAAAATATTTGACCTCTGTTCCGCCTTTTTATTTCGCAACCCGCTTATAACAATTATCGGTTATAACGATGGGGTTTGCTTGGCACTTGAATATTGTTATAAGTGGAGTAGACTGTATCAAGCGCGGCGTCCCGGGCTCCCGGCTAGCCCCGTGCAGGAGCGCGTTTTCATTTCACCTCGTCTGGCGGTCACAGCTAGCGTCATTAAATAAAGTCTTTGAGAGTATCGGCACTCTTTTCTCTCATTGTTAAGTGCCGCCAGGATTTTCATTGGTCGGTTGGCACCACGTGGTATTTCTTGACAAATGGGCGCAGCCATTTTGTTCCTGCCCCCCCCCCCTCTCTCTCTCTCTCTCTCTCTCTCTCTCTCTCTCTCTCTCTCTCTCTCTCTCTCATCTCCTCTCTCTCCTCTCTCGTCTCCTCTCTCTCTCTCTGCTGCGCGGACGCTAGAGCGGCCGGTCACACTCTGCATGTCACAACCGGCAACGGTTTCGTTGGGAGAGATGGCAACACTGCAAGCCAGAAACAAAATGGCCCCCAGACGCTTCCGGGTGCACGAAGTGGCGGTACTCTTAAAGGAGCCATGAAGACAAAATACAAGTTGGATTTATTAGAAAGACTGCTTAGTCCCGATAATAATGATGCCAATATCATCGCAATCTTCGAACAAATAACGGAGATATTGAAGAAAACGTGTGAAGCAGTCGCAACCCCCAAGCCAATTTCCCGCAACTTTTCTATGACGTCACGGAACCTTGTTTGTGCGATTGGCGGCCACGTAACTAACCTGTCACGACGACACATGACTGGACGTCTGTAATAGGGCCTCTAGTTCCATTTGACCGCATCACTTGAATGCTAACGTGCAGTTAACGCACTGAAAATTATGTTTTATTGTTGGCCCGTATGACGTCATTCTTGCTGATAACACGTCACTGTGGCGCAAAATTTGAAAGTTTTTAAATTCTTCTTGCTTTTTTTTGTTAAAAAAACATCTTTTGGGGCTGTAATGGAGCTGAGTGAGATACTGAATCCTAGTTCTTTCAAATTACACCAAGTTGTATTTTCTCTTCATGGCTCCTTTAAGCGTAGCTTATTTAGTGACGTTAGTCACAGCCACCTCGTATTTTTTTCCTCTTGCGCAGCGCGAACCTAGCGTGAAATGGACCCTCTCTTTACGGCAGCCGTGTCCAGTAGTCGTCGGTGCCAGCGCTCCCCGCTGCCCAACCGTAACAAGGGCAGAAGCAAGCGCAATTTACGGATTATCAACGGCGCTTCGGAACAAACGGAAGGGCACAGTGGCGGATCGGTCAGCTAACCAGCCGCAGTAAGTTCATTTCACGGGCGATAATGTTCGAAGTGGGCGCGCCGTGCACCCTTTGCTGTCAGCTAACATCCGCGCGCCGAGAACGAAAGATGGGAAGGTCAGACTTGCCGCTTCTAATGAAGGGACTTTAGCTGCTTCCTGCCGGATATATCGTTTGAAGAAGCTCGGGCGCTCACCGTCGTGGTTTTTGAATTCGCTAATTGCGCATCAATGCTTTCCGAAAGCGGAAAGCGTTGAAAGCCTGAATGCTTTCTGAAAGCCTGATGGATAACTAAATAGTGAGGCTAGCAGCCAGCCTCGCAATGTATAAAAACGGCTGCCTGTGTACTATAAACACGATGAGCTCATGGAAAGCTTTGATCTACGTTTACTTCAAGTTCACAACCACTCAGGAATTATTTATTTCACGGTGACACCTAGAGATATCTCCTCCATTCAGCTCTTGCCGTTTTTGTGACGTCACACATTTTTGCTACGTCACAACTTTTGTGGCGCACAAATCGCAGTACCAAAAACCATTTAGGGTGTCGTCCCCCGTTTTCATGATCCTGGCGTTTCTCTGCATTGATGAACAACTGCTAGTCGCGAGAATGGTGTATTTTAATTTCCCGGCAGCGTAACCTGCCAATAAGGGCTAACTTGTTTCCACCCTTTGTTGTCCCTTCAAGGGATCTCGTAGTAACACAGGTCGATATCTTGGATATTTTTGGTCAGGAGGGAGTCTCTTGGGGTTGCGTGCCCACGGGCAGGTAGTTGGGCAGCAAGGATAAAAATCTTTCAAATGGTACAGAGGCCGAAATATGGAAACAGCGACAGCGTGCATCATTGTGGAGGACGTGCAGAGCGTTGCGGGTTGGGTGATAGCAAATGTTGACGATGAGGGTGCTGTACTCCGACTTAGTTGATGGGAGAGTAGCTTCCTGAGCATGTGATTGTAGCCCCTTTGCGTGGTGTTGTATTAAAGGGACGTCACGGACTTATAGGGCAGTGCTAGCTTAAAACTGCTGAGGCCACCAAAGGGTAGGTACCTCACAAAGTTGGTGAAAGAGCATCGGCGACAGCTGCAGGCTGAGCGTCTAGCGGCGACTATTTGTTTCAGGACGGCCGGTGTATGTTCGAGGCCTTGGAATTGTCATCAAAGGAGGGTTGGTCGTTTTAAGGGTAAGCGAGGTCCTGGCGAACTGATGAAGACGCAGTTGGGGTTTTCTCTGAGATACCGGAGTATGGGACGGCGCAGCTGTGGGCCTTAATACGACCTGTGAGTGTCCTAGCTATTCCGGCTGGGTCGACATGGTATAATCGAAGGGAGGGCGTAAGAAATGTGCTAGAAGCACTGACGTCTAGCTTGAAGACGTTGCTATCTGCCTTTGATATTCTTGTCGGGTGGTTTTAGTTTTTTTACGGATGAGCTGAGTTTCTTGTGTAATACGCAAGAGCTGGGGCGTGTTTGGCTAGCATAACATCTTCAATCTGGAGCACATGGGTACTAGCGTCGGTTCCTGCGTTTTCTGCTGAGAAGAGTGACTGCTCTAGGGCACCTGGACGGATTTTCAGAAGCGATTACCGTCATTTTTTCCTTTGAGTGATGTTAGCAGCCTATGCCTGGGGTTTGGTTCCGAGTGGGTGGGCGTTACCTATTTAAATCGTTGCTGTGGTGAATGACCACGGAACAACCAAGTCGAGAACTGGACTTACACCTTTCTCCCAGACCGGCGCCGTTCGCGCTTCGGAGACGTGGCTAAGCTTTTTGGAGTGGTCTCCCCCGGGTGGCTCGGAGGAGTCACTATTTGCTTCACATACGCGCCACAGGTGGAAAGTGCATACTTCGGCGCAATGTCTCGGTCAGCCCGGAGTGACAGATAAGTGGGGATATCCATACAGCACAGCTGGCTTGGGTGAGGGTTTTTGGCCCGGTATTGCTGATACACTAGCGTTGCTGGATAACTGCAGGCACTGGCAGCACTCCCGACCATGGGGGAGATAAGATAGACTGGTATGCTTTTTTTTTTTAGATAGGTGATTTATATTTCGCCCCGTAAAATGCTTGTCTCTGCTGTTTCCCTTCGCCCTTTGCGTAATTTTTTTGCGATTTACTCGTCAGATGCAGTACCAACAAGCCCAGAAGTCCGCGTTAATCCGTATAACCGCATCAGGAAGCCGGGAACCGGGGAACCGAAGAATAACCATAAAGAAACCACCAAGACGTCTAGCTATGTTATACTTCGTCCAACGATTTTTCAATGTTATTCGCGATGTCTGCTTGCGCGAACCTCGGATAGGCGTGCCTTAAATAACGTCCTTGATCGACTCGATAGAACCAAAGCGTAGATTTGGGCTGGAGTTAGAGTTCCCAATCCTTGAGCTTTTCGAGGATGGGGGACTTCATTGGGCTTAGGGCAGACGCCACCTCGAGGGGTGGGGTGTTGGGCCTGTCGGTGCTTTGTACGTTGTCGACCTGGAAGTGGAGGCTAGTTAGGCATCGTGTCACTTGGATGGCAATAAGAAAGGCTAGATCGTGCTCGGCGGATCCCACGTTAGCGAGGGGATGACCCCCTTGTGGCCATAAGACCAACCGTGGAATTTTTTAAAGCAGTGGTTCAAGTATGGGCAACTGTAAGTGCTACGTAAATGTAAATGTAAATGTAGATGCCGAAGCTGGTAACAAGGACGAGATGGGGATATTGAAGTAAATAAAAAAAAACCCAAACACCGAAGTTGTAAATTTGAAAACATTAAAGGCCAACTGCACTCAAAATTTCGCCCTCTTGAAAACACTATTTCCGTATGCTCTGCCGTAAAAGAAAGCAGGATTCAAAATTCACTAGCTGAAATACGCGCGTGAACGCCACAAGCGGTCACGCGCGTATTTCACCGAATTACCGAAATCGAGGAGGGCGTGGCCATTGAAGTGGCGACGTTGCAGCCGTCCAGCGAGCGGCCGGACGGTCAGCAGCTCGGAAGCAAGCCTGAACGCAAGTTCTGCGCGCGCACGGGGCAGCAGATGGGTGAAGCGTGCGCAGCAGAGCGCGACCGGTTCTCCAGCTGCGTGGCTGGCCAGAGGAAGACGCCCCGGCTGGCCGGAGCGTCACAGGCGCGTCATGGCTGCTTACGCGATCCGCCGCCAGGTGCAGCGTTGTCTGCAGCGGAGCTTTTATAGACGCTTCTGATTGATTGATTGATTGTGGGGTTTAACGCGCCGACGCAACGCAGGCGATGAGGAGCGCGCCGTAGTGGAGGGCTCCGGATTAATTTTGACCACCTGGGGATCTTTATCGTGCGCTGAAATCTCGTACACACGGGCTTTTTTTGCTTTTCGCCTCCATCAGAAAAGCGGCCGCCGCGGCCGGGAATCGAACCCGCGACCTCGTGCTCAGCATATAGACGCTTCTCACTGATTAACGAGGCGTTTCACGGGGCTACCACTTCTGTCCCAGCTGATTTGGTGGTACACATTAAAAATAAATTTGTTCGACGTGAAATTTGACTGCTGTTGGCCTTTTATGCCCTAATGGGCGCCGCTGAGTGGTCGAATTCTGCGCTAAGTGCAATATTTTCGAGTTTCGAGATCCTATATCTGCAGGTTAACTTTTAGCGTCTACTTTGGCATGCTGGCACTGCGGCGGCATGATTTAGATGACATTGTTGAGAATACGACAGCAACAACGCAGAGCGGCCTGTCTCGCTACAGAATGTTTCGTCGCTAGGTGAGAACAGCGCGACACGTGCTTGATGACATGTCGCTGCCCCTATATGCTGAACGACACCATCTCCGCACTCTGCATTTTCCACGTGTCTCTGTGCAAGACCAGCCGTCACCCAACAATGCAGTTTTTTGCCTAAGTTTTAAAAACGGTTTTTAAAAACTAGGTTTTGACAACTTTGGCTACATAAGCAGGAAAATTTTGGTCTGTCTGTTGCTCGACTCAGCTTCCAGGGCAAAAGGTAAAAGCATACTTAAACAACAAGTTTATATTGCCAAGACCTCTCCAAATCATTCAGTCTGGCACCATACTTCGCCCTTGCCAATAGTGAGGCAAAATATGAATACATAACGGATATTCGCAGTGTTCTTTGATCTGAAATAGATGGAGGCTTGATATTTGAGAGTGAATTAAAAACAAATACCCGTTTAAAACAATACTTTGGCCCGAAAGTACAGAAAGAGCTCGCACTCGAGCCTAGACATCGTGGCGGCGTTCCGAGTCCAACAGTAACGAAAGGTTCCAACAAATGGCGCGCGTCGAGCAGTGGAACGCGCGAAAATTGAAGTGACTTGATCCAACCTCCACCGCGTTTCCCGTAAGAGGAGCGGGACAGGAGAGGAAGAGCGTTAGTGAGAGAGGCATTTACGTGAGAAGGGCGGTAGAGGACTACCGTCTTTTGACATTTCCAGCACAGTGAGCGGATACGTGACCAACTTGTATAAATGCGAGTCAAGGGAAGCACAATGTTTTAGGGGTAAAGCACCTTAAGGCCGAGGCTTGTACGTCGTCCGTGCTCACAGCACAGCACCGTGTAAATCGAAACATCTGTGAACAAAAGGCTCACAAAAGGTTGACAAGAACCAAATAAAACGTTCACAAAAGGTTAGAGGGTTAGAGAGAGAGAGAGAGAGAGAGAGAGAGACTCACAGTACCGTGTAAATCGAAACATCTGTCAACAAAAGTTCACAAAAGGTGAACAAAACAAAAATAAAAGGTTCGCAAAAGGTTAGAGAGAGGGAGGGAGAGAGAGAGAGAGAAAGAAAGAGAGTGCTCCTGGTGAGCGTGCTGCGCATGCGCGAAGAGCATTGGATTGGGTTGGATTGAAATGAATTGGATTGGATTGAATTGAATGTATCAGATTGGACTGGATTGGCTTGGATTGGAAACCGTTTTAGCAGCACTAAGCACTCTCAATGGTGATTTACGATAAGAACAATCCCCAGTGCTTTGCCCACTCGTCATGATTCACTTTGTGGAGATGCGTGAATTTTTTGTTACTTAGATGGTGCAGGAGGAACGAGAAAGAAAAGACTCAAATGTATTTCTTTTTCGCAGTCACGTGGGTTTAGGGAGCTGTTTCGCTGCTTTGGACGCAGCCCACGCTACCGCTAGCTTTATCGCTCAAAGGGCCATCTAACGCTTTCTCCATCGTTAAGAAATGTTCTCGCTTGCTGAACCTTGTTCAGGTAGTAGGCATGCTCGATGCAACCGTCCTTCGCGCACACGGTCGGTGAAGGCGTGGTCAAGACCACGGTACTTGGGGTGATGAGCACGAGGACGGCGAGCAGTAGTAGTATAACACTCGTGCCTACGACGCCGACCACGACGAGCGTCCAGCGTAACATGCTCATGCTCTCGGGCTTCGACAGTTCCTCGGTGGGAGGCTCCGGCTCCGGCTCCGGCTGCGAATGGCACGAAAACGTGCTGTAGAGAGGGAGAGAGTTACGGCGCCAGCTAGCGCCGCCATAAATTTTCCCCTGTGCCATTTTATTGCCTTAACCGTGTTAGGGGTGTGAGTATAGCGTGCTCGTTTAGTGCGTAGGAACTTCTACCCTAGGTTCTACCTAAATTCTACCCTAGATGAATTTGTAAAAGCGGGCGCGTTGGCACGTAGTCCGAAAAGCAGCAAAAAGAAAAGCAACAACGGCAGTCGAGACGACAAGGACTACGCAGTCTCGTCTTCTGGGCGTGTTGGCACGTGATTCAAAAGGCAGGTCAAATAAAGACAATGACGGAGTAAAAACGACAAGGACCGCACGCTCTTCGCCGTGTTGTTTCAGCGCTGCTTTTTGACCCTTCCCCAGATTCTACGCAGACTTCGCAGATGTCAGAAGAGGCCTTAGTAGTGACACCATTCTGAGGAGCCTGCCGAACTGCCAGCAGCGAGCGCAGGAATAAGGTTTGGAGGACGCAGGTATTCGCCGCTTCGACGTTACGCTTAACGCCATGGTTTGAGGCCTGAAACGGCATCAAGTGGTACGCGCAGCCTAATGTACGAATGTTTGGCGTGGCTTGACAGGTTGTTACGAAGCTTAACGTTAGTTCTGCCAAAATTTCGAATACCGAGACGAACAGGAATTTCCAAGAGTTTGAGTCGTAGCAACGGAGGAAATGATACCCACAAGTAGAACATACATACAGAACAACACACATACGACACACATACATACATACAGACATACATACATACATACATACATACATACATACATACCATACATACATACATACATACTATACATACCATACATACATACTACATACATACCTACATACATACATACATACATACATACATACATACATACATACATACATACATACATACATACATACATACATACATACATACATACATACATACATACATACATACATACATACATACATACATAGTACATAGTAGCACAAACCAGGGGTGTTGTTGGGACAACGCATCATAAATAGGAATGTACGATGCTTTGGGACTTCAGAGACACTACGCCGCCAAACAGTCTGACTTTTTTTTTTCTTCCTACAGATTTCCAAAGCTTCCAGTGACAGATTATAACCGTGTGCATCAATTGAGCCCAAAACCAAGCCCGTTTCTTATCCAGCAAATGGACAACATGGCTTTGAAACCATTCCGCGCATATTTTCCACGTATGCAGCGGCGTACATGGTATATTCACCACGACAAACCTGAACACAGCCATTCAACTTAGTGGCCTGCACTCGCCTGTTTAAACTGGGCTCCGAAAAAAATACCAGGTTAGTGCTCGTAATGTGCATGCACGTAGTATTGGGCAACATTCGATGCAAGTAGTAAATAACAGCAGCTTCTCAGAGCACACTTTTTAACCTATCGCGGAAACCTACCAAGAAATCAAGGAAACCCTGCATAAGTTAGGCTTCAGCTGACTTTAGCCGAATACCAATGGTTAATGCAGCTTGGTGCGTCTGAATGTGAGGCTCGCCACAGCCACAGCATCATCGACATTGTCAGGAGGGCTGACTACGCCCGCGAACCTGCCGCAAATCGGCACAACGTGTTGTATAATGGATACGCGAGGAGGCGCCACACTGCAAGTATTCTAGTTCACTCGAACCAACGCCGCCTGTATAAACAGTGCCTAACGCGTGAGCGAAAAATGGCCAAACAGCCACTCTCCTGTTGCTCTCTCCTACCCTTCCCCGCTCCGTAGCCTTCCAGCGTGCTTTCGTGTCCGCCAACCAGCGCCGTCTTCTCGGAAACTATGCAAAATAGTGGAAAGTTTGTTTAGCGTTCCCGAGGCGGCGCTCCTACGCCTTCTTGTTTTGCACCATGCCTGTCTGTCTTGGTCTGTCACTGATAAAAACTTCCTTTGTCACGAAGCAAAATCCCTTGCGCTGCAGCAGGCTGATCCCGGCTTTGCGCGCTTATCTATTCGGATCACAGCCCTGAAATCTTCTGAGTGGGGCATCCACTCTATCCCCTCCGCATTTAGGTATTGTTTTGACCCCGCTGTTCGCACTCCGCATCGGTACGCACTTCTAAAATTGTACTGTAAAGCGCCCGGATAGCGTGGCGGGATCCCAGCTGCTTATCCTTTTGTTTCCTATAATTTTCTGAAGTTTACAAGCACGTGATATTATTGGAATGTAATCGTAGAAGTGAGCGCCTGAACAATAAACGTGCACGCAAGATTTTCTTCCCTAAATACTCCAGAAAGAAAAATATCAGTAAATAATGCTGCCCCAGCAGAAAATATCGTTTTTCTGTTAGCTATATGTCTACCAGACAATCAGTATGTTCTTACACTATTTCAGTCAGCCTCCGTCTTTATCTTTGGAAAAATGCAGCAAGTATGAAGCGAGCGACACGTTGAACGAGATCCCCAGTGCGCCACAGAACTAGCGCCCCGTCGCGGCTAAGATGTAAGCAAAACGGCCCTTGAAGCCCAACAGGCAAGCTGACAGACACACGTCGTAGAAGTGGGTGCAGCGTTTCGCGACTCGCGAGCAGTGACGTAAGGCGAGATGTCCGCCGGCACGCGCCACATAGCGGATCATGGCCTGAACAAGCGTCCCTACCCAGGGCCTCCGCGATCGGCTTCCGGCGGCGCGCCGCCGGCAGCCGATCGCGGAGGCCGTGCCCTACCCTTCCCATTGAAAAGCGCGCGACGTGTCAGGCAATGTTAATACAGGCGGCGTTGCTCTAACACTGCAGCGGCGGTCACGATTGCCAAGATTGCTGCCCCCGTTTTCTCCTTCGGCGAAAACAGCTTTAATTTCACGATAGCAACCAGGTAAGTGCCATTTTCGTTTTTGGGGTGTTAACAATGTGAGTCCAGGGGTTCTCAAGCATGTTGGTCCCAGGGAACCCAGCTCAAGTTCCGTCAAGTGCCAAGGAACCCCCCGCTCCCCCCCCCCCCCCCCCGCTCCCGCCCATTTTCCATTCCGTTCATGCTACATTAACGTGCAATAAATTCAAAAGCAAGCAATTTACGGCGAATGCGTACGCTAGCGGCACCTATCCCCAACAGGAGAAATGCGCATGGGGGTATATAAGACCGAGATTCAAGTGCAATAGTTTAACCACGTGGCCCGTTTTCGGAGTCTGGCTGCCTACAAGCTGCTGGCGAGATTTATTCCGTTATGCGCCGAGATTGCTTTACTGACAGTCGGGCGTGAGTAATGGAGGTTCCTTAGATCGATCGCACCGTCAAGTTCACCATATAAGACTTTGCGACTGCGGAACCAGGTGAAAAATTTATCAGTGGCTCGCGGAACCCTGAGGAGGGGCCTGATGACGTCCCTTTTCATGTGTAGAAATGCGCTGTTATGTACGTGTAGGTGTAACAAGCGGAAATACGCTTTCTTCATTAACGAAAGTAGTACTCCTTTAAGGATACCAAATGATCCGCTTACAGGCTTATCCAATATAGTTTCCTCGTTGATTTGGGCACGTATACAAGCCCCCCCCCCCCCCCCCTCACGGCTTCCCTAAACCGTTTTTTGCCGCTACAGGCGCATGCTTCAGCAACATAGTTTAAAAATCCTTATTGAATTGTATGCACGAAAATGTTAGTAAAAACGCACAAACCGCTTGCGCCAACCACAGTGTATCGTGGAAATGAACATAATTCACTACTTGCAAAGCTTAGTCCAATACCCGTAGGGATTATGTGTTCTCTATGTGGATGCGTAACACTTTGGTCGGCATCAGCGTACGAGCCAGATATTCTTATTAGGAGTTCACCAATCCCTCACTGCAGGTATGTTCTTTTTAGGTAAGTATCCATTTTCTATAACACCAATTAAAACCTGTCGGACATCTGCCGACCTAGGCCTAGTGTTTTACGTTGGCGTTGCGGTGGTAGCCGAAGCTTGACGTGCGATGAATACCAAGAGTACTTATCTCCACGGGTACAGATTTCCACACGGCGTCATAGCTCATAGCCTGACCTTAGCCTTTCCTCCTATACAAATTTCAAGTTAAGCTTTACGAAGTGCCAAGTGACGTTGTACTCGACGTTATACCTCATGCTGTGACATTATACAGTTATAATTTCACGTGCGTACAGAGTTCACATACACAAACTTGAAAAGTATGCGTAGCACACGAGCATACAGTTTGAAACTCTTTAGGTACACGTACTGCACGCACTCCGCGAGTAGGGCGATTGGAAGCACGCGCTCTCCGCCCATAGCCGCACGTTACTCCTTGCGGCATCTACTAACAGACACAGATACTGCTGTAGCCACTCGTGATATCGCAAACCCGTTGCTATGACGACGATGATAAAAACCACTTCGTCAGGCTTAACAGGAACAATCGCTCTTCTATCTGAAAAACAAAAGCTGTTTGTCGATTGAAACTTTAGATGAGGGTAACAATGAGGAAATTGAAGGCGAAATCAACCGCTTAGAACACGATATCGCACCGAGGGATTAGCGACAAAACTGTTTTCGCTTCGAAACGGGAGGTCAGGGCGCCGCCAAGTTGGTCAGCTTTACCACAGTCATGCACTTCTTTGAAGGACTCTGGCTCTACGTGCGGGAGCAACGTGAACACCGCAATGTAAAAATTCGAATCTCACGACCTCCGGAGAGACACGTACGGTCTTTGCGTTCTGCGCATGCGCACTGCTCACCGGTGAAAGTTCTACGTACGTGGAACTTCTAAGTACGTAAAACTTAAGCTGTCGATTAGGCCTCACGTTTTCGGTTAGGCTTAACGTTAAGCAACCTTCAAATCACGCGTTACGACGTGCCAAGCAACGTCATACTCGACGTTACACTTCAAAGTTTGACATTGCGCCTAACTTCCTATGTTTAGGCTTGACGATAGGAAATCTTCAAGGTAACTTTGCGACGTGGCAAGCAAGATCATACTCATTGTACGCACGTCGAGCCCCGCGTACCGGTTGACGACTATTTCAGGGAGTCGGTTTGGTTTAACGTCGGGCCGTAGCAAGCAAGCGCGTAGCCCTCTCCTTCAGTACATCACCCTTGGCGCAACCGTGTTATAAAATAGAAAACACGCGACGTTTCTCCAGGGAGGCTTCACGCAAAACAGGCTGCAGAGACCGTGATTCTCAAAATAAGCTTTACAAAGCAGACTTCACAAATACCAGCAAATCGGCAGAGGTAGGGGGATAATTATTTCGCGCTGAACGCAAGAATGCGACTGCTTAGTTTTTCCAGACAAGACGAACTAAAAATGGGTGTAGTGAGGCAGGTGGTGAAGAAGAAGATACAATAATTGAGGAAACAAGTCGATTGATCGTGGTGGCCGCCTAGGCGACCACCACGACTCCCGGTCTGAGCCTCCCGGTCTGGGCGAGCCAACGACTCCTCGGGTTGCTAAGACGGGGTTATTTTTTTATAGCGATCTGTCGGACGTCCACACATAAGGTGCTGAAGTGTGCGGAGGAACTGGGAGGCGTGCAGTTTGGTAAAGGGTGTATGCCTGAGTGGGACAGGCGTACAATTTGGCGCGATTGGGCAGTCTGCGGTCTGTAAAAGACGCCACGTGTGCCCTTGGTGGATAACTTCTGTGCCGGGGGATAGACACAGCGAGACAAACGGAAATGTGATCATTCATTGTATGTGGTCTTCAGGCTTCTCGTGTACCTGGCGTCTTGGGGGAGAAAGAGCTGACCCCGATTGGGATGATGAGTTATCGGTATGTGGACAGCTCCGATGCCTCCGGCCAGCGTGCACGGGCAGGTGATATCTACATTCAGGGCATTTGATTGTGTTTCTTTGATAATGTTTCTTTGATAATGATAATGATAATGATAATGATAATGTTTCTTTGATAATGTTTCTTTGTTTGGGGCGAAAGAAAGCCGGGGCGATATGTTGAGCCGCCTTTTGGCAATCGCCGATTGTGGAAGGGGTCGGCCTTCGCGCTAGCGATTATTCTGTTGCCGCCTGTTACTGTATAGCAAGGCCGGTGGCGGGGACGGTGACAGTTGCGTCGAACGGGATTGGAAGGGCGATGGGTGACTATTGTGAAGGCTTGTCAATGCATAAACCTGGGCTAGTTGGTTGGAACTGTGAAACATGGTTAAGTGGTCGTTATAGACGGGACAACAAAGAAGAGACCACACAGGACTAACGCTCGCCTGTGGTCTGTGACCAGCGCTAGTACTGAGTGGTCTCTTCTTTGTTGTCCCGTCTATGCCGCGCTACTTAAAGGGACACTGAAGTGAATAGTGAAATAAGTAGTGAATAAATATATAAAAGTAATAAAAAAAATAAAATAAAATAAATAAAAATAAATAAATAAAAGTGAATAAATAGTGAAAAACTGAAATTTCGCGCTACACTTACGTATTACGGGCAGTAATGACGTGTTATGTGCAGTAGTGACGTGTTATGGGCTAGCACTAAAATATACTTAGTGTGCTAACTGCTGCATCTCAGCATACAATTGATACATTCAAACGAAACTAGAGATCCCACTACAATTGTCCAGTTGCCTCGTGCCGGTGGCACTGGTTGGCGCCTGCAAATAGCGCCAACACGTTTTGTGACGTCACTCAGAGATCGCCGGAAACTGCCTGGCCAGTCGCCACTGTTACATCTGAAAAAGCGTGGTGGTTCGGGCTTGTTGGTAAATACTTGACAGACAATAACAGCGCTTAAACGGGACGCAAGAAAGATTGACAAGACAAGACAGAGCGTTGTCAATCTTTCTTGCGCCCATTTAAGCGCTGTTGTTGTCTGTCAAACTGTTACATCTATTTTCCTTACTAGTGTTTCTATTATATGTTCCGAGTCTGCGATAAAAATTGTTAATTTTGTGATCGGAACAAACAGTCTTTTTAACGAACTAAACTTGTATTTTCGCTTAATTGTCCCTTTAATGCTTTTCCTTTGAAAACGCAAGAGGATGCGGTGGGCGCCTCACCATTGCTAACTCCGGGAAGATGGGCATTGCTTTCGCTTGCGTGCCACTTCTCTGCTCGTCCGCGCTGCCGCTGCGCTCACCCGAGCGCACCGAAGTCGTGTGCGCGCCAGACGAGTGGTGTGAAGGCGTTCGTGACGCAGACTGGCGTGAGGTGGGCGTGCGCTGCTTCTCCCCCTTCTTGGCCATCCTTCCTTGTGCTGCATCTCCTCCTTGCCTGTAACAGGAAGTGTCTTTAAACTGACAGAACTCTGATGGCGAACATAGCAGCACATATCCAGGGCTAATTTATTTATTAGCGCGAAAGCTCTACTACGCTCCGTCTTTCAAGGTCATTCATCGCGCCGCATTCACCTTCAGCCACCGGCGCGCAAGCTGCGCCTTTCTTTACTATAGCTTCGCCCGCTGGGAGCACCGCAACTGCGGTATCACCCGACTAGGCGAGGGTACCTGCCGCGGTCCCTCAGGCTCAACTGAGGTATCACCCGACTAGGCGAGAGTACCCGCCGCGGTCGCTCAGTGGCTCATTTGGGGTACTACCCGATTAGGCGAGGGCACACGGCGCGGTGGCTCCGCGGCTGAATTGGGGTATCACCCGACTAGGCGAGGGTACCCGCCGCGGTCGCTCCGTAGCTCATTTGGGGTATCACCCGACTAGGCGAGCGTCCCCGCCGCGGTCGCTCAGTGGCTCATTGGGGTATCACCCGACTAGGCGGGGGTACCCGCCGCGGTCGCTCCGTGGCTCAATTGAGGTATCACCCGACTAGGCGAGGGTGCCCGCCGCTGTCGCTCCGTGGCCCAATAGGTGACCGGTGAAAAGCGCAAAGACTCATGGGTACGTCATCTGCTACCGGCACTCCGGCGAGGTTCCCTGCCCTCCCGGTACGCCGGCGGCTTTCACTCGCGTGTGTGCCTGTTGTTTATTTGTCACAGAGTGCGCACCTTTGAGAGAGGCCCCTAGTAGGATTAATCGCTGTTATTCATTGAATGCGCGATGCATGAGCGTTTTTTTTTTCAGCGGAAACAGATAAGCAACACGCACACACGCCCGTGAAAGCCGCCGGCGTACGGGAGGCCAGGAGAGCTCTCGAACCGGAAGTGGCGGGGCTCTGCGGGAGCAGACAATGTACCCATGAGGATTTGCGCATTTTACCGGCCACCTATTGGGGTATCACCAGACTAGGCGAGGGTACCCACCGTGGTCGCTCAGTGGCTCATTTGGGGTATCACCCGACTAGGCGAGGGTACCCGCCGCGGTCGCTCCGTGGCTCATTGGGGTATCACCCGACCAGGCGACGGTGCCCGCCACGGTCGCTCAGTGGCAAAGGCGTTGTGCACTCTAAGAAGAAAGGGTGTGGTAGCTTCTCCCTTAGGGGTGAAACAGGAATGTATCATATGTTTCTCCCTAAGAGGTAGAAAGATTCTCCCTTTAAGAGGGAGGAGCGCGTTTCTACCCCTAGGAGTGGAGGAAGATTTCCCCCCTTCGTGAGCTAATGGAGCAGCGTTCCTCCCCTGGCGGCGCTACCCGAGCAAGGCTTGTCATGCGACAAAGGCCTAGCGAGCTGATCGGTTTGAGGATCGAGGAAGTGCAAATACGTAGGTTACTGTGGTTGTGTGCGCTTAAAATGCGCTAAAATAACCAAGAAATTACCTAGAGACCAGAACTGCGGTTAGCACGCGATGTCGCCAATCGTATATGTGCGACTTCTTGCATTCGTCTCGCTGCGCGCCCCGCCTACGCGTTCAGAGCGAACGCGCCGCCGTAAACAAAGTAGAAGTCATACCGATTGCTTCCAAAATGCCGCCTTTATTTCCGAAAGGCTCGTAACCCCGCCGTTCACCGCACACGAGATCACAAGCATCCAATGCGGCCGTTTGAGAACAACCAGTTGTTGTTAGTCGCCTTACCTTGCTACAACCGATGCATCAAAACGCGGATCGTCTGCAATCGTAAATCTCGGGCGCAAAGGCAATGCAGGCAACACGAAAAACGTATCCGTCGCTGTCGCATCCGTCCGAGTGAGGAGATGACAATGCTCGCCCTCTGGCGTGCTCGAAGTAAAGCAACCGTAAACGTTTTAAAATGACCGATAGATGACGCAAAAAAAAATGTAGGGGTGGGGAGGGGCAGCTACTAAGCATCACCATCAGTGGGCACTTACAGCAAGGCGTTTCCTTGGTTTCCTTTATGGATACCGTGGGCCCTATTCTCGACTGCACAAATTGCCGGCATTTCGCCCATGTTTTTTTGCGTAAGCACGACGTAAGCAATCAGTGACGTGCTGCACCTATAGCTATGACGACATGCAGTGTAATTTGACGAGTCACTCATAAATATCGCAACCAAGGTATCAAATATTGTGCAAGAAAGATATAAAAACACTTGGTATGTACTATAAAAATTAAGACGTTAGCTGAGGCTGACAAGAAAAACACATTCTGGAGGTCAAATTTGGCGCCAACACCACAAGGCGATCGAGTAACGTTGATCCAAAAGCGGAGCTAAAGAACACCTAGCTACCGTATCTATAAAGAACAAAGAGCTACCGTATCTATTTATTTCTTTCAATCGCTTTTATTAACATAGCTGGGCTCTCTGCTTCAATGCAAACTTTGTTGCGTTATCACCTTCCCCTGCCGCCACCGCCGCCACGCCATCGTCTGCTGCTATGTTACAAGTTTATGGTGTGATCACAGAAAAAGACGGCCGCGACCATCGCTTCTATGACACATAAGAGCAGCGAAGCGCTACGCCTGATAACTGCGGAGCGCACCGATGTCGCCGATTCACTCATTCGTCAAGCTCGACTGCAATCAGTGCTGTAATGTACTAAATAGCCACTTTTCATTGTTATTTTTCCCTTGAGTTCGATCATGTGACCCAGCAGCTTACTAGGAGGTGCGTGGACAAATACCATGCATTGGGTTCTCTTTGTCATGGGGAGTCTTGTACTGCCCTCTTATGTTGCAGTTACGCCAAACAAATAATTTTTATTTCATTTCCAAACATAAAAGCAAATACTGCATGTTATTCGTACGTTCCATGATCGCTGACTTGGAAGCAGTTGAAACTATAATTTGTTTCGGTAGGAAACATGCTTTAAATAGCGCGCATGCGAAACTGCGCCTGCTGCAAATTGCCGCACATTTCGCGGCGCCGTAAGCCGGGGCAATATTTCGCCCTATTTTGCTTGTATTTTGCGACAAAAACAGCCGCCGTTTTCAAGCTGTTACGTAGCATTACGTCATTTTTACGCAGGCTGAAGTTGCGAATTCATGACGTAATCGTTCCCGCCAACTGTTTAAATTACGTCACGCCTTCTCAGCCAATCACAGAGGGGTGTGTATTACAAGCAAGGGTATTGTTGTTGAATAGCAAAGACAGGCTTACGTTGTCATGTCCGCTGCATTTAGTCTGGTTTTTCATTGCCGGCCAAGAATTATGCGCCTTTAGTAACGAGAAATAAGGCAAACTTTAGAACTGGTGTCCGTAAACGACATGAAACGTCAAAATGACGACAGCACACACAACCGCTTTGTCAACCGGAAGCACGTGACCAAAATTGAAAGCCAATCAGAAAAGACTTCCGGAAAATTGCCTGAATTGCCGGCAATTTGTGCAGTCGAGAATAGGGCCCCATTTATTATTATAGCGAACATGACAGAGGCCGCATGTGGGCGGGCACATATTGGGAAGAAACATAGCACAACACAGCGACATACACTTCATTAAATGCACTGCCAACGCACAATACACGCAACACACAACATCGCAAGCATAATACACGTATACACCACAACATATAGCACACTTTTGACATGTCCGCATGATCACAACCCACAACTAAACATTGAAACGGCCGCAAAGTATTTATAACCCTGATCGCCGAGAATGCAGGTAGGAACAATGAGCTTGTTGCTTGTTTCGATAACCCACGGCAGTGCGTGAGCCTTAGGTGGGTTTTGTTATTTTGATCAAATGTAGCCCATGCAATTGCAAACTTTTATTAATTTGTCGTTTTGTAAGAAGCAGTAAAATAGCTCAAAGAAGAAAAAACATTTCACGAAACAGTACGGCAGGTATGTTTGGGTAATGACCCTCATTGCCTCGCCTTCGCTTTTTTAGCGTAGAGCGCACCGCTGGTCTGGCAACCATTCAGCCAAGATGTTACCGAATGGGGCCCTTTTGTTGTTGGTAACTGATGCGTCAATATGCTGCGTTCCGTGCTCGTTGACGAAAAAAGGGGCAGTTTGCTATCATCGCTGACCTCTTTTACCCTTGGGCGTCAGTATAAAACGTCCACAAATGCAGTGGTAACGTTGAACAGGGCGCAGGCGAGTCGCCCACAGCAAGCATGCAGCGGTGCCCACAGAATGAGCTTCAAACACACGGCTGGCGAGCCGTGCGTTAGCGTAGCGGGCACATGGTAATAATAATAAAAAAAAGACAGCGAGAAAACAAGCAAGCAGCACACCGCAGGGGAGGTGTTGCTCATAGTCGTCGTATGCGCCCGATCGGCGAAAGCCACAGGGCATCGATGAACGGTTTCGTTTTAAGCGTCGGCGCCGACAGCAGATTGCAGACGACAGGGGAGAATATTTCCTCCCCCGTTTCGGTGTTTCGTAGAGGCCGTACAGAGGGCGCTACGTGTAATTAGCTAAAGGGAGAATCTCGCTGGTCCGGGGGAGAAAACCCTCGATTTCCTCCTTTTTTCTACCCTTTTTTCTTAGAGTGTGTGGTGGTGCCGCAGGACGTGAGTTCGATCGCAGCCGAGGTGGCTGCTTTTCTGATGAAGGTGAAAAGCGAAAACGCCCGTTGTGTTGAGATTTTGGCGCCCTTTAAGGTCCCCAGGTCGTCAAAATTAATCCGGAGTCCTCCACCACTTCGGCACACCTCTTAGCCTAGGTGTGGCTTCAGCGCGCTAAACCCCACAATCAAACCGACCAGGCGAGGTTAAAATGCTGCTCGCCTGCGCTCTATCGCTCAGGGCCGGCTGGGCTGTGAGTGCGTGCGCTTCAGCGCAAGCGAACCACGTGACTAACTGCTGCCTCACCCGCCCTTGGTCCCTCAGTCTCGACATCAGTGGCGCGCCAGATGTGCTGTTTGTGCGCGCGCTTAAAAAAAAAATTCCCCCGCATTTCCCGAGGGGGAGAATGTGAAAGTGCGAATGCACGGTTGTCGGCCCGCTTGCGGCGCTTGCGCTCGGCCCCCGCAGCCACCGCCTCGCCGCCTTCTCTTCCATCTCTCCATCGGGTTTGTAGTATCACGTGTACACCACGCAGTTATCAAGCCGCTATAACGCCGCTGAGTCGCCAACGCACGCCGCTGACGACGTAGTTTGAATGCGTTAAAGATATAAAGCGCGTTACTAACACTGATATCAGCGTGGCGTCCGTGGCTTAGTCGGTAGAGCGTCGCGCTGCGGCCGCAAAGTCCTCGGATCGAAACCTGGCGCCGGATGCTGTTTCTTTTTAAATATAGAGGAGCACTGCGGACGCCGCCGACGCCGACGCCGCCGCCGCCGCCGGCGGTGGATGGTTGGGGGTCGCTTATAAAGTGCGAATACGCCGCCGCCGCCGCCGACGCCGCCGCCGCCGCCGGCGGTGGATGGTTTGGGGTCGCTTATAAAGTGCATTCGCACTTAAAAATTGATGAATTCATTCATCCAGTACGTATAGCTGGACGGAAGGCTGCGAAATCTCAAGAAAAGGCATGTTTTTACGCACGACTGCGTGCATAGCCTTTGCTTTTGCTCGTCATAACTAGGTTAGAATCTATTTTTAATGCGCAGCACTTTGGCGACCGCTACTGCGGTTTGGGGGTGAGGAGGGCGACGACGTTGTAACCGAGCGAGCGAAGAAACAAAACGACGGATTAAAGAATGGCGTAAGTGTGAGGGGTGGCAGTATGCTGATCCCACACGAGATTGTCGTCGAAGTGTCGGCAAAAGTGTAAGGGGGGGTGGCACACGCTGGTATGGCGCCATCTCTCTAAGTGCCTCCGCTCCGCTTTCGCCAAGCGTCACCGTTGAGGAGCGCCCTCCCCCTTACACTTTTGCCCGACGCTCCCCCTCCTTTCATGGCTCATCCGAATTACGTGAAATTTGCGCGGGAGGTTCAAAGACGATTTTCAATAGCATGCTCGGTGGTGACGACGCACTGCGAGGTAACGGCAGAGTAGCTCGCGATGCGCCGACTCCGAGACGACAGCAGTTCGCGCTGCGCACAAATGTCGCATTAAAGAGTGTATACCTAGGGTGCCTGGATGTTCCTCCTCGCCCGCCCCTCCGTGAAGGGTGGAGACATTCTTTGCAGGGTCCCTCGCCGCCTCGACCGGTTTTCGGAGCCACCGACCGCCATTACGATTCCCGCTACTGCGGCGGAACCGCCGAATTGTGCAGCGGCCGACGTGCTGTAACTGTCTGGCCGCCGATTAGCGGCTCAAAATGTCCTGGTTGCTGCGTGCCTCTTGCACAAAACACTGCAGGAATGGTTGGCATGAATGTTTCTGTGGTGGTATCTTGTGCAATATTTCTAATTGATCAAGTGAAGGTGCTGAACCAGACACGTGCTTTGGGATTTCATTGCATCATTTTTGAGTATTATAACGAGATGTGGCTGTGTGTAGCAAACTGGGAGACTTCGTTGTAATCAGTTTCCCCTTGAATTATATTTCATTGACTTCTCGCTTTGTTTGGTTGTGTTTGTTTGTTTTTAACTTTTTACCACAAATGACTACCCAATTCTTTTACTTTAATTTGAATGATTGTGAATCGATTTTTCTTTTTTCTGATAGTTTTCTTACAAGTTCCCCTCCTCCATTTTTGGAGGGAAGGTCCACTAGAGCTGTGCACGGGCCCGGGCCGGCCCGAAAGCCCGAGCTCGGCCCGACCCGGCGGGCCGGGCTCGGGCCGGGGTAGCACGCAATATTTCGGGCCCGGGCCGACTCGGGCTTGAACCAAAAATTTTGTCGGGGCCGGGCCGGTCCGATCCGGCCCGGGCAGTTCCTGAGGCAACGGGCTATCCTGTGCAGCAAATTCTAATTTGTTGGCAAGAGAGAAAGTTTTTTTGTTGATATTTCAGGTAAAGTGAAAACAAAAGCAAAAAAAAGGAAGTGACTGATGATTCACTACCGCGCCGTTTGTAAAAGATATGATAAAAAAACGATTTGCACTTAGAAAGCCTACACATCAATAAAAGAAACGTCTGGATCCCACCAGCTTAGTTCGTGCTGCTGAGCACGAGGTCGCCGGGTTCGATTCCCGGCACGCGCGGCCGCTTTCTGATGGAAGCGAAAAGCCGGAACGCCCGTGTGTACGAGATTTCGGCGCGCGTTAGATCCCCAGGGTGGTCAAAATTAATCCAGGAGCCCTCCACTACGGCGCGCCTCATCGCCTGCGTTGCGTCGGCGCGTTAAACCCTACAATCAATCAAACCATCAGCTTAGTGGGAGAGAGCGGGCCAGGAAACGAGGACACTCCAACCACCGACTACAACATGATTGTATTTGCTCTCTCGTTTTCCAACTAACACAAACAGAACAAACGTGGCCTGGATTTCGCAGTGTGTGCAGTTTGAAGAACCAATTTTCTAAGCAGAGCCCATAATTATTTCGCGCAAGAATTTCTTTAGAGCCATGACTAAAGCAAGAAAGAACTGAAGCGCAGATAAAATCATGCTGCCAACGTAACTAGAGGGAAAGACAAAAATTAAACGGTGAAACGCGGACGCATCGTCTGATCAAATTTCAGCAAGGAATGGAAGAACGCAAGGTGCAATATCTGTTGAAGAATTACAATAATAAAAAAAAATCCCCTTACTCGGAATCATTTAAGGTATCCTCGGGTGTGCCTTGATTTCGAAGGCTGGCAAATGAAGTTACACGGCTACCGAAAAAAAAAAGCTTCTAAGTGAGGATAAGTTGTACAAAGTTCGGTCCAAGTTTAAAGGAAATTTAATCTTAGACAGTCGTATTTCGCTTTGTGATTACGGGTTTTTTAGGTTAACAACAAACATCTTCAAGTTCATGTTAATATCCTGTCGGACTAGGGATGATATTTAACAACACTCTGGCGGGCCTCGGGCCCGGGCTCGCGCTCAGATTTTAAATATTCGTCGGGCTCGGCCGGGCCGGGCTCAAATTTTTATAAATTTCTCGGGCCCGGGCCGGGCCCGGGCCGTGTCTCTATCGGGGAGGGTCCGGGCCGGGCCTAGAAATTTCGGCCCGTGCACGCTCTAAGGTCCACCCCCCTCACCCAAAATTAACTTCTGCATGCTGCGCCACTATTTACTGTACCTATTAAATGGCTTCGCCGATTAGGCATTTTTGTTCATTTACAAAGCGTTTACATCTGGTGCTTCTTGGCAGATTTTTCTTTTTTCTTTATGTGTTAACCGCGGTGCTTTAGATAAGCCTCTGCTATTTCGTCCATTCACTTTTAGCTTTTGTTTTCCCCTTGGAGAAACACTACATCCACTGCTACAACAACTGAGTCCTCGCTTCGCCATTTGCGCATTATTTGCATATACAAGGTATGCTTTTTGCGGCCATGATTTTCGGCAAAGAAGGCTCATGATTAATATCAGTTGACTTGCGAATCAGACAGACTTAGTGGAAGAACAGGGCGATTCATGTAACATAGCTCTCCCGCGAAGTCTTTTCACAATACATTGCTGGTCGAACGCACTTATATAAGACGCAACTTTTTCGCAGATGAGATTTAACACCAAAACTAACGATCAAGAAGCGAGCCTCATTGATGCATTATTATGCGTTGTTACATTTAAAAGTGTAGAGACATTGCGCTGACTTAAGTTTACAAACAACAAAAAAGTAGGGAGACGCCGTATAGGCGGTAGGCACGGATGCCCTCTGTGTGCCGTGTTTCTCACCGCTATTTCATCTTGTTGACTTAGCTAGCGCAGTGTTTTCACTGTTAAGACGTACAAACACAGCCCACAAATAAGTTCTCCTTCCTCTGGAAGCGGTTTGTGGCCACGGAATGCGTGTGCATATAAGAATCCGATAGGACATCCCCGTGCTTGCAGCGCGCTGCACCAGCGGCGGGGATGAACATGGCGGCTTCCGTAGCAGACGACGCAGTTGTCTCCACCCGTCACGGAGGGGCGGCGAGGAGGAACATCCAGGCACCCTATGTATACCACTAGTGCTTTTTCATTTGTTTAATTGAATAACTATTTACTTATAATAAGTAACCAGTGTTGCGTAAAGGTGCATTAAAATAAAAGCAATAATGCACGTAACAAACAACCAAACCTAGATATATAAATGCAGATTCCCCTTACATGGTGACACAACGAAAAGATACTCTCCCAGCACGCCGAAGTGTGAAAACTATACAAGACGAACAACGAAAATTTGCAACAAAAATTGGTATAACATACTTAGGATGTCAAAAGAGTGCGATTTTATGACCCATCAGCGGTTTTAAACAGTGCGAGTACGTGACAAACCGCGCTTTTGCAGGTTCTTGTCCTTTTCAAAACACAGGCATTCAGATTGTTGGAGAAATGAAGCCGATGAAAGCGCGCTTACCAGAAGTCTATCTTAACATGGTATTCATATGCAAGTACATACTGCGCTGGTTCCGCCTGCGTGGCAGTTGGCTGCTGCTGGTCCCCGGTGGCGCTGCGCTCACGCGAGGGCAGCGAAGATGTGCGCGCGCCAGACGAGGGGTGCGAAGGCGTGCGTGACCGGGACGAGCGCGCGGAGGGGTGCGAAGGGGTGCGTGACCGGGACGAGCGTGAGGAAGGCTTGCGCTTCTTCGCCATCTTGCCGGCCGTCCTTCCTTCTGCCGCAGCTACTCGTTTCCTGAAACGGAGAGTGCCTTTAAAATTGAATTGAATTTAATTTATTCCTGCATTACGAAAAAAACACACGCTGAAAACATTATAGGAGGAGGTAACGAAGTCAGCGTCTGCCGAGGGACCTCCTATATATAATAGGTGGGGCAACGGTGCGATCAAGGGTTCAGTTGTTTAGACTAGTACGAAACGAGTGAAAACAACAGCAGTATAAAAACAAGCAAACTGATACATCATAAATATTGCCACATAAACATAACAGGTTACAGAATATACATATCGGTTTCCAGACATGGTGACAAAAGTGCGCAATAAAGAAACACGAACGCGAGTGTACAATATATGGAGAAAAATATATATATGTTACAGAATATATATGTGGGTTTTCAAAATATGGTGACAAACTGCACAATAAATTGGAAAAAAGTATGCGTACAATAAATAAACAGAAAAATACGAAAGAAAAAAAAGGAACAATACAAGGTGCTACGGATAGCAGACAAGAGCAAGTCAAAATAAGTCTTAGGCACATTGATCGTTTAAACATTAAACAAGACAGTTTTTAGCACGACGAAAGAATATGCGTTGATAAGGGATATTTTAATGCGATGGGGCAAGGAATTCCAGCCTGATACGCCAGGTAAATATGGTAGTCAACTTCCCATAATTAGCTCTCGCCTCAGGTAAGAGCGGGTTATTGTGCATTGAAAATCTAGTGCAATTAGTATTAGCAAGGTGATCACTAGTGACTCCATCTGTGTGTTTCGCCACGAACGAGTCTGTACATAATTACGAATAGTTAAAGGCTGAATAACTGATAAAGGGGGGGGGGGATATTTAAGTTGTAGCGACACTATCGCCATCGTCCCCATCAGCAGCCGCATCCACTTCACGTCCTGCTTCCTACAAAGTGGTAACCCGGACGTCCCGCTCTTGTCACCAGGCCAGCGGCACACCGACATGGTGACGAGTGTGGGGACCCACCGATACCGGAATTCCAGCCACGCAACATCCAAGGTTGGTTTATCAAGCTTGAGGCTACGTTCTCGCGGAACTACACCACAATACAGCCGTTCAAGCACTCCATCCTTTGGGAGACGCCACCGCTCGAGCTCCGCTGCGTCCTCGCCCTACCACCTGCCCAGCGAAACCCCCTACGACGACCTTCGCGCTGCCGTGCTCGCGCACTACGGCCTCACGGACGACCTGTTTCGGCACGCTCCACGCACGCATCGCCGCCGCACATTGCATGCTCTTCGCCATCGGCGTCATCCCCCGCCACTAGGGTTGTCCCCCTGGCCCCCACCTCCATCTCGGCACTAGCGCCGAGAAGTCCAGATTCCCACAAATGCATGACGCGCCCCAGACTCCGGTGCTTTATTCCTGAGAACACGAGGAGACGCCAGACGCAACGCGAGAGCTTACGTTCCGTTTCGCTCTCTCCCGTGTACGCGCCTTCGCGTAGTGCGTCGCCCTACGACAGTGCACAGCGTAAGACGTTTTCTTCCCGTGATCCTTTGTCCTGATGTATATGTAACCTCAGTATTTATAATTAGTTAATCATTTAAAAAATTTTCTGTTTAGCCTTTCATTCGAGCCACGACCTAGCTGACATGGCGCAGTCGACAGGATCAGGATTTGAGGCCACGGGAGGACGAACGGACGAACAGACGAGCGATGTGGACGAACCGCATGACGACTACGAGAGTGCGGCAGGCAGACGTGGGGCACCGACGGACCCCACGCCAACGGTGGTCGATCCACTGCTGACTTTAACGGAACGCTAGGTCCTATGTTCAACGAAGAAACAGCAGTTCGTGAGCGCACGACGATTACGAGGGTCTTCCCTGCTCTGGCCGTAAGGACGACGTCGTCTCGCGTCTTCTAGTGGACAATGAGCAACGTCGCCAGCTCTCCAAACGAACGAATGTGCCAACGATGATTCAACTGCACTGCTTACAACGACAAACGACCGAGGAACTTGCAAGCGGCGCTGTTTGTGAGGAGGATGCTGCGTGAAGAACGAGAAAGTTTTCTGAGACAACTGGCGAGAGTTAGCCACACTTTTGCCACAGTGCCTGAACTGCACGAGATCCAGACACAGGCACATGAACGACGGCACGCACACCAACGAGACGACGCATGCAAAACTGTAATTGCCTGCTCAGCGGACCTCTCCCAGGTAATGACGAGATCACGAAAACACGCTACTCTGACACCGGGCCAATCGACGAGCTACATCGCCGTCGCGCAGGTCATTCCAACAACGAGCAACGAGGCGCGCAACGTACGCAGCTCGCATGAGCCAGAAAGCATCACGTGCCTGGCACCCGCTCTTCCGGTCCAGACGTACACGAACGAAACGCTGAAAGCGCGGAACGCAACGGGGCCAGTACGTACATTTTCCGCACATGCTGTCCCGGCCCCCGTACGCGCAACCAACGACATAGCATCCGGATTTGTGGATAGGCCACGACGAGCGAGACCCACGGCGCACGGAACGCACCATACGTGGCGAATGATCGCACACCAATATTAGGGGAGTTTCCCAGGAAACATTAGGCGCACAGCGCACTAAACACACCAGAGGTGACGAACGACATCTAACTTAGACCGGTGGAGATGACCACGGCGAACGAAATGCAAAGCGCGCGGAACGCGACCAAGCCAGCACACACGCAGCATCCTCCGCTCCCGGTGCTGCTATCCGGACTGGGCCAGGGAATGTCACAACCGAGAAATCAACCTTGCCACAAGCAACAAATAACCCAGCGCACGCGGTTCAACCCTACCGGAACGTATGAGCTCTCCGGCACCCGCTGCTCCAACTCGAGTCCAGCGAACGAACGACATTACACTCGTGCAGGTAGGTCCGTCAACGAGCAACGACACGGCCAGCGCTTGCGGCGCGTCCTAGCCAGAACGTACAAAATCACCGGCACCCGCTGCTCCGATCGAGACTCACATGACAAACCCCATTTCCTACAAGAGGACGCAACCGCGAGCAAGCGGACTCGGGACGAACAGAACGCTTTCGAGCCTGCTTGTACGGGAGAGATAGCGATTTTAGCATTCTCGAAACAACGGGCGAAAGGAGAGCTCTTGAGCGACGACACGGACACGGCAAGAACGCCAACGAATGAGCCCGATCCAGACGAAGGCATCGAACACCCTACCGATGAAGTGACGCTTACGACGCCAAGGAATGTGGGCCGAACGGACGAGATGAACTACGCCCGCTTCCCCACCACAGCGGTTTCACTTTCGAAGCAACCACGGCGAAAGCGAGCACGGAGCCGCAACGATTTTGACCGATCCGCCACGTCACCCTACGACAACACCACGCCACCGCACGCTAAACGAAAAGCCAACCGGCTCCCGCACCATACGCAACGCACACCTCAATCGAAGCAACGTCCTCAACGCGCCGAACTATGCCAGCGTAGAAAACGGCCGTCTATGCTCCCACATGCATCAAGCACGCAACGAGCTACAGGAACACGATCGCCGACGGAAGCGACGCGACTAACGCAACGCCGTAAACGCTGTGAAGTTCAGGTCCGACGAGGTGAATACCTCGGGACACACATTAAAAAACAAGCCGATTTGATATTCACCGAACTTCATCGAGATAAACGCCCTGTAACGAAGTTTCTAGTATTCGGAACAACAAAAAACAAACGCCAGCATCGAGCAACTGCGAATAAGCGGACACGAACGGATACGAACGGACGTCAATCTACGCGGACACTTAATTGTGCCTGGGGGTATTGAGTATTGAGTTGAGTATTCGTGAGTAATACAAATTGAGTACTCATGAATACAGATTGAGTACTCATGAGTATACTCATGAGAACAGATTGAGTACTCATGAGTACAGATGAGTACTCATGAGTATAGATTGAGTACTCATGAGTACAGAAGATTGAGTACTCATGAGTACAGATTGAATACTCACGATTACAGATTGAGTACTCATGAGTACAGATTGAGTACGAATACCCGTGAGGACAAATGAGTTTGAGTACAAGTGAGTACGTTTTCAAATGAGTATGTGATGAGTGAGTATGAGTGATTTTGAGAACAGGCGAGCTTTTTGAGTCAGTTTGATTGAGTACCGCATTAATGAAAAAAATTGTGAATGAGTTTGGGTGAGTTTTTTCTGTTTTGCCGACCTATGCACTGCACAGTCATGACGAAGGTAATATGTACCCGTACGGAGCACAATTTGCGCCGTAAGAATGCTTTTGCTTCAGCTTTTATTCGCCTCAACACATCCCCGATTGAACGTGTCCACCACTCGGATCGTGCTGTTGAAACACTGGTTAAAACTGTCTACCTAAGTGACCCTCGTTGAAAACTGTCGGTCGCTCTAGCATTGGCAGCAGCAATTACTGTAGCATTAGTAATGACTGCAGGATGAGTGTTAACGTCATTAGCAGAAGACGTTCGTAGCTGGGTAAGCTTAGTATAGCAACCCGCCGCGGTGACTCAGTGGCTAAGGCGTTGTGCGACTGAGCCCTAGGACGCGGGATAGATCCCAGTAGCGGTGGCAGCTTTTCTAGGCGAGAAGCGAAAACGCCCGTGTGTCTTGACTTCGGCCCACGTCACGATCCCCAGGTGGTCGATATCAATCCGGAGCCCTGCACTACGGCACGATTCATACCCCAAGTGTAGCTTCGGCGCGTTGAACCTCAGAATCATCATCAAGTTCAGTGGAGCACGAATAAGCAGTTCCGGTTCAGTAAATGAGGGCTGAGAATTTTTTTAAGTACGGCTGTAGAAGAAAAAAAAGCCGAATCGTTATCAAAAGATTAGAACCCGTATCTTCCGAGACGCACAATCTCTAGCCTAACACTCGGAAATGTGCTTCCTTCCCCGGAGAAGCCATCCTCAGATTTGTGGTTCTGCAGTTTTAACAGCGGGTCGACCCTTTTCGTCCGTCTGCTGAAGGTCCGGCGTTACGCAGGCGCAGGGGTAGGAGCAGATTCACAGACCCGCCAGGGGCCTCAAAGAAACCGGGTTCCGACACACCGATAGAGGGCGCAGTGATCTCGCAGTTGCGGGTTCCTCTTCCTACCGCTAGCGGAGGGGGAGGGGAGGGTGCCTCCAACTACTGACGTTTAGTTGCCGATTCTCTTCGCGTGAACCCTAAAAACTTGTGTGGCAACGGCGCTGCCGTTTCCCGGGCAAGCGCCCGTTGACTTTCGAGGCGACAAATGAAAACCAACTATCCGCTGTTTCAGCAGATTTAACAGTGGGTGGAACTGGGTTTAATTTTAAAAAAATGCCCGAACCACTCATTCATTCGCGGTCAATTTTTGGAATTCTGATACAATTTAGGGGTCTTTGTATTTGAAAGAAATTTATAGACCGGTCTGGCTGGACTCGTTTTTATCGAAACACCTCCCTCCACGAAAAAAAAAAAAAAAAAATCTATTCATGACATGTTAAAGATCGTGCAAAGTACTTCTTTGAACCGTATTAAGTGCGCTTTCGATTTCTTCGACACAAGGGAGCTAACAGGTTCATCAAACATTTTGCAAAAAAATAAATATGCAACGAAAGGAGTGAGTATTCTTTTTTAATTTTTGCAAAGTTTCTGCGGTGCCAATGCAACAAACTGTGCAGGTATATGGAACGTCGCTGGAAATCGGTATTCAGCGCCTTCCATGCTAAGTATTAGCAATAAGTGATTTTAGGTCCCCTCGACGGCAGCTGCAGTATTAGGCGGGCTAATCCAGTTTAGTTCATAAATATTTGGTAAGTGAGAATCACCGAGAGAAAGGAACTTAACCGTCAAAACGAATATGTACGGGTAAATATACTGCCACAAATACAATTAATAATAGACTTCATGTATGGTGAGGGTTAAAGGAATTTGTTTTATTGTTTGTAGAAGGTGGTTGATTGATTGGGGGGTGTAAACCTCGGACTCCTCGCATGCATTGGCTATGAGGCGCGCCGTAGCGGAGGCGCCGGATTAATTTTCCCAAAGTCGTGATCTTCAACATGCCCTGAAATCTGGACACAGTGCTTTCAAATCTCGTTTTCGCTTTTCGCCTCCATCATAGAAGCAGCCACCACGGCCGGGATTCAGCCCGCGTCTTCGGGCTCAGCAGCCCAACGCCACTGATCCACCGCATCGGTTCATTGTAAATCAGTTTCCAAGCATATTAGGGTTTGAGAACATTTAGTTCCCTCTTCACCTTTTTTTTTCGCAACACGGCCGAACAAATATTTACAAAATGCACTAGAGGGAGTTCAGCTGTTAGGCACAGAATATTCCGATTGAAACGTGAGCTCACACGCTTATCATTGAACCATGAAGCGGAACTTGGAGCGTTAGCGAAAAGGAAATCGGCGGCGTGTAGTTGCGCAAAAAGGAAAGACTGCTGCTGTCGACTAGACTGGACGAAACACTAAGCCAAGTGGAAAAAACATAGGGAAGAGAAAACGGTACAGTTAATATTTGCCGTTACAATGTCGTGCTTTGAGGTAATTCACGGAAGCTACGGAAACCTGGGCTGCATCATTCAGTGGCGTACGCACGGGGAGGGTGAAGACAGCCGTAGACCCTTCCCCCCAACCCGACCTCCTGCAAATGTTTGGCTTTTAGAGGACGAATGAGTTCACCGCGGATGATAGAAAAGCAAAGTGGAGGCCCTGACGTCACATGCACTGAAGCCGGTAACGCCATTTGGGAAGGTCTGCTTGCTTGTATTGTGGCTTACTCGCCACCGCCTCTGTCTTCGTCTGCTCCCTTTGCGCCTACTAACTATTGGATACTGCTTGCGCCGAGGCCGTCACCTAGGGCCTGTGTGTCCGACCTATTGCCGCCGTTGCTACGACGCTGTTACCAGCAACCTCTTATAAGAGCGGGACAAGGCCGCGGGGATTCCGCTACACCTCTCCCGAATTAGCCCATGGCTAGTCTTCTCCTAAAGTTTTTTTTCTTTTTTTTTTTCCTCCATGCAGGCCGCTGATTCTGTGTTTCATCAGACAGCGGGTACCAAAAGTTATGTTTGTCGCATATGATACCGTAATAAGGCTACTGCGGCTTCGATGACCGCTCCCACCATATTGATGAGCCCTATTACAATTCCCCTGAAAAAATCAAAAGAAAAATAAACAATCGCAATTTTTCCCAGAGAACGCCCACTTCGTCCCGAAGTCTTATTTTTAAACCCCGATTCGATTCTCCTTTTATTGTTTCTGAATTGATTTTTTTTTCTTTTAATTATGCTATTCATTCTCATTTTGTTTATTATAGTCCTCCTCACTTTCCCGTACACGAAATCGGAAGCGCACAACTTGCTGTGACTATACGTACATTTATGTATGTATGCCAATGTGACAATTAAGTTACTCGTGACCTATAGGGAAAGTTAGAAGACGGCATGGCTGTATTGTCCTTGTTGTTGAGACGTTTAAGTTTTTCGGTGTTTTTGCTCCATTTGGGTAGCGCTAAGGACTGCCCTCGCAACCGACAGCCTACACCGAAAAAAAAAAACAGAGGCAGAAGAAGCTCAAGGCAAAATGCTCCAGATATGCGAGGACATCGGCGATCAACCTGCGTTTCATCCTGCAAAACCAAAAGAAGAACCTCGCTTATCGAGCGCTATTTATTACAAGGGCCGCTGTTTAAGGCTGCGTCTAATCTCACGGCAGGCGTGAGAATCACGTCCGGGAATTCTGGCAGGCTTCCGTAAAGGCTGGCTGGCCTAAAATTCGCTGAATAATATTACCTCCCAACGTAACCTAAGCGTACGTGTATCACCTACCCATATCCAGCCCAACTGCAACAAACCTAACGTAACCCGGCCCAACGACGAAGAAAACAACCTGATCTCTTGACATAGTAATAACCGGAATAAAAAAAGCATTGACAAAGTCACGACGAGCGAAAACATTAAAAATTACGAAAGCTAAAACAACACAGCGTCCCCGCTGCGGGATTTGAACCTGAGCTTTCCCGTTTAAAAGCAAGTGCCGTACCACAGCGCAACGCGACCAGCTGCAGAAACATTTCAGCGAGTACTTGCCCCAGAGAATCTCGGGATGACGTGCTTAGCCAATTAGAGCGACTGTCGTAAGAAATGCCTGACGGTAATTCTCACGGTTGGCGTGATAATAGACACTACCGCTGTTTAATCTCCTGACGGTTAGCCATATATAAGAAAACAAGTGATGTGACAACGGCTCATGATCGGTGGCTGATGCGGAAATACCCCCCAGGCACTTCAGGAACCTCTTCACCTGGTGGCTGCCGCATCAAGGTACGTTGCCGCTATGCTATGCTATGCTATGAGGTTTTAGGGGGGGATAGACGGGTGAAAAGGGCCCGAAACTGTGCTGGCGCGGGGTGCCGACACCTTATCAGTCCCGTGAGGGGTGGGGAAGGGAACATGAAAGGAGCTGGATAGCGGGAAAGATTAGGAGGATATTTAAATAAGGTGAGAGTTAGAAGTTCGTACGGGGAGGGCGCAATCTGCAATGCGAGTGCGCGCAGGAAGAACGCTGTGCGATAGGGCTGCCAAAAAGGAAAAGGGGGATCAATGGCGGCTGTAAATAGAAGTCAATGACTGGGGGGAATGCGGAAGTGGTGCCCATAAGAGTACCTCGCCTCCGGTGGTCGTGGCGGCAGATACCGTTAACGTACCAGTATCCGGTGGTGTCCAAAGAGGCGCTTGGCTGGTGACGGCTGGCCACGAGTCTCACAGACCTGGGAAGGCAGATGAACGGGACCAGGGCGTTCCGAAGGTTGGCGCGTGCACGCGAGCTGGACACCGATGATGCTGATGCCCGCGATGCAGCTCGCACGCTCCAGCCTGAAAGGGTGGTCATTAAAGATAGTGATGATATGGTTGGACAGCATAAAAATGCCTGTACCCGCTCATGTCAATTGTCACAATTGCAACCAGCGCCATCAGGCTCTCTTTCACGTGGTGCAAACCGCAGTATTGCAGCTGAGTTGTACAGTCCAACGTCCCAGTTATCGCGCCCGTCGGGAACGCAAACTCAAGGACTTGTATTCAGCGTATAGAAAATTAAAAAAGAAACTGTGTTGATTCCTCTGTCATTGGAATGGGTAAAGCACGGAAGTGAAATGTGCGGCGAAATCTGCAGCGAAAGGAGCATGACGTGTGGGATGGGGGCTGTCTTGTCGGTGTACTTGGCGAGCGACGTCCCGCTAGCGGCTCCTCAGGAAAGGTGCGACCACTTCGGTTTTGCTCCGTGGCGTATACGGCAGACGGTTGCGCTGCGACGAGCTCAGCTTGTGGTAACGCGAGAGGTAGAATTTGTAGCTTGAAGCCAGAGTCCTTCAATGCTTCTCTGGTCATGAAACTCCCCGCCAAGTTTCGCGTACGGGACGAAGGGCTACCGCGAGTGGCGCGCAGCAGATCGGAGGGCATCGGGCGGTCCGCGCTGCTCTGTAGCCAGACCGCCAGGCAGGAACGCAGTTGCAGCATGCCCATTCAGCACCAATTTTTTCGCCACTCACAAATGACAATCCGTTTGAGCGGCCCCACGACAGCGTAAAGCGAAAGCGCACTGCTGATAAGGCGGCGAGCGTCTGCTTTATCTTACCCCGTGGTCCGTTCCCTGCCAAACGCGCTCTGACCACGCCCCCGGCTGCCCTCCGATCAACACCAGCGCCGCGGCGCGGCAGCGAACGAAGCTCTCCCATAGCGTGACGGCGAAGTTTCATGACCAGAAAGGCATTGAAGGACTCTGCTTGAACCGTGCACGCGCGAACGCGTTCCGCTACCCGCTGGCGCTTCTCTTCGCATCAAATCAGTTGGCGTTCGCGCCATGCACCCGTCGGCGTCGCTTCGACGCAGCTTACGCCAACTTTCGGCGCTTGTTAGCATCATGATGCACTACTTCGCTTCACCTCTCCTAGACGGCAGCACCATCCGCGTTAACGAACCTTTTCTGTCGTTTCTCTTGCGTTCATTCTGCTGGCATCATTTCCGTGACGGATATGACGTCATCGAAATCTTGGTGTATCCAGGAATACAACACTTTCGTGTTAAAATAAAAAATGCCATCGGGCTTTAATATTTCGATATAAGAAGTCTTATACCGCCCCCGAAAAAAATGTATTCCCAGGAATGTATTTTGGGTTACTGGTGAAACCGACCTTAAAGGAGCCATGAAGAGAAAACACAAGTTTGGTTCATTCGAAAGATTGCCTCGTTAGAACCATACTGACACCACTTTTAACACAAACTTCACTCAAATAAGCTACATAATTAGGAAAAAAGGGAATGACCATGCGACCCACCAGCTCATTTCCCGCAACAGAACCTATGATGTCACACGAGAATGCTCTGCGATTGGCGGAGGCCGGCAAAAGCAAACGCAAGTTAGGCAGGGCTTACCAGTTTGCATAGTGAGCTATATGCCCGTTAAACATACTGCACATTCCTTTTATGACAATAAGAACGGTGGAGTAAACGGTTGAAGTTCCGAAGTTTCGTACGCCAATGCGTACGAAACTACCGCCAGCCGAACTCGGCGTCTCGCCGTCGCCACCGTCGCGCAGACGAATTTTCGGGTTCGAGGCTCTTCGGGGCCAACGAACCGTCCCAGCACGCACAGCCGCGACCTTGCTTGGTATCGCAATCCCTTCACAGGAGGTTGGCCGTCATATCGCCAACCAGCAAAGGTAAAAATAGAAACGAGGGGAGTAAGGAACAGCAAGCAGCGACGAGATAGTGACAGTCGTCGCGAGTTTCGAAATGGGTGTTGGCGTGCTGCTATTGTTAGGAGCTTCGTTTCCGTTTACAACCACTGAAAACTTCGTTTGTTCGAGTACTTTACAAGAAATTTCCGTTTGCTGACGATTTTTTGAAATGCCCATGTATAGTACGGGCAGAATCGTCGAGGGAGTGCGACATCCCCGCCGGTGACGAGATCTCCTTTCATGTCTGCCCAACGACGAACCTCGGCGAAGCAAGTGCTACGTTTTGTGAACTTTGTGCAAACGGGAGGAGAAAGAGAGCTATAGGAAGTACGAGTGTGCTCGCTTCATTCCGAGGAAGTGATTTACGGCAGGGACACTTACGTCAGCTCACTCCTGGGACATGGCTGGCGCTCGTCGCCGACTTCGTCAAAAGCGCCGTCAAAGCGCTCTGACCTTGGGGGAAAAAAATGCCGCGTACCATCGCGTATTGACGCTCGTATCTTTCGAGAAGAGCTCCGCGTGAACGGCTTTTCCATACACGATACCGGCCAACTGGCATAAGTGATACTGCTACTGAAATTGAAACTATTATTAACCTGTAATAAAAATACGGCCCATACGTACCAGTCTGTATTCGTCCGTCGCGACGGGGGCTGACGAGGCAGCAGTGCCGACGGCTGGGCGTTTGTCTGTTGTGGCTATCGCGGAATGGTCGCTTTCCGGTCCATCCGCGTATACCACAAGTCCTGCCGCTCGTGCACTTAGAAGCATTGGGCGTTCAAGTGGTGTGAGGTTGTTAAATGCAAGCCCGAGCTTCTCGGCGAGAGTTTTGTTCTCCGGATCAGGCGACTCGATGACTAGGGCTGCGGGTGCACTAGGTTTTACTAGTATTTTTAAATGGGCCGCCGTCTCGGTTTCGGCACGAGTTCCGGTTCCTGTTTGATTCCCGCGTGTGGGTGCTATATGGAGTCGCCATACTAAGTATCTGTTTCATGGACCGGCTCGTATGACGCCATTGTTCAGGTCACGAAATGTGCAATTTATAGGGGAGATTTAAATTTTGGCTTAAATTGCCTTATTTCTCAGTGAATAAAGCAGTCATTTCTTCCGGGAAAGCGCTTAGGGTACTATGAACACCTAATCTTTCGAATAAAACAAACTTTTGTTATCTCTTCATGGACTCCTTTAAGGAGATGGTTGTAAGCTTCGTATGTGTAAGCTGGCTTTCCCACACTGAGCGTGCGAAGGAAAGCATAGCCATCTACGGAAGGAGTATTGCAACAGCCCGACTTTATGCCCTTACGCGTGCATTTGGAGGAAGGGGGGCCGTGCACGCCCAGACAGACTTTCCGCCTTCACCGTTTACATACCTGAAACCACTGGGGGAAGATTTCAACGTCGACGCCTCACTTCCCGATGCAACACGACTGCTGTCCTCCGTGGTGGAGCAGTTTGGGTTGGTCTATTACACAGCGAGTAAGTCGCTTACCACGCGGGAGGGAAACGTTTTTCCCCTAGAGTAGAACGGGCCATCTCCACTAACGCGAAACCTTAGGAGTGACGAAGCATGCAATGTACAAGTGTATTCAAAGATTGTAAGTCTCTCTTGCCTCACGGCACGCGCTGATTGGGCGCCGGAGAGAGAGAGAGAGAGAGAGAGAGAGAGAGAGAGAGAGAGAGAGAGAGAGAGAGAGAGAGAGAGAGAGAGAGAGAGAGAGAGAGAGAGAGAGAGATGAATAAACTTTACTGGTAGGAAAAGGGTTGCGATGGAGCTATTTTAGCTCAGTCGGAGTGGTTCCTTATTCACAGGTTCCCATTTGCTTCCCGAGCCTCCTGGCCCCTGTGGATCAGCCGAAGTTGGTCTTCCAGGGCGGGGCTGGTCAGCAAGATCTCCCATCGCTCATCCTCTATGCTGACGGAGCCAACAAGAATTGAGGGGGACTTGAGTTTTGTGCATTCTCCGATGGTGTGTTTTAGGGTGCCTGATTTTGAGCATAGGGGACATTCTTTTGCGTATCTAGTTGGGAACATGCGGTTGAGGAGTAAAGGGTGTGGGAAGAGGCTGCCTGTATCTGTCGATATATTGATTGTTCTTCCTGGATAGTCTAGGATGAGGGCGTGGAAGGCGTTTTCTGTTATCCCTGTAATGTGTGATGACTTCTGCATATTTCGTTATTGGGTGCATCCCTTCGTCCGTTTCTCTGGGGATTTTGGCGGCACTTTCTGAGTTCCATTCTGTTCTGTATCTGTTGTAGGCCTTCTTCGAGTCCGTGAGAATTGTGGCTGTACCAGGTTGCGTTAGCGCCAGTGCCCTGGCGGCCTCTTCTGCTTCCTCTGGCTCCGTGGTGTACAACGATGCGCAGTTCGATATTTCGTTCCTTGTGGTCACTACTATAGTTGCTTTGTTGGAGAATTTGGGTAGGGTAGCATCAGTGTAGAGTATTTCCTCATGTCTCTTTTCTTCGAACAGTTTGTTAATTGCTTTTACTCTCGCCTCCCTTCTTTGTTTCACATGGACCCCAACAGAAACACGGGCGCCGGAGAAGCGCTGGTGGGAGGAGCAATCGCGCTGCTTGCTGAGGTGGTGGAGCCCTATCTTGAGTTTAACCAGATTTATGCAATTTGCATTCTCCATCTGTCTCAGTTTGGGGTAGTGGCAGGGGTCAACGCGAGCGCAGTGCAATGCCCGCGCCTCACCCTGGGGGCTCGTCCTCGGTGACCAACGAGGCTCTGGAACCAGGTAAGTATGCCTTTTCTTGCTTCGACCGTCCAACCTACCCGACCAGGCCTAGCGTCAAGAGCCGAATTGTACTCTAGTGTAACACGAATTATAACCCGTCTACAAACAGCCTCTGCTTGCGCTTGACGATTGCTGAAGCGGACAAGGAGCGTTCCACAAATCCTAAATCATGTTAGTTTATTTGGAACCGGTTTTATCCCTTATACACTTTTCTCGTAGTATGCGTTACGTTTTAGCGCGAGGCGTCGGAAAACGAGTGTCCCGGTGTTTTAGTACCGTGAATACAGGAGAAGACGACAGTAGACGCCGGCAGCCCGAGCCCTTAAGGGGCTTCGCCCCTTAAACTGAAGTACTTCCATGTTTATTGAGACCATTTCGTAGGAAGTATGCTCATGCGCACATTACAAACATCCATGTTTTGTTTCGTGCTTTCCTTGCAGTGCGTCTAGCTTCGCTTGCCCTCTTTTTTTTTTTCACAGAGCGGGGGGGTGGGCAATGATTCCTTAAGAGGAAAAATGTCGAGAGAATGGCATGAACAAGCCGTACTTTCAACAAAAGTTATTACTAAAAGAACACACACATATATGCAGAGAATAACGTACGCACATCATTGAAACCTACCAATCTCGGTGAACAAAACCGAGTCACGCATGAAGAAAGATCCTGTACCCAAGGTGTGACAAAAAAAAAAAAAAAAATCACTGAAGATGGTTTTCACGGTTTGTTGTACGTGCGGCTCAAGGAGACAAAATACGCAGGACGTATTCCGTGGCAACGCCCGCGCGTCGCAGGCAGACTTTAGCAAATAATGCAACCTATACTTTACACTATTTCCTTAGGGCTGCCTGCGATGCGCGCGCGCAGTCTCGTTCACAGAATGAATGAATGAATGAATGAATGAATGAAATGAATGAATGAATGAATGAATGAATGAATGAATGATTGGACCATTTTTGATAGGGGGGAGGTAGTTTCGGCAGTTTTGGTCTGGTAAAGAACACTGAACCGTTAAAAATGAAAAAAAACGTACTCCCAAGAGGGGCCTATCCCCAACCTTGGAATTGCGCCTCCGATGCCTGATGAACTCAGGTGCCTGCTAGGCTGTGTTCTCAGACACTTTCTGTGGTATTTATGCTTTTGTAACTATTTTAGGATTGTCGTTGTAACGAGCTCCACACCAACCTCTCGGAGTGAAGGTGGGGTTCTTTTAAAGGCGATTGCCTTTCTTGGGCTACTTAAACCCAGAAATTTTGGTCGGCCTGTACGTCTGTCTGTCTGTCTGTCTGTCTGTCTGTCTGTCTGTCTGTCTGTCTGTCTTCTGTTCTGTCTGTCTGTCTGTCTGTCTGTCTGTCTGTCGTCTGTGACTCGATTCAGCCACCCGGCCAAAGTGAAACGAAGTCTTATATACTCACAGCGAAATCCAAACGTCTAAGTCCGGTTTACATGTTCATACTTGTCAACATTGTTGAACAAGAACAAGACCTTGCGCAAAGATAAGAGCGAAAATCAATACACAAGGGATATTTAGAGTGTTCCTTTTTAACAAAATTCATAGATGCTTGATTTCTTCGAAATGAAATACTGCATCTACTACAAAGAAAATTCACACTGTCGCTGCTTTCGCCCGCGCCTTTATAGCTTCTGGTGGCATTTTAAGAATTCAAGCGGCAACAGTTACGAAAGGTTCCATTAGATAGGTTCCACGTTCTGCTCGGAACACACGTGGACAGGGAAACGCGGTTCTATTAACGTTGAAGTAGGGCGCCTCGATTAACGCACGTCTCCGCCGTACGGCAGCGCTGGCATCGAGGCAGCCGGCCTGGAGCAGCGGAACGCGGTAAATTCAAATTGACTTGAGTAAACCTTTAGTGTTGTTACCTTGAGAGGAGCGCGACGCAGCAGGGACAACATGAAAGGTGAGCGCGGAAGCAAAGGGAGACATTTACTTGGCAAATGTCGTCAAAGACTATCGTCTTTTGTCGACATTTGCGAAGAAAGGAGCAGATACGCGGCCATTTTTAAACCTGGGTCATTACTCGAGCGTTAAAGACTGCCAAGAGCATCCAGGTGGCTGATGGGAAACACTCTAATGGTACCTTGGCTGCCAGAACCACCGGTTATGCGATTAGCTTACTTGTTTTAAAATGCGGGGCTTGTATGTTGTGTGCGTGCGTGTGCGCGTGAAATGCAAGCTACAGCGACGAGATGCAGCGTGCGAAGTGCCCAACGCTACCTACGCTGTGTTGCGGGCTGTGGCTCCACTATAGAGTTAGATTATCTAAAGGTTACGAAGAAATCCCGGGCCATCTCCACTAACTTGAGACCTGGTGAGGGGCGAAGCATGCAGTGTTTAAGTGTATTCTTGGAGCCTTGGCGTTTTTGCCAACGGAGATGAGACGGGGGGGGGGGGGGTACAGGTATACAACTTTTTTGTAAACGTCTTTATTTGATTGATTGTAGTGCTTAGCGCGCCGACGCAGGGCAGGCGATGAGGCGTGCCGTAGTGGAGGGTTCCAGATTAATTTCGACCACCTGGGGATCTTTCACGTGCGCCGAAATCTCGTACACACGTTCGTTTTTGCTTTTCGCCTCCATCAGAAAAGCAGCCGCCGCGGCCGGGAATCGAACCGGGAATCATATCATCTCATTGGCTGATACGAGCAGAAAGCGTGCTAATATATTCATGTACATGTCGTCCGATTGTGCGTATCACTGGCAGCCGTCAAAGTGCGTCTACGCAAACGCCTTTTAACGTATATAGTGAGGCATTTAGTGTGCGGATGATAGTTTTGTTTCCTTCAGCAGGGGTATGAAATGTTGCAAACTCATTACGTTAGGAATTAGCTCTAAAGTAGGCGTCAGCCTATATGGTATTGCGTGGATTGTGCGGAACTGTGTCCCCTAGCTGCTTGTAAGGATTCCCCCTGGTTGCACAAGTCACGTGTCGGCTAGTTATATGAGGCGCATATTGCGAATGTTGCACGACTTCTCGGAGTTCTATAAGTGTCAACATTCAACGAAACATATTGCCATCTTTTTCACCTCGTGTCATCTGGAGATTGTTTGCAAACGACAGTGTCGTAAGGTCCTAACCATTTCAGCAAACAATCCAGGGTCACACTTTTTTTGCATCCCTTGGGACAGCAGGTAGGTTATGGTATCGTCGAGCCTTCATTCTTAACGTACTGTTCCTCCTTGCTGGATTAAAAACACAAGCCACTCGGAGTATAGCGACAGCATCATCCCTTTTTGAAGGTTTTGAACGGTTCGGGATAAGCTTCGCACGCAGTTTTTTACTGCGAGGCACTGTATGTCTGGCCGCTAATTTAACATTGCGGTAAAGCTGCTTTACTCGGCGCTGCTCTGGCACTCCCCCTCTTGAACGCCTAGCCCTCTTTCACAACTGTTATTCCCTTCGCCACCCCGCCACCAGAAGAGGCAGAGGTACTGTTCTTCCCTTCACCACTAGAAGAGGAGTACATCATATGCTGCCAGCAGGGACTACGCTCTGACATAATGCGAATGCGAACTGCGGATGTATTTAGCGGCACGGCTTTTCAGTTATTTAAGGGCATAAGGCATAAGAAAACAAATAAGATGGTATGCTCTTTGGAATGATTACCAATAGTAGGGTCCCTCGTTGTCTGGACAAGTACTGCCTCAGGCAAAAACGAATATATTTGCCAGAATTTTAGCGGTCATAAAGCTTAGGGAGTATCTTTTTTATGTTCAATTCGGTATGTGACTGAAATTTATCATCTAGTGTTTAGCGTGCTGCAGAAACACGTCCCCATTTTTGGAGGGTTGGGGAATGCTGATCTCTATTTTTTTCCTGTACTGTGGTTAATAAATCATTTGTTAAGTTGTGTGGTTGTGCTCGTGTTCCTGGTCGCACGCCTTTTATAACCAGCAATGGCTGCTTTTTAGGCTGCGTATTATGTATCATGCTACCTCTGTGTTGTGTACGTTGCAGTATTTATTAATATGCTTGTAATAGAAGGGAAGGATAGTTGAGTTAGTCCTTCAAGAACCGCAAGGACTATGAAAACACGCACTTGCGGTGCCTCCCGTCTTGACCCTATTCGACATTTTGAAGCAATCGCAGATGTCATTGCGTGATACATATCCGCCAATGTTAGAAGTGCAGCTTGGTCCGGGAGAAATAATAACAATCATTACCAGTGAAACTAAATTAAATAGGTGCAACCATAATAGGGAAATTTGTGGTATAAATACAGCAGGCCTAAACTAGAACCAAATTTTACAATAAGACGTTCCATTTCGAGTGAGGCCTTCGTCTTGCAGTGGACATATATTGGCTAACGAATGAATAGTATCAATGAGAATGGAAAGAATGGTGACTGCTTCAGTGTTTTGTTGCATTTGGTACCTTACAATAATATTTCTCTATGTGTGACGTGCTTTTTGTGACTTGAGAAGACGTCGAAGACCAGGCAATCGTAAGTCGTAACTCACGTGTAAACAGTATTGGCATTGGTAATTTGAAGATTCAGTCGATAATATTATTTTTTTTTCTTTCTAAGAAGCACGCACTCAAGAAACAGAATAATTCATTAAAGCATAGAAATATTGTGGCTGAATCCCGTCACCGTAAGCAACGAAGGCTAGCATGCTAGTGTTAAAACTGCCTATGCATGGAAGCATTCACGAAACGAAACTGAAACTTCAGGGTTAATTATCATGCCAGGCCCTTTGTGGGCTACAGCTAATTGGGCCACTGGGCTTTTTGGGACTGGAGTTTCTCTTTCTGGATGAGCAAACTTTGTGGGACAGTATTTTAGCACAACGCGCATCTAACTAATGCTCGCCGTACCTCAGTCCCATGTCAGTGGGGTTACTCCAGCCAACAGCGGGGCCGCAGAAACTAGACCCCATCATTGCTCTCAGCGGTAGCTTGTTTATGAATTACGCACTGAAACAAAACTAAAATGGCTCACTTTGGCAGGGTGTTGATTTAGAAATGGTACTCGAACAATTGAGCAAGTAGTCACTGCTTGGCGAAAAGGGGCGGTGAGCACGCATAGAAAATTAGGCAGCCATTACTTTATTCATGCGAGAGATAAACCGAGTATTTTTGGTTTTGTACTGGAATGAAACTACAAATAATGGACAGAGAAGCTATTCGAACAGAGCCAGAGCCTGTCGCCGACATCAGAGAAGGATCGGAACGGTTGTAAATAAAGCGATATGCGGCCGCTCTGTTCTTTCGCCGACCTCTACACACTGTTACCGAAGGCCATCTCGTTCTTGCAGCGTTTAGGCGGGTCATATTTGTTCAGGTATCATGTTTATTAGTTCTTGTGCGCTGGAGTGAGCTTCAAGAGTGTCGGTATAACGGCGCCGGTGGTTTTACGCTTGCGGCCCTCGAACTTGGCTTTAGTGAGCAGATCCTTCGGGTACGGCATTTTGGCGGCAATAAAGATCATAGAGAGGCCAGCGCATGCGGATTCGTGTTGACGTACTGAAATTATAACGCCCCCTCTACCTCCTCGTTTCTGGTGCTCCTCGTTTGCCCCTTCCCTGCCAGCTCTACCCCTGCCTACTCTGTTCGAGGGACGATCTTTGACTTGTTTTCAAAAGGGATTACAAACAACGTAAAATAGAGGGGAAGGCGTGAAGAATGCATCGCAATTATACGAAAAGAAGTACATGTTATTTCGCGCACATGAAGTGTTTGGTACGAAACTGCAGGGCTAACGAATGATCTCTAACGTTTCCTCTGCTTCCGATAAGTCGTGCAGCTAAGGAGCACGGTTACTCCTTGTTCCGAACAATGGGCAACATTTGGAAATGGGAGGAAAGAACACAGACAAACGTCGCCTGCAATCAGGCGCATGATTTATCTTTGGTATGCACAGGCACTCACGCGCACGTACATAGCACCACACGAACGCACACCACATAGGCAATTTTCCCCCATGACTACGCCGTTGCTGCAGCCGGGTACAAACGCCTTTCACCACCAAACACCGCCATCTCATTGAAATTACGCAGACAAAAAAATGGCGGCGGGCGGTAACACCACGTAAGCAATAAAGACCTTCCCGCGGTATTTCCTACACATATCCATTTTTTAGCGGCAATTACAGGCTTCATCAGTAATCGTGCACTTCATTGCTCGCATGCACAAGCACACAGACATCGCCCCCACCACACACACAGAGACGCGCGGTCCCGCGCACCCACTCACATTCGTACGCCCCCTCGTGTGCAAGCGCACGCGCAGCTCACACTTCGCAGCGAGCCGCAGACACCTTTAGCCCTAAAGCAGTAACTCGTAAAACAGATAAATAGTGACACGTCATTTTATATCAACTTTGCCAACATTTTGTTTGACTTGGACAATACACAATACCGTAGAGATCACGTCGGAGCCGCATAACACCCACAGCAGAAGTACAGCGCATTCTTTGAATTCGGTGGGCGTGCTTGAAAAAAACACGAGCTGCATTAACGCACACCCGTCACGCTAAGCATCCCGCCTTAGGACACAGCGCTAGAGTTCGTGAGGGCAGCGTTTTCAGGGTTCGAAATAATTTTTCGGCATTGCTGTCTTGCGCCGCTTCACTTCTGCTTCCCTCTGTCGTGGAAGAGCGAGCACTCTCTTTGATGTTACGGGAGTGGCTGTGGTCACTGCCCTCGAAGCCGTGGTTGCAGCAGCGGAGACATTGACGATCGAGGCAGAGGTGACGTCATTTGTATCAAGGAACTGTTGCGGCCGCTGCGTACTTTGTGTCGTGTCTCCCGCGCCAGCGTTATCGCCACTTTCGTCGTACGTCGTGGCGCTTTCGCTTTCATCGGCCGTTGCAAAATCGGCCTCTTCAGTGACCGCGGTGGTGGTGGGTGTGGTTACCTGGCTGCCGTTACGTCGCTCGGGGAGCCCCTCCGTCAGCCAAAAACCTTCGGTCGTGTCCTCCTGGTCAGGGGAGATGTTGGCCATGGTCGATGGTTGGTTCTTTTCACCCGTGGCTTCTCGCTTAGACGGTTCGAGCAGTACATATACGAGCAGGCACAGCAGCAGCAGGCAGCAGATTAGGATCAGCGTGACACATTTGGCCACAGTGGGCTTTCCGGCCGTGCGCAGCATCCGGGGCCATTTGCGTTTGTAGATAGGCACCCGGAAGGACTTCGATGACCACTCACGAAACACCGTGTAGGGGGCTGAGTTCCGGTATTCCTGCGCACATGCAAAAAAAAAGTGGGTCTCAGAATGCAGTAGCGTCAAGACAGGGAAGGCGGCGCCAAGAATCGGGTTTGCGAAATCTGCACAAATTCATGGCATTTTATCATCATAATCACCATCGTCATCTTCATCACCACCTTATCTAAGCACACAGGTGGACAAGTGTGGACAAACACCTCCCCATAGATTTGCAACGACTCCTGTCCTGCGCTGTCCGGGTCGATTCTTTGTCCCCAATTTTTTTTATAACTTGTCGCTCCATCGAGGTAATGGTTTACTGTATTGCATTTGTGTTGAGAGAATTCGATGTAGCTGACTAATGCACCATGGGACTGAACTGAGTTAAATTGAAACTGCACCTTTCAGAGAAGCACTTTTTCCTCTGGTAAGAAAGCACCGGCTTAAGTGGCCTGAATAGTAAAAAGAAAATAACGCGAGAAAAATGGCCTCCTAGTAGCCACCACTTCTGGGTGTTTCCCGCAGTCCTCAGTGGTTCATCGTTCATTTGCCCCAAACGAAGTGTCTATGCATGCTTTTTATATTTGCACCGCATTGTCAACATCGAACGTCGCCTTAGCTGTAGCAGTGAGCAGTGCATGAACGCTCAAACAAGGGTGCTCGCACCTTTCAGGAAGAGCTATTGCTTTAGAACAAGCCCCTTCTGTAACCCCAAGCTCACCCAAAGAGGTTTGATCGGGATAACAATACCTTGCGATGCCTGAACTACACCGAACTTAGGTTTACACCACCCGCTGATTTCCGTGTTGTTATTGGTGGGGTCTTTGCAACCGACCTGGATGGTTCGATTATTAGCGATAACACACTGTGACATGGCGAAAAACCGCGATTAGACGCAACAAGATAAAGTCGCGCTACAAACCTCCTTTCGGAAGCCATCTTCGTTGTTTTGTAGGGCACTGTTTCTATAGGCAACGCCATAAAACATGATGTTGCGAATATCCACACTCACGTTGTGCATTAGAATATACTTTCCATTGGCCATCCTGATGTGTTTTTTACTGATGAATGTACCTACACAGAACCACGTCTTAATCTGTACTCGCGTCCATCTGTACGTACGTCCGAAAGCCCTTATACGCCTTTATACGCCCGTATATCTGCACGCATATTGGGTGTAAGGGTGCACACGCGTACGTCATCTGGGTGCAAGTATGCCCGTATGTCCATTGTTTCAAAAGTTTTCAATGTTTTGGACGGCAAAGATTAACTTGCTTACATACCCAGGTGTTGGACGTTTTATTTTGTTTTTTTTTCTTTAGCGAAAGCTACACTACGCTACCTCAGCCAGTTTTCGCGGGGTGACCAGTTATGACCTTGAGCGCCAAAGGTCAAACCATACCCCTTCCGCAAAGCTCCGGCACGGAGCAGCGGCCCGATGGCGGGGAGGGATCAACGGCAGGGGAGAGATAGGCTTAGTCTTGGACGAAAGCAGCGCAGACTTATTAAACAAAGACAAAGGAACTGGAACAAAAGGACAGTCGATGGTCTAACAATAAAGTTTAATATCAAAAAGGGTGAATATAAACACTTAGCACCAAATAATAAAAACACTGGGCATGAGTGAAACAAGTTTACAAAAGCCATAGTGATAAGGCAACTAGATAGACACCGGCGACAGTCAAGGCCCACGCAGATATGCGGTCTATTTGGGATGAAGACACACGCTTGCTTTGCTGGCACACTTGTCTCCTTTTTCTGCTATGTGGAATGGTTCCATAATTTCGCTAGGGGTTTGTTTACGGTGCCTAAATAAAATGCCAGTGGCAAGAAAATTATGTTTACATCCGCTGCACTTAGTACAATCGGAACAAAGATAAAACGATGGGGACCCTTTAATGACAATTCATGCTCTCTCAAACCCGCGTTGATACAACTTGTGTTCCACTTCCTTTGTCTCTGTTTAATTTCTCGCTGGTGTCATCCACCTGGCGGAAGAAAGCGAGGAGGCCGCCGCCACAGCGATGAGCGCGCGCCGCGAAGGAAGGTCAGGAGGCCACGTGCGGCGCAGAGCCGTGTGCGATGGAGGAAGACGAACATCCAGCTGTGGTCGCTTGTACAGCGGCGAAGCTTAAACGACGCCGTGAGGAGAAAAAAGGTGAGGAATAAACAGTGTATTTATTGCAAGCGTGTCTGTACATCATTGTGAAACCACACCTCGACCACCCCTTGAAAACGGGTCTAGGCAGGGCAGAGAATCTTACGCTATGAACTGAGGCTAACCAAAGCTAAGCCACAGCAATTTTTTTACCTCATTGCAGCGCAGTCAAGCCGCCCTTAATTTTGGTGCTTTCTGTGGCGACAAAACATTCTCACTTGCCTGAAAGTCTGGTTTACCGGCTGCACGAACGAAAGTCAATCAGAGAAAACAAGCGGCGCCATTAGCCCACCAGACTAGCGACACAGAAGACTGGCTTCATTCTTTAAGTTGGAGGCGAACCTTTCCATCAGTTTGGATCCGCAAAATCCTTAATACGCTAACAGAAAGGGCTCAGTAAGTTGTACCATCTGCCTTGTACGGCTAATATGACAGCGTGTTTTTAAAACCCGCGATGAAAGACCTATTATTTTGAAGAAACGCAAAGATGTATCACCATATGAAGCATGCAAACTTTCTTAATCGCGTGTAATCGGTCTAAGAACAAAATATTCCTGAACCCTGAAACAAAAAACTTCCTATCTTCAGGACCCCACAGACGCAAGACCTCCCTTATCAGGTTCGAATGTAACCCTTCTAATACATCTGTACCGACGAAACGTGGCAGTGACAAGGTGACATGCTGACCTCTCATCTGCCGTATCCTCTTTGTTGTCCTTGTGCCGTCGAGGCCACGGTTCGTCTTCCTCGTGAGGGATACGACGTACTTTGCACATTGAAGACGCCCAGCGTAGCTGCCGACGCCGCTACGTGTACCGCCGAGGTCACACTTTGAGCAGCTTTGGTCGCGGCTGCCGTCGCTGCGTCGAGGGTGGCTTGCATGGAGTCGGCCACACCGGATACTCCTCCCGGTGACATAACAGGGGTCGTGGTCGAAGTGCCGGATGCTTGATTACAGAGAGAAGTCCAGGTGGTAATGCGTATAGAGAAACGGCGAAAAATTGGTCCTGTACAGCGCAAAGTGCGCTGATGTACGTCAAAGCGTTCTTAAAACTGAAACCGGGGGCGTTGTATGATTGCATTGTTGTATGACCTATGACTGAAGAGCCCGTTTGAACTTCTCTTACATTTTTTGCATTATTTGAACTTTGTCTCGTCTTTCGTCTTTGGCGCTATTCGAACAATAGAAATGAGTGAAACAATGCCAGGGTCTTGCAGTAGGACGTACCGAAGGTGGGCTGTATATAAACTTGCTATCAAGCAATTGTCTAGAGAAACACATGGCCCATGCCATGTATTGAAGGGGCCGAAATAGTGTTCTGAGAAAGACGCAGTAAATAAGGTTCTCGCAATGGACGCCGGGTGACGGCAATCCGCTTAGAACGCAGTTGTGTCATGGAACATGCTTTCCCGCCAACGCTCAGTAGTTGTGAATATCACGCAGTTAATAAATGCCCTGCCACCAAATTCAAATAGCATTCAGGTGGCTTAGCATATGATTCTGTAGCAGTCGAATAATATTTGTTTCCATTTACACAGAGCCTCGTACTTTGCACAAATGGTCAAGCACTATACACCAAGTTTGATAACCGAAACTGGCGGTATACATGAGAGCATACCGTAGTGTTGTGTCTCCTTGCCTGGCCGACATCATATTATTACTCTCCATGAAGCTATGATGACAGACATCCGCACAATACAATTAACATAAACGCACTTTGACGCGCTAAATACTCTGACCGAGTTCAGGGATGCCAATCTTCAATATTATTGCCAAAGAAACCAAAATGCCACCGCTGACTGTTAATTGTTAAAAGCTGCGAGCAGCTAGCAGTTATTTTCAAATGTATGCTAATAAAATAAAAAAGTCCTAAGTTGATTTGCGAACTGTGCCGTTCATGGTATGCTCACAGACACAAGATCAACCGTAGTGCCATAGCCGACCTATGTTCTGTAAACCATCGCCTGCTTAAGCTCAAAATACGATTTGCCGTGGTGATTGCTGCAATGCATTTGTAACCTATATTCTCCAGCTAGGTAACAAGTAACAGTAAATAAAAACAGGGGTGTCAGGCTGTCAGGGGTGTCAGGCTCTATCAGGCTGGAAAAACGTGTAGTGCTAATTTAATTTATAATAGCATGCAGAGTTCAAGAACAGCCAGCGCATTCAGGACACTGGAGAAGAGAATTTTGACTCAGGCCTGCTAGAAGTTTGTACATATGCGTGCCCACTTTAGGCCAAAATGTTACTCGGTCTAAACGATCTTCCCTGGTGACAGCTGTATGGTATCTTTAATCACATATCGAAAAAACCGTCGTTGATTCCTCTGTGATAGGAATCGGTAAAACACAAAAGGGAAATGTGCAGCGACGTGTGCAAAGAAAGGAGCATGATTTGCGGGTCGGCGGCTGTCAGGTGGGTGTGCTTGGCAAGCGACCTTCCTGCTGGCGGGATCGCTTCGGCAAAGGTGCGGCAACTTCGGTCCTGCTTCGTGCCGTGTACTGTAGACCATTGCGTCGCGACGAGCCCAGCTTGTGGAACGCAAGAGGCAGAGTTCATAGCTTGGATCGTGAACGCGCCAACGCATTTCGCTTCCTGCTGGCGTTTCTCTTCCCGCCAGATAAGTCAAGACGCAGCTGACGCCGCTTACGCTGCCCGATCGAGGCGCCAAGTGGCAGCGCTCGTTAGCGTCATGATGCACTACTTCGCTTCCCTCTCCTAGACGGCAGCGCCATCCGCGTCAATGAAACTTTTTCTGCCGTTTCTCTTGTTTTTGTTGTACTGGAGTCATTTCAGTGACGGATATGACGTCAGTAAAATCTTGGCGTATCCCCGCGTAAAACACTTTCGTGTTAAAAAGTTATTATAGTACTCTGCCAGTACGTTTACTAATTTATTCACGAAGTTATCCGTCGAAATTTACTGCCTGGCTCGCTGGCTAGCTTACTTTTGCTTTGGTACGTAACTCATAAATCGAAATAGAAGTGCTTGTTGAATGAACGTAGAAAGGTAATTCACTTGTAAATAGCGCTAAAAAACGCATGGGGGATTTAGTCTACTGTAGTATGAAAATAGCAACAGAAGGAAAAAAGTTGAAGCGAAAAAAAAAATGTTTTTCACCAGACTGAGCGAGAACCCTTCGGATACCCGCCCGAGTCTCCACCTTTTGGGCTGCAGGGTTGGATAAATTTCCGCTTCTTTATCGTCCATTTATGTGTATGTAAGTGTGCTCACGTTGCGGAGCGGTATACAACGTCGTTCTTACAACTTGAGTGGGAATCCCCAGGGGCCGCGACTAGAGTGTGTAAAGTGTCGAGAGCAGTCAACTGCCGTGATGCCTCGCGTGCTACTAGTGCCACCAAGACTGCCCGGACCGGGGCCCCCATTGTGCGCGTGGCTTATAACTTGGAATAAGGGGCTCGTTGGAAGAATATCGAAGTTACAGTCAGCAGCTGACAACGCCAACAAGGGTCTGTATGGTGCCGTTCATGTTCTTTTTTTAAAAAAAAGGACTAATTTTGAAATGGCAGAGAAACAAAACCGTACAGGACAATGTGTGCTCCGGGTAGAACCCGAACCCACAACTTTCAGATAATGCTTCCTAAGAGGGGCTAGTTACCACCGTTAAACGCAGAATATACTAACATACGCATGCATACATGCTGGTGACTACCGATAAATAGGAGAAATTTTAGATAAATAGGAGTAGCATCGGCTGCGTCAACCGAAGATTCTAAAGATGGTCTGTACGGTTACACCGCCCGGAGAGCATATTTACTTCCAGGTTCCTTCTTTTCTACAATTTATAAAGTAATATTTTGATAGCAAATAACCAAAGTAGTTTTCCTGTGCTTTAATTCCTTGGTGTCCCTAACCGGTGGCTTTGTACGTTGCTGTTGTATTAGGTGCCAGAGCTGCTCCGCCAGTTGATCGGTTGGTCCTTAAAACAGTCTGACTGTTTTACGGACTAATTACTGATCAACGGGCGGAACAGCTTCGTCTATGGAAAAAAGGAGTCTATCGATAGAATGGCGGTGCACAAGTCTGTCGTATGGCGAGTTGGTGAATCACGATCTTAAGACAAGGCTGTCCTTTCGGGCATTCACCAAGGGCCGGACCTGCAAAGGTGTTCGAGAGGGCAGCAACCTTTGTTTTGTAGTTGCAGCTTACCAGGCTTATGTAATGTTACTTTGGCCTTCGTAACGGCTCGCGGCGATAGTCGACTGCAAGTTAAGAATGGCAGTATACCTGCAATCGCACCTTTGTTTTTATTTTTTTTTTACAGATGAATATCTGTAAACGGGGTCGTGTTGAAAGAAACATTTCAGTGTCCGTGCGGCTTCCTAAACACGGCATCACTTGACACACCTTGTCGGGTACTTTGTTGCTCATTGTAGTTTTCGCCGTTGCACTTGTTTGTAGACGCAGTGCAGAACATAAAGTGCAAAATTTCGCGCAAAGTGACAATGTGTTTAGTGTCCGTTTGAATTTGCAATGATTATTGGCCCCTATATAAGTAGCACGCAACATTTCAAACGGGTTCGTTCGGCTTCAACTTACATTGCTTTGCTCTACGGCGGGAGTATAGGTATACGGACAGCTGAAGGCAGAAGTCACGTACGCCACTCGTTAGACACAAACTTTGTTTCAGATTGCCACCAGAGCGAGTATGTGAACAGAGGAAGGCAGGCGTGTCGCATTTGCAACAATAGTGTCGGAACGACGTGAAAACCGAAACCGAAAAACGAAAAAAAAAAACGATATTTTTGCAGGAACGAAAATCAGAGCGAAACGTTACTTATTATTTCGTTCAGAAGCGAAACCGAAAAAAAAAATCATTTCTGTATTCGGTTTCAGTGCAAAATTATGGTATTTAAGGAATCATTTCAATTTGAATGCAGTACAGTTGGAGACGGCCGTCGCTATGCTGGCATAAAATCGCCGTTCTTCTCGCTGGCTCCCTCTCTCCTACGCAGGCTTCCTGCCTGTTTCCTGCTTCCGTACTCTTTTGGTCTGTATCGGTCATCGGTGCTCAGCTCCCGCGTGATCGCCGTGCGAATGTGGCTGCGATGCAGACGTGGCGGCCTTATTTATTTATTTATTTATTTATTTATTTATTTATTTATTTATTTATTTATTTATTTATTTATTTACATGCGTACCTTCATTCTTCCTGCGGCTACGGCGTTGTTGTAGGGGGTGTTCTGAAGTGTTCTTAAACATGACATAACAATAAAGAAGAAAAAAATAGTATGCCTGGCAGGAACAGAAGCGTACACAATTAGCAGCGAGAACATCAGATTACAGCCGCACACTCAATCAAATCAGCAGCAAATTACGTTGAGCCTGAGCACCAGAGCGCAGCAGGAAACATTTTGTAATAAGCGGGAAGAACACTGTTGGGCAGGGCGCTCTTGTCTTCAATAGTTTCTAGAAAGTGACGCTTAGAATGGGGAGTGCGTCATGAATATTCAGCAATTTTCTTGCTGTTATCCCTTCGTCTGGATATACAGGGTGTCCCAGCTATCATGCACCAAGATGTAAAAAAAAGAGCAATGGCGTAACTCGAAGAAAACCTAGTGAATAATGTTTGCAGCACTGTGAAGAAGCGGACAGTAGTTTTTCGGTAATGAGACTTGAATAATTAATTGTAATTAATTATCTAAATCAAGAATTACTGTCCTAATCACTGAAGTGTCAATGAGGCACTTGTAGGTACCCACTAGGGGCATCTAACTGCGGTATTTTCAGCGACGAATTAATTGCGTACTCATTTATTCCTTGACCAACCGCGCGTCCACTGTTGTATAGAGGGGTTGGGGATTGGGTGCAGGTCCGGTGTCTTTTGCACTGCCCACACCTGATGGTATAGGGTACCGGGCGCTGGGCAGTAGTGGCAGGTGGCTGGATAATCTGTCGGATAAATGGCATGAAGAAGGGTACGGTGTGGATACGTGTTAGTTTGAAGTCGTCTGAACGTTGTTGCTTCATCCCTTGTGAGTTGGTGGTGTGGAAATGGGGAAAATTTGCCGTTTGAGTCGGTAGTCCGCCAATATATCTGTGTAGCGCAAGAGAGGTTGCGGATTAGGTTGATGAGGTGGTGAACTGCCCCCGTGAGAGAAATGGCCCGGTGTATGTAATCGCGGGCAGCGGCGTGAGCCGCCTCATTCCCCTCAAGGGATTCGTGTCCTGGCAACCCAAACTATATAAACTTCGGGAATGCTCTGTCTTGTTAAAAGAAGACGAAGTGCCGTTTTCAGAAATTCGACCTTGTAAGTAATTTCTGCACGCTGAAATATGAAAAATACCACGTGACGGCGCTTCCGGGCTCATTGTAAAGCAGCGTCCCCAATTAGGCTGATTGAAACCAACTTCCTCGCGTGTCACCCGCCCGAAGCGACAGCGCATCACCCTGATAATGGCATGCATGGAAGGAGCAGCAACCGCAAGATTCGCGGGGCGCGTGTGCAGGTAAGGCACAAACTCCTTAGCGATTTCTTCTTCTTTCTTTCTTTTGTTTATTTCCTTCTGGCTAACTCAGAGGCAGCCTGTTTGAGGGCGTTGCTTTACGGTGAGCGCGGAGGCGTCGTCACGTGGTATTTTTCATATTTCGCGGGTTTTCTTTATCAGTCAGAATAAATGTGTACGCAATTAGTTTATCGCTGAAAATACCGCAGTTAGATGCCCCTCGTGGGTACATACAAGTGCCTCATTGACACTTTAGTGATTAGGACAGTACTTCTCGAGTTAGATAATTAATTACAATTAATAATTAAGTCTCATTAAAAAAACTGTTCGCTTCTCCACAGTACTGCAAACATTATGCACTAGGTATCATTCGAGTTATGCGATTATTCTTTTTAAAAATCTTGGTGCATGATAGCTGGGACACCCTGTATACGTGGGTGGATGAAGGTACCTACGTTGATCCGTTGCTATTTCCTATGATCATCATCATCATCATCATATCAACATTTAATTACCCTTAAAGGCTCTGTCTTGGGCATTACATAAGACTCTGTTATAAGGTTAAATTTACAGAGAAGGCGCGCCAAAGTTTTAGGGTGTTCCATAAGACAGAGATTTTTAAAATTGTAACGATAATATCACGGGTGTACGAATTAGTGACAAAGTCAAGGCCGGAAGTTTGAATTGTCACAATTCATTCATAAGAGTTTTATTCGGGTCCCAGATCAAGGTGGAATACTCAAGAATCGAGCATATGCGCGCGCAGTACGCTGGTTTTCTGGAGGCTTGAAGTGTTTGTACTTAACGATTGTTTGCTCCATCCCAATAGGACACCCCAAAACAAAAAGCGCTCGAGGAGTTTGCATCTACGTCACTATCTCAATCAAGCCTGGGTACCAAGTTGGGGACTGCCAGGATGTAGTTTCTGGGGAGCAGAGTGGAATCTTGGAAAGTCATTTACATCTGCGCCACCAAGGGTTACACGACAAGGATGGCTTAGGTGTCCTCCAAAATTTAATTTTGTGCAGCGAAGATATTTAACAGGCATTTTCACAGAAAATCATAAGCATCCTTTATTGGTTTTCCAACCTAATTGCATAATCATCAATGTTTTAAGAAAATTTTCATACTCCTCATTTTTTTGCACGCAAACACGAACCGTTATGAACCGTTACAGAAAATTATTTTATTGTTCCGGAGCTGAACCGTAACGCAAACAAAGACCGGAGCGAAAATCATTTCATTCCGACACCCTGTTTCAACCCGTTATATCACAACTTGGGCATAGAACACCTATGAATACCGTTCTTCTACTATACTGATCCTGTTGTATGCACCTTTCTTTTCATGCCGTTCTTATTGTAAACTGACAGGGAATAGCTATGCGCACGACAGATGCAATAGCTAAGGAAAGTGGCCTGTTGAAACATTATAGTAACGAAGGTTTATTGGAGCAGTTTGTACTCTACAGCTAACCACAAAAAGAGCACGAACGTCGAAGAAGCAGGCGCTGAAGTGACGAACACGGTCGAATGTCGGTGGATTCAATGTCGCAGCGTTGGGCATACATGCATTTCTCATGAAGCAGAATAATTAACGGAAACGTCCTATCGGACCGAGAATAATGCTGATTAGGAAGGGAGGTCTAGGTGAGAGATGAACGAGTTTCATACGGGATATCAAACAAAATGCTCAGTGCGGCATAACGACAAAGGGTTATGAATACAGTAAAGCCCGCTTATATCGAACAGCACGAGGATTGTAAAATAGTTCGATATAGCAAAAATTTGATATAGAAAGTGAAGCAAAAAAAATTACGCCCACCTCCCCTCGCGGGAACCCTGTTGTGATGCGACGCTGAGGGGGGTTCAAGCGCAAGCGGAGAGCAACCGTCGACCGAAAGGCCGCCGGAGAGCGGCACACCGGTTATATGCGCAGCGCGCCCGAAGGAGAGGAGACCGCGGAGAGAGAGAGTACTGCACATGCGCAGCACCGCGCGCAGCGCCGCCCACTGGCGGAGTGAGAGCGCGCTGGGCCGCACACCCGCAGATGTTGAGAGAGAGTGTTCGCTCTCACCTGGGCACGCGCCGGCGCCAGTGCGTCTGCCGCGGCTATTAAGCAACACAATCCAACACCATTCACTTTAATCCAATCCAATCCAAATCCAATCCAATCCAAGCCAAGGCAAGCCAAGCCAAGCCAAGCCAATCCAATCGAATCCAATCCAATGCCCCTCGCGAGAGAGTGTTCGCTATCGGAGAGGAGAGGGGGTGAGCGGAGGAGAGTGCGGACGCCGACGACGACGGACGCACGCAGGAAGGACAGGGCCGCCGACAAGAGATGCTCTCAGCGTCGCATCTAAAACTTATATGAGAGCAATCTTGCCGACGAAGTCACGAGCTAACGCTGAGCTCTTACCACCCTGCAGTTCACTATTGATACGACACTTTCTCGGAAAGAAAACAATAATTTATTGGGGCGAAAGAACTGCGAGTGCGGGCAGCGAGTGGTGCGGACTTGAAGTTCGGTGACACCGCAACCCGCAGCACCCAATGTGGCGCTTTTGGCCCCAACGGCATGCATGCGTGGAGCTGGTCCACTCTGCCACTGCTGGTTTGGACGCGCCCGAGCTCGCGCGGGAGTGGCAAGCGACACCCGCGCCACCGCTGCGCGCCGATGTATTGCGGGAAAGCCTGCCGCATGCCTAAGGAAACCGAAAAATCCCGCGCGGGAGAGTTCGACATATCCATTGTGAGCAAAATCGCGTCCGATATAAAAAGTTTCAAATGCATGTAATTTTTACCAGACTTATACAAGGGTTCGATATAGGCAATAATTCAATATATCATTGTTCGATATAAGCGGGCTTTACTGTAAGTGCCTTCAGTGAAAAACAGGGTAAGCCAGCGAGGTGCGGCAACGCGCCGTCACTATGCATGAACAAACCACTTCCCAAACGTGGTTCATGGTATTCTCCCCTCTATAAGTACATCGACCCGATGCTAAAACAAAACGGTTCCCAAAACAACACAAAAGCTATTATCTAGCCACGACGTCAGGCCGCGCCAGTAGTCTTGATGTCCTGTAGTGACCGTCGGGGACACGTAAACAAGTCTGTTTTGTCCGCAATATCGACGGACAAGCTTCTCGCTAAGGCGGCATCGCGGATGGGAATCCGCGATGCCGTTCAGAACGCACGCATTCAGAACGCACGCATGACCTTCGAGATGATACTCGGCGTCTCGGCGTCGTAGGTTGTAACTTCGGGCGTCCACCAGCTGTTTTTCCGCAGTACGTGACGGCAGCAGGTGCGCACCGGACACTACAATACTTCAACAGTTCGCAGCATGCAATGATTTGTCGGCCCACTCCATGTCATCACCTCTGTTCAAAATGTCTTTTCTTCACTTACGCCTCACCGGCACGTTCATAAATGCATGTTGTGAACCTATACAAAAACATTAATTTTTTTTCTTTAACCCCTTACTCCTTGCAACCTTCAGATTTCATGGCGGCAGCAGATATAATTTTTAACATTTCATTGATACATTTCTTCACTCTTTCTGACACATAAGTGCTGCACTGTTATCAATCAGGAAGGCCCAAGTTACTGAATTTATGGCAAAAATCTTGCTGCCTGGGAGAATATTCTATTACACGCACATGTTTTAGTATCCCAGGTTGTATGGATGAAACAACCCCACATTGATAAGTTGTATGGATGAAACAACCCCACATTGATAAATTAGCCTTACTTTAACACAAAACTGTGTTTCAGTTCGGTTTTTTATTTAATCGACAGGCCCGTTATAAGACTAGCTGAAGACGTTTTCTGTTGTATGTAAACTGGTTCTGAACACTGGAACACTGAACGCACTGAACTTTGGACACACCTTAATGCTCCGAGAAGTTCTGCATGGTGCAGAGGGAGAAAAAAAAGCAAAAGGAAAGGTGGAGAGGCTAACCAGGCGCGTAGCCCGGTCGGCTACCCTGCACCGGGAAATGTGAGGGCAGGGGTCCAGGTCGGGCACAAGCTGTAGCCTCCACTCTGCTTTCTGTAAAGAAAGAAAGAAAGGAAGGAGAAAAGGAAGAAAAAAAGAAAGCAAGGGGGAGTAGAAGCGGAGAGGTGAGTACACTGATTGCCCCTTTGTGACAAAGTAGCCGTTAAACAACCGTTAAGACGAAATAAAACCTTGCTTTATTTGAAACAACTAGCCTCCTGTGATTCACCCGTCTCCTTTATGGCCTCGAATAACGTTGTTTTTGCCAAAACAGTTAAGAATTTCCACACACGTTTTAAATTTTGCACTGGGCAACGACTGCGGTAGGTAAGAACTCCATATTATCATTGGAAAGGTGCCATAGAACTAAGCTGGAAACACCACCCCAACTGCATCCACGTTTAATGGCGGTGGCTTCACTCAGCGGCCGCCACTCCCCCGAAACAGTCCCTGTTACGTGGTAAGAGTTGGGCGGGTAAGGCTCTGGTAAATCGGAAATTCCTTGAAGGTCATCGAAGTCTTGGTTGCGTTCTTTGAAGGAGAAACGTGGCGATACTTATGGGCAACTCAAGTTCACTGCTACAAAAATCGTATTTGCGAGTCTCTCGTCTTTGTGTTCTTGCTTTTGAGAGACTCATAATTGCGATTGTTGGCCATTTTTCCACAGCGCATAAACATGAAAGGTACGACCAGAAGTTCTAGCGACAAGAAGGCACCAAAAATTCGAAGCTTGCACTCCTGCAGTTGAACGGAGCTGTTGAGTAGCATTGCTGCCATATAAGTTCCAGTATCATGTTTATTTGCCTGTGCATGCATAATCGCGTCTATGATCGGAGGCGCGTCTTTCGCGGCGAGGGTGGGTGCAAGTCACCTCAACGTTCAGCTCCAACAGCTATCCGCATCGACTCGCCCGGTGGCGGATCTGCAATCTTCGGGGTTGGCAACTCGTGCCATTCGCCTATCTTACATGATCTTCTGGAATCTGCCCAGGTACCTCTCCAGCCTTCCTTCAGCTTTAGCCTCAGCCGGGTTTTTTAACGCGAGGCTTCACCCGGATCTGGGCACTTTTTGCTTTGCTTGTTCTGTTTTTTGCTAAGCCTTTGCGCGTCAGCGCTGCGTCTCTCGAGGCACTTCTCTCACTGCATTTTTTGGGTTTTTCCTGCAACGCAACTTACAGCAGCAACCACCCGCAAATACATCTGCGTAAATTTAAGAGTTTTTTTAAACTGCTTACACTTGTTCTGATTTCTTGACTGTTCTTCGCTATGGCTGGAAATACTTCAACCAGATTTTTTCAAACGCAGTAGCTTCCCGATCAAGTATGCTCGAGGTGTCGCTTTTCCAGCGTGCCTGCAAGTCATGTCATCGACAAACTATTCAGTATTTCGCTTCGAACTGCACGTGGATCTAAGGGCACATTGCCTAAACTTGCCCACTTACCGGCCAATCCTAGGTCAATGTTTCGAGAAGAAGGACAAGAATCCACCTGTTTTACGTTGGCAGCGTACGGTAACGAGTTTTGTTAGGCTGCCTGTTTGCTATTACTGTATTAATTGTTTTGTGTGAGCTTCGCTAAATTTTCTATGCATTAAAAAGAGAGTTGGCACTGTTGGCACAGCAGTGGGCTGTTACTGTGTAGGCCAAGGTTTAAATGCAATCGGATCGCACATGTTTTCAAGCGAAGCCTTAGTTTCCTCACTAACGCCGTTGCACGCCAATACCCCCTGCAGGAGCCAACTATCTCTGACGATCATGTTGAATAATTGTGGGTGAAGTGAAAGAAAGAAACGGTTCCTTGCGGCGAATCGTACTTGGTCCCTCGCGTTATGAAGACGACGTTTATCTGAATGCTCCATTTCGACGTAATTGAAGCGAACGCCAAGCAGCAGGTACCAATTCGACCCGTACACCCCAAACCCAAACGTTAGGCCTAGGAGCCCACCTTGGAGTGTGCTGTGGGTATTCTAGAAAAGTGGTGGTACCTTTCCCGAGTAGCACATACTCGCAGTGTGGAATTGGCCACCTATGAATCCATAGAGGAGAGGAGGGGAGGAAGAGAGGAGAGAGAGAGAGAGAGAGAGAGAGAGAAATGACATAGAGCGAGGAGAGAGGAGAGAGAGAGGAGGAGAGAGGAGAGGAATAAACTTTATTTCGAGGAATATCACTGATTATGCATCATGAAAGCTATTCTGGTGTTAGACTCGTTGACGGCTTCAGCGTGAACTGATCAGCGACTCGGTCCCTGGCGACCAAGTGGCCTGTAGGTGGGTCGAGCTGCACAGCCGGGCCTCCCCGTTCCTCGGAGGTATTTCGAACCCAGCGGTCCTCTCGTTATGAAGGACTGCATTATTTTTTTAGCCGGATATCGAACGCAAAGCCATGTTGTCCACCTTGTCTCGAATGGTACGTACCACGCCAGTTTCGCGAGATTCGCAATCCGCGGTGCACGCCCAAAACCCAAACCGTAGCGCAACTCGGCACCGGAGCTTCGAGCTTTGCTGTGTATTCGCAACGTGGTGGTCGAGCGCACGTGACTGCAGGGGAGATCACCAGAGATCACTAAAGCGCGGGCAGTGTCAGATCGAACGAGACGAAGATTGCGTTTCTTTGGTGGGCACAATTCCCTAAACTTTCTTTCGATGTGTCCATCTACGTGATATGTGATGAAGGTGCGGGGTAGTCCTTGATGGCGCGGGGTCTTTCAAGCGTCTGGGCCCTGGGAGCATTGCGCCAAAATAGTGGGTACGAGTAGCGCACGTCTGCGTCTTTCGATGAATGGGCGAATTTCGGGAAAGTTACGGTTACCATGTCTCCCTCTCGAGCTTGCCACTTACATATTTATTTTTTTAGGCGTGATTTTTTTTTTTGTCCGACAACGACAACAATAACAACAACGGTGGTTTTTCGTAGAATGGGGCAATTAAGACCTTCGCCTTAAAACATTTTTACGCTAGCCGTCGGCGATTTTATGAAGAGCCCGTATGTATAACGCCTTGAAGGGAACCTTGTCGGTTGGGTGTCACTCTCCCGATTTAATTCACTCGGCGTGACGCCGCGTCTCTGGCGTGTTCTGTAACACGGCAGTCCCAATTTTCAGTACAGACAGACGATAGAAAACATTACTAGCTAACTGTGCAGAATTAATCCCGCCCGTACATTCGGATGCCATTTAGTTTAGGGAAGCGCAAGGAAGCTGTCCTATGCCACATACGCCGCAATGTTGCTTCCACCAAAGCTATTTCCACAAGACGTGCCGGTCGACGTCCGCTCTTTGTGAAACATAGTGTCCGGGAAGACATCGAACACGCGCTGTATAAGTGCCCCGATTGGATTCGCCGTGGCTATACATAAAGACAATTTTGCGACTGCGTGTTGATGCACGCCAAGAACGTCAAGATGTCGTCGGACAATGGGTCTCAAGTCCTGCTGCGACGTGGGCTACAAATGCATCGCTGTATTTTCTCCGTGATAACGGCTTGGATTAAATACTTTTCACGTAAGTATGCGCCCGTGCGTTCGTGGTGTGCGCACGCCTGCGTCTGTGAACATTGGAGTTCTTTTTTGTGTGCTCGCTAGCTTAACCCATCTTCCCCCTTTTCGCTTCCATGTGGTGTAAGAACTTCAGCTCGGTTTAAGTCTTACTTCTGTTCATAAAGTGTTTTCTTTTCTCCCTAGGTCACATCTCTGCCCTCAACCATTTTCTTCACCCCCTTCTTCTTCTGCTTGTCCTCATCACTCTTTTCTCCTCGCCTTTCTCCAGGCATCCCCGCCAGTCATTACGAGACTACATTCTATGCATCCACTGTCTTCTCAATGTTGGGGTTAAATCGGTCTTCCTTTTTGTCCCACCTTGGGTTTATCCGTTCATTCTCGCCAATATTTGCCCTTTACACCTGTTTTCAAAATTTCAGCAGCAGTTTAGAAAAGACCAAATGCGTTGTATTCGGCAGCGGTTCACAGAAAAATTGAACTGCATAAATTGCGTGACCATGAACTATCGTGCTGGTAGGCCGTCACCGACTGCACTTTTTTGGGAGGTAGCAGCCACAACACGTATGTACACGCGCACGATTCTGTCGCTACAGATTTATTACTATATCTTTCCCTGACCAAGAAAAAATGGAACATAGAAGAATGTCCGACGGGTCTGAATGGCTCACTGCGAGGTGCACGCCTGTATCCTCAATTCAGTTTCGAGCCAACTGTCATGATTATTAAGTTTATTAGCAGCACCGTACTAACCCTTAGGCGCGAAGTATGTCTCAAAAATTGGTGTGTTTCCTGCACGCCGCACCTCCAGAGAGCATTCTTTGGTCTAGACATTTCCGCAGCAATTCCAAATATCGAAACAAAGAACACGGGGTACAGAAGTGCCATTATCGCACACACAACGGGCATCATGACCGCTCCTCACGCCAACCGCGATACAGAATAATTTATCTGTCAACTACCCTGGGGCGCAACGAGTAGGTGAAGCATTGTTCGTGAAGTAAGTCGTGTTGCCTTCACTGAACGGTGCGAAAGGAAAATAAACACATAAATGAAGCTAGCCGTGCCAGCACCTTTTCATTACAGAGGAAATAATGTTGGGCACGGAAATAAGCATGCCACGGGTACCTCGACATGCCTTGAGACAAAACAAGGAGAGTTGAAGAAGCACGTAGGAAGACGAACATAGGAATCCAGCAAATACACTGGGCAAGGTAAACTTAGAAAGTAAGGATTTCGCATTGCTAGACCTTACAGACGTTACCTTACTTTGTAGACACTTGATTTTCAGGCTCGAATTCACATGTTCAAGGCAACGCGTCGAAGCTACATGTATGTTGTAAAGCGCGCAATGGCGACGGGCTTCGAATAAAAGGTACGTACGCTCCTACTAAACGTATGTCGCAAAGGTATGTAACCACTGTTTAAGCCTTCAGCGAGACTGTGGCCGCATAAGCACGACATGTCGCGGGGGATATAGCTTAAAGACAAAGTGCCGCAGAGTGTCCCTAATAAAACGGCTTTCATTGCGCGTGTAATTTAATCCGTTTACGCGTCCTGTCGGGGTACTTCGGAGGCGGCACAGGAGTAGCCTCTGCTTATTCTGTCACCTGATAAATCAGATGGGCTGACAAACTTTTAGCATTGGCTGCTTACCCCTGCCAAATAACCTGAAAATGTACCTTCGTCCGGCGAAGAGATGTCATCTTGGCCCCCGTTGCTCATAACTCGAGAGCAACTCGTGGGTCGACTACCGACCATTCTTATAGTGAAGTCAAGGTTTTCATTCCAATATTATAAGTTGACTTACGATAGTTTAGGAAATAATTAATTCACGCTCTGATGATATGGCGCGTAGCCAGGGAGGGTGTCTGTGTCCGAACACCCCCAGAAATTTTGTGATTGCGGCATCTTCCTTCCTGACCCGGACTTCTTTCGCTGATAGTGTTCACACACTGCATCGATATATTGATATGTAACACGGGAAATAAAAATTATAAGATGAGAATAAAATTACCAGACATTGTTTTGGGTAGGATCTCTTTCTTTTCAGTTTTTTTGTACCGGTGGCGTATAACACCTGCTTGGAAACATTTAGGCCACTGCTGAGGATATATTGGTAAGTCCAAAAGGAATGATTACAGCTACACAAAAAGGCAAATTAGTGTTTATCGAGTGTCCAAAAAATAAATTATAAGGATGCAATGCGTTGTTAAATACTTGGCGCACGATGTGTTTCTACAGCAAGGACCATTATCGACGGTTGCAACTGGCATCAGTGCGGGAAGGTGGTTTCAATTAAAGGTGTACAACATGTATTCGACTAAAAAAAATTTCGCACCACGAAGCTCCTACTTTGTGAGCAGGTCCGAAATGAGCAGATGCATACAGATGTAACATGAGTTCAGCTGCCTTCTATCGCTGATAAAATGTTTTATGAATGAATCCACGTCCAATAATTTCTGTCGAGATACTTAATGTGGAAAGTTTAGGATTCAATTGTTGTTACGGTTGCTGTGCTATAACAGCAAACAGGAAGCTTACGGACATAAAACAATAATAACCAAGAAAAGCTAATAAGATGCGTTGAAATTTGCCCCGCAGTTTGGATTTGAAATGAACAAGATGCGCCTCTGTAGAAGAAGCGCCGGCGAAGCCGGGGTTTCGGGCTTGGTCATTCTGCAAAAAAGCAGGTTTGCTGTAATGATCACCACCATGACAGCCCTCTGCCTGGTCGCTGCAGCTGAGAGCCAAGACACCTATAAAATAGGTAAGCCTAACCACTATACGCCCATTTACGTTGCTCGAACGGGGTGCTAGGCGTCCGCCAGATGCTTCTGCTTCAAAATGGCCCATCAAATTTTGTTTAGGAAGAAAGCGGACGGAATTTATAACAGTCCCTATCTTATTCTTTGATGAGTCGTCGAAGGTTCAGTATTGTATGTTTCGAATTGACGAGAATCGTTCTTACGCACCATTGCTACGTACAACTAAATGTTTATGTTTTTAATCAGCGCGTTTCATTAAATTCAAACGGTTCTGCTCGAAACGGCGGAAGGCCTAAAACGGAGGCACTGAAGGATGGTTAATTAGCCGGAGATAACAATGTTATCGCTCGCCATTCTTGTCATTCTGGTCGTAAAACATTATCATACGACTGAGGTGAGGTGTTGATTCGAAGAAACCCCATACTCTGCATGCGTATCTGTCATACGTGTCTCTCATAGTTGATGCAAAACGAAAACTAAAACACACAAACCTCTTTGGAGCTTCCAAGCGCTAAGGAAACGCAGAAGAAAGCCACTTTGAAAATGGCACACGCAAGACGAAGCGCTAATATCAACTGAGTTAGCAACAGCTCAAAAGAGGCTTTTTTACATTTTTTTTAATACGAAGCGACGTCGCCACGGTATCCAAGCTGCGTATCCTCTGGGTGATGCGGGTGGTTCTGCGTGCTGTCACCTACCAAAACTTTCCCCGCGATAAAGGTCTTTGAAGGGGTTCTGACGTATATTCCCGAATCTTTTGCGATGTACATAATTCTACAATATTTCCAGCTTCTCCTATGTATTGAATGCGCCTGTACGAAAGTGTCCTGGAAAGGGCGCTTGCGAGTGCACCTTTTGCAAATATGTGCGCAGTACCTGGTGTTTGGCACTAGTCCTGATATTAGTCCAGCGGATGATTTATTCACCTTCCGGTATGCCCGACGTAGCAGCGACACCATGGTATAGCATTGAGTAAACATTCCCCAGTATACATTGCACAAACATTCGCATGTGTCTGACTCGAAGAGTATCCTCCTTTTTCTCACCTTCGCCTCCTCGTGCATGTTTCTTGGCTCGGAATTTTACCCCCTGCATGGGTAAAAATCCGTGCAAGCATTCTGGTCCCTTGCGAAATTCACGGGAGCATGGTGGTGCTTGGAGATGCTTTATAATTGTGTGGGAGCTATCCTGAGAAGAGATAACGCTTTGTCCAATTTCTTTGTTTTCATCATTGGCCTTCTTGTGTTTTTTATCCGTATTCGTCACTGCTATAGCTTAGAAAAATCTGTGTAATATGTATATCCGCTTGATGTTACATTCTTGTACATTCCGCATACATGCTTACTTGTATCCTAGAGATGGTGGCATTGCTCGACTGTTTTGAATGACATAGCTTAACACCTGTCCTCTCGAATAAGTAGAAATGTGGCTGTTCTTGCTAGAGGGTGCGTTTGTATACTCTACTCTGTTACACTCAATGCGTGAGATGCTGCCCGTTGGTTATATTTAGGTCAATGAAATATATTTTTCAGGTCTTCGGTTCGACTCCCGGCCGTGGCGGCCGCTTTTAAGTGCAGAGCCCTTAAGGCGCTCGCTGTCGGAAGTGCAGAACAGTGATTCGCCATAACGGGCTGTAGCGCCGTTCTCCGCTCACTGTTAACACCAAATGGAATTCCAACTTCCCTCCTTCGCAGTGCTCGCGCGCTCCCTGCCTGAAACTGCGCCAGCGGGAGTTTTTTTCTCTTTGTGCTTTTCTCCCCGAACGTGCCGGCGTTGCACTGCCACATTTTGTATCGTATAAAAACCAACCCAACGGGCGTCCTTAACTAAAGGAACGCGGACACTGCCGGTTAATTACGTATATTTTTCCTCAAATGTACCTATAGATTTCTTTGCGCAAACAACGAGAGATGTATGACAAGCGCCAGCGTTTCCCAAGTTTCTAACGCTTATGACTATATAAACCGCTTGACTTTCGAAGCCACTGGGGTACGCCGCGAACAACAGCGTTACCCCGGGACGACGCCTTGGTGCTCCTCTATAGCCGGTATTCAATGGCGTGGAATGCATGCAGGCAACCAAGTGTGCGCCGCCATATCTGTGGCCAAGCGTCTGTTGCTAGGCGACGTTGTGCGCACCGCCCTCAGATCAGGCCCCCTCTTCTCCTCCATGCAACCGTCCGAGTGCGTCGTCACTCGTTACGTCGGGCTCCGCGGGATGGCGGTACTTGTCCATGCTAAGCACGACTGTGAAACACGTGATTGTGTTTCAGTCATGTGTTTGCAGCCACAGCGAACGCAAAGTGTTGCCTCGAGTTCAATGTGAGTGGGATTAATAACATCTCTGTTGAAGTCACCGTTTAGAATCGCATTGTAACGGAGCAGATGACGCACGACGGTGTTTTTTTTTTCTTCGGCGTGCGGCAGCAGTGGCCCATGCCGCGCCGTGTCCGTGGCGCATTGGCCATGTCTGTGGCCGTTTCCAGTGTTGCCAAGCGAAGAAATTGGCCGCTAAACTTTTCGACGAATACCGCCTATATACTTGGATCGAGTGAACTAGCTAGGACAAGGTGAGTGCCTAAAGTGCTCTGCACTTAATAGAGCACCAAGGAGGCGTCTCGGGGTGACGCTGTTGTTCGCGACGTACCCCAGAGGCTTCGAAACCCAAGCGGTGTATATAGTCATAAGCGCTCGAAACTCGTGAGACGCTGGCGCTTGTCATACCTCTTCCCGTTGTTTAGCGCAAAGAAACCTATAGGTACATTTGAGGGAAAATATACGCAATTAACCCGCAGCGCCCACGTTCCTTTAGTTAAGGACGCCCGTTGGGTTGGTGTTTACGATAGTAAACGCAAAATGTGGCAGTGCACCTCCGGCACGTGCGGGGAGAAAAGCTCAAAGAGAACAGAACTCCCGCTGGCGCAGTTTCAGGCAGGGGGCACGCAAGCAATGCGAAGGCGGGAAATTTGAATTGCATGGGGTGGTAGGAGAAAGCGGACAACGGCGGTACAGCCCATTATGGCGAATGACTGCTGTGCACTTCCGCCAGCTTTCACATTGAGTGGAAAAGCTTTAATTTTTTTTTCTGGTGGAGCAAAAACGCCCGTGTGTACGAGATTTCGGGGCACGTTAAAGATCGCCAGGTGATCAAAATTAATCAGGAGCCCTCCAAAACGGCGCGCGTCATCGCCTGCGTTGCGTCGGCGCATTAAACCCTACAATCAATCACATCAATTACATTTTTCAGTTGCACGGATTATCATGAATAAAGTCGAGACCCTCAAATTACCGCCAGAATTATTCAAGCACGCTTCTTGCCGCGATTGGCTTCCCTTAGAGGAAAGCCGCTAGAGGACACCAGCTTGCCTGAAAAATGAGAGCACTGGCTTACCTGGCAAAAGAGACGGAGAGAGCCGATAAGATCGTTATGAAATGAGTGACCAGACCAGCAAGCCAGTGTACGACCAAGCACGCAAGGTAGCCTGCGCGCTTAAAGATACTACTGATAGCACTAAAAGTTGTTAACACCACGGTTAAATGTCGCTGATAAGCGCATTCAGTGGAGCATTCTTGCTACTCAGAATACACCTGTGGCCATTTGATTCCAACAGGCATGACACTGCCACCGGACAAGAGTTCCTACGCTACTGACAGTGACTGGGCGGAGATGGCTTACTTTCATTCGCGCTACCTGGAGACCACCTTCGCGAACCGCTCTGGGTCGCCGCCTGTCGCTGTACAGTGGATCAACGGCTCGGACGACGTTGACTGTAAGACTATCTCTGAAAAAATAATGGGCGGATCCACATTCGCCGACTTTCCTGTGTAAATGTCTAACTCTGGTGCCCTGCCTTAACCTTGATTTATCCGTGGGGGAAAAAAGATGTTTTTAAATCGTGCTGCACTGACTCGGCTCACAGCAATCCGTATAAAATGTATGTCGATGCTGTCTTGATACCGTCAGCGCAAGCATTATCTGTGCAGCCTCTGTAAATAGCCTATATCGGTATTTCTACGGCAGTGACACTTTCTGTAAATCTAGCGACTTTTGCAGGCTTAGCGAAATTGCTCAAAAATTAGGCTTCCAACTTCCTGGCTTTAACCAAAAAATGCGGAAATGCATCTGTCTGAAAATATTTTGCAGCGCTGAAACGCACAAGGAGACCCCTTTGCGTGTCTCTCCGCTTTGTTCTTGCCTGTTTTGGAGTTAGGAAATATTTGCTGCAATATCGTACCAACTTGAACAAAGTAGCATATCAGTCGCACAAAAATTGCAATAGGTAAGTCAAACTGCAAAAAATCAACCCTTTTCGGCATTTTTGGGACCTAAATACTCCGTACGGTTGCAGATACCTTCGGGCTCACAAGAATTAAAAGTTCTTACTTTGTTGCAGTCGTTGCTTCCACCAGAAGCGTTAATTGTCGACTAAGTTAACATGGTACAAGGTCATCTCCAGTATTGATAGCCGAAATTAATGTAAAAGCACTATTTTGGGGCAAGATTTGTACGCCCTGTCTCCTTCCTGGAAATGCTTTTAAAACTAGCCGATAAACTTTTCGCCATCACCTAAAACATCACGACTTCCCGCTTAAGCCCAATATTTGTGACGCGATGGACATCACAGTCCTGCCTGCTAAAATCCTGTATAATATGTTCACAGTTACGATATGTAGCTATCTGGCGTGAGAAATAACTACTAACGAAGGACATCGAGGATAATCAGTTGACCCCCTCTGTTCCTTTACGGAAACATTGTCACCGGCTTTCCCGCAGTATGCGAGTTGCGGTCAAGAGGCCTGGTGGCGGTGATATCGGGCGCGGAGTGCGACGCCACTGCAGCCCTGGCCGCAAAGGCCAAAAAGGCCAAACTGCCATTCCTTGCCCTGCACATCAGCGGATGCACCAGGGAGGATGTTCTCTTTCCGCGGGCAGCCGGAACTGGCCCCGGTCGTACCGAAGAGGAGGCAATTGACCTCGCCACAGGGGCAGAGGAACAAGATCCTGGCATGTTTTTCGAGACGCACCTGGATGCCATAGACATACAGGTCGTTCTGCAGAAATTGGCTTCTTTGCAAGTGTTCCGGGCGCTCGTCGTGTACGACCAGGAATTCGGTACGGCTTTCTTTCAGCGCGTGGCGAATTAGTTTGTTTGTTTGTTTCATTGATTGATTGATTGATTGATTGATTGATTGATTGATTGATTGATTGATTGATTGATTGATTGATTGATTGATTGATTGATTGATTGATTGATTGATTGATTGATTGATTGATTGAAGCTTTATTCATCTTTGCCGAATAACGTACGTAAAGCAGTGTTGGACCCAATAGGCAAAGGCTATGTTTAGGGTCCACAAACAAATACAATGGCTCCCCGCACGGGGCACCTTGAGCAATCTTGGTGACGGTACTGGCGATACCAAGGACCCCGAGCCCCCAAACATACGCTGGATCCAACCGTGGCAATGTGTTTATAGGTGGAGGGTTAGAAACCACGAACGGTGGCCGTCGGAGCCCAGGTCAAGCTCCGGCGGATGGGCTCCCTGTCTGTTCACCAGGCAGGGAGCTCCGGGACCTCTTTGGTTACCAGGGTAAGGTCAAAGAAGAAAGTACCCCCCGTCTCCCTGCTTTCCAATGTATCATATGCATTTCCAAACCCCCCCCCCCCCCCCCCCCCCAGACGTGATCGGCCCCCGAAAAGGGGCAGCACCGAAGTACCTTTTTTCCTGCGTTGCAATCAATCTCGCTCCCAAAGCCCGATAATTTCTCGCGCTTTCTGATCATGGAATCTGTTGACAAAACAAAACCAATCACTTCCCAGTCCGTCTTTCTAATCTCCAAGTATCTTGAAAGCCTTGTTGGAAAGTCGTACAAGGCTAAGAAACTGAAAACGGGAGAACTTTTGATTGAGGTAGACAACAAACAGCAGTCCGCAAACCTCCTTTCACAAACGCGCATGGTCAATGTTGACATCAAGATCACGCCTCATCGCAGCCTTAATAGCTGCCAAGGCGTGATCTCTGATCCAGATCTTATAAGTGAAACTGAAGCCAATCTGCTCGAGGGCCTCCATGATCAGGGCGTGACGGCAGTGAGGCGAATAACCATACGCCGAAACGATCAAATCATACCTACCAAACACATCATCTTGACGTTTGACCGCTCAACACTTCCTGAGTCGGTCAACGCAGGCTTCGTTAGATGTCCGGTCCGACCCTACGTGCCGAATCCACGCCGCTGCTATAAGTGTCAGCGGTTTGGCCACGGCACAAACTCTTGTCGTGGGAAACTGACGTGCGCCAAATGTGCAGCACAAGATCATCCAACCGATAATTGTGAATCTGAGCACTTCACCTGTCCGAACTGCCAGGGACCGCATGCTGCCTATTCCAGAAGTTGTGAGAAGTTTAAACAAGAGAAACAGATTATTGCCTTGAAAGTAAACGAGAACATCACCTTCCCCGAGGCGCGAAAGAGGTTCGCCTCCTTCCCTCTGGGCAGGTACGCCGACGCAGCTTGCCGGGGGGCGGAGCGGCGTCTGGTTTCGGCGGGGACCCAGTACCGCGAGTCGGACTTGGTCCCCTCCCCGCCCCCCCACCCAGGGTTGCCCCAGGCAGCCCAACCAGCCTCTGCACCGCTCGCTCACACAGCAGCGGCTGTGGTTGCAACGTCTGTTGGGGATGCCGCTGCATCCACTGCTCCTCCCCACCGGCCCAAAGCACACGCAAGGGCACGGAGATGGAGACGGAGGCAGTCGCAGCGACCCCCTCCTCGCCTCACTGCCTGTGCCACCTGTGGTGCTTCCCACGCCTTCGGCACTGGCAGCGCAGGCAAAGAACGCCCGAAAGGGTACCACGTCAAGGGGCCTAGTCCGCTGGGACCCCCTTGCCTTCAGATGACGACATGGACGTCGAGCCCTTCCGGCTTTCATCGCAGCGGAAGGAACGGGCTGCGACGTCCAGGTCAGTAGAGAAGGCCAGAAAGCCCCTCCCAAGAGTCCAAGCCCGAAAGACCCTACATAAATAATCACACTCCAGTAGCTCTGAACACATAATAATGGGAAGAGAAAACATAGTTCAATGGAACTGCAGAGGCCTTCTGAATAATCTTGACGACGTGCATGAGATTCTGCATGCCAACCATCCAAGTTTAATGTGTGTCCAGGAAACACATCTGAATTCCAAAAACACAAATGTCTTGAATAGTTACCTGGTATACGGGAAAGACAGGGATGGCTGCACACACTCTTCTGGCGGTGTGGCCATAATCGCCCGCGAATCCTTAGCATGCCACCCTGTCACCTTGAACACTATCCTTGAGGCTGTAGCCATCCGCACACTAATATTTAATAGGTTGATAACGGTATGCTCCATTTACATCCCTCCTGATCTTGCACTTTCGAGCTCTGACTTTGAGGCCCTGGTCGACCAGCTGCCGGAGCCGTACATTCTAACAGACGACCTTAATGCTCACAATTCTTTTTGGGGCTCTTCTCGTACGGATGCCCGGGGTCGCCTGATAGAGAGGTTTCTTACATCCTCTGGAGCATGCCTTTTCAACAATAAACAGCCTACATATCATAACATAGGACACAATACATACTCAAATCTTGACTTGGCTATTGGTTCGGCAATTCTCTTTCCATGTCTTGAGTGGGGTGTGGGCACGGACCCATATGGCAGTGACCACTTCCCCACATCACTAACATATATAGGTAAAGGCCCAAGCAGTTCATCTTCCCATAATAGGTTCAATGAAGCACGAGCTAACTGGAACACATTTACAGAGACATCGAAACTACACCACACATCCATAGGACACCTACACGTTGAAGAAGCTACCCAACTCCTCACGGCACACATCCTCGACGCCGCCGAAAAGTCCATTCCCCGCGCCTCTGGTGCCCGGTGCAACCAGAGGAGGCCGTGGTGGAATGAGGACTGTAGGCGGGCGCGAGAGGCCCAGAACAAGGCGTGGGGTATCCTTCGTCGGTACCCCACGTCGGGTAACCTTATTTTGTTCAAACGGGCCAAGGCGTTTGGAAAACGTGTGCGCCGTGAGGCAAAACGAGAGAGTTGGCACACCTTCTTGACATCCATTAATTCATACGCGGACACCCACAAAGTCTGGACACGTTTACGCAAGCTCAAAGGACAACAGACACACAGCCTGCCCCTGGTTAGCACAACAGGGGACACACTGGAAGACCAGGCTAACACTCTTGCACAACACTTCGAACACGTGTCTAGTTCAGCACACTACACAAACACTTTCATGAAACACAAAACATCTGCAGAAAAAAAGCCCTTACACGACAAAGACAAATCAAAAACTTCTTACAACTCTGAATTCACTCTCTATGAGTTGAGGGCTGCCCTGAGCACGTGCAAACCTTCAGCTCCAGGCGCAGATAAGATTACATACACCATGATACAGCACCTACACCCAGACACTCTTGAAACACTCCTACACCTATACAATAAAATATGGCTTTCGGGGCACATTCCACGCTCTTGGAGGGAGGCCATAGTAGTGGCTGTCCTAAAGGAAGGGAAGGACCCTTCCTCTCCTGCCAGTTACCGCCCCATTGCCCTGACAAGCTGCCTGTGTAAGCTCTTTGAGAAGATGATAAACAGGAGACTTGTGTACTTCTTAGAGTACAATGGTCTTCTCGAGAACTGCCAGGCGGGCTTCAGGGCGGGGCGATCTACCAACGATCAACTCGTTGCATTAGAGGCGTATATAAAAGATGCTTTTCTCCATAAGCAGTACGTATGACAGTATTCTTTGATCTAGAAAAGCGTACGATACCGCGTGGCGGTATGGCATCCTAAGCGACCTGAAGTCCTTTGGCATGTCGGGTAACATGATGAACACACTTGCCAGTTACCTGTCTGAAAGAACGTTTCGCGTGCGAGTTGGAACTGCACTTTCTAGGGTTCATGTGCAGGAAAACGGTGTGCCGCAAGGTGGAGTTTGAGTTGCACTTTGTTTATTGTAAAAATGAATTCTCTTCGGAAGGCGCTACCACCATCGATTTCCTGCTCCATTTATGTAGACGGCGTTCAATTATCCTTTAAGTCTTGTAACCTGTCTGTCTGTGAGCGCCAAGTCCAGCTTGGTGTTAACAAGCTAGCTGGTTGGGCAGACAGCAACGGTTTTAAATTTAATCCAGGGAAGTGCACTTGTGTCTTGTTTTCCAAGAGGCGTGGCATCCGGCCGGATCCAGACATTCATCTCAATGGTGTCTCGATTCCTGTCAAGAAAGAACACAAGTTTTTAGGTATAATCTTTGACGAAAAGCTCACATTTATCCCACACATAAAACAACTAAAACAAATGCTTAAAAACACTGACTATCCTGAAGGTTCTGTCGCACATTTCTTTTGGTGCTGACAAACAACTTCTTTTACGTGTTTTTACTAGCTTGATAGGCTCACGACTGGACTATGGTAGCATTGTCTATGGGTCAGCCACTAAAACATCCCTCAGAATGCTGGACCCTGTGCTTCATCTAGGGCTCCGCTTGTCGTGTGGTGCCTTTCGGACTAGTCCAGTCGAAAGTCTGTATGTAGAGTGCAACAAATGGAGCCTAGAACGTCAGCGAGCCTACACAGACCTGCTTTATGCTTTTAAAATCTCATCAATGCCTCACCATCCTTTTACATCAGTTTTTTATGATACATCCATATCTCAACTTCTTACTAATCGTCCATCAGTCTCTGCTCCCTTCGCTTCCAGAGTAAGAGAAGAAGCGTCGCAACTTGATGTCATGTTCTCACACACCATCAAAACCTCCGCTACTGAACTTCTAGTACCGTGGCAGCTTCGCCCGATATCATGTGATGTATCTTTTAGAAGTGTCGAGAAGAACAGAGTGCCTAGAAGCGCGATCGTGCAACATTTCTTGTCCCTGCAGCACAAATATAAGTGTGCTGAATTTTACACGGATGCTTCAAAAACTGCCACAACTGTTTCCTGTGCTGCGCATGGTGGCACCTTTAATGTCTGTAGAACTATGAATAGAAATACAGTCGAACACGGATATATCGAACACGGTATATCGAGTTATTGTCTATATCGAACTCATGAATTATACCCTTGAAAATTCTGTGTAAAAGTATAGGAATTCGTACGTTTATATCGAACGGTCTTTTTCCCGACATTTGGTTTATCGAACACCGCCAAAGCTGGAAGGTGCTCTTCGGCGGTCGCTGCACCCCCGATTTCCGCGGTCGCTTAGTGCCTTCGCCGAAACCCAACAGGGACAGAAGCCGGGGCGTCGGAGCGTCACGCTTGCCTTCTCATGGATAACTGCTCGGCCAACCAAACCACCTGCGAGCTCGACAACATCGAGCTCAAGTTTCTGCCTCCGAACACAACAGCCAAGCTGCAGCCGCTCGACCGCTCGACTAAGTCGTTCAAGGTTGGGTACAGGAGGCGACTCCTCGATAGGCTTTTGATGAACCTCCGCGTGGGCACCGAGCTTAAAGTTGACCAGCTGGGGGCCAGGGCCTGGAACAGCGTAAAGCAGAGCGTGGCCAACTGCTTCCGGAAGGCAGGCTTCGTGACGGCCGAACATTCGGAATCTTGCGACGACGGCGACGACGACGAATAGGGCGTGGACGACACGTTTCGCCAGCTGTCGTCCCTTTTCCAGGCTGCTGTTCCAGCCGGACTGTCTGCGGCGACTTCGTGAACGCTGACAGCAATGTTTAGGCTGTTGCGAGCGTCGGTGACGAGGATATCGTAGCTGCGGTTGCAGGAACCCAGGCTGATAGCTGGAGTGGCGAAGATCGTACGGACGAGGATGCGGCTACACGATCGTACTCCGCCAGTGAACTGGCGGCTGCGTCCAGCTTGATTCTACGTAGTTGCGGCGACATGGGAAGAACTGGGCTGTCACACCTGGATAGCCTCGAGAATATCGAGTCCAGCGTCTTTAATACCATGTACAGGACGAAGAACTTAGCCAAGATCAGCATTTCTTTTCACGCAAATAAAGCATCCTGTTGCGTCGTTAGTGCGGAATTAGTTGTCATTCTTGAATGCGCCGATCAGTAAGTGGCCGTGCGCCACAGCTGAGGTCTCAGAGCGCATATTTTTTATATCGAATTTTTCATATATCGAACTATTTCGCGATCCCTTTGGAGTTCGATATATCCGTGTTCGACTGTACAAATATCTTTACGGCAGAGGCCTATGGCATACTTCTTGTAGTTAAACATATTGTTCTAAGTCGAATTCCGAAATCTGTAATTTATACTGATTCTTTAAGTGTTGTGCGTACATTATCCTCACAGAAATCTAAAAACCATGTGGTCAATGCTCTCATTAGTACTCTTATGTCTGTGCATGCGTTAAACCTTGAGGTGACCGTGTGCTGGGTGCCAGGGAACTCTGGAATTCCAGGTAATGAGACCGCAGACCGAATGGCGGCCGCTGCTGCCCTTACAACTACCGTTAACATAACAACAATACCCTACACCGACCTCAAATCACACATCAGACAACACCTTCGCACAACATGGCAAGCACACTGGAATCAACAGACTGACAACAAACTACACATTATAAAGCCACTCTTGGGAGCATACACCACTGACACACACAACAGACACAACGAAGTTACCCTGGCTCGATTACGGATAGGCCACACGCATTCAACACATTCCCACCTGCTCACGGGATCTCCAAGACCCCTGTGTAGCAGGTGCGGGGAGGGCCTATCCGTAGTCCACATACTAATAACATGAAAAGCACTTCACACAACACGACACAAACACTTCAGAGAACTCTACAGACAACATATCCCACTACATCCATCGCTGTTTCTAGGTGACGATGCCAGTGTTTCTATGAAACGTGTGTTTGAATATTTGTCAGATGTTAAGTTTTTAGACCTTATCTCATATTACGCATAATCAAATCTGGCCCTATACACCAGCCATCACCATTACCTTTAATTGATTTTACTATGTCCGATTTACATGTTTTTATACCTACCTTTTTGTGGTAATCACTTCGCTTCATTATATAACTTCTTTCTGGCGCTCTTTGCCCTCGTTGGCCTTGCGCCATGAAACACCAACCATCATCAAAATACAATGGCGCTTCGGTCGCAGTAAATCGTAGCTTCCCATTTAAAATGCACAACAAACATCAAGTATATGTTTGTATATAATATATCTACACGTGAGGAAGGCTTATACACCGACTACACATGAAGAACATGGGCACTTAAAGAATATACATTGACACATATACAAAACGAAAGATGTTGGCACAAATACAAAATACATTCGCACTGCACTTACAGTAAACTGAAACCCTCTGCGGGCCTCAAAACAAAATGAATGTTGGTTAGGGAGGCCTGTACATAATATAAAGTGTGTAAGAAGGAGACGGAATAAAGAGTTAAGTAGCAAAGGCTCCACACTCGTGTTATCACGTTCATTTTTACTGGGTTTGTTTATGCAAGTGTATTTTCATGGTGTAACTTAACCTTTTTGATTTCTTTATTTCAAGGGGTATATCGTTCCATAATTTGGCCGCACTGAATTGCAGTAGCCGGTGCCTGTCATATTACTAACGGGTGCCAGGTTAAAGTTGCTTACAGCAGAACTTCTTGTTTGGTGCAATGAAGAATAAAATATCGATCTGTCTAAAGGATGGCTATAATTTAATATACTGTATACCATATCCGCTGTGTTTTTTAGACGAACTGATCGAATGTCAGAACTTGAAATCTCGCCTTGAGCGTGTGATTGCTCTCAAAGCCAGTTTTTATAGGTAAGACAGGTATTGTACGCCCAGCCCCAAGAAACCATGCAAATACGACAGGTGACTATTTTTTTAATTCGATAGTATGCCCTTGGCATAAGGTCCTACAGGTACAAAGATTAGCGTAATAAAGCGTTTTTAGTATTTCTACATGAAATAAGTCACGGGCTTGGAGTAAAGCGTAGCAAGCTGATGATAGCTTTGCACAAACAGCATCGACCTGATTCTGCCAACACGAATGAGCATTCATAACAACTCCTAGGTAATTAATTTTGTCCAGCCGTTCAAGTGAGCAGTTTTTGACTGATATTTCGATAAGTTCTTTTAGAACTTCCTTTTTCGAGAATGAAATATCGTGTTTTTTTTTTTTTTGGTCATTGAGTCTGTTGAGCGAAAACCACCGATAAATGTTTTCGAATTCCGTATTAATTATTTGGTCTATTTCCTGCTCGTTATCACCGGCTACGACAAGCGCCATGTCGTCGGCATACATTAATAAATCTGCGTGTGTTATGCTCTCGGAACGTCATTTGCAAATAGTGAAAATAGCATCGGCGCTAGCAATGAGTCCTGCGGAACGCCCATGCGCACTAGCTGTGGAGTTGAGCTGATATAGTCTATCACAACTACTTTCTGACGATTTTCAAGGCAGCTAGAAAAGAAGTTGTACATGTTATCTCTAAATCCATAGTGTTGTCATTTCTTAAGCAAGATTTGATGACTGACGGTATCAAAGTCCTTATTTAAGTCTACAAAAACGGCTGTAGCAAGTCTGTTGTCGCTTAGTGCCATGTTGATAATTTGAGCGAGCTTGACTATAGCAGATTAAGTGGAATTCTTTGACCGAAACCCGTGCTGTTCTGGGGAAAGAATTCGGTGCTTGTCAAGGAACGAAGTGATGCGTTTTCTAGGTTTTTAAAATATATATATTAATCGCACTCAAAATTGAAATAGGCCGGTAACTTGACGGGTCTGAATCTGAAGTTTCCCCGTCTTTATATATTGGTATAACCTTGGCCATTGTCAGTGATGTAGGATAGACCCCATCTTGCAAACAGTGGTTAAACAAATGACACATAATGGGGCTCAGAGCGTCAGCATTATCTCTAATTAGGCGCATAGAAACGCTGTCATGTCCGACCACTTTGCTTAGACCTATATTGGAGACCACATACGTTATTTCTTTCACTTCTATGTCCTGCATTACGAAACTGTTAGCTACATTGCTTGGAAATGATGGTTCATCAACACCTAAATGAAAGTGCTTTGACAAGGAGAACCCTATAGTTCTAAAATATGTTGTAAAAGATTCTAGGGTATTTTCACTTATATTACCTGGGGCAATACGCTGCGTAGTGCCTTTCCCGGTGGCTTCCCTAATTATCTTCCGGATTTTCCTGGTGTCACCAGCTGCTTGATGGATAAGGTGCGCATAGTACTGTGTTTTCTGCGTTCTCAGTGTCGACACACAAATATTGCGAATATTCATGTATCGTCGTAAGTTATGTTCACTATCTTTATTACGTCGCTATTTGTTGAACCAGTAATTTTTCTGTTTGAGCATTTCAAGAATCTGACTGGCCATCCAGGGGCGTATTAGGTTCTGGTATGAATGTTTGGGCACCCTGTCACTTCTTTTAGCTTGACCATTCAGAAGACCAGGAATGAAATTGTCAACCTCAATGTTAACGTCTTCATTACAATATCAGCTGATTAATAGCCAATATACGCTCCCGTAAATGTTGGTGGTTTGTTCGGACTAAATGTTTAAGCAACTGCACTGGGTGTCTATTCTGTGTTCAAGCTTAGTTGGTGCGGTTGGAAAATTACTGCGGTTGTTAGTGCGGTTGAGAAAATGTGGAGAAATGTGGAACAGCTGGCAGTTCGGTAGAAGATAAAACTCGGCAGACGCACTTTAATCAGCTTAGCAGTAGAAATGCGAAAGCCTTATAGTACCGCTGGTGAAGTGTGTTCGTGTTCCGTTTCTAGGTGCGTTATTTGCACATGGTGCGGTGACTGTGGGGTCGCGAAATTTCACCGTGTTTCAACGTGAGCACTTCGCAAGTGAAACATGTGGCTCTTTTGAGTCCTCAGGGTACTCAAGCCTGCTTATGTGCCATAAATGAGAAAACATTATGGATTCTCCATGGCGATACCCATCAAAGATTTCATTTACGGTTACTCGTAATTTAGCGCCAATTACTGCGACAGGCAGACTGACGACGCTTCACGCCACAGCTTAACCAGATTCGGAGTTCTCTGTGGCTCTGGTGCACTTGTTCTGCTCGCGTACCATCAGGTTCGCCTGTCACGCGATATGACGTCATCACCACACGCTCTTGGCTAACTCCTGTTTCGCCACTGCCAACGTTCTCATATCGCGTGGTGGTAACGCCGTCTGCTGCCTCTATGGAGACCCGGGTTGGATTCTCACAAAATCCAGCGTACCCAACTCTATTTGAAAACTAATTGATTTTCTCTACCGAAATTATTTCGCGTTCACACTTTAAACCATGTCGTCACATTTTTGCTACTGTATCTTACTCTCTAGAGCTGTGGCTATTTTAGGAAACGGAAAACGCCCATTTTTACGACATTGTGGTACTAAAGGTTTTTTCCAGACGCAATTGCGGGACAAATCGAAAGTGCCAAGATTAGCTTAATAGCTGCTTCCTAACTGTAGCGGGAAAGCGCGCGTCACGTCACGAATACTTGGGCACTAAAATTGGCTTCCAAAAACTTAAATGGACTGGCGTTTTACAGCAAACTTAACAAATTCCTGGCATGTGTGCAAAGGTGCACATCGTATCAGTACGTAAACGGTGTGTGAAAGACTCCAAAGTAACCGAAAGAAATGTTGACCAGCTGGTCATCCAAATAGAGTAGCGTATACACCTTCAAACCCGTGGCTCCGTCGCGTGACGTAGCCACACTGAGTTAAACGCCGAGCCCATAACGCTTTGTTGTGATCCGTTAACCTCAGGGTAGTAACATATATAGTGTTTGGCACAGCGAATCTCAGCCTCGGTGATAAAATATACAAAGTATCGCCAGTTGGCGTTTAGAAGTTGCTTTTCGTGTTCTCCGCGATTGCAGGGCAGAACTGCTTTCGTAGCTACCAAAAAGTTATGCTTGTGTGCCCATCTGGAAGTCGCAGATACCAAAAAATCAGCTTACGTTCTCTCACATTGATTTCTTGTGCAAAGAAGCATCAGACATAAAATATTTACAATGAAGTAAAAGATTGACGCTCTTCACTGCCATTTTCCCACCTGTAATGCTGCTCACATTTCAAACTCTCTGAGAACCTATAAAATTTTCCGGCAATTTTACGTCTAGGGGCAAATGTGTTCTCGAAACTTCAAGCACATATCAGTGTCAAAGAACCAAATGTGGTTTTTCTCAATGTTCTAAACCGCAGCCACACACGCCCTGGGGCCGTTGAAGGAGCAGGCCGGACGTCAGAACGTCACCTTCTCTTTTGTGCCACTGGAAGCGAATCGCACACGTGTCACGGAAGTCATCAACCAAACCCTGTGGCGCCTAAAACAAATCAACAGCTACTTCACCTCCTTCGCTATGCTGCTTTTCACCAACTTTACTGTAGCTGACCGCTTCGAAGCGAAGGTGAGTTACACAGTAACAAATATTTTTAACCTATTCCATCGCATCTAAAATATTAAGTGCTACCGGTCGGCCGAGACAGCGGCTCAGAAAACTGCATCCCAAATACGTAGTTTTGTCATTTGAGGCGAAATTAGAAAATTATGCACCCCTCCATGACGACGGTGGTTGAACCCGAAGCTTTCTCGTGATGGATTCTCTCGTTAGCCAATCCCACACTGCGAGTATGTGGTATAGAAGTAATTTAGAAATAAAATAATGATTTAGAAGTATGCTTCTGCGAAAATTCAGAAATTTCAATCTCCCTTGACTGAACGGGATCCAACCAAGTTTGTCGAGTGATATTTCGGCTTTTGCACCGAGAGCGCGCAGTGAACGCTCACACGATTGCGCCTCAAGACAAAGCACGGACTTTTCGGCGGAGTCGTCGTTCCAGGCACGAACGCTGAGCAAGCTTGGATGCATCTAGCGCCTCTTTAGGGCGCAACCCTTTGGATGCCGTCTGCGGGCTGAGCCGCGTCGTCGGCGCAACCGAGTGAGCGATGGAAAGACCGACGAGTGAAAGAAAAAGCGAACGATGAAAGAAAGCAAACGAGGAGAGTGTCGCGAAATTGGGAGGGGAGGGCGGTGCGCCGTGGCGGCGCGAGCCAGCACTCTTCGAAAGGGTGCGGTGGGGGAGGGAAGGGGGGGTGCAGTATGCTGTGCCCGCACGTGGGCTCTCAACGGCGCAACACTTGGCGAAAACGTGAGGGAGGCGTGCGCGTGACTGTGATGTGCGTCAAACACCTCCACGACACTCTAAGACGCTGTTCGCGGTCCCTTCCTGAGATGCACTTCGCGCCGCCGACGCACAGGCTCCCCATAGCTGCCGCCGAGAGAACCCACTAGTGAGTGCTGCCTCAGAGCACTGCTGCTGCGCCCAAATATCGCAACAGGGAGTATCGCACTCGCCAGCCATTTTTTTTATGGCATCCTCTCTCACCCTGTCTCCCGCCCCCTCTCTGTACTACCTTCCCTGGAACAAACGAGCGCTTGGGACAAGCCTTTCACATTGCGACAGAACGAGGCTCTGGCTTGACATAGCTGGTGTCGAAGCTTCGATTGACAGAATGAGGCGCTATATGAGTTTGTACTTGGTAATAGAAAAATAGCCCTAAAAGCTAGAAGCCTAAAAATGTGCAATCATTTTTTTTCGTACCGAGTTCAACATGGCCCGACTGTTCTGTCTTTCATTTTTCACTGCGTTAAATCACTCATCGCTCATAGCTCACGGCCCAACGCGTTCAATCGTTAATGAGTGTTAAATGAGCGTTAAATCGCTAATTCCCCAACATGACCACTTAGAGCGACAAATATTTCATATGCTACGAAAACGTTCCAGTGCATTCGATCACGGAAAAAATGGTTACTATGGAAATAACTGCAGAAATCTTGTTCGGGTCATGAGTGTTTTTGAAAGGTTATCAGACAATTTAGAAAGTGGTTTGTTTTCAATACGTCCCTGTAAAGGCAACTTCCGTTGTTAAGGAAAAAATCTTTTCACGGTTGAAAGCTTTTCCGTGTTTAGAACACAGAAAATGTCCGTTATATCCGCGGTCCACTTAAGGCAAACTTAAGCCCTCAGATAGTGAAAACTGATAACTCTAAAGTACACTAATGTGTACTACACAGCAATTTTGACATAGGGCTGGGTTCGCTTGCCTTTGACATGACGCAGCTCATTGACGAAGGAGTGCTCGACCCAAGCATTCGGACCCTGGTCTTCTACAGCGGCTTCGACCTCGGTCTGTCCCGTTGGTACAACCCACATCAGATACGTTACCCGTACGAGAAGGTAATCTACGTCATGCTGCGCCGGTTCGACAACAAAGCCAGGAAGCTCTTAAAAAAGGCCGCCGCTGAAAGGGACTCCGAAGGCAAAGCGGTGAGGAACGGCCTGTGTTCGAATCCACCCATGATCCAAAACCGATGGGCTTGTGTAGCAATGGAAACCCCAAATGAAAAACCCCATACGCATACGAGGTTATGAAACGGCGTTTTGTGGGGTAAGGACTACACAGGATGGTTTTTCTATATGAACGGGAGCCTCACAAGCGCTATTTAGGATAGGCAGCATAGAGAACTGCATAGGATATCCATACAGGAGGCTGCTACACCAGGCCCATATAGGAACTTAGGAGTGGTGATCCCCTCAACAGCTGGCTCATTTGTGGTGCACGAATGCTTTGTGTGGTAGCTTTGTTTGCGCGTGTTTCGTGCCGGGACGCAACACAGGCGTAATCGCCCTCAACGACTGAACAGCCCACGTACTCCTGCGAGACCAAAGGAAAGACAAATGAGCTGTTTAACATTGCATTTACATATTTATTCTTATAGATGAGTGCTCTAAAACAAGTAATTAGACATTCTTTAGCTGCCTATTTGGATTGACTTCCGTCCTGAGGGCTTTCATCTAAGGATAGAATGCTGTGCATGTGCAATAAGCAGAATGTAATTAGGCACATTCGCACTAGTAGTGTAGCGCATTAAGCAGAGCGGACGACTTAGGCAATACCAATTTACAACACGTAGCGCTGCTCAGGGTGCTGCAACAATTGCCTAAACAGATTTAGAAGGTTAAAGATAACATTAGGAGTAACGTACGCGTTTTCATTCACCAGGGACTGGTGTTCATATGTACCGCGCCCTCATCTGTTGTTTCGTAGTCAGGCATGGTGAAGGTATGAGTTTCCTTGCAGCCTTCGGAATGCAGGGACTTCGTGTCAAGAGAGGTAAGGGTGAGGGGGCGTGTACCTGCAGCAGCTGACGTGGTAAAGGGTGAGAACATCGGGTTGGGGTGGTGTGTGTGTGAGGAAACTGTCGATCGGAGACGGTCTGGCGTGTATGCCATGGGCTGCGGCATGGAATGCATCGTTCCCGAAGACGCCAGAGTGTCGGGGTGCCCGGATGAGGGTGATGTCGAAACGATGGGGTAAGCATGAATGGTTATGGAGGAGGGAGTAATGCGGAACTTGCTAAAGAAGCTTTGTTAGCGGGACCGATGGCCTCCTGTCAAAAACTAATGCATTTCCTGATAGACCGGTTTTCCTGATTGAACGACAGGAAATATCTGATAATATCTCTGTACAGACGGCACGTGTGTGAAACCAGGCTCCCAATGTGTCAAAACTGTCAGTTGAAAATTGTGAAAGGGATGGTTTTAGATAAGGTAATACACGCATCGATCATAAAGGAGTACAACAGTAAGCCTTTATCTCCTAAACCACGTATCGGTACACATTTATATCATTTGTAAATAAGTTTACTTCGTTCGCGGAAAATATCACACGAATTCGCTCTCCGCTTGCGATTTCGAGTATTTCAAGGTGTGACGATCGATTAGGCGCACTTTCAGCGAAGCTTGGACGCACACTTAGCTTTCGCCCTTTCCCAAACTTTCTTTTGTAAGGGATGGTAAACTTTGTATATCGGCACAGGCTTCTCGGGAGTAAGTGATGACAGTTAATGGCACTGGACTCTGAAAATTTTTTAGCGCGATGGCTGCTTATTCGGTCGTTGTAGATGTGCAGATAGTGTCTGTCTAAAAGCTGTTGTAGCAGTTGGTTCCACGCTTCATCACGAGGGGTGCTCTAGGTGTCTTCTGTTTCCTGGTCTCGACGCAGCTCAGCTTCGCCGATTGCTTCGCCGTGGTATTACTGAATGTCATCATGGAATACATGTCCAGTGCCCGACTGCCATCTACTACGGAATGCGGCACTGCAATGGACGATTTCCTCGAAGGAATGAAGAGGAACCTAACGGTAAGCCTTGGCACTGACATCATCTGCAACAGGCAGAGAAGTTGGGATGGTATATTCGCTTGTAATGAAGGTCGTGTAAGAAACTCAAATCGGTGAGTGCACTATATAGTAAACGACAAATTATTTCTTGGGCCGTTGGGACGACGGGAATCTCCGCTGACATACATCGTCGAGTACTACTCGGTAGTGGTCACATGTTGTTTGAGCCGCTGTTGTGGCTGCCAGTGTCTGCAGCAGCACGTTGGAACCTGCTAGAATGGAGACCAGGTTGACCGGTAGAGCATATATGCCAACATCGCGTGGGTAGCTTGGCTTTTGTCTTCCCCAGTTCTCTTGGGAGCGATGAATTTTCTGTGCTTCCTTTTCATCGACAGCCTGTCGAATCTAATGTTCATTGTCAAAGAAGTCCAAAAGTATTTTAAAGGGCACTCTTGGCTGGGTCCAATTGACGGGATAAGTCGTGTGGATTCAAAGAAGCAGCCAAGGACGTCTTCCCACTTTATGGATACACAAGAGAAAGCCACTGGCAGAAATCTTACCAGAATTAACTGTAGCCCGGCTACACGTTGTCGTGCCTCTACTTTGCTTGAATTAGCCTCGGCTGTTGACCGTGTGATAACGGCGGCCTCGGCTTCAAGTCTAACAGGCCTTGCATATGACCGGCACGATGATCTGGCAGTCTCTGAAGCACTTCTTCGGTAGTTCAAATGCGTCTCGAGCGACCAGATAACGCCGACTATAAAAATTCACAACTCCGTTGGCGAATCGCGTGAGAGCGTCACCACGGCCTCCGCGATCGGCTGCCGGCGGTGCGCCGCGCCGCCGGCAGCCGATCGCGGAGGTTGTGGCGTCACGTACGTAATTTCTTTTACCGCCACCAGCTGTCGCCTGCCTAACTTCCGCCAAGTGCTTGTGACCTTTTCTGGCCACCCAATAAAACCTTTCTTGTTCCTTACTCCGTGGTCTAGGATAGCTGGGATAATTAGCTACTTTCGTATAATTTTAAAGTTCAAGGTTGAAAGACAGCCTGCATTCGCTGGTCCTTAACGGGTGGCCGTTCACCGAGAACGGGTTTGAATATCGACATTTAGCTGCTTGAAACGAACTTTCGATGTCCGGCTAACATCCCTGCCACGGCAGCTTCCAGCGTCTAACATCTCGCGGTTCAGTGGGTGTCAGGCTCCACGCCACAAAATGCCCTCCATTGTTTCTACCCGGCCGGAAAACTCGCCGATTCGCTCGAGCAGTCAGCCACCGGGACCTATCAATTTTTATATGCGAAGCATCTCATGCTCGGGGCTGTGTCCCTCCCTCCCTTGTTGTTGTCCGCCGTCCGCACACCCACTGCGCATGCCTGGCCAGGCACCGCTGAGGATGATTGTGGCAGGATGCCCCTAGGGATTGGATTAGATGCGAAGCATCTCATGCTCGGGGCTGTGTCGCTCCCTCCCTTGTAGTTGTCGTTGTTCGCCGTCCGCACACCCACTTCGCATGCCTGGGCAGGCACCGCTGATGATGATCGTGGCAGGATGCCCCCGAGGGATTGGCCAACCAAAGAATCTATCACGAAATAGCTTCGCGTTCAACCACCGTCGTCATCTTCCCGTAGGGGGGACCCTGAGTAGTATGCGAGGCATTCCTCCTCTCCTCTCCGAAGCTCCTCTCCTCTCCGGGATTGCGCAACGAACGGCAACACCTGCGGCTCCGCGCGCGATAATGCGAACCAGCTTAGGGTTAGAGACGCGACGGTAGCCGCTGCATACTCCGCTGGGGGCGACACTGTAGCTCCGCGGTATAAATGACGCACGCGCGCGCTCCGCTCCCCTCATCTCCTCCCGCAACGCCGCGATCGAACTGAAAACTGATGGGAACTTGAGTCGACCCCATGGCTGCTTCGCATACTACTCAGGGTTCCCCTACGGGAATACGGTGAATTTTTTTTTTATTTAGGCGGTGTTCCGCTTCTGATAACAGGAAATCAAGCTGAGCCCTTGGGCTGTGATGTCATCGAATGTGTCCTCCCATTCCGTCGCGCACAGCCAAGGTCGCAGGCCCCACGTCTCTTCAACGGGTTATGCTGTTGTACATGTTGACGGTTCTGGCGTCCTGTAGAAGTCTCCTGTTTCCACACATAGTGTAGAAGCTCTAGGTCTTCTAGCGGCGGTGCTGTTATCAGAGGGTGGGAAGCACACGTCTTCCCAGGGTGATGTGTTATGCAAATTAAGAAGCGTGCGAGGCAGCGCAAACACAAGAGCATGTGTCAGGTCGTGAGCAATAGAAGAGCCTCATCCCAATCAGCCTCCTCGGATTCTGTGGGCGTTTTCCCCGGTATCAACATCAAGCATTTCTATATGCTATTGGATTTAGTATTGGAGAATTGAGAATAGTGCGGCCAATTTGTGCGCGACAGGGCGTTTGCCTTGAACACAGTAAAAGTAGTCACAACGACCTGTAACACAATACTTCAGTATACCATCCTGAAGCCGCGCTGTGCATATCGGCGGTCTTATTGCTTGTCTGCAGACGGAGATCAAGAGACTTAGGATGCACCGAAGCACGATACGCTATTACACGCTCTACCTGGCTCCTGTTCACTCAAAAGTGTACAGCCTAAAGCACATCGATACCTGGGAGCAGAAAGACGGTCGATTCGAGCGCACGATCCTTATGACAGAGGTGGAGGCATACCTCAAGGATCGCGAAATTAAGGTGGCCCTGCAAGAGGTAAGTGTTCCTTGTCCCTTTTCAAAGCTGTTAACGAATTCAAAAGCAAAGAGCGCACTGACGAGGCGAGATGTGGATTAAGGACAAACCGCCACTACTAGTCTCACTACCTCATAAAGCCCCAGTCTATTCATAGATATGCACCAGTTCAATATAAGACGATAGTATCAATAATTGTTTATATGCACTGAACATGGCTTGTTTATCGGAGAAACCTGGTTGACGAAGCTGTGCTACAATATGCGCAATTTATTTACAAAGTCTAAGCTGGCTCTTCAGAGTTGGAGCGCTGCCGGCATCACGCGGGGCTCTCTTTTTTAGATGCGACCGCATCTCATTCACCCGCCTTGACACTGCATCCGGCGTCGTCGGCGTCCGCCCCTCCACCATTCTCCTCGCCGCGCCAGCTGCGCTCTCCGCCGCTCACCCCCTCTCCTCTCCGATAGCGAACACTCTCTCGCGAGGGGCATTGGATTGGATTCGATTGGATTGGCTTGGATTGGCTTGGCTTGTATTGGATTGAATTTGCATTGGATTAGATTAAAGTGGATTGTGTTGGATTGTTTTGCGTCATAGCCGCCGCACACGCACTGGCGCCGGCGCGTCCCCTCACCGTCATGCGCGCTATAAAACGCGGTGCCTGCGCCGCTCCGCTCCATCGTTCCAGCGCCGTTCCTCCGCTGTCCAACGCTGCAACGTGAACCCCCTATGCGTCGCATCTGCACAGGGGTTCCCGCTTCCCGCGAGGGGAGGTGGGAGTTTTACCTGGACATTTGAACACCTCGGATATACTACAAAGACATCCTTTCCCAAGGGGCTATAGCAACACAGAGTGACAAAAGCCCTTCAATGAATACACATTTTGGCTGCGCTCATTGGCCGCAAAACACATCAACCCCTGGGGTCATTGTATTCATAGTCACGTGACTTGACGGTCTTTCCGCTTACTAGCCGCGGGAAAATTCAAATACGCTCCCAACACAAGTTAAACCACACAAACAAACAAACAAACAAACAAAAACAACTGAAGCGCTTTCAGCACTCAATATGAAATATCAGAACGGTCCACCTTATGTCGACATCCCGTCCATAAAGTGCAGGCGGATTATTTCACTACGCGCCCAAAATAACCATTCTTTGTCAGCATACCCTCGCGTTCAGAGTACCCACTACGCACACAAGTCGCAATAGAACTATCGTTGCTTCACTATGGTGGCTGTATCAGCCGCGTAATCAAACGATGCGTTGCTGCCAGTAGTTTCGCTACAGCAGCTCTGCAGACACAGTGTCCGCGTTTCCATCTTCGTATCTTCGGTGTAATTTGTCGGGAAGTGATCCCTCCACCCGCGCTTCCAAGCTCTCCCGACTATCTCTGCCGATCACCCAACACTACCGTGACTGACTAAGCTAATAACAGGCACTTTTCTACGTCGAGAGCAAGAGGTTCCGGTCAAGCTCCCTAAAATGAAACACATAGTTGACAACATTTCGCTCATCTCCACTGTTTCCGACCATAGTCAGCCGCTACACCCCGACCTCCAAAGAACAGCGATGAAGAGCGAAAAGCACTGCTGGGAATTCGCACCACTTGTACATACGTTAGTCCCACAGACATAAAAGAAACCCAACATTATCCGCCTGCTGGTAAACCAGATAATTAGATGGAGAGCTTGAAGATAACAGCCCCAATAGTGGCGGTGGGGCAGGTTCACCGAGGACGCAATCATAACCATTTAGTGACGCCCTTTTCGGAACACTTGTCTCAAGCGCCGATCGAAGTGGTTAGAATGCGTGGTTTGGTTCCGGCTGTCCTATCACCGTCGTCTCACCCGCATGTACGGCTGCAATCAGTGGTACTAACTTTACGGATGTACGCTTAGTTCTAGGTTGTTTATTCATACGCACAAATTAGAAGACTTTTTATGGCGGAGCTGACTAAATCTCCCTTTTTTGTTTGTAGAACCAGAAAAAGCACTTTGTACCCTCATCCTCACAGTTATGCACACCCCCTTGCTTCAATCAAGCGTTCTCCTCCGGCGCTCCCTTTCCAGATGTCTGCCATTGCGTCGTTGCTTTAGAAACTCTGCATACAACACCCTCTTGCGCTCTTCTCCCGTTGGCCACTTTTTCAGCACTCTCGCTTTGCCCACATCTTCGCCTCTGGTGCTTACGTTAGACAGGCAGGAGTGCGCCTAGTGATGCGGAAAATAAACGTCATTTATTTCAAATCAATGTTAGTGTCTCTTTATTTATACATCATACATCGCCTAGCGACCTTATTTCAGTTGTCGCGTGCCCGAACTATCGGTAGGACGCTTATTTGTGCGAAATAAGACGTCAACACTAAAGTCACGCAAAGAAAATCCGCATTGTCCTAATGATTGCCCAGTGTTTCGTCGGGAATATATTTCTGAGGACACTCGACTATTTATTTAATCACAGCAACAGGCGACAGGTAGAACATCTCGGCAAAGGAATAGCCACGGGCGGAGGGGAACATAGGTGTGGGAAGAGCGGTAAGGGGAACGACGAAGTACGGATACCTTGGATGAATAATGGACTTGCGGAGCCCGTGAAAACAAAGGTTGAAGTATACGAGAGAGACCTCCGACCTGGAGTGTGCACAATAATATAAAAATAGTATTATTAAAATATAATGCAATAAGGACATTATTGACAGAGCTGTGGCTCCTTGCGTGCGCAGTACCCACCTTACATCGTGTACGAGAAGTCACCTACCGGTGAGACGACCGTGAATGGAACCCTGCTCATTCTCCTGGATTACGTTCAGCGGAAGTTTCAGTTCAGGTATGAACGCTCTTCGAATTTTTAAAGATGACAGTCTTTCTTGAGAAACCTCAACGCAGAAACATTCGTGTGTCTGTATGTCTTTCTTTTTGTCTGTCAATCACTTCATATATGGTATATATGTGCTTTCGATTTTAATAAATCTTTCAGTTGATAGTAAGCGCTGGTGTAGTTTACATTTCTCGTCCCTGTGTCAGTTTGTGCTTAAGCTTCACTCATTGGTGCTCAATAACTAGCTCGTCTCTCCATTTTGCTTGAAACTTTTACCGTACAGCGTAAAACTAGGGAGCAGGAAGCACTTTTTGCGCTGTGTGAACAAGCACAACGGTCAGCGGCACCACCACACATATGCGAATGCTTTTCCGTCTAAGAAATGCAATTGCTAGACGTGCGGTATTGAAGACATTTGGGGGACGCCTACTGCACGAGCGCTATACAACAAATAGTCACCTAAGCTCCTTGAAATGCTAAAACTAAATAAAAGTGTAAACTGGTTATAGATTATATACTTTATATTTCCAACGCCGGCAGCGCTGGCCCGTGTCTGAGTGGTCTGGAGTGCTAGGCATGTTATTTTGCAAGTTCAAATCCCCGAGGATACATTGTTTTTTTTTTTGTGTGGGTTGATTTTTCGTTTTCGGCAGATGTTTTCTATACTGAGTTCGTCATTTTTGGGCCGTAACGTTCACTGCTCCACAAACGAGTTCGCAGAACGCGCGCCGACTGACACTAATGCGCTAGCAACTTCTCGTTAGCGTGCTGTTGCCATAAGCACCGACTGCTTGCGGGCAGTGGGCACAGGCCAGAATCAGCAGACCCTTGGCCTGGTGCGAACACGCTTTTTACGATACAGGCATGAGTGAGGCAAGCTCCCAATATGGGGGAAAAGCGCATGGCATTTGAGCGTCTGCGGTGACGTGGAGGGCGTTCATTTACTGCGTAGGTCTCGGCTAGTGATTGCTACGATTCCAAGCCGCCTGGGAGGCCTATTTTAGGCATTTTACCGCCGACAACATGGCAGAAGCGCGTTATGACGATTATTGAGATATTGAGAATGGCCATCCAACGATAACGTCGGCAGTCAAGCATGTTGTTTTACAGAACCGACACCGAAACTTGTTTGAATGTTAATCTTGGACATCGTCCAATCACGGTGCACCTCCTACCGACGTCACAGCGTTTAGTTGGTGCGGCCGCGGCAGACCGCGCATAGTAGTTTTTCTTCTTTCGGGCTTTATAAAATAGTTACCGACTTATCAACCTTATAAACGATGAAAAGTGTGTTAATTTGAGCCAGTCTACGCAGTGCTAGCAAAACGGGAGCTTGACAAATTCACTTCAGTGTCCCTTCAACACAAGTGCTCAAGTGGAACAACGTTTACCGAATATTAGCCTCAGCTTGATATTCTTCGCCTTACGCACGCACAGAACCCATAACGACACTCAATAAAAGATTCCCTACTTTGCACTACAAGTCTAACTTAGATGGTCCAAATAACAGTCTTCAATATGTCTGTCCATTGACACGTACAGTTAACATACAAATTTGACAGGGTTCATCAAATAATCCTTGTTAGTGGCTACACCACCGGCGCGTAGGCGTATATGAGTTTCGTAGTCAGCACAGGCAGGCGTCACCTGAGATTGCTGTGGGGGTTATGTTACAGCAGCAACCTACCTAACGTACACCAAGCCGCCCGAACTGAAATAAATAACAGCCATAGGGGAACTAACATGAACGCAACAACGCAATAAAAAGATAGCGTTAGTGAATGCCTACCGCAGCTACCTCAGCCAGCCCTTCGCTGACCAATTTGGAGAGGCGAAGCCAACCTTAAGCGTACAAAATCCCTCACATTAAAATAAAACGTTCAGCGAAACCACCCAACAGGACAACAACCATGGTGTTTAAAACTATTCCTCAATAATAGCCCAAACCGACTTCAAAGAGGCAAAACCAAAAAAAAGCACATAAAACTGTAGCTGAAACTCACTTAGAGGTGGTGATACTGCCCTAAATCCCATTTAAAATTCTTATCATAATCAGCAGCAGCATCAGCATCAGCAGCCTACTCAGGTCCGCTGCAAAACGAAGGCCTCTCCCGCTGACCTCCAACCACTCCTGTCCTGCGCTGCTTCAGTCCACAGGTTACCTTCGAAGTTCCGTATTTCATCCCTCCGTTGTGTTATTGGCCCTGCGTTACCCTAATTGTCCACCGGTTGTCGGTTCGTCTCGCCACGTGAGCAGCCCTAGTCCATTTCTTTTTCTTTATTTGAACTATGATATCGTCAATTCTAGTTTGTTCTCTAATCCAGGTAGCTCGTTTCCTGCCCCTGAGTTTTACTCCTAAATTTTTTCGTTCCATGGACCGTTGAGCCGACCTAAGCTTGCTTCGTAGTTCTCTTTGTAAGGCGCCAAGTTTCAGCTCCGTATATCATCACCGGAAGTATGCACTGGTTGCAGGTTTTTTTGAGTGACAGAGGTAGCTTACTTTTCATTATTTTGGAGCTCTTGCCGAGTGCTCCCCAACCCATACCTATTCTGAGCCGGATTTCGCTGTCTTGGCTGGGGTCAGCTCTAACCATCTGTCCGAGGTAGTTATACTCTTTTACTTCTCCTAGCTTTTCGTTTCCTAAGCTGAAGGGGACGTTCTTTGGCATGTTTATTCCTGAGTACTTAAGATTTATTCATGTTTATTTTTAGCCTTACGGCCGTGCTTCCTGATTGTACTTCCTCAAGCATTGTTTGCATGTGCTCTGCAGTCTCACTCAAAAAGACTATGCCGTCCGCAAACTTCAGATGGCTTAAGTATGCCCCGTTTATCCTTAATCCCATGTTTACCCAGTCAGGCTTTCTAAATACCCTCTCCAGATGTCATGCTGTGAATAGTTTTGGCGAGATAGTATCTCCCTTTCTTACTCTCTTTCGGATAGGAAATTTATTGCTTTGCTTGTGGAGGGTTATCCTGCCCATGCATTCTTGATACATCTCTTCTAGAAATCTTAAGAAATCTTAAGTGGGACTCCCCTATTTCCTCGTGCTTTAGTGGTTCTAAAACGGCTGCGGTGAGCACGGAATCAAACGCTTTCTCGTATTCTATAAATGTCATATAAAGGGGTTTAGTGTAAGTGTACTCTCCGGATTTTTCTATCACTTGATTGACGACATGGATGTGATCCTTGGTTGAGTACCCTTTCCTAAACCCAGCCTGCTCTCCGGGTTGTTTGGAAACCAGGCTGTCACCTATGCGGCTAACTATAACGTTGGTAAACAGCTTGTTAACAACAGAGAGTTCACTGATGGGTCTGTAATTCTTGAGGTCCTTTGATCCGCCTTCTATGAATCAGAATAATGTTGGCATTTTTCTATGCCATGGGCATTTTTTTGAGTCTTCAAGCATTCCGAAAATAGTACAGCAAGCTTTTCCAGTACAATATCTCCCCCCTTCTTCAAAAGGTCTACGGTTATGCCGTCGTTTCCTGCAGCGTTTCCTATTTTAATGTCATTGAGAGCCTTTCCAATTGCCTGTTTAGTTACTGCTAGGACATCGCAATTTCAGTTTGTACTGGCTGGCATACAGCCTGGTGCAGAATAGTTCTGCTACCTTCATTATCCAGTCCAACTTATCCGTAAAGTTACCCTGCTCATCTCTGAGTGTGGATACCTTGTCTTTGCCGACGGCTAGCTTTCTCTTAGTTGCTGACAAGCTTCCTCCCTATTTGCAGCGTTTCCTCGATCACTGCCATGTTATATGCACGAATGTCGTTTGTTTTACTTCTTGTAATTAGTTTGGACAGCTCGAATATTTCAATCCGATCCGCCGTACTTGACACTTTTATGTTTGTACGTTCGGCAATTAGTTCCTTCGTTTTGTTAGTTTGTTTTCTTGTTTGTTCCCAACATGTTGCCTCTTCCACAGCTGCGGCTGATTAAAGGTGTCGTAAATAGATAACGAGTGATATAATTCTCTTGAAGTATGACAAATCACTAAAGAAATTTTAAAAAGCGCGCTAACGGTATTCGAACTTCGGTTTGGATGTTTGCTACGTAGGAGCGGAACCATTACACTACAATACAGATTTGGCAGGTTTTTTCTGGCGATTTGTCGCCAAACTGGCGCCTTTTATACACTTATGGTGACAGACATTTCAGCGTGGCGACTTGGCTACTCCCTGGATGCTTTGAGGATTGATGATTTTATATATTTCAGGGCCATTTGGACGCCCTACTTTCTTCAAAAATTGCCTTATATGAATTTTCAGCGAACTTCAGCCGTCGAGACAAAGTGAACAAACGAACAGGACGAGCTTTCAGGCATATGGCGGAGATCTGGCAAAGTCTAGACGAATCAGTCACTCATACGTACCACCGTACAGCGCTACGTACCTGCACGAACCGAAATTTGCCTTGCATCCTGCAGCGGAAGTCGTATGAAAGACGTCAAATGCTTCAAACAACGCCTTAAGTTAGAATGTAATAATTCAGCAGTTTACAAGAGCTTCAAATTTTATGCAGATTGTTGGGAAGTGTGTACGACAATCTATATTGGGGACGGGAATGTAAAGAGGCAGCGAAAGTTGTAAAACATGGTGTGCCGCTAACGCCTGTTTTAAGTCCTTATTCTTTGAATGCTTTACGTAAAATTGCGTATTTTAGCTTTTTCGTAGACAGTGGTCAACTGCTGTCGCTTTCTCGCACCACAGCAAACGAATGAGATGTGTTGTACGGCTTTCTACTTCTCGAAATTTCTGCATTTTTCTTCGCAAAGGTAGTCAAAAGTACTTACTAGCATCGCCTTGCTGAAAACGGCGACATTTCTGGCTCCTTTTCCCACATTCACTTTACGGTGCTGACTTTCTCAGCTACTTTCGGCAATTCCCCTGCGACGGGTCCTTCTGAGGACCTAGCAACCCTGCTAGGAGACGAAACGATCCTTAGCGATTAAATTTACTACCAGTAGCACGTGAATAGAGCTTGAAACATTCTCCTAGGTGGCCCCATAAGTAACTTGGCTGCGCTGACTCGCAAACGCCTGTACAGCGACACGCAGCCCCTTTACATTAGTTCTGCCACGACTGTGGAAATCTGTGCAAAGTGGAAGGTATCTAAACTCCGAACAGTTCCGCCGGTTTTAATTCAGCTTCCTGCGGGGAGGATCTCTTATTCCTGCCAGGTAGAAAGCTGCGCAAATTCTGGAAGCAACAAAGGGGAACTAAGAAATATACATCTGGTACACTACAAAATGCAGATAGGCAGGCCAAACTTGAAGCGCAGTCGACCAAACCAGGACAGTCTAGAATAGGGACAAGCGGGTGACACCATTCTCTTTCAAACAAGGCAGCCGGGATTCCCCAGCGCAACAAGGAACTCGGGCAACAAGGGGGCAACGAACCACAAAAAGCTATTCACAAAAATTGTTCACTTGCATATTGTACCGCGTGGACCCGTAGACCCTACGGGAACTAAGGTAATTTTGGGGGCTACCGTATGCATTGACACTCACAGTGACCTCAATGTGCGTGGGCCAAGTCTTGAGACTCATCTCGGCCTTTTGAAGCCTCACCACTGCCATGTCACCAATCATTACGACCGTATTCACAAGTGAGATTTGGGCCTATACCTACACATTTAGGCAAATTTTCAATTGTCACAGTGATCCCTTGAACGCTGAACACAAAACGCTGTCACAGATTCCTCATATCACTCATTTGGTGATTTCGGCCTTCCTCACCCTTGTGGCATAAAACTACGCAAACAAGGAATTGTTCCTTTAATCGCGACGGTACGTCAGAACGACTTTTCGTTCGTTCGGACGTTTGTTTACGAAGCCGGTAATTTTAAATATGATTTGATTGATTGTTGGGTTTAACGTGCCCACGCTTCACAGGCGATGAGGCGCGCCGTAGTCGAGGGCTCCGGATTAATTTTGACCACCTGGGGATCTTTAATTTGCGGGGAAATCTCGTGCACACGGCCGTTTTCGCTTTTCGCCTCCACCAGAAAAGCGGCCGCCGCGGCCGGGAATCGAACCCGCGTCCTCGCACTCAGCAGCACAACGCCTTAGCCACTGAGCCACCGCGGGTAATTTTAAATATGACCCCTCTGTAATGAAAACACGCTTTGCCGCCGAAAAAATGCCTACTGAAGTACACACATTTTAGATAACGTTGTATGCTGTCTGCATAACCCTTTGGGATTTTTACTTTTCTTTGTGCCTTTCGCACGTCGATGAAACCCCATATGACTCTTTCACCAAAAACATTGCAAATAGCCCGAACCGGCCCGACCTCTTCCCTCCTTCAGGATGAAACAATTCAACCTCTCTCTTATGTTATGTCATTCTATGCTATGTCCTATGCTATGTCCTTCTATGTCCTATGCTTCCCAGGGCGTCCTACCAGCTTCTTGAGAAAGTGACAAACGCTGGCGTCCGCCTCGGCGATTACAACTGGACATGGAGCACTCGGAATGCTTAACAAAAGGGTGAGCCCATAGCAATGCAGCTCACCAGGTTGTGATGGCTCTAGATGGCGGCTTTGTCTCTGTCACTATAAGTACCACTACGTGTCCCAACAGCTGTAAAACATGAGTGTGCATAGAGATGTTCTTATCGACTGATGTGTTTCGATGTCCCAAAATGTTTTACACTGTCTGCCAAACGGGCATAACTGTGTGCACTCGCTGTGCACACAGCTTTCATGAGCTTTCCTAGGCAGAACTTTGGAATCTAGTTTAGGCCAAAATATGTTACTTAATTATAAAAACCTAAGCCAGCTCGAAGAACGGTGCGAGCCTGATGTCAAAACAGAGCTGTCTTCGTCTCACTAAGCTAACCTCGACGAGCGCCATATCAGTCGCCGACAAGCATTTTGCCTGTGTATATGTGTATATATACCCCAGCCGTCACCGTAAGACCAAATAAAACGGAAAGTAAAGTATATAAGTGCTTTATTTCTACAGTGCCCGCTTCAGGTCTCGTATACTTCATCGTCCGCCGCCGCAAAGTCTTCGCCGAGTGCTCCTTAGCGGTTGAAGGCCTGCACTACCTCTTAGAACGAAGGCAGCGGCCTGCTTATAAGGAAGGAGGAGGCTTACAAGTATGAAGAAGCCCGCACAGCTAAGCAGTTCGAGCAACTCGCATTTTAAACAGACAGATCCACTTGGCGGCAGTACGAACAAGCGATGTCTTGGCATTATTAGTGTGGCATGTGACCTCAGGAGAAGACGACAGCTGGCACGCGCGTATCTGTTCTTGGGCGGCGCAACTGATTCTCGGTTGTGATTATTTGCTCTTTCGTGATTTAAATGCTGAAGTTTATAATATGCAGTGTAGCGAGCGCATTAGCCCTCCTTACACCCGATTCCTGGCCAATCCCCCAAGTGGGTGCGTGCCATGTTACCAAGAACTTTGGGCATTTTCTTGCTATTTTTCTGTTCATTGACTGCGCAAACAAGAATTTAAAGAGCTCTGCTGTTAAAATGTGGGAATATTTTTACAGCGTAGATTGTCAGCGTACAAGAAACGAAACAATCACAAGTTAGAAGCAATCGGTTATTTCACCGTTACTGGTCCCTTAAAAGTTCTCACCACCGATGCTGTTGTGCTTTTCCCCCCAGGAGACTGACTTGGTGACTTTTCTTGACCTCACCGAGGCACGCGCGAAATCTTTCACGCTGACCTCAGCCGTCACCAGCCACCCGGTGGCGATTATTGTGCAGACACCGAGGATCTTGTACCGCCAGTGGCTGTTCATGCAGCCTTTTACCACACAGGTGTGCCCATGATACTCTTATTCCTCCAGTGAGACAGGCCGTGCTTTGTCTGTGTGCCCTACTATTTATTTCTCCTTGACTCTCCTTCTGGCAGCTTCCCCTGCACTGCAAGACAAATTACACATTTAAGGAAAATTTTCGCTGTCTGTAAGTAACAGCCTAACACGCAAGCAGACACAAAGGAAAACCCCCTTGTAGGGTATTTTGTCGTTATAACACCCTTGAACCGTAACAAAAAACATAATACACAATCGTAAAAGGTGTTTTTTTTTATTCCACCCTTTCGAAGGGTGTTCTTTAAGATTTGATAGGGTGTAAGGGTGTTTAGACTTAGAAGAAAACGGTGTGAATCACTTTACAGTGTAGGGTCACCTTTGGGCAGCATAGCTGTCTAAACGAACTAGCCTGCGGCTGAATACTCCACAAATTCTCCATTCAGCCGTCAATCCGTTTACCATGTGTGCCTGGCGCGTGCGTGCGTGTGTGTGGCTGCATTTTATATCACGGCATCCTTGTGTGTGTTCGTGCATGCGAGCGCAGCTTGTGCGTATGCGTGCGCGTGTGCGTGTGTCCGTATGGGTGGGCATGTGTGCGTGCGTGCGTGCGTGCGCGATTCCGTTTACCCAAATTTTTAAAAAATATTTTTGTTTTGTTATGGCTGGCTTGCCCAGAATTGTTACGGGAAGTTTGTGAACTTCAAGGGCAATATTTTGCTGAAAATTTGGCACAGTTGAGCAACGACAACTAAAGGTGCAATACAAATTTCGATTCAAACTTACCCCCTTCAAACCCCTTAGTAGATTTTGTACTCCACTGATACTAGCACACTGAAATCGAAAGCACTCTAAGGTTAACGGATCACTTTTCTGTCATTCTTCCAGTTGTTGATTTATTCGAGTTGTGGTGTTGAAAGATGCATTGAAAAGCATGCAGCAAATTTCTGGAACGTGGCACGAGATGTGACTGGGATGAGTTCACCCATTACCCAAAGACGTTTGATCACATTTGAGAACTATTTCTGTTTTTTCTATTCCCTATTGTTAGCATATATGCGTGTGTATCGCAATTTTTTTTTTGATATCCAAGCACTAATATCAGGAAACTAGTCGCTATACCAGGGTAAATTATTCAACTGATAGCATGGCACTATAACAAACGAGAATTCTAAGGTACTTCTCTCGCAAAAATGGCCACAGGAATCTCAGATCTCTGTTTCGCGTGTCTCCCTTTAACCGAACGTTTTAAGCAGCTGTCCTATTTCCACATCATGTATTCACGTCTGGATCATGCTCGGTTTCCATTGGTTACCGCCTTACACCTGTGCAGATGAACAGTATCATTTCTTGGACGTCGGTGCTATTACGCTGCAGGTCTGGCTCCTAATAGTAGCCAGTGTTCCAGTAGTGAGCGTGGCACTCTGGCTGGTCTACAACCGATGTCCTGAGGAAGCGGTCCGACGCCGTAAAGTCCGCGGCTTCTCAAGGCTGCAAAACTGCGCATGGTATCTCTACGGCGCTCTCTTGCAGCAGGGTGCGTTCGCAGAGTCAACGTCACCAGTTTGGCACAGAAAAGGCACCGAGCACCTTTTTTACTATTTTTGCGTGTGTTAATTGCCTATTATTGTGGACCCTTTGTGAGTAACTAGTTTGTTGCAGCCCGTTGTGGTTCACTGAGGATGAAAGGCGCCCCAAAACGCTGCAATCACATGGTGCGTATCGGGGCAGCTTAATTGCCGATGCAAGATGATGATTGTTGGAGACAAACCCTTACAGGTCACATCACACAGGCTTGTTTTCTCAAATGAGACTTATGATTTCTCACGGGAGGTGGATGTACGCAAATGATTGATTATATGCCTCGCATCCTTTGGACAGGGGGATAATGCTTGGCCATTTTTGCCAAAGGGGCAATTTTTAGAGGCTATCGGCGATCTAAATATCAGTGAGGGTATATGGCTACTTTTTCGTCCTTTGAGCGCTGGTGATTTTATATATTTCCTGACCTATGCGTTACCTTAGACATACCTGGAAAAGGGCCTTATGTGTGTTTTAGTGCATTTTAGGCCTCTAAACGAAACTAAATGCCAGTGAGAACAGGCTTTTGAGATGGTGGTCATCTTGCAAATGGGAGAATAGGGCTAAAAAGTCAGAGTTACTCCTAACACACCTATGTAGATCACTACATACTAATGCAACGCAAAACGTGTGCTGTACCTTCTTTAAGGAACCTCATGTCGTAGGAATCTTCATGCAAAGCCGTCGGTTTAATCTCTGACGTTTAGGCAGTTCACGGGGGCTTTGATTTTCATGCGGAGTTGTGGTAAAACGTGTTTGACTGCATATAAAAAGCAACGGAATGCAAAAAGACATCAAGACTGGTGAAAAAACGGCGTGCAGCAAACCCACGTTTTTTGGTCATCCATATTCTTGAAGAACAGACATAACTTACTAATTGTAACTTTTTTATCAATATCCAACAACTATTGCTTTCCCGCAACACAGAAAATTAACAAAAGTTTTGTTTCGGTTTCTTACCATCGGGAATTTCGGCTTTTTGTTCGCAGTAACCATCAAGAAGTAATTCCTATAATCGCCTTGCTGATCTTAAAATGGCAATTATTTGACTACTTTTGATACGCCCTCTTAAAAGTGGCGAGCTCTTTAGGCTACTTTCGTTATTTCTTAAGCCACTTTCGTTTCTAAGTACCCGAAACTGACCCTGACTTGTGTCATACGAAGAATTTCTTTCCTCTGCGTATGGCGACAGGTGGCTTTCACCTCCCGGTGGGCACTTCGTCCCGCCTGGTGATCGGCGCCTGGTGGATCTACGTGGTGCTGGTGATGTCCTCTTACAGCAGCACCTTGATCGCCTTCCTGTCGGTGCCGGTACCCCGCTGGGTGGTCACCTCCTTCCGCGAGGCTCTGCAGAGAGAAGACGTGCACATCTACGTCCCGGGCGGCACCGGAGTCGAGGACATGGTTTGGGTTCGTGCTCGTCGGTCTTTCCTCTCCGCGGAGTATTCGCCTGAGGGATTGATTATAAGCACTGTTACACATAGCCGAGCCCTTTTCAAACTACAACACCCAATAGCATGCATCACACATAGCAACATCGTCTTGCGCAAAGAAAACTTCATGCACATTTGAGGGAAAACAGGACAGAATCGAGAGAACGTACGCGTTTAATCTCTTTTCACCTCTATTTTTCTATCTCTCTCTCCTGCCGTACTTCCTTTGGGGCCTTTATGCCTTGCTGAACACCCTCGATCAGCAGCATGCAGACGACAAATGCCGGCAGGCCTCTCCGCTTTCCTCTCTTAAAGATATTTCTCTATCGTTCTCCCCTATAATCAGAAATACAGGATGGATACACGGACGTAAAGGAGAGATGTGGGCTTAAAAATGCTTCGATGAGGTGCGTGGTAAAAGCTAAACAAAAACAAATGATCAAGTAAACTACTCTGCTTAGCGCAGGCGCGAGCGGCGCTAAACACAATAGATATTTCATAAAAAACGCCGCCTGGCTATGTCGTCTCTATTGGCGCCAAGAACTGAGTTCAGTTTGACTCAACCGCACAGGTAAGGTCAACTCCGCCCAGACATATCTATTTGAGAAAAACAAAAGGGAAAGACAAAATGCCATGCGCGGCTCCCGCCGCTCCCTACCTGAGTTGCGCTGCTGACGTCCAGGCTACGTTCTAGTAGTGACATCGGTACGCTGTTCAAAGGTTCGAGTAGCCACTGTCATTTGTTCGTTTGACCGTATCGCGTCTTCATTCGCATCACCCAAACACGCTAACACGAAAGATGAAGTTCATAGCAATAGATATATAGATGAAACTTTATTAGAAGGAGGCTGGCTCAGAGGCCTAGAAGGATGGTGAGGAGGGAAGGGTATTTGTTACATTAAGTCCGTCGCACGATGCCAGCCTCGCGGGCGAAATCCCACAGGGAACACAGAACGTGGGCGGCATTGGTGCACTGAGGTGGCGTTACCGAGTGCTCATACGTGGGCACTGCACCGCGATGGCGCTCGCGAACTTACTGAAAAACCGGACACTCCCATACGAAGTGCTTCATAGTAGGGCGGACCCCGAAGTCACATGCTCGGCAGGCGACGTCAGGATGGGTGGACTGAACGTCGTCAGGATCCTGGCGTCCACGACAAAAGACGTAAGCTCACCACTTGGCGAGGACATCTTCAGTCAGTGCAGCTCCAGCTCGTGCCTTGTGTATGAAAACCTCGGCAGCCTGCGATAGTCACCTAGCAAGGAGTGATGGTTAGGAAGTACTGAGGCGAGAAACGCTTGGCGCTCTCGTTGCTTGAGAAAGTAGCGCTGTTCTTCGGGTTCCTCGAGTAGACGGACGGGTAGTGAGCCCGTGCTCCAGAGGCGGTGAGCGGGAGGTGGGAAGCGCGCTCGCCATAGCGTCAGCGGCTTCATTTCCGTAGCGGCCCTCGTGCCTGGGAATCCAGGTCAAATGTACGTCCACATTATGTTGCAAGCAAAGTTTGCGGGAACTGCTCTTAATGCTATGAGGTATAGAGTGTTGCCGTTGAATATGCCGTAAATTTCGTAGGACCTCGAGGTAATCTTGATAAATTGTTAGGCGGCATGAGTCAAATGCCATGTGAATGAAGGACTTTCGAGCACGTTCTTTAAGCCAGGCGTCGGCACCCGCGTTCTCGTGAAACGGCACCCCGAGAATGCGAACTTGAAGGGTAGGTGATCTATGTATTGGTTGGTCTCCAAGCTTGAGGCTGAGTTTGGCTGTTTTTTCCTGTGATCCTCCCAGTAGAATGTACTTAGCCGATGCGTGCATGTCACTCTGTGGAAGGTTGGCGACTAAGGCATCCAGGGCTGTTTGCGTGGCAGTTACTGCTTGTTCTTTTGAGGCAGGCCGCCTTGGATCAGTCCATATGGTAATATCACCGGCGTACGTTTTAAAACCAAACCCCGTGGCCCAGTTGCGAAGGCAATTCTCAAGCCCCCGCATGATTAGACGGAATAGGGTTGGTGAGAGGATTGTCTTTGAGGCGCTCCTACCTTATTTGTGTAGTGACGGGAATCAACACGTCCACTACACATCTGAAATGCGCGATCCTGCAAGAATGCCTTAAAAGTGTTCACGATGCGTGTGCCTGGACAAGAGAGACGGTATCAGACGGCTTGCGAAGGTCTACGGCGAGCAGGGTGCTGGGTATAGGGCTTCGCCGGCCGCGGTGCTTGTTTGCCACGCGACGCTGGAGGTGCTGTCGTCTATGCAAAAAATTTGGCCGGAATCCCGTTTGCACTGGATGGAAGTGCGTGCATCGTTCTTCAAGTTGGTGACTGAGACGTGTGAGAACCATTCCCTCCGGAAGCGTACAAAGGAATTCATTCTAGTAACCTCAGAAAGAATTGTTATTTGAAAAAATACTAAAAATCCCTTACGGCATGTGCTTCCAGCTTTGACTATGTGGTTTGCTTCACTCCATTCCTTGGTGCGATCTCTCTTAATTTTTATTGTGCTTGTGTACACGTTTCTTATAGATTCACCACTAAGATTATTGCTGAAGCTTTTACATGACTTTCTGGCGGGCTGATCGTAGCGTATGTTTGGCGTGTTTGGTTTACTGTTAAATAGAGCAAGCATTAGAGCACGCCGTACTCGCGCAACGACTACATGCTGGTTATTCCGGGTTAAGTGGGCCATTGGTTTTCATTTTGTGCGTGTCGGATACACCACGTACCCTACAAAAACATTGAGCAGAAGGAAGGGACTGTGTTTTTATTTTTTTGGTAGGTTCTTTGAAATTATGGACCTTTCTCGAATGCTTCATTATTTTTTCAAGGATAATTGCTCAAGTGAAAATGCGCTTTGTAACCATATAACAGCACTGTTTCGAACTCACCAAGCTGATTCTGCTCAGAAACCATTTTGCACGCCGGACACAGTGCCCATTCGAAGCCTACCGTTGGTCGGGAATACCTATCGGTATAAAGCCGTAATGTTGAACCAGGCTTTCACACAGCGCATAGCCCTAATCACCAGCTACAACCTCAACTTGCATCAATGACGCAGCGATCGCCATTAGGCTCATCTCAGGTCAAACCAACATTGTAGGCCTATAAAGTGGCCTACTGAGCGGTGTGGTGCACATGAGGCTTAATTTGTCTTTGTCTCTTCTGTCCTCCACAACCTTTCCGCAGAAGTCGATGAACGAGGACCTTGCAGAGCTGAGGGAACGCCTGAACCGTAGTAGTGCCAGCATCATGAATGTGGTCAGCGACGCCATCACTCCTGTGGCAGCCGGGAACGGCATACTGCTTGGTAAGCACCACCACACTGGTTTCATGCACTGTGATTTATAAAGCGTGCAATAGATTCAATGCCCACCGGCTTCGGTACACCTCTCGGCGATCTTTTGTCGCGAACAAGCAGGTTGCGTGTCTAGCGGACGTTATCTATATAAATTCCGTCTCTGTGCACCACTCTACGAACTTCCATAGACACGTGTAGTGCTCTCACAATGCAAACGGAAAAGAGAGACAGATACACATGCTGATACATATATAGGAGTGCTGCCTGCAAAGCCGGCCATGTGAATTTACAGGGAGACAAAAAACGAGACTTTCATGCTTGTGCGTTACAAAAGCCTGTGCGCAAATTTATCAGTGAACCGATACTTCAATTTTCAGAAAATTGCGATTTTGGTGGATGTAGTGAATTCGCGTGGGCGCAAAAAATGGGTGCCAGTAAAATAGTCACGCCGTAAGAGGAAAAAAGATATCTCGACGGTTCATGTGAAAATAGGACCGCTAGAGCAGGTACATACACGCGACCAAATTCCCTAACGTGTCACGCCAACGTTTTTAAGCAGATGCGCGCCTCATGGGGGGTCACAGCACTTTTACAAAATTTCTGGGAGAATTTGAAACAAATTGAACAATTTGTCTATCTACGCCGCATGTCTAGGCCTTCAAGTCGGCTTATGTTAAACATAGAATGCCCTGTTAAATTTTCTCGCTCAAGAGTGCGCAGAAGTGTCTGCGGTACTGCTTGAAACGTACGAGGCACACATAAATGGAGTAATGTGTCCGCGCTGCGAAGCCTTCAGTGAACGCTCCTTCACTAATTCAATGCATTTTATTTGATGTAACCAAACGGATGACGCAACGAATATTACATTTTGCACCTTAGAAGCGATCAGTACCCCCGAGCGGAGTCTTCCGTGGAGCCTCAGTCCCAGATGGGACCTAGAAAACGACCTAAACTAAGTAGAAGATCGGTGCAGGGCCATCGCAAGCTCACCGGCGTGGGAACAGCTCGTTCTGCGATAGGATACTGGCGGGAACCATTGGCACACTACTGGCGCCTTAAGATGACGTCAAAATTTACAGTGGCGTTATCAATGACGTAACAAATAAACTTAGTGTCAATGTCGCTGACCCTGGCACTATAACGAAATTGGTTATTCTGTATGCGCAATTGGGTGCATAATAGATAGCCAATGGTCCATTCGCACAATCCATACTTGTCGGCTAACAAATGCGCCGAGTCGATATTGAGCTTGGTAGAGAAGCGACACACAGTTTCAGCCACAATGCTAATAGCACTTCAAACACCAGTACTCTTGTTTCCCGGACGTCGCACACGTGTCATGAGTAACTCACTGCTGTATCCGCTGCACGCGTGCAAAGACCCTCATCTACTTCGGTACCTTGAAGGGCCGATATGTACGCAGGATTAATATTAGTTTAACAACTCCCACGTCTCACGAGGGAGGGAGCCACAAGCTGTTCTTTAACCGGCACTCACAATGAGCTTCATGCATTTAACTCTTCATGAATTAACAGGTCCCTCCAGATAAATTAGAGGGCTCAGCACATTGAATTAAGTATGGGTATAGCACATCGGGCCGAACACATTATCCTATAGAAAGAAAAGAAACCAGTAATGGTAATGCTGCCCAGCAATTTCTATTCGCCCGTTTGAAATTTCTTTAAGGTTGCTGAGAACCTTCGGCGGTCGGGAGCACACGTGGTGTTTTAAAGCAAAACTTCACTACTTTCGTCCAACGGTTTTGCCGAGGATGCGCAAGTTAATCTTTTGACCGGAGACATCTTCCCGGCGACACACCCCTCGAAGCGCATCGCGTGATTTGCCGGGCCGTTGTTGGCGCAGGCTCGCACAAGACTCCATTTTAAGTCGTTCTGCTCACATCGCGGCAGCTCCCATTGCGGCGGCGGCGGCGGAGCGGCCGCTCAGCTGATCGACGGCCGACCAATCCCGCAGCCTCGCACGCATGCGCCGCTGGGCGTCTCGGGCGATGTGACTCGTCTTGAGCCACGTTCCCCGTGAAAGAGAAACGCCGCGTTCGCGGAGAATGAAAGCGAGGCCGGGCCTCCTTCTGTGAGCGTTGCACGGGACCGAACGGCTTTGAGCCGTTGTAGGCAGTACAGCTGCATCAAAGGTTGACCTAGCGAAACCAAGACTCAACCAGCCCAAGCCAATCTTTTGCTTTACATATCCAAGGTTGGCTGAGCTAAGCCGCTTCCATTTTTTTTGCGCTGTTGGTGGGAGGACATTCGGTACCAAATAATAGAGGCTGCAGCAATGGGTCCTCTTAGCCTCTTTTGTTACTTTATTCTACTCTCACTTTGCTTAGTTCAAATTCTCTCTTGGAGGTACACTTCGGCATTCAGTCAATGGTTTCGTTTATCCGAGTTACAATGCAAACGGGAAGTGTTCGGCCGGCTGTTCCGCTACCTGAGACGACTGGCATCACGCATCGGCTGTAGGTCACACTGCCGTCTGAAAGACTAAAATGCCAGGACCGAATCAGCCGTATAATTAAATGTTGCCTTTCTCTCTCTACTCTATTTTTTTCACTCCCCTCTACTGCACCTCCTCCGGAATGGGTTTCATGCAGGTGAGCTCCCTGCCAACTTCAATAATATCCCCAGCGCACTTCATTTCCAATTACTTTTCCTCGAAGCCACAACAACATGACATGATGGCGCTCATCCCATCGTAAGATAATGCTGACTAAGTTATGTTCTTTAACATTATCGTAACGCCACGCCCTTGCTATTTCACTGAGGCACTGCCTGTCTGCAACATTATAAAGAAATACGGTGCTTGTTTTCTTGCGAGGAGTAATTTGATCATTTGGTCGATTTGACTGGACGCAGGGGACGTGGCCTACCTCCGTGCTCTTGTCATGGATGACCACCGGAAGCAAGGTTACAAAAACTGCCGCATCACTATCCTCAACGACTTCATTTTCTACATTATCGTCACCATCGGAACCCGAAAGGGCAGTCCATTCGTCCAGGCCTTGGATGACGTGTGCGTTTTGCGCTAATCTCTTTGCATGGTTTAATAGTGTGCAATTACAAAGCGTTCTGTTGGCCTCTATAATAATTGTTTGTGAACTGTGGTTCATGAAAGGTGTACTTGTGAACACGCAACACAGAAATAGTTCTTAAACTAAGTGCATTGACATAGTATCAGCAAATTACCGGATGAGAAACCGAACTTAGCGCGAAAATTCAGCGTTTGGCTGTTCATGCAGGTCCTCTGGCGTGAATAATCGTTATTTTTGTAATTGTCACACATTTGTGATATCATGATGAGCGAATACTGAAATAGTTTTCCTTAGCTTGTGGCTCCTTTAATAAATTCGCTGCAGCTTAATTTTCTCACCGCGGTTATCGTTCGTTGTGGCTTAGGACATAAAGCGGTTCAGTGCTCGTGTTCTAAAAAACCTTGGTGTGATGACGGCTTCCCAGAAGCCCGGGATTCCTGCTTCCCCTACCGTAAAGTGCCAGTGATGGTGGTAGGGGGCATTGTTACTCCTCAAGGATTTAGTACTCATACGTACGTCACTCATCATACGCTCTTCAATGCCGTTGTTGACATATTATGCTTCCTCTTGCACGAAGGAATTGCTTAGGTGACTGTCCAGCAGTACCGTGGTCATTTTGTCCCCTCTTCAAAGCATGCAACCCCGGTAAACAACCCACAAATATATCATGCAGTAAACCCAACCACATACCCCTTCCAAAAGATAGAAAGTCGCCGAATTAACTGAGTGGGTGATGATCAGTGGAAGAAGGGTTAGAGTGTTTCGGAGTGCTGCGGATGGATAAGGCCGTGTTATGCGATTAATTGGCATGACGAATAGGAATGCGTGATGTTTCAAATGAATGATTTTCATGAGCACGCAGAGGTACCGTCTATTCCCACAGCAAGTTGGAGATGAGGGTCCGCTGGGGTACCTGCTTCAGAGTTCTAAGACGTCGTGCTGGCGTGGCAGCTGCCAGGTCCCCTGGCGCGTACGCGGCGAGGTGACAATGGGTAAACGGAGGTGAAAGGGGAAAGGGTGACTTTCCATTTATATGTAGTCCCTTTATTTCTGGTATGCTTTAGGAGGATAAATTATTGACTCATGAACACGCGGTTTTCTGGGAGGACACAGATTTATAAAACGCAGGAAATCTCGTGCCTTCCTACGCTTCTGGACAATTGAACTCCTCGATAGAAGGCACTTTCTTCTGGCTAACGCGAGCTGAATTTGGCTAAACTTCATGTAATTCCAGAAATATTGCAAATCGAATTCGTTACTGCTTTTAAATGTGCCACTAAACCGGCCGTGTGAATAAACGCCACGAATGTTCCAGGGCACGGGGCTAGAACCTTTGGCCAGGTGTACCAATCTATAGCATTACTGCTACTCCGCCGCCGCATAGGGCTGGTTGAGTTAGCAGAACATCAGAGGGCTACATGGGCGCTGCAAGATGTGGTAATAGGGCGTGAAATGCGAGCTACCGCACCTACATATCAGAAATGAGTTACCGAAGAACCAGTGAGCAAACTATGGGCTATTTTGCACGTTACAGATTTTGGTACATACATTATCCAGCAAGACTTTGCTTTCTCTCCGTCTGCGATATCCGGGAAGCGTGTGCCTTTCTGTCCACTCTATCTATGTGGCCACGATCCCAGCCATTGGTCTTGAGTTAGCTAAACTTGCCCTGCGCTTTAGCAGACGGGGAGCAGGAAGGCCAGCCAGCTCAAATGTTGCAGGTTCAGACGTTTCAGGCCATGATAATTTTTTCATACTGTCGTGATGAGCATTCAAGGAGCTCTGTCTTCGCGTAGCGTTTAGCTAATAACTACCATCTTTCATCCCGTAAAAACATGTGCATGCTGTCCGTCTTTTGGTGTATCCATGTAAAAAAATAAATGTCCTTTCTACCATCGGTCCAATTAAAGAAAAAAAAATACCGTAAGTCCACTCACCGCCCTTTGGACTCATTTTACGGGGAAGCTTAGCACAAAATAGAGCTTTTTAGCCGTATAAACACCGAAAATATTCTACGTGCTGGGTATTTTGCATGGATTGGACGCACCGACGTACACGAGCTATTTCTGCTCACCTTCCCTTTAAAAAACGCGCAGCATGGTTGAACATCTCTCCGTGCTGTTTCCACATTCAGAAATGATATATCTGAACACAGAAACAACGCCGAGACATGTTTTAACTACTTCCGGAAGCTTGTTGAATTTATTTTATTCTGCGGGGTATCAGAGGCACACACATAGGCATAGGCACACGAGCAGACAAAACAGCTGGCAGAGTTGATTTTTCTCGCGATAACTCTGCCGAAACGGCTATGTTTTTCAGAAGCCGTGACTCCACCAGTCCGCGCCGTACCCCAATCTCCTGTTTTCTTCCCCACACTTCCATGGTTGCAGCCTTATGAAGCTTCGCACCACGGGCAACCACCACTACATGTTGACCGACCACCAGGAAAAGCAGCACCCCTGCATCCGTGACTACGACGCCGAGGTGGGCATCCTCACCAAGCCCCTCGGCCTGTCCGAGCTCGAGAGCGCCTTCCTCCTGCTGCTGCTGGGCACCGCCGCCTCTTCGCTGCTTGTGCCCATCGAGTTCGTCGCCAACTGGGCGCGCACCCGACGCAGGGCCAGAAAGCTAACGCCCCCTACACCGCCCACAACATGGCCGGCCCGGGACAAGACCAAGGTAAGACAAAGCGTGGTGGGTTTGACGAACTTCAGTTCTTTAGGAAGGGGAGCATTCAGATCTTGGGGAAATTTAAGTAAAACTTTTTTAGGAAAAGCTTGTATTGCCAAATCGGGTCACCGTCGGCGTTGCTGGCGCTGCACGCCAAATCGTCCTCCTCCCACCTTCTCTCTCTCCGCGCCCGGAGCTGGCCCCCTTCACCCCTTGGCTGGAGGCCGCTATCACAAGTGGCGCGCCAGGTCACGCAATACTCCCAGCCAATCACAGTGTCTCCATCTCCTCCGGAGAAGAAAAAACCTTGGTTACCACGCTCCGCCTTTTTTTCTCGCCCGTTCAAGGCAAGCTGCGCCATAGATAGGCGCAGCTTGCCCATGGCGCAGAGTTAGTTCGTAGAGTTTGTAATTACATTTCAGAACAAATTCGCGATAGCAGCCCGAAAGGAAGAAATGTAGAATAGGCGTACTGAATTCACAAAATGCGTGAAAAGCTCCGCAAGAAACTGGTAAACTATCAAAGCAAACGGAGGAACTCATTGAGAGAAAGCCAGGAAGTTTTACGTGAGCATGAGGAGCATAGATCAATTGGGCAAAAAGGAGTGCAGAAGTTAGAAGGTATTTGGAGTCTGGACATCTTGTCGTTTGTTTCAATCTTAGGAACCCAGTTCACCCTACACGAGGCGGGATAATTTTTGTGAACTCGAAGCGAGGTGAAGGAACGAGGCGCACTGTTAACGCTGCTTCTGCGAGGCCCCTTTGAAAAAGTAGAAAAACAGAACCACAAAACTGACAAGGAGTAAGCGAGTTGCTACAGTTGCCAAAAAATTATTAACAGGGGCTGGGGCAGTGGCGTTGTTGCCTACATGATGGCAAAGATTGGACAAGCCCATAACAAGGACGGAGGTTTGCGGATAACGACAAAGTTTGCTGCCAGTAAACGCCAGTTGGGCTTGTTGGTTGTAGATGATGAAACGTTTCCAGCGCAGAACAACAAGGACGAAAGTAGAAACAAGACAACACGAGCGCTCACTTTGGAATACCTTACTCGGGAAAACACAGGAAGCTTATATATCAGTCAACTTTGATAAAAAGACAACAAGAAAAAAAAAGGAAGAACGCACAGAACCTATGGGGCACTTGGCACGTGAATATTCCTTTCGACGTTGATATCCAAGTGTCTAATGTGTTTTATGCGGTATTTCTGTTTATTGACCTTTTAGATGCGAAGCATCTCATGCTCGGGGCTGTGTCCCCCCCTCCCTCGTTTTCGTTGTCCGCCATCCACACTCTACTGCGCATGCGCGTCTCTTCAGCCCCGTCAGCGTTTGGGCTGACGTAAGCGCAGTCCGCTATAAAAAGAAATAGGCGGCGCCCGCTTTCGATCCCACGACTCTCTGACCGCAACGGGAGGTACGTGGCGCTCGTCCCACTGCGCTACAAACCGAGACAGGAGCATGTGCTACGAATGCGCCTTATGTCCTTCACTCATTCAAACTACGTCAAGAAGCTACTGATACAACGAAGGCACGCGAAGCTGAACGTCAACGGAAATGACGAACTGAAAACTAATGAGAACTTCAGTCGACCCAAGGCTGCTTCGCCTACTATTCAGGGTTTACCTACGGGAAGATGGTGTAATTTTTTTGTTTTTTTTTTGTTTGTCTTTTTATCAAACCTGACGCATATGTAGGTTCTGTGGTTTCCCCATTAGGGTAGTTGAAGGTCAGCGCTCTTGTTGTTTCGTTCCTTGTTTCGTCCTCGTTGTTCTGTGCTGCAAACATTTGATAAAGCTTGCTGTGTCCAGTGGCGAAATTATGCGCTCAGGGGCGAAACTGGTCACATAATGAACAACATGGACGATATAATGAAAGTAGCGGAAAAGTAAAAGTTCGATGTAGAGTTGTGCGCTGGCAACGTTAGCTCTCAAAAGTAGCGCTGAATCTATTAACTGGGTTCGCAGCGCTTAAGCAGCAACTGTATAGGAGGCGCAGAAGGCGTCTTAAACGGAGAGAGAGAAACCAGCTGGAGACGACCGAATACCCGTCAAACACCTCAAGGATGATGGAGGCATTGTAGCTTGCAAAATTTTCAGAATGCCTCATGATTTTAGAAGTACCCGTATCCTAAAAGATTTCCAGCAGAATCATCATTAACAGGAGAGGTAATGTCAGACTACTTCCTGAAAAATTGCCAGCGGAATCATGATTCACAGGAGCGGTAATATCATACTACTTCAGAAAAAAGTACTTTTTCCACCATTTTCAGAGCTGGGCTGCAGTGCATTGCTTGCTGGGTGCAATATTGGTCGTGATCTCGGCTATGAAGCTCGTTTAGCTGGTGTAGATGAAAAATATAAACGCCCATGTGCCAGGGTATCAGCTTAAGTTAACCATCCCAGTTCATCTAAATTAGTTCTGCCTACCCTCCCCCACCACCCGCCAACGGCGCACCTAGTTGCCCAAAAATATCTACGGCGCCAAATTTGAAGTTTTTGTAATGTTGGCGTGAAGTTTAAGCTTCCTTTAAATTCTTATACGCTGCATAATAAAAGACCACGAATTAGTACTTACAATGACGACAATACGTTGTAAGAGAAGCCGTTATGTTAGGTGCAACAAAAAGGTCTTCATGTCTAGTCCTCGAGTTCTGAAGCTGCCTCTAGGTAATGATGTGTGTGCCTTGTTGACGCAGGGGTGCCGTTACATCAGCTTGCAGTACGGCTGGAAACGGGCCAAAGATCGCATTGGACAACGGTCGGACCCGGAGGCCATGTACTGACCGACACCTATCCAGCATTCGGCCATTTCGGAAGGCGGCCCCTGTACTTGAGAGACGCACCGTCCTTCCCATTTTACGAGGGCTGCCAGCCTAGCATGGTGCGGGTTAATGAGGCACCGTCGTCGCAGGTACGACTCGAGATGAAGAAGGGCCATATCGTCATCGTTGGCGCCTGGCCATGACCAAGAGTAAAAGGGGGTGGAAGTAATGCACGGGCTTCATAGTATTATCCCCGGAGTGATGTTCACCCCCACCATGCTGTTTGACCCTTGCACTGAAGGCCACCGTCAGTCCCAATTCTCCATCCACATCGTGGTCCCCATCGTAGAGGCTTGCGCCCATCATGGTACTTCTTCTAAGGGGCACAAGAACCTAAAACAAGCCTGCGATCGATGCTTGTACTATTAAGTTGCGTAATTGGTATCGCTAACGTTACCGAGCACTCACAAAAGGTCCCGAAGTTTTAAATATATAAGCTCTTCTATTCGCTGTGTAACGTTCGGTACATAGGTCTTTTCTCTACGCGGAACCAGACGACACTTCCCAAAATGTGGTTTTATCGACACTGCAGTCAGCCAAGCAGCTACCCCAAAGACGTTTCCTATCCAGATTGGTCGACGAGCACATCAGAACTCGAAGAACCCGATTTGAAGCCACAATCACAAAACGCGTCTTGAAAGAAGCGTGTACCCTTTTTCATCCTGGCAAACACTGCCGCAGACCGAAGCATCACAACGACTTCAAAAGTACTCACCAGCACGTCACGTGTTTAAACATATGCACACCAAAATTGCACTTTGCTTAAGGACCAGACTCTTGCCCCTTATGCACCGTTGGAGCGTTTAGCCCATAAACGTCAGTTGTCATGCAAAAAAATATAGGAAAAGCACTGGAGGCTTCTTAGAAATGCAGGTTTAGAACTTTCAGCTGTTTTAGCCTCTTTTCCAAGAATCGGCCATTCTAAAACAATTAAGTTCAACAACCTCCAGAGCTACAGCTACGGTCACCAGCGAACAGATCCCTCAAAGGACATGAGTCCGCACACGCCGCTGCCCGCGCCCGTACACGCCGGGCCGTTTCCAAAAATGGAATGAAATTAAAAGATGAAGACATGCTCAGGCCCACGCCTCTTACGCCGACATAATCGCCCACAAACGGCACGGGCGCCAGCAGCTCACCCACGCCTATCCAGAACCGAAGCTACCATTTTCCGACTACTGCATCCCCAACCCACATACGAGCAGTAGGCGGCACAGTTGACCAGCTACGACCTCTTTTCCCACGGTTGTCTGGTCTGGAGGACCTGGGTGGCCAACGCAGGTCGGGGTAACGAGGACTAGAGGAAACCCACCACCTGGCGGGTGCCCAGAAATCAGCACCTAAAGTTCACATGAATAAACTGTACTCTCCCTCCTACTCGTCCACCTCCTTCTCTCGGTAAAATATTTTACTAAAAATATTACCAAAAAACGAGGCACGGAACTCGCGGCTTCAAAGGGACCCTACAACCCTTTTTTTCTTAATCTGAATCTTAAATGCTTGCAGAACGTAGTCAACGAATGCATCAACTACTTAGATTAGGTGTCGGAAAAATCCTCAGCCAAAAATTACTGATCTATGCCCGTGAGATAACTTAGAATCTGGCTCAAAAGATTTTTTTACTCGTTTCCGGTCATGGCGTTCTTCGACCGCTCGAATTCCTTCATTACAGCGATGTAGCTCCTATTGGTCAGCTGTTCTTCAGTTGCCAACAATGAACGCATTCGTTAGCATGTTAAAAAGATCAAAGATCAAAGCAGAAAGACCAAAGCAGAAACAGAAGGCAGATCTGGTGCGACGAGCAAATCACGCAGTGCCGCTCCGTGCGGGCAATGACAACAGCTTTCGCAGTGCTTCCAGACGCGAAAGAAAGAGTGAAAGCGTTTATCGCAAGCGGTGCACAGTCCGTTTAAAGTGACTCTGCAACACTTTCGATAAGCGCTTTCACTCTTTCCTTCGCGGCTGGTAGCACTGTTCAAGCCAGCGCAACCAAGAGCTTAAACATCTCTGCTGTTAAAAGAGCAAGAGGGATAAGACGGACCTTTGGGAATGGCCTCTCCTGTCGATCGAGATAAGGTCTGTTTCTAGGCCCTGTAGCGTAAGGCCAGCATTTGGACTAGTAAGAAGGTGCCCCGTAAGAGTAATTCCTGTGCACAGCATTGCCGCTGCTTACGTTATAGAATATGGCATCGTGGGGCATGTAGTAGGAACATTTCGTGATGGGTTGTCGAATGTCGACAGGGGTTGTCGAAACTCGAAAGGCCAGTGGTCTACTGGTAAAGAATGGAGTGCCTTTTGTGCCTACTCCCAAAACGTTGTCGCTCATCAAACTTGAGCAAAAAGCCAGGCCTGTATCGCCCCAACAGTTGGGCCAACAAGGACAACATTTCATTCTTCCTTTGTGCCCCCAAGAGAACTTTATTAAACACTCGTACAATATACACTTCACATAAATACCCTTCTTTTTAAACGAACAGTGCTAGCTGTCTCTGACCCGTACTTCCATACATCGCTACCACTTCAAAAACATTGCATAGAGTATAAAATGTAAGCAATCTAAATGTGCGTCTCGGAAATAAAACACGTTTACATGGTGAGGTGAGGTGCAATGTATTTGCGATATATTTACCAAAATTTAAACACATGCAATATTATGAAACCATAAGCATCCCGACCAACTGCTGGCATCGTCTTGGTAACGTGAATTACGCGAGTTGACCACCACCACAAAAAAATTGTTTGTCAGAACATGGCAAATACAGCATTCAAGAACACAGAGAACTCACAGTGCAGGCAAGAAGGTGAAGAAACCCGTAAGTTCTGTTGAAGTGTGACCTCTTCAACCCGGAATTCATCTGAGATTGCCTTGTCATCCAGTGCTTCATCGCGTCGTAAATATTTGGCTTTCGAGAATGCGCGAAAACTGTTAACAAACTCTCAGTACGCTGGCACACCGACACACAAAGCTGCGGGTAATCATGTGCTTGCGCCGCCATGCGTTTGCTCATGCGTCTGCGTTGTTAAGGCGACGCTGCAGTGGCTACGTCGGGATCCATGAGATCGCAGTACTTGTCTGTGCTGGCGCCCGAAAATCACATCACATGACTGCAGCGAGGTGTTCGATGTACCAAACTATGCCCCAGAGAACGCGAAGTAATACCTTGACGCCAAATGCTGTTACGTGCCGCGCCATACGGGCTACTTAGACAGGGTCGAAATCGTCGCACGGCTAGGTAGAACGGCAGAAAACTTTGTTGTCTACGTACGCGCGCAACTGCGTGGCAGCGTCGTCTTGGGCCGAGTCTAGTAATAAGGTTGAATAACATAGTCATGAAAATTATATATTACTGCAGCCAAGACATTATTCGCAAAAACAATTTTTATGCATGGGAAACTCCGGCTATAGCCTAACAATTCGGCATGCATACACACACACATACAAAGGAATTAAAACTGTCTCCCTGGACACAATAACCATTAGGATGGTTTAATCATACAAGATAAGAGAACACATAAGTATTGGCAACCCCTCAGAACATATTGTCATATTTTGCAGACCTTACAAAAAACATTCGTGCACTCTTTGCGCGAACCAGTCTTTGTTTCCACGCAAAACTTGCAACAAGTTCACCAGCCAGAAGCAATACAGATAGCCCAAGCAAAGCTAAAAACCAGGCGAAAAACTCTGCAAGTTCTGAAAGCTGGGTAACCTGTTCTTCAGCGACAACGGTGCTACAACTGAAACTTCTTTCTTTTTTCCGTCGTATAAAGCAATCTCGTTGATCATTGAAGGCATGTAAATTAAGTCCAGTCTCAAATATTCTTTCAAGCAGGTGACGGTAGGCGTCAGCGTGTGGGAAATCTTTTCTCGTAGGGGTGGAATACAGCGCTAAATTGAGCCGCTCGCGAGACTCGACAAGATCCGGGCCCAGGTTGCTTTCTGAGCACTCTTTGCGTGCAGTCGAAAAGCACACGAAACCTGGCTTTTTAGCACAGCGGAAGCAGTCGGGCACGTATTTGAACGTCAGTTTAGCCTCGCCTTCATTCCTTATGTAGGCCTTCCGAAGCTTTGCAAACAATGTCGCGTCATTCGCTCGATTTCCGTCCCGAAGATGCCAGTAGGATGACGAGCCTTTGACGACGCACGGGAGTAATCTTCTCCTGTCCAATTCTGCGTGGAGTTCATCCACAGTATCTACGTGGTTCGGTGGTAATTTGGCTGTTAGACGAGATGTCAATTCACCGCGAAAGTACCCTGAAAACGGAAAAATTCCCATGAGCCAGACAGCGAAAACTAGTTTATGGCTGCAGATGTAATGACGACTGGAAGGCCTTCCATTCGAGTCCCAGGTTTCGTCGCATACTGACAGGAATGTTCCAACGATAGAGAGAAGTGAATCCGCTAGGACCTGAGACAAAGAATTACGGTCAAGCTGTAGAAAACGACCGAATGAAAGGGCTAACCATGCTACGCTAGCAGTCAGCAGAAGCAGAGTGCAAGCAGCTTTCGAGCTTGATATTATATCGAAAAGAGACACAGTCTTCTCCTCTTTCACTCGCCACGCGTAGAAAGTGTAATGCCGGTATTCGAAGACGTTCGGAAACAAAACGTATTTAGACTTATCCGTGTCCATTTGAATAAGCGCCATAAGAATGTCCGCTTTGCCTCGAAGCATATCGTCAATAGATGGACTCATAGCATCGTAGTGTCTGACCCAAACCGTCGCATTGAGCTCTGAAAGAATCTCGAACACGACGTAAAATTGAACCTCATTGCATGTTGTTAGACTGTACTGTGTTGAAGATATCTCCGGCAGACATGCGACTGCCATGCTCTGGCTTCCAAAGGCTTCTGACCACTTCGTCTGGCGACCGATTTCCGCCGTACGACATCTTCGAGAGAACACCAGTGGTCTTGGCACGTTCGAGAACAATTCGCTTCTTTTGCTTCGCGCGGCACCCAATTTTGTGTCTTCATCGCAGGCATCGTACGTACCTTTATATTTGAAAAGCGATTTTATGCGCCCTACCAGGTGATTTTCGTCGTATTCAACAACCCAGTCTAGAGCGTACAAGCTGGCTGGATGAAGTGTCAATAATGCGCTCTCTACGCAAGAGAACGTTCTTCGGGATACCTTCAGGTGCACAAGTGTTCGGACATTGCGTTTCGCGTTGTCCTCCAGGAAACTGCGGAAATCGGCAACTTTGTTGGACCAACTAGTCAATGCTTTGGGAATAATGCGAGAAAGCGACACACCAAGCCCATCCGTGTGATTGTTGCACGACAAAACTGAAAAGTCATCGTTCGCAGCCAGCCAATGCTCAAACCGCGTCCTAGTGAGTTCATGCTTTGGGTTATGACGTTCGATAGCGTAATTGATGTGGCACAGCATAATTATCAGGACAATTCTCATAGCCCGTTTATCAAACGGCATGGCTAACAGAGACACTCCGTGCAAGCACTTCTGTGTCAGAATTTGCGGTTGATAGTTATAGACCGACACGATGACCTTGCTTGCCGTTTCGCGAGAATTGTTTAAAATTTGTGGCCCAAATGACAGCACCGCGCAGTAATAGGCAATTGACCAACATATAAGCGTACCAACACTAATGGATTATTTTTGAAAAGCAACAATGCCCTCGTAACAACAATCGTGCCTTCAGCTTTGCCATGTCAGTTTGAGGGGATGTTCTCGGGTGCCGAATCTTACATTTCAACTGTCCTTTGCTCTTGCTTTCCTCTCAACGCATTAACGCAAATGCCGACATTTCCGAGCTTCGTTCCCGAAGGTTTTTTTGTGAAGTTATGAGCTCACATTCACGTTTTTCCTGTTTGTACAACCGGACAAGGCAAACACGGGTAGTACTTTTGCCTTGGCCTGTTAATTTGCTGCTGGTGAATCAGATAGGCAGCAATCTGCCATGATATTAAAACACTGCTGGACTAATAAAGTGATCGGTCCGAAAATACGAGAAATCGTTGGGAGTAAGTCAAACCCATACCTTTAAAGCAAGCTGCAAAAACAGAGCAAACTGCTCCAGCCTCAAAGTGGGGAAGCAATTGGTCACAAAAAAAAAAAACAGATTTCGAAGCCAACTTATGAAAATCTGCGGTCTATTCAATACGAACACACGGCTTCATCTTAATTATTCTAATTATTAGAATACCGTAGATAGTCTACAAATTCTACAAAGCATCATCAGGGATGCAATTCATTTTTCTTTTGTGCTTCTAATTTTCCCGTACTATTTTTGCTGCCACAATTTTTTTCTTTCAGCCTATTTACTTGTGCGGAACTAGCAGTTCGTTCTTCGTTGTCAGACCGGTGTTAGAAGTGACAGCATTTGCTCTAACCGAAGTGAACCACAAATTATGTTTATTTCTACCATTAAACCTCAACTTCATCATCATACAAGTTATCGTTTTTCCCTACTGGAAAAACGCGTTCTGGCGACATTTCTCAACTGATCTCAACAAATAACCATAATGGTCCCGAGAGAAAGCGTCGCAGCATATATTAGTGATATTCCTCAGTTCGTAAAGTAGACGCAGAAAATACCCTCGTAAAAACTGGGATGAATACGTCGCACAAAAGCACTCTATAGCTCTTTATCCCGTGAGAATATCCGAATAAATCCTGTTGAAACTATTCACAACGACCGACCAGTTTTAGCTTGGAAACGATTATTACCACCTAATTACATTTCACAGTTTTTTGTACCGAAGATACAACTGCGCCATAAAGCAATCAGCAGTGAGGTACTGTAAATTAATTTTTAGAAATATATTTGTGCCTTAAAAACAGCAGTCACTCCGGAAAATAGCTATTTGTCGAAGATGTCAAGGGTAACGGCCACAGTGACAATTATATATATTGCCTGATTTGTCACATTTGACTGAGAAAAGACGTGACTGTGCATGTAAACGATCCTACAACAGCTTGAAATTCGAAGCCACAAGTAGTACCATCCGTGAACTTACGGTTGGGCTGAATGTTCTGCTTTAAACTTCTCCTAGCAACAGACCCTTCTACGCTGCTCTAAGAAACGTGACACGCGCAGAACGCAGTCGAAAGTACTTCAATATAATAACAAAAAGATATTTGATTGATATCAACCACGCATTATCTTATGTGATATGCTTTTACAGTCATTACTCGCCACAAGAGCAATCGTCCGAATGTCTGCCGAGAGCTCCAACAAAATGTCGTTGTCGACCTCACCAAACTCCAACCATCAATAGTAAGAACTGGCAGAAGCAGACAAAAAAAACACTGGCCGAAAACCTTCCATTGGTTGAGCCTCGTAGTTTCTGGCTATAAGTGGCATGCCACAGCCCGGAGAAGTACCGATGCCACTTTGCGCGTAGCACTACTTTACGCTCGATACAAGAGAGCCGCCGCGTGAAATTTCCGGCTCGCAAATACAGGTGGAAAACGAAACTGAAGGCCAGCGGGTTTTAAGACTTTTTGATTGGGTATTCTGGCATCGGTGGAGTGCTCAGATTAACTTTTGGTGGGGTGACGGGAAAACCGAAACTTGTGTGTCCCGTAATTAAGCATGTGTAATTACAGGTCCTTCAAGTTCTGCAGCGTACTGTCCAGAGGTATTTCCTTCACTTGAAACAATATGACGCCGCGGTCCTATCGAGAATCAGCGGTGTCGCGCCTATGTGATTACACAGGTCGAAAACAGGTGGTTTTTACAGCGTATACATCCGTTGAGACGCGCATCTGTGTGTAGTCCCTCGCAAGCGTGCTTACATTTCGTGCCCGCTGAAATCGGTCAACATCAAGTGGGGCTTGCTATGAACTGCAGCCGCTGTGCACGACAGCCATATTAACGAGTAGGAGCAGGGACTTTTTGTTCCCACGAGCACTTTCGCAGGAGTGAAGATTGGCGTGACGTTAAGAGAAAAATGAAAGCCAATCCGCTCAATGTGCAAGCTGTCGGAAGTGCAGAGCAGTGATTCACCATAACGGGCTATACCGCCGTTATCCGCTCACTGTTACTACCCCAAGCAATTCAAGCTTCCCGCCTTCGCAGTGCTCGCGCGCCCCCTGCCTGAAACTGCGCGAGGCAGTTTCCTTTTGTGTTCTTTTTGTGCTTGTTTAATTTCGCATGCTTGAGCTCTTTCTTTTTATTGCGGAAGTTTGCTATTCAGCATAAGGTGAAATTAAATGTACAGATACACCCCGGATTCCCGAAGTAATCGAAGCAGGGGGCCATGATGTGGTCCTTGAATCCACGCCATGAAGTCTGGCGGACGTCCGGGGCGCGGGCCGCAGGTGGCGATGTGCACAGCGCGTAGGCTTCGCAGAGCAGGGCAACTCCACACCAGGTTGCTCTGCTGTAGCCTGGTCAACTGGAGCGGGGCAAAAGGGGCAGGTGGAGTTGAACCGGGGCATGGTATTGAGGAGGCCAGGACCTCGTCACAGCTGGCGTGAGGGCGACTCCCAGGCGAAGACGTCTGAGCAGGACCTCATCTTGGCGAGACAACCCGCCAGGGAGATCTGTCCCGCGCGGGGGTATGAGAGCGCGCGCGGTGCGCCGTGGACGTTCTTTTGTACTGGCAAGGCGAACACCGTTTGACGAAGGTGCAAGACGAGCTGGATATTGCACATGCACTGGGTGTGTTCCGGCATCTGCAGCCTGCATTGCGGGGTGGCTATTCCGTTGGCGCCATGACACGCGCACACGACAGCGTCATTTGAACGCGCCATTCTTTTCTTGCGCGGCTGGAGCCTTTCTGCGTCATTTCGAACGCGCCATTTTCTTCTTGCGCGCATAGTCTTTTTGCGTAATTTCGAACGCGTCATTTCTTTTCTTTTTCGGACGTTTTTTTTGCTTACTACCGTAAACACCAGTTATACGAGTGTTACTAACTAAATGAACGCGGGCGCTGCCGGTTAGTTACGTATATTTTCCCTCAAATGTACCTGCAGTTTTCTTTCCACTAAACAACGAGGAGATGTATGACAAGTTCCAGCGGTTCACGGGTTTCGAACGCTTATGACTATATAAACCCCTTGGCTTTTGGAGCCTCAGGGTTACACTGCGACGACAGCCGCTACGACGGAACACCGTGCACGTGGCTCTACTTGCGTCCAGCGAGCGATCTACGACGACAAGGCGCAGCCCTGAAGTGCTCTGCACTTAAAACAGCAAAATCATCTGCAGTGTTTGCACTGTGAACAGTAGCTGTTTCCAGACAATCCAAGCACAATGTACTATCAAGAATAACACGATGGAAACTCTGTCGAATCACTCATCCTCAATTCCGACAGCTTTCACATTTGGTGGAACTACTTAAATTTCTTGACGCTTCAATTCCTCTCCGCGTTCAGTATGGGAAATATAACGGTTCGGTTTCGTGTTGGAATTCAGCTCCGGCAAAAAAAAACAGTTTCGGTACTGGTTTTTGGTTCCGTTTCGTGTCCCTGCTGACGCATTCGTATATATGTCTTCAGGCTAAAGCCAAGGATACGATACGAGAAGTAGTTCGTCCTTTTTTATGCGAAAATGTGCAATTGTGAAATGCAAGAATGGCAAGCATCAACGTCACGCGAGGCAAAATGTGCATAGCCGGCAGCAGTTCACGTGGACACAACCGTCCTGGATACTCGGAAGACAAAGCACGAAGAAGGAACTGGAGATGGAGGGTATCTATACAACGAGCAGCTGGGCACATGAAGGTTTCTCTGGCCATCCACCTACCCTTTTATGTTAAGAGCGTGATCTAGGCTTCTAGGCTTGCTAAGAATCAATAAATAAATTTTCAATACGCTGTACACCTGCCAACGTGGGAACATGCGGCTCAGTGAAGCTGTTTTTTCTTAGCTTTTTCCGCGTGCCTCCAGCATCATGCTCTCTGTGATGCGAAATAAATTATTCTATATCTTTTATAAAATTCGCGCTAAAAACTATCATGCTTTGAGTTTTGTGACATCCGAAAATCAGTGCAATCATTCCTGCGAAATGCTGAAAAATAAAGAAATAACAATTTTTTTTTAATTCAAGAAAGTAATTACGAGCGATTCTAGGAAACCTAAGGAAAACCAAAAATTTTATATCTTATTGCGCAAACCGTGCTTTGCATATAACTTTATTTGTGTTTGGTGCCATCACCACGCTGTGCACATTTATCTTATCTTGTGCTAACACTGGAGCATATGTTAGTTCCTATTTGCATTAGGCAGAAAGAACACTTGTTTGGTAAGGAGACTGTAACAAGTTTGTAACTTTTGAAGACGTTTCAGATACTCTTCACAGAGTTCTTACCTTTTCTTGGTGGCCGTAAAAGAATAATTGTGTTCTTCTCTCCGAAGTGGCACGAGAGGCGACAGTAGCGGCGTCTATAGCAGCCACGTTCCGACCAGTGAAGCCTACGGTAACGCTGGAGCGAACACTTACGAGCTAGTCAGGAGTGCTGTCGCTGCAACTACGCCAAAATAGCGGTCACGCTAGGCGTCGTGTTAGGCCTGGAAAATAAGTGAAACCGAGAGCACACCCGCCTTCCTGACAACTAGAAATCTTGTCGGAATGTAGAAATAACGGTGCCGCGGAAACCTCGGTGTCTGTACTTGGTGGAGGAGTTCAAGGAAGCTGCCGGGCAGGGCGGTATAATTGGCGAAACAATGTGAGCCCGGTCATGCTCCAGAAGGAGGCGCGCTTGTTGGCTCAGGACGCAGGTGTTCATCAACGTGTGCTCACGTTTACTGCGTCCTCGTCGAATGTGGAGGTACGTCGTTTAGATGAGAGAAAAGGTCGTCTATATATCAGGTGTATAACTGTTTCAGGTACCTGAAGCTCTATTGTGAACTGGTGACTGCAATAATGATTCGGATGCAGAAGTACAAGTGTTGCGATTTAGTGGCGTTGATTTTTTTTCTCTTCAGCAAAATTATCGCCCGAAGATACCTTTTTTTCATAAACGACTCTAGAATATACCTCCTTAACTGAAGCCTTCCTCTCCCGCAGAAAAAAATGCCACCGCTATTAAAACTAGACTGCCGCCATATGGATCTCCACAAGTAGGGAACAGAAGTAAAATTTCCTTCCATTGCATCAAGTCCTAAAAGTCATCGCGACCTTTGGTCACAGGGCACCACAGTGCTCAAGAGGCTCTCGCTAATGGTAATCACTCAAGGTTGTCTCCTTCTCTTGGCCACTAAAGAAACCGGCTGTCTCCATTTTGGATAGCCTAAAAGCATGACGTCATATAAACAATTGCATACCAGTATATCCTCCACTGTACCCAGCGGTAATTCCTACTATCGCCTGGTGTATTTTTTACACCTACTCGAAACAAGCGCAGCTGAGCGAACTTGAGTGACAGCCAAGCCTGGTTAGCAGCAACAATTAGACTGAAGACACAGAAATTGGTTGTTGTTTTTTTTAGTGTCCCCAAGAAAACTTTACTGCACACACGGTTACAAATGAGAACACACTAAACACCACAACAATTCTTGTTGAACAAACAGTTCCATCTATATTGTTGACTATTACTTCCAAATATTGTTTACAGGAAAAGATTAGGATTACAAGTGTCATATGGGCCAGTGCATGTGGGCAATCTAACTAGAGGTTTTGGAAAAACAAGAAGCACACACGGTAAGATCAGGACTATCATTTTTCCAATTGAGTGCCGTTATATAGAAAAGCTTAGACATTGAAAAAGATGACCCCAGAATGATCTTGACAACTAGGTGGCATCTGGTGATGGGAATGATGCGTGTTCACCACATCTGCAAGCAATTTTCCTCTCACAGCAGAACACACACAGCATTCAAGTGTACAGTTGCCTCACCTTGTAGACGTATAGCGGTAGCAAGCACATTTCCCCTTTAAACGATAACAAAAGGGTGCCAGTGCAAGCAGGCGCTATAATGAGTATTTAAGACATTTTTTCGAAGCTTTTTAGAGCAAGACCTGGCTTACTATCAGGCGTCGAACACGAGAGAATATACAGTCCCTAGAACATACCCGCCACGGTGCTTCTGAACAACTCGTCTTTCCACACAACCACACACTTCGTGCACGCAGAATACTGCACGACGCCACCGCCAGCAATGCTACCCTGTTTTTAATAGTTATCTAGCTGCCATATAAGTAAAATTTCAAGTCCATCTGCTAGCAAAAAATCAGGCAGTCGGTTACTCAAACCAACAATGTGGAACCAGCCCAGCCGTACCTACATTGTGCTGTAATTGCAACACCTCATAATTTGGATAGCGGTACAATATCGCAGGAATCATGTCACGTCGCGTGTACATTTACTATTCACCCTTATCCTGCACTGACGACGTGGTTATACCACAAGGCGCATTGGTATATGAACCGAACACGCAGTGACGCCAGGCGTTCCCTACAAACGTTCAACGCGTTGGCGAGAAGTAATCCACCTGACCTGTAATTCAAGGATTTTGTTCGAAATATTCGGAATTGATCCCTTGCCGCATTGGTTGGGGCTGATTGTATCATAATAGTGCCTCGCTTTAAAGACTATTTTCATCCGTTGAGTGGTGGGTCTTGTGAGAGTAAATACAGAAGTTTTACAGAATTCCAGCAGTTGTTTGGGATATTTCTAAACCGTCCAAAGATTTCGCCTAGTGCGCGGGTATACAAAATGCCAGCAAGCGAAAACACAGGCAATCCCACACACTTAGAAGTTCCAGTTAAGTCACCGTGCTGGTGCACGATCACTCAGCAATTACTCCTGTAATTTGCCGCTGTCAGCCGTTTACTTCCGCTCATCCGCTCGCAACAGAAGGCGGCGAGCGAACGCGCTGTTTTTATGTGAATCTGGGCTGAAGCTTTATTGTATTTGCCATTGAGGCGGCCTCGCCGAAAGGTACTAGTTGTCCAAGAGCGCGGCTGCACGCAGTCCACTGTTGCATCTACATCACTTGGAAGATGCTTCACGCGTTTGTGTTGTGCTAATGAATTGATCATAGGAAAGACAAAGCCACCTCATATGCCGCGTCCCTCACCGCGCTGGAAGTTGGAACTCAAGGTTTGCATCTTTTTATTGGGCGCACCATACTCAAAAATTGATTCTTTCTCTGTGCTTGAAAAAAAATTTACTAGACAACACAAGTATTTGTGTAACTTCAGATTGTTTGTGTATTTTTAAACATTCTTTTGCAAATTTTAAAGACATGCCGCCAGCCGCCACTGGGTGGCTCTCAGTGTGGCTAACTGAACCTCATCCCCAGAACCAGTGGCAGCGTTCAGTAAACAGACACAGTGAAGGCGCTTCGTGCTTGTGTCGTACGTTGTTTGACGATTCTGCTTGAGTAGGAGGTGTTTGTTCTGCGAAATATTCGTTTTCTGTTTCCAAAAACGCCAACGGCAGCTTAAAAACCAAAGAACACGCCCACGGAGAATCGAACTGCCGACGTCTACAACATAAAGCTACCATTCTATCTCTCGTCGATACCAACAGATGGCGCCTCCGTACAAGATAGCTGGCTGCTTCTAGCGATTAAAAAACACATAAAGGAATAAGAAAGCCCGTAATTCATAATGTTTAAAGCAAAACTTTCTACCTCTACCAGCCAACGGTTCCTTCGTGGCATGCGCGACAATAAACTCCCAGCACGCTAGGGAGGAGGAGGTCGGTTTTCAATCACGGAGCACAGTGTATATGGCGTGGCGAATGGTAACCCAGAGTTTCCCGCGCGAAGGTACCTGCTCACACCGGCGGGCGCGTCGGCGGGACGGATTTGTCGTCTGCTTTAGCGACGGTTGTTTGGGCCTGTTTTGGCGCATCTTCGCGTCCATTGCGCGCTTCCTTCGCACGGCTTGATTAACTTGCTCGACAGCACCTCCTGGGTAACCGGACCCCACGGAATTAAGTGGTCGTACGGCCAAAATACGTTAACGATTGGTTTGCAGGGTGGGAAAACAAAATTTAGAGACCACATACAGCTATCTCGCCGCTAGACAAACGCTACCTTTTGCGCACTGCTTGCCACGAATGCGACTCCGTTTTCTAAATTAGTAGACACCAAATCGCTTGTGTTTTAACAGATATTAAAAAGGCGAAAGGAGCAACTGGTTCAGATAAACAGCGATTATAAAGGTTCTCTCAGCTTTGTCGCGTTCTCTAACTTAATAAACTTACTAGTTTAAATCGTCATAAATGGGAATCACTAAGCTCACATGCCGTATTGTTTCGATGTCTGCACTTGTGTCTCGCGGTGGTGTAGCCCCGAGCTAACACATCAGGATGGCTAGGTTCCGCTGTCTCACCCTTCGAAAGATGCCCCTATCCGTTTCCTTTCTGCCGACCCACGGCTGGGCTACAGTGACGGCGTCCGCCACTCTACCCCGGCCGTGGCCGACACTGCTGCGTTCGGGACACGACCCTGCGAATTCCAGGTAACGGCTGGCATGTTCTCTGGTTTCACTCTTTGTAGAGCCACGTGTGTGAATTCAAGTGACGTCGCATGGGCACTTGTTGTGGGTGTCGTTTAAAGCTTTGCTATCCAACCACCTTCAGAGCGTGGATTGGAGCCAATTTTTCTCTCCACAATAATCTATCTTTCTTGTGGGTGCCATTGTCTAACTGAACCATTTAAAAATACAATTGCAGCCTGTAAATATTTTAACTTTTGGTTTTCATCCAGAAGCAACTTTAGCTCCAATCAATAACCTTCAATAGATGCGGAAAAAATCGCAAAACAGTGCAGTGGAGCAGTAACGACCAGGATACTATGAGCAAAAACGCCGCAAAAAAATCACAGCGGTACCCGGAAGTACATTGCTACGATTTAAACAGCTACGTCTAGTTTCCTCTTTTTCTGCCTAACAGACAACTCAGTGGCGTCTTGCCTAGCGCGAGCCTCCCTTTGCCGCCACGCGAAACTTGTGACAAGTTCAGCGTCCAATAACACCGCAGATAGCCCAAGCAAAGCTGAAAACCATGTAAAAAATTCTGCAAGTTCGGAAAGTTGGGATGCCTGTTTTTCGGCAACAACGGCTCCGAAACCGAAGGTTACTTCTCTTTGCCTTCGATTACCACAATCTCGTGCAGAGTTGAAGCCATTGTGGTTAATCCCAGTCTCAAAGATTCTCTGCAGCAGGTTACCGTAGGCTCTCGCCTGCGGGAAATCTTTTCTCGTAGGGGTGGACATAAGTGCCAAGTTCAACCGTTCGCGAGACTTGACAATGTCCGCACCGAGGGTGCTGTCAGAGAAGTCGCCCAGTTCGGCAAAAATACACAAAAATCCGGGTCGTTGAGCGCAGTGAAAGCAGTTGTGCACGTGTTTGAACGTCAGCTTTGCATCACCTTCATTCCTCAAGTACGCCTCCCGCAACTTGGCATACAATTCTACGTCATTTGTCCGCTTTTTGTCGTGAATGCGCCAATAGAACGACGAACCGTTGACTACGCATGGGATTACTCTTCCCCTGTCTAATTCAGCATGGAGTTCCTTCCAGAGTATCTACATGATTTGGTGGAAGCTTGGTTGTTAGACGAGATGTCAATTCACCGCGAAAGTACACGGAAAACGGAAAAATTCCCACTATCCACAAAGCGAAAATTAGTTTGTGGCTGCATATATAACGGCGACTGGAAGGTCTTCCATTTGAATCCCAAGTTTCCTCGGATACTGACAGAAAGGTTCCAACGATAGAGAGAAGTGAATCCACCAGCACTTGGGAAAAAGTATTGCGCTCAAGCTGCAAAAAACGGCCCAGTGAAAGCGTCAACCATGCTATGCTTGCAGTGAACAGCAGCAGCGTCCAAGCAGCTTTCGAGCTTGATATCAGCGCCAGAAAAAGATACGGTCCTTTCATCTTTCGCCCGCCATGCGTAAAAAGTGTCGTGCCTGTATTCGAAAACGTTCGGAAATAGATCGTAGTCAGACTTATCTGCGTTCATTGCTATTAGTGCTAAAATAATATCTACATTACCCAGAACAATTTCTTGAAAAGCTGATTTAAGGGTAAGAAATTTTTTTACCCTGGCTGTCGCATTAAGTGTCTTCATACTGTCAAGCACAATCCGAAATTGTATCTCATTGCATGTTGTCCGTCCGTATTGTCCAGTAGATATGTGAGGCAAGCACGCAAATATGATGTTTGAGCTTCTCAACGCATCTGACCAGATCTTGCCGCAACTGATTTTTAGGCAACGACATTTCCGGGAAAACAGTAGCGGCCTTGCCATGTTCAAGGACAATTCACGGATGCTTCCCTCAGAATTTATCTGAACGGCTTCGTCGCAGGCATGGTAAAAGACACGATAGTTGAACAGATATTTCAGGGGCACTACGAGGTCACTTTTGTCGTAGTCAACAACCCAGTCTACAAAATACAAGGCGAACGTAACAAGCTTCAAGATCGCGCGTCTCACACAAGTTAGCTCTTTACGTGACACCTTCAGATACACAACTGTTCTAATATTGCGTTTAGCGTTGTACTCTAGAAATTTGTTCAAGTCATCTACTTTAGTGGACCAACGAGTCGATGTTCTGCGAATATTTTGTAGAAGCGTCACGCCAAGCCCAACCGGGTCATTTTTACAAGATAAAAATGCAATGTTGTCGTTCGTACACAACAAATATTCGAGCCGTGCCCATTCGAGTTCCTTACATTTGGGAAGATGTTTGAAAGTGCGAGTGTTCTGACACATCGTAAATATTACCAAACTTTTTATAACACATTTATAGAATGGCATGGTTAACTTGGATGCTTCAGGAAAATATTCACATGAGAACTGTAGTTTCGCCGTAATCGCACAAAGCAACACGTTTCCAGCCTTTTTTGCAGTAATAATTTAATTTTTTGACAGAAATATACGCTGCATTAATAGGAAATCTACATATATTATACACTAGAAAGTTTCAGTACTACATGCAAAGAAGGAATTTAGCGCTCATAATCAGAATCATGCGTGCGGATGTGAATTGGGCAGTTTACGAAGATGGAGGGAAGCTTACCCTGGAAAGCATATGTTGTTAAAAGCCAAATTCTAATTTGAAGAGCACTAGCACACTGCTTTTTTGTAAAATATCAATAAAATAATGACCTCAACATTGAATTTTATAAAAATTGGCATATATGGATTAGTTTGCATTTCTGTGTTGGCTGCTCCTAGTGCATTAATTTTTTAAGCCAAGAAAATGAGCACAAGTCACGCCGTGACCGGTAATATGACAGCGTAAGTTAGACAGAAACTCACTAATTGTATTATTGGAACATACGACGAAGCCTTAGACGCAAGCAACCAGATCACGTTATAATAGGTTCCAAACAAACAGAATAAAATGTTCCAAGCTGAATCCGAAGAGCGAATGCTTGCCAAGAGGTCGCACTGTTTTCTTAGCCAACTTCCAAAAGTCGCGATCGATATGAAAAAGACAGCTTTTTCACTCTACAGACTGTGCTCTCTGGGATGCATACGTGGCTGTTGTGATATTTATTTAAACAAAAACTTGTTGGCTCATGTATGAGTATTAAACTAGCGAATGTCAGTCATTTTTTGTGGTTCTGTCCATTTTAGTGCAGTTTGGTGCGGCGACCAATTTTCCCAGCCTATTTACAACTGTGGAAAGCAGTTTATTGGTAAGTGGGAACATGCTGATAAAAGTACACCATTCAAATTATTTATCAAACTTTAACATCCAATCTTTTTTTGAACCAATTAGAACAATTTTGCCTGATAGATAAACACAGTGCTGCTTAAAGGAGCATATTCTAGGTTAGAAGGTTACCGTGACGGTAGCTAAGAAAAGCCCTCACACTATCAGTTTAATCGCACGCATGGAACTGCTCACGGAAACAACAACGTACAGATGTGAAGCGTGACAACAGAGAGTGCGAAATCCCCCATAAACAATTTCCAAGAAAGCAGGGTAGAGCTTTTTTAGCGCATGGCGGTATTTAGCAGCGTTTTGAAACTATTCACGACGAAGCAGTATCTTCCCCTTGAGGCAAAGTTCACTAGTTACCCATCGCTTACGAAGATTTGACGTGCCGTATATGCCACTGGGCTATAGTAGAATGTGTTGTCAAACACTGTGGATTCCTTGTAGTAAAAGCCTGTCGCAAAAAAAGCCCGTCTAAACATCCCTTTTGTCGATGAAAACAACGGCAACAATGCTGAGTTCAATAGTACTTCCCTTAAAACACACAACTTCCCTTAAAATAGATCCTATGAATGCTTGGCTGTGAAAGTTTAAGCCAAGAGTAGAACCTTCCGTGCACTTACGCAAACGGTAAATTGTGCTTTTAAATTCTTCAAACAGGTGCGTAGACAGTGCTCACAGAGGATGCCGAGGTACACAGAGAACGCCGTAAAAAGTCATCCAATAAAATCACGAGAGGTTACGAGATTGACTATAATCAAATACCATCTCATGTAGTATGCATCACAAAAATCACGACTTCGCACAGAAGTAGTAACCCAAATGTCTGTTTCTGTTAGGCAACGAAAAGACTGTCGATAACAAGCTCACTAACCTCAGTTCCTCGATGTAGAGGCAGAAAAAACACCTTATAAAGCTGGCCGAGAACCTTTCATTCGTCACGCCAGCAGGATTTTCGACAATGGTGACGTTGCTCAATGCCGAAGCTGGGGGCACCGGCGCAGACGAAGTGCTGTAGTTGCGCTATACACCCAATACAGAGGAGCCGCTGCGTGAAATGTTGGGCTTGCAGATGCAGGTACGAAACCAAATTTAAGGTCAACCGTCTGTAAGGCTACAGCAGTAACGGGAGGAGTTGCGAAGTGAATAGCGTTAAGTCTGGTGGAACGACGGGGAAATGGGAGGAAGTGACCGGCAATTACGCATCGGTTACGGAGTTAAATCCTCCCAGACCCCAGAACAAGTCACGTGAGGTTTTAGCTCGGTGCGGTTTCAAGCGGTTGGCTCCGCCGCCATGACGTAATGCTCTGCGTCACATACACAAGGCCCCGGATAGCGCAGCCTCAAACGCAGATTGGGCGATTGATCGACAAACCTTGCACGAACTCGATTACTTCTTTATTCACGGTTATTTCTTGAAACCGAGAGTCGGTTGTATTGACAAAGCAGAATGCGCCGAGAGTGTCATTTCGAAAATCTGGGCAAGCATGTGTTGTAGAGCACTTACAGAATTCAACTTTCCTGGCGCCAAAGAGCGAAAGCGTGCATCTAATTTCGGAGATTGCATGAATACCCCAGGTCGATAGCAAACAAAGACAAGAAAAGCGCCGAAGTTTTTTAAATAAAATTTAAGGTCGTCTAGACTGCACTGTAAATAGCAAAACGGGCACGCTGCACTAGAGTTGTCAGAGGCGCCGGCTAAGACAGCTACAGATTAATTTTGACCACCTGTTCTTTCAAAGTACACTGAAGCAAATTTGTCAAACTACTGTTTTTTTTTTCATTGCATAGACTGGCTCGCACAAACACACTTTTCATCGTTTATCCGGTTGATATAGAATTATTTGATTTATGAAGCATGAAAGCAAAAAATGCCATGTAACATTTGTAACGGTTGCAACAACTAACAGCAGTGCCGCGTCTTCGTCTTGCGATGTGATTGGACGATGTCCAAAATTGCAATTCAAACCGGTTTCGGTCTCGGTTCTGTGCAACAACATGCTTGGCATCCCACGTTATCGTTCGTTGGTCATTCTCGATATCATAGTAATCGGCATACCATGCTTCTGCTATGTTGTCGACTGTATATAATGGGTCAGATGGGCCTGTCAGCACCGCTTAGACTTGTGACGTTCACTAGCCGAGCAGTACGCTGCGCTTGTGGCTAAAAGGTCTCTGCGTATAACCGCAGACGCTCAACAGCCTGGTGCTTCACCCCAACCTTGGGATCTTGCATGGCCCGTCCCTGTGCCGTCATAGGCGTTTTCGCACCAGGTTGACAGTCGACTAATTCACTACAGTGTCTGCAAGCAGTCGGAACTTATTCCAACACCACGCCAACGAAAACTCACCACCGCGTCACTGTCGTCAGTCTGCACGTAGTCTATGAACTCGTTTGTGGAAAAATAACAGTGGCAGCGCAAAAATGGTGAATTCCGCATACAAAACATTACCTAAGTGCGAAACAACTAAAAATGAAGTCCTACGAGGGATTCTAACTTGCTAAATGTGACACACTGCTGTTGGTGCCGCAGACCACTCGGCGACAGCCTCTTTTTTTCTATATTGGCTGTTAACCATCAAGAGCAAATCTAACACGCGAAAATCCAAAACACCCCTTACCCACTCAGTGGTTGACCTACTGTGCCTAGACTGTCTTTAAACATGCAATTTCATCGAGGACTTTTGTCTACTTCGGATTGTCAGGGTACGATTGATGTGCATCTCGTATGTAACACATACTTGCAATAAAACTTCCTTACCGGGCGGGCATAAGAATCTACATTGGCAACAACGTTACTCGTTTTTCACAACGCCTGGAGGCTCAAACACATTATCATGTCGTAATGAATTCCTTGCTTATTGACAACTTGCAAGTAATAGATACCAAGTGTGCTGATGGGCAGTTCTTTTTTTATGATTCTCTTCAGCACATCCAAGTGAAACACAGCGTCCCAACAATCAATGAACACGTGTTCTGCAGTTTCGGGGGTTTTACAAATACAACGGTCAGTGCCCTATGGCACAAGCAGACCCTTTTCGTGCAGCCACGTTTTTACTGCTAGTGTGCTCCTACGTAGCTTGACGGAGAAGGATTTAAAACGTTTTTTTAACCGCTTCAGCACTTCTCGGCCAGATGTGCCAATGTACTTGGCCAGACAAAGCGGAAGAGGCATCAGTGTGTCCACTAAATAACCGTACAACCTTTTTCTCAAAACTGTTTCGATGCTCTTTTGAGAACCGAAACCTTAAAAACCGCTAGGGCAAGAGACCTTGACGCACATACCCGGATCAAATCGTTTCTATACACTATGCAGACGAGAGGACGCAATGCATTCCGGTAGATGCCTTTAAAGACGCACATTCGCCCAGAAATAAATAAGATATCATAAAAAATTAAAATTTTTGAACTCAAGAAGGGATCCCTCTGGTTTCCTAAGAAAATAAAGCGTTAAATAGGTTGCCAAATGAAAAGATGGGCAAGGTCAAGCCCTCCACACCGCTCGGATCAGGACAAGTTGGTTCTTCTGGTTTGCTCCCAACTCGATCCCCAGACGAACATCGCCAACACTCTGTGTTCTTGGGACATTGACGCGAGACATGGAAAGCACCTAATACGTACCAAACTTTGTCCCCGAAAAACAGATCGCACAAATGGCCGCGAAAACGTAGAGACATCTGGGCCCTGCAATCCCTGTACCTTTTTCTTAAGTTTTTTCTTCCCCCACCCCCATACTCTGCACTTTCTTTGTGACAGGAGTACTCAGGAGTACTCAGAGCGTTCTTCGCCCAGTTTATTTTCCTCCCAGTCTGGGCGCAGTAATTTCTGGCGTTTTTTTTTAACGTGCAACACACTTTTGCTGTCCGTACAAAACACCGCTATGTCGTCTACATATGCAAGTATTTTAACCTCTCTGGTGTGTAGCTTAAAGCTCCTTATACTTTAATTGTTTATGACGATCAAACGTATACGTTACAGATATGTTGAAAACAATAACGTGCTCAATTGATAACCATGCCTCACAGAATATCTAACAGGTGGGCTTCAAGTCAGGGACCTGTTTATAACGATGCGTGTAGTGCATTCGCTCTGCACCATTTCAACACCCTCTAAAATAACACTTCCAACATTCCCACGCTCCAAGATATCAAATAATATTTCATGCGACACTGTCAAATGCCTTCGCTAAATCTAACTGCATCATAGCTACTCGACTCTTCAAAGCGTCACAGCATCCTAGCACACTCTGCGCCACATGCGCGCTTGTCGCGATTGTGGGTCCCTTGATACAGCGTGTCTAACGGGCCGCTACTTGTGTTATTATTGTTTGCATTTTTTAGAGTACCTTCATGTAGATTTTGTAATCCACGTTCGTGAGGCTTATCCGACGGCAAGATCCCAACGATGCCAATTTGTCCGAGTCGCCCGTTTTCGGAATTAAAGCCTAGTAAAACCCCGTCGCCAAGCCGTCAGGTCCACTCGATTTGCCAAAGGGAAGTGCGTCGATTGCATTTTTTATGTCTTCCAAACTCATGGCCTGCTCCAAACACTGTTCAACCTCATTTCCCAAATTGGGCATGCGGATTAGAAAGTCTTTTTCTGTTCGCCTTTTCTTTCCAAATAGTTCACGGTAGTGCTCAAGAAATGCTTGTTCAATTCTTTTTTGCCTCCGTTACTTGGTTCTTTTACTGTACGCGTTTAATCTCATTTTTGCCGCATATCTTTTTTCAACACTTAGCGCCCTTTTGTATGGTGCTTCTCGCGCCCACAGCGTTTAGCTTCGAGCCCGGATCACTGCCGTGCGATACTTTTCCGTGTGAATGACTCCTAATTGGTCTTTTCCACCTTTTATTTCCTTTAAGAAAGCACCAGGTTTATCCCCTTCTATCTCTGTGAAGTAGATTAGTTGTGCTTTTAGTTCATTTACTTTTTCCTTTTGTCGTACCGTGGAGTGATACCTTTTTCTACCACCATGAGTTCTACCCTGTTTTTTTATTCTTCCCGCACCCCCGTGAACGAGGTCAATGGAGCTTCTCAACTTCGCTCTTAACAATATCTACGAATTGCTAATCATTAGGTAGCTTTTTATTGAACATCCACAGTTTCCAGTTAAATTTGGACGTCTTTTGCTTCGCCTCTGCCGTGAACACCACTAAGCTATGGTCCTGAAACGACGAGTACCGTACATCGTATCCGCTGAGCAGAGGAACTAATTCTAATGAAACGTATGCCCGATAAAGTCGGGCATGCCTCTCACGTTGAAAATGCGTTCAACGGCTGGTACTTCGGCTTGTACGCGCCAGTCCTATAATGGGCACCAATAGGACTGGTATCCATTGTGATGGGCACCAGTGCCAAGCAATGGGTACCAGATTGCGCATAAAAACATAGCACTCTTATCGCACACAGCGGCGTTCTTAGAATGATATTCCATATATCAGACATAGTTAAAATCGCCTAGCAGAACTGCACGTCTGTCACACTTCCAAAAACAATTCTATCTATTGGAAAAATGCAGTCCGATCGTTTTCCTGATTAGGAGCATAGACACTAATGACCCTACAAAGGTTATCAACAATGACATACTAGACCAAACCACTTATTATAACCTCCTTTACTACAATACCCAGGCTGTTTCTACGGAAAACTGCGCAACCCATTGACGCACAGGGGCTGTCAAAAGTTATTGGAACACGGTCTCGTAAATTTGCACGAATGTTTTCTTCCGGAAACTGCCTGGCTGCATTGGTGCGCGTTTAAAGAAGTCCTGCTTAATCGAAAAACCTTCCTGTACACCGGTAATGGCTGTCATAAATACAGTAAGACAAATATTCTGTGATATTCACAAATATTTGTTTCATTTACTTATGACGGACCTGTACCTATATCAGGACTCACAAAAACGTAGTACCGGGCTGTAAGCGGAGGGAACATCGTATCTGTGCCCTCTTGACTCTCGGCTTTTGTCTCCTGAATCTAAACGATAGGGTTTTTTCACGAGAGATGGGACATGCGTGTCCGGACGACATCTTCAATATTGTCAAAAAGTTTGTATATAGCCCTTTGTGCACAGGTGAAAACACAGCAGAAGTTAGTCTTCCCAAAGAATATTGCTTCCGTGAAAAAATCCTAAAGCGGGCTCGGGTGGCAGGGACGTTGGTTAAGTCGCACAAAACTCAAAACTTTGACGGCTGTAAACTACAAAGAACTGCAGCTATTACCACAGGGTGTTTTCGCCAAGAGCCATTGCATACTGCAAAATGAGTTCGCATACGTGACTGATACATGAGTTTGACAAAACAAAGCTGAACTCGGCACTGTAAAAGCAGAAAATAAAATTGGGGGACGAGAACCAATCCCTTAAGTCTAAGTGTGAAGTTCTCACCGCTCAATTGACAGGTACCGAGCACCGCGTAAGAGAATGTGAGCATTACTCTCGTAACGCCAACGTGGAAATCAAAGGTGTGCCGGTTTGTAAAGATGAAAGCCTTCCAGAGCTGATGGCTGAAATTGGTGACAAGATCGGAGAGCCTATTTCCACGTCGGACATTGAAATGTGTCATCGCGTGCCTGTCCCTAAAACAACGAGCCAGCAGAACATCGTTGTCCAGTTTGCTCGGCGCACAAAGCGCGACGCATTCCTCGATAAGCCCCGCAAGGCGAAAATTCTCGGCACTGATCGTGGTCTTTCCGGAGCTAATCCGGTGTTCATTAATGAACACCTATGCCCGGAACTAAAGAGGCTTCTCGGGCAGGCAATATCTCGGAAACGCGAAGTTGGGTGGCGGTTTGTGTGGGTGCGCAACGGCCATATACTCGCACGACGAGCTGAGAACACGCCTGTGCTCAGAATCACTCATGCGTCAGATGTTGCGAGGATGACATAAGGGTTCTGTACGCAAGTTAACTACAGTCTCAAGGTCTCTTTTTTTCAGTATGTTTGGTTGTAGTGTTAGTTTGGTTGAAAGTTTCCACATAGGAATTGCATTACCACACAGAGTTAACAATTTTATGTTGATGAAAGCAGGAAAAATGTTAATCAGAACCTGTAAGTGTACAATAATAAGCTATTGGTCAGTTATAACGCTGTTCTATCAACACAGATATAGTATGTTGGTTTGTGGACTTCGGCATCGTGTAATATCTGATCTTCAATGCAGGCGACGGCCTATTGAACAGGCTGAGTGTGCGCAGTGTGTTACGTATTTCAATGGTTCACTTCGCCTTGTAGTTGTTTGTTTCTTCTTTTGTATCGCTGCTCCACTTGAACGGCTCTATCTGAAGTGATAGCCCCACACGACCGTGCCTGCCCTAAAGACGGCAGACACCTCAGTTTTTTTTCATTGCAACGTCCAATCCGCCAGGAACAAACATGAGTGTATAACTGCGCTTCTCAATAATTTTTCGTTTAACTTTCATGTCATCATGATAACCGAAACGTGGTATACTTGTGACGATGAAGTTATTGAACTACCGGGTTATAGATCTTTTTTTCTTAAATAGGCAAGGAAAGCGAGGTGGAGGAGTGCTTCAGCTAATAAAAAGTGACCTTTCTGTGAATTTGCTGCCTACCTTACAGTATCTTCAGTAAACTACGAAGTGCTATCTGTAACGTGCGGTGACTACATCTTTACAGTTATATATAGGCCACCATCGGGGTAATTTGACTTGATTTTTTTTTCTTTTTGGAAAATTTAAGAATTGAGGGCAGACTCGGTGAACTGGAGAAACGTGCGGATCGACTGCAAAAATCGCAAACAAGAAAATTAAAGTGCATGAGGAATCAGGACATTAAACTCGATGGATCGTAGGCCACACCCTCATCTCTTAGTCTGGCAGTGGAATAGTAGGGGATACGGCAGCAAACGTGCGGTCTTACAAACTTTCCTGGACAACGGCGGAGATCGTCCGGAAATAATTGCGATACAAGAATGTGGGAAAAATTCTAAATTGGCAGGATACAAAGCATACCCGGGTGCCGGAAACGACACTTGGGTAACCACTTTTGTTCGCAGAAACGTAACGACCATGCAGCACGAGACTGGGAACACCGAGATAGATCACTCGTTAATTGAAGTCATTCCGCGAAACCGTACCGACAAGAGCTTATTCGTACTGAACGTATACAGTTCGCCCAAACAAAGGAAATGTGACTTTGGAGACCTGTTCCTTAGAGTCAAAAGGCTTGCTAATGGTGCTCCCTTGCTAGTTGTGGGAGACTTTAATGCTCCGCATGCGGCGTGGGGTTGGTCAAGGGCAGGATACTGAACCTTGGTCAAGGGCAGGATACTGAACGAAGAGATTCAGCGACACGACCTGCTGCTCATCACCGATCCCACGAACCCCACTCGGCAGGGCAACAGTGTGTCAGTGAACACGACACCAGATCTTACCCTCACGCACGGGGGAGTCGAGGCCGAGTGGCGTAACACGGGGGAAGACCTGGGCAGCGACCACAAAATCATAGAGATAGTTGTAAGCAATGGTCCTCCGGTTCCGAAGAAACGCAAACATAAAATCACTAACTGGGAAAATTTCCGAAACGCAGGTGCATCGGTGGGCGAACCAATAAGCGACATCGCCACGTGGAGTAGAAAGATATTGGATGCCGCACAAGCGGCAACAGATGAGCTAGAAATAGACGAAAGCACAGAAACGATTGACAGTCATCTCGTCAGCCTGTGGAGAAAGAAAAAGGAACTGGAAGGGCAACTTAAAAGTAAGAGGTGGGACAGAAATCTGCGCAAAAGTATTGCTGCCCTAAAAAAGGAAATCGGGGAATACTGCTTGGAATTGACTCGAGTAAACTGGGGGAACATATGCGATCAGATGAACGTGGGAATGGGGAACTCGAAAACGTGGAAGATACTTAGGTATCTCCTTGACCCAAGCACGACTAAGTCCGAAGCGCGACAGAAACTACAAACCCTAACTTATAAATTCGACGGGACCACTAAAGAGTTGTTGGACAAATCCGGAGCAGATACTTGGGGCCGTCCTCCCGAGAAAGTCTTCCCGACTACGCGGGTGCAGTGAACGAGATTCTCGACGCCCCGATCACGATCGCGGAGGTTAGAGCCGAGATAAATCGCCTCAAGACCAAAACGGCCCCCTGGACCGGACAGAGTCAGCAATAAGATGTTGAGGAACCTAAATGACGAATCCATCCGTGAACTAACCGGCTATATGCAGAGATGTTGGGACAGGGGCGAGCTTCCACCGGAATGGAAAACGGCTAATCTGGCACTCATTCCGAAACCCGGCAAGAAACTAGGTTTAGAGAATCTAAGACCGATCTCCATCACATCGTGTGTTGGCAAGTTAATGGAACATGTAATTCAAACCAGACTTGGTAGGTATCTAGAAGACGAGGGGATGTACCCAGACTCCATGATAGGTTTCAGGGCGAACCTTTCGGTCTGTGATGTAATGCTACAAATCAAGGAGGATATAATTGACAGTACGAGTAAGGATACGAGAGTCATTTTTGGCCTCGATGTAGCCAAAGCTTTTGACAACGTCAGACATTCGGCCGTCCTGCGCCACCTGAGCGCCCTAAACGTGGGGACCAAAACATACAACTATGTCAGGGATTTCCCTTCCAATCGTACGGCTAACATAGAGTTAGGGGGTGCCTCCCTCCGGAACATCTAACTAGGTAACTGGGGCACGCCTCAAGGGTCGGTCCTATCTCCGACATTGTTTAACGTAGCCATGATAGGACTATCCGAGAGGCTCGATAAGATAGAAGACCTGAGATACACCATCTACGCGGACGATGTCACTCTGTGGATCAACCGTGGTAGTGACGGGCGCATTGAGGATATACTACAGCAAGCCATAGATGAAATTGAAAACTACCTACAAACTTTGGGACTCAAGTGCTCGGCCGAAAATCCGAGGCACTGTTCCTTGTCCCCCAGTACAGCGGAAAGCGAGCAGGAACAGCCACAACATAAGACTTAAAGTAGGAGGACAGCAAATCCCCGCGAGGGACAAGATAAGAGTACTGGGGCTTTATGTCCAGGACACCGGCAGAAACACGGAGACCATACGTCGACTAGAAAATGCGGTGGCACATGTTTGCAGAATGATGAAACGCATCTCAAACAAGCACGGGGGGATGAAGGAGCCCCAACCTCCTCAGGGTGGTTTCAGGCCTTCGGTATAAGTAGGATCGTTTTCGTAGCCCCCTACATGAGGCTGACAAAATCCGAGAAGAATAAGTTGGACATAATAATAAGAAAGGGAATCAAATGTGCGCTAGGTCTTCCTCCGAACACGTCAACGGCCAAGATTCTTAGTTTGGGCGTATCGAACACTTTAAATGAACTCATAGAGGCGGCCAAATGCATCGCACAGCAGAGGACTGTTGGGGCAGCAGGACGGGTCGCAAAAATACTCGAACGTCTGGGATACCAGACCAGTGAACCTAGCCAAAGATACACGCGAGATACCAAAGTCGATCAGGGAGAAAATTAAGGTAACACCCATGCCCAGAAACATGCATTCCGCGTATCACGAAGCTAGACGAAAGAGCAGAGCCAAAGCCCTGCAAACCAGATACGGTGGACAGACGGACGTCCTTTACACCGACGCAGCGGCAATATCAGAGTAAAACCGCTTACGGCCGCAGTAGCGGTTACTGAAAGCGGGGGTCCCAGTCTCGTGTTGCACGTTACTGAGTAGGGACACGACGGAGGGCCGAGGAGGTAGCCATTGCCTTAGCAATGACCCGGCCGGAAATTAGAACGATAGTGAGCGACTCTAAATCGGCCATCAGAAATTTCGACCGAGGGAGGATCTCCAGCGCCGCTTGAGTATCCTCGCAAACATAAAAAACTTTACAACCGGAGAGGTAACGTTAGTGTGGACACCCAGCTCATCGGGGACTCATTGGGAATGAGAAAGACACATGCGACCGGCCCGAAGGTCTTACAGTCCGGGCGACCGCCGCCAACGCCGCCGCTGCTGATGTCCAGTCGTTGGCCTCAGCCTTGCATGCCGAACCTCCTTCCAAATGACGGCGAACGAAGGGGCCGAGTAACTACAGTGAAATTACGCAATATTATAGACTGAAGAGGAAGATCTACCTCCTGCGGATCCGCAGCTAAGTAAAAAGAGGAGATTTACTGGAGACGTTTGCAGACGGGAGTTTTCCAGAACCCAGTCTTATATAGCAAGTGGCATCCCAAAGTCGTCGATCCAAGATGTAAGAAATGTAAGGGTCGAGCGGACCTCGTCCACATGGTGTGGACGTGTCCTTCGTACAAGAAACCGCACCGAAACGTAGCATCCTGGGAGGCATACTCAGCCGAACCTTCGAAACCCAGCGCAAGATCATCGGTTCTCGCCCTAGAAGCCGCCAAGTCCCAAGGGAAACCGCGACTGATGGGGGAGGGAGCACCTAACGCCCCCTTTTTGACTGGTGTGTAATAAAGTTTTCACTGACTGACTGATTGTGTTTTGCGAACGATAATAAACTCAGAATGGTCATTGGTGGTGACCTCAACTGTAACATGTTAGAAGTGAACACAACGACTAATGAACTTTTATTACTGCTAGAATCAAATAATCTTAAGAATGTAATTTCTGAACCTATGCGCATTACGCTGGAAGCTGAAACTCTTTTAGATCTCTTTATTACACGAGCTGAGGTACAAAATATAAAAGCCGGAGTTATCGAAAATACCGTTAGTGACCATCTTCCTATTTATATGTTCCTAAAGGCTAATCCTCAATGCAAGACGACTTATTCATCCTCTACAGTTCTGATTGAGGACATCACTGATACTACCCTGAATACTTTCAGGGAACGAATTACTTTATTGAACTGGCATGATGTATTAACCTCGCACAACGCAAATGAAGCCTACAATATTTTTATCGACAAATTTACTTGTGTCTATAAAGAGTGCTTTAAATTAAAAAAAAAGTGTGAAATCTAAGAAAATACGTAAACCTTGGGTCACCGCAGAATGCCTCGAGATGATCCGCAAGAAGAACTTCTTGTACGCGCAATTTATAAAACACCGGAAGCCAGAAGATTTTAAATGTTTTAAAAAATACAGAAACCTTGTAACAAAAGCGTTGCAAAATGCAAAGCGGGACTACTTCACGAACCTACTGAATGAGGTCACTGTGAGACATCCCGATAAAACATGGCGTTCACTAAACACACTTTTAAACCGGTCGCGAACGTGCAATGAGATAACCCAAATCGAACACAACGGCGCTGTTCTTAGTGGCGTACACCTGGCAGATGAGTTTAACTCTTATTTTACTAACCTAGTTAAAAGCAACCACGACGAATCTATCAGGCAGTTTCTGACAACGCCTAATGAAAATAGCGTATTTTTGAGCCCAACGACGCAACAGGAAATTTTCGCAGTTTTTATTTCGCTGAGCAACTCGAAGTCCAGGGATGTTGATGGCATTTGCATAAGACCAGTCAAGTGTGTTCTTGACTGTGTTTTAGCAGCGTTGCAGCATATGTATAACCTATGCTTGCACTCTGGAGTGTTTCCAGACAAAATGAAACGGGCTAAAGTGGTAGTTATATACAAATCTGGAGATAAAAACAATTTTTCAAACTACCGTCCGATTTCTATACTTCCTGCATTTTCAAAAGCTCTAGAAAAGATTATATCAATACGAATCAATTCTTTCTGTGACAAGAATAATATACTATCAACTCAGAAGTTTCGCTGTAGGAAGTGTAGATAGACAGAGCTCTAACTACTAACACAAAACACATTATCCTACAATCATTGAAAGATACTAAACTTACCATGGGTATTTTTGTTGATTTCTCAAAAGCATTTGATTCTCTTAATCACCATTCACTATTATTAAAACTTGAACACTATGGTTTCCGCGGTGTTGCCTTAGCATTATTCAGATCATACCTTGACAATAGGGAACAGTGTGTTTTGATCAATGAATGTATATCTAAATTTGTGAAACTAACAGCTGGCGTTCCTCAGAGTAGTACACTCGGGCAACTACTTTTTAATCTATATGTCAATGATGTCGTAAACATAACTACTGAAGCTACATTTATTATCTATGCCGATGATACGAGCATCTTTATACAATCTAAAGATCCGCATGAACTTTGCCAAATGGCGAACGCTACATTGCACAATCTAAATATATGGAGTGCGGCTAATTCACTTAAAATAAATACCACCAAAACCAAAGCAGTTGTGTTTACCCCCTCCCAGAAGCGTTTATATTATCAGTTTTGCGTTCGAATTGGCTTAAACAACATCGAAGTAGTGTCAGAAATTAAAACACTTGGGGTAATCTTTAATCAGAATATGTCTTGGACTTCGCATGTGAACCGAGTACTTAGTTCTCCATCTAAGATCTCAGGCGCTCTTTGCAGAGTCCGTTATGTTTTACCTGAGAAATTTAGTTATTAGTTTTCAAAGCTCTTTTTTGCTCCCAGATAAATTATTGTACTTTGGTCTGGGGAACTACCTCAAAACAAAATATAAATAGGATTTACTCAGCCCAAAGAAAGTCCCTCCGACACATAGCAAACCTAAGCTATCATTCACCCGTTGACCATCTTTTCCATTCCTATAAGGTTTTACCGTTTACTTCTTTATACAATTTCAATTTACTCATCAGGTACAAAACAGCCTCAAGCATAATAACACAACATTTTTATCTCTATCCAGTTTGCAGAGTGTCCCTGAAACTGGGTATTCTTTTCGAAATAATGATAATTGGGTGATTCCGTTTTGTAGGACCAACCACGGCCTTGATATGGTCAGAGTCCTTCAATGCTTTACTGGTCACGAAACTGCTCCGTAACTCAAAGGGAGACGGGTATACCTTGTCCTAATGTAATATATTACCAAAAAAGAAAAAGTACTTTCTCCGGGCTTCAATTATGGTCCAGGTGAGGTGAGGTGACTGTGAGAGGGAAAAGAGGTTCCCAGCCTGCACCACATATGTATCGCAGGGAGAGAAAGGGGAAGAGGAGGGGGTAGAATACACCACTTCCGATGATGTAGAAGCCTTTGTAGAATCCCCCCCGGCAATCTTTGGCCCGGGAGCTGCTGCTTCGGGATTATTTCGTCGCACTGTAATGGAAACAGCGGTTTTAACATCTCAAAACCTCGAGTTACGGGTAGCATTCTGTTGTGTTGGCACTGCGTGATGAAAAGAAAGGTAGTTGAAAAAGTGACCAGGTACAAAATTGTGGCGTTATTTATCGGCGGTAAAACAGTATAGTCCTGAAGGAGCGCAGCAGAAGTAGTCACCAACCACCTTAGCGGATATGTAAAATATCATAAATCAGGCGAGTGCATCGCTGTAGTTTAGGCAATTATTTCTTTCTTTCTGCTTTATATTCAGAAAGTACTCCAAAAGGACGTTTTCTTCATATACATAGAAGGCGAGCGCTTTTTCAGTGCGAAGGCGTCGAGAAAACTTGGCATAATTTTATTTGACGCTGGCACGTCAATGGGAGCGTCGGTAAGAAAACCCTTTCGCTGTTACACGCGGAGGGGAATGGGCCCTAGTTTCTTTTTATGAAACAATTTCCACCAATAGTATGGGGCAAAACATTTTATGAAAGATCGAATAAAACTGGCTAAGCAATATCTTTTGCTAAGCATAGGTAAACTGCGCGCACCGACCAACAGCCAACGCATCTGTAACCATGGCCTCCTGTTAAACGCCTTTACAGGAGGCTGAGTAACAACATTAGAAGCCACCGCTTTGAGCAACCTCCACGCCCGGCGCCGCGCCGCGTTTGCCTGCCATCGCATCATGTTCTGCAAACCGCGAGTTGACACTCCAGACAGACGACAGCGGTGCCGAACACAACAAGATGGAGGCTGGTGTTACTCATGAATGTTGCTTCATGTGAAAGCTTTAACTACTTAAACGCACCGTAAGAAAGTTTCCAAATCGCCACAGGATCCCAGACTCCTCAACGGGCAAGAAAATTTACTAGTCGAAACGACGACGCCGAAAATCTGTTAAGGAAAAAACGTTATAAACTACTTTTGCTACTCTTTACCGAAAATGGCAAGCAGGTGGCCATAGAATATTGAAAAATACAAAATTCCAACTGGGGTTTTATGTGGTTTGACCTTGACAATGGGACGTGTGTAACAAACTGCAAATTCTGTATGGCACCAGTGGTATACCTCATTACGGGCAACGGAAAGTACCCCAGATGTGCAAGCGTTGTCGTTTCCTCCTGGATCCCAAAACGGCCGCCGCACTGGGAACCCGAATCCTCTCTATAAGAACGTCAAATTCACCGTATCTCCAGGCCAACGGACACAACGGCAAGACAGTGCAAACACTAGAGAAAGCCACCCATCAGATCACGAGACTGATTGCGCGGATTAGCCAACAAGAATAGAGGCATGAAGGAGAAAACTCTGCTAAAGCTCGTGTATGCGTCGTAATTAGCAGAATTACGTACGTAGCCCCTTTCTTACCCCTCAAACAGGCAGAGCGCAATAAAATCAACAGTCTCATCAAGAGGGTGCATAAGCAGGCTCTGGGAATCCCGATATGTGCCTCTAATGAAAAATTTGAGGCACTGGTTGTACACAACACCCTCGAAGAGCTCATCGAGGCGCATCGTATTGCACACCTCGAGCGTCTGACCAAGACGGCCACCGGCAGGCAAATCCTCGACCGCCTACGCATCCCGTACGAGAGATCTTTCGGAGGAAAAACACACTGTTCCAGCCGAACTACGCAAAGGCATCTCCTCTCCTCCCCAAGAACATGCATCCAGTCTACAAACGAAAAGCGAGAGATATGCGAAGCCCTAGCGCTAGGGAGACAGCTTCAAGGGGAAACCTCAAGTCGTCTACACGGACACTGCCTCTTACGAACAGCGAAGGGCTATGGTCTCAGTTGTCACCGACCAGGAAGGAAGGTTCTCACCGCCTGCTCCATCCGAACACGACACCCCGAAGAAGGTGAACAACTAGCCATAGCGTTAGCCCTAGCCGCAACCCGAGCGAGGGGAAAATGGTCAGCGACTCTCAACCTGCAATCCGCAACTTACAAAGGGGAGAATCTCCAGTGCGGCACTGCGAGTCCTTGCCCAGCAGGACAAGAACGTAGACACCCGAACCACTTTATTATGGACGCCCGCCACACCGGGGCCTGGAGGGCAAACCGAACGGGCCAACGAGGCTGCTCGAGCATTCACCAACCGAGCGCCCCTGCAATCCGCCCTACACCCTGCCGACAACACCAAGGATCGCCTGTGCACCTACCGGAACGTGCTGGACCAATACAGAGGCGAAAGACGGAAGTACCCTGCAGCAAACCCCTCGCTGACCAAAAAACAAGAAGTTGCATGGAGGCGTCTTCAGACTAATACATATCCGAACCCAGGCCTCTACAGGCACTTCCACCCAGAAATTCGTGACGGTAAATGTAAGCACTGCCCTCAGCTTGCAAGTTTGGCACACATGCTTTGGGAATGCCCTGCTATACAAAGAAAAGACTTCAGCAATACAGAGGGAACATTTATTATTCACACCAAGGAGCAGTGGGAGACCGTGCTGCTTAGCGAGGACCCTGTCATCCAGCGTTGGGCCGTCCAGAGGGCCGAAGACGCCGCTAGGAGCCAAGGCATCCTGGCCGTCGTCTGAAGCACACCGGCCATAACTAGGCCTTTCCTCTGGACACAATAAAGTTACTTCCTCCTCCTGCGCTCCCCCACCCCTCGAAAAAAAAAAAAGAAATCCAGGGACTTACCTATCCGCTCGTGTTCAACCGGGCTATGCCCGTAATACACACACCAGCCGGCTTGACATGGCGCCGCTGCTTGGCTTGCGCTTTCCCGGTGGCCGGTGTAACAGGTTGGTGTAACAGGGGAAGCAACTGCATTCGCAGTTGCTTCTCCTGTTACACTGATTTTTGATGCACAACATTTGATGTCAGCGGAAAGCGAACGTGGTCAAGTGGTGAACGCTCGGAACTGGAGTATGAAGTATACCGAGCATGAGTCAAAGCGCGGGACCCCAACTTGCTCCGCGCTGAAATTCTCCATACTGCGCACGCGGCGCTAAAGACAAAATCACCGGACCACAACTCGCCACGCACAATCTTTTTTCCACTCCACTTGCGCATGTGCGCGCAAGTTTTTTTTAATGTTTTTCGGCTGCCGCCGTGTCGTCGGGCGCGTGTCGTCGGCCGCCGCAAAGGAAGGTTGCGGGCCATTGTGTGAGGGGGAATACGCGCATGCGCCGCAAGCCACACATATCGCTCGGAGCGTCACGATTGCCCCCCTCTTTTTATTTATTTCCTGGCGTCAGGCTGTCCGCTAGTATATAGCCGTGACACGGGTCGTTGGCGCTGCATATAAGCATGCTGTAACCACCTGAGGTTTTGTGACGGAAAAGAAGTCTGTCAGGGCCTCTTATATCACGGTATTGAGGCTGCCAACCGCATATAAATAGGACGCTATCCGGGACGCGACTAAGAGTGTACTGAAAACTGCGCAACCCACCGACGCACGGGGGCCATCAAAAGTTATTGGAACATGGTCTCGTAAGTTTGCACGAATTTTTTCTTCCGGGAACTGCCTGGCTGCATTTGTACGCGTTTAAAAAAGTCCTGCTTAATCGAAAAACCTTCCTGTACACCGGTAATGGCTGTCATAAATACGGTAAGACCAATATTCTGTGATATTCACAAATCCTTGTTTCATTTACTTATGACGGAACCTGTACCTATATCAGGACTCACAAAAAACGTAGTATCGGGCTGTAAGCGGAGGGAACATCGTATCTGTGCCCTCTTGACTCTCGGCTTTTGTTTCCTGAGTCTAAACGATAGGGTTTTTTCACGAGAGATGGGACATGCGTGTCCGGACATCTTCAATATTGTCAAAAAGTTTGTATATAGCCCTTTGTGCACAGGTGAAAACATCTTCCCAAAAGAATGTTGCTTCCGTGAAAAAAATCCTAAAGCCGGCTCGGGTGGCAGGGACGTTGGTTAAGTCGCACAAAACTCAAAACTTTTACGGCTGTAAACTACAAAGTACTGCAGCTATTACCACAGGGTTTTTTCGCCAGAGCCATTGCATACTGCAAAATGAGTTCGCATACGTGACTTTATTTTCAAGTAAAATGATTTTTAATGAAAATTACAAACTTGACCCTTTTTCAAAAATTACCGAAATGTAGGATTGTGTTTCTCTGCTACAGACGAGCTAGGGAGTTCAATTTATGAAGTACTATTTCTCCGTTCTTTTCATTCTGCGTGCCAATATTAGTTTATGTAGAAAAAGTGATTCATTATGAAAATAGCGCTGCATTGCGGGTGAGTTCCCCATTCTGGTCTAATTTAAATACCCCTATAAAAAGGCCATCTTTCATCTTTTTTCAAACTTTCACAAATTGACGCCAACTTTGTCTTTTGTCACTGGATTGAAAAACATTTTACACTTGTTTAGTAGTTTTGTAGCTCTACAGCCCAAAATATGACCTTGTAGCTGCAACTTCTATGAACTTCTTACTGCAACGTAAGGCTTAGAAATAGCTGGTACAGCTAAAAAAATCACGAGTGTAAAATGGAACTGAACATGTATTCTTGAAATTGAAATTAAATAAACTGCACAGCTCCTGAATATGATGTAAAAATTCTGGCTCTGCAATGAATGATAGGGGGCTTATTATAGTAGCCGTGCCTAACCACATAATTTCAAACTGGGCCTCTTTAAAGGGACGCCGAAGTGATTTGTAAACATTGCGGGATTGCTAGCGCAAATTGTAGTCTGGAGTCGTCAGGCCATGTTTCGACCACTCTCACTGCGTTTACGCGACTTCATTCAGTAGAAAACTCAATTCGAAAACGCTGTCCTCGTCTCTGCATCCTCCTTGCCAACTTCCTATTACCATTCGTATGACGTCAAAACGAGATGGCTTGGTTTGACTGAACTACTGCACGGCTCGCCGCCCGTCCGACAGAATCAATGGGCCCAGCGTTAAGTCCGCCGGCCGTCGGCAAGTTGTCGCAATTCGTTCGCTAAGTTGAAACTAAGCCTCGGTACGTTTGTTCCTGGACGAGTGTGTGTTTAGTTTATAGTTTGTAGCTCTAAGTCCAAGTCGCTCAACACAAGCGCACATGCGACGCTTCGCTGTATGAACCGTTAGTAAAAAAATACAAGGCCGATCGAAAGCGGGAGAAGAATCAGCGAAGTTAATATAGGTCCGAAGGAATTAAAGTCAACGAAACCTTTTATCGTACAGCGTAAAACCAAGGTGCGGGAAGCAGATTTTGCGCTGGGCGAACTAGCACAGCGGTCAAAAGAACGACAATACATCTGCGTGCGCTTTTCCATCTAATAAATGCGGTTGCTTGCATTCGATAATGTGGGAATTTGGGGGACTCTTACAGCACGATTGCTGTACAAGAAACAGTCATCTAAGCTGCTTCAAATGCTAAAATAAAAAAAATGCAATAAGGCTATACACTAAGGCTATACACTATAAGGCTATTCACTATTAAATATGAAAATACATAACGAAATCTTTTGGCAGGCATGCCTGGAAAGCAAAAGTACTGGGGGCAGTAAGGAGGTGCAACAGGCTGTTACATTGGGGAAGGCGTCCCCGAACCGGGCTACGTCGCCTCCGGCATGCGTGGTAGCGCGGGGAAGAGCGGCGAGCAAAGTTGGCTGCCTTGGTGACGACGACAGGAAGTCGAAGGCAAACAACTGGTTTGCTGCATGGCCAGAGGTGAGCCGACGCAACACAGGTACAATATCCTTCCGAGCAAGGTTACAGCGTAACTAGACAGGGCGACAGCATGATTTGCTACTGCAAAACGAATGCGAACTATCCACCGATAGAGAGGCTTTATACACAATAGCCGTAACGGCTTCGCGGCTTTCACAATGTTACTGTACACACGGCCTGAAAATACTACACGCACACACAACACCCTTTCCAGAGTTCGTGAGGTCGGCAGTAGCGGCGATCGTTGAGTCTGCGAGAGAGGATGTAGGAGCTATCTGCTGCGGCGTCCTCTTCACTGGGACAATCGCTTCATTAAGAACCGTTGGCAGCAACCAAGTTTGAGTGACCGACAGCATGCCGCCCACGCGGCGGTCACACGAAGTATTAGGCTCTGCCGCAAACCACAAAAGCACACGCGAAAACAATAGCGGCGAGCTGAATCGTAGCAAGGGTAAAACAGCCTGTTACAACGACCTCACGAGAAACACGCACCACAAAAGCCTTGCCAAGAGCGCTTTTTGATAGTACTGTAAGTATATTTTTGTTACAAGATTAACATTGGTGAGCATAAAGCACGTTTCCTTGAAAAATTGTAAAGGGTGCCAAGCGGTGCTACTGACGCCACATTGACAAAAACAAATAAACGCCACGGGCGAGAGAAATGTACGGGAATGCTTTACCGAGCCGTGCAAGAAACCGTCAACATTCGCAAACAGAGGAGCATAAACAGCTACAATAATGTAGGCCGGTAAGAACATGCTGTTAGGAATTTCGTAAACGTCGCTATCATAACTGTCGCGAGCATCAAGCAACCTTTTCGGTAGCAAGTATACGAACAGATTGCAAACCCGCCAAAAAGGAGCGCTTACCTGAGTCGGCCGACGGTAAACGGTCCGACGCCCACAGCTGACTGCAAAGCCGCAGGGCCAGAGGGCACAGGAGCCTTTTGAACGACGATTGACATGGGCGGCAACCACCGGCAGTTTAAAAATTCTTGCATCGTGCGCAAAACTCGAACGCGTCTTCTTGAATTGCTGCGGGGCGTACGCCGTGTAGGCAGCACTCGAAAAAATGTAAAAAAACGAGCGGGAACGCTGGGAGCAAACAAGACGTCACATCTGCGTATACCGCTGCTCCTCACCCGCCGTAGTGGTCGCTAAATTCCTTCGGCAAAGGAGAAGTGTGTGTCTGAGTTGCAACAATGGTTGGCGAACAACTAAAACGGTTGCGACACCCGTCTCGTCGATAGGAAACAAATAAAGGATGCAACATTTTTAAAATATTGGGTTCGTGGCTGTACAGAACAATCTACACAAAAAGAGTTAATATCTCGGATGTTCTTAATGTGACATCACTCCCCGCTTGTGATGTGCCTCAAAACGAGAATTTCAAAGGCGTCTCCTAAATTTTAGAGGCAATGACTAAATATTTGGGGCTTGCGCGCTCTTTAAAGGTCGTTCAAGCAAACAAAATTAAGCCAAAACAAATGCATTTTCTCAGCACAATCCCTTTTATAGCCCTCAGAATCTCAAAGACAACTTTGAACTGCATCTAATGGCACGTTGCCAGGGCGTATTGTCTAGAGGATATTTGAGGCATACTCGCGGAGGTGATTGTTTGGCTTCCAAATGCTTCTGACCACGCCTGACAAAAAATTTCAACAAAATGATACTTTCGAAAATATATCAGCGTTCTTGTGATGATCGACATCAATTCACTTTTACTTTTCTCGGCCCTTGATTGCTTGTCTTCATCGCAAGTATGGTAGCCACTTTTATTTGTGCACAGTAACATTGGGCCAAGTACCAGTTCATTTTCGTCGTAGTAAAAAAGAACAATCATGTAGGTACGACCGGATTTGATGAAGCCATGACACTGCGACACGCACGCAATCGAGCGATCTTTGAAAACCCGTCATATGCACAACTGTGCTGATACTTCGCTTTATGTTCCTGTCCAGAAATTTGTAAATAGCACCGACATTGTTTTCCCGAAGAGTCGAAGATTTGGAAATATCGCCTGCAAGCGACAGAGCAAGCGCATCAGTCGGGTTTGCACAAAATAAAACTGCGATGTCGTCGTTTGCACCAGGCCAATGTTCAGGCAATGTCCACGTAGAGTATTTCGCTGGTGACGCTGGGTACTACAGTGATACATAATAACTATAATGGCGATAATTAAAACACTGTTATCAAAGGACATGTTAAACACAGATCATCTTGACATAAATCTCCGTGTTGCAATTTTGGTTGAGTTATGGCACTAAATTGAGCGTTGTCGCAAGCCGTATCGCTGAATTGTTTGACTCTTTTTGCACGAATGACAATGCTGTGCAGTGTTAATTCAAAAATGCTAGTAAGTATTAGGCATCCACTAAATACCCAATCAGAATTGGGCCGGCGGCTTTGAACGCGTCAGTTTGTGAAGACAGAACCACACGTTTGCAGGAAAAAAAACGTTCACAAGTGGCCAACTGTATAGTTTAACAATATTACGAGAATGCTTTTCTTACCAACACATTTGTGCAAATGCAGACATTTTCCGGGTTTTCTTGTTTAGAACAGTGAATTTTTAAAATATTGAGCACAGATGACCGTGATTATTTCTTCAACCAACAGGCACCTTCACAGATCTCGCAGAAAACGCTGTGAAACATGCAGAACGCGGTCGAAGGTACCGCAACAAACTTACCAAAAAATACAAGACTGATTAGAACCTCACATCATCTTACGTCGCATGCTTTCTCGAAGTCCTTACACTTACACTCATTAAATGCTCACCGAGATTTAATTAACTTGTTATCGATTTCTGAAAAAAAATTGTGAGCATTTTGTTCGCATTTTTAAAACATTTTGTTAGCATCTTGTAGAATATTTCTATAGTGTTTCCATTAAAAACTGACCACCGCGTTATAATTAATACTCTATAGAGCCAAGTCAATAGAGGTTACCGGCTCTGAATGTAGCTTCTTATGAGTTTCTTGCGGGGTTATCATAAAACAAAATTAAATAAGCTTTCTATACAATTCTTACTGAGAATAGCAGTAACAGCCTGTTGCATGTGGGTCCAGTTTGAATAGAGTTTCATACGGGTTTTTATTAAACTTGTCGCAATTAGTTTTCTGTAAAATTTTTATTGAGTATAGTAGAAACATCCGGTTGTAGGCGAATAAATTCTGAACAGAATTTTTGCTCATATTTTATTAAAGTTATCTCAATTAGCTTTAATAAAGTAATTATTGAGTATGGTGGTAACATTCTGATGCGTGTAAGTCAGCTTTGCATGCGGTTCCTGGCGGATTTTTTATGAAATTTTTTTTCGTTTATTTTATATTGGCCGCTGTTTTTAAGATTGGAGTTTTCGTTCACTTTATAGAACCGCAATACAGTCGAGCCCGCATATAACGGCCCCACTTAAAACGAAATTTCGCTTATAGCGAATAAAACCCGCGTTACCGTCAAAATGTATGTTATTTCAATGGCATAAAATCCCACGTACAACGAACGTCTTTGAGCCCCGCCTATCGGTTACAGCGAACGGCCGGCGCCGCGATGTAGGTTGAAATGATGGCCTAGCTCTGTCCAGCTCTACCGGAGCACGAGGATTTTGGAGTGGTTCGTCGACGCACCGGCTCGCAACATACCGTTGAGTGGCCCAATGATGCTACGCAAAGCCAGAGACTTTGCATTCATGTGGGATTTTCCCGACTTCTGCCCAGGCATTGGCTGGCTACATCCGTTCAATGTGCCGCACGGCATTGTTTTTAAACGAGTCATCGACTCCGACATGGGGGGCCTTGACCTCGGCTAAGACGATTTTGTTTGAGCCGATGAAGATGCTGGCACTTCGGAACCATGCACGGACGAGGGCATGGTTAATGAAGTGCGGGGAAAGAGCGATGCGGAGGAATCGGGCGCGGACGACGACGGAACTTCTGAGCCTGCGCCTATAAGAGGGTCTGTTGCAATGAGCTACATAGAGGACGTTAAACAACTTGCTTACGCCAAGGGCCTCGGCGAAGAGCACGCGGCTGCTCTAAATAAACTGGAGACCGCCCTGATCAAGTCTGCACTGCAGAAACAAACAGCCATCATGGACTTCTTTGCGAAAAAATGAATTCTGTTTTGACTTCTGATTTCTTTTTTACTGTGGTCCATTTACTACTAACTTCGGGATATAATGAACGGAGGCCGCGTGACGCTCAGGTTCGCCATAAGCGGGCTCGACTGTATTAACTGCATTAAAATTCAGTGTCTTGAAGGCCATAAAATGTTGGTTGAGTTTGTGCAATAAAGCGTTTGTTAACGTTCTAACGAGCCTAGTCAATAAGCGATGAGTTTTATTTTGACTTTTTATTGACTCCATAGAAACATAATAGGGGGTCTATTAAAACTCAGCGCCAGTTTTTATGAGAGTAACTGAAGCCTTCAGAACGGCTGCGAAGACCACCACAGAAATGTCGTTTTGACGACTCTGCAATGTGACGACTAATAGAAATACACCCGTCAAAAAGTTGCCGCAAACCTACCATCGACCGCGTGAGCTAGTAAGCTCATTCATTGGACGTGACGTGTAACAGACCCGAAGAGTACTGGAGCTGGCGGGCAGGTACCGTTGCACTATGCACAATGCACGAGAGGCCCCGTACAAAACTTCGAGCTTGCAAACGCTGCTGGCCAATGAAATTGAAGTCCAGCAGAACTCAGGGCTGCCTTAATTAGGAATGTGATGCCGAATGGAGCGCAGAGCTTTGCTTTTGGTGGCCCTATGCTAAACAATTCTTGCTTCAGTTTGGTGATGACGCACCGGTAATGTCCACCTACTTCATGGTTTGCTCCTTATTCTCCCCAGACCCGATATTTCGGGGGGCTTGAAAGAAAATCACATTGGTCCTCTTGAAAATAGGCGGTTTCGGGCCTCTAAATTCACAATGGCTGAAAGGTGGGTCAGCTTACATGTGTTGACAGGGACCAAATTAACAGCGACGGTGTCTTGCGCTAGGTTCTAACCAAAATTGCATGTACATACAGGCTCGCGTCAACAAATAATCTCCCACGTCTCTCCAAAGCTAGTTTTGTGTGCTGTATAACTATTCATCTAAAACAGGTATCGTAAAAAGGCCATACTGCTAAAACCGTTCTATCATAACGCCGGTTTTCGTCTGCTTGTTGTGACTAGTTCACAGCAAAGTTGTGAACTTTACAGAACTCCCTGTCAAAACGTGCAGAAGCGGCAGATGAATCTTTTATTCGCATTATTGCAACAGCTTATAATAAATGTTTTCCTTACAAAACAGGAATTAAACCTCGTAACGCTCGAAACCGTGGGTGACATCAGAATGCTTGCAAGCAATACGTGAAAAAAACGCCCATGTATAGCCGTTTCATTAAATCGAAAAGTAGTCTGGACTGGAAGGTGTTCAGAATGCAACAAAACAAAACAAACAGCCTTCTGCGCAGAAGCAAGAAACTTTATTCCCAAAATCTTTTCAACAGTCACGCAGTAGGGAGACCAGATATTATCTGGAAAAATTTTAACGCATTGCTAAATCGTTCTCGCTCAAAGGATTCAGTCACGTCTAAGAACCATGAACGGGAATCTTGTCTCCGGAACAGAGCTGTCAGATAAGTTTAATGATTTCTTCGCTTTTATTGAAACAGCACGCATAACCCAAACTGCATGCATTAGATGCCATCTGGAACACTGGATACCGCGTACCTGTATCCTGTAAACACGGCAGAAATTATTAGCACATTTCTTTCACTAAAGAATAGTAAATCTACTGATGTAGACGATGTACAAATAGCTCCAGTGAAACATGCAATTGACATCGTAGCTCCCATCTTGGAACGTATAATTAACCTAATGTTCCTATCTGGCATTTTCTCCAAGAAGACTACAAATTGCTAAGGTATCGACCGTTTTTAAAGGGGGTGACAAAAACAACTATGTCAAATTTCAGACCGAATTTCTATACTCCGTGTGTTCTCTAAGGGCATTGAAAAACTGTTACACTGCCGCATGGCTAGCTTCTTAACAAAACACGAGATTACAACACCTTTTCAATTTGGATTTACCAAAGGCCGTTCAACAGAAAGTGCACTTCTATTACAAAAAGAATAATTTTACAGTCTTTCGAACATGAGCAGTATACACTCGGAATATTTATCGACTACTCAAAAGCATTCGACAGGATAAACCACACAACCCTCGTTAAAAAATTGGCTCATTACTGTTTCCGCGGTATATTTCTAGCTCTGTTGCAAAGTTATCTCGAGCACAGGAAGCAATACGTAACAATCAACGGTTTCAGTTCAAACTTTAAAAGACTCCAGGATGGTGTTCCTCAGGGAAGCATTCTGGGGCCGCTGCTCTTTAACATATATATTAATGACATTGTAAATATTGCAGAAAACACTAAATTCATTGTATATGCTGATGCCACAGCTTATTTTTTTCCGGACAGTACTTAACATGGCTTACAAATACAGCAAACAGTGCACTTGCACAATTGAACAACTGTAGTACAATAAATTCATTAATAATCAGTGCTTCAAAGACAAAGGCAGTGTTATTTAGGCAAAAAACAAAGCAATAAATGTGGACGTACTCCTTATTCTCGGTACTTCTTGCGTGGAACTGGTTCCAGTAGTCAAAAGCCTTGGTGTTCTTTTTCATGAAACAATGCTTTGGAATGAGCACCCTGCGCTAGTTATCACTAAACTGTCTAGGACAGTCGGCGTTCTATCCCTTGTAAGCTTTCTTCCACAAAACATTAAATTACTCATTTATAACTCCCTCTTTCACTCCACTCGCTTCATCGACTACAAAAAAGGTTATTCGCATAATTTCAGCTTCGCCCTATGACGCCCACACTGAGCCTATTTTTGATGAACTTGAACTGTTGCCTGTACACAAACTGTACCAAACAATGCTCATGTCACGTTACCACGCTGGTATAAAAGGAAATGATCGTTACCTACAGGAATAGCGACCCTTATACCCCTAAATAAAACATACACCACACGAAATAAAGATACCTGGAAAATACCTCGCACACGTACCAACTACGGTTGCCAAATGTTAATTCACATTCTTCCAAGCATGCTGAACTCCTTAGGAAAATAGTATTTTTCAATGCAGCATGTCACCTTCACTCATTTTATGTACATTTGTTTGTCATCTTCGCTCACTTTTATGTACATCTTTTTTGTGTATGTGTTGTCGTTTATTTTCTTTGTCACAGAACGCGTGGGGCCTAAACCGTTCTCATTGTTTTAATATTCGTTTCTCTGGCTCAACATAGGATGTAATAAGCTACCGCGCGCTGTTCTTCGCTCTGCCTATGTATCAGGGGTGTAGGCCTTGGTCAAGTCTGGAAAAAGACTTTTTGCCTGCACCCTCGCGTCACTGCTTTTTTGTAAGTGTGTGGTGCTAAATAAACTTGAGAAACTTGAGAAACGTCTACAGATGGAATATTTAAAAAAATGGCTGTTCATTTTGCATTATCAAAACCGCCACGGAATACATAATATTAGAATTAATTTACAAGAAATTCCAAGGGAGTCATGGGTATGTGTCTTTATTCTATAAATATAGTAAGTGACAATACATAACTTCATAAAGTTATTCACCAATACATCTTCGCTGTTCTTCCATTTCCACAGTAGTAAAGAAGCTGCTATTGTATTTTTAACTTTACTACGTGAGTAACAATTTGTGCTAAATTGAGCCCACAGCAATTCTGATGGAGGCAAAAAGCAGAAACGCCCGTGTGTACGAGATTTCGGCACACGTTAATGATCCCAAGATGGTCAAAATTAATCCGGAGATCTCCACTACGGCGCGCCTCATCGCCTGCGTTGCGTCGGCGCGTTAAACCCTAAAATCAACCAATCGAGCCCTCAGCAAAAATCCGGTTTGTAATGTAGCCGCTTTATAAAGCAGCAGTGCAAACGCTTCAGGGTAGGCACTGTGCCTGCCAGCAATTCCGCTGGAGTATAAGTATGCGGGTCGTCTTGTGCATTTAAAAACCCATTTTCGTACACCACAACAATGAGACCCATGAACGAACCGGTTCGCAGAAAACATGATTCCCGGCTCACGAACCAGCCTAATACAGTTGATCCGGTTGGCGAGACGTTTTGATAAGATAAATCGATAATCGAGTGCTAAAGAAAAAAACGTTGAGGGGCTTTATATCGCGGGTGAAGCTACACCTGGGATATGAGGCGACCCAAACTTAAACCACCTGGAGATCTCTAACGTGGGCCGAAATCTCAACACACGGTCGTTTTCAATTTTCGCCTCCATCTGCAACGCAGCCACTGTGGCCGGGATCGAACCTGCGTATTTGGGCTAAGCAGCAGACCGTCTTAGCCACTGAGCTACGTTTGGTCACAGGGCACCACCGTGCTCAATCAATCAAGCTTGTCTTCTTTTCTTCGCCACTAAGAAAACTGGCTACCTCAATTTTCGGAAGCCGTAAAAGCATGACGTCATTTAAACAAATAAATACCAGTATCTGCTCGACTCCACCCAGGGGCAATTGTTCCCATCGCCTTGAGTATTTTTTAAACAATAGGATGTTTTTACACCAACTCGCAACAAGCACAGCTGAGCGAACTTGAGTAAAAAAAGCCTGGTTATAGCAGCAACAATCAGACTTAAGAAGCAAAAATCGGTTGTTTCTTCAGTGCCCTTCAGAAAACTTTATTAGACAAGTGTTACAAATGAGAACACACGGAACACCAGAACACTTCTTGTTGAAAAAACAGTGCCATCTATACTGTCGACTATTATTTCCAGATATTGTTTACAGTAAAGCTTTTAGAATTAAGAAGTGTCACATGAGGTAGTGAATGTGGGCAATCTAACTATAGGTTGTGGGAACAAACGAAGCATACACGGTAAGTTCAGGCCTATCATTTTTCCATTTGATTGCCGTTATATAGGAAAGCTTAAGAGAGAAAATTATGAACACAGAATCATCGTGACCGGTCACTGGAATCTGGTGATGTAAATGATGCATGTGGACCAAATCAGCAAGGAAGGTCCCTCTCACAACAGAAAAACACAGCAATCAAGTGCACAGTGATCTCACCGTATAGACTTATAGCGATAGCAAGCGCATTTCCCGCTTTAAACGCTGTCAACAGGGTGCCAGTACAAGCAGGCGCTAAAATGAGTACTCAAGATAGTTGGCCAAGTTCTTTAAAGCAAGACCTGGCTTACACTCAGACGTTGAACACGAGAGAATATATAGTCCCCCAGAACTTGCTCGACGTGACGCTTCTCAACAACTCATCTTTTTAGACAACCACAAACTTCGTGCACGAGGAATACTGCGCAACACATCCACCGTCTTCAGTCTTACGCTGTTGATAGTAGACATCTAGCGGGCATATGGGGAGCATTTCACGTCCATCAGTTTGAGATGTCTGTCTTGTGCCTTGAACATAATTTTGATAACGGTGCAATATTGCGGCAATGATGCCAAGTCACCTACATGTTAACTACGCCCCTGTATTCTAAACTGACCAACCGGTTAATACCACACGGCGCATTGGTATGAACCGAACACGCATGTCCTTCAGGCGCCTGGTATACAGTAAAGCCCGCTTATATCGAACACGGATATATCGAATTATTGCCTATATCGCACCCTTGTATAATTCTGGTAAAATTGACATGCATTTGAAACTTTTATATCGAACGCGATTCTGCTTACAATGGATAGATATATCGAACTCTCCCGCGCGGGATTTTTCGCTATCCCTAGGCATGCGGCAGGCTTTCTCGCAATACATTGGCGCGCAGCGCTGGCGCGGATGTCGCTTGCGACTCCCGTGCGAGCTCGGGCGCGTCCAAACCGGCCGTGGCAGAGTGGACTAGCTTCACGCATGCATGCCGTTGGAGCCAAAAGCGCCACCTTGGGCGCTGCGGGCTGCGGTGTCACCGAACTTCAAGTCCGCGCCACTCACTGCCCGCACTTGCTCGGTTCACTGGGTTCGCCGTTATTCGCTTGCATTCATGCTTGTCTCCGCTCTGTCGAAGACGCTGAGGACTCTGTACCGTTTCCGAGCTCGAGCGAAGCCATCGCTGCCGTGGCCCTGCTAGGCGATACTACAGTGCCATTGAAGGCAGCGGTCTTGTGCTTGTGGACTGTTTAGACACCGTGGAGCACGCAGTCACCAGCAATGCGTTGCGCTCCAAGAAGCACGCTACACTCACGCAGTTCTTTCTCCCCAATAAATGATTGTTTTCTTTCCTAGAAATTAACGTATCAATAGTGAACTGCATGGTGGTAAAAGCTCAGCGTTAGCTCGTGACTCCGCCGGCAAGATTGCTGTGTGTTTTGTTTTTTTCTTGCTTCGCTTTCTATATCGAATTTTTGCTATATCGAACTATTTTACAATCCTCGCGCTGTTCGATATAAGCGGTCTTTACACTGTATGTAACTCAGGCCTGGGACACCTACTGGTGTAAACGTAAATTCTCCAAAAATTTCAACACGTTCTGAAGGACGAACTATTGCGAACCTGGAAAATCTCTCAAGACGTAGTAAGCAAGAAATGTCCTCGCGCTGAATATTAGCAGTCCATCCCACGCTGGCACGAAGAAAGAGAACGGTGGCCATTCGTCCTTCGCAGATGGATGGGGGTAGCTCTGGTATCCTTCGCCTGGTCTTCCCATCCGTATGAAATGGCGTCGGCTGGCGAGCATAAATGTACTAACAGAAGTGAGCAAACCACGGGACGGCACATACACTAAGCACTTGATTCACGACCATAACCGGGACACCAAGCCGAAGATTTTGCTCCAGATGGGAAGCAAAGGCTTCCAGGTCGTCGTTGAGCAACACACAGCAGTGACGAGAAGCAACTTGGGACCCTTCTTCCCAGTATTCCTTCCCGTATTCTGGGTTTCAGAGGTCCAAAACAACTACCGCTTATCTTGGTCTCAGCAAGTCCCTTTTGCTTTTGTTTATTTCCAAAATTTCTGACCAAGCAGCTTCTTCCTGGCGAATTCATCAGGAGCCTCCTCTAGCCTGCCGATAGCTGTCATCGACTTCGCCTGTCCTCTTTAAACTCCCCGAGTGATTCTTGTGCGACAAACAACGTAAACAAGGAGAATTGTAAACTGCCATACTGACAAGGGGTGATCTCTGGTTAAGTCGCACCTCACAGCAGGGGACAAGCAAGCTTCCCTTTACCACACTCTTGTATACCTAGACATAGACAAGGCTGCGACTGCGAATTGCTCCCGTCCCGGAATTCGACTGGTTGCAACTTCTCTCAAGCATGATGCTCTCACTGGCGCCAATACGGCTATTGCCAGCGGCAATTCAGACTCAAAAACTGGACTTTCGACGCCCACTGGACGGTGGTGATCATTTCATCATTGTACCTGCCACAGCGACCACGACCAACCAGAGGCCTCTTACTTTCCGATGATGGTTCTGACAAAACAGCAAGGACGATTAATTGCTCATACCATGGGGAGCGACCGCCGAAAAACGACGGGTTATCTTCCACAATGAGCTTTATCCTTAAATGAAGTCATGGGCAGTGCTGAATCGCCGAAGCGATCTCCTTTTGCGCGGCTGCTAACCCAGACCTGTTTTGAGCTCTCAGTCAAGGTTCACAACTACTTTGGGTGATATATGTGACAAACAATTAATAAATCTTGAAAGGGTGCTGTGGGCGTGCCCTGGACAAACGGTGACCGGTTCATGATTGTAACTGCCCGAGTAGCCACGGCAAACGAGCGGCGCCATATCGTAACCAATCCTAAGAGAAGTTCCCAGCCCTGCCACTACACCATAGATGTTGTCACAAGCAGAGAATATCAACTCCCCCATTGAGTAAAACACGAGCATATGACAGGCTAAGTTCGGGCCCATCAGCAGCAAAGCCAGCTTGGAGCAGCTGCCGCAAGACGGGGACAACACTTTAAAGCCCCACGAATACCAAATTGTCACTTTTCACTAAGCAGATGGCGAGAGAAAATTCGCACCCAAGAAAAGAACCTTTCCTCTGAAAAAAAGGTGCTAAGCAGCTTCTAATTTCAACGAATTTGGCTAGAAATCCAGGAGATCTTCTTGCAGGTAGCCTGCTACACGTTTTTCAACTTCGTTGATCTGACATGCTTTCAGAGTTAAGTCAACACGCGCATCCAATACTTGAATTAGAAGGTCACAAAGTATCATAGCCAAATATTACGGCGGAGATACCGTGGAAACTGGTTCAACAGATTTTTCTTTCTTGATATGGCTCTAAGGTGACGCCCCTCGCGCTATTTACCAACTATTTACCAGATTCCCTGCACTTGCAGCAGTATCGCCCTTCAATAGCTAGTTGAAAGTAAACCGAAATAAAACTAAAGACGAAACTACAAAGCGTATCTTCTGCGACGAGCAAATCACGCAGTGTCACGTTGTGCAGGCGAAAACTATAGCACTCGCAGTGCGTGGAGACACAAACGAAAGACTGAAAGCCTTTATCGAGGGCGTTGCAGGATCCCTGGAGACTTCGCTTTTCTCCTGCGCAAGTGAAACAATGATAAATGAGCGGTATTCCACGATACTTGCGGACTTTCAGATCGAGAACTTATATTATGCAGTGAAAGGATTATGTCTCTTAGATGGGCTTTGTGTAAAAGCGGCCCACCATGCACTGTCAGAGTACAGCCCGTTTTCGAAGTGAAGTGACGCATAACTAACAGACATTTAAACCAGTGTCGCAGTTATGTGCATAGCACTTTAGGGGCTCGCCTTGTCGTCGTAGCTTGCTCGTTGTAACGCTGTTCGATGTCAATCGACTGCCGGAATCATACGGCGCAGCGGGATAACGGGCCCAAGTAGAGTCCGACGGCATACCGTGAAGGCACACCACAGAGGCTTCGAAAACCAGGCGGTTTACATAGTCATTACCGTTCGAAACTACTGAACCGCTGGCGATTGTCATACATCTACCCGTTGATTAGCAAAAAGAAAACTGCAGATACATTTGAGGCATAATATGCGTAATCAACCAGCAGCCCTCGCATCCATTAAGTTAAAAACAGCCGTTGGGTGGGTTTTTACGACAGTAAACGAAAAACGTGGCCGCCAAAAACGACACTTTCCCAACTCCGCAATAAAGTGCCGGCACGTTCGGGATGTAAGCACGCGCAAAAAGAACAGAACTCCCGCTCGCGCTGTACTAGGCAGAGGGCGCGCCTCACACTGCTAATGCGGGAAATTTTAATTGCATTGAACAAACCCCCGTGCCATTCATCAAGAGAGGAGTGAGAATGGGCGGCTAAAACGTGATCGGTGGTAGCCGTGAGCGGATAACGGCGCCACAGATTATTGTGGTGAATCCCTGCTCTGTACTTCCGACAGCTTGCACGTTGAGTGGAACGGCTTTATTTATTTATTTTTTTTTGAAACGCTGAGCTATGAACTCAAACGTTTTCAGGCGTCTATGCAAGATGAAGTCCCCCCTCCTTAAAAAGAACGCGCGCTAAACCTTTCACTTTTTCTGCTCTGCCTCGGTCAGAGCTGTTCAGGCGCACCCAGATTTACTCAGTAGTCCAAAGAGATCTTTTTTTAAAAGGTTGTTGTTGTGACCTGCACCAAAAACGTTCTCTCGCGCATAGTTTTACTACCACACACTTCGCCAAATTGGAATGAGGACTTTGGTAAAAATAAATGACTGTCCGGTCTTTAAACCAATATTTTCTTCCTGAAAAGTTATTTGAATAAGCCTGATCCATCTGCTCCTGAATTTCACCATAGTCGTATGGGAAGCCGGCATTTCTAAGTGCTATGATCTCTGCGTTGTTGCGAAAATTGCTGTTGCCTTTTTTGACCTGGAACGTGGGGACTGGCATCCGGTCACGAGCTGCCAAATCCAGGGTTTTTCATTCTCGCAGCGAATAATTCATTCGGTATTCATTAGCGTTGTCGGAACAATTGTGAGCAAAAGACACACTGTGATTATCTAAAGTGTCATAAAAAGATTCCTTGCTTTCACAACTGGCCGGTACGCTTTCAAAACCACATTCCTGCTGAAATGGCTGCCCCAATTCAGCTTATGGCAGAAGTCTTTGCAATAATCTGTGTACCTAGGCTTCGTTAGCTACAACAAGAAAATATTTACAACTGAAGCCTGCAAATATTCAACATTTACTTTCTCGCCACCGAGAAACTCCAGTTCAAATCAATGACGTTCGGTAGATACAAAATAAATAACTGCAACCTATTCAGTGCACCAATAACGACCGCAATATTTTGTAGGCATTAAAAGGGTGCAAGCCAATTTCATCAAAGTACTTCGAAGTGCATTGCTAAGATTTAAACACGTACGTGTCATTTTATTTTTCTGTCCAGCAAACAACTACCTGTCTTTTTTGCCTAGCGCGAGCCTCCTTTTGCCGCAACACGAAACTTGTGAAAAATTCAGTGCCTAGTAGTACCGCAGAGAGCCCAAGCAAAGCGGAAAACCAGGTGAAAAATTCTGCGAGTTCTGAGAGCTGTGATCCTTGTGCCTCGCCAACAATGGCTACGAGTCCGGAGTGTTCTTTGTTGCCTGTTTGATCAGCACAGCCTCGTCGAGAATTGAAACCATAGTAGTTAAGTCCAGTCTCAAAGATTCTCTGCAGCAGGTTACCGTAGGCTCTCGCCTGCGGGAAATCTTTTCTCGCAGGGGTGGACATAAGCGCCAACTTCAACCGTTCGCGAGATTCCACAATGTCCGGACCGAGGTCGCTTTCTGCGCAATCTTTGTGTGCAGTGTAAAAGCACACAAAACCGGGCCTTTTAGCGCAGCAGAAGCAGCTCTCCACGTACTTGAACGTAAGCTTGAGGCCACCATCATTCCTTTCGTAGGCTTCCCGAAGCTTGGCATACAATGTGGTGTCATTCGTTCGATTTTTGTCATGAATGTGCCAGTAGAATGGCGATCCTTTGACGACGCAGGGGAGTATTCTTCGCTTGTCTAATTCGGCGTGGAGTTTGTCAAGAGTATCAACGTTGTTCGGTGGAAGTTTGGCTGTTAGCCGAGACGTCAACTCACTGCGGAAGTATCCTGAAAAGGGAAAAATTCCTATGACCCAGACAGCGAAGACTAGTTTATGGCTGCAAATATAACGACGACTAGAAGGTCTTCCCTTAGTGTCCCAAGTTTCTTCCGGTACCGAGAAGAACGTCCCAACAATAGACACAAGTGGGTCCACCAGCACCTGGGACCAAGAATTACGCTCAAGCTGCAGAAAACGCACGAACGCCAGCGCTAGCCACGCTGCGCTAGCCGTGAGTAGCAGGAGCATGCAAGCAGCTTTTGAGCTTGTTATTAGAACGAAACAAGACACAGTGTTCTCATCCTTCGCTCTCCATGCGTAGAAAGTTTCATGCCTGAACTCGAAGACGTTTGGGAACAGAAGGTAGTCAGAATCAACTGCGTTCATTGTAATAAGCGTTAAAAGAATGTCTGCTTTACCTTGAAGCATATCATCAATAGACGCTCTATGCCTGCTGTAATAGTTCAATTGTGGTGTAGCATTGAGCACCCTAAGACTCTCGAACACAATGCCAAATTGCTTCTCATGGCAGGTTGTCAATGAGGAAATTACAGAAATCTGAGGTAAGCACGCAAACATGATTTTCCGGTTTCTAAGCTCTTGTGACCACATCGTCCGGCCACTTATTTCCGCAGAGTGACATTTACGAGAAAAAACCAGCGGCCGTCTCACGGTCGAGAACGATTCCTTAGTGCTTCCCTCGGCACCCAACTGTACGTATTCGTCGCAGGAATGGTAGAAGCCACGAAATTGGAACATCCATTCTAGATGCGGAACCAGTCCATTTTCGTCGTAATCAACGACCCAATCAAGTGCGTAGACGCGTAACATATTAAGCCACGACAATGCGGCACGCACGTACGAGAGCTCTCCTTGAGAGACCTTAACATACACAACTGTTCTGACGTTCCATTTCAACTTGCTGTCCACGAACTTGTACAGGTAAGCGACATTGTTTGCCCAACGAGTCAAAGCTGTGGATATATTGAATGAAAGCGGAAAGCCAAGCACATCTGACTGGTTTCCACAAGATAAAACTGCAATGTCATCGTTTGCACCAGGCCAATTTTCAAGCACTATCCACGTAGAGTAATTTCCTTGAGAGGGGTGTTTAAAAGTGCGACTATTCTGGCACAATGTTAGTATGATGATACATTTTATCACATGTTTATGAAACGGCATGATTAACGGAGATGTTCCGTGCAAGAATTTCGAGTCAGATTTTTTGATTGAGTGTTATCGCTCAAAACAACGCTTCTCAAAACGTTCCGAAAAAAAAATTTACGATTTAACAAGTTGGAACTCAGCAACGTAATAACTTAAAAGAGTCCTTGTTCGCTGAGATACACACCTTCATCAGAATTATTCGAATTATTAGACTATCGTAGGTCTTGACATACATGCACATAATAAGCGATGAAACTTCCTGCCTCTTTTCTGTTTGTTATTTTGCGGTATTGTTTTTTGTGCTCACCAAATTATTTTTTTCCTGTTTAAAACTTCAGGAATGGCAGCTGGCTGGACGTCGTCACATATAGCTAGAGGTTAGGGCAACCTAGATGTTAGGGCAACCTTGTGGAGCAAAGCCTTACAATTTATTTAAACGCAAACAGTTCATGGCATATGTTAGGTAGCATCCCTGGATTTGCCCAATGACTGAAGCCAGGAAAACTGACGTGTAAACTTCGCCAAAAGCAATCTGGAACTCTTAAACTCCGTGACAAGGTTGAAATAAACTTTTTGGAGTAATTACATCAAGGCAGAATTTTGTTTCCGAAACAATCTTCACTGCCGGTTACACTTGAGGTTTTTAGTCGCCTGAGATAACGCTACGCTAAAAACGCTTAACAGTGGACTAACTTTAGTATTTTTTAGAGATGAATTTGTTCTTTAGCAAGAAACACCTGCCCGAAATATTCCTTGTACCTAAAATGATAAGTCTGACAGTGACAAGACTACATCCTGCCGGATTTTCCACAACAGACACAACTACTCATAAAATTGATCCTGCACCAATTTCGCTGTCAAAGTTGAAGACACCGGTAATAAATACCACCTGTGTTTTATGGGTGGGCAGGAAATTGTCTACAACGTTCGCAGAGAGCACCGTGACACACGCAGAATAGAATTTAAAGCACTTAAATAAAATCACAAACTACAACACTTATAATCACCTTATGCCTACGCGGTCTCCAAATAGTTACGCCAGTGCCCTTCCAAAGCATTTGTCTTCACAAAAGCAGTTGTATTGTCTGCTGATACTGCCACAGGAATGCCCTCAGCAATCCGATCAATTTGGATTCTTCCAGATAAAGACGGGAAGACACATCTCTATAAAAACCGGACGAAAATGGTGACGCGTAACAGTGCCGCACAGCTCTGGCTCTGGCGGACGGGTAAAGTACTGCGCGCTCAGAAGACCACAGGCACTGCGTAAACACGTCCGGCACACAAAAACATGCAAGACACGCAATTGAAGTCCAACGCATTCAAAATCCGCAATTCCGCGTTACGGCAGTGGACAGAGTGCGTGACATTGAATTTGGCGGCTGACGATAAATCGACCCCACCGAACTCATCAGTGGCAGCCTCGACGCGGGACTGCAAGCCTTCATGTTGCAGAGAAAAACACCAATCTTTTAGGTCAACGGAAGAAGCGGTTAGACTTTCATTGTCAATTGTTTTTAAAAAGCCCATAACGGCGGCACAATCATTCAGCTTAGCTTCAATCATTCGGGCAACTTTATGTTTTTGTTGCAAGAAGTCTGCGACACACTTTGGCCCGTGCCTGATTCCAATTTCATCCATGCTGTGGACGAAAGTCTTGGAAGCAGTGGGTTTCCCTCAGCATGCAATCGTTTTTATTTTTGAAGGCCTGGTTCGCAAAAGAAATAATGACTCTGACCTGAGAAGTGATGATGAGGAAATGATGAGCAGAGAGAGGAAAACGAGAAGAAAGACAAAGAAAGAAGAGGCAAAGATAGGATATCTGTTATTCCCTACTGTCATAGAATTTTGCACAACCTTAATAAAATATCGCAACCTTCTGGCGACAACGTTTTGTTCACGGCACCAAACCAGCTTAGAGGCTTGTGCAAATTAAGATACCCAACACGTACGCCAAATCAGTCTGCACTATTATACACAGAGGTACTTTTGTATACTGGCGTGGTTTACAAACTTTTACTCTCGTGTGACTAGGCACTGTAATGGGCAAACCGGCAGGTCTTTGAACGCCGTTTAAAAAGAGCATAAAGTAAAGTCGTCATCGTTTACACTGATGGCCAGATGACTGAACATAGTAAAACAGGTTGATCGGGAAATCGACCTTGCTCTCTCTAAGAACAGACGATTGTTTGTATTGTTACCGCTTTGAGATGACGAGACAAACTGTGGAAGCGGTTGAGATAGCAAGCTCCGGTGATCAATGTGTCAGTAGACCATTTGTGGCGTTATCAGAGCTAGAGTTTGATTTTTTTGGCGTAGGTGGTTCCTAGCGGTTTTTGGCTTTCGGTTTTGGTTTTTCTTTTGATGTTCTTCGTTGCTTTTTTATTTTGCGAGCCAGAAGTATTTATATGGGATGGTCGCCGGGTGAGACGCCAAGAACTAGCTTCATTATTGGAAGATGTAACTGCAGCGCTGACCCGTCCCCATCCTCCAGGTTTTAACAGGGCTTACTACAAACACTTCTTTTGTGCTTTTTTCTACATTCAATACTAATTTGTGCGAAATTAGTGCTAATACACCGGCAGAAATGCCGCCTAGGATCTCCACGATTCACCGAACTTCAGAGTCCGTTCAACACTCGTGGACACACAGTGAACAGGACGGAATTATAACCACCTGAAAAACCTCGACAAAGAAGCGGCCCCATATTGCAACCAATCTTGTGAAATCAATCTTGGGATACCTTTGAAACATCATTGGCAACCTTCAATAAAAACTTCACATTGTTCCGGTGCCAATGTACCGATACCAAATGAGCGTCAGTCTAGGTGACGTCGCACACTGTATAATGGGCTGTCACAGTCACACAATGCAGATGCCCGATGCGTTGTACGTACTTCGAATGAGAGCTGTCATGCGTGTACCATCGGGGCACATCGCATTTCCGAAGAGACAGTGAATCCTTACAAAAGACACCCTATGCCTATTCGCCATGATCGTTCTGGATACAAAATTCGTGACAATTGGTTACGTGCGAACTTTTGAAGAGATGTTCGGGTGGACAAATTTTTAGTTTTTTTTGCAAAGATTAGGACACACCATGGCCACTAAAACCTTTCTCTGACTCCCTCTCTCTCACATGTACTCGCACTTTTCGCTCTCTGCTTATGTCATGGCCGCAACCATCCAAGGAGAGCCAACTTTTACAGAGAAAGCTCTACTACGTACATATTTCAACGTCACTCATCGCGTTTCACTGACGTTCAGCCACCGGCACGCAAGCTGCGCTTTTCATATCACTTCGTTTTCTCGGAGAGATGGGGGTGGTGAAACGACAGCTTCGCCTGCGCCTTATCGCCCAACGGTGGTTGGGCCGTCAATGCCTGCGGAGGAGCCCAAGAGAATCACAGGAGCAGGCGAGGGTTTTAGGATTGATATATATGAAAACCCGCGGTCACTGAGTTTACACTACCGAAGACTCGAGAGGCACGCCATGCACGACCACGAAAGCGCTGCCTTCCCGACTGCTTCGGCCAGCGTTTGCTTACTCAGTCTCCGCATCCAGAGAGACACGGCTGGGCTGGGCTAGATGGGCGTCGCTTTTCAGCATAAGCGAAAATATGAACGCAGTCATCCAGTGGATATAGCTAGATGGCAGGATTCGAAATCTCGAGCGACAAAAATTCACAAAACACTTTAGTGTGTAATGATGTTGGGGTTCGGTTATTAACCGACGAGACGCGTACACGAGGTCAATGACGACAGAGGCCCCGACACGATGGTAAAACACAGGAGCATTGTATTATCCTAAGAACACGGGTCAAATGGGTCAAAAAGGGAGAAAACAGAGACAATGACAGACACGGCGGACGCGAATGAAAAAGAGAAAAACAAACAGTGGGATTTAGTGCGGCACCTTCTCACAGTCCCGCGCGAGTCTCGCTCCACATCAACAACCGAACCCTGAAGTCATCATAACTGGCGTCCGCGACAGGACCCCTCAAAAACACCGAGAGAGGAAACGAGACCAGCCAACGAGATTGCCGGAGATAGATGGCATCCCGGTGCTCCAGGAGCTTATCGTTGCTGTTCAAAAGCTAGAGCTTAGAAATTCTAGATTTTGCGCATTGGTGGAGGCCGAGCGTTCAAAGCTTGTTGCCCAGCAAAAGGCTGAAAAGGCAACGTTCAAGGCAGAACAAGAACGGCAGCTTGCCGAACTTGCAGCTCAGCGGGAAGAACTACTGTGGCAAGTAAAAGCTCTCGAGGCATCTGCAGAGATAACCAGTGGGCGGATAGATTCCATCAAGAATGTGGCAAAAGGCATCTAAGACTCGCCTGGGCCAGTACACTCAACATCTAGAAGGGCTTTGCCCAAATTGAGTGTTTAGAGTGAATCTTTGCTTCTTGTACTACCATTTACATGCGAGCGATGTACCTCGCTGGCAAATGAGGACACGCTGAAACCTAGGTCTCCTCCCGATGTCGTCGAATCACTAAATGGACCCGATTACCACGGAACGGTGTCTTCGATTCGACCAGTTCATGTTAAACCTCGTAAGCGGAAAACCCGAAAAAGGCAAACACTTCGCTATTTCGTAACTCAAGTTAAGCACCTAATTCTCAAGACGGCAATTCCCAAGAGAGGACAACTTATCTACGACTTTTGTTCGCTGCACTTTAGGGACGCTGGAGCATCTCAAACGCAAAGCTGTGATCCGAAAAATGCCGTGAGATAAGCTCCGCAGAGAATAACCCTCCACTGATTCGAAGGCACTGAAACAATACAGTTGAGCATCGGAAATTTTCCGGCTGTGAAATTAGACGTACTGGTTCAGGTGCGCCAACCACTGACGAAAAAGAACTAAAGAAAAATGATGTGGCCCTCAAGTCTTGTTCGGGCCAGTTAACCGCACAGAAAATATCCGCAAGCCCAATGTAAATTGTTGTCGGAGCGGTCGGCACGTCATGATTTTCATGGCCAGCGCTGTTCGAAATATAGGCGAAAGGAAAAACTCTGAAACAACCAGCAGAAAAAAGGGTACTAATACTGGAATGAAAAGTTCAGTTTGACTGCAGAACTATTTATTAGTTTATACAGTTTGTGACCTGGGTACTTTAGCAATCCTGGCTATCCCAAGAACAGAACAATAAAATGTTCATATTTAAACCTATGGAGGTGAATATGCTACTTTCGTGAGCGCAAGGACTCAGCTGTGCTTAGCTGTATGTGAACAGACGTTTTGTTACCATTTAGGAACATTACTTGCCATCTCGACTGGTACTTTAAAGAACTTTTAAGACCTTGGCCTGTTGTGTTCTAGGACTTACTCTCCTGGTACTATTTTTCAAATTTTGCGCGGCCTTGCCCCAAAAACTTTTTAAAGTCGGCTGTAATGTGATCAAAAGTACGTAGAATAGAGCATGCATACAGTTCCTAGACCTACACATAAAAATGAGTATAACACAGCTAGCTGGATGTACAAAACTAGGTCGGGAAAGGGGTCCTGAGGTGGGACTAGGCCCAATCAAAAATTGTTATAAGGGGCATTGCAGTCTCCAGCTTGACACAGGCCATCAGAAGAACATGCAACCACCTCACCGAAGAAAGCTACGCCCTACAAACATCTAGGCTCAGGAATGAGGGCTACCGAGGCAGCCTGCTGGCATCGGTTAGTGAAAAGCTGCTCCAGTCTATCACAGGTGCTACCAGTGCTACCGTAAGGATCCAGCAGCAATGAAACTGTCGGAGATCGCCTAAACACGAAATTCGTCATGATGACGGTGATGATGAACAGATGGGCTAGCCCCGTCCCGTGGCTAACGTAGCAGTGACTTCTGGTTTTGCCTGTGTAGCGTGACACCACACCAGCTAGCAAAATTAACTGCACTTCATGTTCTTTTTTTCTCCGCACCGCAAACTACCGTGCGTTTCCACGTGCGAGTGCGGTTTCGGTTCCAGACTTCAGTTTTGAGGTGCTAGGCCGTCCAACGGCGTGTAGTCGCGCGTCTCCACTTCTATCTGTGGTATCGGTTCGTCGGTGATGAGTGCTGCTGCTAGAAAACGAAAACTTGTCCTCTTCAAGAAAACTGCACAATTTTAAATGCCGTCTGCGCTGGCAAGAAAGAAGATTGTTGCCGCCTGCTATAGTATCCCAGCTAGAACCCCCTCAACGATCTTGAGTGCGGTAAAGAACATCAAGTTCGCAAAAAGGCACCATTTCAGCATAAGTTCAGTTCTTGTAACGCGTTAAGACGCCGAAAAGTATCAAAAGCTTAAATTGGTACTTAAGTTACGTTTGTTAAAACGGGAGTAAGTTACCTTGCTTCTTTGAAGCGCCGTGTAGTGCCTAAGCTTGTGCAAAAGCAGGAGGTACAACTCATGCAGTTTTTCGCGGTGAAATAAATCTATGAAGGGTGAGTTCACTTCGACTGATGTCTAGCATTATGGCTTCGTTTCTGTTTCATTCCCGGAAGCCTTAACTAGAGAACCTGTATGTAACAAAAACCAGGACAAAGAATTGTCCAGTAACAAACAATTGCGAACTTTTATCAACTCAGTTACATCCAGGTTTACCTGTAATATAGTAACCAACATTCTAGTGTATATAAGCGTAGTTGATTCAAAATAAAAATTCAGTTGATAGTAGTGCTTCACCTCGTCTATTTTATTTTTCCTCTCGTGTACCCGTGTTAGCTTGCGCTTTCCCGCCAATGCAAGTGTATTACCAACTCGCCCAAGCTTCCGCTCTTGCATGTAAGCAACATTACACATGCTAGGATATGCGGTAAACAAACTAAAGGATCAAAATCCATACTTTTTCTGTGGCTTTGAACGAGTAGATTTGTCAATATTATACCAATATCCACGAGCAAAACGACTGATGTCAAGCGCCCAACCTTAATCTTTAAAAGCACCAGCACAATGCTTTCCCACGCAACACATTTACGCGAACGGTGACTTTGAATTTTCTGGTTCGCAAATGCTACTCTAGATATTAAGCTAAGGTGCACTCATTCAAAGTATCATTGTTGGTTCGTAATAGTTAAGTTGCACTTCAAGAGAAGAACAAACAGCAGTTCAACTGCAACTTATGGATGTACACCTTGCATGAGCTACACCGCCATTCATTGTTATGCACTGACTGCTTTACTAACCATACAAAAAGAAAATATCAGGAATTTAAGTGGCAAGGCCAACACATCCGGTTATGTCATGCTAAAGTAAACAGAGCAAACTTTTGAGGCTCAACCAGATTAACGCATGCGTAACGAACCACGGCACAGTTTTCTAAAATCACTTCGAAAATGACAGAGAATATTTAAGAGAACACATTTCTTTTACTCGACGCACTTTTCTCTTAAACGCACAGTATAGAGCAATTAAAATAATTTCGTCTAAATTTTTTCAAATTGTTTCTATTGCGTCTCATCTACAAAGTTTTAATCAGCGTTGCTCAGTGATTTTTGTTTCCAGGTTGCATCATAGCGGTATACATTTTTCACCTGATTTTGACCAACAGATCTACCAGTTGGTAAGCCGTAACGCTTATCTAACACGCTATATTTTATTTCCATCATTGATCGTAAATTTATCCGCGGGATAAATAAGTTGCGCCGTAGGGGCTTATAATAATCTTAGGAAATGACCATGATAATCTTTAAGAAAACGTTACAGCTCATGTTGAGTAATTTTCATACATTTGCCCAGTCAGTGGAAAAAAATGGTCTTGGAGATCATCGAAAAGCTGGCATAAACACTTTGCTACGAAACCAAAGTACCACTCTTTAGCCAAAGGTAAGATCCAGAAAATGCATTTTCAAACTATTCACGAGGAAGCACTATACTCGGAAACAATTGTGTCAAGTAAATTATCATCCAGCTTGGTGGTTTTACACACCGCTGACGAAATAGCGATACACAGCGGTTAGCACGGGAGTTCTGTCAATTACCGTTTCGAGATACAATTCCGTGTTGGCAAAGAAAAGACTGCACAGAAAAATTCCTTTTGTGCAAACTGATAAAGTTAATCACGACAGCAACAATGATGTTATGAGCATCCGGATTTTCTGTTAATGCCTGTCGACGGACACCCATGTAGTCGTACAGCTTGGCTGTGAAACTAGTGCCAGGAGGGGTGCTTTCCGAGAGCTAGATTAGGCAGCAAATTCTGCTCAAAACGTCTTCAACCAACGTATTCCTCCGAAATGCTCTGGCAGCGCAGGACCGCTATCGTAAGGACTGTATTAAATCACAAAAGATATAAAAGTGATTACAGCCATGCAGACAACCCCTTATTCCCTATGTTTTCTAGGAAGTACTACTCCCAACAGTAACAGTCTTCCTAATGCCTCTGACACAATCAAATCAATGTCGTATCAATCTTATCTTACTGGTACTCACCTACGGGGCAGAAACATGCAGGCTAACTAAAACGGTTTAATTTAAATTGAGGATGACTCAGCCAGCAATGGAACGGACGATGATATTTAACATTAAGGGACAAGAAGAGAGCTGAGTGGGTCATCTTATCTTGTGCCAGCACTGCAGCATGTGTTCGTTCCTTTTCGCATTAGGCAGACAGAACACTTGCTTGGTAAGGAGACTAACAAGCTTGTAACCTACGGAGGCGGTTCAGGATTATTGGCGAAACAAGGGCGGTATTATTGGCGAAACAAAGTGAGCGCGTTCATATTCCATAAGAAGGAGCGCTTGTTGGCTCAGGACGCAGATGTTTATCAACGTGTGCTGAAGTTTTACTGCGTCCTCGTTGGATGTGGAAGTACGTCGTTTAGGTTAGGGAAAAGGTCATCTAGGTATTAGGTGCACAATCGTTTGAGGTACCTGATGGTGCATTGGGAAGCGGTGACTGCATTCACTATTGGGATGTAGAAGTGTAACAGCCGCGTTTTCGTGGCGTTGCTTGTTTTCTCTTGCAAATATTTATCGCTTAAAATTACCTTTTTACAAGCAGCCCTCGAATATTTCATTTTAACTGAACCCTTCCTCCCACAGAAAAAATATTTCCACCGCTGTGAAAACTACAATGCCGTCATGTGGATCTCTACAAAGTAACATGTTCTTCCATTGCAAGAAATCCCGACAATATCCGCGACCTTTGGTCACAGAGCACAGCAGTGCTCAAGAGGCTCTCACTGATGGTAATCGGTCAAGCTTGTCTCCTTCTCTTGGCCACTAAGGAAACTGGTTATCTTCATTTCCGAAGGCCTGAAAGCATGACGTCATATAAAAAAATTACATACTAGTATATCCTCGACTCGACCCAAGGGTTTGTAGCCATAGTCCGGAGTATTTTTTTCAACTATAGAATGTTTTTACAGCAACTCGCAACAAGCACAGCTGAGCGAACTTGAGTGAAAAAAAACCCTGGTTAGCAGCAACAATTAGACTCAAGACGCAAAAATTGATTGTTTCTTCAGTGTCCCCAAGAAAACTTTATTAGACACACTGTTACAAATGAGAACACATGGAACACCAGAACACTTATTCTTGAACAAACAGTGCCATCTATATTGTTGACTAATACTTCCAGATATTTTACAGTAAAGCTTTTAGGATTAGGAGTTGTCACATGTGGTACTGAATGTAGGCAATCTAAGTAGAGGTTTTGGAAGCGAATGAAGCATACACGGTGAGGTCACGGCTATCATTTTTTCCAATTCATTATCGTTATATAGAAACGCTTAAGACAGAAAAGGATGAACACCGAATTACCGTGGCAGGTAGCTAGCATCTGGTGATGTGAATGATGTGCGTGGACCATATCAGCAAGGAAGGTCCCTCTCACAACAGAAAAAACATAAGCAATCAAGTGCACAGTGATATCACCGTGTAGGCTTATAGCGATAGCAAGCGCATTTCCCGTTTTAAACGCTATCAACAGGATGCCAGTGCAAGCAGACGCTATAATGAGTACTCAAGACAGTTTTCTAAGTTTTTTAGAGCGAGACCTGGCTTACAGTCAGACGCCGAACACGAGAGAATATATAGTCCTCAGAACATGCACGCCACGGCGCTTATGAAACACTCGTATTTTTAAACAACCCCACACTTCGTGCGCGAAGAACACTGCTCAACACCCCCGCCGGCTTCAGTCTTACGCTGTTGACAGTAGACATCTAGCGGCCACATCGGTAAGGTGTCTAATGCCCCTGTCACACGGGCACTTTCAATCGCGATTGAGTCGATCCGGATCGAGCTCAATCCGGATCGGGCGCATGCTACACGGCAGTTTCAATCGCGATCGAGTTCGATCCAGCTCGAACTCAATCTTGGTTTATTTATCAAGCGCGATCGAGGCTTCCAAGCGCGATCGAACGAAAGCGGCGATACTCTCGTCCCCGCTCAGTAATGACACAGAAGGTGAAAACTTCAACTAACGCCACAAACTGTGTCAAATAACTTGACCCAGATAAGCGTGAGGTAACATTTACATAGTTACGTATACCTACGACCGCGAGAAGTTACCAGACGCCGGCCGCAAGTACAATGTTAGCGCCATCTAGCGTACACGAGTGCAACCGGTGCAACTTCTCGATCGCGATTGAAACAGGCCGTGTAGCAGCGGCAGTGCGTCGAGCGCGCTCGAAAACTGGATCGCGATTCACTTCAATCGCGATTGAAAGTGCCCGTGTGACAGGGATATAATATCTTGAGCACGGATTGAAATTTACACCTCCCGAATGCTTCGCGTTACATACCGCAAAAAATTGGCAGTCAGTTACTCAAACCAATAACGTAGAACCATAGCCCAGCCGTGCTTATACTAATTGCAATACCACATAATTTTAATAACCCTGCAATATCGCGGCAATGGATGCAAGGTCACGTGCACGTTAACTACGCCCCCCCCCCCCCTCTATCGCGCACTGACGACCGGTTTATACCACACTTTAACAACGTATGGCTACGAGCTAGTTGGTACTCCATTGTTACTTCGTTAGGCGCAGTGAAGAAAACACAGGACGAGGGAGACAAGGACCAGCGCTACTTACGACTGAATTTTAATAACAACCACGGGACATATAACTAGAAAAGAAGAACGCGCTCAAATGACTATGAAGTTTTTCACGCACTGCATAGCCCCCCACGCGCCCGTCATACACGCATGTGTGATAAATGCTTATCCAAAATGCCCAGCTCTTTCGGGCTCAAAGATATGGACGTTGTGCTGACAGAGACACCTAACCGCTGCATTTCCGCGGCCTCAACAATCTCTCGTGTGCGCTGTTCAGCGTCTCAAAATATGACGGAGCACGCTTTATACATAGGCTCGCACTTGTAGCATTCTTATCAATGAATACCCAAATTACTATCGTTGCCTTTCTGTACCTTAATTGTTAAAATTAATGTTCTCGTAGGCGATTGTTGAGGCACCGCCCCGTCTGGCATACTTATGTTTTTTTTACAAGTGAGGGGCAACTTATAAACCACCCTTCCGCGCAACGCACACACTGGTTTTGGTGATTAACGTGACATTTGTTTTTTCCTCTCCTCACAGGACACGTTGGCTGCAGAGTCTAGACAGTTTATCAGCCGACATGACCACATTCACGCCTGCCCTTCCACCAATCCTTTTAAGGTTGTGCAATTTGCGATGCATGCATATACGGGATGACGGCTACATTTGTGTCTTTGTGGATCACCTCTTGTGGACCTTCCTGCGCCTTCTTTGCCTCCATACGAATCGACTTGGCCACAGCTGCAATCATGCTTTCAGGATATTCTGCTGGTGTAGGGCGACGGACTTGAGCTTCAAAACTAGAGTCCATTAGGTGCTTGCAAGATTTCTTCAGTGCATATGTGCGACACGTGCTGGCGATGCTCCTCTTCACAAGTTTAGTGTGCTCGGACGTACATGGCAATTACGGTTTCTGGCAACGGGGTTCGTACAACCAGCATACATGCGAAACAGTGAATTTCAAAAAGAGATCCAACAACTTGAGGCTGACATGTTGAGGGTCCTCGTGCGGGACCTCAAGAGGGCTAAGGCATTCCATAAAAATCCCCAGTGTATCGGCGACGTCCACAGAGAAGGCTTCCTCGCTACTCTTCAGCACCACCAACAAGTCATCGACATATCGAAAGACTTTTATGACTCTTGTGTTCTTTCACCTGCCCTTTTAACATGTCCTTTTACCACACGGCGCATTCGTATGAACCGAGCACGCCGTGATTCCAGGCGTTCACTAGCAACGTTCAGAGTTGCTAGTTCAAAAGTATTTCCCCTGACCTGTTATTCCGGGACTTTGTGCGAAATATTCCGAAACGATGCCTTTGTAGCGTCTGTTGGGATTCAATATATCTTAATAGTGCCTCGCTCTAAGGACTTTCTTCGGGTGAGTGGTGGGTCGCGTGCGAGTAAATGGCAGAGGTTTTACAGAATTGCAGCAGTTGGCTGGGATATATCTACAATGTCCCAAGCTTTCGCCCAGTGCGCTGGCACATCGGAATATTACCATGTGAAAACACAGGTAACTCTATACAATGTAGAGCGCCAGTTAAGTCACCTGTGGGTGCACTATCGCTCAGCAATTGACTCCTGTAATTTGTCGTTGTCGCCGTTTACTTCCGGGCATCCCCTCGCAACGCAAGGCGGCGAGCGAGCACGCTGTTTAGGTGTGACTCTGAGCTGAAGCTTTATTGTATTTGCTATTGAGGTGGCCTCACCGAAATTCACTAGTTGGCCGATAGCACGGCGGCATGCAGTCCACTGTTGCATTTAGAGCACTTGGAAGATGCTTGCACGCCTTTGTGTTGTGCTTATGAATTGCCTAGAGGAAAGAGAAAGGCCCTTTATATGCCGCGTATATCGCCGCTTTGAATTTGAAAAAGAAGGCATACCTCTTTTTATCGGGCGCACCGTATTGAAACATTGATTATTTCTCTGGGCTGCAAAGGGAATTTTACTACACACTCTTACAGCTGAGTACATACTGAACACCAGAACACTTCTTATTGAAAAAGCAGTGCCAGTTTATTTACTGTTCAAAGCAAAAATTAAACGTCCTTTATGAACGTGCTATTGCAATTGGTAGCGAAGTGGACGATCCTGTTATACTTGCGAAAGTGCAAGAACCATACGCAGTGAGATGAGGTGCTATAAATTTCCAATTATTCCTACACTAATAAATGTAATATATCTACAAAACTTTAACACAGAAGCATTATGACAGACATCTTCCAACTGGAGTATAATTGACTTCTGTTGACACCCTCCGCAAGACGTTTCTCTCTCACAGCTCAACATTCACACATGCAAAAGCACCATGATCCCACAGTGCAGACGCAAAGCTCTATCCCAGGCAGGAAGTTCATGCAGGCGCTGCAAGAAGTACTAAGATTGTTTACAGAGTTTTCTCTCCAGACAGACCCCAGTCCGACTTCGAACACGCGAAATATTAGTGTCCGGAACGTGCCCGCCGCGACATATTCGGACTGCTGCCTATGCCATACGCGCGGACACACAATTCGGATACGCAAAAGGCTTTACGCCCCCCGCACGCCGAATTGCGCTGTTCTTAGTGGACATCTTGCTGACGTCTGGATAGCATTTTACAAATATCCGTTTGAGGTGCCTGATTCCCTGAGCACGCCGTGAAACAGTCGGCTGCTTGAAGGCTTGCGTTACATAGGAAATAAATTGGCAGGCGGCTGTTCGAAAGGTTAACGCGCAACCATCACACAGCTGTACTTATGTTGCGTTAACATTGCAATACCCAGTCATTTCACAAACAACTGTGATTTTGCGAAAATTATGGCGAGCCACGCGCGTTAAATGCGCAGCCATATCAGGCCCAGGATTCAGGAGCGGCACAGCAGACTGCTTCACTGAATTCGTGTTTCCATGAGACGCCGAGAAAGAAAGCGCCCTGTGTTTCCGCACTATGTGTGAACACGCAGCAGGCGCGCGAAGTGAGGCCGCCTCTAGGTTCTCTACTCACTGTCTGCAACACATTCATCCGGCAACGGTCTAAAATCGTCAAAGAAGCAGTATTGGTAACACATGCGACATTTTTATCCAAATGGATTGTGTAGGAGCAACTACCGGAAGTGTATTGTTGCTCCGCTTCAATCCTGATAAGTTGTACCTGTAATTTTCTCGATCGACGGCAAACGTCGTATTCCTGGAATAACAGCACACGGTTACGCCATCTCAACCTGTTGCTACCGGTGTCATTCTCGCGGCGTCATATTCACCGCCCTTCGATATTTTACTTCAAGGAGAAGTCACTACCTTTAAGTACTCGTGGGAGCTGTCATCGGCATTTTCCGATCTCACTGGTAGCGTGTGCGACATTATTTGTCGCCCCGGTGCATGATTGAATAGCGTGGCTCGCCGAGACGTTCTCGCTTATAATTAGACACCAACAGTTCTGGAAACAACAGTGCCGTTGTTGTCTGCGAGAAGTTAAGCGTTGCGTATGAATAATCATGACATCACCTACAAGAAAAAAACCGCATTTGTTACGACGCCAGATTGTCACAGCAGAACACACTACGGACTTCAACGGGAGACTAACACACACACAGAGCACGAAGAATCGAACTCGCTTTGCATGAAGTGCTTCACAAAATAGCTAACCGACTGTTGTTGAGCACATGACGGTTCCTATACTCGCTGAAGTCCCAGCTTTCGTTCCTCGCTCTATAGATGCGTCCAGTTAATTTCAGGTACCCACCAAGAATGTCGACAGAAAATCTAACGTGAAAGCGTTCAGGAAGGAAAAAAAAAAACAAGTTTCGGCGTTGTGGCTACCATACACCAATGCAACTATATCTGACGGTCTTTTGACGCTAAAAATCCCCCGCAAGCGCTAGTTTACCGATGCAAAAAGTACAATGCCTCCCGCAACGTGGACATTGGCTGATAAAAAATGCTCTAACACCCCGCGCTGGGGGAAAAACGTAAAATAACATCAACAGTGCATTAGTTACGAAAGCTGATAACATCTAACAAGAAATGCGTTCTTGGGAAAATAAAAAATGCACCCTTAGAGTTTTTAACACGTTGTCCATCGGGCGCTTTGTCTATGTCGCGCAGGTCTGGGACACCCGATGGCGTAAAGGTAAGTTCACTGAATATTTCGACACGTTCTGAAGGACGGAACATTGCGGACCTGACAAATCTTTCACGACGCAGGAAAGTAAGGCATGTTCTCACGTTGAAGATTCGCAATTCATCACACGCTGGCAGGAAGACAGAGAACGGGGGCCACTCGCCTCTCGCAGATGGATGGCGGTAGCTCTGCCATCCATCGCCTGAAAAGTCGGTCCTCCAATGGCATCAGCTGGCGAGCGCGAATGCACTAGCAGAAGTGACCTAAACACTGAGCACTTGATTCACGACAATAACCGGGCCACCAAGCCGAAGATTTTGCTGCACGTGACAGGTCGTCTTTGCGCAGCACACAGAGACGATGAGAAGAAACTTAGGGCTCTTCGTTCCCAGTATTGCTTCCGGCCTTCTGAATTTCAAAGGTCCAAAACAACTACAATTTTTCACACTCTCGACAAGTCCCTTTTGCTTTTGTTTACTTCCAAAATTTCTGACCAAGGAGCTTCTTCCTGGCGAATTCTTCTGGCGTCTTCTCTAGGCTGCCCATAGGTGTCATCCACTGCGCCTGTCCTGCTTAAACACCCCGAACGTAAACAAGGACTAGCGCTCTAAACAGCCATACTGACAAGGGGTGATTCCGGTTGAGTCGCACTTCTCGGCAAGCGACATGCAAGCTTCCCTTCACCACAATCTTGAATACGTAGACATAGAAGGGGCGGCGACCGCGAATTGTTTCCGTCAAGGCATTCGGTTTCTTAGAGCTGCCCTTACCCACGATGCCCTACGGCGGTCATTGGTTCATCATTGTAACTGCCACAGCGACCACGACGAACGAGGGACTTCTTGCTTTACGATAATAGCTCTGACGACAAACTTGGACGATCAATCGCTCAAACTATGGCGGCGAGCACCGAATAACGACGGGTTATGCGTTCGCATTGAGCTTGATCCTTAAATGAAGTCATGTGCAGTGTAGATCACCGAAGCGATCTCCTTCAGCGGGACTACAAAAAGAGACCTCCTTTGTGCTCTCATTCCAGGTTCACAACTAGTTTTGGTGATATACGTGTCAAACAATTATAAATATTGAAACGGAGCTTTGGACGCGCGCTGGACAAATGGTGACCTGCTCATGATTGTAACTGCACGAGCAGCCACGACGAACGAGTGCCTCCGTATTGTAACCAATCTCATGAGACATTGGCACCCCTGCCACGTCACAAACGACGTTGCCACCAGCAGAGAATCTCGGCTTCCCCATTTGGTAAAACGCGCGCACATGACGGCCTCAGTTCCGGCCCCTCAACAACAAAGTCCGCTTGAAGCAGCCGCCACAAGCAAACCCAACGCAAATCCGATAACAAATTCTCACTTCACTACGCAGACGGTCGGAGAGAATTCGCGCCCAAGAAAAGAACCCCAGGGCTGAAAAAAGGTGCATCTTTAAGCAGCTTCTCATTTCAACGAATTTGGCACGAACTGCAGCGGATATTCTTGCAGGAACCCTGCCACACGTTTTTCACATTCTTTTTTGAGAATCTGACACACCTTCAGATTTCGTCAGCAAGCGCATCCAGTACTGGAATTGGAAGGTCACAAAGTATAAAACCCAAATATTACGGCTCAGATACCATAGAAACTCGTTCAACACATTTTTCTTTCTCGGTATGGCTCTAGTGTGACGCCCCTCGCGCTACATACCAACTATTTAGCGGCTTCCCTACACTTGCAGCAATAAAGTCATTCAATAGCTGCTTAAAAGCAAACCGAAAGAAAATCAGAGAAGAAACTACAAAGCGTATCTTCTGCGACGAGCAAATCACGCAGTGTCGCGTTCTGCAGGCGATGACTACGCTCGCAGTGCGTCCAGCCACGAAGGCAAAAGTGAAAGCCTTTATCGATGGTGCTGCAGGATCCTTGTAGACTTCACTTTTCTTCTGCACAAGCGTAACAATGGTAAACGAGTGGTATTTCAGGTGACTTCCGGCATTTCAGTCGGCCATTATGCAGTGGATGACGTTTGTTTGATGGGCTTCGTGTAGAAGCGGCCCAACATGCACCGTCAGAGTACATCTCGTTTTCGAAGTGAAGTGACACAAAACTGACAGACGTTTGAACCAGTGTTGCAGGTATTAGGTGCAGAGCATTTTATGGGCTCGCCTTGTCATCTTATCTCGATCGCTCGCTGTTCGATGTCAAGCGACTGCCAGAATCAGGCGGGGACGCGAGATAACGAAACCAAGTAGAGTCCAACGGCGTACTGTAAAGGCGTCCCACAGAGTCTTCGAAAACCAAGCCGTTGATATAGTCATTACCGTTCGAAACTCCTGAACTGCTGGCATCGGTTGTCACACATCTCCCCGTTAGCCGCCTTGGTGGCTCAGTGCGTCTAAGGCGTTGCGCTGCTGAGCACGAGGTCGCGGGTTCGATTCCCTACCACGGCAGTCGCGTTTCTGATGGAGGCGAAAAGCGAAAACGCCCGTGTGCACGAGACTTCGGCGCACGTTAACGATCCCCAGGTGGTCGAAATTAATCCGCAGCCCTCTACTACGGCGCGCCTCATCGCCAGCGTTGCGTCGGCGCGTTAAACACTACAATCAATCAATCAATCAACATCTCCCCGCTCTTTAATGCAAAGAAAAGTTCAGGTACATTTGAGGCAAAATCTGTGTAGATGACCGGCATCCCTCGCGTCCATTTAGTTAAAAACGCCCGTTGGGTGGGTTTTTACGTTTGTGAGCGAATAAAGCGGCCGCCAAGAACAACGCGTTCCAAACTGCGCAGTGAGGCGCCGGCACATACGGGATGTAAACAAGCCCAGAAAGAATAGAACTCCCACTCGCACGGTTTTAGGCAGAGGGCGCGCGAGCACTGCGAAAGCGGGAAATTTGAATTGCATTGGGCAAACCTTCATACCATTCATCAAGAGAGGAGTGAGAAAGGGCGGCGAAGAGCGTGAGGGGTGGTACATATCAGTGGTCGGATAACGGTGCCGTCGCCGCCCATTATGGTGAATCACTGCTCTGCGCTTCCCACAACTTGCACGTTGAGTGGAATGGCTTCATTTTTTTTAAAGGGCGAGTTTTGAACTAAGACATTTTCAGGCGCCTTTGCACGATTAAGTCCCGTCTTCTTAAGGAACATGCCCCAAACCTTTCTCTCGTTCTGCTCTTCCTGGGTCAGAACCATCCAAGCGAAGCTCAGATTTTCCCAGTTGTCCTAAGGGAAACCAGACCTTTCTTTATATGGTTGCCATTGGGACATGCACCAAAAACGTTCTCCAGCACATATTTTTTTCTACCCAACGTTTCACTAAATTAAAATGAGGACTTGGGTACAGATAAATAACTGCCCCATTTTTCAACGAATCGATTCTTGCTGAAAGATTCTTTGAATAAGAGTGATCCATCTTCTCCTGAATTTCACCATATGTCGTATGGGAGGGCGGCATTTTTAGGTGCTATGGTCTCCGCGTTGTTGCAAGAATTTCTGTTGGTTTTTTCGACCTGTAACGGGAGTACTGGCCTGAGGTCACGAGCTGCCAGATCCCGGGTTGTTCATTGTCGCAGTGAGTCAGCGGACGGTATTTTCTTAGCTTTGTCGGAACTATTGTGAAATAAAAATACACTGTGTTACTCCAAGGTACCATAAAATGTTTCCCTACCTTCAGGAACGGCCGGTACGATTTCAAACCCACATTCCTGATAAAATGGCAGCCCCAAGTCTGCTTAGTGCAGAATTCTATGCATAAATGTCTCGTCGTAGGTGCCATTATGTAAGAAAAACATTTAAAATATTTACAATTCAATCCCCCAAATATTCAAAATTTACATTTGCACCCCCCAGGTAACTCCAGTTCAAATCAAACACGTTCGGTAGATACAAAATAGAGTAACTGAAAACCATGCAGTGCAGCAATAACGACCACGATAATGTAAGGATTAAAAAGGCGTAAACAAATTTAATAACAGTGCCTCGAAGTGCGTTGCAATGATTTAAACGGACACGTGTCGTTATCTTTTTTTTTCTGTCTAGCAAATAACTACCTGGCTTTTTTGCCTAGCGCGAGGCTCCGTTTGCCGCAACACGAAACTTGTGAAAACTTCAGCGCCCAGTAGCACCGTAGAGAGCCCAAGCAAAGCTGAAAACCACGTGAAAAATTCTGCGAGTTCTGAGATCTGGGATGCTTGTTCTTCGGCGACAACGGCTTTGAATCCGCAGCCTTCTCCAGCGCCCGTTTTATCACCGCACTCACGTGTGCGATTAAAACCATAGTAGTTAAGTCCAGTCTCGAAGATTCTCAGCAGCAGGTTACCGTAGGCTCTCGCCTGAGGGAAATCTTTTCTCGCAGGGGTGGACAGCAGCGCCAAATTCAACCGTTCGCGAGATTCCACAATGTGCGTACTGAGGTTGCTTATTGGGAAATCTTTCTCCGCACTCGTAAAGCACACAAAACCGGGCCTCTTAGCGCAGCGGAAGCAGCTGTTAACGTATTTGAACGTAAGCTCGACGCCGCCATCATTTCTTTGGTAGGCTTCCCGAAGCTTGGCATACAATGTGGAGTCATTCGTTCGATTTTTTTCATGAATGCGCCAGTAGAATGACGATCCTTTGACGAGGCATGGGAGAATTCTTTGCTTGTCTAATTCTGAGTGGAGTTTGTCAAGAGTATCAACGTTATTCGGTGGAAGTCTGGCTGTTAGCCGAGACGTCAACTCACCGCGGAAGTACACTGAAAAAGGAAAAATTCCCAAGACCCAGACGCCGAAAACTAGCTTATGGCTGAAAATATAACGACGACTGAAAGGTCTTCCATTCGTGTCCCAAGTTTCTTCCGATACCGAGAAGAACGTCCCAACAATAGACACAAGGGAATCCACCAGCACTTGGGACAAAGAATTACGCTCAAGCTGCAGAAAACGCACAAACGCCATCGTTAGCCACGCTACGCCAGCCGTGAGCAGCAGGAGCGTGCAAGCAGCTTTCGAGCTGGATATCAGAGCGAAAAAAGACACGGTGCTCTCCTCCTTCGCTCTCCATGCGTAGAAAGTGTCATGCCTGAACTCGAAGACGTTCGGGAACAGAAGGTAGTCAGAATCAACTGCGTTCATTGTAAAAAGCGTTAAAAGAATGTCTGCTTTACCTCGAAGCATATCGTCAACAGATGCTCTGTGCCTGCTGTAATTGTTCAATTGTGGTGTAGCATTGAGCACCCTAAGACTGTCTAACACAATGCGAAATTGCTTCTCATGGCAGGTTGTTAATGCGGTAATTACAGAAATCTGAGGTAAGCACGCAAACATGATTTTCCGGTTTCTAAACTCTTGTGACCACATCGTCCGGCCACTTATTTCCGCAGAGTGACATTCACGAGAAAAAAACAGCGGTCGTCTCACGGTCGAGAACGATTCCTTAGTGCTTCCCTCGGCACCCAACTGTACGTATTCGTCGCAGGAATGGTAGAGGCCACGAAATTGGAACATCCGTTCTAGATGCGGAACCAGTCCATTTTCGTCGTAATCAACGACCCAATCAAGTGCGTAGACGCGTAACATATTAAGCCACGACAATGCGACACGCACGTACGAGAGCTCTCCTTGAGAGACCTTAATATAGACAACTGTTCTGACGTTCCATTTCAACTTACTGTCCACGAACTTGTAGAGGTAAGTGATATTGTTTGCCCAACGAGTCAAGGCTTTGAAAATATTAAATGAAAGCGGAAAACCAAGCACATCTGACTTGTTTGCATAAGATAAAACTGCAATGTCATCGTTTGCACCAGGCCAATTTTCAAGCACTATCCGTGTAGAGTAATTTCCTTGGGAGGGGTGTTTAAAGTTGCGACTATTGTGACACAATGTTAATATTATGATACTTTTTATCACATGCTTAGGAAACGACATGGTTAGCGGAAATGTTCCGCGCAAGAATTTGCTGTCAGGTTTTTTGCTTGATTGTTCTCACACAAAACAACGATTCTCAAACGGCTTCGAAACAATTTAGGAATCTAACAAGTTTCATCTTACCAGCGAAACAACTTAACAGAGTCCTTGTTCGCTGAGATACACACCTTCAGCAAAAAAACTCAAATTATTACACTACCGCAGGTCATGTACACGTATATAATGAGCGATCAAAACGTCCTGCCTCTTTCCGGTTTCTTATTTTGCAGCAATATTTTAAGAATGAAGCTCTTTAGCAAGTCGTAATTTTTCGTGTCCGCAGTTAACAATACCAAGAAATTTCCGAGCAAGCGCACGTGAGCTCGGGCCTCGCGGCGACCGCCCGGCAGTTAAAACCCCCGCGCACGTTTGTTACACCAAAAACACCCACTTAGAGAGATTGGCCAAGCTTGCCCCCCTCTAAAAAAACTTCAGCGTGATCGTGACAATACTTTCCCTATAGCAGTCACACTGCTCACGTCACTAGATGGCTCCGCTTGCGATGTACGGCTTTGCGTTCGTCGTTCGCATTCGTCTTAGTAGTGCGCCGGCTCAGGCGAAGAGATGGGTCGCCCACGGGTTGTCCGCGTGTCCAATGTGGTGTCCGCTCACCTCGAGGCTCGTCGCCCTGGAGATCGAGAACGGAAACGAGTCCAGAGAGCCGACACAGACCACGTGGCCACAGGGAATGCTGCCAAGAGACGTCGGCAAGCCCAAAACACCAAATCCGTTTGATGCAACCGGGTGAGCGGTACCGGCAACGTCCAGCCGATGCCGCTCGTCAGCGGCGGGGAGCCGAAGCTAGGTTCAACCGTGAGTGGTGAATCATGCTACTGCACACACGTTCAAACACCAATGATTATAATTTTTTTTTATAATGGAGGAAGCCAAGACTTATACCTACAAAGATGACACAAAGGTCGTTGAAGCAGCGAACAAGCAAATCGGCTGCAATCGTCGTGATGACCATGAAGGCTGCCTACAGCTTCGCTACCTTCAAGACTTACGCGTCAGTGTAAGCTTCCCTCATTTTTTTTTTTTTTTCACCAAAATTTTATTACCTATTTACAACTGCGGGAACGGCAGTTGGCTGGTCGCCGTCAAATAGAGCAGAGGTTAGGGCAATGTAACTGCAGTGTGCAACACGATATATTCTCTTATTCTCCCAGTGGTGGTAATTTTACTTGCGAGATGAAGACCTTGTGGATCGAAGCGGTTCAATTTATCTCAACGCCAACAGTCACAGCATACGTTAGGCAGCATCCCTGGGTTTGCCCAATGAATATAGTCAGGAAACCTGACGAGTAAACTTCGCCAAAAGCGATCTAGAACTCTTAACCTCTGTGACAAAGTTGAAATAAACTTTTTGGAGCAATTACATCAAGGCAGAATCTTGTTTCCGAAACAATCCTTGCCGCCCTGTTACACCTGAGGTTTTTAGACGCCTGAGACAACGCTCCATTAAAAACGCTCAACAGTGGACTAATTTTAGTATGATTTAGAGATGACGCTGTTCTTTAGCAAGGAAAATCTGCCAGAAATATTCCTTACATCTACAATGATAAAGATAACCTCGACAGTGACAATAAGACTATATCCTGCTGGATTTTCCAAACGGGCGCAACTACTTCCGAAATTGATCCTGTAGCAATTTGGCTGTCAAATTAGGCCTTATGGATGGGCAGAAAATTGTGCTTTAAACTTCTTTAGTCAACACATACGTGTACAATATTCGCAGATAACACCGTTACACACGCAAAATAGAGTTTTAAAGTATTAAAATAAAATCACACAACTGCAACAGATATGATCACCTTACGTCCTACGCGTTCTCCAAATCGTTACTCCAGTGCCCTTCCAAACCGTTTGTTTTCACAAAAGCAGTTGTCATAATTTCTGCTGAGACTGCCACAGGAATATCGTCAGCAATCCGATAAATTTAAAATCTTCCATATAAAGACGGGAAGACGCATACTTATAAATGCTGGACTAAAACCATGACGTGTAACAGTGCCGGAGAGCACTGGCTCTTGCGGACGGGTTAAAGTACGCCGCGCTCGAAAGACGAGAGGCACGACGAAAGCATGCCCGGCACACCAACACATGTACGAAAGGAAATTGAAGTCTACCGGATTTAAAGGATGCAATTTCGCATTGCGGCCGCGCACAGAGTGCGTGGCCGCACACTCTATCTGGTGGCTGACGATAAATCGACCCCAGCGAACTCATCAGTGGCAGCCTCGACGCGGGACTGCAAGCCTTCGTGTTGCAGAGAATAACACCAATTTTTTGGGTCAACGGAAAAAGTGGTTAGACTTTTCTTGTTACTTGTTTTTAAAAAGCCAATACCGGCGGCACAATCATTCAGCTTCAATCATTCGGGCAACTTTACGTTTTTGTTGCAAGAAGTCCGCGACACACTTTTGGCCCGTACCAGATTCCAATTTCATCCGCGCTCTAGGTAAAAGTGTCCAGGAGCAAGTGTTCCGCTTGGAAGCGGCGAGCTTTCCTCAGCGTGCAATTGTTTGCAGTGCTGAAGGCGTGGTTCGCAGCAGAAATGATGAGTCTCGCTTGAGGGACGAGCTGAGAGCGGAAAACGAGAAGAAAGACAAAGAAAAGACAAAGATAAGGTAGATGTTATTTTCTACTGGCATAGAATTTTGCACAACCTTAATAAATTTGGGCAACATTCTCAAGCCAATGCGTTTTTCGCGGCGCCAAACCAGCTTAGAAGTTTCTGCAAATTAAGATATCCCATTGCAACGCGTACGCGAAATCAGTCTGCACTATTACACACCGAGGTACCTTTGTATACTGGCGTAGTTTACAAACTTTTACTCTCGTGTAGCAGCACTATATTGGCCAAATCGGCAGGTGTTTGAACGGTCGTTTAAAATAGCATACAATAAAGATATCATCATTGCCACTGACGGCCAGCTGGCTGGCCCTAGTAAAACAGGTCGATTGGCAAAATGCCTTGCCCTCTCTACGAATAGACGATTGTTTTGTATTATTACCGCTCTGGGCTGACCAGACAAACTGTGGAAGTGGTTGAGATAGCAAGCTCCGGTGATCAATGTCAGTACACCACCTGTGGCTTTATCAAAGCTAGAGCTTGATGTCTTGGAGTAGGTGGTTCCTGGTGGTTTTTGGCATTCGGTTTTTGTTTTTCTTGTTGATGTTATTCGTTTCTTTTCTTCTCTTGCGAGCCGGAAGAATTTTTTGCTCTGGTCATGCAATAAAGCATTTGTTGAAAGTAGCGCTTGTCCCGTCCTCGTTTTCTCCTCTGCCGTTACTGCGCTATGTTTTCTGTGTGACTATGAACCCGAAACACGCCCGAACCAACATGCCCTTCTTTTATTAAGAGCCTTGGGGATGTTCTTGTAAGAGCGGTTCCTTCGTCACAGAAATCCATGAGCCATCTTAGAATCAACCATTCTCCCGGTGAGCAGGGGCTGACACGAGAAGCAGGGGCTGATCAGCGATGTTTCCCACTGCTCTGGGGGTCGGAGTGTGTGGAAGGGGTGGTAGGTGCTCGTTTTTCCTGCACTTCATGACACAACGTCTGAGAGCACCTACTTAACAGTACTTGCATCCTGCTCAAAACTGTGAGGGATAGCTCGTGTAGCCTAATTGTGTGCGGGAAGGTGTTAGTTGTAGTTTGTTTCAAGGCAAAAACCCATAAGAACTTGGTGCCTTTTCAGTGTATTGTTAGCGAGCGGGGATCCTGGCAGTCACATATTAGCAGATTTTTACAAAAGCATCTAGATCACCCTCATCACCGACGACCAATATTGGCCAGGCTGGCCAGGCCTATATTGGCCAGACGGGCAGATGTGTAATTTATAGGGCACGCGAGCACAATTCGCCACTAGACAAAAAAAAATGGCCGTGCATTTACAGCCCATTGTGATCAGCGCAGGCCATTCAGTCCTTTTCAGTCCAAATGCAGACCTTTCTTAGAGAAGATTCCAGTTCTAGGCAGAAGTAAAAACACAATGGCCAGGGAGCTTTAAAAGCCTTTCATGTCAAAAGTACAGGGGACCAGTGCGTCAGTGAGACATCGGTGTTACTGCGTGCCAGTGAATTTCATTTTTTGGAAGCTGCTCTCCGATTGCAGCTCTCACCAGTGTTTTTTTCTGGTACGAATTTCAAGCGCAAGAATTCAGACAGAGGACGAATGGAAAAGAGACAAGCGCTAACTTCTAACTGAAAATTTATTTACAGAACGACATATGTAAATGCAATAGTGCTAACAAAAACCCAATAAAACTAATACAGTATGTGAGCAGTGTACTAAAACAGAGTATGTGCGCAGTGTACAGGCGCGCACACGCTGCTCATCCTTAATGTCATGCGCGCACCCAGGAAGGCCAGCTCTTTCGCTGTCAAAAGTACGCAGGTCATGCTAACGCAATCTTCGCCCCCACGATGCGTCGCAGTTGCCTCCACAATCTCCCGTGTGCGCTGATCATGGTCGTGAAACACAACCTGTAGATTCGTTAAACAGAGCGAAACACTTGCAATTTATTCTGGCAATGACTAACTAGGTACCCATCTGTGCCTTTTCCCGCTCGATTGGCATGTTCACGGAGGCGTTGATTAAGGCACCGCCCTGTTTTCCCAATTTAAGCCCTATTACACGACAATGGGACCCTCCACACTACTCCCGCAGTGCAGTCAACGTAGTGATTTTGGTGATTAACCCAACACTTTTTTTTCTTTTGGAACCGTGCACGTATCAGTGCGTAGCCGTGACACTTTTTTTGGTGCAGACATCACAACGTTGACGCCGACCCTTCCACCAATCTTTTTAATATTATGTGAAATGCCGTGCAAGTATAAGAAACAACCACCACCTTGTTAGGTTGGCGGGTCATCTGGTTATCTTGGCCGCCTTGCCCAATGTAAGCCACCGCTACGATCACGTTTGCGGGGTAACCAGCCGACCTAAGGGGACGCACTTTCAAATGGAAACTGATTTCCATAAGGTGCTCACATGTTTTATGGAAAGCACTGTTGAGACTGCTGCTGGCAATGGCTCGTTTCGCTAGTTTTGTGTGGGCAGACCTGAACGGCAGTAGCGGCTTCCGGCTGTGGGGATCGTACATCGAACAGACGTGTTTTTCTTACTCAGTCTCCCCTCACTCAGTTTCCGCATCCAGGGAGAGACGGCTGGGCTGGGCTAGATGGGCGTCGCTTTTCAGCACAAGCGAAAATATGAGCGTAGTCATCCAGTGGATATAGCTAGATGGCAGGATTCGAAATCTCGAGCGAAGAAAATTCACAAAACACTGCGTGTGTAATGATGTTAGGGTTCGGTTGTTAACCGACGAGACGCGTACACGAGGTAATGACGACAGAGTACACGGCACGATGGTGAAACGTAGGAGCATTGTATTATGCTAAGAACATGGGTCAGAATGGGTCAACAAGGGAGAAAACTGAAACGTTGACAGACACGCCAGACGCGAATGAAAAGGAGAAAAACAAACAGCGGCATTTAGTGCGACACTTCCTTACAGTCCCGCGCGAGCCTCGTTGTGCATCAACAATTGAACCCTGAAGACATCATGGCATCCGCGACAGGACCTCGCAATAACACCTCGTTATGCTCCTCAGAGAAAACGAAGGAAGGCCCAGTTTTGGAAAGTAACTTCTCTAAAGATGCTATCTATTTGTGAGAACAGATTTCGATCGACTACGGCCACTTTGTTCGCTCAAACTCACTCGTCGCCTTCTTCTGAACTATTTAAACTGATTAACTATCGACTCTCATCTGCAAGTTTCTTATCAGCGATGCTAAGTGATTCTTCTTTGCGTTTTGTGGTTTTCAGTATTGTTCTTTTTTTTGTGCTGTTACAAAACTTCTTTTCACCTTATTTACAACAACAGGACGAGCAGTTGGTTGATCGTTGCGATAACGCTGTCAGAGGCGACAGAAACCTTACCGAAGTGTAAAACACGATATTTTCTTTTTTGCACTACTGATATATTTTTTTCCCGCGGTATAAACGAGCGAGCGTGAAGGCTTACTTACGAGCTGCGAGGTATAAACGAGCTGCGAGCGTAAAGGCTTACTTGATAAAAGCTAAAGAAAGTCGTCAGAGCATAAGGTTGAGTGACACCGTTGTGTTCGCTCATTTCAACAATAAAATGAGTGTAAAGAACGGCGTGGAGAAGTCTGGAAAAGCAGGCATGAACCCTTCGCGTACAAGCAGGGTACAGCTCTTTAGCCTACAAGATCCGAATGAACCTTTTTGGAGCTATTCTCTTTAAAGCACTGTATTGTACTCGAAAACGATCATTAGCGTTCAGTCACATTTGGCAGTATTGCGCAACGAAGATACAACTGCGCTATAAACGACTCAGGAGTGCAGTGCTGTCAATAAGTATTTGGGGATGAATTCTTACCCTAGCAAAGGGTCTGTACGGACAATATCTTGTCTCGAGAATGAAAAAGTCAATCGGTGAGAATGACTGTAATGTTATTAGGTGTCAAATTTCCGTTTCTATGCCTGGCTACGGACACCGATGTATTGCAGATTTTACAACAACTTGGCTGTCGAAGATAAAGCCAGGATAAGCACCATCCGTGGACTTCATTCAGTGGCAAATTATGCTTTGAACTTCTTCCAGATACAGCCACATTCACAGCGCACTGTGGGTCGTACCTCCGTGGATTTACCCTCCAATGAAAATTGTCACCACGGTACCTGGATTTAAGCGGAAGGCGATATACTCAGCCCCGGCTCTAAAGTTCTTTGCCTTGGAGCATATCAACAACAAATACAGAGACCACACTCATGTGTACACTGATGGCTCAGTGACGGCTACATCGTCGGCGATAGGGATCTCGATTCCTTTGTCGCTGACTACCATCTGCGCCCTACTTAGCCACAAGTCCTCGACGACAGTTACTGAGCTGGCTGGACTGCGCGCTGCTTTTCAGTATATTCTAAAGCAGCCGGCCAATCAATGGGCTGCATTTACAGACTCCAGGTCAGCATTCGAGGAGCTTAAAGTCGCTTCCAAAAGAACAGCTGGCTTGGGAAATCAATCTTTTGCACTCACAAGCCATACAAAGGGGACATAGCGTAGGTCTGCAGTGGCTTCCTGCCCACTGCGGAGTTGCCGGCAACGACGCAGCTGACAAAGCCGCCTTATCTGCCCACACTCTCTGCACTCAAGCTCTTCTGATCCCATTTACCAGAAAGGATGCGGCAATACTCGCCTCATCAACCGCATGGAAAGCGCAGATGTCTATCTGGACTGATGCAAGGCAGCAATACGCACCTCTTCATGGAATTGATCCAAAGTGCACCTTCAGAATGCCACCTGGACTTAGCAAGCGCGAGGAAGCCATTCTGCATAGGCTGCGCTTGAATGTGGCCTACACGGGACATTACATGTATAAAATCCAGCAGGCATCTTCACCTCTTTGCTCCAGATGTGACTCACGAGAAGACACTCATCATGTCATATGCGTGTGTCCAAAATACACCGCGTGCAAAAACAGAAACTCATATTATCTTTGTGCATGCAGCTTGGTGCGGGACTTGAACTGAGGGCTGTTTTGGGTCTTTGGTCGGGCTCCAGTCAGGCTGCACGTGCAATCAAAGCTCTCTTGGAGTTTCTTCGGAGCACAGAACTGAACAGAGTTCTGTGATTGAAAATTTTGGGCGCATCAAATGACATCTTTTCATTTTTACATTTTTTTTCTTTTTTTTTTCTTCTCTAATCTAGCGTAGCAAGCCAGCCGACAACTCGGCTAACATCGCTGATCTTCATTAAAGTTATGCTCTCTATCTCTCTCTCTCGTGACACGTGCAGAAAATAGTGAAAAGTGCTCTGGAAAATTCACGACCAGAATTGAGAAAGATTGCAACTAGACATCTGTTAAGTTCGGGTTCCTCATTTAATTAATGAAAGCCGCCGGGAGCTCCTGTATCGGCGTGGCCTCCGCTTGTAGCTGTCATGCTGCGTTCCTTTTATGCAACCGCAGGCACGCGAAGCTGGAGGCCGCCGAGTGCATGCTTTGTGTTCCCTTCTTTTGTGTGGCAAAAGACACTTAGCGCGGGTATCTCTGTTGTGTTAGTATGCGGTCAGCTCGACCGTGTGGTCTCGGGTAACGGAGGATGGGTGCACAGCAGTGAAAACAGTTCCGGCGCGTGGTTCCCTCTCGGACAGCGCGCACGCCGATTAGCCCCGTTTACATTGACCCGACGAGGGCGCGTTGAGTTGAAATAAACAGGTTTTTTGGACTCGCGGACGGGTTGGGTCGGAGAGACGTCGCGACGAGTCCAATCGACTCGGAAGCAGGGAGTGGGTTGGCTCGAGGAGCAGAATACCGTATTTGCGAGGTTCTAACGCGCCCCCAGTCGTTAAGTTCACGCAGGAAAATTTTAAAAATAATAATTTGACGAAGGTACTGCGCAGATGAAAAAGAAATGACACCACGTACCTGGAAGAGGGATATTTTATTTAACGTATGCAGCTGTGGAAGCCAAAAATGATTGTACTTCATAAGATTTCTTATCCAGCTGCTGCTGGAAATAAAGTTATAGCGGGGAAACTTGATGTTTGCGATTTCAAGTGCCTTGATCTCAGTGATTTCCCTACACCCCCCCCCCCCCCCCCTAGGGGGTGTGTAGACCCTCTAGTTTTTCTGGACACCCCCCTTGAATCCCCAAATTTCACTCTTGTCAGTCCTTGTATGGACCTTTTTCAGTATCGATCTGCGCATGCGCGGGCTGCCCGTCTGCTATTCTTGGCAGTAGCCTCGGGCAAAATAAACAAAAGTGCGCCCCCCGAGCTTGCTGTTGGCGTTGCACGTATTTATTTCCTTTTTTTCGACAGCTCGTGGCAAGTTCGTATGTGCACACAAAAAAGGCTTTCAAAGGAAAGGGGCAGAGTGGTTTGAGGCTGACCACGCTCGAACAAGTTCGAAAATGTCCTATACGTTGAAAAATGGCGAGAAATTAAAAAAAAACTGAATACGGACCTTTCATGGTAAAAAATGAATTTCTCTAAATTTGTTTTTTTTCTTAGATTGAATAGAAAGCACCGCCTCTCAGGTGTATATATATATATATATATATATATATATATATATATATATATATATATATATATATATATATAATATATATATAGAAAATGAAAAACGTACGTCACGGGGATGAGCGCTTGGTTAACAGACGTCTATTATTTAACTAGTGGGATAAAAAAACAGCTTTTCTAGTTTATGAACCCCCCCACCCCCCCCCCCCTTCCCCCCCCCCAGAGCCATTGAGACACCCCCCCTTGATTCGATGCCTGGGGAAACCCCTGCAAGTTGATCTTCATATTCCTAGGCGTTACGGGATAATTGCAGCAGCACAAAAAATTGCACAACAGCTGACAAAGGTATGAGGAATGCCTTTGAGGAATTAGTGCGCCAAAATTCACTCACGTTGTGTTGACGAATTGTTTTTATTGGATTGAGTTAAATTTTGGGGGTTCCGCATCGTTCGTGTCGGTTCCGCATGGCAATGCTGCTGGCCGCTTTAGAGCCTATTTCGGTTTCGAGCATGATTGTAACGCGGACACAAATATTAAGGCTACCTTTTAGCAAAAAAGGGTGCGTAGAATCGTGAAAATACGGTAGCTCTTTTTTTTCGGGAACCCCTCTGCTCCCCTCCCCTCGATTTTTTTGGACCGGGCTCATATAAACACAGGAGGGGTCGAGGTAGCCCGCCAGTCGACGTGACCCTTTCTCGTCGAGTCTCCATGTATCTGGGGCTATTGTGGCTTGCCGACATAGGGAGGTGGCTCGGTCGTTCGCCAAGGCTGACAGGACGGGAAGCAAAAGGATGCCTCTCAGTGTCATAAAGGCGCGCGGCGTGTACTTTGAGGATTTTACGAAGCCGGCGTAGGTGCTGTTGGTTCATGTGTCATTCGCCTCGGGAATACTCGCCTGGGTTTGAAGGAGCTCTTCCAGCTATTCTGGCGGTGGGAAGCAGCGTCCCTTAGTCTGGGGAAGGAATAAGCCCACGGCTCCCGCATGGTGCCAGTAGTGCCAGCGCGCAAGGGGACAGACAAAGCGAGGACACTGTAGGGTGTTAGCCGCGCGAGGACCGCTCTAAGCGTTCGGCTTTGACTTTGTGCAGGTGCCGCCCGCTTAACGTAATGGTTCGACCACTCCACGCGGTCAGTGACTTTAGGCGGCAAATGTCTCGTATCTGCTTGTCGGTTGCAATAACATGCGCGGGAAACGCACTGAGTGCATGAGAGAGAGTGTTGGGTCATGTGACCGCACGTGGGGACATGTTAAAGATTCGTTGGTTCTTGAGACCAATCCGTGGTCCATATGAATCATGCTGAAAAGGGTTTTCGTTCTTTCTTGAACGCCCCCCTTCGGAATCGTGGTTTTGGGGATCAAAACCAGAGTGTCGGGTTTTGGTCCGGGGTCGGTCGGGCGAGGGGATCTAGTTCAGTATAGATCGTGGCCGAACAGGATGCTGCGGGCAGATTGACAAAGTAACCGTCATTCTGTCCTGATGTAAATACTTGAAGTAATATAAATAGTGTAAATTAACATATCCAGCAAGAAAAGCACTTTTCATCCCTCACCTGCTTCAAGCATCGGACGTCGGTCATCGTAGCGAGTCGAGATTGTCCTCTCGGCTCGAGCATCAAAAGAACCTCATTATTTCGTCTTCATTATTCACCAGGAAGATGGAGAGGCGAAATCTAACTACATCCCCTTATGTCCTCTGCTTCCTCGAACCAGTACCCCTCACAAAAAGCAGTCGGTTAATTTTCTGCCGAGCCCTGCAATGTCGTTACCGATCTGGCGAACCTGTAAACTTCAATATAAAGACGCGGAGAAGCATAGCCATGCTAAACTGGATGGCAACCTTCCAACAATCAAGCCTATTAAGTGCAGAGCACTTTAGGCGCTTGCCTTGTCGTCGTAGATCGCTCGCTGGACCCAAGTAGAGCAACAGGGCGTTCCGTCGTAGCCGCTGCCGTCGCGGCGTAACCCAGATGCTTCGAAAGCCAATCGGTTTATATAGTCATAAGCGTTCTATACTCGTGAACCACTGACGCTTGTCCTACATCTCCCCGTTGTTTAGCGCAAAGAAAACTATAGGAACATTTGAGGCGAAATATACGTAATTAACCGGCAGCGCCCGCGTTCATTTAGTTAGGAACGCTCGTTGGGTTGATTTTTACGAAGCCAAAAAAAGTGGCAGTGCAACGTCAGCGCGTGCGGGAGGAAAAGCAAGCACAAAAAGAACAGAACTCCCGCTGGCGCAGTTTCAGGCAGGGGGCGCGCAAGCACTCCGAAGGCGGGAAATTATATTTTCATTGGGAGGTAGCAGCGAGTGGATAACGGCGCTACAGCCCATTATGGCGAATCATTGCTCTGCACTTCCGGCAGCTTTCACGTTGAGTGGAACGGGTTTAATTTTTAGTTTCGTGGTTTAAGAGGCACGTCACAGTCCGGAGTACTGGCGCTGATTTACGGGTAAAGCACTACGCTCCGCTCGATACAAAAAAGTCACCGCGTGAAATTTCCAGCACGCAAGCGCAGGTGGAAAATTAAATTGAAGGCCAGCGTGCTTCAAGACTGCTTTAATTAGGCGTTCTAGCAGCGGTGGAGTGCTTGGAATTTACTTCTGGTGGCGTGACGGAAAAACCGAACTTGTGTTTCCGGTAATTAAGCAGTCGTAATTACAGGTCCTTGAAGTTCTGCGTCATACTGTCCTCCGGTATTTCCGTGCCTTGAAAAAAAAATAACATCGCGGTCCTCTTCAGAATCGGTGGAGTTGCACCTATGAAATTATATCGGTCGAAAGCGGCGGTGGCTACCTTTTTGGCCGAAAAGGGTGTAAGAATCTTGTCCCATGGCGAACAGCTTTAAAAGTTGCTTTGACTAAAAAACGGTGTAAGGATGAAAAAAGGGTGTGCGTGTGAACACCCTAAAAAAGGGTGTAATGTTGCTCAACTCCCTAAAATAAGGGTGTGGGCAGTGGAGCTACGCGTGACGGTGTGCATGGGCCGAGAGCGCAGCTTCACATACAGACACATTCAACACGCTCAAGTCACAGTTGACCATCGAATGGATTAAGCAAGAAAATCAACGGGATGCATGGAGACAGCGAGTACATACTTACTTGGAAATACATCTTCTCTTGCTTGTATAGCCAGCAGAGGAAAGTCATCCGATAGTCCGTGGGCTTTTCGCAAAAATAAGATATTTTAGCACTAATTCCGGAATATGCATTTTAATGTGAGCATATACAAATCAGCATGCGGATTTGCAAAAACTTTTTAATCGAAACTTTTTAATCGAACATAATAAATATTGTGTTCAATAAGTCATAGAATTTTTTTTAAAATACCAGACAAATATTCCCCGCCCTCTCAACACCCTTCAAGGGTATTCATCATTTCAACACCGTTTTTCCCAAAAGAATGTAAAGCTACAAATTAGGGTGTTAGAAACTAAGAAAAACGGTGTAAAGAAAAAAGGTGTAAGAAAAGTCCGCCAACTGAGAAAAAGAGTGTGAGAGACCTCCAACTTTGGATGTATTTCACACCCGTTTACACGGGTGGGCAGAACATTTTCTACAAGCGGAGTATATCTTTTACCTCACGATGTTTCACACAATATAAATTGGCATAATTTATTACAAGTGAAGTTGTTTATGCTTGAGCTAGGTTCGGCGGCGTTAGCAAAAAAAATACAGAAAAATAAGAACCGCGCCCCCTGTAAAGGGTGCACCACCGCAGATAATGTAATATAACAGTGAAGCCGGCTTTGGCGCCTGTTTGGCGAGTGTGACCACAAAAGGCGCAAGCGTATGCGCACCTCTTACTATACCATTTCGAAGTACTAGTCTTTTTGGGATTCTAAAACGCAAAAAAAAAAAATTGTCGCAGCTTGCAATGGTGGTGCAAGGCAGGAGAAACAGCATAGCTGGGGTCGACCTAGCTTGCTTCCCCCTTGGATCCGTGGTCAGTGTGGGGGATACACTGGAACAGGCTTGCAAAATCCTGTTAAGCTTGGCCTCACTCCTCAGCGCGTATCCTAGCTTAGCAAGAACATTGCAAAGCCTGGCAAACGTAGCAAAACTTTGCAACACCGAAAGAAACTAGGTGGAACCCCAACTCCGCTGTTGTTCTTTTGCAACTGAACACCTATTTCACACCGTTTAAACACCCTACAGAAAGCCAAGCGTGTTGCTGTCGGTCAACACCCTTTTCGCCACATAACTATATTTTTTTTTAGTTTTCAAGGTTCAAATTGATATTTCACGTACCAAAGCTAAACTTGGGGCATAGCCGCATGTGTTGAGACGCGCGTCCGTGTGTAGTCACGCAGGCCGATGTTGGGACTGTGCTGAAATGAGCCAACGTCAAGTGAGGCTTGCTATGCACTGCAGCGGCTGTGTACGGCAGTCGTGTTAACGAGTAGAAGCACGGACTTTCTGCGAGAATGAGCAATTTGGCAGGAGTGAAGATTGGCGTGATGTGATAAACTTCAGTTCGTAGACAACGGCCAGGCGACCCCGATGTTCTTAAAGGGCCCTAAACAGGGTTTCAAGGCTGGATTTTCCGTGCGCAATCGCTGGAGTACTTCCCAAGGAACGTTCTGTCGCAAAAGTGTTTTAAAAGCGTTAAGTATTAGCCGATTTAACGTCCATTAAAAAGGGCCAACAATAAGGCAATGAGGTTTCATCCTCTCCTCGCGTCTCCAAAGCACTGTGGAAGCAATTGACGTCACCGACCCGGCGCAAGACCACGTAGAGAAACAGGACACGCACCGTGCGACTTCGAGGTACGCGTGGCCATTGTCTCCGCTCGGCGGTACGTCACGCTTTCTTTAGCATTCGACGCGCATTCTCCGCCTACTACTGCTGAACGGGAGAGTCGGCGGTCTGCCCGCTCGCACTGCCGGGTGGCCAGGCTTCTCAGGGCGGCCGTGCTTGCGTAGGCACGTCTTGCCACCCACCGTCTCGAGCGTCGCGCGTCGTTCTTTAGCCGCGGTAGCATTTGCACTCGCAGCGCCTGTGTCACATCCACGGTCGCTTTTTAATTAAGCGCCTCACGAGATCAGTACGTGGGGGCATTCGCAGAAACTGCCGTCGATGCGGATTCGACAGTGCTACGGCGACTCTGCTCTGTGATATCCCTCCGAGGGTCACGTGGTCAGCTTTGTTCACACAAAATCCATCGTTTCGCGGCATTCGCTGAAACCGAAACTGCGACTGGCCGCATTGAAAATGCCTCTAATTAAACAACCGTCGCACGCTGAAGCAAATGAGGTTTCTACAGGTAATAAGTAGGTCACTAGCTACTTATCGCAACAAAAAAAAAACAAGATGCAAAATTTTTGTGTCAGTGCCCCTTTTTGTTGCGATAAGTAGCTAGTGACCTACTTATCACCTGTAGAAACCTCATTTGCTTCAGCGTGCAACCGTTGTTTAATTTGAGGCATTTTCAATGCGGCCAGTCGCAGTTTCGGTTTCAGGGGGTGCCGCGAAACGATGGATTTTGTGTGAACAAAGCTGACCACGTGACCGTCGGAGGGATATCACAGAGCAAAGCTGCCGTAGCCCTGTCGAATCCGTGTCACCGGCAGTTTCTGCCAATGCCCCCACGTACTGATCTCGTGAGCCGCTTAATTAAAAAGCCACCGTGGACGTGACGCAGGCGCTGCGAGTGCAAATGCTGCCGCGGCTAGAGAACGACGCGCGCTGGGAGCAGCCGGGCGGTACGCCTACAGGTCCGCCTACAGAAGTGTTCGGCGTAGCACTGCGGCGGATATTCGATTGCCGTTCTCGTAAGCGGTGCAGATGTCAATTTTTAATGCAACCCGCCATCGCATCATTAACTCCTTTCTCATATAAACTGCCGTGGTTGGGACTTGGGTGTAATTTCGTGCAGCTGTAACAAGCTATCACTCGAGCTACCGGCGCCGACCTGGGCCACTTCGCGGCCGTGGCCGCCGCCTGCACAGCGACCGTGCGGCTCGCTCAGTGGGCTTTTCGTGTCTCCGGCGCGTTTTCGCGTCCAATGTACATCAAAAGTAATAGAAACAGAGTGCCTGGAATCGCTGTAGAACTTTGGTCACGGCAAGCTGCCCGATGAGCTGACGAATTCACGGCGCCTCCGTCGCCAACGATCGGGTCGTTCGTTCTCGAGAGCAGAAGCTCCGCCCTCCGATAGGTGACCGGTAAAAAGCGCAAAGGCTCATGGGTACATTGTCTGCTCCCGCAGAGCCCAGCCACTTCCGGTTCGAGAGCTCTCCTGGCCTCCCGTAGGCCGGCGGCTTTCACGCGCGTGTGCTTGTTGTTTATCTGTTTCCGAAAAAAAAAAAACGCTCATGCATCGTAAATTCGCTGAATAACAACGATCAATCTTACTAGAGACTCCTCTTGAAGGTAAGAACCCTGTGACAAAATATACAACACGCACACACGCGCGTGAAAGCCGCCGGCGTATGGGAGGCCAGGCGAGATCTCGAACCGGAAGTGGCTGGAGCAGACGACGTACCCATGAGCCTTTGCGCTTTTTACCGGTCACCAATTGGAGCGGCGAGCCGGGCGAGCCGGCGAAAAGCGCCGGCAGTGCGGAAGCGGCAAACACAAACTCGTGACGTGTGTGGGGTATTGTTTATTTACAAAATACCCACGTGATGTCGATTGCGCGCGGTCCTCTGCTGGCTGCTCGGTTGCGTTTCTCACACTTTAAAATTGATTTTAAATATGTTCTAGGCTGTATTCGCCGCTGATATTTTGCAGATGATGTATATGTGTCCACACCAATCTATTTCTGAAGTTATCTCGCCTTCAAAATTTTGTGTCAGTACCCCTTTGAAGGGACCCAGAATAGCGTTTTGTAAAAGTTACAAAAGGCCTTTATTGTTGCGTAGTACCAATAAAGCGATGCAATGCCGTTGGATTTATTGATCTACATTCAGTATTAGCTGCGCCAAAGCAATTAAGTGCACCTCTCCCCCCTTGCCGATCGATTCCTCCTCCCTCTCTGCTTCTTTCAAAGCAGCTGGAAACACTGGGAATAGCCTGTGACATCGCGACGCTCGACTTCTGTTCTCCGCTAGCTATATTCCTGCGCCTAGGCACGCGTCAATCGCTACAGACCCGCCTTTGCCTCGGGATCGCGCAGGTAGGAGGAAGAGCAACCGGAAGCCAATGGAAGTGACGTTGCCGGCGACCGACGATCGGGCGAATCAGGGGGGCGCCTCGCCGTTGCGTCAGCCGCGATCGCTGTTGCGTCAGCCGCGGTCGGCTGGCTGTGGCGGCGCGCTCATCGGCTGAGAAAGGCGATCTTCAAAAATTGTTTACAAATTATCCGTACAACGTATGGGGCTCACACTTGGCTCAAAAATCCCCCGTTATGTGTTCTACCACCTGAATGCATTTGATTGCCACCTCCACAAAGCTTTTCTGGGTCCCTTTAAGACCCCACAATGTCCGTCCGCATCCGTGCGCATAGCATTTACAATCTCAAAAAATCACGCAGGCACCGGCAGGATTGGAGCCTGTGTCTGGTAGGACCAGACAGAAATGTTTAGATATAACAAAGCCTTTCCTGTTTGTGTGTTTTCACGGGCACTGCCGTTGCTGCTAATGCTAGTTTAACAGGTTTACACGCATTTATGTTTTTACTTTGTTCCGTTATGAGGCGCCAGGGAGCGCTGCGCGCGGCACAGCTGTTTTTAAAGGAGGCATATTTGAACGCTCAGTACAGTTGCTGCGCAAAAATTTCGTCCCACAAGGGCGTTCTCTTGGGACGAAAAGCGACGTAAACGGTACGCTGTTGCCCGGCAGTTATATATAAGACGGCTGTGACGTGAGTGCGATATTTTGATCGATTTTCTAACGCCATGTCATTGTTCGGCCACTCTCGCTTGTGCAGTGAATTAAACCCGTTTTTCAAAACGCATGTGTGCGCGTTTTGCGCACGATCAGATTACGTACTTATATTGTCACGAAGCCAGGATGACGCAGTTGTCTTGAAGGAAAAACAAGTTTATTATGGCGAACTTGTGCTCCCCTAACAACTCAAAAGAATACAGAGGCGGCGAAGCAGCGGTCAACAGAGTGACTTGTGCAGACGAGTGTCGTCGAATCGAATGCCGCGGCGTCTGCTCTGCACGCTTTTATCTTTCGGCGCAAATGTTTCTCGAACCGTCCATTGAAATACAGAACATTGTAGATCAGAGAAGATTATTCTGGGCTAGTGACCGTTAGGGCGAAACAGTCTGCTTATCTGAATGAGATAGCCCGTGCGGCATAAAAATAAAGAATGGAAGACGCGCTTCGCGGACACAGATAACAGAGCCAGGCGTGGCCGGGCGATAAAAACAAACAATAAATAAACAAACCCATACATGGTTCGCGGTAATATCACGGCAAGCTCGTTTTAATTTTTTTAATGAAAGCAGGGGTGCAAGTGCAACGTCAATGAAAGAGAGTACTGACCTCCAGACTTTAGCGACCCGAGGATACGTTTCCTGCCTAGCTTTGTTTCATGAGCTATATTAATATGCTATTCTGCGTGACGAACTGCTCTAACAGCCTAGCCTGTATCACGTCAAATCGACCACGCCCACAAATTTGGTGCTTAAGCATGCAACTTGAAGTAGTTTGCTCAGTTTTTTTCTTAAAACATCCCGAGAATCAAACCGCCTTCCCGCAGGTATTGTTTCCATCCACAATAATCACTTGTTTCTACAAGCATAGGTACAACTCAGTGACTGTGCAATGAGGTGCAATTTTTGTAATTGAGCACCTGCAATGTATTCTTACGTTATCATATTTTGTAATTCCATTTTCCTATTTAATGCCTCTACCCTTCAGGGTTAAATAGGTAAAGTATACCGCAATACGCTTCGTTAACTAAGATAGAGACCAAATTTTCAACCCCTTATTGTTTTTTGGCCGTTAAGCTCATAATGAACACATTTTCAGGCACACTGGAGCTGGAGAGCTGCTGGTTGTGGAAGGCCCTGAACGAACAACCAGTACTGTGGGCCTCAACAAGAATAGATGCCAACTATGAGCACTTTAACAAGCTGGAGTAGAGAAAGCAGTTTTGGCATTGCATCACAAACATCAATGTGCCCTTCTTTATTTTTGCAATGAAGTTACGTTGGTTTCTGTGCACTTTAAATAAGGCTGTGTACTACAGAAATGTTATAGTTGATTTTGTCACGATTATTTTTTCCCAGTGTTGGTTACTCTTGGACGGTGCTGCTGCATGCAGGGGAAAAGGAAACAGTTCAACATAACTTGTAACACCCTGATTTATTGAGGAAAAATTCAATACGCCTTTGTAGATGCTGCTGTTGGCTTATCATAATTATTTTTTACAAGCAGGTGTCCTTCATGAAGAAAAAATCGCAATATCACTTTAAAAATCTAAGCAAGCAGTCATCAAAGCACTGAGTGCTAGAATACATGCAATGGTGGGGTAAATGAAACTTTTGTGACCATTTTTCCACTTATCATGAGAATGTCAGAGTAAACCATGACAGTGAACTCTTTGTTAAGAGACAGCCTCCAATATTTTAAGCATGTTTACTTTTTGTATCAACAGTGGAGATGCATACTGGCATATCGTGTTCTCTTAAGTAAAATGATCTGTCAGAGATTTCCAAACAAAGTCACCGTGCAATGGTTGTGCTATGTCATAATATAACTCTTGACTGGATTGAACTAATTGTGTCCAGAAGATTCCGCAGTATACTGATTATTTTTTTTTGTTTGTGGTACATGCATCATCATTCTTTGCTTCACAGCAGAATGACGGTTACAGTGTAATAAACAGAATTTTCTCAAGAGAATCTTGACCGGTCTCTATACCCACAACAAGGCCTCACGACCCATCAAAACAGTAGTCACTGGCTATCCCAGATCAAGCAACACCGTGTCAAGACATAGTATATAGTGGTCGAAAGCAAAGCAACTTTCTCTGTTGTCCTCACACAACCATGTCAAACACAAAACGACAAGAAGCTTCTCTACAGGAAACAATGTCGCGTCAGGGCAAAGTATATGCTACATGAAACAACAACAAAACAATTTTCTCCCGACAAAACAAACACCGCACACCACACACAATCAGAAACGAAAGTTAAAAATGACATGTTTAGTGCCACAAGCTGTCTGAAGATGCGTTGGTTGCCCTGTCCTTCAGGAGCTTCTTGCTCCTGTCGGGGGCAGGCACCTCATCAGCCGCATCGTCTGTATCACTGCCCTCGTCCCTTGGTGCTGCTGCAGCTATTGTCGTCAGTCGTTCCAACAGGCAGCCACACAACACACACTGACAATGTTGGCTGCCAGAAGAGGCCTATGAAGAAAAGCTGGTGCTACTGCAGGCAAGGAAAACAGCTCTTGAGAACTGCAATGTTGCACTTCACGACAGACCACATCGAAACATGTGCGGCATTGTACTTTTCTTCAGGTGTCTGGGGCCTGGACGACGAGCAGGGGGTGTCATGAGCCACGACTCGAGCAGGTGGCCACCATCAACCCCAGAACTCGCCAGGCTTTACACGTCACGGGCAAAAGTGAACAGCCAGTCACACAAAGGCACTGTAGTCGGCAGTCACGGTCAGGGCCTTCATACTGGCGTCGCACACCTGAAAGAAATACATAACACAAATATGTACTAAAGCATTAAACAAGTACACAGTTTGAAAAAAGGAAAAGGTAATAAACAAGAGCAAGAATATAAAGAATTGGGTTACTTGGAACTGATTCACTCCGCAACTGCATGCAACGAAAAACGACATCGCCGTGTTGTATGTGCCTTTTTTTTAATCGTCGCTGTTTCGCGTAGCAGGGGAATTAGAGCATGCAGGCGACCTGAGAGGAAAATTGGTTACTTACAACTATAGATAAGGGCCCTCCCACCCATCTATGCGGTACAACTGCGAAATACAACCCCTCCCCTCCCCACCCCGCATTTCGAAATCGATAAACCCTTAAAACGAGCCGACAAGCTGAACTTGTCACCTATTCACTATGTGTCAAGCAGGGGGAAACATCTCAGCCGAAGTGAAGGCGCCGAAGCAGTTGACACACGATGGGGGCGGGGCGAGGGCGATATACGTTACGCATATATTACACGGTTCTTTATGAAGTCAGTTAGACGCCCAACACAATACACCTGTTTATCTTTCTTTATAAGCTTTTTTTCTTTCAAGACGCCACCCTATTCGATACCTCTGAACGTGTTCATTTTAGCTACATTTATTGACATACCTTTTCGATATCATTTCACTTAAGCGAACATAGGCCGGAGAGTTAAAAGATTATTTACATATGCATGCATCTGCTAAGTTTTTTTTTTTTTTGACACACTATTTGATCATGCACAATTGCGAAATTTATGGGAGATCACTGCCACCACACCACACCGCTCAAAACAAACGCATTTCAGTGACTGCTTTTCAGACATCGCGCTCCTTTTCCCTTCGATGCAAAACAATTTTTTGCTTCCGTAACAAACGTAGCCAGAAACAAGTAGTACTTACACCGTGCTTACGTCGCCGGGGTATCCAAAACCCTCGTGTGTCGGAGCTCCGTCAGTGCCGACACCGTGGCCGACACCACAGTGTGAACGCTGCGACTGGCGGCGGGGTGCGACAATGTTTCATGGTGGCAGAAAACGCTTTGCAAACTGTCAGTTGCGAAGAGCGACACAGCACGCACAGCACCTTCGTATCTGTTGACACTTCGCTGCACCTCGATGGCCGATAAGGGCTTCCAATTTCAGCGCCTTGGCAACGGCGTGAATGCTGCGGCTGACCGACGGCTGCGTCATGCCAAGAGTATCACCGCTACCGACAATCTGTTGAAAGCTGCCGGTAGCGAAGAGCCTCAGAGCGCACATCACGTTCGCTTCCGTAGATAGCCCCGTCGCACCTCGAGGCCTAACGTGCTCGTTAAGTGCGTCGCACAGCATCCGCGCCGGGCCCTTGTTGACACGGAAACGGCGCTGAAAGTCGCCGTCACTCAGTCGACGCTCAGGCACGGGATCCTCCTCCAGCAGCTCCAACAAAAGTGCGAACACAGGCGGCATATACGCAGCCATCGTACAATCCGATGCGCTCTTCACCGCGCCGGATTTCACCCGCCGGTCGCGGGAGAACGAGCGGGAGCCTTTGGCTACGTGACGTCACCAAAAAATAGCCAAAATATAGCCGCGTGACGTAGGCCGGCTGACGTTTTCCGCTCCGAGCCAATCGTGAGAGCCCACTTTCTCCTCTCTCTAAACAACCGCGTCGGAAGGGCGCCGGAAATCGTTCCGGCGCGCGTCGGATGACCAGCAGAATACGGCCCCGGGTGTCACTCGGGACGCTACTTGGGTGTCATTTCGAGTCTCCATACTCCGCAACCTCGCCATTACCCACGGAGTGGAGATACTGCCATTTTTTTTATTATTAGAATATGGGAAACGAGCGTTTGAAGGTCATATAGGGGGTCTCAAACACAACATGCTCGCTCGCGACAGTAATTAAAGATTTCCACCAGCAACTAGCGGCCCGCTTGCGTTTCCGAATGCGGCGCTGTCGCGGTACAGTGGGTCGCGGCGAGCAGGTCCCTCCGAGGGGGGGTCGCGCAAAAGGGACCTTAGCGCAAAAACGGCTGCCGCGCCGACAACGATCACCAGCGCAATATTTCCCCGCTCTATCACCCCCTCACGCATTTATAAACTGATTTTCAGCAATAGTCCTGCTCTGGAGGGCGGTGACAAGTTTTAAGTGCGAATGCACTTTATAAGCGACCCTGAATTCCGGCGACCGCCGTCCGTCCACATAGCAACAGCTGCGGGTGCGCGCGCTCCTCGTCTTCCTTGGCAACGGGGGGAGATGGGCGCGCGCTGCCTGGCCGCTGACATGGCACATACCCACGTGGGGGATTGGCCAGGAATCTCCTCGTCTTCCTTGGCAACGGGGGGAGATGGGCGCGCGCTGCCTGGCCGCTGACATGGCACATACCCACGTGGGGGATTGGCCAGGAATCTCCTCGTCTTCCTTGGCAACGGGGGGAGATGGGCGCGCGCTGCCTGGCCGCTGACATGGCACATACCCACGTGGGGGATTGGCCAGGAATCGGGCGTGAGAAGGGCTAATGCACCCGCTTAAAGGAGTACTGACACGTAATTTCAAAGCTGAGATCCGCTCTAGTAATCAAGTACAACGACAACACAAATAGGTGTCTGTGAATAAATGCATCTTTCTTTCTTTGTAGTTGTGTGTGTGTGTATGATCTCTCTTTCGCGAACATTACCGAACCGCGCAAATTCTACTCGTGCATTCGCACTTTCACATTCTTCCCCTCGGGGAAATGCGGGGAAATTTTTAGCTGCTGCGGTGTATGCCATATCGTGGATACACCGCACAGTGACAGTGGGCTCTTTGTCGACCGTACAAGCAGGTGCTTGCCGCGGTCGCGCGCGTAGCGGCGTTGCCGCCTGCAGAGACGCTCCGTGTTTTTCAGCGTTATTCATACCATGTAAACGACGCGCTGCTACTCTTCTAGCCACTGTAGCGCTGCATCCACTAACTCAGCTAAGATAGTGTGGAGGATGGCGACAATCGACATTCGTTCCTCCAAGGATACTCCGTGGCGGAGTGCCGATCAACGGAACCGGCGAACCGCCGAAACGTACGTGCACCCTGGTGCACCCGCGTTTCCCCCACAGCTGGGAACGCTGATTGGTTGCAGCATTTAAGGGTATCCGCCAATAGCGTCGCCGTAGTCGTCAGCGCCAGCTGCGTCATAGAGGCTGCGTCCGAACGTGCACAAATTTACGTCAGAGTGTGCGGGAATGGCCACGAGGATTGGCAGGTAAACAAGGAAAGAAAATATCTTTTTGCGTGTTTGTGCTGCCTCTGCTTTGCGCAGAGGTGTAACATTTGGTGTCTGTTGTCGTGAACACGTAATCTAGCAATATCGCTCTTGAAATCGCGACCTTCGCAAGTCTATGAAGGGCCCCAAGAAAAAACACGTTTGGTTGATTTTCTTAGAAAGACTCCTTCGAACCGATTACAATGATACCAATTTTATCGCAAACCTCGAACAAATCATGAAGATATTAAAGAAAGCATGTGAAGCAGTGGCGAACTACTAGACTTTCCGGCAACTTTTGTATGACGTCACAGAATCTTGTTTGAGCGATTTTCGGCCGCTGATCCAACCCATCGCTCAGACTGGATGACTGGACGATTGCATTGGGCCTATATATTTTCATTTTATCGCATTACTTGCATGCTAACGTGCGGTTAATGCAGTAAAGATTACTAGTATTTCATTGCTGGTCCATACGACGTCACTCCAGCCCATTACACGTAACTACAGCGCGAAATTGCGTTTTTTTTTTTTCGTGGCTGGAATGGAGCTGAGGTGCTGAAGCCTAATCTTTCAAATTAACCAAAGTTGTATCAATGGCCCCTTCAATGTTTTGGGTTATATAGTATATATATAGCGAATCAGAATGGGAAAATTAAGGGCTCGTTGAATTACGACAGAAATAAGGGTTGGCAGTCAAGAAAACCTCGGAAAGCAAAGGAGAGAATGTGGTAGGTCATTGAAGCAGATAAAGAATTTGGAAAGACAGAAAGAAAGTGTAGAAAAAGTGCCCACCGGGTGGACGCGTGCGCGCGCGCGCACACACACACACACACACACACACACACACACACACACACACACACACACACACACACACACACACACACACACACACACACGTATTGTTACGCGACTCCACAACAAAGACGAGACAAACGATGCGACGGGGGTGAACGATCCATTTACAATATTTACATGACTGCCACAAAGACAGCACGCTCCAGGACCCAGCCACTTCTTCGCCTTCATCGTCTGCTGACTGAAACAGGCAGTATGGGACATTGCCCGCCCATGTGTCCTGTGACAATATAATACGCCTCTAGAGAGTTGTACCAGGTCCAAAATGCTGCCTGGTTGGGTTGTAACGTCGCCGGATACCATGGGAGGCTGTACTAGATAGGTTCAACCATGAGAGATGAGGCTCCCATCGAGCTCATTCTGTGAAGTCTACATCAAATCTATGCAATTACGTTAAGTGTAGCGCAGGTCTTATCTTCAAAAAACGACAGGCTATGAATATGCTTAAAATACCAACCCTGAACACACTGACATCACGCTCAAGAACAGCGCTATTAATGACAAAAATAACACGAAAACGACAGGATGAACCCTCACGCAGAGCGGAATAAATCAGCCATCGGTATTGTCAAGCCATGCCAGTTGAAATTTCCGCTTCTGTTTTGAGTCTCTAACGCAGTCCTTCTCGTAGCTTCTATCATGCAGGATTCCGGGCGGACACGCAAAGCTGGTGCTTTGTGACATCGTCAATCTGGTTGACATTTCGGTACAGCCCAAAAGTCGAACCTGCTATAATGAGTTCTCCCTCGGTGTTCCAAAATACTTTTTATATTCTGTCAAGTTTTCAATGCTTCGTGTATAAATGCCCTTGGTCTGCCTCAAGGCATGTATACTATCCAGTAACTTTTCTAGGGTGGCCATCCCCTTTAGGTGTAGGTACCACTCCTAGAAAGGTAGAGCAAGTCACTGCAAAGTTCACTATTCAATGCCATATCGAACTGTAAATTTAGCAAGAAAGAAAAATAATAATGCAAAGACAGCACTTGCAGTTAGGCATGTTCTGTGCAGCAAAATCTTGCTGCATTTGGAATTTTGTTGAGAGATCTGAAAAGAGATCTACAATAGTCATACTATTTCGGGTTCAAACATTAGAAAAGGACATACTTTTTAGCGGACGGGTGTTCTGCCTTTATTCAGCCCAGTACACATTAATGGTTTTAAAGCTAAACAATAAAACAGCGCTTTGCAGTGTATAAGCACGGGCGGCTCTGGAATGTATAGGGCGCATAGAAATTTCATAGTGTTCGTTAGTGACATGGAAAACCGAAATTCTTTTGGGAAGCTCCTCAGTCGACCAGAAAACAGTGTGCATAGGGCAGTTGTACAGAGTCAGCATGACCGAGCGTGGGTCGATGCTCAAAACGAGTCAGCATTTTGTTCCTCGCAGTGCACCAAGAGAGCATCCGTAATGGCATGGCCTAGTGTACATAAATGCTACAGACTGTGTTTTAGCATGAAACAAACAGTTAGAGCATTCCCTTGGTTAACAGTGACCATTATATTCAAAGTGAAGCATGGTTTCATGCTAAGACATGATAGATTGGCTAAAAATTGAAAGTTGTTTACGGCTGTAATTCCTTGCTCATTTCGGTTACTTAAGTAATGCTGAAGATTGTTCAAAATTCCTCCATGCGACAGAGGAAACATTTTTGAATTTTTAAGTGCCTAACAGTCGTAAATGCAGGCAGAATCACATTGATGCGCACCAGGGTGTGTGTGTGTGTGGGGGGGGGGGGGGGGGGTAGAGGGTGCTCATACTCTCGAGAGGGTCTGTGTTCTGTAGCCAGTTTTTAAGACAACATTCGTTTGTCATGCCAGACTGATTGAGCATTGAAAGAATGATACTCTTGCACCCCAAAACTTCGAAGAAGGCCAGGAAGATGGCTTTAGAGCACCACCGCCTCGTTTGTCACATGAATGTTTTTCTGTTCTTCGTTTACTTCAGGTTCCTCCTTGTCTTTTTTTTCTCCCTTCTCCTCCGACTTCCTTGACAACACCCTCCCCACCCACCCTCACTTAGGCCAAGTCGCCATCCCTATGTTAATAAGTTTCTTCATTCATCCATTCCCTTCTCCCCTTTCTGAGTATGCTTTGCGAAGCTTGCAGAATAAACGTTAAGTTGCTAGTCGTGGCAGCCTCAACAGCTTCATTATAAAATATATGTAAGCGAATTCACAACTACTCCAATGTAATACTGGAGAAAAACCAGATTATAATGCTATGAACTTCAACAACGTAAACCGAAACTGCGAAATTAAGCACATACAAGCCAAGAGGGCTTTTCTGGCTGTGTGACATGATACAGGGTATATAGAACGCCAAAGTACATATTGCTTGTGACAGTTATAGAGGTCTTATAGTAACAGCACCTCATGCTATAGCACCTCATGCTGAAAGGACAATTACTACCGTCCTCTCTTCAAGCGAGGACCAGGTCAGTCAGGTTCAGCGGGCATGCAAGGCAGCAAAGGCTGTCGGAGTCCTGGACAAAGAGTAACACGATGCTGAACCCTGTCAGGAAGCTGCAGCCATGGGTTTATCCAGAATTTGGATTTTGGGGGTGTCAACATTTTTCCAGGGGGGGGGGGGGGGGGGGGGGGAGCATAAATCCCTGGGTGGGGTGCTTGTGGTTGCAGAATATTTTTGGGGGGGGTATCAAAGTCCTTCTGAAGGGCTGTTGGGGGTGTGTGTATAAATCTTTGGCTGCAGCACACGGCACAAAACCACGGTGGAGTGCTGCCCTTTCGTGCAAAAAGGACCTACAATGAACTTTATTTTCAGGGCAAAGCCCCTTAGGGGCTCGGGCTGCCGGCGTCTCCTGTCATTGTCGTCATTTCATTTAGTCACAGTACTAAATTCGTTTTCCAACGCCACGTGCTAGAACATAACGCCTACTAAAAGAACCCACCAGGACACTCATTTTCCAACGCCTCGCACTAGAACTCTCAGTGCTTCAAAGACACGAGACTTCTACAGCAAAGCTGTATACCAGGCCTGAACTCAGCCCGATCTGCGACTTGGAAACACAAGTCTCATAATCAACAGGAGCATTAGGACGCGGGAGAAGAACCAAAGAAATACATTATGCATATTGACTGGGATTAGCTACGCGATTGCTAATTATATATAATGAATGTACTGTGTACATATGCTGAAACAAAATCGTCTTCTGTCTCTCATTGCCCATTAGCAGCGATTCTGCTGAGGAAAACACCGGCGCACATTGCACGCTTCGCCCCTCCCCAGATGACTCGGGATTTTTTTTTTTTTTCGGTCCAGTCTAGTCCAATCTGTTGGTTTGTTTGCGTGCGTGCGCGCACACACAAGCGGGTCAACCACAAGACATCTTTGCAATCACATACACGAAGAGGTGTATTGAACAACGTTTTGTGAGCAGGAATCTACACCGAGTCAGTCTCCCACACACGCGTTAAAGAGAAAAATGAACGAACCAAAGCTTGCTTGCGCACTTAAAACGAGTCTGCCTCGGATCGTCCCACAATTTACATTCGTACAAGCCGCGCAGTTTGGTAACCACGGTAACTACAGCGCTCCAGCGGCGACGGCGCCTGCGCAATGTTATCAGATTTGAATAAAAATGTATTAACTTTACGGCCCAACCCTTTTTATTTGCGCAAAATACTGCACAACTGACGATGATAGCAAAACAAAATATTTCTTGGAGAGTCGAAATTATTACCACGAACATCCGAAACCGCTTCTACGAAACTAGTGGAACCAAACAAGGGCTAACGGCGTGTACACAACAAATCGCGACGAATAAAGTCCTTGTTTCTCCTTTACCGCAGCTGCCGAAATTCAACGGCCAAAACGCTAACAACGGTCACATTACGTACGAATCCACCGTCCTGCTCTTGTGCGGACTAGACGCAGTGGGACCCTTGTTCGTGAAACGACGACGCGCAGTTGCAGTTTGAAGCATGAACGACAGACCCGAAGCCGACAAATGGGTAATGAAAACGCTGCCGAAGTACAAACAGCGATACCGCAAGGAGTGGGAAGAATGCCCAGCGTTCCGAGGTAAGAGAGCTCGCGTCGCGCTTTCATTTTCCTCCATTGCACGCCCTTGTGGCCCCCTGTGCGCCCCTTCTCGAGAATCCGCTACATTTAGCGAGCTGCCGCGACGCCGAAAGTGCTGTTTCCAGTTGGTCCCCATTTCTCCGCCATTTATAGCGGATTCCGGTCTTGTCCTTCACTGCGTGGCAAGGCAGCCGCCGTGCTGAACACGTGGTGGATTGTTTATGCGCTTCGAAACCGGTGTCGTCGGTGTTTTCGCAGATGTTACAGTGACAGCCGAGCCCTGTTATTGTCGCGATGCGCTTGTGACCTTTTGTATCCGCATCCGTTGCCAAATAAAGCGCATCACAGCTCGGAGGCCACACCGCTTGTATGGCTGAGTCCTCCAACCCGTGTGTCACGCGGCGAGAGGTTTGTTTGCCAAAACGAAAGTGTAGGCAGTAGTCAAGGAGTTCCGTAGTTACGCACGAAGACTGTAGCTGTGACTGGAGACCATTCGATCCGCCGTGTTTGCCAAAGAGCGCTGGCTAGGGAACAAAAATCGTGTGTCGCGCTGGGTGAGGTTTCCGGGCACGGCGCGCCTGTGAACAGACCCCGATTGATGCTTTGACTAGTGATAAACTACCTTGCAAGGGAGGTGGCAGCGCTGAAGAAAGAATAACGAACGCGTTCGCTGAGGCAGTGATGAATGTTCAGGTTGGGACGTATTTCATTTTTTCTTGTTGGTACCAGTGTTCTGCTGATAAAACGAATGTGCTCCATTAGTTTAAAAAAAAATAGCTTTCAGCCTATTCTAATAGTGCGTTACTAATATTAAAAAAGAAATCATTCAACTGAAAGAAAGGTGTTTTCGGAGAACAGAAGTGTATGGTAGGCACTATGACTGACCTCGTGACTGCAGAGCGGGCAAAAGTGTCATGCATTGAAATGCCCAAAACAAGTTGCACTCGAGCAGATATGTGTGTTGAGGAGGTGTGAGTACATCACTGATGTGCATCAAAGCAAATCACAATTGTGATTTGCTTTGATGCACATATGCACCTAATTACAGGAAACTTGAAATAAGAAAGAACGTTGCAAGCAAGGGGGTGTATGGATTGTAGAGATACTAAGAGTGTAAACAAGAGTCAGGACGGCCATCGAGCATAAATTGCACAGCACATGCAGTTTCCCGAAGTGCTACTGCGGTTTTCCTGCCCCGTTCTCTTAAAAAAAAAAAAAAGTGCAGATGCGTGCTTGATGACATCCCTGCTTCCAGTGTGAAAAGAAAACCTATTTATGTTTACAAGAAGCAGTAGCATTTCTCAGTGACAGCAATACAAACTAGACGTAAAGGCGGTGACGTAATTTGAGGAAAAGCAATCTAAAATGGAACGAAGCAAAGAATTCGCAAAGCTAAAATGCGACAACCTGTCAAACAGCACGTTGCTTATTGTTCTTTCCTGGGGCATTACATGGGCTTGCATCACCAGCTCATTTATGCTTGTAGTCAATGTGGCTAATTTTTTTTCATGTGATAAGATAACGTGAATACACTGGGTGCTTTCACTTTAAACAGGGGGTCATGATGGCTTTAAAAAACAATTGGAAGAGGGAAGTGAACAACGAGATGTTTATTGACAGAGTTGCTGTTCTAACACGAGTGGTTCCCTTTTTCTTATTCTTGATTGTTGTTACAAGCAGAATCAAGCCGACAGGTTTTGTTGACGCACATGGCTGACTGCAGACTGTTTTTAATATGCTAGTAAACAGCATGTCAGCATTTGTGACTAGATATGGCTGCCAGCTCCTCGTCTCAATTGTTATATATTCGTTCACGTAGCATCACCCTGGCAGCCAAAATTGAGGCTGCGCCATTTAATAAATGTTGAGCAGCAAGTGTCGGCCTTGTACCATCTGAAACCAGAGTGTTGCAACACGAATCCACCTCTCTCCCTTTTCTCTTTCAGCTAGATTGTTTTCTGCATGAGTTTGTTTCCTAATCCACAACACCACTTGCTCTCCGCTGCCTTTAAGTGTCTACACTTACATGATAAGACATCATCATAGCCATTATCGTGGCTTTTTTATGGCTAACTGCAGAATGAAGCGCACTTTACCCTATGTACAGTTAAACGCCTGTATAATGAGGGACCACGATAAGTCTTTGTTATACGCGTTGCGCACTTTACTGAGCAAAATAAAGCAGGTACGCATACTGAGAGCAACAATGTTAATTCACGACTAATTGAACAATAAGTGGCTAGAAGTAGTCCACAATTTTCTTGTGCCCAGTCGCATGCCTCACTGAATGTACAACCATTGCCGGGCTGATGCCTTCGCGGTTCACGGCGTAACGTGGTGGGAAATTGGGGAATGATGAGAAATGAACCTGCAGCACGTCAAATGCCGCAACTTCTTCGTAAGTAGTCACAACTCTTGGCTTCTCTGCCATCTCTTCATCATTGCTTGCCTGATAGTTAGGGACGTCCTTTCATTTTGCTTTGATGGTCTTTGCAATGTCATCAGTCGTCAGGTAAGAGCCAAACAGCACCTCATCGTTCACCATTAGCAATCAAAGGAATAAAAGCAGGCAAGTCGGTTGCTGACAACCGACGCACTGATCATCATCATCAGCAGACATGACCATGGAACATTACAACCAATGCTGCATTGCAACACGCAATGTGTGTGTGTTTGTTGATTCCTTCAGCGCTGTGGCAGGACTGGGTGGCCCGCAGTCGTCAGCACACTTATCAGCTGTGCTGTCAGCTGCAGTGAAGCCAGCACTGTGCCAGCAATTGCGTACGTCAGAAGGCACATTCCACCATGCACTGGTAACCATCCAAATTGCCTGGCAAACGCTGTTCCTGGCTTCAGTGTGAGGCTGGAAGTTTAGCAGGATTAGCTGCAGCATTGTTGTGCAGTAGCGGGTTTTGATGGACTTTATAATAACGGTTGCAGCACTGACATGCAATCCAGCGGCAGGAAAATTACTTCTACACGATTCAGCACGAGGATCTTGTTGTGTGTGACACTGTTATCGATCAGAAGAGCCAGTAGTGGAACAATCCTGCTGCCATCAAGGCTTTTTTTTTGTAACGTAATCTGCTGGAAAGGTGCATATGCCTTTAAAACATCACAGTTTTTCTGACCTTTCAATCACTAGTGGCTTCAGCTTTTTTTAGTTCCTGGTGCATTGCAACACAGCGGCACTGTCGCGCATTGCTTCAACTTTTTCATGCCTTGATCTGTTTTCTAGCATAGAGTTGTTTGAGGCAGCAACTTGCCAAGAAAAACGAAGAAAAAATAATTGAATAAAATATAAACAGTATAAGCACCAGCCTCAGCAGTTTGGACTTGTTCCAATTGTCGGCGAGATCATGCAGCGCGTTCGCCTTGTCGCCAGCTATTGCCTTGAAAGTGATGCCATGAGCTCGTTTGAAGTTTCCAAGTCAGACGTTTCATCGATTGCAGCTGTGAAGGCAAGCTGTTTGGCCTTCTTGCACAGCAGTGACCTGCCGAGCAGAAATAATTCCTGGCACATATGTCTGTGAGCCACGTGTAGACTGTGGCATCAACATCCTCGAAGGTGGCTGCACAAATCTGCTTTCCCTGATGGTTCGGTTTCACGCTTCTCTGCTTGCCCCTGTATCTCTTTTTTGCCCTTAACGAACGTCGGCATCGTTGATATGCTGATTCCGTCCTCATCTTCCACATTCTATTTTTTTTCTGGCTGCCCTGCACAACACTGATGATATTCATCGTCTCATCAACTGCCTGCACTCATTGTAAGTCCAAGGTGTTGCAGCACGAACGAGCACAGTGCAAGTGTACAACAATTAAGCTAGTGTAGACCGCTCGTTAAGGCAAAATCGCTGTAGTGGTCTTTCCCATAGTGGCGTTCACGGTGCATAGAAAATGTAGGAATCCGACCAGGCCGTAGGGCTTGCTTTGTTGTACAAATCATTTGAATATTAGGAACACTCGTAGCGACGTCTGACTAATTGTGGGTTGCATCGCAGCCCCTCTTCTCGTGAGGGGCAGTGATGTGTTATATCCAGCAGAATGAGGAGCATATCATCGTATGATATAAGAGCCCCGATGAACAAGGTGGTTGGTAATACCTAAGGAGCTGTGCTTTGGTTCTCCCCCCCTTTTACTGTTGCAGGGTGGTTGGCGCCCGTGGCGGAGAATGCCTGCATAGCGTTCTGCAAGAACTGCAAGATCACCTTCACGGCCAAGCTGAGCGACATCCGGTCCCACTCGACCTCGCGCAAGCACCAGAAGGCCATGCAGGGGCAGCTGCCGCGAAAGCGCATGTCCACTGTGCTCCGGCTACAGGGCATCGAGTCGCTCGACGTGAGTCTGCACCCGCTCTACTCTCCTGTCTTCCTCTCACTTCCTTCTACAGCGGGAGCTGCACGTTAAACGTTACTGAAGCAGAAAAAGTTACTGCTATCTTGTGGGCATTGTTTTCCTTTGTGCGCGCACGTAGTTAAGAACATCTGTCCCTGGGTAAGTTTCCAAACAAAAGGATTAGACCTTGCAGAGCAAACGATTGACCATGGTAAATTAATGAAATCACCCTTCTTTTTTGTTAGTGCCACGCAAGTGTTAGCATGTTACTAGCAGGGTTTTTTTAGAATTACTGATTGTAAAAAAACTCTCGCTTATTATTATATATTATTAATTCGGTGGTGACGAGAGTTAATGTTTGCATTATTATTATTATAATTCTTTATTCGGAGGGGGAGACTCAAGGTCTAGTCAGGGATGGGGAAGGCAGTAAAGAAGGTGAGAGCGTCTACATTCTCTTGTGTATCCCCGTGTTACAAGCGAAAGTCCACAGGGACATAACAGTCTCTCTTGGGTGAGCCCGGCCCAGAGGAGGCGATGCCCACTCCTGGAGGGTCTTGATGTACGGCGGAAGATGGGCTCTTCTCTCCGCCGCGAGCCCCGAGCACTCCCACAGCATGTGCTGCATTGTGGGCCTTGTTGGCGCGTGACACGAGGAGCATGTCACGATGGTAGTCTCCCTGCAGTTCTCGAGGGGTTCTCTCAGGTGTCCTGAGCGTCGGGGAACATATGCCCGCCACTTTGCGAAGCACGTCCTCCGTAAGAGCAGCCCCTGCCCTTATTTTGCGTAGCAGAATTTGAGCCCATCTGGGAACGTCCTCCTGGCAGTGGTCGTGGGTCATGGGGTGTAGCGGCACGGAGCTTCGCCCTGCTCTCTTGCTTGGCAGCGGCTTTGTCGTCCGCAGGGTCTGGGTCGTTCCGTGCTGGGGGAACAGGGTGTAATGGGTCAGAGCGGATACTTGCTTCGTCGCTCGCCCACGCGTGGGTGGCCTCGTTCCCGACGCCACCCGCGTGTCCCGGCACCCAGTCCACCCGAACGGTAATGGATTTCGTTGTGTGAAGCCTCTTCGCAATCGTCTTGATGAGGTGGCTTGTGGATCCGATGACTGGGGTGCCACCGAGTCTTGCCACCGCCTCTCTGCTGTATGGTAAATTGCCGGCCCCGGTGCTCCCCCGCCTGGTAGCGCTCTTCGATGTGGTTCGCCGCCAGTAGTACCGCCTCCAGCTCGCATCGCACTGTGCTAGGCGTGGTGTCAAACTGAAACGTCCGCCTCGCCCGTGCTGGCCCATCTGCACAAGCAATGGTAACACGGTTGGTGGTCGCATCGACGGCGGCGTCCACGAATATGGCACCTTCTTGCAGGTCGGCTCGCGGCGCGCTCCTCTCTGTGGTGGTCCTTCCTCCTAAAAGCTCCACACTTTGCTGAAGGAGTGTGTCAGTGTGCAGTGTTGCTAACATCAAAAGAATAACGAATTTGGCACAGGAAGGCATCAACGCTCGTTCTGAAGGCGTAGACTTCGAGGAAAATTGTAACTGCCATTCAGTATTCTGCTGCATTCTGAAATTGCAAACTTGGCAGAAATTTTTTGCAGTTATTACATTGCAGGCCACGGAAGGGGCGAGGATGAAAATTGTCCGTAAATAAGGCGGTCGGAATCCCAAAAATCAGCGTTAGTAAAGTAATTAATAGCTAGGTTACCACCGCGAGCTCTCGTTCCTCGGTATGACTAGCACTAGCCCTCCTCTCCCCAAATATTACCATTATTTTTTTGTACTACGTCGCGGTATGGGATTAAAAGCCGATAATGCTACCCGCGACAGTACATATTGGCCGATGCTGCTTCGAAGAGTGTCATCTTAATTTTCTTTATCTATGGAGCATCGCACATGCATGGCGCAAGCGGCAGCCCGTGTCCCGGGTGACCGCCAGCTTCAGCTGGTCACCATTTGCGCCACATACCTGCTTAGAGCAACTCTGAGCAGCTCCAAGCAGCTCCGTATTTTATTTGCTCATGTCTATGAGGGGAGCAGTTTTGGACTGCTTGGAACTGCTCTGAGCAGGCAAAAAAAAAAAAAAAAAAAGAGCGAGTATCACCCGTTACGTTGCTACGTCATCCGCCCTGCATGGAAGAATGGAAGAAAACTTGCTCGCGCGCGTGTTGCGATCCTCAGTTTTCCGAGGCACCTGTTGACCGCGCGTCACAACAACCATTAAGTTTAGTATGAAACCCTATGAAAACAGGCACCCATGATGGAGCCGGTAGAAAAGTTTGTTCTAGTACCGTTGGCCGGTAGCGGGTCTCGTCGATTGTCAGTCCCGGTTCGTCCGCGGACTGTCCGAGACGCGATCCGTTTTTCGTCCGGTTTATTGTGACGAACTTCCAGTTGTAGTAGAGTGTGCTTTGGATTGACTTTTGCGCTACTGTTCTTGTAAACACATTTTAAACGACTAAACGTATTACTATCTTTTATGCGTTTATTGTTCCGCCAGCGAACCAACAACAAGGCGACGGAAAATCGTCTGCTCCTTATCATCTGCTCCGAGAAGCCGCCGCTCATAGCTCCGCCGTGCTTGCATGGCGACACCAGCGTCACATGCTTTTATTCAATCAGGGCTTGCTCAAAACGGACACTTTTGAAACGGACACAAAACGGATTAAACACGAGAATACCGTCCCAGGACTGGTACCCCGTTGAGGCCCAGCTAGGGGAACGCGCGCGGGCTAAACCAAACTTTGACCGGGCAGCGCTTCGTCGGGTTCGCTGTCACGTGCTGTGCGCGGCGCCTCTTTTTGTTACCTCCTGCGCGCTTGAATAACTCCTTGTCGTGCAAGCGGGAACAGCGAGGCCGCTCTCCTCCCCATAATAGAGTTTTATCGTTTTATCAGCATGGGTTCCCGACCGAGAGCAGCGACCACCGAGAAAGCTCACCTCGGAACGATGGGTGTAAGTAGAAAGCGTTGTGCGTGTTGTGTGAGGTTAAAGACCATTTGTGAAGTAGCGAGCCACACCTAGTAGTGTTTTTGCAGGCGTGTGTTTCTTGCTGTCGTGTCATGATTATCGTATTGAACTTATGACGCGAAAGTTAAGAGTGCTTCTCGTCAGCGTACCAAACTTGTCCTAGCTGATGTTCCTGGACTTCCCTCTGATTGGCATGATGTCGCGTTAAAGTGTGGGTCAAAAATTTATCTACTACTAATTGGCTTGTGCATCTGTTAATTGCATTATGGGTTTAATTACATTCAAAGCTTCGAACAGCGAACTAGTCTTATAACCGACTCTAGCGAGATTTCCGCGGGGCATTTTTTTTTAAATTTTTTTAAAATGTGTTAGGCTTTCATTACAGCCTTAGAGGGAAATTTAAAAGACACTTAGAAAACACTACAAGCAACCAATTGACTGTTGCATATCAACGACTGATAACAGGGTTTTGGTGGTCAAAGGTCATAGAGTTTAAAAAAGGAACAACTGTATCAGGATTATGTATTACATTGTGCGTTCGTTGCAAAGCATACCTGGTGGCTTGATTTTTTGTGTGTCGGGCTTAATAAAAAGGGAGTGAAGTGAGTTGGATCCTACAACAGACCGAAGCAAGGCAGGGAAGATAGCAGAAAAAGCTGGTGATCTGCCTTAATTTAATGCTTGCTTTAAAGGGACCCTGCAACACTCTTTGTGCAGTGCAAGTAAACCTGCACAATGTTTAGATTACACTGCCAGGAATATTTGAGCCAAGCATTACATGTGCACGTGAAGCGGTAAGCACGCAAATCACTGTGAAAGACGCGGAAAAACAAACCGCGCTCTCTTCACTCTCCGCATTATGCACCCCTCACATAGCCTAAACGACGTCATGGCCGTTCTATTGGCTATCGCTGGTAAACTTTGTGGCTTATTTCTCGCATTTCCTGTGACGATCCGCCGTCGTCGGCGCTGTGTACTAACCTCCTGTATGTCTGAACCTGTACGCATACTTTTGGTGTTTCTTTTGTTTTGAGTGCGCACGGAGTTTGAGTGATGGACTCAATACTTTCCTTTCAACGAGACTACTCGACGAAAAATGTTTATTGCTTCAAAAACGCCCTACCAGCCTGAGCGCTTGCTTGCGAGCAGGCAGCCATGCCTGCTTTTTTGTAGCACCAGACCGGAAATAGACCCCTCCATGTTGCGGAGAAAAGGAGAAAACTCCTCGGCCTGTGATAAATCGAAGGCCGCTGAACAGAATGCTGCCCCTCTCCGGGGGAGAGCGCACAGCTTTCGTTGCGTTGTCCGCGGTCGAGTTGAGAGGGAACAATTATGTGCGATTTCTCATCGCGCGTAGTTTCGGTGATAGTGGACTGATTTTCATAATTCTTGCGGGAGAAGATTGCTGGGACAATAGATTTTACCCGAAAATACATTCCGAATAGTCAATGGTAAGTGTTGCAGGGTCCCTTTAAAAAGTGACAGAATTAACTCCCCCGCGTCTCCTTCCTGAATATTCCGGATAGCTTGTGTGTCCTCGAGCAACATATGTGAGTGTCGAAAGAATATTGTGTGAGACTATTGAAAAACTAATCAACAGTGGTCACATGGTTCGAGCCTAAAATGCCTCTTTTTTTTTTTTTAATGCAAAAGCATTAAGTGGCCCATTGAGCAGAAAACTCAGTGTCTTTAGCAGCAAAACGTCTCTTAAAATGGCCAACTTTTCAAAGAGAGTAAGAGTAACGTGATTGAGTTGAAAAAAAAAAAATTAGGAAAATTTGTGGCTGGATGGGAACCATACCCAAGCTTTCTGAGATGCGAGTTAAGAACACATCGCCTATACCACAATGGCATTGCAGAAGCTGACCTGGTGAATGCATTGTAGCCTTCGATCTGGAAAAATGTCAGCAGTCAATACACTCAACGTACGCAGTTTGACGTTGCTTGGCACATCATTCGGCTCAACGTTAAAAAGTAACCAATCGCGCAAATAAGGAGCACTGACACCAATTTTCGGCGTTAATATTATTGCACAGTTCGCTTCCTTCACTCAACAGAATACCCTGGCTGAAATATGAGCAGCCTGCGACACGAAGAACATAGTTCAATTGGATCTCATTTATCGCGCCGACGGAGCAGCGCGCGGAGCGGCACTCAGCAAATGGACATCAGTGTGACATCACTCCAGGAGAGGAAAAAAAAGTGACGCGACAGCGCTTGTCAAAAACTCATGACGTCACTTCACACGCGCAGCCTCATGAGTGACGAGCGGGCGCAACACCTTCTCAAGCGGGCGCCGGTGACGTCCGCACAAAGCGGTGAGGTCAGGCAGGGAGTCTGTCATATGCGCCGTTCGAGATGAAAGCACGGGAATTTGAAACAAACGATTTTCAGGCCGTTGAATGTAATTAACTATCGCCTGCTGAAGTATTTGAAGTGCTGTTTCAGGTTGGCCAGACCATTAAGCATCGATAAAAGCAATAAAAGTGTAACATAAAATTTTCGTGTCAGTGCTCCTTTAAGGCTGAATATAGGCATAACAATATATCCACTCAGGTGGATTGGCCAATGACTGTGGCAGCTCTCGTCAGAAGCTTCAATTCTCATATGGCCACGTACAGCTGACAGCTCTCACTCATGCACACAATTTGACTGGCCAGTGACAATGACAGCTCTTGTCAGAAGCTCACGGCCAATTTACCAGTTGTCATTTCACTGCAACATCATCGCCATAAACTTTTGAGAGTTTTAGCATTGCGGCTAGAGTACACTAGCGCTACGGCAGCAGGTTACCGGGACCCGATTGTGCATGCGTGTGCGTGGAGGGCGAGGAGGTCGGCCCTCAGCGGAACGAATGCACGGGCTCGGCAAGGCACATAGGCGACCGTCCTCGCAGAAGGAATGCACGCCTGCCCAGTAGGGTCCCGGCACTTGCCGTCGTAGTGTTAGCTGCTATGCTAAAACTCTCTTTTATTCAGAAAGGGGGGTAGAGGGGGAAACCCGGGAGGAGCTCTTTTTGTAGAGCCCCTGTGGCGCTTGCCTCGGTGCAATGTCAACACAATGAAGTAAAAATCTCGCATAACTACTCAGTGGGATTGGCCAGTGATAATGACTGCTGCTGTCAGAGGCTCACAGCTGATTTACAGAGTCCCTACAGCTGTGACATCAACATACCCACTCGATGAAGCACTTTGCGGCATTCAGTGACGTTATTGCTTCTGTAGCACAACTCATTACGATTGCTTAGGTGCTGTCAGCCTTCTTTTTTTTCTCTTTTTTTTTTTCTGCTTTGGGCTGATGACTAAGGACAGATAAACACCTATCAAAGTGGCCAACAGCAATCACATGATGTTACCCGAAAATCATTCTCATTTGCCCGTATGAAGGAATTTTGAGTTTCCTTCAGCGAGACAGGTGTGTATGGTATAAGGGAGTTGTTTTGGGGGTATGATTTTAGTCTCAATTTTGCACAACATATGTTCCTGCACTCTATCAAGGTTAACAAGTGCTGTATAAAGCCAGAATTCTGACTTACAGGAATTTTTTTGAGTTATGACGAGCCAGTTTTGCATTATCATTAATTAGGCATTAGTTGATAAGAAATAATTAAACATTGATTAATCCTTCATGCCATTTCAGTGGAACCATTGGAATGTTAGTCTAATGAGATGACGCGTTCATTGTGGCTCACCAAAAGCCATGTTCTCGCTTACAAAAAGAAAAAAAAACTATTTTTTTTTTTCCGACTGTGGGATGAACTTACCTATGTGATTAAACAGACTGTCAGAAAACAGCCTGTGAGGAAATGCCATGTGATGAATGAGCCTGCACCCAGTTCGATGCAGCTGTTGCACGCAGGTGGGATTGGAGGTTGGGGTACTCATGCAGCTGGAATGCTGCGACAGTGCACAGACTCAAAAACAGTTTTAGTCAGTCGAACAGAAACATTGCAGTTGCCATGAGCCAAAAGGTGAGCGATGAAGCGAGCGATGGATTACTAGCTTGTGCACCAAACATGTGCTTCAAAACAGTAATTGTGTGGCACATCTGAAAACGCAATTGGTTTATTCTAGTAAACATATCTTTTTTTTTTTTTGCAGTGTAGTTGACTGTGCTGAATGCTTGAAGGTGTTTTAGAAGCATTAACTGTCTTGCAGCTCTAAAAGTTTGTCTGTTATTAACAAACACATCTTGTGGGTATAGCAGATGCGGAAGAGCTTTTTGGCACGTTTATCAGGTGATCACTAACAAGTCCTCAAGCAGCATCTTGAAAAAGCAAGCAGCAGCAAATAATGTCCAAGAAAGACACAACATAAATGCTGTACCCAGGTTTTTAAGTGGCATTCATTTGTGTGAAGGTAAATAAACATGCTTGAAATGTAGGTTGCACATGTGGCGTGATTTGTGCACATTTTAATTGCTAGGCAGTACTGCTTATCATGTGGACTTTCACACTCCCATAACATATGTTAAGCAGTCTACACTGCATTCATTGCTACCTATCAAATGTTTTCACTTTAGTTGTGAAAGGCTGGTGCACGTAAAACGGAAAGCCATATGCAAAAGGTAAACGTGGCTGAAAGTTTACACAATACGTATTTTGTGGTAACGTGTGAAATAAACACATGCAAATATGTTGTTATGAGTCCTGGAAGCAACCAATTATCATTTTTCTGATTGCATGGCTCACCAGGCACCAAACGAAGTGGATTGGGCAGAACACTTTAATCAAGAGACAAAATGGTGGTGTGATAAGACGGTACTCATAGACTGCCATGTGGCCACCCCTCTCCACCCCCGCAATGTGTCAAAGTTTTAGTCATTTGAGCAGGCTTGGTGCGTGCAGCACAAGGCAGAAAGTTCTTCAAGTGTCTGAGCCTACTCTCCATAAAATTGTGTCAGCTTGAACCTCTCTTCCCTCCCAGCAAATAACCACTCAGCCTGACAACTGTGAAGTGTGAAACACCACTGTACTGCCCCGCTGCTGTACTTGCACTTGATGATGATGATGGTGGTAGTGTGATTGTCGTGAGGTGGCATGTGCCCTCTTGGGGCCTGTTAGATGGTTCAGTGAGCAGAATCGATGCTTGTTGTATTTGAAAGGCCTCAAAGAGTGTCTCCACAAGGTTGCTGTCCGATGCCCGACTCCTGCAGGTGAACAACATCGTGAGCCTGTACCGGGAGATCGCGCGGGTTCCCTCGGCGCGGGAGGCCTTTGTGCAGCTGGCCGCGGACGGGCAGTCGCTGTCCCTGCACACGGTGTGGCAGGTGGCCGACGTGGAGCGCGGGGAGCAGGCGCTCTTCTCCCGGCACCACCTGGGCCACATCGTCGAGGCCCCCCAGGGGGCCGGAGGGGGCCACCGGCTCAACTTCCAGGCCATCGGGCACCCGCAGGACTGCTCCTCCGAGTGGGTTCTCGGCGTGGGGGAAGGGTCTAACGAGCGTGGCATCATGGCGGACGTCCTGCGTGGGAGCAGTCTGTCCTGATTTTTGCCCAACCGGCAAGCCGCTTCTGTTCACTGACTAGCCCGATTCACTATTGCTAATTAACAGTGACTTTGGCTGGTTGGTAAGCGGAAGCAGCTTGGGCGGTTAAGTAGAAATAAAGACAGACTGCTGCCACACAGGACGGCCGGCATGATGCGACACTCATACTGAGGGTGCATGCATGTTTGTACACAAGAAGGATGAACGAGGGGTAGCACTGCACCATACTTGTCGCAAAAAGAAGACAAAGAAGTGGGCAACTGGGCACTGTGCTTCTCTAGTGCAGATAAAAAAAGAAGTGCATTGTGTAGCCTTGCTTAAGCTCTCATGGACGCTTTGTCAGTACAACACTTCACCCTCATCTAATATGTTCGCCATGCAACGATATGTATGCAAGTGCCCCTGGACCACTGCTTTGTCCTGGTCCTTTTCCTGTTTCTGTACCTTCCCTGGTCCTTTCCTTTTCCTGGTCCTGTACCTTTTTTGGTGGCGCTTGGCGCTGTGGCCAAAGCACGATTTGAAGGCCATTTTCCGAGTGAAATTCAATGGGGATGTAGTCTTAGAATGTGTTGTACATCTGGCTTTCTAAGGAGGGATTCCCTTGTGCGTGCTACACCACTGTGCGCCATCATGTTGACTTCACCAACTGAGGGATGGCCTACAGGGTGTGAAATGATGGGTGGGATCAAAAGCCCACGTGAGTAGATGGGTGAGTAGATGGTAATGTCCTTCTAGTAACGGGTTACAATCTCTTCCCTGCTCAAGTTGGACAGAAACTAACACTATAACAAGGAATATAACAATTCTTATATTTTGTGTTAAGCTGCAGAACTGCTGTTGTTCGCAGACGGACTAGGCATTGAAACCTTGCATGTTTATGTTGTCGCGTATTTTCTTCACAAGAGGCACACTAGCAGTTAGGGATGGTGCACTACTCCGAAAGGCAACTTCTGCTCTTGATGTAACATATTACTCTCATGTCATATTACTCGCATATCATACTCTCGTATCTCGTATCATATTACTCTTAATGTATCATATTACTCTCGATGTATCATATTACTCTCATATCATACTACACTCATATACTCTCGTATCTCGTATCATATTACTCTTGATGTATCATATTACTCTCATATTATACTCTCGTATCTTGTATCATATTACTCTTGATGTATCATATTACTCTCATATCATACTCTCGTACCATATTACTCTTGATGTTTCATATTGCCCTCACTCTGTACCTCTCCCCGTTCCCCATCAAATGCCAGTGAGGAAAGTATTCAACTCAAGTAGCTGAGTCCCTGTAAAAAATGAAATGTTTCTGTGTTACCATCTCTGGCTTCCCTTTTGACAGAGTCCTGAGGGCATTCTCCCAGTCCGGTGCATACAAGGCAGTCTTGAGGAAAGTCACCCTGAAAGGAGAGACAAAGCAGATGATGGAGGTTTGTGTTCCCTCTTTCTGTTAATCACAGAGTCCCCATCTCTTTTTGTTTGCTTTGTTTCACATATTTGTAAGAGTGCTTGGCCTTCGTACTACCTACTCGTGCATTTGCATGAAACAGATACTTGTGGTTTCATGTGCCAAGTGCAGAGGCTTGGCCTATATTCTTCTGGAGAGGTGCGCACAGTTATGGTGCAATAGAATGCTTTTCTAAGAAACTTTGTCACGGTCTTGCGGCTTCCTTTTTTTTTAATGCTGCCAAGAAATTTCAAGGGCCGCAGAAACAAAAGCAAATTGGAGCATGCCTTTAAAACATGTAAAGAATTTGAGAACCTCTTCTTTCATGCTCTCACAGTGCAGTTTGGGTTGATTATGCTGCTGCCGTGCAGTAACTATGGAAGGTGCATTATTTTTAGCTCTTCCTTTACTTCTAGTGCAGCTGCTTGTCTCGATGATTGTGTGAAGGGCAGCTTTGTTTGGCCAGTTGTATGTCTGTTTACTGCTGTGCGTTTGGCTTCCACTCTGCTAATCGGGGTGGGAGTCTAAAAATTTAGTCGAATTAAGAGGAGAATTGAATCACCGAGTGTTATATGACTACGTAGTTTTAAACTTTATTGCATGAAAATTTGGCCAAACTTGGTGAACAAATTGAGTTGTGCGAGGTCAAATTATTAAGGGTTCGTCGCACTTTGTTTTTTACTTCCACAGTTCTGGGACCAGAACATGAAGCTAGACTCGGTAGATCTCGAAGCTGTCGGTTCCCACGGCAAAGTCCACGAAGGCGGTGAGTCCGTCTGCTTCAATCATTGCGAGACACGAGTGTTAGCTGTTTATCTATGATTGGCCGTTGGGTTCTCGCAAAAAGCTTCCTAAAGTACAGATAAACATGTCACTTTTTCCACAGGCTTTTGTACTTTCGCAGTGGTCCCCGAGGGGAATAACAGTACTCAAGTACTTCGGGGCAGTAAGCGGTACTTCGGTGTTGATACGCTCCACTCTATCGATCATCTCCGCACACTGCACTAAGAAGCAGGCGATCCTGGCCACATTTTCATGATTCATACCGATCACTGCTGTGTCTAAATTGATCAAAACATTTTGCACGGGACCCCAAATAGCAGACGATCTTTCAGGTCCTAGCTGTTCATGACTCATGTCAGCTGCAGGTGCTTTTGCGCACGGTGCCATGTGCAGACGATTTTGCCCAGATGTTTGTATTGAATCACGCCAGCTGCAGGTACGACCCAACGGACTTTTGTGCACAGCCCACAAGTTCAGCCAATTTTTTCCGTGCCGAGTGCTCGAGATGACTCAGTGACTCGGCCACCCAAAATAGGCACAGGTTGCACGCTTGCACTGAGGAGGAGCCCATACTAAGTCAATGCACGCTAAGCAATAGCAATGTGTGAACAGTAGACAGTCGAGTAAAGAGTTGCAATATTGTCCATCTAGAGGTTGGAAATCTTTCTTCCTGTGATGGACATTATGTCCATATATGCATGGCGGATTCAGGAAGGTGCGTGTGTTACATCATTAGGGGGCACACTGGTCTTAAACCAAAAAAACTTTATTTTTACAATTATGATGATGAAAATTGGGGGAGATATGTAGTTTTTCATTGTGATTGTAGATATAAAATTTGTTTTTGCATAAAGTGAATACATTCAAATTTATTTGAATTTTTATATTTGATTTCTTAACAGCTTTTGTAAAAAAAGAAACTGCTGGAGGGGTGCAGCTGAACAAGGTACCAGTGAACTGTGCACAAATCAAGGAGTGCAAGTATGACTAACATTGTCATTCTGTCTGTTCTGTAACAGAAGCTACGATTGTTTGAAGTTAGGGCTTGGAATGTGGGAACCAGAAAAACTGGCACGCAATTTTGAAATTCTGAAATTGTGCAAGTACGTATCTGGCACCAATTTTTAGTCCAATTTTCTCTGAGATGGTAGTATTAGATGATAGTTACGGCTATCCTCTGCAACCATGCATACTTTACCACTTGATAGCTGAAAGGAATGCCGTAAAGTTCTGAGAGAATGTCTCACCTAAAATACTATCACCCACCCCTCGTTTTTAAGGTGGAATAATCTAGTTTACCAAAAAAAAAATATTCAAGCATCACCCACCCCAAGAAAAAAAAGCACTGACGATTACTATACTCCCTAATACACTCAAATTTAATATTTATTTCTATATTTGATTTTTCAACAGCTTTTGTAAAAAAAAAAAAAACTGCTGTAGTGATGCAGCTGAACCAGTGAAGTGTGCACAATGAAGGAGTGCAATAAGACTAACAGTTATCATTCTATCTGGCCTGTAGCAGAAGTTACGACCGTTTGAAGTTTGGGCTTGGAAGGTTCTTCCAAGCCCAAACTTCAAACGGTCGTAACTTCTGCTACAGGCCAGATAGAATGATACTGTTAGTCTTATAGCACTCCTTCATTTGTGCACACTTCACTGGTTCAGCTGCATCACTACAGCAGTTTTTTTTTTTTTTTTTTTTTACAAAAGCTGTTGAAAAATCAAATATAGAAATAAAATTAAATTTGAGTGCAGCCACTTTATGCAAAATGAAATTTTATATCTACAATCAGAATGAAAACTACATACGTCCTCCAATTTTTATCATCGTAACTAAAGTAAACATTTTTGATCAAGACCCATGTTCCCCACGTGCCCTCTCTGTTGTTCCTACAAGGTCCTAGATAATGCGCGTTCACTCTTTAGAGGCAGAGCAGGGGTGGGTGGTGACCGGGGGGTGTGGTGTGCAGGGACCTTCTGCAGCTTCTCGTGGTCGAACAGTGAGAACCAGGTGCTGTACGTGGCCGAGCGGAAGCAGCCCAAGCGCACCTCCTACTTCAGCCGCAGCGAGAAGGAAGATGTCGAGAAGGTGGGCCTTGTTCTCCAAACGCTCGCTCGCTAATTGGCCCAGCGCACGCGTGGGAGCAAGCCCGGGTGGTCTTGGGAGTCATTCGTCGGAGCCACGTTGGAAGACATTCGTGTCCTCGCTGAACTGGTGGGGCCAAAAAATGGCTGGGCAATGCTCTGAGGAGGTTCTCCAGCAGTTCAAAAAGTCTTGACGGCGCGTAGGAATTCGGACTTGTTGGTTCATAACTTCTAAACTGTGGCGCAGAATGAGTAGACACGCAGAGCACTACACAGTGATACCAGTACCTAACAGCCCTGTAGCAGTGTGTGTGTGTGTGTATGTGTTCTTTATTCCTGCTCTTCTGCGCCACAGTTTGAAAGTTTCGAAAGCCGTAGCTTGTTTAGTCAGTTTTATGCACTTTGAAGATTAATTTGTCTACTTTGTGTGAAAGAGTTTATGCAAACAGATTTCCGCTGAAAGACCTCCGCTTTTAACATAGACATTTATTAGTTTTGTCTGCGAGGTGAATGTGTAGTTTGTTTGCTTTGAGGTGCCTTAGACCTCATTTGGGAAAGAGCTGAGGAAGAATCTGTTCACTGGGTTACAGTGAACGGTGGGGGAATTGGTGAAATAATGAATGATTGACAGGTTGCGAGATAAATCGCATGAAGCAAAGGAAAAGGTAGGCTCTGAAATTGTTCCTCTCATATTCTTCCTCTGATGTTGTGTCAGTTATTTGGTCTAGCAATGGACCGTAATACCGGCTGCCCTTAATTGTAATTTTTACGGTTGCTATAAATTGGCGTACCCAATGTATCTTAATTGCAGGCTACAACTAGGAGCCAAGAAAAAAATAAGTACTGCACATCGCTTTTGAATGCTTGTACACTCTGCAAAAGATATTCCAGAAGCTTAAAGACAGCCGAAAAAACAAGAAAGACAAGTGAGAATCACATTTGTTCTCAGCAATACACAATCATTATTTTCCCATCCTGTTTGCACTGCAACCCCAACCACCTTCTCCTAACCTTGACGGGCTTAGATTGGTAATCCCTCCCCTAGTTTACAAAAAAAAATTTGACATCCACGGGAAATGCAGCCGTGTGGCTACAAATAAGAGCTATACAGATTTTTCAGAAACTTCCAGTTGGAGAAAAATTCGTCCTGGTTCAGAATTCGAATCCGGGAATACCGCCTATCACGTTTATTCGCTCCACCAACTGAGCTAAACAGCCATTCGTAGTGCGAGAGCGAATTGCTCAGCGACTCAGAACAGGTGTCAGTCGACCGCAAGGTTGACGAACCTCCCCTGGTTTGCCATCTCTCGAGTACCGCGTGGGGGACATCGCGCAGGGCACGGAGTTCCTGTACCGGGACAGCTGGGGCGAGCAGCACACGGAGCACTGCCAGCCCGTGCTGTGCACCATAAACGTGTACAGCAGCGCCATCAATGTGCTAGACAACGCCCCCCAGGGGATCTCGCCTGGGCAGGCCGTCTGGGCCCCAGAGGACGCAGGCATCCTTTTTGTCGGCTGGGACGGCAACCCCTGGAAGCTGGGAATCGTCTACTGCAACAACCGACGGCGAGTGCTTCCTCTCCTCTTCCTCCTCCTCCTCCTCCATCTTTTCCTACTCCTCATCCTCGTTGTTGTTGTTATTCTTCTGCTTCGGCTTCCTCCTCTCCACCTCCTTTTCCTACTCCTCATCCTCGTCGTTGTTCTTCTTCATCTTCTGCTGCTGCTGCTTCGGCTTCCTCCTCCTCTTCTTCCTCTTCTTCTTCCGTCTCCTCGTCTTCTTCTTCCTCATCATACTCCTCCTCCTCTTTCTCATCCTCCTCCTCCTCCTCCTCCTCGTCTTCTTCTTCATCTTGCACTTCTCATTATCCTCTGCTACAACCGACGGTGAGTCGATGATGATGACAATGATGTCCTCAATGTGTTTGCCTCATACCCACAACAAGGGGGGATCGGCCAGGGTTAAATCGTTGACTGTGCTCCTGCTGGGAGTCCTCTTCTTCCCTTTCCCATTCTGGTTCCTTTTCTTTTTTCCCGTCATCTTCTTGCTGCTCTCCTCTTTATCCGGTCTCCCGTCTCTGGCAAAACGAGACAAGGATGAGACAACGAACACCCAGGACAGGTGCAGGATGAAAGGGCTGCGCTCATCCTGTTGTTTTGTCATTTTGTGTTTGCCATGTTTGTGCAGTAACCCCCCTTGGGGCTGTTGTTCCACGAATGCCAGCTTTCAGTGTGTAGTGCCGAGGACCCTGTCTATAACTCACTCCAATATATTATTTTATGGCTGATTTACTTAAGTCTTATTCAACTTGCTCTCATTCCTCCCTTTGCAGATCTCAGTTGTACTACTACGAGTTTGAAACAGACAGCTATGGTGAGTTGTTGCGTGGCTTCGAGCCACCTGCTAAGGCAGCAAGTCTTTGTGGGTGCAGTGTTGGGCATAAGAAAACTGACATTCACTTGAAATGCAGTTGTGTGGCTGCAAAAAAAAAAATGCTGTACAACTTTATCAGAAATTTCACACTTGAAGAAAAAGAAATCATTCTCCTCCTCCTCCTCCTCCTCCTCCTCCTCCTCCTCCTGCAAATTTTCTGAAAAAACTGTGTAGCTTTTTTCTGTAGCCTTGTGGCTGCATTTTGGGTGGATGTCAAATTTTTCCTATGCATGAACTTACTCCACCTTGGGGATGTCCCCTAAACTGGTTGATTAGTGCTGTTTTGGGCATGCATTGCCGTATCTGGGGGAAAAAACCACACCAGCCTAAGCGCTGGACTGTTTCGCAACTTCAAGGGGTCTGTTTCTAACTTGCCTCTCAGCTGCCGCACTTTTTTGTCTTGTCCTTGGTTCTTGTTCCGCAGTGACCGTGGGTGACTTGAACAAGAGCATCTCCTCGCCGCGGTTCAGCCCGGATGGCAACACCTTGGTGTACCTGCAGTCTGACGCCGGCGGTCCACACTTCCAGGCCTCCCAGCTGGTCAAGGTGGCGTAGTCACTTTTGTTGCTGTCGCTCTGCATCTCCCCACAGTCAGCCTCCTCTTTAACACGAAAGTGTTTTATTCCTGGATACACGAATATTTCGCTGACGTCATATCCATCACGGAAGTGATGCCAGTACAATGAAGCAAGCGGCCTGGAAAGGGTGCACCCCTGCACACAGGTCTTTTTGCGGGGAAGCAACCTTTAGTACTAAAGAGTACGTTATACTTCGGGCTGTTCGTTTTCGGGTCTTATATTTTAACACGAGAGTGTTTTATGCTGCGATACCCCAAGATTTCACTGATGTCATATCCGTCACGGAAATGACACCAGTACACCTTTGCCGAAGCGACCTGCCAGCAGGACGTCGCTCGCCAGGCATACTCACAAGACAGCCGCCGGCCCGCAAATCATGCTCAGCTGCAGATTTCGCTGCACATTTCGCTCTCATTATTTACTGATTCCTATGACAGAGGAACCAAACAGTTTTTTGGGGGGGGTCAACTAGGTTACAACTTAGCCATCAAAAATAGCTTACATGCATTGAATTGCATTTAATGGGGTTTATTTTAAAACCATGTTGCAAAAAGACCAGCAAGAAAGCTGTTGAAACAGCTGGAAGGGCACCAGCCACCTTACACCCAAAGCAACAAGTCACGCATGATGAGTGGAATTACAAAACAAGTGTAGTGCAGCTACAAAACAAGTGTGGAACTACTAGTACACTAGTACAAAACAAGTGTAGTACAGTTCTCAAATACAAATAAAAGCAATTAGACATGTCAGGTATAGCCTGGAAACAAATCTCATTACAGTGCATGGAGGACATTTTCGTGAGTACAGGTGGCAAAAACTATCAAATGAAACCAAAGAGGAGAGAGAGAGAGAAAGCTTTAATGAGTACCGAAAAGAACCACGAGGGTTTTCTGAGCTAACTTGGGCTACAAAAATAGACAGAATAGCAGCAATGTGCTGTGATCTATGAAGGGCGGATCAAATGTGGCATGATCATCAAGTAGAGTTTCGTTTAATGACTAAAGGGTACTGGACTGATGGACGAAAAAGATTCTGCAACGTAACCTCGTTTGTTTAGCAAATTCGGTTAGGATTGTGCTTGGGCAGGACTTTTTTTTTTTTTTTTTTCCGTGCATGCAGCAAGAATGGGTTGTGTTCAGTGTTGCCAACACTGCGAAACAAACAACAAAGACAGTTTTGTGGCTCTGACAAAATAGGATCGCCTAAAAGTAAATACGAAGGGTTTCAGAACTCAAATCTTGCGGCCTTAAAGTTGGCCATTTGAGGTGAATTCACTGTTAGTGGAGTAGCAGCTTCAATGTGCGAAAAATCCAATAGCTTAATGCATAGTGCAGAAAAGCTGAAAGAATTTATATGCTTTACTGCATAGATATATATATATATATAACATCATTGTGTGGGGCTCGACAAAAATGGAAAGAATGAAAGAAGGTGCATTCACTAATCTAACATGAGCTGGCTTCAGTCATGGCTTTGGCTAACTGTACGCTCCCTTTGCCTACCTCCCCCCTCCCCCTATTTTTGTTTTTTTTTTCCCCAAGGAAAATAAATCTCTTCTGATAATTTTTCTCATGATTTGTCCCTTGTGTCTTTTGCAGTGCAACTGGGAAACCAAGCAGACTGTGATCATTGTGGACAGGGTGAACGCTCCGATTGGTAAGCCTCGATGTCCTCTTGGCATAATATTAGGCAGTGCCGCTCACTTAATGGAGTTCAGCCCATTTGCAGAATCTTTTTAAAACCCCAGTTTTTTTTTTTTTCCCTCACCTGTTCAATTTTTTGTTGGTCCCAGGCTGTGTTACATATGGAAATGTTTCATTGGTGTTCTCCTGTATGGGCCTCTAGCCTGCAGTAGGCCATAACCAAGTAAATTAAACTTAATGGTTAATAAGGAGCACTTTCTTTCTTATGACGACAGGGGCGTCAACGAAAAGGCAATATGTGCGGGTATCCTCCCATCTAAGCATTGGCTAAGACTCTTTGCCCCATTCTTTGGTTCACTTTTGCTCTTTCTTCTTGTCTCAAAGAGCCTCAGGGACATTTTTATCCCCCAGTGTTGTTGCTTACTTGCGCAACGTTTAAAAATGCATACCGTATTTTCCGGTGTATAGGTCGCGGTTTTTTTCTGAAATTTTCGTTGGTGCGTCTTATCCACCGGTGCGACTTATGTATGGAAGAATTCCGGTTCGCGGCGGCCGCGCGTGGGCAGCGCACGTTAGGAGACACAGCTCTATGGTCCAAATGAACCCGAAGCCCACCGCTACTGTGTTTCTCATAGCCCATTTGTCGCTTCAGTACATTAAATCAAAGAATTAGCAGTTTATTCCAGTCGAAAACAATGATAATGGCCTGCGACAACTGCGCGCCACTTTCTGCCATGCGCAGTAACTACAGTTCAGAATAAATTCAAAGTAATATCAAACTGGGTAGCAAAAATAAAATGCAGCTTATAAATTATCACATAGAGTTACTCTGAAGGAGGTAAACGTGCTGGTAATTTTTAAAATGACAGCTTGCTGATAAGTTTCGATTTTCAGGCCGCTTTTGGTCGCGTCACTTCCGTCCGCCATGACACCTTTATTGCGCTGATTTACGACAGCACGCAAGAGACGCGCGACGTTTGGAGAGGTGGCCAAATGGGTCTCCGACTCTTGGGACTCCATTTCTACGAAAGCAGTTGTAGCCGGGTTCATAAAGGCCGGAATGATCCGTTCCGCGAGTGGGGACGATGTTGGCGAAGAAGATATCAGCGAGTCGGAGGGTGATAGCGATGTGCTGGCGGAACTCCCACTTGAAGTTGCTGAATTGTTTGTTAGCGAGTCGGAGAAAGAAGACTTCGATGGTTTTGCCTAACGCCGTTTGTAAGTACATGCCATCTGTGTGTATCAATAAACCATTTTTGAGAACTTTGTTCTGTCAAGACTTTGGACGGGAGATGCACGTGTCCAGCCCTCCTCACCGGGCGATGCGTTGATAGGCGGCGGCCGCCGCAACCATGTACTTTCGCCGTTCTTTCTAACGATCTGATTCACTGTGAGTTTACCTAATTAACAAGTGCGTCTTGTACACCGGTGCGACTTATATACGTTTTTTTCGGAAAAACTGTCATTTTGAGGGGGGTGCGACTTATTCAAAGGTGCGACTTATAGACCGGAAAATACGGTAATCACTTGCCACTTGCACATTTGCCCAATGTCACGTGTTACATACGAGACCTCGAAGAAAGATTAACTGCTTGAGCGCAAACTTTAATCTTGGAAAAAATAAAATGGCAGATATGTACAAGAGGGTCTTGAGAACATGATGTTTAATTTGGAGCATCTGCAAAGTATCAAATTTTCACCAAAATGGTGCAAAACATGGCTCTTGCCTAATGTGGTTCAAATTGTAACTGCCTCTCGGTACATAACGTAGCCACCTCACTTCAACATCATGCATCACTTCCGAAAGCAGCCTAAGTTCAAGGTGGAATCAGATTTGCTAATACTCGTACAAGCATGCGCTTTATGACTGACTGTGCTCATTTCATGCCTGGTTGTACAAAATGTGCTCCATTTATTTTCCTACTGAGTGCTCTCTTCGTGGCGATGCAATGCGCAGGAAATGAGTTCCCCGGCCTGTACACGGAATCGCTTCCCCAGAACTGCTTCATCAACGATGGGAGCACTGTGGTCCTCACCAGTGCATGGCACAGCAAATGGGCAAGCTTATCCGATTTGCTAATGCTGCATACTAATGCTGAAAAGAGCGTCCTACGGGAAGGGTGCGTGTCGATGTATGAAAGGGCGAACAAAAAATGTTTATCCTTCATCTGTCTTGCTCTGTTTGTGCATCAGTGTGCACCCCAGCCAACCTGCTCAAGTTTCTTGCTGACTGCTTTTGAATGGGTTTTAAAACCTCCCTTTGGTGTGCACTCATTTTTAGAGAAAATCATTTCAGAGCAGGTATTGTGCAGCTTCTAAGTCATTGGCCACACTTGATGCTCCAGGAAGTCTTTGAAGACCCCATGAAACCTAGACGACGGCCATGTATTTCTGGGGAGTTAGTGAAAACTGTGTCAGCTTTGTGAGTGGTGAAGACTGGAATGAAAAGCCCTCTTTGAGCTGTGTTCATGGATGAAAATTGTAGCATTCGTCATTGTCTCCTCATTGTTGCTGTCAGTGCTATCCGAGGTTTTAACAACCTGGCTGTGTTGTGGTTTCTATGACTTTTTTAGCGTAAACGTTTGAATGCATAATTTACAGTGGGTTCGGGATTCAGTGCTGAAATTGATGCCAGGGGCAGGAGGGTACAGATTCTAACCTAACTGATAGAATGTTGAGTATCAGTACTTGCTCAATCTGAGATATTACTAGTTTACTATGTACTAATTTCAAAGCAAACAGTTCCCTAGGCAGGGCAGAGAAGCAGGCAGAGACGCCTGGGCAGAGAAGCTCCAGGCGAAAAAGTGTGGCTTCGACGAACAAAAATAATCTTTTCATGAAAGAAGACGCGCAAAATTTATTCGTTTGAAAATTACCTCGACCACTGCCCTTGTGACTGGCGATGAATGATTGTGAAGTAAAAATATTTTTGAATTGCATTTCTACTTTTGCTTTGCAGTGCATGCTTCAAAGGGTGGCAAAAACTGGCCAATAATTCTCTTCCCCCTCTCTCTCTCTTTTTTGTTGTTCAATTGCAGGAAGTTATTGGTGTCAACACCTAATTATGGTGACATCACAAAGCTTAGCAAAGGTAAGGAAAACACCTGTACCTTTTTTTGTTTGTTTGTTTTCACTTTTAATACTCCTTGCTGTGCATGCAGGTAAATCGACTGTTTCGTTGTTGCTTTTTTATTCTATTGAACCCTGGTGCTTGCAGACGAAACTGTCGGCTGCTGGCAAGTCCTGGCAGTCAAGGAGAACTTCATTGTCGCCAGCCTGTCTGCCCTCAACTCCACACCTCATGTTGTGAGTCACACACCATAATTAATGGGTGAAACAGAACTGTAATACTATGCAGTTCAGCAACCAGCATAAATGGAAAAGTAGATTGTCTTCAATGAGGTTGGCATGCCTTTGTTGAAGGTTGTTTAGCTTTTGACTTGACTTAAAGGGGGAGCAATGATAAAATTTTTCTGTTTTGAAGTGTTTGGAAGACACAAGACAGTGAAACAGGCCAGACAGGTGTGCCCTTTTGAAGTCAAGGTACAGCGAACCAGTTAGGTAATCATCATCGTCGTCATCATTAGTCCATTTATGTACACGGCAGAACAAAGGCCTTTCCCATAGGCTTCCAGTTGCGTCTATCCTACATTGTCTGAATCCATTCTTTGCCCACAAATTTCTTTACTGAAGGTTCTTAAAACTAGCTTCTCACCGGTTACCATCTGTTAGTCAGGCAATCTGCCTTCAGTACAACAGCACACTTAAAGCTTAGGTGGGGTGGGAAACAGTGGCGGAGTGGACGGATGAAAGCTAACCTTGCTTAGTGTTAGCTTTATTTGTTCATTCCCTCAATTCCTTTTTCTTAATCTCGGCTCCAGTTGCATATTTCCTTTATTCCTTTCATTGGTGTCCTGGCACCTAATAGAATGACAGCAACCACTTAAAATCACGCAAGGGCTTTTTAACCTCACATTAATGCTTTGCAATCGAGTTTGGGAGGGGTCCACCAGGCAGTGAGAAGAGTCATCACAGCGTGAAAGTAGCCAAGCTGGACCTTTGTTATCTAAGGGTTACTCTTTTCACTGAATCTCCAAAAGGCACTTTGGTACATGGACGCAGAAAGCAAACTCTCAGTTGCTTTACCAGCGAGCATAATGTTGTTTCAATCAAGGATAAACCTCCGCTCGCTTAATTAACTCACCATCCATTTGGCATTCATAAACCACCAAAGAGAAATTAAATAAGTGTAACTTTCAGATTGCTGAGTGCATACAAGTTGCTTTGAGGTCTCTTGAAAGCCTGTTTGAGTTTGTTTTAGGAAGGGGTAACCCGTGTGTCCAGGTGGTTGGAACACTTACGCCGGAAGGCACGGTGAGCGCATGGATACCCCTGGAACCGGACGACAACAAGGTGTCCGGTATCAGCTGGTACATCCTGCAGTTCTCGCCACCAGACGAATCAAGTGAGCTACATTCTTCCTATAAGATATCATACTGGAATTGTACTTCCTGATTAATGGTGCATGGACTGTATCACCTGCATGATCAGAGTAATAGTGTATGTTCCAAATGTGGCCGTACCAGGCGCATTCAAAATGAAAAATGCAGTGCCTCTTGTTGCTTCTTTGCCTTCTGCCCTGTGCACGCAGATATGATCTTTGAGGCGACGCTTGTGACACCCAAGAATGAAACGGACCTGCCTCTGATAGTCTGGCCACATGGTGAGCAAATGCCGCTTGTTTGCTGTTTGTATGAACTTGGGCTGTAGCCTTCTCCGCGCCCACTTGGCTGTCAGTGGGGCATCGCTATATCCAAGTCCCTGTACCATACTTGCTTGATTGCAGCGTGCCCTTGGTCATAATCTGCATCTTGTTTCAGTGATCAGAAAGCTGGGAAGTGCGGAAATTTGTGGGCAGTGGAATTCTGCTAAATGAACTGCATGAGTGTGCAAAAAAGTTTAAAATGTGTTGCTGCGAATTCGGCAAAAATAATCACTTCACCCAGGCTGTTTTCTTCCTCTTCAACAGCTGCATTGATAAGGAATTAACAGCCAGTGGTCAACCCGTAGGAAACAACCTGTACGAAAGATGTCAAGTACACCTAGTACAGCTGTTCCAAGTTTGTTTCAATATTATGGGCACATTGACCGACCAGCCAATCAGCATATTTTGACAATCACCAGTGCTGGTGAGAATGCGTGCTTGCAAGCATCAGAAATTCTGCTTCAGCTGAGCGCGGTTGGTGAATAAACGAGCCTAGAAAATAACGCAGCTAGTAGAGGGCAAGTGTGTAAATTTCGCATGCCAGATTTGAGGGAAAAAAACTTGGGTTATATGTGGGTTCGTACACAATTTCAGGTTTTCACGGCAATCTCGAGTCAACGCCTCAGACGATCCCGAGCCGCGTCATGCAATGGAAACTCCTAGAACGCTTGTCGATTTCTTTGCGATGAAGCAACCTGAAGCTGCAACTGAGTTTTTCATTCTCCTCTTTCCCTTCAGGCGGCCCCCATTCTGCCTTCCATGCTGGCTTCCAGCTGTACCCCGTCCTTTTCGTCAAGTGTGGCTTCGCCGTGTTGCTCGGTGAGAACACGTCTTGCTGCTTTCACAGGAAGTGTGGGACATAATCTCGCTGAAAGTTTTACATTACAGGTTTTCAAGGGGCACTTGAGGCTGATTAAGGGGGGCAGAGAGGGGTCTTAGAGCTTTTTTTTTTATTAATATATTTAGTAACCAATTTTAATGAAACTGCGCAGCATTATGGAGTTTTCTGTGCCGATTTCAAATCTGCAATTAGATTTTTTGCAAGTTGGTTATTTTTTAGATAATTAATGATTAATTGCCATTATTTTGGGTCACAATTACAAAATAACCACTCAATGCAGAAGGAGCGATTACCCCGTGGCTAGGCACAAAAATGACTAAAGAATACGACGTTGGAAGAACTTTTTTGATTTGGCTATTTGTGGTCATTTTACAACTCACTGAACTTCACTCGTCTCGCACTCTGCTGGAAATAGCTCACGGATGGTGTCAATTGAACACAATAAAAATTTTCCGAAGCCTTCACTTGAAAAATTTGTTTCCGACATTGTATTCTCCACACAATTAGGTATCAGAAGCAAACATAAATTACAGTTGTACCTGCTGTGGGTGCCAAGATATCTGGGGCGAAATACTAGCTTCGCATTGCAAAAAAAGTGCCATTTCACCATCGATATCTCCGCAAACTGAGCTGTAGAGTTCACTTTAAAATTACTATTTACAATACAATATGGTGCCTTTTGAAGAAGAAATTTGCAGACTGATGGAAAAATGGCCGTGGATGGCCAAAATGTCATTTTTTTTTTTTCAGTAAACAATTTTCTGGCTGGTTATCGGCCCCAAAGGCCCATCTGCCCCCTTAAGTGATGAACTGAACAAGTGAACTTAGTGGCTAGTTGGTGCATGATGCTACGTAGAAAAACAGTGCTAAAAACGATACGACAGGAAGAACGATACGACAGCACATTGTTTGTCGTTTCTTCCTGTGGTATCGTTTTTAGCGCTGTTTTTCTAAGTAGCTGATTAAGTTTTTGTTGGCACTAAAATATCACATGTTTCATAGTCCGCTTGGTTTTTGTTCAATGACAAATGCTGCATTGTTTGTTTGGAAATGTGTGTTTTAAAAATGTGTTGTACTATTGATGTGAGCTAACTTGTTTACACAGTTTACTGTCCCTTATGTGCGACTTTCCAGCTGTTATCACATAGCAGCACTGTAGCTGAAACTCCCAGTCTTTGTTATGTTAGGGAAAACTTTGTTGGCATCCCTTTGTTATCCCAGGGATGACTTTGTTGGCAAAGTCAGGGATTAGAGAGAGAGAGAGAGAGAGAGAGAGAGAGAGAGAGAGAGAGAGAGAAGAGAAGAGGAGGAGAGAGAGAGAGAGAGAGGGAGAGAGAGAGAGAGAGAGATTTATTACGCAATAATGGCGAGAGTGGTTCCTCAGTCCAGGAGCCTATGTGCTGTCCAGGCTGCCGTTAGCCCTGGTCACAAGCAGGAGCTGGTCCCTCAGGTCGACAGCGGGACAGCAGTATCTCCCCACTGCTCAGGGGGAGGGGGACGGGTTCAGGGGCGGAAGTTCCGAGTTTTTTGTGCAGTCGAATAATATGTGTGCCAGAGTTCCTGGTTCGTGGCAGAATTTACACTTATCAGAGTACTGTGTAGGAAAGAGTAAATGCATACGGATGGGGTGGGGAAAAGTACCTCCTTGAATTTGTCTGAGTGTGATTTCTTGGCTTTTGGTCAAAGATGTGTGAGGACTAGGGAAGGTCTGTCTCGTGGTTCGGTAGTATGGGTGATTTCTTGGTAGGTGAGGAGAGGTGCGGAAACAGCCCCGGTCTCAGCGGCCGGTGAGTGAGTCTCGAGCCTGTTGATGAGCAAAATTGTTGCCCGTCAGTGCAGAGTGGGCGGGAGTCCACACAATGTCCACCCGATGGGCAGGCGGATGTTCATTCAAAAGTCGGTTTGTTGCGGGGGCCACCCGTCCCGACAAGAGCCTGCGGCAGGCGGCTTGCGAGTCCGTCAATATAATCTTGGAGGTGGTTTGGGTAAGGGCGAGCGCAATAGCTAATTCTTCAGCGTCCTGGGAGGAAGTTGTCCGGATTGAAGCGGTGGTGGATGAGGGCGTTCTTAGATGTTACCACTGCCACCATAGTTTGGTTATCTGGGTAACTGGCCGCATCTGTGTACATTACGTCGGATCGGCTGCTGTAAAGTTTTTCGTGGGCTTTGCTTCGGGCTTCTCTACGACCAGGGTGGAGGTCCGGGTGCATATTTCTGGGAATGGGGCGCACAAAAATGGACTGGCGCCAAGTGTCGGGGACGGTGACCAGGTGAGTCTGGTCAGGGCATGACCATTGAATATTTCGAAGGACCGCGCGGCCTGCTTTGGTTTGGGCAAGTCGAAGGTGTTGACTAGAAAGGTGTCCTTCGATGAGCTCCTCTATGGTATTGTGGAGCCCCATGCTAAGTAGTTTGGCCGTAGACGTGCTCATCGGGAGACCCAAAGCTTGTTTTGTTGCTTTGCGAATGAGGCGATCGAGTTTGTCGCTGTCGGTTCGAGTGGGACAATATATGGCGCGACGTAAGTGAGGCGGGAGATGACAAAGGCCTGAACGAGCCGAAGAGTATCTTTTTCTTTCATGCCTTGGTGTCAGTTGGTGATGCGACAAATCATATGTATTACCTGATCAGTAGCTTTACTGAGGTTGTAAAGTACTAGAAACGACCAAACACTTTACAGCCTCAGGGATCAGACAACTTTGTTAAAAAAGGCTGTCAAGCAAAGAACAGCCCAAGTGTAAAGTAAGGTATGATGCCCGCAAGCGATTTGTGGTTGTCAGTAATAAAAAGCAATTCTCTTCTACATATGGTGCCTTACACAGTTTGTGAACTACTTTGGGGGTGCTCATGATTTTCTCAAATTGCTTCCTGCTGGTCCTCCTGAGGAAGCACCAAAAGTGTTGTACTATGTACATTTTTGTTTTTGGCTGCCTTTAAAAATGCAATGTTTAGACAGTATGTATGTGGTGTAGTGTGTGCCAGTAAATGTTGAGTTGCAACATTTCTCGTTTTTTATTAGCCAGGAGTATAAAGTAATTGCAATTCCATATTGTCACGCGAGGGCCATGCATTTTAAAGATTTTTTTGACACTCACAGCTCTTTGGTTGAAATGCAGTGAACTACAGGGGTTCGAGAGGATTCGGAGAGGACAACCTTCGATCCCTGCTGGGGAAGATTGGCCAGCAAGACATTTTCGATGTTCAGGTGAGCATGGCTGCAGCAGCCATTTGTTGGGGATTTCAATTGGCGGAGTGATAAAACAAGTCTAGCTTGGCTTATTTGGAAAGCTTCAGAAGCTGTTCTCATCATTGTTTTCTTTTTTGTTTGTTTGCTTAGTGGACTTCATTTTTCATGCCTGTCTTGGCCTTGTTCGTTATCTTGCAGTGCGCGGCAGAGGTGGCAGCTCAGCGAGATGAGATCAACCCTGACAAGATGATCATCTTTGGAGGCTCTCACGGGGGATTCCTGGCGTGCCACGCCATTGGTCAATTTCCGGTAAGCAGCACTTAAGGGGGACTCGCCTGTTAACATTTGATTGATTGTAGGGTTTAACGCACCGACGCAACACAGGCGATGAGGCTTGCCGTAGTGGAGGGCACCAGATTAATTTTGACCACCTGGGGATCTTTAAAGGGGCCCTGCAGCACTTGCCATTGACTACTAGGAATGTATTTTGGGGTAAAGTCTATTGTCCCAGCAATCTCCTCCTGCAAGAATTATGAAAATCAGTCCACTATCACCGAAACTGCGTGCGATGAGAAATCGCGCATAATTGTTCCCTTTCAACTCGACCGCAGACAACGCGACGAAAGCTGCGCACTCTCTCCCGGAAAGGGGGCGGCTCGCAGCGTTCTCTTTCGCGGCATTCAATATATCACAGGCCGGGGAGTTTTCTCCTTTTCTGAGCAACGTGGAGGGGTCTATTTCCGGTCTAGTGCCACAAAAAAGCAGGCATGGGTGCCTGCTCGCAAGCGCGCGTTTGGGCTGGTAGGGCATTTTTGAAGCAATAAACGTTTGTTGTCGAGCGATCTGGTTAAAAGGGAAGTATTGAGCTCATCACTCAAACTCCACGTGCACTCAAAACACAAAAGAAACGGCAGAACTGTGCCTACAGGTTCAGGCGTAAAAGAGGTTCGCACACAGCGCCGATGGCAGCGGATCGTCACAGGAAATGCGAGAAATTAGTCGCGAAGTTGACCAGTGACAGCTGATCGTACAGCCATGGCCTCAATGGGGTGCATAATGAGGAGAACTGAAGAGATCGCGGTTGGTTTTCCCGCGTGTTTCACAGCGATTTGCGCGCTCACCGCTTCACATGCACGTGTAACATTTGGCTCAGGTATTTCTGGCAGTGTAAGCTAAGCGTCGTGCAGGTTTACTTGCACTGCTCAAAGAGTGTTGCAGGGTCCCTTTAACCTGCGCCTAAATCTTGTGCACATGGGCATTTTTGCTCACCTGTTAACATTCCTAAGGGTTTAACTGCTTCATGACCCACGGGCTTGAAAACTGTCGTGCACGAATACGGAAAGTTTTGCAAGTACCTACAAATGTTCGCAATGGGCTAGTTTGGTTATTTCTGAAATATGTGACTTCTGTACTGAAATAAAAGAAATAAAACTCGCTTGCCAGACAGCTAGCGCCATATAGTGAAAACTGGATAAACCAAAATGTGTTTCTTTATTATTTTTTATTTCATTGCAGAAAATATATGATTCTAAAAAAAGCAAACTAGGCTGTTTGGAACACTTCTATGGGTTTGTAAACCTTTTCGTGTTGGTAAACAATGCTGATTGATTTTTAAGCCTGCTGTGAGTCATGAATTAGTTAGTCTCATAAGAATGTGATCAGGTGAGCTCCCGTTAACCTTATTTCTGATGCGGTGCTTAATTAATAAGTTTAATTCATGGCAGTCACTTTTGGGTGCTCTTTAAAAAAAATGTGGTTGATTCCTCTGTCGTAGGAATCGGTAAAACACGAAAGTGAAAGGTGCTGCGAAATCTGCAGCTGAGAATGATTTGCGGGTCGACGGCTGTCTTGTGGGTGGGCTTGGCAAGCGACGTCCTGCTGGCGGGTCGCTTCGGCAAAGGTGCACTGGCGTCATTTCCGTGACGGACATGACGTCAGTGAAATCTTGGGGCATCGCGGCATAAAACACTCTCGTGTTAAAATATAAGACCCGAAAATGAACAACCCCAAGTATAACGTATTCTTTAGTACTAAAGGTTGCTTCCCCACAAGAAGACCCTGTGTGCAGGGGTGCACCCTTTTCAGGCCGCTTGATTCGTTTACTGACGTCATTTCCGTGACGGCTATGACGTCAGTGACATCTTTGTGCATCCCGGAACAACACACTTTCGTGTTAAAAACAGTGTAACATCAGGTAGTTCAATAGTGTTAGGGCGTTTCTGTCTATGTGAAACTTTTGCTGTTTTGTTTTTGTTTTGTTTTTTAACCTCTATGGCTGTTGAGCAGCGGTTGCCTACTTTGTTAAACACGCATGCAGTGTGGAAAGGGTGACATTAACAGTTGTGCGTAAACTTTACTCCATTGCAGAGCTTCTACAGAGCCTGTGTGGTCCGCAATCCAGTCACCGACCTGTCGAGTAAGTGCAAATTTTAACTCGCACTTTGCTGAATTTGAAAATGCTGTCGTTCGTTCTCTCCTGTCACTTTTTTTATTCTTAATTTGTTATATTTACTTTTGTTTTTGTAATTTGTGGTGATTGAGGAACAAATGCTGATGCCCGTTTGTTTTGATGTTGCAGCGATGGATGGAACTGACATCCCCGACTGGTAAGCAGATTCGATTTCACACGAAATATCTAACGAGGTTTGACTCGCTGTTGGTACGGAACAAACAATTTCCACTCATTGTGTGTACTGCTCGCGACAATTCTACTGCCCTTCATTAGAGCTCCTATTGCATTTATCCCAGTTCAATCCGGGGGCAAAGGCGACATACAAAAACACTCGTCTGTTGAGGTTGAGATGCGTGTTGAGTGCTAGGTGGTCCCTAAATACCTTCATATCATTTTCCTGATCCCCTTTTCGCGTGCTGTTTCACTCGCTCTCACTCACTCGCTCACCCACCCTCCTTCCAATTCCAACAGCTTGACTCAGCTCACTGAACCCAACAACAACAACTTTCTGAAAACTATCCAAGTGTGGGGGCAAGGAAAGCTAAGCCGATTTCGGTTTACAGAAATAAAAGAGAAAGAAGCTGAATTTACAACTATTGAGGTCCATTCCTCTTCTTCTTGGAGGAAAAGTTAAAACAGCAGGACCATCTTCAGTGTTTGCACTGTGAATGGTAGCTCGTGGAAGTGAGAAGAAATGATTGACGGAGCAGTCACACGGTCTTGATTTGATTGATTTGATTGTGGGGTTTAAAGGAGCCATGAAGACAAAACACAAGTTTGATTCACTTTCAAAGATTGCCTCAGTTAGAATCATACTGACACCACTTTTAATGTAAGCTTCGCTCAGATAAGCTGAATAGTTAGGGAAAAAAGGGAAAGGCCATGCGACCCACTCGCTCATTTCCCGCAACAGAACCTATGATATCATACCAGCCAGCTCTGCGATTTGCAGAGGCTGGAAAGAGCGAACGCAAACTAGGCAGAACTTATAAGCTTGCCGAACGAGCTATTTGCGCTTAAATTTAGGGCGCATTCATTTTAAAGCAGTAAGAATGGTGGAACAAACAGTGGAAGTTACGAAAGCACACGTAAACGTAGAAGTACCAATGCGTACTGCTGTTGGTACTGGGCGCACTATGCTTGGTTTAGCTGCACAGGACTGCAGAGCTTTGGGTAGTCTCACACGACAATGGCCGATTGACGCAAGCAAGCGGTGTCTTACAGTGACCATATTTGTCGAGCGAGCACTGTGTTTCACGAAACGATTATTTTCTCCCTGAACAAGAGCAAGCCAGGTTCAAATATGGTCAAAAACAAACCAGAGGCAGAAAACGGCTTGCCACACAATGGTGGCGCAATCTAGGTTCCCTAACGGTAAACCAGGCTTCCCAATCAACTGCAGAGCAGTCGGTTCCTGTGGCGTCATTGCAGACCACGAAAACACACGATTTAGCGGGAAAATCAAAATTTTAACTTAAATTGAATAATTTCTCAGTGAATAAAACATAGTTTGCATCCGGAAGAGCGCTGGGGACACTTTTCTAAAGCACAAATCTTTCCAATAAAACAAACTTGTATTTTGTCTTCATGGCGCCTTTAACATGCCGACGCAACGCAGGCGATAAGGCGCACTGTAGTGGAGGGCTCCGGATTAATTTTGACCGCCTGGGGGTCTTCAACGTGCGCCGAAATCTCGTACACATGGGCGTTTTTGCTTTTCGCCTCCATCAGAAAGAGTCGCAAGGTCTTCCCACGCATCTCGCTTTCAGGCGCTGTGTGGAGAGTGGCATCCTTCCGGACTACAAGACCACCCACGTGACGGAGCCCAAGGACATGGAGCAGATGTGGAACAAGTCGCCCATCAAGTACATCAAAAACGTGAGCGCCCCCCCGTCCTGCCGCTGGGCTCTGCGGAAGCTCTTGCAAAAAGTTTTGAGATGGGCTGTTGTCTGCCCCACAGGCTTTGTTTTACGGTTGAAATTAGAGCTGTTTCACAAGAAATGTCATCAGTGAGTTTGTAGAAATCTGCAGGGCAAAAAAAAGAAAAGAATGAACTTTAGGTGAGATGTCAAACTTAGTGTTATAGGTAGATGTGGTACAGATGCAGACAAATGGCTCTCCGTTTGAGCTATTACTTATGATGAATGCTCTGCCAGGTTGTTGCAGTGGCTTTGTAGTGTGGCGTCTTATGACACCACAGTACTGTTCGGTTTTTTTGCATGAGGTACCGCGTTTTTGTACCTAGGTTCATTGTTTTAGTGAAGAGGAAGCTTTGCAGCCTAGAACTGAGCAGCGCAGCCACTGGAGGAAGAGTTGGTTACTGGCTGGTTAGGTTTTAACAGTCCACAATTCATTTTCTTGCCTTTTTTTTTTACCCAGCCTGGGTTTTATTAAGCTGTTGTATATGTGTATACAGTCGAACCTCATTATAATGAAGTATTATGGGGGCAGTAAATTACTAGTTCGTTATATCCCATATTCGCTGTAACCGTAGAGGTAACGGCTCGAACAAATCAGCAATATGGCTCGTGCAAAAATCCTAGATAAAAATCTCATTGTTATAGGCTTCTAACCTATTATAAACAAGGTCCTTACCTTGTAAGGACCTTGTTAATAAGAGGTTATAATCTTTACCTGTCTTCTTGTGGCATATCAAACTAGAGGGACTGGCACATGATTACACAAAATTACAACAGAACAAAGTTCGTTCGGCAAAGCAGGCCTGCATTCTCATTTAATCGAAGAAGAATGTGGTCGTCCTCTGGTTGCTGTTCATAGCACTGAGCAGGTTGTGTTGTTGTGTTGTGTTGTTTTTTAATTTTTTTTTCTGTTTTGCTTTAATTATGCTAGCCTTCAAGTTTTCAGCCTCGTAGGAGCGAAATATTTCTTCGTTATAGCCGATATTGCCAGGCTTTCGACATTTCAATTTCGTTATAAAGAGAATAAGTGTCATTGAAATGAAGCGTGACCAAACAAACTTCGTGTTTAGTTTTCCATATCCGATAATTCACTATATCAGTGTTCGTTATAACGAGGTCCGACTGTACCAGTCACTGCGCTTGCACGTTTCTCTTGCCTTCTTTTGCCGCGCTTGCGGATAGTGTTGCAGTGTTCACATCACCACAGTGCAGTGACTGGTGTCTGGTAATAGAAACACGCCCGTTCATCTTGGGTAAAGTTCCCTGTGGAGACAGAACTTGCAACTTGTGCGTGCACCGTGTGCGCTCTCTTTCGACAGGTCCGCGTCCCAACCCTGTTCATGCTGGGCTCCAATGACCGCCGTGTGCCTGTGACTCAGGGCATGAAGTTCTACAAGGCACTTCTGGCCCAGGGCGTACACGCACAGTGAGTTCTTGTTCATTAACTCTGAGTGCCATTGTGGTTACGGTCTTAGTGAGATGCAGTTGACTTCAGAAGCAGCCCTAAGGAGGAAAGGTTCTAAAACCATCGCTAAAAACTAGTCGCCACGTCTTTCTCCTACTCTTCATCGTAATGTGAAAAGTGATATGCCCCAACTTTTCCTTAACCTTTCGATTTGGTCTGGCTGCAATGACCTCAGTGTCAGTACAGGACAAAGCCAAAGTGCATGTCCCTTGGTCATCTTCCTTAAAATTGCTGGTGTTGTTAATTTTGCATTTAACTGATATATCTTGGGCTTATTCTCATTATTCTCAACCGCTGAAGTCTTTCAGATTGCTGGCATCTCTTTCCCAGCAGTGGTGATCCACATGCCTTTTATGAACACCCAAGAGCAGAAGTTTACGGACCATGAAAGCAGCAGTTTTGAGTTATTTCTCTGCTGCACGGCAGCCCAGAGTACTATGTGCGGTAGTTTTCATTAGTTCACTACTTACACAACATGTCGCATGCATTCAGCAGTTTGTCGGGCTGCTATAGGAAGAGAAATAACCTAAAATTGCCATTTCCCTGGTCCGTAAGCTTGTAATCGTGGCTGTACGTCTAGCGTCACAAGTAAGCTACACTCAGCTGTCTCGGTCACAAGCATGCAAAAAAACATGAGCACGATTCTAGCTGGACAACAAGGAAGACCCTGTTATATTGTAAATGTTGCTTTGTGACTTTAAAGTGTTCGAAAATGATGAGCTCAGTGAAATCCTCAGCCACACCTTGCATATCCTCTACCATGCTTGCAAAAAGAAGTAAAAAAAACAGCAAGGAGGAAGCTGCCATTTTTTTTTTTTTTTTTTTCCCAGCTATATAAAGTTTCAGTCTACCCAGTTGCACTACACAAGTGCAGGAGAAACGTGACGAACTGTTTGTTCTGTGTATCAGAAGTCCCTGAGCATCAATCCACTGCTGTTCTGCTTGCAGGGTGTACATGTATGACGACAACCATGCCCTGGAAAAGGTCTGCACGGAAGCCGACATGTTTGTCAACATAGTTCTCTGGTTCAAGAAGTTCATCAACTGAATCGCCCGTACAAAGTGCCTATTTGTTAAAGTCAGCCACAAAAGACCCCGTGGTGTACAAAGTGAATTTGTGTGATAAATAAAAAAACGAAGGCGTTTCTTGACGTTGACAAATGCCGCCTCACAATTGTGAGTCATTATTGAGCTCAAAAACTCGAGTCACTATTCCTACATGCCTCACGGAAGTGTAGTAGGCCACTTTTTGGGGACAGCACGCTGCTGATTTTCCCGAGTAATTATAGTGCCCATGTATGCAACCTGTTCCTCCAAACACCAGCTGGTATTGGCTTGGGGGGGAGCAAGTTTTATCCTAACTCACTTTGTTTTCCCTGTTGTGACTATTCATTTGAGACCACACTAGCATGACTATGAGCACATGATTCTTTTTGTGAGTTTCTGGAGACTCAGCCCAAAGCCCAGATACCAACTGTCTTAGATTGGACCAATACAGTTAGCTTGCGCCTGTGGTGAGGGGTCACTGGAATCCACAAGCATGTTGTTGACCTCAACACTAATTGGTTCGTTTGCATTTAAACTTCCTGTCAACAGTTTCGTGTTAATCACTGGAGCAATCTTTGAAATCTTACTGAATAAACACCAAAACGCCTGGGTCACAGTATGAACTTTCATGACAATATGACAGCACGATATTGTGGTCACAAAGCCAAATTTTAGTACCATTTGAGAAGAATTTCTTTTTAAATTGGGATTTGTTTAAAACGTATGGCAAGAAGCAGTTTTTCTTCTTGAGCTTCTCAATCTCAGGGCTCCGTGTAAGTTTGCCACGAGAATTTCTGAGTTCACTGTGGAAAAAAAAAATTCAACTGCAACTGAAGGCTTTTGTAGCACTGTAAACTTAAGGGGGCACACTGGTCTTAAACCAAAAATGTTTATTTTTACAGTTATGATGATAAAAATCGGAGGACATTCTGATTGTAGATATAAAATTTGTTTTTGTGTAAAATGACTACATTCAAATTTATTCGGATTTTTATGTTTGATTTCTTGACAGCTTTTGTAAAAAAACTGCTGGAGTGGTGCAGCTGAACAAGGTACCAGTTAACTGTGCACAAATCAAGGAGTGCAATAAGACTAACAGTATCATTCTGTCTGGTCTGTAGCAGAAGTTACGACCGTTTGAAGCTTGGTCTTGGAATGTGGGAACCAGAAAAACTGGCATGCAATTTTGAAATTGTGCAAGTACGTATCCGGCACCAATTTTTAGTACAATTTTCTCTGGGGTGGTAGCATTAGATGAGTTACAGGCTATCCTCTGCAACCATACATACTGTACCACTTAATAGCTGGAAAGGAATGCAGTGAAGTTCTGAGAGAATGTCTCCCTAAAATACTATCACCCACCCCTCGTTTTTAAGGTGAAATAATCTAGTTTACCAAACAAAATATCCAAACATCACCCACCCCAAGAAAAAAGCACTGAAGATTACTATACTCCCTAACGCGAAATTTGTGTGCAGCACAAACTGCAGTCTTCTCAGTCATGGCGTATATTTTGCATCTTGGGAAGTGATTGCGTGATCAGTGAACGCGCGAGTGGCGGGTGCTACTGTGCTATTATCTCTCAGCGCGTTGCCACCGCCGAGCATGTTTTTGCTAATCGTGTTTGAACCTCCCGCGCAAATGTCAGGTGGTTCGGATGAGCCGAAAAAAGGAGGAGGAGCGTCTGGCAAAAGCGTGGGAGGAAGACAGTGAGAGAGATGACGCCATGGCAGCGCATTCCACCCTCCCCCTCGCACTTTTGCCACACTTTCCTCCGTCGTTTTTTTTCTGCCTTCGCTCACTCGGTTAGAATGCCACTGCCAAACCGCAGTAGCGGCCACCAAAGCGCTGCGCACTGAAATCGCGTTTAGCTTCGACGCTTTTGAAAGCCCAGAAAGCTCCACAGAAATGTCTAACGTGCTCTCCGGGGAAACCTTCAATGACCTGTATGTGAACACCACCGCCACTTCCGCTTTCGAGCAGAGGAAAAGGTGCTATCACCCCTACTGCCACTACTTGTCCAGTTTATTAAATCAAAAAAGACCAATGGCGTCCTGTCAAAAAAACTAATGCATTTCCCCATAGGTTGGTCAACTGAGAAGCTCTGATAATATCTCTGGTCACACGGCGCGTGCGCGAAGCCAGACTTCCATTGTGTCAAAACGGTTACGTACTTGAAAATTGCAAAAAAAGAACGGTTCTAAATTAGAGAATACATGCATCGATCGTGAAGGAGTACAACGGTGCACCTTTAGCTCATAAGTCACGTATAGGTATACATTTAGATCATTAGTAGATGCGTTTACTTAGTGCGTGAAAAATCGTTGCATGGGTTCGTTCAATGATCGATTAAGTGCACTTTCAGCAAAGATTAGATGCACTTTGACGCAGTTTTGATGTCGAAAAGCTTTTGCACTTTCTTTAGGAAGGAAGGGAGTTAACTGTGCGGTTGTATTAGCGATACTAATGCAAAAGAGGCCCGGGCTGTTGATTATGGTACCTCTGCGATGCACTGTGTCTCAAGTCTGATGCACCTCTTCTAGGATGTTGTCATTCTTTATGGGATGCATGCTAAACTAACAAGTGAGACCTTGAACTTCCTGTCCAGCTAGAGTTAAATTGACTAGGTGGATTTGTGTAAGGGTTTGCATTTATGCAAAAAGAAGAATACTGTCTTCAATCTGCTGAGACATGTGAGTGGCAGGTGCCCCTTTTTATGCCGTGTTTTTTCCTCCATAGTTTAGCTTTTTCACACAGTTGCAGCATAGTGTGAAAAGCTGTTCAGTACGACCAGCTGGGCATACATGCCTCACAGCAGAGTCAGCTTTAATTTGTGTTTTTTTGTTACTAAAAAATACTCCAAATGAGAAAAGCACACTGTAAATCAGACCAAATTAGCTGACACTATTTGAAAATCACTCAAAGTTTCAAGCATTGTTTACCACTGCAACGAGTTATATTAACTTTTATCCCTAAGGCGCAACTTATTCATCAGATATGGATGTCCATACTAATATACGGCTTTGTTTTTAGCTCAACTAGTTTACTTAACTTATCAAACTCCAGTTAATATGTAGGTTAAGCTGGCACAACGTTTCAGTCTTCCAGGCTTGAGCCTGTGATGCAGCATGACGTTCGCACGCCCTAAATGTTCTAACTCATCAACTACACTCTTCAGATAATGGTTAGGCAGGGCTCAACAAAAACTGATGGTTGTTTTCCAGCGACTGTAACAGCAAAGTATTTTTTTTTTTTTTTCCATTTTTGGACAGGACCTTACTAACTTCACGGTTTGCCTGAAAACCATGTAAACATTAAAGTAGATTTCAATATAAGTCAGAATATTTTCTCTCAAGTCATTTGAAGATGAAAGCAATCCAAGTCCTGCATAACACTTGGCACTGTTCTAATGGCTTATGAAAAGTCACCAAAAGCTACTTTCAAGCAACTCCTGTTAGCACACGCAGCCATCGTTAATGCAAGCAGCAATTATTACGGTATTCCACACTTGGCACTTATGCAATGCCCAATTTTTTTTTTAAGTTTGGAAAAGATTAGGCTTTGACCAATTTGCAAACTCAATCAATTGATGCTGCAGACATAGAACAGGGGTGAAAAACACAAACACTGCCAGGTCATTTTGAATAGTTTTTTTTTCTTTATTGGTACTAATAACAGCTGTGTATACATACAAAAAAGGTGACGGTCATGTTTAAAAAAAAAAAGAACATAATATGCACAGAGAAACACCCACACCCCACTAGCAACTCAAAGACATCATCATAAAACTCCAGCAGCAAACGTACCATTTTTCAACCACTATAATATCACAATTCGCACTTCAAAACGGTAAACTTGCAAAATACACATCAATGATGCACTGCTGTTCGAAAGGGTTAAAGTAAACCAGTTGCCTCCACTACAAACACACAGGGCACGTTTCTAAAGCTATTTTTACAGCTCAGTGCTTAAATTTTGGAAATCTGTCAGAAACGTCCTAATAGCTACAGCTGCAAGTAGTTTTTCTCTTTCCTTTTATTCCTCCCACTGCGAAAGGCTCCAAACTAAACCAATGTTTTAAAGATCAGCTTTTTTTTTTATTTTGCAAAATTGTTTGACACCTAGATAATACGAGGTTTCTAAAAACTGCGCAAAGAGTTTAGGATACCGAATTCGGCATAGCCTTTCCTGATGAAAAAAAAAAAAATAATCATGTTGCACATCACACACAGTATTGAAAATCTAGAAAAGATCAGTGCTTAGTACTGCAAAGTTATCCACATCTGCTTAGTGTAAAAAAAAAAAAAGCAAGAACATTTGTGGAAAACAGAAAATTAGTTGGCAGAATTTAAATTAACACTGACCCTACATAACACGTGTGCAGTAAATATTGTAGTAGTATAAGCTCGCAGCGTCAAACGCATCTACCGTCAAGTCAAGCATGATGAACGTGTTTAAGCATATGAACACCGTTTTGTGGGGAAACTGAGAAACAATGCGCACGGGAAGAGTGCAACAACAGTGTAACTTTGCTCCCCTCATTTTGATGCTCCAGTGTCGCACCAAAACAGGCACACATTTGTCACACACGCAAAAAACATTACACTACCTTTGCACTCGTGTCTTCGGCATTTTTATTGTACTGATCTTCCGCATGTTTCCGATTAAGGAAACCTTTTAATCTCTCCAAGCTTCAAAATCGAAGGAGGTTACTGCCTAAAAGCATGTACATTCATTGCACGCGTAGTTCAAATCTAGGGACATAACGGCTTACAAGAGATTTTTGTGCGAGATAAACCTCTTGCGGGAAACCTCTTGCGGGCATGCGAATTGTTTTATTTTTCCTTTTCGAAGAGATTTACAACTGGACAAGCGCCTCCGATTTATCATGGCTAAGCATCACACCACAACAAATGTAAACCTCAGCAAAACTTTCCACTAATTCCCAGATCTCGTACGCTTCACAAACAAAAAGTGTTAACCACATCGTATTACCGCATTGTGCCTTTGAATAAGGTAGGGCCAACCACACCGCAATAGTGATTATGTCACGGAGGACGCAAAATAACCTCAAGGTCAGAATTTTCTCACATACACAATGCTCCGCTCTCAGAAAGTTGGATTTCAGAATTGACGCAAACATTCACACACTTGATGCTTGACTGCGAAAATGCACTGTAAGCACTTCACTCAAACAGCATTTATTGAATATGCAGGTTTAGAGATTAATTAAGGCTTTTAGCCTTGCAGTAGGAACTATGTCAAAATGACGGCAGCCTGCGTTGATGAATAGTAATCTTGCCATACCCTCATTTAAGAAATGCCCACCAAAGACGCCACACCATGGCTTCCACAAGCCAGAGCTGGCTCTTTCATACAAAGAACGAGCATGTGTCATTGCACAAACAAACATTAGGAATCAGCCCTTGCTTGCAACTAGGTGCATCTCTATAGACAGTGCTGAAAATATACCGGGAATATGCCAAAACTTCAGTCTTTCATCAAAATAGCACTGCGCGCAACTTGGAACACCATTACTAAACGTTACCGAATTGCACCGGAATAATTTGTGCAAACGAACATGCTCTCGGAACAGCCGCGTTGGAAAGCTTCGTCTTTCGGCCAAACAACAAGTCAATACACACAGCGTATTTTACACTGGCCAAGCACACCAAGACACAAACAAACACGAGCACACGTATGCGCGGCACAAGCGCATCTCCCTCATGAAGCGCACGCGAATCCAACAAAACAGTGTTTCGAGGTTTTAACCGGCTTTTCTCCCATAGAAACGCTGCTCAAAAAAAAAAAAACAGATCCCAGTGCAGTCTGGCCACACGCACGACAAAAATGTTGCACGCGGAGCGCAGTCCAAGAGAGCGAAATAATACACATATTGCACGTCTCCCCCACACAAACTGCCATGGGCTACATTGCGACACCGCATAAACTTATCGCAGTCACTATTAAAAGTCGCATCCGCGCAACTTGGAGATCTCACTCATCCTGCTCCATGCATATCCAGCAAAGCCATTCACACCTCAACACTGATTCCCCTTCAATCATCTTGGAAGCATGCTTTGTGAGCTCATGTGCCCCTCTCACTTTATTCCACTCTCACCTTGGCACATCTGTTCTTTCTTTTTTGGTCTTTGTTCCATCAGTAAAGCAACTCGCAACGATGACTCAACCAGGATCATGTAAAATAAGAACAAGACAGATTTTAGAAGTGGCTACACTTTCATACATCCAACTGCAATTCATGCTATGTTCAAATGAACACGTGTAAGATGATGTTCACCAAGGAGTGCATTTACTTCAAGAGTAAAATTCCTTCCACCTCAGCTATTTACTGCGATGACAGTGGTATGACAGATCTAATCCTCCAAGCAAGCAGCGATGGATTGTAAATTCTGAAGCTGCTCCTAGCGCGCACTAATGTGAGTTTGATTGAGGAAAAGTGTTAATAGAATTGCTTATCAGTTCAAAAGCTTCTTAGAGAAAGACCTCTTTTTTTCTAGTCCAGAAAAACAGGCAGAGTTAGTTCCGCTTTATGCTTCTTTTGCGCTTGTCAAGATCTATGCACTTGAATACCACTCTAGATTCAACAGCGCCTTTCCTAGAATATTGACTAAATATGTCGTACGCCTATCAAGTCCTGTGGGCGCTAGTGACGACGTGTTTCAAACACACTTGGTGACTATACGTGAAAACTAACAGCAACACCGAAAATACTTTCATAGGTGGAGGGAAAAATATCACAAAGAAACATGCTACGAGGCAGGAGTGCTCAATGATAGCTTGCGTCTTTGGTTGAACCATAAATTAAGCAATAAATACTGTGTGCGCATAGAAATAGCATGACAACAAATAAAGTTGCAGGACAAAACTTTTCCTGCAATCCTCTAGAAAAGAAAAAAAAAGAATTCGGGCCTCTGCATCGATAATTCAAAGCTCGGAAACACTGGTACGCCATAGGATGAAACACGCACAAACTATATAACGCTCTTGTCACTATCATCACTTTGAAGTAGTGACTCAGACAGAAGAAGAAAACAGAGCGTTCTCTCTAAGCAAGTAGATACTGAAATACTGAAGCATCTTTTTAAAATCAAGGACACTAAGCTGACAGAGGCAGCAAGAAAAAAAACTGCCGAGCAACTACACGACAAAAAAAAGAAGGAGGAGGAAATGGTGCTCGTCACAGTAGAGGAGCTGTCAATCAAAGCTTTGGGCTACATTAGCGTCGATTCGAGGTCTGAGACCAGGCTTTTGGGCCAACAGCCTGACGTACACAGTTCACACGACACCTAAACAACAGAAACACACAATTTCCATTCCCTGGCATGCAATGTGAACCAGTGATGAGGCTGGCATTTTGTCAGTAAGTAGTAGGAGGGGCGTTGATAAGTAGGAGACAAAAAAAAAGGGAAAAAAAAGAAAAAGAAAGCAAATTTGTACCTCACAATTTGTACATTTGCAATAGTAATCTCCAAGAAATTATGACAAAGAATCAAACCGCCTCGCGGGAAAATGATGCAATGCGAGTCGCGCCTAATGCGTCGCAACCAGGGTTAAAAATCCAGCAACACAGAGCATAAAGTTTCTCGACAAACTGAAGTTATTCACACCGGGTTAATTGTAGTCATGACACCGTGACAGGTGAATCGCAAATACTAAACACTATGCGAAACGTATAAATGTTGCCTCAAAGCAGTGGTTCCCAACAAATGATGTGTCAGGCAACATTTGTAAGCCTCAAAAAAGGGGGTGGCCCAATCGGACAGGCGAAGGGAAGGGGGAAGGGAGACGTTGGAAGTTGATGTATTATCAAAGAAGTTTGTTGCTGCACCTAAAAGTTGCTCATAGATAGGATCCTTTGTTTTCAGGTATAACTTAACATTACTCAATATTTCCCATGTTAAGCACAATTTGTTCCTGAGGACTAGACATTAACTAGGGGCTTGTGAATAGTGAAATGGCTGCCCAAATCGCATTTGGATCAGATAGTTTTGAATAGAAGCAAAAGAATTCTAATATCACATAGCGGAATTTTTACTTTGAATTCCTCGAAAAGAAACGTGAGCAAAGGAACAAAAATGTGAAAGTTCTTGCCGCCTCACGACTTCAGGCACACACACCACCAGATGAACACAGTATACTGCTGCTTCACCACAGCAGCAATGGTTGCATCTTTTGCACCAACAGGCAATCTCCATTCACTCAAATGGGCATGCTCACGTTCACGGTAGAGGCAGCCACTTGTCATGGAATCCTCTCCAAACTATGGCAACAAAACCCAATTTGCTCAAAGACATTATAGAAAACCAATTCCCCCCCATGAAAAACAAAAATAAAAATGCACCAGCTTTTTGTCCCCAGATTCATAAAATTAAAAACCCCCAAAACAAAGGAAGCTACCTACACGCTAGTTTTATGCACATCTTCGGCGATTTTTGTTTTCTCGCGTGAATGGAACTGAAGTCGATAGCACATGTCCGTGTTAAACTTTCTGTTGTTATTTTGCACAAATATTAGCACTCGATTTATTTCTATCTATGGTTAGTCAGAGAGCATACCTTCAGAAAAAAAAAAGAAAAAGAAACACCTTTTAGCCAGCACATGAAGTGAAAATTGAGATAGAACGTACGAACATAGCAAGATTCTTTCCAGGTTACAAAAGAACAGTCCTAAAACACAGACACGGCGTACACTATATGAATGAAGCTTTTTTATGGGAAATGTCCTGCCCATTAACTCAACAAACCATTACCACCCAAAATTCAGGACATACTGAACTCAATTTTTTGTCGGCAGGTCGGGTACCGTACTCCAGTAAGAAAAAAATGACAACAGAAATGCTGTAAAAAAAAAAAGGAAACACTTCGCAGCTGCCTTAACAAGACTTTTCTTATTATAAACCTCCTAAGCTGCCATAATCAAGACATGACACGATGCTTACAAATACTTTCACAAAGTAGGCCAAACTTCATCACCTTTACAAAAGACCCTGTTGTCTAAAAACAAAATAGTTAAAGCAGCATTTCAGGCAGGGATGTCAAGTCATAACTAATAACATGTAGGTTCTGCGAAGCTGATCGTAAACATGCAATGCCTGAAGAAAGTAGGAAATACTGCTCGGGCATAAATCGATACGATTAGGCTGTAAATAAAAGGCGACTCATATCCGGTGCCTGCGAGCAAAATCTTTCTCTTGCCAATTCTAGCCGACACACAAATCTGTTTGGTAAGCTTTAGACCAAGCATCGCCACTTGATTGATTAGTGATATATCTTTATCTTGTCTTCAAAGACGGTCAGAAAACAATACTACAAAAAATAGACAGCAGCACAGTTGTAGCAATACTGCCGTCTGCAACTATTGCAAAGTTAGTTGCGTGTTAGGGAGATAAAATCCTTTGACGCGAGACTTAACAAAGGTAACAACCAACACGCATATAAACGCCTCAACAAAGGCATTGACAAACATTTTGTAGGCTGGCTTTGTAACGTCAAAATCTTTAAGGTAAGCCAACCTCCTTTTCTGCCTTTGGTTTCGGCCATTAAAAAAAAAAAAGTAAAATAAAAGGTAGCAGTTCACCCTGTAACCGTGAATAAAACACAACGGAGGTTCCGACCACTCCAACACTTATAGACTGATGATAGAGAGACTAGGTGAGATCCACAAAGAAAACAATGCAACCCAACGACTCGATTTACCTCCAACTTTGAAATAATGACACGAAGGGCAGATTTATGGGCTTTTTGTTTTTTTGCGCGACTGTCTGTGCACATAAGAAATTAGATTAGCTGCACGTACTAAATGCACCAGATCACACGTGATGAATTATTACCTACTTTTCCTCAGAAGCTGAAACCAATCGGCTACACCTACTCGCCTGTTTCCGCACAGTTACGCATTCAACACACCCAACACTGAACTTCTACAATCACTAGGACTTTGTCCCAAAGTTCTTGGTTGTAAATAGGAGAACGAAACTCTGGAATTCGGAACAGCGGAAAGTGTGAAACCTGGTGGCGTAGGTAACCTTCCCACTACATAAAAAAAAAGAAAACAACATGTCTTCCACAACTTTCATAGTCAACTCCAAGAACTTTAAAGACACCATCTGGTGAGCACAACCTAACCCACACAACTCAGCTTCAGCAAACCTCGCAAACAAATGGAAAAATAACCGAGAGAATTGATGAAGAATCTCTTCCCACGTCACCGTTTATGCAACTTATGTGGTGTTCATTGAAAGCAAACTAAAATTGGACCTTCAAATTTCTTCGCTTTTCTTTTTGTTTTTTGAGAGCGCAATCCCAAAAACTGCACTGTCTTCTACGGCAGTCAGCCTCCCTGTTCTTTCGCCCGGAGCCCTGTTCCCCAGTAGTCAAGCTTCCATCAAAGTCAAAAGTGACATTAACCTACCACATTCCTTTCCCACCACATCTCGTTTCTAAATTGCCTCTACTACCCACCCAGTGATGCAAGCAACAATCTAGTTTTCCGAAACGCACAGTGCGTTACTTTGGGTACTTCGTACGCATCTGTGCCAATGCCGCTCGCGCCCCCACTTCCCTTAGCGTTGCTCCCATCTCCACGTTCAACTACTCGTAGCCCTAGTGCTAGAGCAGAGCTAGATAGAAAAGAAAGACTAAAAAAAGGGAAGGAGAGTGAGACTGAGACGGAAGACAAGGCTAGGCTAAGATGACGGCTATCCAAGAACAACTTCTAGAAAGCCGATCCCCAGCTTCCCTCGCACCCTGTCTGCATCCAGGGGATAGGCCGAGATACGGCGCAAGAAGTATTTGGGTGATGACGCTCGCCGATACAACTGCCCGTGCACTTGAAACAGCGGAGGCGACGGCGGCATACGACACACACTCGTGAAGTGGCACCATCTACCTCTAGAAAACTCAACTCTCATACCCTGCGCTGCACGGCGCATCTCGCTCACCTAGAATGCTTTTCTAAGTGCAGTGTCATCACCCGAAACTACTTCTCACGACGTGTTCGACAGAGTGCGCACTCCGGACCCTCTCAGCCCCTCGTGTAGAGGAAGGAGCAGGCTCCTTGGGTGGTCTCCCTCGCTGGCTGGCTCACTTCCCGGTGACCCAGAACTCTTCGAGCCGGTTTCGGGCCTTGTCCAAGACGTCCACGCCGGCTTGACCCCCCACGGGCGGAGGCGGCTTAACGGGGTCTTCGGGGGCTCCCTTGTGGGGGGAGTCCTCGGGGGCTGCCTTGGGAATCGGGTCCACTTTGCCTTCTGCGCGGGAGATTTGAAAAGGAAAGGAACGGTTGCATTAAAAGGGCCAGTTCTTTCTTCACTTTGAAAGAACTGGCCTATGGCAACTCACTCAACTCCATTCTTGCCACAACAGATGTTTTTCTTTAACGAAAAAAGTTGCGAGAAATATCGGGAAACTTTCAAATTGGGCGCTACAGCAACATCTCCATCATTTGTTTGAAGCTTTCGATAAAATTGGTATCAATGTTGTTGGAAAAAAGCAGCCATTGTAATAAGCCAAACTTGTAGTTTGTCTTCACGGCCCCTCCTTTAAAGGGGATGCTGTGAAGTCAACTCACACAAGCGTTTTCTGGCCAGCTACAGCTCCGAACAATATCCTAAAGATGAAGTTGAGAAATTGGTGGGAAGTACTGGACAATCAAAAACGCCATCTGGGAAGGAGGCTGATGAAAAGGCATTGCAAATGACTGGCAGACTGCAGGTCTGCCTCACAACGTCACGGAAGGAGGAGGGGGCTCTTGGCAGAGGGGAAACAGCCACCCACCAGGAATGGCCGACTCCATCTTTGGTGCAGGCGTGGGCTTGGGGGCAGTGTCTATTATGGGGGCACCAGAGCCCTTGGCTCTCCCGGGCCAGTCACCTGGGCGAGAGAGGGCGCAAACCACGGGCGTTAAGAAAATGAAATAACACGCTCTTGTGTTCGTGAACATGTGAGAGCAACCAGTGGCAAAGTCTATTATAAACTGCGGAACGTAGTAGCAACACAAGGTATTACTCCCCCAACCCTCACCATTGTGCTCTTGTCATTACCAAGTTGTTTTTGAAGACGATAGTCTTTCTTGGGCTACTTGAACGGAAAAATTTTGGTCTGTCTGTCCATCTGTCACTAGATTCAGCCTGCCGGCCAAAGTGATACACATGCTGCGTAATAGTCTTATGTACCCACAGCCAAATCTAAACGCCTAAGTCTGGTGTTAATGTTCATACTTGTCAACATTGTTGAACAAGAACAAGACATTACGTAAGTATAAGGCAGAAAATCAATACATAAGTGATATTTGCAGTGTTCCTTTATTGAAAAATTTACGGATGCTTGCTTTCTGCGATAGCAAATGAAATACTACATCAACTGCAGAAAGCTGTCGCCTGCTGTTTTCCAGTGCTCCTGGCGGTGTTTAAGAAATCAAACTGCAACAGTAATGAAAGGTTTCACTAGATAGGCTTCACGTTTCGCTTGGAATGCTCGTGGAGTAAGGCAGCGTGGTTCTATAACGTTGTAGTGGGATGCCTCGAATCACGCTCGTCTCCACCGTACGGCAGCGCTAGCATTGAGGCACCCGACTTGGAGCAGTGGAACGTGGTAAATTTAAATTGACTTGACAAGACCTCTAGCGTGTTATCTTGGGAGGAAGGAGACAGGAGAGGAATGGGATGAGAGGTGAGCGGGAAAGCGAAGGGAGGCCTTTACTTGGCAGGGGCGCCAGTCGACTATCGCCTATCTTCGACATTTGCAACGAACGGGGCAGATACGCGACCGTTCCCCCACCCCCCACCCCCGGTGAACATTGGCCGATGTGCCTGGCGGTGGTACTCCTTGGTTCCGAAAAGAACTGCCAAATTCTGAATTAGCCAAGCAGCCACTTAGAAGTCAAGAGATGCACATTGAGTTCAGTGTTGATTGAATTACCCTGTTGATGGAAGATGAGCCCTGATATCAGTCATAATTGGCCCATCTATTCTCCAAAACTATTGCAACACAAAAAGGCAATAGAAGCAATATTCTGCACGAACACGAGGAGATACGGCCAGGTAAGCAGGAACCCTGGCTACATATACGCTAACATCCTCCCCATATGGCCGCCCTCTGTGCATCCTGTGCTGCTACTGCGCTCTCCATTTGCACATACAGCAGCTGCTCTGCCTAGCATGATCACTGACCGGGTGCTTTAGGTACCGCTACACAGCGCACAGACTGACAACAAAGAAGAGAGACACACACAAGCGCTGAGTTCCAACTAGCTTTAGTGGAAATGACACATGCTTGGTTTAACTTTGTTTAAATTTGCCAACCTTTGTTTAACGAGTGAATCATGGTTCACAGCCATAATCATGTACTAACACGTGAGATCATAGAGGCAGCTGAAATACCAAAGCAAAATGACAAGTGCCTGTACAAGTGAACCTTCCATTTTACTATCACAAAAAAAGATACGTTATTTAGGCTCTTCCATAATCTGAGTTCACTAAAAAAAAAGGCCGCTTGTCTGCCACTACCACACAGCTAAGCGGGGCTGCGGTGCTTTGTTCAAGAATTTTTCACCATGGGTTTGTGATATAGCATTAGCTGATCTGATAAGACATTTTCTTTTGTTGTGAATGCATATTTAAGGATGTGTCGTTTCCATAGAAGCTAGTGGAAAGGCAGTGTGCATTTCTTTCCTTAGTCTGCTGTTGGTTTGTGCACTGCATAGCGGTATGGATTGGTGATAATCACGACCATGGAGTTGATCGCAAAGCTGGTTCACACTACCCCTCTACCAAGCACAGTGTGCCACCTCAGGGACTTTTTCTTGCCCACAAATTCATTGGACACCTTTGGGCCCAGGACTCCATTGCATCTGCACGTAAGCACAACTAAGAATACCCCGACAAACCTCCAGCACAAACAAAAAGAGAGAGAGAGAGATGGGAGGAGGAGAAGGAGGCGAAGGACGAGGAGGAGGAGGAAATTAGGCAATCAAGAACCAAGCACTCAAAAAGACAGCAACAGGTCGGCTCAGAACATCCGCTGGCAACTGCTGCCCCCTCCTCACCGGCGGGTGACTGTCCGTCGGTCCACTCAAGGCCACGCCCAGTGTCCAGGGGAACCGTCCAGGTCTCGGGGTCGGGCGACTTGACCCCCGTGACCTCTTCGGGGGACTTGACCGTCGTCAGCGGCACGGGACCAGACTGGGGCTCAGGCAGGGGCGACGGGCCTGGCAAAGGGGGCAAGGGCGGCGGCCGCGTTAGTCACCATGCTGCGCTGCGATAAACTGTGAGCTGACTGGCAGAAAAATGTCACCCTTGGCCTGCCTGGTGGTTGACAGGCATGTGTAAGAGCCATCAAAGCAGACGTTAATGCACAAATGAGGCACTGAAGGTGTTCGGCTGTGTGTCTGGATTTAGAGTGTCAATGTAAGCCCTAAACCCTCTGTCCTGCAAAGTTTTAACACTACTTAGTTGTTCCTGCATTGGCACCACAATGCCAAAGCTGCTACGGCTAAACTGATGCACGAAATTCGTATCGGCTAACCTTCCTTAATTTTATAAAGAATTTTTACCAAAATTTACTATTTTTTCCTTTCATTTTTGCTCGAATGTTATCAAAGATGGGTTTGCCCCCAAAATGTGGTCTTATAACTGTTAAAAGGGTAATGCAACAAGGGTCTAGATAAGCCTGCAATCTTGCACTCTTGTAAATCTCATTCGGCACGTGAAATAAACTGTAGTGCCCCACCTGGTGTGAGAAGTAGAGGATTAACAAGGTGCTAATGCGTTGGGGTTGTTTCTGAGATATGGCAGTACTTATATTAGGATAGGGCATTATTCCTAACAAGAGCGCTCGACATGAATGCCAGCGAACTAACCAGGTCTACAGTGCCAGAAAAAGTTCTCACAGATGCCTCAATTGCTGACGAATGTCAAAACGTAACTTCTACTTGAGCACATTCGTATCAGTAAGTTTTCGAATAAAACAATGGTGCTCTTTGATTTAGAGCCTAGGTTCAGCATGGATATTCCCCAGATAGTGCGAGGATTCCCCACGCCATAGAAATATATGTGACAAATGAATGCCAGATTGCTCCTCGCGAACTTCATGGAGAGTCCGAGACTCCACAGCAGCAAAAAGGAATCATCCTGTGGATCCATGCATCCTACTGACATGTGCAGAGGTTTACTAGGGTTCAATTTTTCCCCCTCTAAATGGTGCCATGCCAGCACTGCTACCTTTCTCCCATCTCGGTTTAAAATACTACAAATTTTAGTACACCGGCAGACAAGAAGGATCGGTGATTGACAGCCAAGATGCGTCGTCATTCGGGCTACCAAGTAAGAACAGGACAGGAGGGGAAACACCACTCCCAGGGTAACCAGATAAATCCATAAGTGCTTGGCCTAGGTCAAGTTAGCAGCATCTGTCACATGAGAAGAAACTGCCAGGCCGCCGCGATCGGCATTTCACTGCGAAGACCCAGACTGAATTGTGACGCTGTCATTTCATCCATCAGGTGGAGCTACCCTCTCCTTCGTTATCGCAGCTGCAAAGTTTCGTAGTTTGCGTTGGTTTCCATAATTAATGACATCACCTGCTCGCTTGCCCACCCCAATGAGCCGTTTCATCTCCTATATATACGCTCCTGCAGACAAGAGCGGTCCAGTCAGAGAAAGAGAAGAGAGAGAGGAGAGAGAAGGGAGCGCAGAACGCACTGGCCATGTCGGCGGAGGCCAGGGCCGAGGAGCTGGCGCTGGAGCCATTCATGGGCGGCAGGCTGCTGGGGCGCACCGCGTCCGACTTGCGCTCCGAGCCAGACCCGGGAGTGGCTGCCTCCACGCTCTCGGCCGGCGTCGTCGCTGGGGGCACCAGGGCCTCCTCCTCACCCTCCTGTCCAGAGCCGCCCTCCTCAGCCTTGCCTGCGTTCACACGGGCAGGGGACAAAGAACGTTCTTTCTGTAAGCCGACTTCAAAGCCCCGAAAGAAAAGGAAGTGTTGGGGGTAGGGGAGCCACTCCCTGAATACATCACTCAGCGATGCAGCTGGTTTTAAGGTCAAGCGCTCCGTGAAAAAATACCCCTTATGTTGCCAAGCTTTCCCCCCCTTCCAGCTCCAGCACATCTTTTTTTACTTTCCTTTGTGACACAAGTTTTCGGGTTGACCAGCTGCAAATTCATCTTAATCTTTATTTCCTTCGATTCGAAAGTCTTAGACACACAAGTGCGAATTTTTAGCAGTGTATTTTCAAAAGTATTTTTGGAGAGAGGGCTGAGTGAAGCACAGTGCAGGGAACTTTAAAGATACAGGGGAAACGAAAAAAAAAGCATGAACTCACAAGAGGGCCACTGCATTCCAAAACTAGACATCTGGAAGGCATGCAAGGCGACACTGCCTGAAGTAAGCCAATCCTATTTCCTGACCCTCATGGGAACGCACTAAATGGCAAATGTCATTTGCTTCAAAACTCCCGTCTGGCTCTACTGCAGCTGTACCTGTTCCTTCCCGCTCCTTTCCGGCTGCTTCCTCGGCTTCCGGCTTCCCCTGTGGCTTGAGCCAGATCTTGCCGTCTTGCTCGTTGACTGCGGCTGACGCTGGGCGGACAACCGCTCGCGGCTTGGCAGCAGGCGGCGCCGCACTCTCTTGCAGTGGACGCCGGGGTCTTGATGCTGCTGGCATACAACAACCATTTGCGAGTTGTACCACTACCATTAGTAGTACTATAGCGGATGTAGCATTTGAGCCGTTAATATGCACTTATAACACACCGACTGATTCCACCTCAAAATGTCTGAGCAAGTGAACATATAAGCAAGACTTTGTGGTGAAACCAGTGGTCGATCTTTATGCTAACACAGCCTGCTCAATGCTGTTGGCCTCTTCACGCATCACAGAAATTATAGTCGGCCTACCAGCTAAAAGAACATTTTACATGCTGCGTTCACCTGAAAGGAACAAAGTGGGCAGTGATCTTTTTCTAAAGGCTCTAACCTACCTAGTATGCAGTTGTGGATATTTTGTTTTTTATTGGTTTTTGTTTGTTTGACAGAGATTGGGCAACTTGGGCCCTGACAGAGAACATTGTACAAAGTGTACTCCAAACACAATCTAGATGCTAGTATAAAGTTTAGCTCACAAACCATTCAAATATGGCAAGGTTGGGACGTGAACAGTGTCGCCTGCGACGCGCACACTCTGCAATTTTGGCCTTTTGAAAACGGATTTGCAAATTGTGGCAATAAAACAACCCAAAAGATCAATTCTGTCTGCTTTATATGCTCAAATAGAAGCAGTAAAATATTTGAGGTAAACCTGGAGCTGCTGTAGCTGACAAAATCCGATTTTGCAAAGCTAAAAAAAGACTTGAAGTATTCACAGCTCGCAGTTTTGGGCATTTATTTAAAATGTGAAGGCCAAACTAAGAAATTCTGCATCTGCAATCACTAGATACCGATGTTTCTATTACGTTTCATTTGAGTTGATCCAGTATTCATTGAGAACCACTTCTTTTGCATTTCACCGCATTTTCTGTCCTTTCAAAACCAATTTCATTCCACTTTTTTTTGCAACCTCTTTCGTGCAATGCCCCTTTAGCCTTTCTTCTGGTTGCACAGAGTTAAAAAAACTGGATAAAATGGTAAATTCATGAGATAAAAGAATGTGTGTGGCAACCAAGCCACACTGTCCGCAATACTAGATAAACAAACACAGTCTGCTTACAACACCACCATTTCCTCATGCGCGGTTATTCATATTACATTCAACAGTTCCAAAAGGTTTACCGTGAGTTCTCACGGCGAGTTCCAAATGTCGAAAAAAATTGATCTGGTTCAAACTGTTGCGTTGCCCCAGTGAAAACCTGAGAGGCTTTTTCAACCACTTGCTTTTTAAAGCAGCTGCGAATGTTCAGTTTTCAACTGCTTTTTTTTTTTTAACTTCTATGCAGCCAATGCTTGCTCAGGTTGTTCACTATACACCTCATGATTCAAAGCATTGCCACCATTACAGCAAGAAATGACATAGCCTTACTTCATCACCCTCATCATCATCAGCCTGGTTGTGTCCATTGCAGGACAAAGGGCTCGCCCAAAGACCTTGCCCCATGCAAGATGCAAGATGCGATAGTCTTATTTATTCTGAGTAAATTAAATGTTACTATTACGAACACTTAAAACGCTCTACTAAAAACAACTGGACAACGAATATAAAACAGCAAGGCAACGCATGAGGTAAGCAGTTTAGACGAAACGCTTTTGTGATTTTTCGTGAGAACAATAGAAATAAAATTCACCTTGCATCCTGACAAGCGGCAGGCAGACTCTCCAGATAGGAAAGACTCTTTTCTCAGCGATTCCATGGTGTCTGGTAAACCACGACCAAATTTGCCCCCTGCCTTCTGACGTGACGAATCAGGCGAATAAGGGAACACAAGAACAGACTGTGTTTCATCAATGTGCTCCTTTATTTCTGTCACATCCGTCACGTCAGAGTACAGAGCAAGTTCGGCTTCACGGATCAAAAACCTGACTAGAAGTGCAGTGTACTAGAAGGTAAAGTGTGTCATGCGGGGTGAAAAAAAAAACAATGAAGAGCGCAGGACCCTTTTGCATGCAAATAAAAAAACTGTATGGAGCACAGGCGGTCCCCAGAAAACTCCTGTTGCAGCCAGCACCATCTATACATTTTGAAATCAAACTAAACAGTTATTTGACAGGTTTTATAAAACTTTATATCATAAAACAAAGAAATAAGATTAGGTAGGGCAATAAATAAGGACTCATTTAACAACCAAAACTTTTCAAACGAAATGGCAAGCAGCAGCCACCAGGGGCGCTGCTTACAACAGGAGTTCCTCAGCGGAAATTTTCATCGCAAAAGGGACCCCACAAATCGGCCCCAAACGGCACACCTTTCTCTTCTAGTACACTGTTTTAGAAGCGAAATCTGGGCTTTGGCTTGAGCCGTTCACCTGTCTTCTTGTCGTCCTTCTTGTCGGCCTCGACCATTGGTGTGCGCCTCTGAGGGGGTGACGAGGCTGCTCTCGTGCGCGCCGACGCCTTCGCACCCTCTTCATCGTGCTTCGCTGCGTGACACACACACATGCCGCGGTTGTTACTAAGCAACTAGCAGTACCAAAACAAGCTAACGAGTGCATGACTCAAGCTATGAGAAAAATGTACATACGGGGCATCAGAAAGTGCCTTGTTGGCGTCTGAAAGCCTCGTGTTCTACCCATGATCCACTGCGCTTATAGGCCAAACCACGATATGCAAAACCCACCCACAGCAGCATAAGTAGTTCCTTCAGCTGTTTACGATTGACAAAGTATCACTGATACCTTTAAAAAAAATTGCACTGCATAGACACCACTTCCCAGCCATTACACTCCATGTCATCACGTTGCGAGTCATGTTGCATCCATCATTTGAAATCGTGAAGCTGTTCATTTCTCGGTTAAACCCACATATTTCAGAACAAGCTATTACAGAAAGAAATGGTGTTAGCTGTCTTGTTCACTGCAGATGATAAACAGTTACAGCCAGCCACCTTGAGCAATCAGACCCTTCCAGCAAAGAACTAACAAAAACCAGATAGGAAACAAACAATTTTCGCAGAGTCCGAATTGTTACGTACCTGGTACTTTGGGTGATGTCTGCCTGGGCCTAGCTGCTGCAGCAGGCTTGGATGCTGGAGAAGCTTTGCGTTGGTTAGCTGCGTAATCACACCACATAATCGCCAGATAATCACACCACATTGCATCAAAGACATGTTCAAATGCAAAGTTATGGCGACAAAGTTCGAATGCCAAATCGAGAAATACAAACCAAAATGCAAAGAGACCGCAGACCTGCCACCCCTACAACGAGTGACTTATGAAAGCATTTGGTTTTCACTGCTGCCAATCGAGTGCTGCTGTTAATTACGGTGGCTGATAGTTGGTAAGGAATACGGCACTCATATGCCAGCGATATGCCATTTCGCATGTTGTTTGTTATTCCGCTACTACTGACAACTGTTGCCGACACTCTGCTGATAGTCACTTTACGAGTTCAAGTCCTATATGAAATTGGAGTGGTTTCAGACCGCTCTAGCTGGGGCATATGTTGTTAAACGCTTGTAACTTTGATGTCAAAACATCCCTCCAAAGCAAGAGAGGGCGCCACCTTGACGCCCACCCATTTGGCGTGTGAGACAAATTGGAAGACCCTGCCATTGTTGGAAGACAAATTGGAAGACCCTGCAATCGTTATCACAGCCCTAGCCAAAGCCACAGCCATGCTGCAAAGCCGAAGCACAGTCAATTTGTTGCCAGCACTGGTGGTGCACGATAGCATCTTAACACTTTCGTGATATCCTGATCTTATGATATTGTTTTGCACTAAAAAAAACATGCTCACGAACACGCACATGCACTTGTGAGGGTAACTTATGTTTAAATGCAAATTACTACATTTTCGAAATTAATCTGATGCTGTAATGAGTGCCTAAACGCACTTACGAAAAAGGTGCATGGAACAAAAAAGCTCTTACTTGCCATGTGCCTAAATACTCTACCTTGCATACTTAACATAATCTCGACAAGCATTACATTAGTCCCAATAAGCATTAAAGTTATAAAATTGCATCAAGTAATGCACATGGCCACCACCGGTGGCTCACTTCCACTAAATCAACTGGCCTGATTGCCACGACTTTTATGTGCCTTAAAACTAACTTTTCAGCCCTCATCTGACAAGAACATGAAGCTGATAAACTGCACACAGTTGCAATGCAAACAGGCTGTTCAGAAACAACAATTAGGGGAACAAACCCAGAAAAGGCCTGCTAAGCAAGCCATTTCCAGACACAGCAACAACCGCTTGTGGTACTGGGCTATGAGATGAGCACAGAGTATGTGCCCGTGAGCGTAACTCCCACAAGTCCGCTTACAGCCACAATACAGAGCACAAAAAGTGAATATAAACATGCTGACTGCAAAGGCAGGAAGGAAGATTAAAAGAAAAAATATAAATAGAAGTGCTCAGCCCCATGCACTTGCCAACGCACCTTCCGCCTTGATGGGTGACACTGCTTTCGTTGGGCTCTTCTTCTCAGCAGCCTCCGTGGCGCGGCCAGCCCTGGGAGAGGAAACCATTTAAATTAAGTTCACCACCAAGCTAAGCGAAAGAGACAGGCTCTACATCAAAGGTAGGAAGGCTATGGTTGTCTTTCCGCTCCCACTCATCAACATTCAATTTTTACCAGGCTAGGCTTCTTGTTTCAAGAAACAAGCTTGGCGCCTTTCTGCTCGAAAACAAAACTGGTCCGCAAAAGGAGCAGTTTTGCGTCGCACTAGGTGCTTCCCAGCAGCATCAAGATTTGAAGACCAACTTAAAAAAGAAAGAAAAAAAGAAAGAATGCGGCAAGCTTATTTATTTTGAAAAAGAAAGATTGAGGATGCCCAAGTACTTCTAAAAGGTTCTGAATGTGAAGGTATTAAGTTAAACCAGAGTCCTTCAATGCTTTTCTGGTCACGAAACTCCGCCGTAACGCTATGGGAGCAGTTTGCTATGTCGCCGAAGCCGCCGCGGGGCGGCGCTGATCGCATAGTGGGAACAGACGAAACCTGCGCGCTGCGTCGGCGAGGCTGCACAACCACGGAATCCGGTAGCATCGGCGCGTTGTTTTCCGAGTTTTAAGCTTCCCAGTTGATGTGACGCCTTTGGTGATATTGTGCGACGGACACTGGGCGGAAATGCCCAAGACTTGTTGCGTACCGGGATGCCGCTCCGGCTACAGAGGTACGAGCGAAAAGGTCTCGTTGTTTTGCTTGCCGAGTGACGCCGATAAGCGCGAACAGTGGAAACGTGCGATACCGCGACAGGAAGCCGGCGGCTTTTCTTTTGACTCGCAGCATGTCCGTGTCTGCGAAAAGCATTTTGCCACTGCGGACGTTGTTTGAACGACAACTTTTTGGTGAAAGGAGACGTCGTCTCTTTGCGACGTGAGAAACCGAAGCTGCGGCGCCCGACGCCGTTCCAAGGCGCTTCGACGGGCTGCCGGCGTATCTGAGCAAGCCGAAGCCGCGATCCCGTTCAACGAGGGTCCAGCCAGCAACAAAGAGACGTCGTTTGTCGTCGCCTGATGCCATCGCAGAAGAAATTCTGCCGTGTTCAAGCACGGAAGCATCCCAAACAGCAGTGACGAGCGCTGCAGGTAAGCTAAACAGTTTTTCGTGGCGATTCTGCTGTTTGGACCGAGTTTGAAGCTCCCAGGAGCCTCAAGCGCTATATAATTACGTTTCATCCTCCTGTAGATGCGGCAGTGGGTATTGGTGCATACGCAGAGACAGCCTGCCAAACAGAAGAGGTCGTCTGCCCCATTTCTGAGTTGCTTGGCAGTGAAGGGCCAGCTTCGGAGCACGACGCAGCGACTCCGCCGCCGAGCCAAATGAAGCTCGCGAAAATGACCGCGTTAGCGAGCAGGCATAAAAGGCAGCTTACTGACACCCAGAAGCTGTCTGCTCGCGAAAAGTTGATCCTTTGATCAGTGCCTGATGAAAGCCAACGCGAAGTCTCCGACTGCTGTAAGGTAAGGTACTGACATGTGCTCAAGTGTTGTATTGCTCATAATGGCCTCCTCTCGTGTATGTGTCCATTAATGATTTTGGAGAACACGGATATGGCGAAAGATAAAAAAACTGGTCAGTGCATTGGCCCAGTCAGCTCAGGATACTAAAGGGGCATATGCAATATTCTACGTCCTCTTGCGTACTTTGCTGTCTCAGCTTTTTCTGGGGAATGTGCATGCTTCATTACAAGAAAAGTGCATTTAATTAGGCGTCATATTGTGTTTGCACTCATTTCAGCATTCTGAAAAGACGTAAAGGAAAAATGTGTTCTATCATGTGAGAAGGCCCGGTACTATGTGGTTACATAAGAAACAAACCCTTTAATTAATGCTTCTGTTGTTTGCACTGCTTTGTATGTAATTTTCGGTTGGTGGCCTCTTCCATATCCTGTGGCAAGCGCATGCAGCTAACCATTTGCATGTCGTCAGTGATGTCATCGTATACCTGCACTATGCGTGCATGACATGTACTGTGATGGAGAGTGGAAAAATAATTAATAGTTGCGTGGCAGCATTTTTAGGCTGGCAGAAGTTCATTTTTTGTTTATTTTTGGTTGCTTGCGTTTTAAAGCTTAAATTGTGCATGAGTGATGCCGCATGCTTTTCCGCACCCACATATATATTTAGTGGTCGAGCTAGCCGTTAGAACTGCACTTGCTCGTTTACAGCATGTGAATGCACAACACATGCTCTACTTCTCCCCTAGGTACAAGAAGGAGTGGATATATGACTGTTTGCTTCTTAAGGTGAAGTCGACTGCTGTCTACACTTCCTACAAGAAAACGGCTACCTTCCCCTTCCCAACCCTCGCACGCTGCATGGCTACCTGAGAAGCCTCAAGGCCGATTTCGGCTTTGATGCAGGTTTATTTGCAGTCTGCGTGAAAAACTTCAAGGAGTCCCAGAAAGAGAACGCCGAGGTTAGACTCCTTTGGGAATTAACTTACCTGGTTCTGTTTTCAAACAAGCCGCATAACTAACCAAAATATTTTCGCAGGTGTACTAATGTTTGATGAAATGAGTGTGCGGAAAAGTCTGCACATCAGAGAGTCCGACATGTCCCTTTTGGGGAAAGTGGACTTTGCTGAGCACACGAGACCAGCAGACCGTGAGAAAGATGGGGACCATGTGCTCGTGTTTCTTGTTCCGGCCTTTTCTTGGTGGCTGGTCGCAGACGGTGGGAAGCTTTTGTGCGTCTGGTGCAACACCAGGCTCAATAGTGGCGAAACTGCTGCTTCAGTGCATTGTGCACCTTGCCAATGCTTGCGTTGTGGTGGATGCCATCACATGTGACAATTCCACAACAAATCAGTCTGCTCTGAGGTCCCTGGGTAAATATCTAAGTAATGTGCTTGCAGTTCTGAGTTGTATTTTTTATTTATTTATTTCCCTGTAATGGGGCTGACAAGCGTAATTTCTCTCCAGGTATCAGCGGTGACATGAACGCTGTAAAGACCACTTTCCAACACCCATGTGATCCAGCGAGATCTGTCCATGTGGTGATAGATCCTCCTCACGTATTCAAATGCGTACGGAACAATCTGCAGAAGGTTGGCAAGTTTCTGGTAAGAAGTGTTTGCATCTGCACTAATTGTGCTCTACATTGTCTCTTTTCGTGACATTTGTTATTGTTACAGCTGCCCGAAAGCCAAGAAGTTTTTCACTGCCACTACGCTGCCCTACTGGAGTATGAAATGGAGCAAGCTGGGCTGCGTGCGGTGCCCAAGCTGACGAAAGCGCACGTTGCTCCAAATGCAATTCCAGAAAATGAGTGTCCCGACTTGCTGTCCAGGCAAGAAACTCAACTAATTTACACCTTGGAACATGTCTGTACAATTATTTTTGTCACTGAAAAAAGGGAAGCATGGTGGCTTAAAATTATTCTATGTGTTTTACAGTTGTTTAGCGAAAGCACTGCTTCAGCCATGGAGTTTTACAGTACACAAGAGGCGTGCGAGAAGCTTCGTCACTCGGCAGCAACTTCAAGCTTTACAAGACGCATGAACAAGCTATTCGACAGCCTCAATTCTCGCAGACCAGAGCATGTGATGTACAATGAAGCTGAACACATTGCTGTAAGTGACTGATATTATTATTCTAATAATGGCACTATTTTTACCTATGCTGATATTGTTACTGAATTTCAGGACGTTGAAGGAGAATATAACTTGGCTGGACGAGTGGCAGAAAGTACATCGAGTCGTTGCCTGTGGCGAGGCGAGCGTGTTTCTTGAGCAAGCCAACCTGTGCAGCGCTTAGAAATAACGCTCCACAGCACAGTTGCACTAGTTGAGATGCTCCTTGGCTCTGGTTTCCGCTACGTGCTCGTGGGTAACTTCGGACAAGATCCCTTGGAGGTAACCATATTACATCTCAAGCTTCTGCGTTACTACAAATTGCTTTCTTCTTTCAGCGCTTCTTTGGCATAGTGAGGCACGTAGCTGGCGATGGAGGGCAGCCTACTGTTCAACACTTCTTGTTCATTTACCGTATGCTTTCGGTGAACAACCCTGGTGCGACCACCTAAGCGTGCTTCTGTTGATGGTGATGGGCCACAACTCCTGCTCAAGCTGCAGGGCCTCTTTGAAAAGGAACCGCCTGCCAACAGTCAGGTAGAACACCAATTATTTTTCTATTTAGGGACAAAAGAGAACAAAGGTGGAAATCAGTTGTTGGTTTATGTGTTCTTTTTTCAGTAGTTAGTTTGCGAAATCTTTGTTATGAATGACCAATCAGCCCAGATTTATAGTATATACATGCTTTAGAAAACAATGCTGAAACATGGCAACATGAAATATGCATTTCAGGTTGATGCCCTGGCAGTCCTCTCGACGATGTCTTGTTGGAGCCACCAGGGAGCATACAAGCTGCATCTGCTTCGAACCAAGTGCTGTCGCCCAAAGAGTGCATACTCGACTACCTCGCGGGCTATGTGACAAAGAAGTTCCTCACCATGAGCTGCCTTAGCTGTGTGGACACTCTGAAGGGCTCATCTCGGCAAGCAAGCGACTTAATACTTGCAAAGTCAAGAGGTTTCCTGCAGGTGCCGTCAAGCCGACTGCTCAGTCTCCTGCAGATTGTGGAAAAGCTACGTCGAAGAACTCACTGTTAGTAGAGGGCTTGTGTGGACGTTTACATGAACATTGTGGAGAGAGTGTTGCTGGATGAGCGTACTTCAGCAGCTGCTGTGGGTTGTGGGTCCCACTATGTAGGCACCACGGCAGAAGTTGTGCACCTTTTTTCTCAGGTTTCGTCTGCACTTCTTTACGAGGGAAAAGAATAAGCTGCACGGGCGAGTAAGCGTGCAACATGCCCAGCTGGTGGGGCAAGAAAGTGATTAGCTGAATTGCTTCCTGAATGGATTCAGGCATGCAAATATGCAGCATTTTACTGTGTTTTTTCTGTGATACATAATTGTATAATGCATTTTTAAAATTTTTGTTCTCTAGTATCTCAACCATATTATTTTTAGTTCCACTTCATAACAACTCACATTATTTTCCTGTAGGTGTCCTGCTTCCTTGTGCGGGCCTTGTAAGTTTATTTTTCACTTCTTTGTAAATTGTCTTGTAGTTTACTGTTTTAAGTGTTCCAGCGTATCATGCACCTTATTTTGTCACCTTGTTTGCTTTCGCAAAAAAATCTTTCCTGTGTTTTATTCACTGGATGTGTCAAAGACGGCCAATTTCCCTTCGTACTTTTTCATTTTGCTTCAAAGTTTGCGTTGGTTTTTAGTAGTTTTGTTACCTTCATGTGTCGGCCTTGTACATAGTTTTCAATGCCTTTATATACTTTGCATTCTTACTTCGTTTACATTAGGTTTGTTTTGCAATAGTGCCATGTTCGCGAACATTTGCCGCGATGCGTGCCTTGGATTTGTTTGTTTGTTACTAGTGCATGAATGCACCTTGCTGCTGTCTGATCTGGTGTTACGAGCTGAGCGCTAATTTACTTTTTCTGTCGTAAGCAACGCTCGGTAGTTTTGTTTAATAAGTAAAAGATGTAACCTTGTCGTCACTAACCCAGACTTCCTATCTCATTAGCAATGTTCTCGGTCTGTACAGATGTTTCTCGAAAGAAAAGCATTTCCACACAAAGGGAATGCATAGCAAACTTTGAGGCATTCAATTCGCTAAACACTCGTCTGTGCAAGTCACTTTGCTGACTGTTTCTTCGACGCTTATGCTTTCTAGCTTATCGCGGAACACAAGTTCGCTCCTTCCTTTCAGAACTTTAAGGTTGCCCTTGAGTACGTGACATCGCTGCGCCTGTCTTGTTGTTTATGCTTTTATAGCTTATTGTGTGAAAATGTTTCTGCTATAAACCGTATTGTTTTAAGAACACTCCATCATCATTGAGGACATGACGATATGTATTGAAATATTCCCTTCGTGGCATTATTGACTCGTCTAGCTTGACAACATGTAGTGTATTTTGACCAATGTGAAGTAGTCAGCTGAATAAATCAGCGGTGGAGCAGCAGCATCATGCTCATAAACAGGTGTGCTTTTTTAGAGACTTTGAAACATCGGCTTCATTTCAGTAGGTCAAGCATCCCCATGTCAAGTATCTTCATAGCTATGCCTTGCGAGTATAGTCTATCATAAGCAAAACGCCCTGTTAAACTGAAGCATGCAACATCGAAGTGGTAGTTGGATTTGGCTCGGAGGGTGGGACATTTCTGGGAAAGCAACTCATTCGGAAATTGGAGCTTCCCGAATGACCTTGAGTGGCTGCACAATATTTCGCGAGACTCAGTTTTTCTCGTTCTGTGCCTATGTAACGTTACTCTGTTGAATGAACCAACTAGCCCAACAGCAAGTTTTATTACCCTGTTGAAGTTCCATGAAAACGAACACAAGGTAGCTGCGAACTCGAACTTAAACTTAGAATCCTAGAGATGGGCATGTATTAATGCGACGAAAGCTTCATCGCTCGCACTTTGAAGCTTTGCTGAAGCTCTATGTAATGAGCGCACAGGAATGAGGTCAACTGTACAAACTAAAACACGAATTTATAGCTTTAGCTTCGGTACCGCAGCCGCGGCGATCATCGGCGGCGTAGACGGTCGGATTGCATAGCGCGATCGGCGTCGCCGCGGGAGGCTCACTGCGCGTATTCATATTTGCGAATTTTTAAATCTGAGGCTTCGCCAGAGTCGCAAGCCCAACTAGATAACCGTCGCTTAAACAAAGCACAACTTTTACGCTGCCTTGCACGAGATGAAGAACTGCTGCAACAACACGTAAATTCATAACTGCTGCGGCACGGACTGGCTCCATCGAAGCGTTGATATCGTGCAAAGGTAAGCGAAAGAAAAACTTTCACACGCGAGTGCAGCAGTCACATTGTACGTCAGGCTAATATGAGTAATAGCAGAATATTCTGTGCGCTATCATCAACTGAATGATTCTGCTTGAGCTTTAGTTTCGGTACCGCAGCCGCGGCGAACACCGGCGGCGTAGACGGTCGGATTGCATATAACTTCGCGCGATCAGCGTCGCCGCGGGTGCTCACTGCGCGTATATATTTGCGAATTTCTAAATCTGAGGCTTCGCCAGAGTCGAAAAACCAACGAGATAACCTTCGCTTAAACAAAGCACAATTTTACGCTTGCCCTGCACGAGATGAAAGAACTGTCGCAACAACAGGTACATTCATAAGTGCTGCGGCACGACTGGCTCCATCAAAGCGTTGATATCATGCAAAGGTAAGCGAAGAAAACCTTTTCACACGCGAGTGCAGCAACCACATTGTACGTCAAGCTAAATATGAATGATAGCAGAATATTTTATGAGCTTTCAACAACTGCCTCGAACGGGTACCAGCTTCGGCGGAATGCTTGCGCGCGGGTGGCGCGGGCATGAAATGCCCCCGCGCTGACAGCGGCGACCCTAGCGGCGACTTTTGTCCCTGTATGAAACGGGAGCCGGAGTTTCGTGACCAGAAAAGCATTGAAGGACTCTGGTTAAACTGAACGCCTGAAGCGCTTTGTGATCCACTTCCACCTTACGCTTTCGAACGGCTTCGATCTCTCTCTAACACGTTGTGCTGCTGCTCATTCCTGCCACTATATATTGGGAAAGTTAATGAAAATGGTGGATTTCACTGCCCGCCTGACTGCTCATTTGGCTGCACTTTTAACCTCCCTTATTTTACCTGTGGTTTAATGGCATGAACGGCCACCTTTCAGTACTGCCGAGTTAAAGCACATGCTATGGGACGCCTAGCACTATGGAACACTTGAAAGACACGTGGTTTAGGAGCCATTTCGCTGTCACAGACATGAGCACCAATGCCGGCTTTTTCACTCAACTGGCCATTTATTACCTTCACTTTAAAACCCCCACTCACATCTCTGAAAACAAAATGCAGTAAACTCCCGTTTAAACGAACTCAAAGGGACTGTGAAGATTTGTTCACATTGTCAGAAAATTGTCTTAAGAGGGCATTTTTTGCATTAGGCATGTAACAAGAGAGCAGAAGGGTTGTTCGTCGTCTGAACCATAAAATTTGTCATAACCAAGTTGGTATTAATGAGAGTCTACTGCATTACTAAACCAAGCATTACACAAAAACGGCGACTGTGAATTCATGAGATTTGCAGCTGAAACCACCCATATCCGATTAACTCTACTAAATTTGGTCAAGGCAGAACTGCTGACATGCAACTGAATGCGTAAAACCTCAAATCAAATGAGCCAAACTCATTTGATTGATTTTGAGGTTTCACGAACCGACACTACACTAACAATGAGGCACGCTGTAGTGGAGAGCTCCGGATTAATTTTGACCACCTGGGGATCTTCAATGTGCACCGAAATCTCTAACACACGCGCGTTTTCGCTTTTCATTTTAAACTACATCTTACTTCAACCCCAGAGTTAGGGAAAATTAAATAAATAAGTAGAATTACCCCAGCCAAATTAACCAAGCTCAAATTAACGAGAGTTGAAAAAAGAAATGGCTGTCTACAAAGCTGCACAGCCTTAAGAGTCTTGGAGTAATCAATCTCACTTCCTTCTCTGTGCATACGTGTGTGAAATACACCTTCATTTGACGTATTCCTCTCAGTAACAATATCTATGTTCATAAATGAACAAGACGGAGAACTGTGGAGGAACAAAAGAAGCTTTCTTCGCATTCCACCCCGACTGGTGCAATCCCCAAATAAATGATTGCAGAAAAAAAAAAAAAATGAAGTAAACCAATCCACTCTCCCAAAGTGAGACTCACTCGGTGTCCGTCTTCTCTCTCCTCTTGGCCGACTGAGAGCGGCGGTGGACAGAGGCTGGAGAGGGTCGTTCTCTGGATGGAGTCTTTGCAGAGGTTAGCCTGCACGCGCAAGAGTGGCGCATTAACAACAGAGCTGTTGGAAGGCACCAGCCTAGAGCAGCCATAAGCTAGCTGCCAAAAACTAACTGCCTGCACATACATTTGGTGATGTTCACAACTAACACACGATGCACCCTTTGAGCCTCACCATTAGGGATGCACCATGTGAAATCAGGAACTGCTTCACAACTAGTGAACGCGCGAACCGAAATGCATCTCCCGTCAGCTTGAGCCAAGCTTCGCTTCCGAGCACACTGAAATCTTAATTGCTGAGACATCGCCTCAAACTGGGTACCAAAGCTGGAAAGTGTGGTAATTGGGGGTGCAGGGGGTGCGCAAGGTGTTTTAGCGTTTAGTATTTTACTAGTGTTAAGCACTTTAATGTTTGCAGTGTCACCCTGATATTTTTATTGTATTGATATCTTTCATATCTGATATGTTTACTGTATTCTCTTTTTATTCTTATACAGAATGAACTTTACGGCAGTATTTTTGTTGCATACTTTCACGTGTGTAGATTAACAGCATTATTGTGTTCACACTGGTTAAACTGTACCGTCTTCTAATCTAAGTTTTCTTTTACATGTTTCATTTTTTTCTTGGTGAATGCAACACTACTTGCAAACTGGTTCTCTGGGCTGTACCAGTTATGCTTTTTACAAATGCTGCTATATTTTTTAATGCAATGCCTGTTATGCCACGTAATGGGGGCACAGTCCTTGTCAAACCTTAAAGTGGCCATGCAGACAAGATACAAGTTTGACTTTTTTGAAAGATTTCATGTTTTACGGTGCCCTCCAGTGCTTGCCCGGTAGCAAATGATGCCGTATTCACCGAGAAATTAATCAATTTAGGTTCAAATTTTGAGCCGCGGAGCGTTTTCTGCCTTTGCTTTGTTTTTGACCGTATTTGCATTTGGCTACGGTAGAAAGTAATCGTTTCGTGAAACATGGGGTATGCTTAAAAAACAGGGTCACGTAAGACACACCAATCGGCCAGGGCCGTCTGAGACAATCCCAAAGTGCCGCACTGCTGTGCAGCTACAACAATCACAGTGTGTCCAGTACCCACACCAACGCGCGTCTGTACTTTTAAGTTTACGTGTATTTTCGTGACTTTCACTGTTTACCCCGCCATTCTTACTGCTGTAAAATGAACGTGCATTACATTTAAGCGCAAACAGCTCGTTCGGCAAGCTTATAAGCCCTGCCTAATTTGCATTTGCTTTTGCCGGCCTCAGCCAATCGCACAGCTGGTGCGACTATGACATCATAGGTTCTGTTGCGGGAAATGAGCTAGCGGGTCGCATGGCCATTCCCTTTCTTCCCAATTATATAGCTTATCTGAGCAAAGTTCATGTTAAAAGTGTTGCCGGTTTGATTCTAACGACGCATTCTTTCTAATAAACCAAACTTGTGTTTTGTCCGCATGGCCCCTTTAAGGCTTTTTTTGTCAGTGCACCCTTTCAGTGCCTCTTCGATGCTGGAAAAATAAATGATTCTATCCGGTTTGATTTGATTTGAAGTATCCTGCCTGGGTGTCTGTGCGAGGGCCAGGGCGGCCAGGCTGACGCTGGAGTCCAGCTTCGCCCACAGGGCAGTGCCGATGCTCTGGGAGCCGCCGCCACCAAGCTGGCCCGACGACTGGAAGGTGCCCGCACGTGACCGGCTCCGGTACTCGTCGGCCATGTGCACCCGCTCCACCACCTCCGTGTACCACTGGTTCGGGTCCACCATGGGTGCAACCGTCTCCGGCATCTAAAGGGAGGGGGAGGGAAATACGGGCACTAAATCCGTTGCACAACAATTCCCATACTTGCACTTCCAGAACACACACGCAAAAAAGCACGAACAGACAAGCAGGGACCCGTCGCTGTGGCTCAGTGGCCGGGCACTGTGTTGCTGAGGCCACGGACGTGGGTTAATTCCCGCCACCACGCCTTTTTTTTTTTAAGGCGAAAAGCAAAAACGACCGTGTGTACGAGATTTCGGCGCACATTAAAGATCCCCAGGTGGTCACTATTAATCCAGAGCCCTCCACTACGGCACGCCTCATAGCCAAGGTGTAGCTTTGGCACGTCATGACACAAGATTTTGAAGGTGAGATAACTTGTGGGATAGATTGGTGTAAACACACATACATCATCTGCAAAATATCAGCACCAAATACAGCCTAGAACATATCTAAAATCAATTTTAAAGTGTGCGTAACGCAACCGAACAGCCAGCAGAGGTCCTCGCGAGATCGACATCTACTTGGATGTGGAGTAAATAAACGACATCCAAAACACGTCACGAGTTTGCGTTGGCCGCTTCCGCACTGCCAGCGTTCCTCGCCGGCTCACCACCCTGATCGAAGGTCGGTATATTTGCTCTTGAGCTACAAATGATCCGATCGTTGGCGGCGGAGGCGCCGGAATTTTGTTGGCTCATCGGGCAGCTGGCAACGACCTAATTTCTACAACAATTCCAGGCACTCTATTTTTATTCCTTTTCATTGCACTGGACACGCAAACGCGCTGGGCACACGACAGGCGCACTGAGGGAGCCGCGTAAACCACCAGCACGGTCGATGTGCGGGCGGCGGCCGCCGCCGCAAAGTGGCGCAGGCAGGCGCAGGTAGCTCGAGTGATAGCTTGTTACCACTCCACTAAATAGGACTCAAGTCCCATGCAAAGTTGCACATACGAGAAAGGAGCTAATGATGTGTTGGCAAATTGCATTAGAAATCATCATTTGCACCACTTAAGAGAGCAGCAATCTAATATCTGCCGCAGTGTTATGCCTAACACATCTGTAGGCGGATCTGTAGGCAGACCGGCCGGCTGCTCCCAGTGCGCGTATCCCCACCCACTGCCTCGCACGTTGTTCCCTAGCCACAGCAGCAATTTGCACTTGCAGTGCCTGCATCACATCACATCCACGGTTAAGTGGCTGGCATTAGCAAAAACTGCCGCTGACGGCGAAATCTACAAAGCTACGGCAGCTCTGCTCTGCGATATCCTATCCAACAGTCACATGGACAACTTTGTTTATACAAAATCCAACCTTTAGTGGCACCTGCTGAAACCGAAACTCGACTGGCCGCATTAAAGACGTCTCTAATTAAACCACCGTCATGCGCTGAAGCAAATGAGGGTTTTACACATGATAAATAGGTCATTAGCTACTTATCACAAAAAAAAAAAAAAATCAAGATGCAAATTTTTTGTGTCAGTGTCCCTTTCAAACTACTATGAATGACTTCTTTAGGCCATCCTGAGCAATTTTCTGTAGGCATGTTTAAACACTCTGCTTCTGATGTATGTAAAGTGATCTAGTCCGATTCCAGAGCCTGCTTCAAATTTTAACAGCTGAGCAGTGAGCTTGAGTTCCATACGTGTCGGGCATTGCTCGAAACTCAGCACAGCAAAGTGGAGGGGAGAAAAATGACAGGCCAAGAAGTGGCCAGGAATTCACGAGCGGGTGGACTCTGGCTTCGGACTTTGGCAGTACGGATTTCGGACTTCAGGAGAAGCATCGTAGACTGATTTGACTCACTTTGCATGGCGAAAGCTTCGCCTTTTAACCATCTTTCTGTTAAGAATGGGGCAGACCTAAGAAAATCCAAGTTAAGCTAGTGAATGAAGGCCGCCAGCTCAGCTGTTCCTTCAGTCCTCGCATCTTTTTTTGGTCACAAGAGACCTTGGCTACAAGAGACATGTTTCCCAGGTCCCTTGAGCGTCTCTGGTAACGACATTTTCCGGCACGGGGATTAACTCTTGTTTCTTTTTCTTTTTTTTTAACCATTCCTCTGATACTTATGCAGGTCTGCATTACGCACAGGTTCTTACAGTGATTCACAACATGCTGATTACTGACCGGCCAACAACATCGCATTTCAACTTTGCACAAACATGTTATTCTTCCGCACCACATGCGCTCACAAGAATTGCGAGCTGCAGGTTTAGCAGTGCTTTAGGAGCAGTAGGCCTAGCAAGGTGAGAAGGGGGGGACCACCCTATTCACCCTTTACTACCCTTCATCCCTCAGAACTACTTCACACTGCATGTTCTTGCCATCTCTTACATCCCAGTTCAAACTTTGGCTGCTTTCTCCACAGGTATAAACTTCACTGTCTGCATAGGCAATGCTGCTACACAACGGCTTCGGCAATTTCTTAAATGTAAGAAAAAACATTAAAAAAGCACAGACAGCAAACTTTTTTCGTGACTATTTTTTCTCTTTTGCTTTCAAAAGACATGCAGCAAGTCAGGCTCAAACCATCACTGCCAAGGCAAGGTTCCACGTCTACTCACAACGGCCTTCGGCTTTTTCCAGCTGCCATCGACGTACATGTACGAAGAGAAGGGCTTGAACTTGGCCTTGTACTCTGTCCGCTTCGTTGTTTTCCTGCATGGAAAGCGACGACACGAGGCTAAACAACATGCAATTCAAATGATCAAGTTTCCCTATGCAACAGCTGGCCCATGAAAAGTGGATTAAACAAAGAAAGAGAGAAAGAGAGAGAGAGAAGTCCTCACTTGATTTCGTGCGAGGTGTCCTCTCGAGGCAACAACCTCTCTGTGGGCTCGGCACGGTGTGGGATATCTGGGTGTGAAAACAATAAACATTATAAGGAAACAAGACAGCAGTAGTCTTCAATGACAATTTAGCACTTCACACTAACGAGCTACCGCATTAAAGGAGCCATGAAGAGAAAATACAACTTCGGTTAATTTGAAAGAACTAGGATTCAGTATCTCACTCAGCTCCATTACAGCCACAAAAGATGTTTTTTTAACGAAAAAAAAGCAAGAAGTATTTGAAAACTTTCAAATTTTGCGCCACAGTGACGTGTTATGAGCAAGAATGACGTCATACGGGCCAACAATAAAACAATTTTCAGTGCGTTAACTGCACGTTAGCATTCAAGTGATGCGGTCAAATGGAACTAGAAGCCCCATTACAGACGTCCAGTCATGTGTCGTCGCGACAGGTGAGTTAGGCGGCCGCCAATCGCACAAACAAGCTTCCGTGACGTCATAGAAAAGTTGCGGGAAATTGGCTAGGGGGTCGCGACTGCTTCACACGTTTTCTTTCATTTCTCCGTTATTTGTTCGAAGATTGCGATGATATTGGTATCATTGTTATCGGGACTAAGCAGTCTTTCTAATAAACCCAACTTGTATTTTGTCTTCATGGCTCCTTTGAGCAGTTTCTTTTCCTCCTCTCCCAAAAGAAAGAACCTTCGCACGAACAGCCCTCGGGCCACACCAAAAGGCCTCAGCACAGACCAGACGCAAGTGCACCTAGAAACAGTGAATGCAGTTGATTAAGTCTGGAATACATGTACCAAGGACGTTACTCGGCGTACACAAACACGCACAGCTTCTAGCTTCTGCAGCACTTCCGATACATGCTGCCTAAAATGCGCATGTGTAGTGTTTCAGCTAATCAGAGCACGTGTTTATGTTTATTTTCCTCGTCAAACACAGTAGGCAATATATTTTATTGGCCACATACAATACGCTTCAAATTCAGCACAAAGTATGCTATGCCTCAGTGAGAAATGCCATGCACAGCAAAATGGAACAAACTTCTATGAATCCGTATGTGAGCCATTTCAGCATTGGCGGCAATATGCCTACGTGAAAGAATTTTTAAGAGTATCCACAAATCAACGCATACCTAACATCCTACTAGTGACTATTTGTTCGGCATGCACGCAACCTGCTAAAAAAAATGCCAAATTATCAAATGAAGGGCTGCAATTGTGGCGCAACCGTTGAATGTAAAATGATATTTCTACCCCGGCTGCGTTGTTAGGAATGTCATGAAAGTTGAGCAACTGAGAACGGATGCCCACCTGGCTACCGTGCAGTCCTGGGGCGCACGTTCACCCTGGTCTTTAGTGCTCTGTTTACCCTGCTTTCGCCTTAATTTCATTCCATACATGGCACAAGTGTTATTAGCGCTGCTATGGCAACCACACAGTCCTGCAGCTATTGGGCGCTGCCTGAACAGGTCGCGGCGCTGCAGCGCAGCCCGCAACTTTCGTGTCGACCGTTCCATCCCCGAGGCTCACAATCGCGCTTTGAAGCACAGCAACACCTCAGCATTCTATAGCATCACGAGCCAAAAATTTCGCTTCACGAACCCAATTATAGATGCACACACCGTGTTTTGCACTCAAGGACAAACCACGCCGAAGTCTTAAGCCCCACATTTGAATTACCTTTTTTTCGAGCCGCGCAACTTCTCGTAATCTCGCACCAATCTCAAACCATATCCCTGCGTTAATGTCACTGTTCAGAGCCACAACTGATAGAATGAATAAACTGGAACCGAGCTGATAGCGTAAAATAAACCAGGGAAAATACCGGCGATGCGCACTGAGAGCGTGAAGCAGGCAGTAGCAGCCGGATCAGGCGGCGGCCATGTTTGTAGCCACAGCAATGCCCAATCAGGAAGGCCGTTTTAGCAAACCCAGACGGAAAGCCAATCGTGTTTTAGAAGCTATCGTTTGCTTCATTTCAGTCTTTCTATTTTTGACATTTCTGTGTTTGCAATTGACTGACAATAAAAGCGGTGACCGGGATGCGGGAGGCTTTCGTCCCCGCCGGAACTGACATGAGCATCAAAATCCGTGCCTTTCACGCTCTTCTGGAGCAGTTGGGCGCAATTTTCGCAATTTTCATGCTTTTGGAGCAGCTTGGCGCAGGGAAATGGAATTGTATCAAAAAGGCGCAATATGCGCAGCAGTCTCACCCTTGAATATGCTTCAAATTCAGCACAATGTATGCTATGCCTCAGTGAGAAATGCCATGCACAGCAAAATGGAACAAACTTCTATGAATTCCGAGCGTCAGCCTGTATACATGGGCGGCAATATTGCTATCGTGGTGGATTGTGGTAATCATTTCGCACAGAACAAACCATAAAAAAATTAAGTGACTTTTGTTTGGCATTGCACAGGGGCAACCTTTCCTGCTAAAAAAAAAAAAAAAAAAAACAGGGGGAAGGGGAGAACCAGAAGTAGAACACCATCATTTTCCCACCCACTACTGTTTGTATAATGCCTTAATTAAAGAAACGAATAAACCTAGCTAACCTACAGCAAGGGTTTGTCACTGGCATGTGGAATATTTTTAAGGGCAAAGCCACTTAGGGGCTTGGGCTGTCGGTGTTTGTTGTTGTAACCGTCGCCTCATGTAGTCACGGTACTAAAACACTGGGACAATCATTTACGCCTCGCGCTGGAATGCTTCGCAACGCGTACTAAAAAAACACCGGGACACTAGTTCACTCCTCGCACTACAACACTTCGTGCTTCAAAGACACGAGACTTTTACAGCCAAACTGTATACCTCTACCCCCAATGGTTTCATCTCCATTGGCACAAACGCCAAAGCACCAAGAATACACTTATACACTGCATGCTTTGCCCCGCACCAGGTTTCACGTTAAAAAAATGCCCCCCCACCCCCCCCTCCCCCCCTTTTTTTTTCCAGCGCTCAATTAGGTACAAAATGTGCCGCACAAGAAGCACACACTGCAGACCCCCTCGGCCTCTGAGGACAAACACTGCTGCTGCAGCAGCGACCTCTTGCCAGTGCTGAGAGAGGGAGGGACCCACCGACAACGTCCTTGGTGGCCGGAGGCAGAGAAGGCTTCGGAGGCCAGGCAAAGGCAGCCCTGTACTCGCTTTCGCTCGCCTTCCCGGGAGCATCCTCACCGTGGCTCTGCAGGAACAGCCACCCCATAACACGACACCACACGCAACACGTCCACACCAGTCCGACACTCCCCACCCGCATGCCCCCACCACCACCACCACCACCTGCCCTTCAGGGTGTCTACCAGCTGCACCCAATCTCACCTGCTTCCCAGTCTAGTTTTCGCCTTTGAGGAAAACCTTATCAAAGTGGTGTCCCTGCTGCCTTTCAAAGCCAGCCCTTCCTTTTTTTCCCCCTCAATTTCTTTCAGTGAAGATGTTCTTTCCAGTGTCATTAATCAGAATTGGGCTGGAACTCCATCGTATTGGAAGGCTAAACTGTCTTAGCACTTGTAGCTCTTTAGCGTGCATCGGAATCTGGCATACACACGAGTATGTTCCTATGCTTACTAAATGAAGTTTTCAAACTGTAAAAAGAGCTACCTGCTGTTTTTTGCTTCCTCAGTTGCTGCTAAGCTTGCAGCCAAACTGCCCCATTCTTACACTTGGCAGACACCCTGAACCGCCCATCAACACCACGATTCAGGTTAAGACCATGTTCACAGTCACAAGCACCCTGCCCTCACCCAAAGCCAGGCAAATGCGAAGCCAACAGTCGCATACAAAAGCCAATCGCAGTCGCAGACAATGGCCAAGCCAATCAATCCTCATGGCTCAGCTTTACGTTGCAGAATATCATGACGATGTCAGTGGTGATGTTCCAGAGCTTGCGGTGGTTGCAGCCTGGTTTAACCAAGCAAACCGCATGCTGATTACTGATACGCAGGCCTCACTTGAACGCCTTTTTTAACAAAAGACGGTTAGCAACATCTCAATTAGACCAAATCCTACCGTGCAGAGGAAGTCACCAAATCAGAAGACCTAATTTATAGAAGGAATTGCTGTATGTCAAAACATATGTTGTTACAGTAACTGCAAAGCAATTATAAAGAGACTGTGCTCACTGAGTATTAGAAGATTAAATCAATAGGTTACTGCCACGTAAAGTTTATAAATCGTCTCAAATTTCTTAATTCAAAATTTTGTTGCTAACCTTAGGGGAAGGTTACATTGAATGACATCAAACTTATCTCAAGCGTCGAAATCAACAGCCTGCTGCTTCAAATTAAAAAAAAAAGAAAGTGGGACATTTCTGACGCAACACACTACTGCTATAATCTTACTTCAGATACTCCTGAGAACAATACAGGTGTGAGCAATGTGCGCTTCACAAACCGTGAAACAGTAGTAGAGCCTGATAAGCGGAAGATATCGCCTTCACGCTCCCCTTTACTCATGGCCTCCTTATCAGAGATGACATTTCGTCACATTTTCACATCTCTAGAAATCAGCCTGCAGAAAGTGTAGCAGTCGCATGTTTCGCTATCGACTGGAAACAATTAACAATACGACGGCCCTGACAAACACCTAAAATGTTTTTTTTTTTATAAAGCAACAAGCTGATCTAGTCACATATTTGCTATCTACCCAAAGAAATCTTTTATCTAACAGAGTTCTGTCAACTAGGTAATGCGCTGATTGTGGCAGAATCGCCCCCCTGTAACTCCCACTTAGCTAAAGAAACGGTGAAAACACTACCCACACAACAGATACCTTGCTTTCTTAAAACGCCCCATTCGAATTACAGGTGACAGTTGTTAAAAGCAGCGCCTGCAACCTATGTTGCACATTCACTTTGCGCCGATTTAGCAAGTCGCCAGCTCTAAAGCGATATTATGGACTCCTGCTTGCACAATGAACTACATTAATTCCTTCCGCATAAAGCCCCCACCCTCTGCACATATATAGGTCAGAAAGGTTTTCGAAGCATAACTGTACCTAATGCAACGCACCAGGCATTTGAAACTAAGTTCCTTCAGGACTGCTGCAATGCAAAAATACAAAACTGTGCTGCTTTGTTGACAAAGCTTGAGAGAACTTCTTACCCACTCCAGAGCTCACAAAAAGGATTCACCGAAGATGCTGGCAGCAAAATTGCGGAACCTCAACAAACATGCCAGCGATCACAAATGAGCCACCTGCTGCCTTGAACGAAAACGCAGTCTCAGCGCGTCAAGCGGCACTGAGGTGTCAGCGAGCGTCTTGCCCAGAAGCTTATTATGCTCAGAAGCAAAGCGGCCGAGAGGCTGTTATTGAAGCGAGCCCTCGCCCCGAGACGCATGCACTGCCGAGCGAGGAGTTGGACTTGGCGGCTGTGGAGCCCCTACCTCTGGGTGGGCACCATCACAACCCCCATTCATGGCGCCCTCGGCGCAACACTCTTCCTTGCTCTGAAATTCAATCACACACCATGCGCGCACTTCCACTCACTCTCTCTCCCTGCAGTCATCAACACTCTCGAGCTTCCTTTTCCTACTCACAAAACGAGCTTGGTTCAGGTAGGTATAGCTGCATGCGGTGAATTACAAAGCTTACTACGAGAACAAAATACCAAAGTTTTTACTGTGATTGTTTTCAAGTGTTGTACGCAAGCGAGTCTTATGTTAAAAAGAACACTCGTAGCAGACACTAATACAAGCCAAACACAAAACACATGCTTTCACTACCGGGCTCGCCTTGAAAATGGGGTTTAGTTTACCCCCTCTTGATGGTAGATACAATAGTGGCCGTCCTCATCACTAAAATTCAATGTAGGATGGTAGGGGTGCGACCAAAATACATTGAATATGTGTCCACCGTGATAAAATATGCCATTCAAGAAAAAAAAAAAAAAACACTGAAACTGCTCTGCATTTACATGACCCCATGTATCCTGAGATACAAAAGGCCACCTTGAGAAACAGAACTCATGAGCCAAGATGACTGTTCAATTGTTATCACTATGTGAAACTTCCTGGCAGGCCTCCATAATCGTTTTAAATCTTTACAGGCACATTTCTGTTGCCGGCAGGCAAGCTGCTCTGGCTTTACTGCTTCTGTGCAGTAAACACCAAAGATGCAATGACAAATTTCAGCAAGAGTTATTGCCGGATTAGTGCACACGATTCCACATGTCTCACACCACCCAAATTTAAAAACTGACAACCAAGAAAAAAACGCACTTTCGAATTCGCGGCTTTCGATCGTTACAGCACACAGTAGTCCTTCTGTTTCAGTTCCTGTTAGACAGTACCCTTCGGTGTTCAGTGAGCCTGGGCATTTTTGGGCCGCTTTCCAAAATTTGCTCACACATCATTACGAAGAGAGCAAGTAATTTTAAATCATCCCCCTTAATAGCGGCTCACCCGGGGACAACAAACATTGTTTTCTGCTCAACAAGAACGTTGCGAGGTATGAAAAGAGCCTGACACTTCAAATTAAGCAAGGCTGTGTGATGTCATAATCATATGCTCAAAATGAGGCAGTGAGGAGGAGGAGCAGAGAAGTACGCACCATGACAGGCCTGCCACGGCCAAGGCTGGGATCTGCAGATCTGCTTCGGGAACCCACCTTGGATTTGTTCGACCGCTCCTCCGGCTGCAACATGCGAGGTAAAAGTTCCCATCAAAATCATCAACACCACCAAAAGGGGATCCAGAGAAGCCTCCAGGTGAAAGGGGTTGGAAGGAGGTACGGTAGGGTAGACACATGTAGCATGACCAAGAGAAAGGTTGGGGAGACAGCATGCTTTGTAGGCTTAGTAGTGCTATTTTCTAAGGCACTGACCACCACTGCCACCAAGCCAAGTTAGCATCCCATGCAGGACAGAAGCCTCTCCGATAAACTTCCAACCCCACCGACCTAACCACCATCTTCCAAATCCATTTCCCTTCTTCGAATGTAGCTGAAGAGAAATGAGGCACAATTTCTGTTTTAGGGTCTCAAATCGACTGATGCCCTTAAGAGGTGGTGCACGCATAACTAAGTAAAATCTAAGTAGCACTGGCGAGATCTGAACTGTATGCTGGAACTTCAGTAGTTGTGCCACCAATTACACGATCCTCTTGAGTATGGGCCCTCAAACAGAGACACGGCTTCAAAGCACATCCAGGCAAAAATATCTTCAGTAGACATAGGAATACTTTGTATTAAACATATTCCAGAGAAGAACAAGCACTCATAACAGAAGAGTAAAAAAAAGGCGCTTCGAACCAAAATATTGCCCATATTTCTCGTACTGTTTTTGCTTGAAGAACGCATCAAGGGAGAAATTTGTTCCTCCCTCCTTAACAGCCTTATCGACCAGCAAAAGCTCTCCTCCTAAACACCACACCTGTAGCAACAAACTAGACACATGCATGCTATAAGTCCTGGTAAAGCTTTAGGCTTCGTGAATGACATCCTAAGCCCGATGCGGCGCAAAACAGTACGCAAGAAAGAACAAGCAAGTGGAGTACTTCGAGACGCCTCTCTCCCCATAGCTCACCCACTCAGCAAACCCGACGACAACAGAATCCACCTTCTTACACTCTCTAGCTACAAAACAAAGCACCAGGAAAGAAACAGACAGGCTGTTCAGGATGGTAACGTGAAAGCCCACAGTACCTGCCCACACGTCGCTGCCCACAGCACACGTCGTGCAATCATTCCTGATGAACATTAAAAAAATAAAAATCCTCACTTTCACCAATGTTATCCACCTAGAGCATCCTTATGCCTGGCCACACGAAGGAGTCCAGAGGAACGAACTGAGCCCATTTCCCAGTGGCCGACGCTCTGACGTCTTTCTCCATCGCCCGCCCCATTCCCTGCCTGTCTTTTCCCTCCCCTCAACCGCCGACAGGCACAACAGAAAAAAGCAAAGGGACGATAGAGTCTAAAAGAACAAAACGCAACTCAGCGGGCAACCTCCAGCCCTCTCGACTCACCATAAAAAGAAAAAAGGAAAAAGAAAAAAGGGAGAAGAAGAAAAAAAGCCCCGCCTTTTTTTTTCTTCTCCCCAAACTGCTGGCTCCCCACCCAAAGACTCCATTAGCTCTTCCTGAAGGTGCCAAAAAGAGGGAAAGGTTTTCAGAACGGGGATCATACTCTGAAAGAAAATAAAATAAAAAGGGGGGAAATAACTCAGGGGTGAGGCAGCCAATAGCATGGGAGAAAGTCCCACTTGCCCTATCCACCCAAACAAGGAGCTCAAAACATAAAAAAAAAAAAAATGAAATGGAATTGGGAAAAAGAACCCAGAAGGCAGAGGCCATTAATACCAGACCTCTTCCCTCTTTAGTATTATAAAAAAAAGGCAACTGTTACTCAACAAAGTTTCAAATACAATTATTCTTTCTAGAAGAACTTGCTATTCACATCCGGGACAATAACGAGCAATTAAAAGAAAAGCCGCGCCTTCTTTCCCAACCAAAGCGTTTAAAATAGCTGCGTTTTTGTTTTCCTTCATAAGTGACAAAACAAGCGAGAAAGCTCAGCTTCCTCTCCCATTTTCCTCAAAGAATGCCGCAAAGAAATAAAACACCCCGAAAATGAGCCCCTCCTTTCAACTGCCTTCTGTTTTTCCTACATTCCCCCCAGCAGATGCCTGGCTGCCCCCTGAAAAAACACCTGGCTCGCGACAAACCGCTACCTTTCCTTCCCTCCTCCCCCTTCCGCCGTCTGCCGGGTCGCCCGCCGCCGTGACCCCATAGAGAGACACGCCCGACCGGCGTCACCACACGCGATGCACTCCACCGCACCCGCCCTCCCTCTCTCTCCCCTCCCTCCTCCGACTCCCCTTATCCGTGTCTGCATTACTCCTCCTTGTGAGCTACTGTAATCTTTTCCGGCTTTTTTGTTATACCCATTATGCTCAGCCCCTGCTTTCCTGCCATTACCATCCCCCTCCTTCTCTCTTTCCCTCCCTCCCTAGCTTTTATCCTGCCTCCCCCTCCCAGCCCATTACGGCCTTTTGCGCTCTCCCGCTATAACACGCGTCCCCCCTCCACCACCCTCCCTCCCTCCTCTCATCATATTCTTCTCCTCTCCCTTGCTCAGTAGTCTCCAGTGAAAGGAGACTAACGAACCACGTGGCAGCCCGCTTGTTTATGACTCGTGTAAGGGGCAGCAGTGGCAAGCTCTCCCATTCAATGCCACACTGGATGCCCTCCTAATGACACCCCCGCAGGGCAAGCCCCCCAGCTTAATGAGGCGTTACCGAACCGAGGCTGTATAGACGGAGCACAAAGCAGCGCAGCCGCTTCAACCTGTGCACGAGGGCAGGGGAAATAAATCAAACATGGAGAAGAAGTAGGCCGCGTGAGAGAGCCTGCGAGCCTGCATGCGACATCTGTCCACAGTCGCATGCAGACAGGCGAAGGGGAAAAAAATACGGGTACGCTTAATAAGAAGGTGCTCCATTTTTTTTTTTTTGCGGAAGTAGATGCCACTGTTCCATCGTATAAAACAAAACGAAAAAAGCACTTTCATGTTGTAGATGTCACATCCACTGATAGTCTGCTGGCCTATTTGGTGATCTCTGCACAGCTCAGAAGCAAATAAATTGTTGCAAGCTAGAGTAACATTCCCCACAACGTGTGAGCTCACTGATGCATTGAAGCATTGCTCACTTAACGTGAACACTGTTCTTTTTTTTCAGTTCTGACTGCTTAGACGTGTGCAGTAACAAGGGTGTTGTTTGCAGCAGCAAATTCAAAAGCGCAGCTTACTTAAAATGACCCTTGAAAAAAAAAACGTACAGAAAAATAAGCAATAGTGCACAAGTCTGCCCGTGCTTTTTGCAATCTGCAACTAACAGGATACACAAAAAAGGGAGGGACATACAATTGCCCTGTGCAAGGCATGCAAGACCAATAAAACAAAGCCTATGTGAAAAGCACGAAGCCTGCATAAATACAGAGAGCCAAGAATAGATTTCAAACCAGCCTGCCCCAAAGTGAATTACGACCATCCATATTCACGGGTAAACAAAACTCCAAATCCCCTTTTTACAACGTAGCATTGAGATACGAGATTACTGCAAGGTAACATATCGTCATCACCACCATCGTTAAATGTTGCTTAAACACTTGAAAGGGTGTTCAACCCATGTCACGCCATGCTGCCTTCTCTGAAGGTTCACTATGGGCTTCCTAATTCCATTTTACACATTGCCCTATTCTACCCCCGACAGGATATCCACTTTGGTGCAAAACACAGCATTTGCAAAGGTCGGCCCCAGTATCCCACTGCCCCTTCCCAATATTCCTAAACTACTCCATATCAGTTGTTTGTGCAGTGCAGTGAGCTCCATGTTTCATTCTGCAGTGCTCTCCTTTGCTATTCTGCGAAGATGGGCCTCATGAGAATGGTGAAATGTCATTGTAGCAGACTTGCGTGAGCTTTGGAGCGTACCCTTGCCCTGAAGCTGTGGTCGTTGCCGCCGTCCTGGCGATGGAGTGCGTCTGCCGACCGGGTGGCCGCTCCTCCGTCGACGCCCAAGATGGCGCTCGTTCGGTACGCTACCTCCGGCTGCCTCTTCTTCCTTGCTAGTGCCGGCTCCAGCACTGCGTTGGAATTGTTGCGATGATGAGTGTTTAGTGCACAAGCCAGAGGGTACAAGCATCTCGACCGAGGGCAGTCTTTATTGGGGCGAGCAAGTGGGTGTGTTTACAGAAAGAGGGTTGGACTAGTTACTATTCACAGAAAGGTTCACTGGAAGATAACCATATTTCTCCCCATTTCCTCTACCTCCAAAACTATCCCACACCTGGCATCTCCTTTTCTATTGTACCTCACTTTCCGTTTCCTTACCCTTCGATGCCCAATGTTGCTCAGGAGCAAAAACTCAAACAATATTTTTCTCTCACACTTCGTGGTTTTTTCGACATTTAACACCATCTCTTGACAGATGAAGGTTCCTGGACCTTCAAAAATTAAAGAAGAGAGAGCAGCACGTACTTCCGCATGCTAAAAAAAGTCTTGTTTATGCGTGTCAACTCGCATCGAGCCCGGGTGGCTCAATGGGCTAGCGACAGGTAAGCAAATTGTGCAATTTCGTTGTTATTACAAATTATAGTGATACAAACTTTACGTTATTGTCTTCACTTGAACCACAGATCACGCCGATCGAGGTAGCTTTCTTGTTTAACTGGTATAGGGGCAGCCAGTGCCCAGTGTTTCCCAGTGCCCAGTAGGTCATTGTGTCCGTCATAATGAACCAAATTTTTTTCTGACTTCATATTTGTGATGTCAGAAGTTCTTTTAGACCGTAAAAATGTTTTCACAATCTTAAGCAAAAAAATTAAAGTTTTGAGCATCAAAGGGCTAAACTATTCACGTCAAAGTACATGGTAAAATACAGGGCCCCAAGGAAGGAGCAATTTCAGTTGGGAAAAGGACGCTTTGCATTACGGAGTTTAGATGAAAGGCACACAGCTTCGTAAAAATAAAGCCAAGAGAGCACACAAGTCTGCAAACCTGGGCAAAAACCAGGCCAAAAGGATGAAGATCTCGAACTGTTTGCGGATATTTGAAGCTGTTTGCTGCGGGTAATTATCTGCGAGTCAAGCCACTAGGTCGCCGAAAACCAGAATTAGTTGTTCATCGGAGTAGCACTTGTTGAAAATTGAGGGGAGACCCACACTTTTCAGAGTCCAGAATGGCATAAAGACAGGTGCTGCACTCACCAAATGCGCAGCCAAAAATAACTATGTCACCGAGGTAGCGTAAACACATTTTCCAGTTAAGGCCTTCTAAGGTTATGCTCATAGCTCTAAAAGGTTGCAAGCACATTGTACATGCCTGAATGGCAAGACATAAAATCCAAAAAAGCTATCAGGGGTCCCAAATGAAGTTTTCTCCTCGTAAGCGAGTTCCATAAAAATTTGCCAGTACACAGGATGCAGAATGCCAGTCCATCAACGAAAACTAAGTGGCAAAGTGAAGGCAGTCAAGAACATCACCTATTCTCGGGACAGGGTGTACATCTTTTATGGTAACCGAATTCAGCTGTTGATAATCAACACAGAGCCTCCACACACCATCCTGTTTCTTTGCAAGATTGAGTGGCACAGCCGACAGACTGGGGGACTGCCAGCCAACACAGGCCTGGTTGGCGATCACTTGACACTTTGACGGAGCCTACCCTTTAAGGTTTTTTTCAGAACCCTACCTATTAGATGGCAAATGACCTGGGCCGGAATTTTGGGTCAAATACTGCCGCATATGAAGTCGAACTGAAGGGTGTTGCTTGACAGGACATGGACCACGGAAAGAGGGGTGTAGTAGATCCTGTTATACATTTGTGAGCCTGGAATGCAGCTGTCAGTAGAAGGCCCACCAGTGCGTATGCTGGCGACCAAAGCGCTAGCATCCTCCTCAAACAGTGCCAGCTTCATACTAAGCCGTAGGACGGCACTTAGCTTCCAGCAGTTGAGTGCTAACAAAAAGCGATGACCACTGTTGACGAAAGCAATGCTGTCAGCTAAGAGAGCATCCTCTTAAAGCCGTGAAGACAAAAAAGAACTATACTTTGGTAGCCCACCCAGCTAGCACTTTTGAAGACCTTTCAAATTTTGTGCAACAGAGACATAACATCATGACTCCTGTCCATATTACGACAGGAAGACAAAATACAACCTTGATCAATTTGATAAAACCAGCCTTTGGTAGCCAACTAAGCTCCATTTCAGCCATGAAATATGTTTTTTAACTCTAAAAGAATGAAGAAATATTGAAAAACTATCTTCATGCAACCATGACATACTATGGACAGGAGCAACGTATTATGGGCACACATTAAAGAAATAGTTAGGTATCAGTGTGTTAGCTACACATTAGCATTCAAGTGATGCAATCAAATGCAACTAGAGACCCCACTTTGGCGGTGGCTTTGGTCGGCAATGGGTTTGATCGGTGGCCGTTAATCCCATGAAAGAGGTTCTGTGATGTCCTGGAGAAGTTGCCGGAAAGTTGCTGGGTAGTCGCCACTGCTTCGTATGTTTTCTGTATAAAACTCGTTTGTTTATTCAAAGTTCGCGATAACGCTGGGATCATTGTTACTATGACAAAGCAGTCATTTTACAGAACCAAAGTAGCATTTTGTCTTCACAGGTAGTTTACTAAAACCAGTTCTACTAGGGCACCAAACAAGGCAGCATGCGCACAGGGTGCAGTCACGGGCATTGGCAAAGCAGACTGAACAGAAACAAATACAGTAGACCCTCGTTGATATGTTTTAAAAAAAAACGCGAGGGAGAAATTTACTATCCGGGAACCCGTACTGTCCGGGAAGAAATGTACTTATGGGGCATTTGTAGTGTTCACAATTGAGAGCGTAGTAACCGGAAAATCGTACAAAGCGGGGAACATATAAACGGGGTTCTACTGTACTTAAAACAAGCAGGGCCTTAACATTGCATTGTGTTTCATCTGCTAACGTATAAAATAAAGTGCCGCTAAAAGAGGGAGTTGCCTGGTTCTGCATTTGAAGGTAGCACGACCAGTCAATAACCAAGATCATGTTGCGAGTTGATCGGGCAAACAAACTCTGCCTTCCAACGTTTCACCATTGAGTACAGGGTTCACGGTGCATGTGCCACAAGGATGCAGGGGTTCACCTCTTCCTCCTCCTTGAAACAAAACAGCTTGCATCTACATAAACATCCCTTTGCGACGAAGTCTTAGCATGGCTGCTCCAGTGTCAACCAAAGCTGCTACAAATACAACACTGATAAAAAATTTTACCTTCCCCTTTGAATAATGAATGGGCAGAGGTATATTGGCATAGACTATCTGGCAACCAGATCACCGCTGGCTGTGCTGGTAGGAGTGAGGTAATGTATAGGGACTGGGCAGCTGGACGGGTGGTGCCACCACTCGGCGCTCCCCGCATTGCACTACGCAGCATTCCATTGTTTTTGTCGTGTTTGCTTCAGTGCTGTTAATGTTTCGGCGGTTTCGTGAGCAGATATGTGTGGAGAAACGAAGTCTATGCAGACGTGTTGGGTTTTTAGATGCACTAATGGCTACGTAAACTCGTCGCACGCTCCTGAGGCTTGGTATGGGTCTCATTAATATAGGCGCTTTTTGTGGCTCTCTACATCTGGCTCCACCCAATTCGAGTACGAATAAAATCACTAGTTTTAGTGTTCATTTCTACCAGTTTAAATTATTTCCACTGGTTTCGATGACTAAGGTTTCCACAGAAGCTTTAACAGTTGGATACCTTAACGGTTGGATGCCTCGATACGTGGACTTTGAAGAGAAAGGCACTTACGTACAAATTCGATTACCGCGTGGCCATGAAAAAGTCATGGCAGTTTACAATTACTTTCTGTAGCCATAAGCTTTGTGCTTTCTGTTTCCATGAGTGACAGTATGATAGCCTGGGAGCTGTTGTAGCGGTCATTTTATCGAGAGTCACAGTAATTCAACCACCCAACAGCCCAAGCTACAAACCCTCCCCACTCCCCATTTTACCAGCTCCGTGAAATTAAGGCTGGCACCGATAGACAACGAAGGCGTTAAAAAATGTGGCAGAGTGTTAATGTCAACCTGTGTTTTTAGTGCGAAAGCATTCTCTGGGGAGTATTTCAACGCAAACCGTGTAATGCCTTGTCAATACATTTATTGTTATAAGCGTAAATGTAAAAATTTGAAAGAAAAAAAAACAAAATATAACCAAACGGAACAAAAGTCATCTAATTTGCATAGTGACTGCCAAATCTGGCAGCCACCGTTCGTCGCAGGAAAAGTGAAAAAATAAAAATTTATTGAAAATTAATAATAAATCCCAGTTCTATGTAATCGTGTGCTTGCATGAGTGTCTAAGAACAAAAAAGAGAACTGAGAATAACTGACAAAATCAATATGTATTCCGATCCAGGTGTTCTCACATGATTAGCTGTCAGGATTTAGGCATTTAATGCCTGCGAGAAAACGCAAATTTAGTGGAATGGAAAAACGGCATAAGAATTTTTATGCATTAATAGACAATTCTTAAAATTTATTTGAATATTTTTTACGCCGAGCTTTGCTTGGCTTTACAACTTGTGACGGCAGTTTCACTGCAGCGCAAGAGACAGAGTTTCTATTCATTAAAGCGTGGGTGGCAGCTTGTGGTGAATAAACACGACCACAGCATTCAATTGTGAAACTGAAGGCAGGTTTTCGACACCCTCCTCTCTCTCGTCCGTCAGCCCCGCAGTAATTTCTTTTTGAAAAAACATTAACCAACTAACCAGCAACCAAGTCTTATTACAGGCATGAAGCGACAACATCAAGCAATAACTTTCTACTGTCTCTCCGTATTTATCCCAAAAATTCCCACTGGCTCTTGTAAAGTATTTCTGTGAAATTAACCATGTTTCTACCCTCAGTAACGAGGTTACATAGTGTTGTCCCTCAGCATTTTTCTTTTGGGGTAAATCTTAAAATCTTAGAAGGCACCCCCCAACTTTGTCTTTCGCTTGTGCATAATGCTGTTTCTTCATCAACTCCCCAAAGCCAGCACAGCTGCCTTTCCTGGCAGCTGCACACGCAGATCAGCTGCCCATGCCCGGTTTGCAGGAGCATGTAGCTGCAATATGTTCCTCGATGTGCCAAACTGCACGCAGGCCAACACTATACATGAGAAATTTGCACGAATGAACAGACTTGCACTTCCAGCTCGACTTCCAGCTTTGCACATCGAGCGTCGTCTGAGATTTGCAATTACAGAGTATGGGTGTAAATCATACCCATGGAATGCTTCGTAAAGGTCGCCTCCACTCTCAAGATTTACCAATCTGGAAAAGTCCTTGTGGTTATCTAGGATTTGCAAGCTACAATGCAGCAGAACGACAGAAAGCCATGCACAAGTACGCTGCACTGACCGCCACCGGCATTCTACTGACAAGTGGTTCACCACAGGTGGTGCAGTTCACTGAAGCGGTGGTGGTGTCATACAACGGCTGTCCGGTCTTTATAGCAGGCACCGCGTTGATGGGGAACGAAGCTGACCTACTGTTGACGGGATCACACTTTGGCCATGCACGGGAGAACAGGTTGCAAAAGCTGCCCAGCTAAAAATTGTCGGTGGAAAAGGAACCACATGGTCAACGAGTTATACATCGTTGGGTCAAAACCATACTGTCTTTTGATGGTTGAGGCTGGCAAAACCTAGAGTTGCCTGCAGCCAGTGGCCATCGGTCCCAAATAAGTGACTCACTTTGAATGACAAAGATCTGTGCTTTGACTACTCCAATACTGTCCAAGCCAGTCAGATTTGCACTTATCACCGTGTTGATACAGACTAAGCTTGCTGTAGTCATGTTGACAAGGGTAATTGATGTGCGACTACTAGGACTGCTCCATCTTAAAGGGGTGGGTCCCGTATACAAGTATGTAGGGTCAGGCATGCCTCGGAAGGCCACCAAGCCTGCAGTTTTGATTGCTGTATAAGCGATGTCCCGCTGATTGGTTCATCTTGCAGCAAGCAGCCAGTGCTGGAGCACATCATAGCTCAGTTCTTTGCAGATGATCTGTTGCATCAAAGGTGGAAGTTCCGCCACGCGAGTAACCTCAGCATTTGAAGCCGTTGCCACGTTAGCACGACGTCCAAGCTTGGCTGTTATACACCAAGTTTTCAGGGCTTCGAACTTGCAACAACACTGGATCACATCTGGGACAGACTGTATATACTTCCTGCCTATTTTAAGATTAAAGAGGTCTTCTACAATCCCTTTCAACGAGCATCCCACAACACCTTCTTTTGGCATCCATCATTCTACTGCAAAGTTTGAGAAGCAATTTAGCATAGGCTACACAAACTTCGACTTCGACTAGCAGAATAGTGGCTGCGCCTTTCACTTCTTCTCTATGTCATCGACTCCAAAACATTCCCTCCTTGTCTTGAACAAACAAGTCCAACGTAGCCGACATTCCTTCATCGCTTCTCAAGCCTCATATGAGCTATCACAGTTAAGAAGATGACAACATTCACCAGTTGTGCAGCAGCATCCCAGTGATTGTATTTGCTCACCCATCAATGTCCTTCACTAACTTTAATGGCATAAGCCCAGCATTCATGGTGTTGGTAGTTTTGGAGCACCATTGACTGACTTCTTTTATTCAGGGTCCAACTGAATCTGGATGGTAAGAGTTCATCCAGCTAACCGGCAGATTCAATGAAGTTCAAATGGTTCCATCCTCCGTAGTGGGGTACCCAGCAAACCAGCACCCTTACCCCATTGCTATGGGGCAGTTGTTGCAAGGGAGTAAGTCTATTTACAGGTCAAGGGTAAGACTAACTATTTAGAATAACAACCGCAACAAAATTGCCGATCCCCTCGGGTTCTTGTTCCTGCACTTCCCGTCTTTTGCACTGACCCATCCAGTACCTGAGTGGCATCTTTCTTTTCCTTGGATCTCACTTTCCATTTTCCTAAAGTATTAGTGCCATTGTGTTTCTGTGTGTGTATGTTTGCGTGCACACAGGTGCAAGGTTTCCCACTCTGGCGCCATTCGCCAACTTGTCACTCATCCATCCGCAGAAGTTCCACAAAATTCCCTGGCGACACTTTGTTAGGAGCTGCCTTCAGTTTTTCCTGTTGCCCTTGCCAGCAGCGGATGCTGATCTCGTCACTTGCCAAAGTGTCAAGTGTCAGTTGGAAGCACGGCCGCCACGCTCCAGAGCACACTCAACAGCTTCCAACTTGAAGCCAGCCTTGAAGCTTGCATAGAGAGACAAGCAATGTCAAAATGTGCTACGTGTGCTTTGGAGCATGGCAACCACACTGCCAGTCGAAGATTCGGTAATGACGAGATTCGTATCCACTACTGGCAAGGGCAACACGAAAAGATGAAATCAAATAAAAAAATTATTGCCCTTTACTTGGTGAAGGAGTAGGACCTGCAAAGCTTGGACGCAGTCCACAGACAGCACGGAACAAAAAAAAAACGTGTTGTAATTTGCAATTGAGCATACTTTCTAGCCAATTAGCTGAATGAAACATGAAAGGACTCTAGCTCTATTCTAGTCGCCAAATATTGAGCTGTCTTTTTCCCTCTGGTGTCGTAGGCATCTTGCTGTTATGTAATAATCCAACCCAATTTGCTCAAACACGGAACAGGTCGCATCGGACCGTTTGACGTCCATGCTTAAATCTCCCGCAAACACAACGGACATGTCATCAGTGAAGGCATGAAACCTATAGCTGAGCTTACACGCCCCACCCCGCCTCCCCACATCCCTCGACTACCATTTCGTGCGAGTATAAACTGGCAACCAATAATGTGCGCATGCTTAGAAATGAATGACGCCGTCAAAAATGTCTCTCTGAAAGCCGTTCAAGCTAAACAAGAAATATTTGCTCACGTTGGTGTGACGAGCGGACAAATTGCTGTTCATATGGGAGGAATTCGCTGCTACTCGATGAGCTGGAACTTGCGATGGCAACTGTGGCGGCGGCAGCCTTCCATTGTTTTCGCGCCCATTCACGCTTCTGTTCGGGCCAACGTTCCTTCGATTCCCGCTCTTCTTTCTCCGAGCTAAGGATATGCGTCCTTCCCATAGCACGTTACAACCTCGAAGGACTTGAGCTTTATTTTTCGTCCAGCAACGTAGACGTCTTACTGCCTGTGTAACACATCAACCCAAAACCTAAACCACTCGACAACGGAGGACAGCTGACAGGTAAAATTGAGCCTTGAAACTTCTGCGTTTAACTCTTTCGTTACTGCGCCTATTCAAAATCATTCAATTTAATTGATGCTTTCGGAGCGCCTTTTCATAGCGTTCCAAGCATTGCTCAAACAAGTAAAGCTGTTCGGAGTTAGATCAGAAAATGGCCTTTCAAAATCAGTCTTGTTTTCATTTTTGCAACAAAAACGTGATTTTTGACACGTGTCTGAATCGCCTGAGTGTGAAAAAGGGGCGTGGTCATAGCGCATCACTGCCAGCTGTTCGCCTTCCAGTTTCATTTCCATACGAGGGTGAACTCCGAGGATCTAATGTTGCAGCTTAGTTGAACTGTCTATTCGGACGGAGTCTCCGATAAGTTTTTGTACTGTTTCATTTCAAAAATGTTAGGTGGCGCTGCAATAGAAGAGGCTCATGGTGCTGATCTTTTTTATCACGCAACAGCTACTCGACCAAAGTTTGCAGGGTACGATTCTAGCGCATCACACCTCATTCCTGCAAGCAAGGCTAAAATTGAGAGTCAGAAGATTATAATAAAGCTCAAATTTATGTTTTGAGAGGATACTGATCCGTGGAACAGTCAACAAGCACCAAACCACGGAGTTCTGTTTTTAACTTCATGCATGTTTTTCCGCATTGTGTGCTTGTTCCAAATATTGTGCTCTGTAAATGCAAAGTCAGTCATTCACAAGATGTTCTTACATTATGGGGGGAAATTGGTGCCTCTGATAATGTGAAACCGCCAGATTTCTTCTATAGAACCACCCGAAAATGCACATTTTGAATTGGGAATTGGGCTTCACTGCATGACACGAGCACCGCGCTTGCTAACATTTTTTTTATATCTGAAAAACTGTTCCGCGCAAGTCGACACCTTTTCTAGGGCGTGTTTTTGAAATGGTTCCCTACAAAATGTATATTCTAATTTTTTTTCCACTACCGGTGGTTTGTTATACACAACTCCTTTTTTATCTTTTTTTTTCGACATTTTGACAAAAATTTGGATTTTGACATTTTTTTGGCAACTATGATATATGAAAACATTTAAAAAACTGGTGTTATTGGAAAGGCTGTTATATAATCTGCATTTTGTGTTCCTGTAATTAGTACCTAACCAATTTTTTAGCAGAAAAATTGTTTTCTTGGACCCCTAAAAATCGGTCAATTTTCCTGCGGTAACGAAAGAGTTAAATCTGAAACCAGCACAACAGGCATGTCATTGGTAGAAGCGTGAAGCCTAGCCATGCATGCACGCCCCCCTCTTTCCACCCCCAAACCATGTACACACAAACCAACCTGTGATGGGTGCATAGCTATACATGAAATACATAAGAGAAAAAAACACTCGGAAAGCCTTTCAAGGTGAATAATTATGAGCTCAGGTCGGGGTTCCAAGCAGGCAAGTTTCACTTCATCTGGAAGGGATTCACAGTTACTACACCAGGTAGAATATGATGCGGCAACAGAGGCGGCTACATGTTCGGCTTCCCATCGTTTTAACGCCCATCCGCACTTCCGTCAACGGCGCTATCACCGTTGTCAGCCGATTGTGCAACTTGTGAAAGAGGCATGGGTGGTGGTGAGGGAAATAAGTTGTAAAGGGGTCGGTGGTGGTGGGGAGGAGTGCCCAAGCGGTGCCGAGTAAATCGGCTTCACCGGTATGAAAACTTGGGGGTTGACATGTACTGCTCCGCAGTAAAAATGCACTAAGCTTTTCACGGACCAAACTGCTTCCATGAGTTGGCAAGCGATAAGTTTAGAAGCGATGACAAAGACGGGAAATTTTCTTCCTATGCTGCCTGCATCTCTCATGTCCTCCTCGGTGCTATGCATGTTTGATAGAGGCACTTGTGCCTATTTAACATTATCATCAGTCACAAAAAGCAGAAGTTTGATGTGCAATCATTGTGCAAAGAAGAAAAAAAATGATTTCATGATCCCTTGTGCAAGTACAGCAAGTATAATAATGCTGCTCTCAGTGAACACAGTATAGTTTTATGCCATTACAGCAATTAATTTACAGCAATTCTTGCCATAAATTAACATTACAAAGCTTTTTGTAAGAACAGCATAACTGTAGCTTGGTATCTAGAAGAAATAAGGTCTTTTTACACTGTTAGTATTATTAAGCAAGTTCTACGAATATGGCCTTAGATGTAATGTTGTGCCACCTGCTGTTCATTGGGCTGAAGACACAGCATAGCAATTACAACTTGATTTCTGAATCACAGTGTTAGCCGGGGTACTCCAGGGTTCAGCTCTGGAGCACATTCTTTTTTCTAACAATATTTCCTTTCACATAAAATTTTAAATATTCACCAGCATTAATAGATGTTGACGACAGAGATGATTTTAACAGGTTAAGCAATTGACACATGGCCGGTTGAGATAAAAATAAATTTATAGTGCCTTGACGTGTTTCAGTAAAAATAAACTCATGCATTTAGAAACAAAAAACTGTACGCAAATCGTCTTCCACTCAAGGCACAAAAAATTTTGCTACCCTCACTTGACTATGCCTTCACATTGCGAACAATTGCAACATGTCATTCCAGACAAATATTTGAGCATCATATTTTAGTGTGTCATGCAACAAAAAAATTCAATTTGATTGGTCAAAGCGAAAAGATGGTTGACATATATCATTAAAAACATGTGAATGCTTTTATTCGAGCATTAATATTGTAATATCTTTTTCTTTAATTGAATATTGTAATCGCCACGATAATCGGCATTTCCAAACTGCTTCTGAACTGGTCATTCCCACCTCGCAACTCATCATGATCATGTCACATACAAGCACCACCATCTTCCTCATCACCTCTGTCTCGCACATTCATCATCATCGTTTTGACAACAGCTTCTCGTCGAGGTTGCGTCCTCATAAAACGCATAATACAAATTTCTCAAGTCTCCTTCGTCCGAGTCTCGCAATATCTAATTTAATTACTGTATGAAGCCCTAGAGCAGTACACACAGACACATACCTTACATCTGAAACCATTTGTTCAACCAGTGGTTCAAAAGCACTAATTCCCTCGAGTACCTATATTTATGACTGCTTCAATTTATCAATCCTAACCTATGACTGCTTCAATCCTAAACAGCAACCTAGGGCAACAGAGCAACAGTCAATTTATAGTCCTGCGTACTGTATGCCAGAGATGGGCAAACAAACTTAAATTTAGCAGTGCCCAAACGTGAAATACTGGGAAGTAAGCCCTGGACAAGTCAGAAGCCAAGCCAAAAGCCAATAAGAGCACCTCTTCTGAAAGAAAATTCATGATCTCAAAGCTATTTTGACCAAGTTAACAGAATTACCAGCAAAGAACAAACAAGAAAAAATTCAATTGGAGGGAGAATGGGAAAGAGGAGTGGGAGGGGGAAGTGGTTTAAGCTCCAAAGCATGCACAAAGCCAAAGCCAGAGCAGCTGAACCAGAAATGGAGGCACACACACCTTTCCTGAGAAAATCCATGGCTTCCGACCGACCAGCTGAACCGGACACGAGAGCTCGCAGTGCGTGCTAGCCACGAGACATTAAACACAGTGGGACGCGGTAGATAGACACCCGCGACACTAACGTCTCGTACAGACGAGCCGCGCAGGCAACAGCGGGAAGGGGGGCACACCCGTCAAGCCAAGCCGAGCGTGACTGATGGCAGCCCATCGTCTGCCGCGCAACAATTGAGCAGCGGGAAACAAAGGGACGAGAGAGAAAGTGCATGCGTGTGCCCACGTGCATCGCGTCGCGATGGAAGTGCTGTCACTTTCATGTAGCGCCGGATGACGGAGACCGGAATCTAATCCACAATGCTCAGCGATTGAGATAAGCTTGGGGCTTTCGAAAATACCGAAATTAAAAGAAACAAAAGAAAAAGGCTGGTCGCCGGAAATGGGAGCACAAATTAAATTGTTCAGACACGTTATGACAGGATGGCAGATTTAGAAGTGGAACGCATTTCAAGTTTCGTCATGTCTGAAGCCAGATTTAGAACTGGAGCACGTTTCGAGTTTCATCATATCTGAAGGACAATGAGGAAACAGCTGGTTGATGCATGGATAAGGGCTCTCAGCCCCCCTAGGGATCTCGATGGGCAGTATTTTTATTTTGCCTCCTGTGGTTTTACACTTAGTACTCAAGCAAAAGCCACCCTTGGCACCAGAGCTTGCTAAGCACCGAGCCGAAATTTTCTCGGCATTGACTTTGTCAGTTAACGATGCTGTTGAGCTCACTTCCATTAACATAAGTGGCATACCAAAGTACCCCAGCACAGTTCTTAAGAACATATGCTTTAGCGCAGGAAACGGCCTAAAATTTTTGAGCACTTTGTTGCCTTATTACCTTTTTTTTTTTCTGTCACAATCTTACAATGAACCAGTTTTCTTTGCATTTTTTCAAATAACAATTTTTCCATTCATTTCCATTAGTTGTGTCTCAACATACTTGTGAACCAAATTTTAGGTTTGTTCACACCATACTTGTATCCACTGAAAAACCTAATTTACTTCCGTTTTCACTGTTTTTTTTCTCTCTGTGAATGCTGACACATATTGACAATAACAATTTTTCTCATCACTCCCATACTTCACTTTGGCCCGCTACTAAGTTCTGAACAAAGTCACGTACTGAAACATCAAACTTGATTGGGATCAGACAGCAGTTCAATGCAATAAAAAATTTGATATACGGAACACACAATTTTTTCAATGGGTATCAAGACTTTTCTGACATAAGAAATGAATTGAAAATATAGCGCGATTTTTTGGGGGGAAGGGGGGGGGGGGAAGGGGGGGGTCAACTGCATAGCTTCAACACACCACTAAACCTCCCAAATTTGCTGCACAGCAACTTTCGATTAACAGATGAACAATCACTTAAGACTTTGCCCTATGCACTTACAATGCGGCACTCAATAGACAACTGGTTCGAAAGCCCTCAGAGGGCCTTTACAGGTATACCTCACACATACTCATTTTTGCACCTGTCTGCTGCAAGGATAGATATTTACAACCCTCTTAGCCGTGCAACTAGATTTTTCCGCTGAATAGTATGTTTTGCACGAAGAGGCGACACTTCCGCTAGATATACCGGCTTCCAAAACACGCTGCTGCTTTTCCTCGAAAGCCCTATTGTGTCGCACGGGCCATTCTCCTTGCCGAAAGCATGCGTCCATGGCGCCGTCCGCTCAGGCGTGACACCGGGAGAACTTCTCAGACAGGAATGCAACAAACACAGGAAGACCGAAGGAGGTTGGACGCGACTTAGAAAGAGGCAACGGCCGCCCTCCACACAAGGCACCTTCACTGACAACATTCCCTTGCATTTTTTCAGACTGGACTATTCTAAATGACAGGTGCGAGACCCAATAAAGTGAGCAGAGCGAACAAAGCGGTGAAAGTTAAGAGACAAATGATAAAAGTTTCCATACAAACAAAGGTATTTGCTCCCGGCCTTTGTGTTTCCCTCCTTTCACCATGAATGTGCGAGAGTTTAAAAATGCATTTTTAAAGTTTCTTCGCCTTCTTCTCAACAAGACTACAAAACTCGCTTCGCTTCCATTATCATGTCAGTGGATGAGAAGGCATGAGAGTAAAGGTACGAAGATTGAGCAGTTCAACATACACACAAGATACAGAATGCTTGAAATACCTTGTAGAAGCACTGCTACCACGCTTTAAGTTTAGGAATGCACCAAGTTCGAGTCTAAAACTTTTGTACTTTTTTTATTGCAATAGTTTTCAGCGCGTGTCCAAAAACTACTTTTTTTTTTTTTTTCTGGCACAGCTAAGAATTTGCCCTACATTTCCTGAGGAACGAGAAAGCAAGTCTTATCACACGAGAGGCAGCAAGTGAAACATCAATGATTACGGGAAAACTGATATCCCGTTTTCGCACCACTCGAGTGAGTGCACAGCTTGTAGCCACAACAAGTTTTTTTTTTCTCTTGAAGCGAGATATCCAGAGCATAGCTCACATTTGTCTTCTTTCTGACAAAGATGACTGAGGGTACTCGATATCAAGTCTCTGCTTGTAATCACCCCCACTGCACCCTCAGTCAGGCAGCAAGACGTATTGAATGTCTGGACAATCTCAATTTCAACATCTGAAAATACAGGACTCTTACTCCTTCAAGGCCAGACGCTGGGTTGTTCCACTGACAGCACAGACAAGCTTACACGTAAACATTTTCTGTTTTCAGCTTCAGCCGCTACTCGAAATGGAAGGTATGTAAAGTACGAGAAAGTTAAGATAGAGGGACTTCGCGGTGTACGTACACAAACATTTCCTTTGCTGTAGCCACATTTTGAAATGAATAATGTTCCCAGGCACTACGACTGACAGAAGTCATTTATAGGTTCTCACAAGATTGCAATGCTGCAAACAGCTTGGTTTTTGCTGGGCATATATTACAAAGTTTTACTTTTGTATCGCTTACAAGCCAACTTCCGGGAGGGGGAAAATTTGATATTCTAGCAATACGGATGTCATAACTGCGTAAGGAGCCAATGCTGTTCCCTCCTCATGTTTGCACATTACACCATGGTATAAGAAACATTAGTAGCTCCACTCTTGCACACTGGACAAGGTAAGACATGATAGACTCACAAGTTGCATCTGGCGGCTTCACGACAACATATCCCGCTGGTTCCGGATGGCCTGACTGCCACGCAAAGTTCCTCTTGTACTCAGCATGCAACTGCAATGACAGAAAGAAATGGAGGGAAGAGAACACACAATTGTTATGGGGTAATTCAGACTCAGTGCCCTGCACTTGAAGAAATTATTACAAATTTGCCTCTCTGACACTTGTGCCCATTTAGTGTTGAACACTAGCAATGCAAAGATCATTGGCCGGCAAACCAGTTCTCGTAAGTTCTTTTCGTAAAGACAACTAGCAGCCGTACTTTGTTACAACTCTCATAAATGGTCACATTGATGAGTCGCATTTTCATCAATGGTCGCATTGGTCGCATGAGACCATTCTCATCAGTGGTCGAATAGTCGCATTGATTGTAGGTTTAACGCGTCGACGCAACGGAGGCAATTAGATGCGCCGTAGTGGAGGGCTCTGGATTAATTTTGACCCCTGGGGATCCTAAACGTGTGCCGAAATCTTGTACACACGTTTTTGCTTTTTGCCTCCATCAGAACAATGATCGCATTCTGACTGCAATAGCAGCAATACAGAGCATGAATACGGAAAACACAATATGGAGCCTGACTGCAATAGGATCCCAATAGGATTCGTCACACTGGAACAACTAATGTGCCACAACATGACACCTGCTAGGCCAGCTACACTGCGCAACGAGCTAAATAAAATGTCCAGTATGACGCCACGAGCATACCCAACCAGAACAACTGAGCCCGCACATTTAAACGCATTTGTGAGCCCTGTCACACAATGTTTCACACGTCCCTCTATTAAAAGAAGTTGATGATCACTGCAACGAGTTTTTCATGTTACTCTGACTACGTCTTCAGTAGAAAGGTCTCCACTCAACGTATCTTTGTAGTCGAGTCACTACTGTACAAATGGCTATAATCCAGAGCGTGAAGTTGCGTGTTGTGCTAGTGTGTGTGAATCAATCACAAAACATCTGCAAGAGTTTTTGCAATTCTCAGCAGCCTCCACTTTTGAATTTGCATGACTTACTCGCCTTAGCATCGGAATCAAAAGATTTTCTTTGAAGCAACATGTTTCTGCAGACGCGCTCCACAATTAGCCATTCGTTTTAAAGCTTAAATGTCAATGCACCATGCGAGCTTTAAGGTGTCAGAACAATGCCCAACTGAAGGTGCATGCAACGTCGCTGGCACATATTTTTATTTGTAAATCTATAATTAAGTTAGAAGAAGTAGACAACGTAAACATTTGATAAAACTACGATCAAATAATTAGTGACGTTTTAGCAGCACGTATATCCCCCGTGAAAATGGAAAGAGCATTTCTAGAAAGAAATCATAATTTCCAGCTTCATTTCTGACTATATTATAGATTCTAGCTATAATCGACAGCTTCTAACTAGAAAAATTCTTAGTCTAGCTAGAGACGATTATTTCCAGCTTGCAGGTTTTTTTTACTTCTAGCTGGAGTGACGAATGCTAGCTGGCTGCCAGCCGGAACAAAATTTCAATCCAGCTAGACATGAGGGAGAAACTGAATTTCTAGCTAGAAATTCTGCCTATTTCTATCTAGAAGAAATTCGTGGTTCAATAATCCAGCTAGAAAAAATATTAGGTATTTATTTGGGTATACATATACGCTCCAGCTTAACTGGAGCTTAAAGAGTGCACCCAGCTCGCCTACAGTGAAACTTCGTGCAAACTAAGCGTTACTTTTTTTTTCTTTTCAGGGAAACAACTGCACACTGCGGCACGTTACGCAACGGGGCGTCTTCACGCAGCGGCTCGTTCATTATGCATACAAGCTAGCACCCCAGCTTCCTGCAAACACCGCAGTTCCCCACAAACGCAGCAACGTGAAAAAACGTTCCGCCCGGCTTTAACTATAGCAGTCGTTCGCCTTGGCCTACTCTCCGACGGGAAACTGCGCGAGCGGCAGGACGCAATTAATGCACCGACGGACGTGTCTACTTACTCAGCAGCTCATCAGAAAAACAAGGTCGCCAGATCCGCCCGACGAAGATCGAGACCGGTGCAACGGCGCCGCAGCAAAAGCAGGCAAAAGAGAAAACTCGCTTTCGGTCCCGGAAACGGCAAGTGTGGCGTGCTCTACTGGCGGCGCCAGCTAGTGCACCGTCCGGATTTAAACGCCACTGCGGCCGCGTTAAGAAAACAGAACCACGCAAAGCATAAACACGGGCGGCGGTGGGGAATAACGCCGCGCGCGCTGTCTGAATGCGCTGTCTTCCGCACCGGATTCGTTTCAACGTTACCATTTGACGCTGGCGGTCTGGTTCGAGATCCGAACGAGAAGGCGGCGGGAGCCGTCGAGTTTTTCAAGCGACGACGGATGCGGCGGACATTGTTACGAAACAGAGCGGACACACCACCACCCGCTCCTCCGCTCTCGCCGTCCTTCGCGCTGCCGTGGAAACGGACCGTCCGAAACGTGAAAAAAGAAACATTGCGCGGATGGATCGTTGGCGTTCGCTCACCGGCGCTGTTGACGACGATACGTCCCACGCCCTTGGATTTAGACATCCGGGTTCACGATGATTTCGACGGGCCGAATGAAGCGAGTTTCACACGAACAAATGAAAAACTGAGTGCCATATGGGCCTCGTGGGTGGGTCGGCGTGGACGGCGTGCTCTCTCCTTGAGGACGCGACGGCGTTTCACGTTTTGCCGTACGGATGGCGCCACTTGTCCAGCTTGGGACCCGGTCGCTTTTGGCGGGCGGTACGAACACAGCATTTTTCTTGGGGTGACTGCTTATCCTCTTAGTTCCAAATTGTGGATTCTCATCATACTACTCTATTTTCCCCGGAGACTTAAATCTTGCTTTAATCGCCTAGGAATTGATCGAACACGCGTGGTTTTATTTCGGGCTCATATAAGCTGGGCTCGTTCGATCCTCGCAACTTCCAGTTCCAAGATTATTTTCTACCGTGGCGCGGCCAGAGTTTGAACAAGCACCGATTTCCCGGACCTTCCTGTTTGTTTTTTTTTTTTTATCGGCGAGCTTGTTGTTAAAAAAAGTGGCACGTTGGTCGAAATTTCCGACAGAACACGTGTCCAGAACACGCTTTGCGGCAAAGCCAGCTTTCTTGCGACAGCTCCGTAGCTTTCAACCAATGTGGATATCCTGGAAAAACTCGTGCGTAATTTACCACAAAGACGACTTTATCATTGCGCCAAGTTCATTTACTTGTCCCAGTTAGTTCACAGTGAAGTTGTTTCAAACGTTGGAGAATTCCCGTCTGATGTATACGTGCCTCTGCAGAAGATTGTATGGTGTTGCAGAAAGCGGCTCAGAGCCCCGTATGAGAGGTCGTCGATTCTCATCAAAGCTCCTCCCCTTTAAAAACAAACGGCCTTTCGAAATGATCTCTGCATTCCTCAGACTTGATTATCTGTTAATTGCAAGACTTGTTAACTAAAATTTGTTCTTGTATTGTTAAAGATATTTGTAAATAAAAGATTTAATAAGGGATAACTAGCTAGAAGAGGCCGTTTTCTGCTGCGCTTTTGTCCCTCTTAGTAATGGCTTTCCTCCTTTTGCAAAGAGTACTACGACGTCCGCTAGGCGCTTTAGCTCTTGCACGCGTTTGTGTGTGTCACAGGGTGTGTCACGGTGTGTGCGCTCGTGCGTGCGTGTGTGTAAACCTGTTTGGCGAATTGACAATAACCCACAAAACTGGAATAGAAATCGTGTTTATTCTCAGCATGAATTTCACAAAGTTGCAATATAGAAACACAGGTTACAAGCAAAAAAAAGGTTACAGCTAGTTTACAAGCTTACAAGTAGATGAGAGACAATGCCAACTGGAAGCGATATTTCTTTGTTCTGTCTAACCCCAGTTGAGATAAAAACTGCCATGTCAGCCTTCCAATAGGAAGTGACGGGGGGGTCTGACATTGTGCTGGGGGCCGCAGAATTCCTACCCCTGGCCTCGGCGATACATCACTTTCTAGGTCACCCCGAACAAACTTCGACCCTTTGTCATAGGATAGAGTTCGGCGCGAAACTGTAGGCTACATACACGATTCTTACATTTTAAGACTGTGCTTCTAAATAATTCAGCGAATAGAGAGAACAGGGAGAGAATAATTTGCGTACTTTTGGCGTACAACGATGGATCAGAAACAGTCCCGCCGCAGAAAATGTAAATCAAATGTAAATGTCAACAGAAAATGTAAAGCCAAGGGCTGTAAATAACATAGCTAAAACTATTTTCTATAATTTTACAGTCATCACAAATCTTGCGTCCTTCTTATAGTAGACAAATTGTCTCCCCCAGCCCCCTTCCCCCCTTGTGTACGCCTATGGCTGTAACTCGTCCTTTTATCAGAACAACAAATTTCATTGCGAACGTTTGACATCTCGGACGACTCCATAACCGCGGGGATGTTGCATCTCAGCCCGTATCATGGATAATAAAAAGTCGCAGTATTAATGCAAATGCCACGAAACCGCCGCTCCTAAGCTATTCCAGAAGCATAATCAGATTCGGCAAAGCCACCGTGAAACGAACAGCCCCATGCTTGCCTACTATAGGATAAAACTCTAGTCCCTCCGAGTTTTCATTTAGCTAATTGTTAAGAAATACGATACATTTCAAATTAAAAACAATCATGTTTTGTTTCTTACACTCGATTTGTCTCGCACTTGTTCCGACAGCGCCCTCGCAATATGCTCGTAAATGAGGTACTATTGCCAAATTTCAATTACAAGTGCATTTAGTATTTAATTCTGCAATGCATTTTAATTGGTATTTAACCGCTTTACTCTTAAATCATGTGAGCGGAGCTAAATGTCAATTTTGTTTCTCGCATAATTGTTATTTCTGGGATGAAGTTCCTCTAATTTTTTTTTCTCCCTTCTTCCTCTCTTGCAATCTGCGTGCTGCAATGTTTTCAGATTTTTAGTAAATCCCCATTTATCGGGTAACTTACTCAAAATTAAATCAGCGACAGCGGTGATTACGTTTATAAATCGAATAAAAATCAGTCGCATGCCAACGCACCCTTAGTACGTCATCAACACAATGTATGTCTCGCGAAGTGAGTATCTTACGCAGTATATACATAAAAAAAGATTTGTGCGCAGCTGCGTAAGCCCTCAGTTACGAGTGGCACGTAAAATTCGGGTTCGCAGTCGCGAAGTGCTTGCTCAAAATACAGAGAAGGGACGCGTACTCAAAAACTTAGCATTAAAATGGTGATCCAAGACTTCCTAATAGAAACCCACGGGCAGAATTACTTGTTTGTGGTTTAAAAAACCAGCTACACATCATGACTCGGCCGTTGTTACTGCGAGCGAGAAGAATAAAACACGTGTACACGTGTAGTTAATGGCTCGACCATTATTTAAATGGTCGAGTGTGCTATTTAGGCACACTCGAGCTGATCGATACTACCAGACGTACGGTGCACTGCACTGAACCGGTCTGGTGTGATGGCTGAATGCTTTGCGCTTAACGCTTTCATTTCAAGCAAGTTTTGGTGTGCGTGTGTATATGCGAGCGTGTCTGTGGTCGCGTGGGAAGTGTGTGGGCGTGTGTGTCATTTCTGTGTGTGCGCATGTGTGTGCGTGAATGAGTGTGCGCGAAAAGGGAATTAAGAACGTCAGTTCAAATATGTCACATAACCAACGAGTTTCAATGACAATCATGAGAGATCGCTTTTTCTCCTCTCCTTTTCTTCCTTTCACGCCGCTTCACAATTCATAATTTCACGCAAAAAAAAAAAAAAGACAGAAACTATATACTACAGCTCTACGCCTTTTTTGGTGTTGACTGTTGGCTCGCCTTTCTCTCCTTTTATGCAGGGTATCCCAACTATCATGCACCAAGACTTTTTTTGAAAAAAACAGCAATAGCGTTCCTCGTACAAAACTTAGCGAATAATGTTTCTGGTACAGTGGTGTAGCGGCCAGTATTTCTTTTCGTTAATGCGATTCAATTTATTAACTCTAATTAATTATCTCACTTGGGAATTACCGTCCTAATCAGTGTCAATGAGTGTAGGTACTCACGAGAGGCATCTAACTACGGTATTTTCAGCAACGAACTAATTGCGTGATATATATATAATATATGATATTATTTATATTATATATATATATATATATATATATATATAATATATATATATAAATATATAGATATGATATATATATATATACTAATAATATATATTATATATATCACCAGCGCGCCCCAAGGGTGCCCGCAAGAAGGACTTCTCATCCTCCTTCCCGATCAATGTGCTACCTAATTGCTTTGTTTTTCAACTCAAAAGACGTTGGAGCAGTGCCAGTTCCGCCATAGTTTTTTATTCCACTCGACAAAGATCCTCCCTGGTCCCACTTTCCACTGAACAATCCTGTCGACGCAAAGGAACATCAATACTGAGCTTGCTGACCCGTGAGGCAGCTTCGTCCTTGATGGTGTGTTCCAAGTACTTCCCGAGTCCCGCCTTACGTACGATTGCGAGCAGTGTACACGTTCACGAAAGCAACCTTCCGTGGCACCTTCTATTGTGCCTCCAGTCTTGCACAGCTGTTCGAGATCCCTGTCATCCCTTCCGTTGTTTTGATACTTACACCATTGCGTTGTTTTCTTTTTTTTCTTTTTCTGACCTTCCTGGTCCAGTTCCTGTTTCCCCTTATAGCCACACCTCGCGGCTGCCCGCACTAAGCGTCGCTTCCAGGAACTACCATATCTCCTTAGGCTCGGCTTTGTTGCTGTACACGTAAGCTTCGCAGGCAGAGCAGCCTTCACAGAGCAAGGCGTGTCCGGTGGGACACGCAGCAAGATAACCGTTTTTTTTAAATTAAATTTGACTTCCAAACCGAGAGCTGACTGATTTCCAAATACATATTCTCTTTTTGTGCGAGACATAATTTCACGCTAACTGGTCCTCGAACATGTCCGTAAATAACTTACACAGGTGGAGACGCACCGATCCAGGCGGTGTCTTGCGACAACAGCATTCAAACGAATGAATTCGCTCTTAGGAGACGCGCAAGCTTACTTCGATTTTTGAAGCGAAGCTTTCTATGCCCCACTGATGGCGTTCGATGTCCCACCAAACGTACTGCAGGCAGGGCCGGAGTGGGGGCTAAGGGGTCTGCAGCCCCGGGCCCCAACTTTCAGAGGCTCCACTCGGCTATTAAAAAAAAACTCTGGTTCATTCCTCTGTCATGGGAATCGGTAAAGCACGAAAGTGAAATGTGCAGCAAAATCTGCCGCTGAGCGTGATTTACGGGTCGGCGGCTGTCTTGTGGGTGTGCTTGGAGAGCGACGTCCTGCTGGCGGGTCGCTTCGGCAAAGGTGTACTGGCGTCATTACCATGACGGACATGACGTCAGTGAAATCTTGGTGTATCCCAGAATAAAACACTTTCGTGTTAAAATATAAAACCCGAAAACGAACAACCCTAAGTATAACGTATTCTTTAGTACTAAAGGTCACTTCCCCGCAAGAAGACCCTTTGTGCAGGGGTGCACCCTTTACAGGCCACTTCTTCGTTGTACCGGCGTCATTTCCGTTACGGATATGACATCAGTGAAATCTTCGTGTATCCCGGAATAAAACACTTTCGGGGTAAAAAAATTGCGGAGTGCGCTTGCTTCCCAAGCTGGAATCGAAAACCGACGGTCACCCGCCGCGGTGGCTCAGTGGCTAAGGCATTGCGCTGCTGAGCACGAGGTCGCGGGTTCGATTCCCGGCCGCGGCGGCCGCTTTTCTGATGGAGGCGAAAAGCAAAAACGCCCGTGTGTACGAGATTTCGGCGCATGTTAAAGATCCCCAGGTGGTCAAAATTAATCCAGAGCCCTCCACTACAGCGCGCCTCATCGCCTGCTTTGCGTCGGCGCGTTAAACCCTACAATCAATCAATCAATCAATCAATCAATCAATCAATCAATCAATCAATCAATCAATCAATCAATCAATCAATCAAACCGACGGCCATCGCCTCAACGTCAACTTGATAAGGAAGCTAACTGCAGTGGGTGAGGACAAGCACACAGCCAGCACAGCGGTGCTGTGGTCACCTTATTGGTGGTGATCGCATTGCGTTTATTCCGCCAAAAGCTCCGAGCTTGGTCCCGGTCTTTTTGGCACGCGAACATTTAGGTACACTGGGTTTTCGCTACAAAGAGAAATTGAGGCATACAAATATTTTACGAATTCCTGGATAACACTAAACATTCTGATCACTTATTAGACCATCTTTGAAATATGTGTCAGTTATCTGCATCCTCATTACGATTACCTCAGCAATTTACTTGAATCTGTGCAGAACCGGGCGGCAGGGTTAATCCTATAATCTTATTCCCGCCATCAAAACGCATCTGCCCTAAAGCATAACTTAACTTCACACCACACACCGTGGGCAGAAAATATAAAGGACTTGTTTTTTTTTCTATTTGTGTTTTCCACCGCGCTCTTCATTTTCGTAGCTACATTTCGAACTGCCAGTCATGTTTCTTCCCGACTCTACCACTCTTGTAAAATCTGAACCAATTTTTCACAAAACGAAAAAATACCAAAATTCACGTCTTGTCCTGAGCACTGCAGAGTGGAAACACATTGCCAGAAAACATCGTCTCTGCAAAAACTTACAATCTTTTCGAACAGCGCTATTTCATATTTTCAAGATGAGTACCTTACACGAGTAGAACTTGGCTTTGTGAATTTCAAACCCAGTGTTAAATGTTCCTTTATTGCCTTGTTAATGTTATGACTTTAGCAATCTGGAAATCAAGTGTATTTAATGCTGCCTTGTCTCTTTTAAACACATTTTGTGTCGTTTTTTATTGCCGATGGCAACTCCCGAGTGTGAAAAATTGTATTTTGCCTTGCATGTGTATATTTTCTAACCATGTTTTTGTTTCTATTCTGATCCTATCTATATTGTACGTCCAATTTTTCCTTTTCTGATTCCCCCCTCCTTATGTAATGCCGTTCGGGGCCATTTGAGTATCTAAATAAATAAATAAATAAAGTAATTAAACCGAAGGGGACGTTCAATTCAGTGTAAAACCTAGCGGGATAATAAACGCAAAATGCGTAATTGGTTAATTAAAAAGAATGTTTTGTTCATATAACAGTAAAATAATGCTTTGTTCCTATTACAATGATGATAATTTTATCGCAAACCTCAAAGGAAGATGAAACATGCAAAGATAAAACATCAAGATAATGCATGCAAATCAGTGCCTACTTTTTAGCCACTTTCCAGCAATTTTTCTATGACGTCATAAAATTCTTGATTGTGCGATTGGCGGACGCCGACCAAAGCTAACTCAAAGTAAGATTACTGGGCGGATGTAGTGGGGCCTCCAGTTCTCTTTGATTGTATCAGCCTGAAACCGGACGTGCACCTAACACACCAATAGCTATGGTTTTAGTGTTGGCCAAAATTACGTCCCTCCTGCCGGTATCACGTCACTGCATCGCAAAATTTGCAAGTTTCTCAATCTTTCTGCATTTTGCTTTGGTTAAAAGAAGCACTTCGTGGCTGTAATGTAGCTGGCGGAGTTACAAACGGCTGGTTCTTTCAAACTGAACAGAGCTGAATTTGTCTTCATGATCCCTTTAAGCAAAGCCTCATACGGGCTCCGAAATCTCGGGTACCTCAGTCTCTGCAAGTAATATCAGTGTATAGTGCTTCTCAAGAAAGTTAATTGCGGTGACAACATTTTCAATCAATCTAGTCGGTAATTGGAAGCGTAGTAGGGTGATCTAGACTTGACTTTTTAAAGCCAAGCTTTTTAACTTCTACCCCCAAAGGGTTCTGTCGCAACCGTTGGTGTCAACAGAAAACTCCCCTGAACAAATAAAAAGTTCCTGGCACCACCGGGAAACGAACCTGGAACGAACTGAGAAATAGAGCGAGAGCCCTTTGTCTTAACGATTGAGCTACGAGCCCAAGCGGAGACGGAGGAGACAGACGGTGCACTCATCACCGATAAGATATGCGGGCTTACCCCCTGCGTTTTCGCTGTATACCACGTAATAGCGTCACGCGACCTCTTGCGCCGCTGTGCGCTCTGCCACGGCACTCGTCGGCCGTGTGCGTGCCTTGCGCATGCGCTAGGCGTTATAAAAATAAAAGGAAACTCACACGAACTCATGACATCACACTTCTCCTCCGTCTCTGCTGCCATCTCGTCGCCTCCGTCGGCGGCGGCAGAGACGGTGGAGAAGTGAGATCGTCTAACACCGGGTTTTAGCTTCCTTTAATTTTATAAAAAAAAGGTTTCCACTTAAGTACTTCACCAACACAACTCAACCACCAACGTTCATGAAACATGCATTGATTTAACCTTAGGAAAGAATATCTCTTTGAAGTAATAAAGGGTGTTGTTAAGTGCATTTCACTTGTCTCTGGTTTCACTCTTTGTAGAGCCACGTGTGTGCATTCAAGTGACGTCGCATGGGCAATCGTTGTGGGTGTTGTTTGCAGCTTCGCTTTCCAGCTACCTTCGCAGGGTGGATTGGCGCACATTTTTTAGGGGCGAAGCTCCTTAGGGCGTGGGTCTGTCCATCCTCGACGTATGTATGTAGCCACCTCTAGTTTAGTTCTTGGATTGTTTACTAGATGGCGTGGCTACCTCTAGTTTAGTTCTTGGATTGTTTACTAGATGGCGGTACTTGTATATGATGAAAAGATGCGCTTGGATTGTTTACTAGATGGCGTGGCTACCTCTAGTTTAGTTCTTGGATTGTTTACTAGATGGCGGGGAGCGTTGTAATAAAATCCGTTCGCTGTTGGCGCGCGCTCGGAGTCGCCCGATGGATAAGGCTGCAGATGTGCGAGCCCGCGAGGCAGAAGCGCTCCGTGAAGCTGCGCGACGCCGCCGCCAAGATCCTGCCGTACGAGAGCGGGAGCCGAAGCGTGTCGTCTGGCTGCGCGACGACGCCGCCAGATCCCAGCGTCGAGAACGAGAGGCCCAAGCGTCACCGGCAACGGCGCGAGGACCCTGCCGTACGCGAAGCGGCACGGCTGCGGCGCGAAGAGGATCTCCAAAACGTCAGAGAACGGGAAGCGGCGAGAAAGCGCGCGTATCGGCAGGCAGACCCCGATGCAGTGAGAGCTCGTGAGGCTGTCTGCAAAACGCATCAGGCGAAGCTCAGCCCCAAGGTGCCGACGCGCAGGTTTAAGCGAGACTTTCTAGACGTTACGTCGGACACAGATGTAGTGGGCGAACTTTCACTGAAGAGTCACGGTTTACCGAGTGATTTCCCCTCAGGAGCTTCGCCCACTCATCATCATTCACCCCGTGGATATGCTGTGAATTTTTTTCTCTGAACTGGTTCAGTTGTTTCAGTAGAGCTGCAGTTGTTAGGGCCGAAGCGCGAGAGGCCAAATAAAAATGTTAGAAAAAGTATTCGTGTAACAAACTGTAAGACCGAGCACTCCTTTTCAAAGCTGGTCCCTAATAAAAACGGCTTGCGCTCCAGTCTCAGCGAGAGGAAGTGGAATTTTTAGGCATCGTGAAGTAATATGAGAATTTGCTAGTTTGGAAGTCCACAAGATGTCCTTTTAAGTGTTGTATATGTCCAGGCTCTAGCTCATTGCTAATTTCTCTCATTTGCTGGTTTTTGATCAATGCGCACAATGAAGTCATTTTTTGTCCCCATTTTGTCACGAGTGATGGACTTTGAGTCCAACATTATGGCGTTTCCGCGTTGTATTGAAAGCAAACACTGATTAAAACGTGCAATCTTATATATGACTTGTATGGTGATTTCAATGTTTGAAAGTTGCCCCTGTAGATACGTTTTGTTTAATTTTGTGCGTTTATATTTTGAAGTTTGAGTGCTGAACGAAAAGTTTGTTCTTTTGAAGAAAATGCCCTTTTGTTCTTTGGTGTATCCTGAGTGCCGATGCGGCACTTCAATTACTCATAAATCTATGATGCATTGACGAATAAAGCAGACAAGCGTGTACATCAGATAAGTCGTTCAACAATATTACAAAAGAAGCTAAAAAATCGGTTTCTCGAACGCGTAAAAATTATGCTTATTTTACCCCTGAACAGCTAGAGTAACATGTGAGTTTCTCAGTCTCGAGCCAGTAATCATCATTATCATAGTCGTCGTCCTTAGTGCCTCAAGGACGCTTTTAGCCCCGGGCCCCCAGGTATCTTAATCAGGCACTGACTGCAGGAAATCCAGCTTGTCACAACGGGCTTCACAAAAACGATGATGATGATAAGCGAAGGCACATCAAGCGCCTCAAAGAAAAAAAAAACGCTTCCCATGGTCGTAACCAAACCGGGGCCCCTCGCGTTTAAAGCAAAACGTCTGTCCGATTGCGCGGTTCCAACAACCTCAAAGCAGTTTAGATTTTGAACTGACTTTGACTCAGGTTGTATGGGAGAAAGCTTTGCGTTTTAACCATCCTTTAAACAGCAGCCGTAAGTACCACGAAGGCCGTTCTCTCAAGCACCCTGGACGGCAGGTGTGCCGGCGTAAGCCCCTATCCCCGGACACTGCACTGGCCTTCCCGGCTGAAGGGCCGAACAATGGAAGCTTCATCGAGTATAATTGGCACCCCAGAGACTAGATGACGATTACAACATAACTCAAGTTCTTTTTTATCGACGGTTCAGATGACCCAATCACTGGACGGGCGGGTGCTGCTTTGATGTGTCCCGAACGCGATGAAAAGCGCTAGAGACATCTTTACGACAACATGACACCCGAGATGGCCGCGCTAACAACCGCCTGTTCAACAGGCTGTTTAACGGCTAGAGAAGCAATACCGGCTCAAAGAACCGATTATCATCGCAAGCGCTATCAACGTTATACACCGGGTCGTCTTGGATATCCGGCAACGAGTTACGCTGCAGGCCCGAGGACGTCTCGTGACCTTTTTATGCATCCCGGCCCACGCGGACACCTTGGGCAACGACGAGGCATACGCACTTGCGCAACAAGCAGCAAAGAAACCATCAACTGGGCGCGAAGTTGCATCAAGCGGACTCCAGCCCCCTCGTCTGTCCCTAACAACCCCTGAACTTCCTTTTGCTATAGCGTGATTACCGGAACCTTAAGACTAGTCGGCTGGTTAGGACTACAAAAATACAGCCGGGCGACCTGAGTTTATTTTTAACATAGAGTTCTATACCCGTCTCAGAATGAAAAATAAGTAGGGCTACGTGCCGTTCTAAGTGTGAAACGGCTCGGCATTCCTCCCCATTGGCCAAGAAAATTGCCCACTATCATTCATAAAATTCCGACTGCGTCCACCAGGATACCCCTTCCCGCACTATAAAATGTGGTTTTTAATGATGCCAACTAGTCACATTTGTCGGCCAATAACAGCACACGTACTGTTTAACTTCTCTTGCCCTGCCGATTACCAAAAACGCAGCCGTAAAGCAGCTGGAATAATCAGCCCAACGAGCCTTTCCAAGCGTGCCGAATCCAAGCTGTGAACGGCGTCCGTTCACCGCTCTACAGTGCTTCCTCAAAACACCAGGCCTCCACCGCTTACTTGCTACCCCACAAAGACCACTATTATCAACACGAAAGTGTTTTATTCCCGGATACACCATGATTTCTGCGACCTACCCGTCACGGAAGTGATGCCAGTACAACGAAGCAAGCGGCCTGTAAAGGGTGTACCCCTGCACCCAGGATCTTCTTGCGGGGAAGCAACCTTTAGTAATAACGAGTACGTTACACTTAGGGATGTTCGTTTTCGGCTTTTATATTTTAACACGAAAGGGTTTTATGCCGCGATACCCCAAGGTTTCGCTGATGTCATATCCGTCACGGGAATGACGCCAGTACACCTTTGCCGAAGCGACCCGCCAGCAGGACGTCGCTCGCCAAGCCCACCCACAAGACAGCCGCCTACCCGCAAATCATGCACAGCTGCAGATTTCGCTGCACAGTTCACTTTTGTGTGTTACTGATTCCCATGACAGAGGAATCAACCACAGTTTTTATTATATTTTCTCAGTCCCCACAATCTTTGCCCTAAACACCGAACTCCGCCAAAGCGTACCATAACATCTCTCTAAATAAACATGCACGTTACCCCACAAAAGATGGCGCGCTAGCAGTGCGAACGCCAACTAAGAGCTTTGTGGGGAAGTATACAGAAAATGATGGGGTATGCGTGGTCTGCGGAAAAGAAACAGAAACTATGCGGCACATAGTGTTAGAATGCGACGGTATCCATCCAAATCTACATGAAGGGAAATATTCGGCTTCCAGAAGCCCTAGGATTTAGGGTTAGCATAGAGGGAGTTAACTTAAAGGCTGTCGAGTCAACGAGAAAAAGATTAGAATTCTGCTGGACGAAAACCAGAGAGGGAGAATAATGTCTAGGACGGCTGCCACCTGCAGCAGAAAAAAAAAAGTATTTTGTGCCTGCCTCCGGGCAGCGCTAGTATTAAACGGGAGTATAAAACATAGATATATCAGTTTTTATTCTTAGTAAGTGGCACGTCATCACCCCGTTTCCAAAGGGATAACCACTATCAATCAATCAATCAATCAATCAATCAATCAATCAATCAATCAATCAATCAATCAATCAATCAATCAATCAATCATCAATCAATCAAATCAATCAATCAATCAATCGCGGGGGTGCGTGCCTGCCTGTCTTATCTTAGGCCAAACGTTACGCTTCGACCTCTAACCAACCGGTACCAGCAGTGTGGCGTACGTAGCTCGGCGTTATGACTGCGCAACGTTTCTTCCTATGCTTAGAGCTAACGAGGACGATTGGCCAAAGCTCCCAGTCGTATCAAAGGAGAGAAGAATAAAAGGACGCAAAGGGAAAGGATTATGATTATGATAATGAGAAGACTCGTTCGGCATCGGAGACTGGTGCTTTCGCATTAACGGTATCATAAGAACTGGTAGGGGTAAGGTAAATAATGGCACGTCCTGGTCTTTCAAAAATTGCAGAAGGCACGTTTTGGTGAGCGTTAAGCCTCGTGGAAGGGTCGAAATCTTCGGTGACTGTCACATTTGTTCGCTGGAAAAACTGTGACCGGGAGGCCATCATTGCAGTTTTGAGTCACTCGGCCCAGAAATTTTCTGTAAAAACCACTTCACTGCAGGCATGTCCATGCTGAGGGAATGCCAACTTTAGTATGGAATGGGGTTGTGCGCAAATGAAAATAACTCTGTAACAGCATTTCAACACAAAAACTTGTGAGCGTTGTTACTTGTAAACAAAATTACCTCACTTGAATTATTCCCCTCCTGAGAATTCGGCAAAAAGATTATTGTAAACTACTTCCATTAGATCTTTCACATACAAGATTTACAGCGGCTCAGTTTTGCGAAAGGAGTGGCACAAAAGCGGGATTGTTTGTGGCTGTGGGAATCTGTTAGTTGCAAGTACATTTTTAGGGGCGAAGCACTTTAGGGGCTCGGGCTGTCGGTGTCTCTTGTCGTCGTCTCATGTCGTCACGGTAAATCAAATTGTCGAATGATGGTCGAAAAAACAAGTGTATTATGAATTATATTTTAAAAAATGAAAATGCAGGAATAATCACGATTGAATTGCATTGATAACAGAAATTTGTTAAATTCTGTCTCAAAATTAGTTTTCAAACGCCAGGTTTTCTTCTGTAAAGCATACTTCTTAGCATGCTTCGGCGTGTGACACGAAGACAACTTACGGCCAGTTTGTATCTCATTTAATTGCCTAATTAAATACGGTTCAACGCGAGAGACAGCCCCACCGCCTCAGCAAGCGCGCGATTGCTCCTCCAACCAGCGCTTCTCTGGTGCCCAATCAGCGCGCGCCGTTGGCAAGAGAGAGACTTACAATCTTTAAATACACTATACACTATACACTTTCCCCAGGTTTCACGTTAGTGAAGGTGGCGCGGTATTTTTTATGCGTTTTTATTCGGATTAACGAAAATCGAATGAGGGTATTTTTTTTGGATAAAATACGGCAAAATATTAGCGAAAAGTTTGCATGCGGAACCTAATATATCTGATTTCATCTGTTTTATTAGACCTCAAAAGCGTGCTGTCCGTGCTGCTGTCCAAGCATTTGTGCTCCTTTGCATATGCATATGTTATCGCGCATCATATAGCTGCCTTGGGTGCTGTTTGATCTGCTGACTTTCCTTTACCTCCTCTGCCGTCCCTCCTGAATATTCACAGACAGACAGACAGACAGACAGACAGACAGACAGACAGACAGACAGACAGACAGACAGACAGACAGACAGACAGACAGACAGACAGACAGACAGACAGACAGATTAACGTATATGTAGCTAGGAAAGACTATCGTCTTTAAAAAGTATAGGAAAGCTATGCACTCATATATTGAAAGGCTAATAAGACGAGAGTACAGCCGAATACGCGTGTGGGCAGGCGATGGGAAGCGGCTTTGGCTTCTCAGCCCAACAATATAAGCAACTCAGCCGATCAATCAAACGACGAATCTGGTTCTATTAGCCTATCAATCAATCAATAAATCAACCAGATTGGTTGATTGAACCAGATATGTTGATTGATTGATTGATTGATTGATTGATTGATTGATTGATTGATTGATTGATTGATTGATTGATTGATTGATTGATTGATGTTGATTGATTGATTGATTGATGATGATGATGATTGATGACTGACTGACTGACTGGCTAAATATTGGGTTGATCGGCTGAGCGTTGGATTGTCGGGTCGATCAGTCAGTCAGAGCGAATCCTTTGGCATTTGAACGCATGAATACACCGTGGTTAAGGTATGGTTAAGCCACCATAGTTAAGGACGTGCGAGACCCACAACCTCCTCCGCTCTTTCGGGCCCTTGACTCCCGGTGCTTCGTGCCCGTCCTGCCCTCCCTTTGTTCCAGCGCCCCAAGGACGCAGGGCGCCACAGCTACGCGTCCCCGAATGCGGCGTGCTGGGCACGGACAGAGGAGCGGCGGCAGACACGCAACGCTAGCCCATCGATTCCGCCACTCGAAACAGAGAGCCGGCGCCTGCAGCCACGCACGTCTGTTTGCGCGTGGTATTATGGGGTCGCGGCGGCCAGCGTCCCCTCCGGAGCCCCGAGACTACCGCCTCCGCGGCGGCCGCAAAAAAAACGTGCGCAGACTCGCGAACATCGCGCGACGCCAGCTGCCGCCTCGCTGCTTACGGGGCTCTCTTGCGAGGTGTGAGGGGGCTTACAAACGGCGTCATTATTGGAGAATTATTAACGCTGGATCCCAGATGGTTCCGCACCATTGAGGGCCAGTCCCAAACAAAGGAGGCAATTTTCTGATATAATAAGGGGTTCGAACAATATCGCTTATGGGATTCGTATATCATCTATGCGAATATTAAAAAAAAAAGATTGGTTAACTACTTGAAATAAAAGGCGCGCGAACATTAAAACTTAGACCGGGAATCGGACACGAACAGTGAAAATTGAGTGCGGATTGAACCGAATATTTGCGAATACGAATAGTAAAAACTGACTGGCGAAACGAATGTCTTTCGAATACGGAGAAACGTAGCTAAAAAAAAACATAACTTGGGCAGTCAGTACTGAATGACCGATCTGAAAATGATATATCTAATAAGAAATTCGTATACCACAAAAAGAAAACGCTACAAAACAATTAGAAATTAGGACACGATGGCAGAGCAGTGGAAACAAAATTTGGCCTACATTGCCATCAGGAATGCAGGTTCCTCAAGATGGTGTGAACACCGGAAGTATGTTAGACTCGGTGCAGTCCCAGCAGTCATTCACCCCTGCCAGGCATGCTAGCGGCTGGTGCAACCAGTGCCGTACTTGAAGCATTGACAACGAATATTAACTTCTGGTTCCTCACTCACCCCGATATATTCACAATAAACTTCCTTTCTGATTATAAATTTCCACAAGTAGCGTTCCACTTAAACTGACACATACCAGAATTGGCAGACACTTGTTTGGCGCAGGGTTTACATGCGTTCGCCTTTTGTAGCGTGAGCTACACTGGCCGAGGTTGAGCAGTTTCGCGTGGCTCCTGGAGAGCCGTGCTGCGCATGCGCGAGGAGCAGTGACGTCTCCCGGCGCACAGCTGGCGCGCCGGAGCCGCCGCGGCGCTGGCTGGCTGGACTGGACTTGGATGGCATTGGATTGGATTGGATTGGATTGGATTGGATTGGATTGGGATTGGGTTGGGTTGGATTGGATTTAAAATCGTTTTAGCAGCAGTGAGCATGATAATAGGCTAATCCCAGGCAACCAGGAAACCTAAGAATAACCAGCTGAACCTTAGCTCACGCTACGTATATCCTGGCATAGCCGGGCTAAACCACTGCTAATTTTTTTGCACGGCTTAAACGGTGTGCAAAAAAAAAAAAAAAACACGCAGAGAGGCAAGCCGTGCGGCGAAGCTTTTAAGCTTGCAAGTAGTGCGGAAGATTCCTAAATTTGAATATTCCAGCACCTCAAATACTTTGAAACGAGAAAACTGCGCTGCGAATGAATCAAATAGCAAACACGATTCCCAAAGTGTTTGAAGTTTCTAATATTCGCACATCTCTACTGTAAATAACTAGGACAACCATTTTTGGAAGAGGTTCCCTCGAGCATTGCTAAAGGTATGCGAATAATTTATTCTCTACAATTATGTAACGAATGTAACGAATACTGGTCTTGAGCAATATCTCATTTGCTCATTTGTACCCACAGTGAGCCCTCCATAGTATGAACACCGGTAATTTACAGTCGCGATCTTCACGAGCACCGGTGCTCAGTATATTCACAACAGAAAAATGGGTTACCAAGGCGACCAATTTAGCCTGTAGCTCGCGCCATGGCCAGCGCAGAAGGCCCATAGGCATATCGAACACACACACGGCTGTCTTGTATCGTACATCCTGTTTTAACAGCGGGCACTATGGAATGGATCGTTATATATTTGCGCGGATATGTACTTCATCTTTTCAGCACGGTGATAACATTCTGATGAGTCAGAAGCTTTTAACATTTCACGCAGCGTGCGTCACGAAATTTATGTTGCCAAACAATAACGTGTTCCAGTTTAAAAGGACTGTCATTTCGACACAGCTAAGCGGTTGTAATAAATCTGTAGCGGGAAGTTAAACACCCCAACGCACAGTTCTACGGGACAGGTGTCCAATCTCCGGAGCCGTGAACGGGAGGACCGCGATAATCTTTTAAACACGAAATTCAGATTTCGCGGGTTTTACACGCCTAAGCTACAACTGTGCTATAAGGTGCGTCGTAGCGGAGGGCTTTGGATGAACTATGACCACGAGGGGATCTTTAACGTTCGCCGCAATCTCGACGCATGGGCGTACTCGCGTCCCGCCTCCATCAGAAAAATGGCTGCCGCAGACGGGATCGAACCCACGTCCTTGGGTCTCACCAGCACGACGCCTCGGCCACTGAGCCACCGCGGCCAGCATCTTTTCAATACAAAATCCCTGCGTACAACGATGCGGCAATAATTTATAGCACAGTTGCCTTTATGGTCCCACGCCGTAGGCGTTGAGCAAGCTAATTTTACGCGGCACCGCGCGAAACATTGTGCCCCGCGGACAAGGACATCGAGCATAACTAAAATTGCACTCGGCGTTTTCACGACGTGGGCTGGGTCCTGCCGAATAATGGGCGTCTGCGGGAGGAAAAATCGATGAAATTAGCCCGAGACTGGAAGCAATAGTGGTAATCGGCCATCTAGAGCCACGCGGCAAGGTCGCCCGAAAGGTCGCGGACGGCCAAAGGTGTAGCTGCTGCCCTGCCCGTTTGGGCGCAGCCTTTGTCAATCATTCACGAGGCAGGGCCTTGAGCTGGCCGCCTGAACTAAGCCTCACAGACTATCGTCTCCGAGTCGGAGATTGTTACGAACCATGGTCCCTGTGTGCCACTGTGAGGCAAGGAATCTCTCTAAGTATTGCTGTAGAAATTAGGCTCTGAAAAAGAAAGAGGTGTATAGATACAGGGTGATCAAAGTTAAGTCGACAGATTTTATTTTTTTTTAATTTGGAGATTAAATATACATGAAGACCACCTCTACAGTGAGGTTATGCACCCAGGGTGGCACAGAGTGAGGTGGAAAGTATTGATGTCGGTGGCTTAATCTAACTAAAATTGAATAACTAACTTTTTAATGGCTGCAGTGAGCAGGCATGTTTGTATTGCAAAGTTATACGCAGTCGTGTTTCTACGCGGTTTTATTTGGCAGAATTCTTCTAGCGCATCCGTACTCCGAGATATCGAACTGCGAAGTTTAATTGCCGTTCGCATGATTACGCATGCAAGGCCGTGGGGACGGCGCAAAGCTCTCCCTTTTGTTCTGTGTTTCGATAGCGGTTCTGAGTACTGCAGATTGCGATAACGCCAGCCAAGACTGAAAGGTTGCCAGTTATCACTTTTGCCTATGCCTCCACCCCGTTGTCAAACTAAATACCGTACACAGCAGGCACGTCACAAAAGGGAGGAGCTTTGCACCTGTCTTCGCTGCCTTGCATGCGTAATCATTCGAACGGCAGCTAAACTTCTCAGTTCTACATCTCGGAGTGCGGATGCGGTAGAAGAATTCTGCCAAATGAAACTGCGTAGAAACACGACTGCGTCTAACTTTTCAATACAAACATGCCTGCTTACTGTAGCCACTAAAAAGTTAATTATTCAATTTTAGTTAATTAAGCCACCCGATACCAACAGTTACCACCTCATTCTGTGTCCCTGGGAGCATAACCTCACTGTAGAGGTGGTCTTAACGTACATCTAAGCCCCAAATTAAAAAAAAAACCTGTCGACTTAACTTTGATCACCCTGTATACTATTTGAAAAAACTCGGACAACCTTCTGTCAAGGGACCTGGCGAAGAGAAGTTACTTGTTGAAACATTGACGCCGGGCGCATGTTTCCCCCTTGTCTAGTGGTTCTTTTTTTTCTGGCAAAGACACATTGCAAAATTGAATTGGGCAATACTATACGTCATCACAATGCAATAAAAGGTGACCTAAAACAATAGCCCGGTATATAGGCATAAAAAAGCCGTAAGATCACAGGGCTTCATCCATCCATGAAGGAGTAGTGAAAGTCGGAGTCCTTGTCTGTCGCGCCCGTCTCATCGATTTTGCACAAATCCGCACTGTACAAATGCCATTTGCGCTTAATCTTTCTCTAACTCTCACGGTTAAAAAACAAGGCCCAGCGCCACATGTAGGCCAGACTGTTCCGTATCCAAGGTCGCGCCTTGCGCTTCGACATCTGAAACACGTGGCCCCCTGTTATGGTCGAACCGTGTGTAAACGTCACCTTTCTTTGAATTTGGGGCTGGTTAAGCGATATTATCAATCACTTCGACGGATTACATCTGGGCGAACAAATTTGTTTTGTGCCGGCTTCGTTAGCCTTGCACTGTGAGCTGACGCTGAGCTGAGTGAGTGAGTGAGTGAGCTGAGTGCAAGTGAGTGATTGAGTGATGTGTTGAGTGAAGTGAGTGAGTGAGTGAGTGAGTGAGTGTGAGTGAGTGAGTGAGTGAGTGAGTGCGTGAGTGAGTGCTGTGAGTGAGTGCTGAGTGCAGTGACGTGAGTGAGTTAGTGAGGTGAGTGAGTGAGGCTTGAGTGATGGTCCAGTGCGGCGTGAGTGAGTGAACCTTCTTTCAAATTTGTACGCATGCAAGTAAAGGGGCATTAAAATGGGCTACATAGTAATTAAAAGGACCCGGGGTTCGTTAATTAACGTCCACATTAATCTCGTACGTATGGATTTGCTTAACCTTCATAAGAGTACTCGCTGTCAAGAATCGAACCAGCGCCGTCGTGTGTAGAAGCACATACTAAGCCAAGCCAAGCACAAGTTATAAAGCACCACCGCTGCCTGCAAACGGATTAATTAATTCTGTTTAGGCTGCGCACGTGCTGGCCTCGTACATAGCCTGCTAAAACAGTTGTATAAATTTACTTTTATGTTCTCTTTTGCGGCTAATTAAAACCCTACATTGTTTCGTCCTGTCTTTACTTTGGTTTTATTACCTGTATATGCCTTACTAGGCTCTTGTCGATTTTGTCATCGATAATTTAAATTATATTTATGTTGTCATTTGACGCCTTCTGAAAAGTAGTTATTAAAAGGATTTTTTGATGGCTTACCCCATGTTTGGTACGTCTATTTTGAAATGGAACACCATAATCTTTATTGTTTTTATTACCATCGGTATCATCATTGTCTGTAAACACTCATGCTTTCTCACTTTTAACTAGGTGAAATTTCTTTTTCGATACAACTAGAACCTCTAGAATGAAAGTAGGCGTCGTTGTTGAATATTTGTCTGAGCTGAGCGTCAAAGAGCGGTGCCGAACAAGAAATTATGGGGGTGTGGAAGAGCCAGTCCGCTTGGTAATGAACAAGGCTGCCCCCAGCTAAACCACCCGTGTCAGACCATCTTCAGAGAAAGAAAAAAAAGGTCCTATTTTATGTAGTAATTATTTGTCTGTTGATGTAAAATTGTCGAGGCGACTGGAGCGGCGCTTCAAAAGCAAGTCTTTGGAGCAGAGCTATAAGCAAGCTTCTACTCAGTGCCATCCAAGCAGGAAGTTGAGACGGAAAACTGTAGGTAATGTGACTTGCTAACGAGGGCAGCCTGTGTGATCTACATACAAAAAAGTAGGTGTGGTGGGGAACAGCGCAGAAGAACGTACAAAGCCTCCCTTGATATAGAAAAGGGGATTTAGGACAGAATGGCAGTGATACACAACATAAATGTGCCAGCGAGTCGAAGGAATAGTGTCATTATATTGGCTGAAACATTAAACCTTTCTTCCCTTTTTTACTCACTTTGTTTCGCTCTGCGAGCTCGAAAAGCGGGAATGCCCTTTCGAGCAACCATTACTTTGTTAGTCTAAATTAGACTAGATTCACTTTCAATTTTCTTCATAATAAAAACTCCTTAGTGCACTGACATCCGGCTGTAAGCCCGGATATCCCTGCGCAGTCACGTGATTGGCTCTTGCCGACCAGCTTCAAGCTTTCTATCACAGGTCTACGTCACACTATAAGCTTCATTGGCTGGCGTGAAAAACCGTAACTCGTGATGCTGTCAAACTCAGGACAAGCTTGGAGTAACAGAAGTTGCCGAAGCTCCACAACACAGAAAATAGAAAGAAAGAAAGAAGAAGAAAGAAAAAGAAAGAAAGAAAGAAAGAAGAAGAGAAAGAAGGAGGAGGGAGGGAGAGGGGAGGGAGGGAGGGAAACAGGGAACGAAAAGAATGATTTTCTTTTGATCACCTCTCTGATAAAAGACGTTTACTGCGTTCAGAAGTGCCCAACCATACACCGACCTTACCTTTTCTGCCCTCTCCACACACTTTCGAGATGAAAGTCGCATGCGCGAAACAAAGTTCAGTCGATGCCCTCTTTTGGGGTTACCAGAAGCGAAGCTCCCAGTTTTGTCCATTTCATGTCCGTTTCAAAGTGTCCATTTCGAGTGAACCCTAATCGACTGAGAGTGGACGACAAGAGCGTCTTTGCAAGCACAACTGCGTCACGAACAAAATGGACGCAAAATGGACATTTCTGAAACGGGCAGAACTTTGAATTCCGCCCCAAGTCGAAACTTCGCGTAACAGCAGCTCATCGCGCGAAATATCATAGAGCCATGAGAATGCGAAAACATAAGCGGCGGCGCGCGCGCGGGGCGTACAGCCGCCTGTGTCGTAAGGTCTTCTTGACTTGCAAAAATGATAGGGGGCCATTTGGGAAGCCCCCTTCACAGATGGGGATGTTGACACCCGGCACGTTTACAGATCGATGCGCTGGTGGGGCGAATGTCACCCACACGAACCAGTTTTACCCACGTCTTTCGTTTGTCGTTCGTCGTTTTTTTTCCCCCAAATGCTACTCAAGAAGTAGGCAAAAAAGTTCATGCCACGTGGCAAAGTTACTTTACGCACAATTGCCAAGTCGCGACAGAAAGAAAAGATGGAAGGAGTTTCGTGGAGCGCATCATGAAAGGAGTCCACGTACCTGCATTTAAAGGGACCCTGCAACAGGTTTTTCAACATTTTTTTTTGAAATCTTAAATGCTTGTATAACGTAGTCACCCAACACACCCAGTACTTATATTAGGGGGTCGCAAAGTACCCCAGCCAAAAATTGCTACTCTATGCCCATCAGATAACTTATAAACTCGCTCAAAAGATTTTTCCGTCTTTCCCGTCTTGACGCGCTTCGACGGATCGAATCACGTCACTAAGGCCATGTAGCGGCTGTTCGCCGGTTTTCATTCACTTGCAGTAATGAACGCTTTTCGATAGAAACTTGAAAAAAAAAGCCACAAAAACAAAGAAGAAACGCAAGGCGTATCTGCTACGACGAGGCACGCAGTGCCGCTCCGTGCGGGCGATAACTATAGCTTTCGCAGTGGTTCCACACGCGAAGAAAAGAGTGAAAGCGTTTATCGAAAGTGTTGCAGGGTCCCTTTAAGAAACGCCGTAACGGCATGTGACACAAGTCATGATCATACTTTGTAAATACCTAAAATCATATGTGTCCATCTTCATCATTATAATCATCATTGTCACCGCATTCATCTGGAGTAGCAAGCCAGGCAGCTGAGCTGACATCGCCGGTATCATTAAAGAATGTTCTCTCTCTCACTGCTCGTCTTGTCTGACCCACGATTTGGCGTTTTTGCGTCATGCGCTTGTAGAGCCTACGAGGAAACTATACGAGCCTGCTTACGGAGGGGAATCTATATATGCATTATGGAACAGAAGCGCGGAGCGGAAGATGAGAAAAGTGCGACGGGTTAGGGAATATCCGGAGGATCGAGTGCAATTGACGGAATAGGAGAGCTCGCACGGACTTACGGACGGACAGACGGACGGACACTCTTATGCGGGATGTTACCAATAAACGTGCTGTTGGTATTTATCGCGCGACCTTTTGTTGTACTCATTTATTTGGGCTGAATATGGCTGACCATCCAGAGCGCTCGTACAGTTAAACGATGGGAGGGGGGGGGGGGGTGTGCATTACAGGGTCATTACTTCGTCTTCGCAAAAATTTGAGGAGAATGCACATTTCCAATCAAAATCACTCGGACGCCGCCATTTTGGACTGTTGCACGCGCGTGCATAAAAAATGCGAAGAGAGTGACTTCTGAAATCATCTGCGCATGCTCGCAACAGTCCAGAAAGGGGGTGACGGAAAATTGGAGCTTAGACGTATACGAAAGCCTTCCTTCGCGTAGCCAACACTGAATCTAAGCATAAAAAATCGATGACATCTATGCACTTCTTATGATTTGTGAATGGGGAAAGCATCAATGTCCAATTTGACACCGCTGAATGCTCCATCAAGGCTTGCGCTGCGATGCAATGTTTTTAAATGTCGCTGCGGGCTATGTGTTCGAGAGTTTTTGAGTTAGCGTGTTGGGCTGTAGACGGCAAGCGTTTGTTTAGTATTATTGAGAATTGTACTGCCACGCAGAGCAGCCTGGCTCACTGGTAACTGTTGCGCCGCTGGGTGAGGTCAGTGCGTGAATTATTAATTACGTAGACAACGCCGCATTCTTCCTTTACCACGTGGCTCCGCGCATGCGCAGATATCGCCTAGCAGCGCCGTTCTTTTCGTGTGTTGTATTAGTGCGAATCCCACTCCACGGAAAGCTTTGAGCCCTTTCACTGCTTCCTATGCCAGCCGACGCCGTTTTTCGTCTTTTTTCGGTGGAATGGGCCATTTAACGCTTAACCCCGAAAGAGAACGCGTCAAACGGAGTTAAATTTGTGCTGCAGTACGCATATGCTACTTTAATGTGCCACGCCGCGATTGTTTCATGATAAAGTGCCACTCTCATTGCTCAATCAATCTTGGTGCATTACCCTGCGTGTCACAGATGCTACGCATTGCTTGAGCACTTGCGCCACCACCGCCGGGTTCGCGATCCTGTGTACAATAAAGGGTTCTCCTACTCCTCCTCCTTCCTCCTCCTCCTCCGCCGGGATCGTTTCCCTCGTCACGCATTTTTCTCTCAGTCTCCGCGGTGGCGCATACCATACTTCATTGCAGTGCGCTGTGACACGGCCAATAACGTCGGGCAGGCCGTCAACGCACGGGACGTGCGTTATGCCTCAGTTGCGTAATCATCGTGCTGTACGCGCAGTGGAGCGGACGGCTAATTCGTTAACGATCGCCACGAACGGAGACGAGAGGACTGCGGTTGCACGAACTGTATACCGAGGGTACAAACGCCTGGTCAACGACCAACCACTACTCGGGTAGCGTCACAACACAATGGTTTGGACTCTTGCCAGAGACAGTGCGGGGAAGAAGAGCAATTCTCGGGATACTTTTTCGCAATGCCTACAAAGGCGATGTTGCCAGTGCAACTGATCAGTCGTGGCTGGCGAATAAGGGACATTGCACCGACGTATACAGAGTTCAAGATAGCTGCACAGGAAGGTATCTATTAGGGACTGATTTTGTTTTTTCGTGCGTTCCCTACACTTTGAACGCAAGGGCGTATTGACCTATTGACATGTTCACTTTAAGTTCGCGTCGAGTAATAAGTCAGGGCAATGGCGAGCAACGCTTGCTGATGTGAACGATTCTGCAACGTGCCTACCGCCATGAATACAAGTTTGCACTCGCCGCCCCCAATCCCTCGTGTTCCCCAATTTCACGACGCCCATAATCCCCCAAAAACCCTCGGGTTCCCCAATTCCACACCGCCCTTAGTCCCTTTAATCCCTTGTGCACGTGGTTTCTACTTTTACGCCGCCCCCAATCCCTCGTGTTTCCCAGTTTTACGCCGTCCCTTATCCCTCGTGTTCCCCAGTTTTACAGCTATGCAGTCCGTATTAGGAGCTTATTCACTGTGGCTGGAATCTGCGGTAGCCGCGTACAATCCCTGAATGATTTGAAGGCTGCCGTGAAGCACTTTTTTTTTTTAAGCACTTCGACAGCCGTGAAATGTCGACAGTGGTGGTGGGTCAGCAGTGGTGTATGGTATGCGTGCTCTGCATTCCGTAAACCCCCGCGGGTTCGAATCCCAGAACCAAATTCGCCCAATTTTCTTTTCTTAAATTTTATTTATTTAATATATTATCAGAATGTAAGAAATAGCCAAGGACTCCCCAGGACCCACTGTCAACAGAAGCAGCCCAATGGTATGCCCTGCTGACGAGTCCAAGTCCCAAGGACTAGCTTATGCTGGTAACCAGGCCAAAACCAGAATCAGGGGACCATGGTGTCCCGGAATGAACGCACCAAGGCTAAGGTAATTCCTGGCCGCAATCGCCCACTTTCTGAACCATCCCTCTGTCACGTCGCCGTCGGACGCCGGATTTTTGTCTAGTGGGTCATTTATTGTTTTCGCATGAACAAGCTAGGCGAGCGAATACGCGTGGGAAATCGAGGCATTTGCTAAAGTGTTACAGCACAAGCTGGAACCGGAAGAGCATTAACGCGCTTCGATTGTCCACTTTCCGGGGTGATGTTTTCCTGAGTGGTCCTGTCCTTGTCTTTGCAAGCTAATTCGTTTAAGTTTTTTTGGCTCGCCCTAAACTCCTTACTTCCACCTTAATTAAAAAACTATCACCTCTCCAATCTTCTACCTTTCCTCCTCCTTCTAATACGGTCCTTGCTTAGAAGAGGAGGGTGCGCGCCGTGTTTTGTAGGACATCTGAAAGGTATTGCGTTTACAAAAAATAAATGCTACGCAAAACGCAGATAAAACGCAGAGCAGGCGATCGGGCGAGAGGGGGGGGGGAGGGATTGTATAGGGTGATTCCACACTGGAGGAAAGGGACCAAATTGGGGGAAAAAGGGGGAGGCGCGCTTTGTTACGCGCTGAACCGTGAGTTTGTTCCGCTCTGTTTAACTCCGTGTTCGCGAGGCTTGCTTTCATCGCTTGTGAGCCCGAAATTGTTGTAATGTTGTCCTCTTAGCGTTCGCATATATGGCGTACGTTGTACGCACTAATCACTCCACACACGCAAGCGCTTGATCTCGTTTCGTGGCTTTAACGGCCTCCTGGTTGTCTTTTCTCCCACGTTTTTTTTTTTTTTTTCATGCCGCCGTGTTCGATCTGTATGCATTTATCTGGGAGCGCAGTCATTGCTAGATGCATCTAACCAGATCGAGTATACGTTGTCGTAGATCAAACAAGAGGAGTTAAAAGTTCATTTCACAAGCTTCGCGCATGCACTGTGCCTTCTTCTAAACACGGGTCTCCGCTAACCCGTGTTTAACTAAGCCTAATATTCTACGGCGGCGGCGTGCCGAGGCTGTTCCACCTGCACAGCAGGGGGCGGAAATGTTCTTCCAAGGCCCCAACACGCATTGGCACCTTTTCTTCGGCCAGCCTCCTCCGTCGAATGTCACGGTGAATTAGACGCGAATTAGCTGAGAGGAGTGTAGCCTCTACTGTGATGCCCGCAGCTTATGAAGATGATTGATTTTCGTGGGGTTTAACGCACCGACGGCTACACAGGCGATAAGGCGCGCCGTGCTCTGGATTAATTTTGACCACCTGGGGACCTTTAACTTGTGCCGAAATCTCGAGACACACGGGCGTTTTCGCTCTTTGCCTCCATCAGGAAAGCGGCCGCCGCGGCCGGGAAGCAGCTTATGAAGGGCACTATGAAGTAATCCCTCGTTGACGCGAACTTGGATATCTCGAAAATATCGGTTAGGTCGAAACTTTTTCTCGTCGTGCATTTACCTCCCATAGGCACTGTGTATATGCCCCCCTTTATCTCGAAACATTCCTTCGGGGGACCACGGATATCTCGAAATCTTGGCACAGAGGACGCAATGCAAAATCCGCTACAGGCAACTGATAATGTCTCCGTTCGAATGCTTAGTTACGAACAATACGCCTCGGAAAGCGGCCATGAACAGCAAATTTACGCGAGGTACGCGCTGTGCGAGGCCGATGTCCCTGTTACCGGAACTCTGTCCGACGTTGAGATAGCTGCAGACGACGTAGCTGATCATGCGGACTACGAGAAGCCTCCAGAAGTTCCTACAACGGCAGAAACAAGAAATATGCTGCGCCTGCTTCGCAAGTAGAATGTAGCGGTGGCGACCAACAATTGATGCGGTGCATTGAGCATCTTGTGAACGCTTTTCTGGGACCATGCATACGCGAACGCCAAAACAGGCGAGCATCAAACAATTCTTTCTTCCGCAATAATAACAATTGTTTTTACGAATTATTTTGCCTTTATTACGACAGCTTCCCGTTTCAGTGCAGCTTTTGTTATTAGCACTATACACACATCTCGTTTCACTGACCTGGGCACAAATTTTTTGGTATTTCGCTTAACTCGAAACTCCACTTACCTCGAAATTTTTAGCGGATTTTACGACTTCGAGTTAACGAGGGATTACTATACGCGAGTGACGGAAGGGGGTACACTTATTCCCTGTCAGGCGAGGCAGCAGGAAACGGCCTAACGCCAGAAGGAACAAGCGAATGCGCTTTCAAAACGAGATAAGATCATCTTCACAGCCAGGCGCTGGATCTCGCGGTACCACCTGATTCCGGCAGTCGTTTGACATCGACCTTCACAGTGAGCTACGATGACAAGACGAGCCCCCCGAAGTGCTCTGCACTTAAAAAAATATTACAGAAACTCTTAAGTGGGATTAGTTGAATAAATCTGCGAGCCTAAAGTCGGCTTCACTACATGCACAAATGCATTGCTAGAAAAACATTTTTAGTGCCACGGTAAGCCATCTGATATCAATCTGATGGCCCTACCGCGTTTCAAAAAATACCTCAACAGAACCCTGCGTATAACTATGAAACACAATAAACCAAGCCTTCTTAAAACCTGATGCACTACTGTAGACAAATTCGTAGCCGGGGAAGACAATTTAGGTCAATATAGGAAGCCTGGTATTAAAGTATGATGACTCTAGCGCCATTTGTTAGATACATCCACAAAACCCCATTTATTCTAAAGACACGCTCCTTTAACGTCGGTTTCACAATCATAAACACGTGCATTGGCAGGAAGACATTCTCAAGAGGAATCACGGGCGGTCTTGTGTGAAGGACCGGGGTCTTCTGTTTTAACATCGTTTGTTAGTCGGTCAATGAAAAAGTTACATGTTGATGCATTAAGACGAATAGACGGTTTTCTTCGTTGAATTTGCATTCACAAATAATGGTTCGCGCCAATATGAACGAGCGACCAGAGAGAGACGAAGCTATAAATGTTTTGGGGCGGATTGGTTAGTTGGTAGTGTCGTTCTCCGTGGCTTCAGAGTCTTGAAATAGATAGAAAACACGACAATCCTAGCTTAAGATACACTTTACCGGGCGCTCTAATGCTCGCTGTCCTCCCATAACCGCACAAACAAGTGCCTCAAAAGTTTAGCGGTGGATGTCTTTTCATACCTGAACGCACGGATTTGAATTTGTGTTTCTGGCCTGTTCTGTTTATTGACGGAGACGCGCAATGCGCTCGCATTTACGGGCCCCGTTTTTCTGAGTTGGATATATACTTACCGCCCATCATGCAAAGTTGATGTATATCGCGGAAAGAAACAGAAAAAAACGATACCGCGGTCACCGAAGCAAACACAACGACATCAATGCTTCATACATGCAGGATTTCGGCTGGCACCGAGTTCCTGGCTTACGCCTGCGTTCCCGAGATTCTTGAGCGAGCCGAAACCAGCAACGGCAGCACTCAAGCCTTTAGCCACGGAGAATTTTTCGCTTTGCCTTCTTTAAGTTGCGTGGGACGGGTCATCACGCTCTCCTTTTTACTAGCCGCTCTCGCGGAAGAGAGAGTCGCCTTGGTGACGCCCACAACCGAAAAGAAAACAAAAAAAAACAAAAACAAAAACTAAAAGGGAATCCGGCACAAGGAAGGCGGGAGCGGCGCGCCAGGGTACTAAAGACCGAGCCAAAGCGAAGCCTGTGAGTGAAAACGCAGCCAGCCTTCCCATCAGCGCACGTCGTCTGCTCCCAAAGTGCCGTCGGACAGCAAAAAGGATTGTGGAGGTTATTGCGCATGCGCACTGAACCCAGACGCTCTTGATGTCGTCTGCTCCGCTCCGCTCTGTGTGTCGTCTGCTGCGGAGACACGTACGGAAGTCGTTTCGTCGTCATACTTTTTTTTTTTTTTACGCGCACTGCGTTCGCCGGGTCTCGGCGCAGACAATCTATCGCTGTGAGAGAATAACCGGGACGGTAATATAAAAGCGGAGCTGGATGTTTTCCGCGCGTTTGTAACTTATGCGTGTATCGCCAGCGGATAGTCGGCCTTGTCGCCGTCCGGGCATGGCGACTACACTTCCGCCCGTTTTGTTTCAAACAAGAGCGCCGATAATTCGTGTTTGAGACGCTATACGCGACCTTTCTCGTCGCAGTCGACTGCGCTGCCTTATCGTTGTTATTGATGCAGCTCGTATACTTTACACGCTATAAGAGCAACGCCGTAAACAAATGAGCACTGTGAGTTAATAATTTTGCAAAGCCTTCTAAAAAGCGAAGGAAATGGGAGGGCTGTCTAGTGTACATGCATCCCTCAGCTTAATTCTGGCTTATCGGGCGCCTGGTGTAGCTTGTCTATGGAATCAGTAAAAAGAGTTAATCCTCAAATAAAACACCTCGCCTGTAGTAAAGAAGACGCAGACTGCATATTAAAAAAAAACGTACGGGAAGGTTGTTTCGATGTGAGCTCGTTTCAATCGCCTTTTATGTGAGGGAATGATTATGCTTCCAATCGTCTGTAATTTTTTTTCTGACAAAGAACAACATCAGAAAAAAAGGGGCGCTTATCCCTTTTACAGTGTCTTTTTGTTTAACTGTTATACGAATCCTTTTTTTTTTTTTTCGAGGAGCAACCCGAATGCTGTTTTTGGAGGTGTATTGCGAGACGAGACAGACGTTACATTTATTTGAGTAACCAAATGGTTACTCTTTCTGTTGGCTCTTATTTTTTGTCTTTTTTTTTTCTAATTGTAGGGTAGAATTATAGAGGCGGCGAACTATAGTCAGTCATTGCTTAAGGACGGGACATGCCTGGAACATTGTGCAAATGGATTTCTTAGCATCTTGAGAAAATGCCCAGAAATCGTTACCAAACGCACAGTGTGGACTTCTGCGAAAGCTGGAGCTGAAGCGCTATGGCGATGTGCCTACATAACCGCAAACCATGGCATGTCGCGGTACCACGTCGAGGAGTTGTTTTGGTTCTAAGAACTCTTAAGACGCTTCCCCGCGATTTAGATTCATTTTCTTTTGTAAAGTTTATGAATCGAAAACCGTTTGAGCTTTAGTGTTAAAACGCTAGCTACTGGTCTAATTTTATTTTGGTTCCAATTCAAACCCGAGCATATTCTCCTCCGCGAAGATGGCTTTCCCTTACTATTAATGTATATGCGGGGAAGCATTCTTTTAAAAATGGTAAGGCGGATAAGTATGGAATTGTGGTTGCTTTCCATATGCAGCTGTTGTGGCGAAAATCGTGGAATGTTAGGCTACGGGCTTCATCTGATGCCGGCACCAAGTCAATAAAGGGCACAAGGAGAGAAACAGCCACTTTACGCCGAATGGTGACGTGCGAAATTTGTGTCAAGGCGATTTCAAGAAAGTTGTTCGCGTACATTCGTCGGTTTGGTGCTATAACCAGCTTCTCTCTCTCTCTCTCTCTCTCTCTCTCTCTCTCTCTCTCTCTCTCTCTCTCTCTCTCTCTCTCTCTCTCTCTCTCTCTCTCTCTCTCTCTCTCTCTCTCTCGCTCTCTCGACCCAATTAGTGCCGTAGTGCCTTATTTTTTTAACAAAATAAAAACTTGTGCGCGCAGCAAAATTCCGGAACTTTGTTTTGGTGTGGGAAGACTTGCGCACCAGATTTGGTGACGCAAATACGAAGATGCACCAGCTTTACTTTATTTCTTTAATTTGATTAGCGGGCGGACATTACAAAAATGCCTGCGTCCATTCAGTTCCACAGAACTACCATGTTTCTTGAAACTTGGATTAGAGAGCTAATGAGAGAATACTAGAGATAAATAATCATCCGTTAATTCGATATCATATATCCAACGTTACGTCAGCAGCTAGGTAACCACCGTGCGAAATCTGCCATTTGCGTTCCTGTCGAAGCCAGATGAATAAAAATGTGTATAAAAAATATTTTTTGCGAAATGAATTCTAAGCCTAACAGATGCGCTTTTTTGGCCTTCTTTGAAAATCAAACGACGGCATGCGTTATTTGACGCGTTTAATTATTCGCTATGTTTTAAGCATTCATTTCGCCTGCGTTCCCTATCAGGTTGTGCTGGAGACGAAGCATTAAAAGCTTTACCTGGGAGAGCTTTTGCGTCCCTTCGAGTATACGCCTTTCCTTAGCTTCTTTTATTCAAGTCAGTCAATTACTTCGCTTCAAGTTTTAATAATTGTGCTGAAATCCGATAAATAAAGAGGAAGAGTAATGCCATAACAAGGGTACAACGCAATGATTCTATTGAAGCATGAGTGTCCCATCCTAGCGGTTCACTTGATAAAAGCCTGAAAAAAAAAATTGCGCCCTTAATAAAAAAAAAAGCGGTGTGCACCGTACGGGCCTAGAGACAGAAAGACTGGATTTCGCATAGTTTGCGCTTAACGCGATTAATGTGGCACGTAGCGCACGAGTTTAATGTTTCACCGGATTGGGAAAGAGCAAACATTAGCCTTCCATTAAAAAAGAAGGAAGCACACAACCATGTAGGTGCACGTAAATTCTAAAAAACATTGTAATAGCTGCTTAAAGCCGTTATGTTCGATGGAGAATTGCATTACTTTATAAATCACTGCAAAACTGGGTTTCCGAGAGAATAAATAGCGTTTTGCGAGAACAATACCGTATGTCTTTCAAGAAAGGCTGAGCTGAAAAACGATAACGCCGCTAGTGCTGGTGTCCAATATTTTGGAACCTTGCCAAGTGCCTGCAATAACAACTGAGAGCGAAAGGGAAACAGACGGGAAGGTTTTGAACAAGAGCGCGTAGCTTGGCGAGTCGGTAATAGGATCCATGATTAAAACAGCGCAAAGGACGGGACGATGAAAGGCGACAAGGACGGGCTCCGACTGACGACTAAATTTTATTGAAAGAAACAGCGAAATATGTATGAAAAAGCAAGAGCACAAGAAAAACAAGAAAGGCGCACAAAGGTTACAAGCTTAGGCGAGCAGCCATGTTTTCCGCAATGAGTAGCGAGGTTGTCCCACTGGAACGTCTTGAGCGAATTAGCATGCTCGCGTAGGCGATCGTTGATGCAACGGCCCCCGATAAGCTTTCCAAACTATGCAGAAAGGTCAACAACGACGACCGTAGCTTGGGACGTTGCAACGTCAAGCTTAAATGCCCCTACACGGAATGAAGCCTCTTTGTAGCGTACAACATCCCACTGTCCTGCGGGAAGTCCTATGTAAGGCAGGCGGGCGTTGCATCAACGATCGCCTACGCGAGCATGCTAATTCGCTCAAGACGTTTGAGGGGAGCAACCTCGCTACTCATTGCGGAAAACATGGCTGCTTGCCTAAGCTCGAGCACGCCTCTATTGCGACCAGGTACCCGGAACAACGCACACGTGAAGTTGCGGAGGCGTTCACACTCTACAAAATGAAGGACTCGTGCGTAAGCATGCCATCAATCGCGCTGCATGCAAAAGAGATAAATTATTTGGGCGGCGTGGCTGCGGCGGATGACACCACTGTTTAAAAAACTTTGTGTAACATTTGTGCGCCTTTCTTGTTTTGCTTGTGCTCTTGCTTTTTCATGTATATTTCGCTGTTTCTTTCAATAAAATTTCGTCGTCAGTCGGCGCCCGTCCTTGTCGCCTTTCTCGTCCCGTCCCTTGCACTGTTTTAATCAAGGTAAGGTTTTAGCGATTGTTGCTTGTGACGCGAAACAACTACTTGTATGCATTTGCCAGCAGACGTCAAGTATAGTATGTAATAACTTCTAAAGGGCTTCTTCACCTCGGCAGAGGTAGCGTTATAGCGGCAAAAACGAACGAAGAATGATAGTGGGGATTCTTGCCGTATTTGGGAGGGGGTTAAGTCGCAAAGGGCACCGCAGTTCATGTATTAAATTCCCACTCCCAATAATTTGCAATTATGTCTGCAAACACACGTAAACGAAAAACAAAAAAAGAGAAACAGGCCGTGCGTTTTTCGGTCGTGCGTAAAGTTGGCCGACCCTTCACAAAGAAACAGCTTTTCTGGAGCGAAATGACGCCGATCAATATGCTAAATATATCCCTGCTAAGTTCTCAAGCGTCACAAAGTTATTCACGTGCTGTCACGCTACGCGAATGCGAGTCACTAGCTTATGCATGCAGTGCACGCTGCCTTGTGTGCTGAATGTTTATTTGCTTGTGAGTTATAAATTACACATAAATAATTTCCATGTACATATCATGCATGTTACATATCACACAGCGTGTCATATGTGCCTGAAACCAAAAAAAAAAAAATCACAGCCCGTCCACTTTGTGAAGAACGATGACCAGCGAGTTCAAGGAGTGCACGAAATAAAACATGTTGGTTTGTAATTTGCGATTCAGCATACTTCCTGGGGCGGTATTCCCTTGTTTTGTCCCTTTTGTGTCCCTTTCAAAAGTGTCCCTTTTGAGCGAGCCCTGATTGGCTAAAAGCGAACACCCGGATGTGACGCCATGAAAGCACGGCGGAGCTATAAGCCGTGGCTACTCGGAGCAGACGATTTGGAGCAGGCGATTTTTCCGTCGCCTTATTGTTGGTTCGCTCGCGGAACAATAAACACATAAAAGATATTCTGATACGGTTTCAGTTCTTTAAAATGTGTTTGGAAGAACAGTTACGGTATCTGAATCAAAGGCCAACTGCTTAACCGGAAGTACGTCACGATGAAAGGGACGCAAAAGGGACGTTTTCAAAAAGGACAGTTACGAGAATACCGCCCCTGGTTAGTTAGCTGAGAGAAACATGGAAGGACCAAAGTTTTGTTTAGAGGACAACCATGGGCTGTTAGAATTGCTTGGGTTTGGGCGAGTTGGTTCATATCGACTTGAAGCTTCAGCTTGAATAAAAAAAAAATAAAACACAGGACGTAGGTAGGAAACAGCGTTTGTGTCTGTGTTTTATTCCTACGTCCTGTGTTTTTTTTTTCGTTCAAGCTGACGTTTCTAGTCGACATGGGCTGTTAGTTTCCCTCCCACGTCGTAGGCACCTTGCGGTCTGTGTAACACATCAACCCAAAGCAATCGACCACGGATGATAGCAGTCGGATAGCATCGGGCCGTGAGACGTCCACTTTGAAATCTCTCTCTCTCTCTCTCTCTCTCTCTCTCTCTCTCTCTCTCTCTCTCTCTCTCTCTCTCTCTCTCTTCTCTCTCTCTCTTCTCTCTCTCCCCACAGACAGAACGGTATGTCTGTCACCAATGAGCGTGTAAAGCCTGCTTACGCGTGAACCCCCCGTTCCCCGTAATGCACGCACAAAAACGGCAGAGGGAAGGATGGGGGGAGGGGAGACAGACGCCGCGCGTGGCAGCAGTATACACTACTCGGGAAAGAGGCGGTGCCGGTGGAGAGGATTCTAGAGTGGGACTGTAAACATACTCCATCCCTGAATGAGTACGCTTCACTGCACGACACAACAATGTGGAAAAGCCAGCTTACAAAAACCAAGATTACGCCGATATTTTTAAAGTCGCTTCACCTTTAAACAAAAACGCGCTGTTGAGAAGACATCTTTTAAAGGACAATAAAAGGCGCCATATTAAAATATCGAGGCCCTAGACCTTGCCTTTATTTTTTTTTTTTCATGCGCTGATTGGAGTTTTCGTTCCACACTGGCGCGAGGACTGGGGTGATTAGGCACAATACAGCTTGGCTGTAAAACGACATTCTAGAAACAAAAACAAAGCGAGAACAGTTATTTTGGCGAGCAACAATGTTGCTTCTTTGCCCTTTATTGCTCGGCCGCTCGAAACATCAATAAAGGGAACAGTGGCGACCGTACCCAGCAGTTGCAAAACACGAGGGTTATCAAAGGCCGCTTTGCCCTAGTATATTTCCTCTTGTTATGTTTTCAACCTTCCGCGACTCATTCAGTCCCTATTTCGCCTCCTCAACCCCCCTCTTCCCGGCAACGTTTAGTTCTTTCAGGCACTTGGATGACGCAGGTACACGTTTTGAAAAAAAAAAAAAAAAAAGGGAGGGGGGATCAAAAAAAAGAAGAGAAATAAAAAAGAACGAGCGCACAATCCGTTTGGCACAGTGGCGCCCAAGGACGCGGAGCGTAAAGGTGCATTCCGACGTAGTACGCACAGAGCAGACGAGCCCCTTCGATTTTGCCCGATATTGAGCGAGTGCTGCACGGTGCCTGGTGCGCGGTAGCTTGCTTCCACGGCCACCCCTCCCCACCCCATTTCCCCCTTTCTCTTTCTCTGTATAATGACGGCGACACGCGGCCACGAACACGGCAGAAAAGAAAACAGAAACGCGCATGACTGCAGTACTGCATCGCGTCGTTCAAGCCCTCTATGGGCATTCTGGCGAATGTCTCTATGAGTGCCGGAGAAAAAAAGAAAGAAAGAAGAACAGTCAATATCCTTGCAGCACCCGACGAAAGCTCCCTGAAACGACCTGACGCAGACTGGAACGTGATGGCGTGAAGATACGAGCTGGCTTGGAGAGTAAACACCCCGGATCTCAGAGAAAAGCTTCGATCCGAACGGGTGAAACCATAAGCACGTAGGAGACAAACGTGTTTATATAGCAATTACGCCGGCTGGGTTCTGATTAGCAAGTACGACGAAGCCGGGAAATAAATAAAGTGATTTGCTTTTCTGGAATAAAAGCAGTCTGGCGAGACTAGAGCGTTTGCGTTTCACGCCTAGGTGCGGTTGACCGATAATTAGGAGTCTCTGAAACCCAAAACAGAACGAAGGTTCTTGCGCGGACTTCTAGGGCTAAATTAGGGACAAATCAGTGCAGGCGCCGCGCCTTGACTCGAGCCGATAATGAAATTAAGCGTTGGGAAACTGCCAAGGGTGGGCCGAGAAACACTGAAGGCTGTTTACAACAACGGGGATTCTAGAAAGGCACAAACGAGGCATGAATATGGCGGTTCCACATATCCTTCCCTTGTTAATTTTTCCTGCATAAGCGTTTGAAGGACGATTCCGTCCACGGATGAGCACATCCTTTCGCGCCGACCGCTTTCAGCGCTTCTATGTTTACAAATAATAGCAACCTCAAAAACGCCCCCCGCGCGCGCGCAGTATTTGATGTATTGACACTCGGACCGCCTCTCGGTTTCTAAAATAGAAAACAGTTTCCCGGTGCCGTCGGCGCCGAGTATTGCAGGCCGCCGAATCGTGCGGCGGTGATTCACGCGACCGACTGGCTTCGTTTTTTCCGGTCGCCAAGGCAGCCGCAGTGCCTCCCACGCTATCCGGGAGCGGTCGCCGTAGTACTACTTCGCCGTTAGGCTTAGGTGCACCGCGGTGCAGCCGCACCGCTCGGTCTACTACAACAGCCCCGCGCACGGCGCAGCAGCGTACGGAGGAAGAAGCCCCTCACCTTGCTCTCTGCCGGTATCGGGCAGGCGCGGCACAGGTTCCAGAAGGTGTTAATCATGAGCCTGCCGTTTGACAACTTCTTCCGCACGCCAAACACTAGCAGAGATGGGAAGACGCAGGCCCGGCCGGGCGGCGAATCGGCGGCTACGGCGGAGCTCGGCTCTGCGTCGACGGCGTCGATGTGAGGCGGCGGAGCAGCGGCGTTGTTGTTCGGGCGGGCGCCGGTGCTGGCTGCGCTGCCTGCCGACGGCGACTCCGGGTGCTAACGCCGTGTAGCGCAGCCGCTTCTCTCTTCCTCGCGCGGTACTGAAACGCTCTCGCCCTCGTTATCGCTTGTCTTTCGACGCGAGACGAGAGCTCGAGCCGCTGGGAAGCGTTGGCTTCTCAGCCGGATCCGGACGTGGAGTTCAAAGCCTAGCCCGAAACCGTTGGGAGCGACGGCTGGTGGCAGACCCCGCGCGGAGTTTCAGGCCGGCCTGCAAGACTGGCGCTCCGTTTGCTGGGGGGGATAATTTAGCAGTGTTTCATCTTTGGAAATTTTACCTCGACGTTTACTTCTTGCGTGAAAATGCCGCGTATCGGGAGGCACCTAGTTGCGGTGTAGGCTAGCTCGAGTAATTAATACTGCACAGATACTCATAATAAACCCCCGTCGAAATGAAAGGAAAAAAGTAACTACGGGTGGACGCACTTTCCGCGCTTTGCCCCCCTACATATTCATCCAGTGCGACAGAGGATCGAGTTCAAAAATTGTGCTGTTCCCGGCGGCGCACAGGGTCACGCAGTTATTTGTACCACGTCTGAAAAGCTTTCAGAATCGGTCCTCAATCTTTATCGCAATTTTCTTCCTGAGAGCGCAGAGCGCAGCTCGCGCGGCGAGGAGAATGGGGGAGGGGTGTGGACGGACAAGGATGCCGTATGGAGGGACAAGGCGAGTGAATGAGATGCAGTCGCATCTAAAATGAATACATAAGGCTATATTGGCGCGAACTATTCTGCGGTAGTGTCCCATTTCGTGGTCAGTGCGTGGCCGCGGGCGGCTGTTACTAGAGCAGTAGCCGTGGGTTCCTTCCGTCGTTAGGTCGCACCCGGATATCCTGCTTGACAGCGAAAGAGTGTGACCAGCGGCCGAATTCTCTGAAATGTCACGTGTCACTTTTGAAACGACGCGCGTCGGTTTGCGCGTCGTTGTGCGCGTCGCTTTGCTACAGATACAGGTGCTCCTCCTCAGCACGCCCCATGTGTTTTAAATGCAGAGCATTTGTATAACTCACGATGTCACCCGTGCGTCGGCGTCCGCAGCAGCCAGCCTCCCCCTACACTATAAAAAGAAAAAGAAATGACAGTTACCGGCGCCTGGTTTCGATCCCACGACCCCGCGGGCGGAACGCAAGGTACACGGTGCTCTACCCACTGCGCCACAAAAGCGACACAGAATCAAAGGCTACGAACGTGCCTTACATCCTTGACTCATTCAAACTACGTCAAGAAGCTGCTGATACAACGCATTCACTACCTGTGGGCGGAACGCGAGGTACATGGTGCTCTTCCCACTGCGCCACAAAACCGACCCAGAATCAAAGGCTACGAACGCGCCTTATATCCTTGACTCATTCAAACTACGTCGTCAGCGGCGTGCGTTGGCGACTCAGCGGCGTGCTAGCGGCGTGATAGCTTCGTGGTGTACACGTGATAGCACCAACCCCCTAAACACTAAACGTTACCGCAATACAACCACCCCCTGTAAAGCGGGTTGGCGCGGGCTCCACTCCAGTCAACTCCTGCGCTCTCTCCTCTTGCGTTCGTCGGCGGTCGCAGTCAACGATTGATGGTAATAAATAACAAGTTGACGTTACCTACTTACGTCTCTCTCTCTCTCTCTCCTCTCTCCTCTCTCTCTCTCCTCTCTCTCTCTCTTCTCTCTATCTCTCTCTCTCTCTCTCTCTCTCAAACCCACACTACCCACCACCAACAACTACCCAACAACTACCACCACCACCACCACCAACCCTTACGCCACGTAAACGACCCCAATGCTCAGCATTTACTCGTGTCCCTCGCGCGGGGGCATGCGACGGAGGTTTTTTTCTCCATTTCCCGCCCCTTCGCGCCACTCCCAAACCGAAGAATGCATGCGTGTGCATGCCACTACCGCGTCGTTTCGAAGTGACGCCCGTCGTTTTAGGGAATGGGCCTCGCAGCATCGCTCACCCATATCATTTCGGCATAGGCATTGTGTAGGGTTGCCACCTTTATACTCCCCCCCCCCCCCCTCGAAAAAAAAAACATCTCCTCGGGGGAGATGGGGACGTGGTCCATAGAAGCTTGAATGTGCGTTGGAAAAAAGACGCCATGTTTTCTTGGCATGCAGTGCCATTTACTGCAGCGCTTTCCTAGAGAAAAATCGACATAACGTTTGCACTATTCCTCTGAATGCGCTGCACTGAAAAGTATTCGCACACACTTCATCCATTATGAGCTCTTCTTCGCATGCATATATATATATATATATATATATATATATATATATATATATATATATATATGCATACACTCGCGGCCCTTAGGCGTTGCGTGTACAGGTTTTCCAGTTTCGCTAGCACAATTTGCCCGCCATCCTTCAAGAGGTCTGCAGTTATCTGATCTTCACCACCTGCTTTGCCCACTTCATTTCTTTCAAAGCCTTCGTTACTTCTTCTGTCGTTACTGGTGGGATGTTTATCTCCTCTGAACTACTTTCTCGTTCGGCATTATCCTGGATGTCCCGGCTGCTGTACAGATCTCTACAGAACTCCTCGGCTACTATGACTATTTTATCTCTATTTGTGATGACATTACGTTGCTTGTCTTTAAGTGCATACATCTGGTTTTTCCCCACGCCTAGACGCTTTCAGGCTGCCTTCAGGCTGCTTTCAGGCTGCCTTTGTTCTTTACAGCGTATTCGACCCTCTCCATATTATACTTCCGTATGTCAGCTGTCTTACGCTTATTGATAGAAGAGAGCGGAGTGGGTCAGGGAACAAACGCGTGTTAAGGACATTATAAATTAGTAAAATTAAGAAGAAAAAATGGACGTGGGCAGGGCATGTAATGCGAAGGCAAGATAGCCGTTGGTCATTAAGGGTAACTGAAGTGGATCCCTAGAGAAGGCAAGCGTGGCAGGGGGCGGCAGAAAGTTAGATGGGCGGATGAGATCAAGAAGTTTGCGGAGATGAATTGGTCGCAGTTAGCACAGGACCGGGATAATTGGAGATTAATGAAAGAGGCCTTTGCCCCGCAGTGGGCGTAGATAGGCTGGTGATGATGATGATGACACGCGCAGTACTATGCGCCAACAGCGCAGAACCACAAAAGGCAAAAATTCTACACGCTCGCCTTCTCCTGCGGAACTTGAATGTATATTTAGAATTCGACTTATCGGCTCGGATGAGTCGCTCGTTTTCTCTCACCACCTCGTCAGCGTTTGTGTTGTTAATTCCCCCCTTGGTCTCCCTCCATCCTGGGGAGCGCGCTCACCCGCGTATTTTCTCTCCTCGCGTGTCTTTGCGCAGCTTGTCGAGACATATTTATCGTTGTAGTTGCTGAATTGACGCTTATAACCTCCCCCCCCCCCCCCCCCCCCCCCAAAAAAAAAAGGAAAAAAGAAATCGCGCCACGATGGCCAAAAGACCGGCCAATGACGGCCGGTTTAAGGTACAGAGTGATAACCAGCCCGGTGTCTAAAAAAACCGGTCGGGCCGGTCAAAAACCGGGCAGGTGGCAACCCGAGCACTGTGCGCTAATGTCTGCCGCGCAAAAGGCAACGTCATTTGCTATATAACGAAGATTTGAGTCGATCAACTGGCCCACGTGACACGCACGTTATTCTTCTCCTAGAATTCTGAGTTCAAAGATCACGTCGTAACTTTCCACCGGCTTGTGTTTTCCTCGGCAACGTTACGACGGATGCAAAGTTGATAGCAAGGGTTGATGATTGAATCCCCTTTGTTTTAAAGCGCGGCGGATACCTCTAACTGCCTCAAAATAACACGAATTTCATTATTGTTTCGTTTCGTTTCCTTTTTCCAAGGACGTTGGAAATGGTTGAGAGTGCAAACAATGTTTTTTTTACCCCTAAGATCAGCAGCGCGCGATCTCTGATCGACTCAGAATTACAAAAAAAAAATTGTCTTGCTTAATTTCTTTATATTTTTTCGTAGGACGTAGTCTTGTCACCACTTCAACCTCTAGTGCCAGCCGCACGCTACATTATCGTGCGTTCTTGGGAAAGAGGGTGCTCGGTGTCGTAATAAACAGCGTAAAAAACAGAAACAGCGTTTTTTGCAATGTCTATTTCAGCAAGCCACAATTAAACCAACTAGCCCGAACCCGCACTCTGCCGCAAAGCGCTCCATGATCCACCGAAAATGTCGGGCTTAGAAAATAACGCTTGCTCTTCTTCAGCTTACTTCAAGCGGCGCCTGTGCTCAAGGGCTAAGGACTGCCGCCACTGGGTGGCATTTCCGGTATTTCCCACTCCCTGCTCTTTTCCCCTAAGATTGTGGGCCAAGTTGCTTATTATCGCCATCCTCATAGAAGTGGGCAGCCAACCGAAGCCACATGTGGAGCAGGTTCTCGGCGGAGCGGCCCAGTTTCGCCCCCAATACGAAAATATCAGGGGAAAAATGGTTGCGAATAAGGAGTGTCAGAGAGGAGGTGGTTCGTGCGGATCGCAGTAGGACCGCTCGTTATTAGGATAGACAATGCGGGCGGCGTGGATATTTGCATACATAGTGCTTACACAGATCACAAGGGCAGGGCAGTGTCCGCGCCTGTTTCTAACAGTGGCTTCGCAAGTGTCTTGAAGGCTGCGGGGAGGGGGCATGAAGACCAAACACAACTTTGCCCAGTTTGACAGAACTAGCCTTTGGTAACTAACCCAACTCTTGAACTCCATGACAGCCACGAAAGACAATTTTGTAACCGTAAACATGCAAGAAGCATTAAAGAAACTGTGGTTGATTCCTGTCGTAGGAATCGGTAAAACACGAAAGTGAAATGTGCAGCGAAATGTGCAGCTGAGCAAGATTTGCGGGTCGGCGGCTTTCTTATGGGTGTGCATGGCGAGCGACGTCCTGCTGGCAGGTCGCTCGGCAAAGGTGTACGGCGTCATTTCCGTGACGGATATGACATCAGTGAAATCTTGTATTCCGCATTCAACACTTTCGTGTTAAAATGTAAAACCCGAAAACGAACAACCCTAAGTATAACCAGAGTCCTCCAATGTTTTACTGGTCACGAAACTGCTCCGTAACTCAATGGAAGAGCTTCATATGCTGCGTTTGGCCGCCGCGCGGTGGCGCCACCATCTCACTGAGGTCACTCCTCGGGAGCCGTTGCCCTGGCTCGAACGGCGGAGACGCGGCGAGTTGTGTTTGTTTTGTGCTGGGAAAAAATGTAACGTGAATCTCGCGCTGTTGTGATGCGACTGAAGTAGTGCAACGACGATTCCGGACACGTGTTGTGTCTCGGGATGTGGTTCTTTGTACCACGATACAACAGAAAATGTTTCCTTGTTCTATTTACCGAGCGACGGGGAGGTGCGTGAGAAATGGAGGCGCGCCATTCCAAGACAAGAAACGGGAGATTTCAGCTTCGATTATAAGTGTGTGGCAGTGTGTGGGAATGCACAGTGTGTGAGAATGAAAAAGCAATGTACCATTTTAAGAGCCTCCTGGACCTATAATTGTACAATCAGTCAGGTAGTAGCGGTGCTTGCATGATTACCTATTTGCAAACTTCTATTACCTTGCGCTCAGCTAGGCTCGCATGTAAAAAAAGCTTTGGGACGTCCTTGTGCTTTTACTCTTCATATTTCCGCGAATTATCCCTTAGGGTCCATTTTGTTTGTTTTGTACAGTACGTGGCCGCTTCCGGTTTTCTCATCTGGCGTTTCAACAGGAGCACCCGTTTGCTCTTTTTGTCGTACGTCCTGTCGGGGAATATTGTTTGATATGGAAAGGGTTTCACCTAGTCGCTAACTTGATTTCTTGTTTCTTCGACAATGTTCGTGATCCTATTTCCATGGATCTGAAATTAACAACGTTCCGAGAGTAATGCATGCATATTTTTAGCAAACGTCGCGCAACTCACTTTATCGGCGTTCATCTGTGCACGTCACACTGCGGACTGCTTCTTCGACGTTTGTGTTTCATTCTCGTCTTTTGTAGAGCAGGAGGTCGCTTTATTACACTTCGTTCAGAAAAGCTTTGCGTCGTTCTTGGCTTCGTGGCAGTATTCTATTTCCTCCGTGTGCTGCAGATCGCAGCGCAAAAAAAAAAAAAAATGTACGCTGGACCAGGCTCTTTTGTCTCCCTTCGTAATATTGAAATTTTTTTGTTGCGTGTGATAAAATCAGTTTTATTGTTCTTTTTTCGCTTCCTTTTTTTGCAAGGATTGCAAAGCGTGGAAGCGGGAAGACACACGGTGCAACATATATCTCTTCGTGTTTTGATCCTTCGCGTTTCTTCAGCGTTTTCAGATGTTCTCAAGTATGTAACAACTTCCCGAAACGACAATACTATTGGGCTATCTCTTTTAGCGTTCTGTGCATTCCAGAACAATCAACGGATTCATTGATAGCGTAGTCTGAACGACGCGTACTTGGTTTCTTTAAGTTTTTTTTATTGTATTATCCACAGGCCCGTAGCAGTCCGTGACTACGGACCACCGTATGTGGGGTATTTACAACTTTTGCTTTAAGAAAAGAAGCAATAGAGATTTAAAAATCCGTGAACACGATGGCGCAGCGCTTGTGCCTGAGGACACAGAAAGTTGCCGTTCGCGGTAATTTATTTGGCAAAATAAATCCCCATTGAAGGCAGGTGATATACACAATGACTGGACGATTCATCGCTAACTACTACGAAAAAAAAAACACTTAGTCAGCACGCAGACACCAAAAGCAGCGAGCGTTTTCACGCTAAGATATGACAAATATGCCGCACGCGCGGCAGCTGGATGCCCTTCGTGCAGCGGTGGCGTCAGTAGTGGCGCCCGCGGTCCCAATATGAAACAAGCGCCGAAGTTTCGTGACCAGTAAAGCATTGAATGACTCTGGTATAACGCACTCTTCAGTACTAAAGGTTGCTTCCCCGCAAGATGACACTGTGTGCAGGGGTGCACCCTTTACAGGCCGCTTGCTTCGCTGAACTGCAGCGTCATTTCCGTGACCGATATGACGCCAGTTAAATCTTGGTGTATCCAGGAATAAAACACTTTCGTGTTAAAAAACTCAAATTTCGCACAACAGTGACGTAGCATGGGCAGGAGTGGGGTAATATAGGCCAGCATTAAAAGCATAGTTAACTATAGGATCACTGCATCTAACCGTTATTCAAGTGTACGCTCAAACGGATCTATATATAGGCGCAGCTACAATCGCACCCAGTCGTGTTTCTTGGCGGTGAAGCATAGAGTTGTGACTGGGTCGGCGGCCGCCCGTCAGACAAACAAGATTCTGTGACGTCATAGAGAAGTCGCCGGAACGTGGTTGGGGAGTCGCCATTGATTCATGATTCTATTAGGAAGTTTGCGATGAAATTGGTATCATATTGTAATCGGGACAAAGCAATCTTTTTAACGAAGGAAATTTGTATTTTGTCTCTTGCTGACCCCTTTACGACAATCACTGTTGACGGTGACGGCGATTATAAAAGCTTTGTAAAGGTGGGTAATCAAATGCATCCAGCTGCTGGTAGGCCGCATAACGGGGGATTTTCAATCCAAGTGTGAGCACATACATTGTGCGAATTTTTTGTAAAAAAAAATATTTAAAGATAGCCTTTCTCAGCTGATATGCCTGACGCCAGCTTAGACAACTTTGAAGGCCAGCTTTACCCGCCTGCCTGACGCCACAGCAAATGGCTTCTAGATCAATATAGATCAATAATTCCAACGGTAATGTGCCGCTAGATTGGTGCTACGTGACAGTACAGCCCTTTCGTAATTTCCTCAAAACAAGTCTTTCTGGGTCCCTTTAAAAACACCTTTTCCTCGATTCCCATTTTTATGCTGCTCATAAATTATTCGGGCCAACCTTTCATCTTTTTCACCTTTAATGTTGCGGTGCTAGAAACCAGTGCGTTTTCCTTCAGCGTCTGAACAATTTTGACACAGAGGTTGGCCCTGGCTTTTCCGACTGAATATTTAATCAAACACCATTTATTTTGAGTAAAAGTTTTTGTACACTTCAAACATCCTGCATAATGGTATAAATAGGGTTATTTGTTTGGTTTGGTACTAGCAATCCCACCTTTGGCGTGTAACTCAAAATCCACTTCCAAGCGCCTTGACGCACAATAATATTGACACCTGGAATAAAATTACACAAATCAGTCAAGCACTTTCTTCGAGTAGGCAGGTGCTTTTGGGGGAACCAATTAAACATGCACGGCTGACCTTTTCAATGTCTTTTGGGGGTAGTGAATTTGGGTTACGCAAAAAGGGCCATTTGTAATTGTATCCAAGCTTACCTTTCTGCTGCAGATTGCTTGCAAAGCTAAGGAAGCCATAATTACTGGGTTATTCGGGTTTTATCATGGTAGGCTTTCTTTCGTTTCATGCCCCCCCTTTTTTTTTGAAAATAAATTACACCTGTAAGCCCCAAGTTCTCACTGGAGCAGGCGTCAGCAATTTAGCCCTGGCTAAACTTCTGACACATTAGGGACGACAGGTACACTTACGTGGATGTGGAGACTACCCTTCTTTCGCCAAGTGGGCCAAGTTGTGTGCAAGCGAGTGCCATGCATTCCAAATTCCAATAGTCATTGTTTCATGATCGGCAGAGTCAATGGCGACTGGTGTCCTCCAACCCTCCCCCCCCCCCCCCCCCCAAAAAAAAAAAAAGCAGACGTGCACTACGGATAGCACCTGCTGGCAGCCCCCCCCCCCCCCCCCCTACACTTCCCTACGAGGACTTCGACACCCCCCTAAAGTTAAAATTCTGGATAAATTAACCCCTGGACAGCAGAGACAGAACACATTGTATTTATTTGAGCTTTCGGATCCGTCGAAGTCCACGCCGCCGTGCAAAAGCGGAGATGACAGAGTATGACATCCGCGCCTTGTATTTTATTTCACGAAACATACCGCACTTTCTTGGAACTGATCATTTCATCTTTTCAACTTTGCCACTCAGTTCCTATTCTAGATAATCAACCGTTTATTGTTCAAGGCTGCAGTCAGTCCAGAACTTACCACGGTCCCACCAGGCGTTATCTCGCATTCGTTTTTCACATGTATACCAATCGCACGGATTGAGCAGTCCTCGGACAACCAGCCCGCGTACTACCAGCGAGTGAGGTTGAGAATAATGATCCGTTCTTCCCGCACCTGCCCCCAAAATCGATGGTTGTGCTTGTTTTCCAGTGCACTGAAGGAGACAAAAGCGCACCACAAACGTCAGCACGACAATGCAGCACATACAATGTGCCACAACACAAGAGCCAGGGGCACCGATAAGGCGAACGTACGCAAATACGCACGCGAGCGAAACCAAGCTTAGTTTTTTCGCACCACCTCTCAGCTGATAGGACCCTCGGTTACACCACTATGATGTAAAAGAAAGGTGGCGCAGCAACTCCCAGCAGAATGCCAAATGCAATCGTCACAGCAAACTGGAAAACGTGGCAAACAGCACACAGCTGTAGGCCGCTCCGTGCTTGTGAATGCTTACGGCCAACATTTACGGCTCAACACCAACTTCAGTACGCGCCATAAAAACTCCGTGCAGTGACGAGGAATGTGACAAACAAGCACCAAGGGTGGTAAAGAAGCAGTGTGTTTATTGGTCACCAGTCTGTCGCCCAAAGTGTGTGCGTGTGTGTGGTCGCAGTGAAAAAAGGGTGTATCTACAGTGCATCCGTATGATACAGGAAAACAATCATAAAGAACCACTGCCGACGAGATGATGTAGGAGATAACTTAGACATAGTACACACACGTGCGTTTCACCAGGTGTCCCCCTCCTCACAAGCTAATGCACGTCAACTAGACAACACGATGGGGGGGGGGGGGAGAGAGACCACATACATCGCTCCGTATTCTACAACTATTTACAGCAGCACGATTGGACAGACGGGTGCAGGACACGACAGGGTTGCCTGAACTAATCCTCCAAGCTTTTGGGGATCGCAGCACATGGTTCGTCGTCGACCAAGATATACACTCATTTTGTGCGATACACCTTGTGCCTATGCCAGTATTAATGTGGTGAGTGCAACATAGTCAGGTAGCACCACGCTACGGCATTAAGTATTTGGCTCCTTGAGAAAGAAAAATGTACATTCAAGAATGGAAATGGTCTGCGTTGCATTTGAATGTTACAGTGTTCACTTAAAGGGGCCCTGCAACACTTCCGATAAAACGCTTTCACTCTTCTCTTCATGTCTGGAAAGCGAGCACAGAGCGGCACGGCACGATTTGCTCACTGCCGCAAATCTGCCGTCTATTCCTGCTTTGCTTTCATGGCAATTTTTTTCCCTAAGTGGCTATATCGAATAAGTTCATGCTCCAACTAAAAAGAAGGCCATTGATAGCAGCTATATCGCTCTACAGACATTGATTCGAGCGCTCTGAAGAACGCCAAGACTAGGAAAAAAAGAAAAAAATCTTCGGAGCAAGTTTCTAATTATCTGATGGGCACAGAGCAGTAATATTTGGCTAAGGTGCTTTGCGACCCTTTATTCTAAGTACTAATGTATTGGTTGACTACATTCTGCAACCATCCAAGATTTACAACAATGATGAGTGTTGCAGGGTACCTTAACATATCATTGTGTTGCACTCGCCCAAGCAGCACCCTAAACTTTTGCCCTTTTTCACCTGGAAACAAGTAGACGCAGAAAAATCTGAGCAATAATTTTGGGATTGAGAATAACAGCAACGACTTGTTCACTTCAAGCACATTGTCCCGTCGTGTTCTGAGCAACCTGTTCCAAAACTCCTAACAAGGACAATCGCAGTGAAGTAACAGTGGCCAAAACAGCTGCAGAAGTGGACCACGTAAAAGAAATGCTCACACATTCAATGGGTTATGTCACACCAGCAAAGCACTTTCTACAAAATCAAAGCAACACGATAAAAAAAAAAAAGCAGTAAGAAGATTCAACAAGCTTGTTGCAATTTTGACAAGGGGCTCACTGCAGTCTGCCTTAAGACAGAGAAAAACTTGAACACCGTTCTGAAGCATACAATAATTTAGTTCAGACAACCCGGTTGCATTGACTATAGGCTATGTACACAAACAACAATTCATCTTCTCATAAACTGCTTTCCAGATCTCAGTAGGTGCGAAAAAAAAAAAAAAAAGTGCCGGGACCATTCAAACAACTACACCAACAGCTCAGTCTTTCCGCTACACCCAAATGAAGTGAACTTGAAACACCATTTTCTTTAAGGAGGACAGGGCCTACTATATTAAACCTTTCTTTAGTGGATCTCTGAAGCATGCGTAACAAGTACTTCCGGCAATGGAATGGTACCTGGGTGAACAATACATGGTAAGCGGTGCTCTTGTACAAAACACGAGCGAGCTAGAGATGCCGGTAGAAATCAATAGCATGTGCTTTTTCCAATTAAAAAAAAAACACAGAGAACTTCCATATTTTTCGGATACAAGTAGGCCATATTTATACTCAAAAGCAGCTCCTAAGTTCTGCCTCCTCCTGTGCCCCCTTTTCGTCGAAGGTCAAGACAAACCCTGGGTAACCATGAGCTTGTGCCAAGGGCAGAATAAAAAAGCAAGTTGTCAACAGCCAATCTGAAGCACTTCACAGTGACATCCAAAGTATTTCAAAGTGACATTTCTTCCCAAGAATGTGTGAACTAGAGAATCCTTTATATACACATTGAAAACAAGACACGAAAAAAAAAAAAAAAAAGACAGGCGAAAAAATAAAGGTTTCCTTTTTCTGTTTTAGAAAGAAGATGACAAGTATTCTGTGTGCGATCATAAAATGCTACAGCTTGAATCCAACACGAACTGCCCAACTATGGTCGATACACTGTGCCATAACCGACACCACCGGAAAGATGTTTTAACGTGACAATGGTACACGTGAAAATAAACCGTGGCCACGCCCAAACACTAACACCCTACAATCTGCTGTTCTGTACACCGCGGCTACTGCAGCCCGCAACACCACACCGGACACATCTCCCACAAAAGTCACACTTTCTTGCCAAAAATGCAGCGCAATGAACTCCAGTTAGGATGAATTTACAACACAAGAGAGGTTTCATCTAATCTCTGAATTATCTCGGTGAACAGAGTGTGGAGCTGGCAACCATTTTCACTTCATGCTGAACTGAAAGAGAGTCAAACCTAACTGTAATGACTAAGGGAACAACCCCAATAAAAAAGACGCCAACACAAAATCAAGGCAAGGCCAAATTTCTTTTCCAATATAAAACCTGCCAACTGGACATGATAGAAAAGACTTTGTGTGGGGTGGCAGCAATGAGAGCAGAAAGCTCATGCAGGATACCACATGACATGCATCTTAAATAAGTTAAAAAATGGGAGTTGAAGCATGATGGACTCTCCATGAACAATGGCTCTCAAGAACAATACACTTTAGGGGAGAGAAAGAAGAAATTTACAACTGCAAGCGAGCGTTTCACGCTGTTCGCAAAACGTGTCGCTGCTTTTCAAGCACCGTCGGCGGCCGCAACTAAAACGAACAGAGCTCAAAGCAGGCGAACTACATGCCCACATTCAGCCGATTGAAGCAAGCCTGCCTGTGGTGGAGACTTGCAATAAATCGTCAATTTATCGGCGGTAGTTTGTGACATGCTCAGCCAAAAGCAGAGAAAAATGGGAGGAAAAAACAACACCGACCAAACCGTTCAGTTCAGCTTAATTTGACTGCAAACAAGGAAACACTCGTGTGCGTATGAGCTAAAGTAAAAAGCAGAAACCTCCACCGTGCCAACACCAAGCGCATTACAACTTGAATGCTCCTAAATGCCTCACAGGGAGGTTGTTCTTTCGGCGCGCTGACAGGCCACGTCCCGTTGAAAGCAGGCACAAGGTTTCCCAGGGCCCGCTTGCGTGATCCGTGAACTGTAGCAGGTCTTGTGCAACTCTTATGACGACAGCGGTCCAGTCCAATGCTGGAGATGGGATGGAGGAGGCCAGCGCAGATCTCCAACTTGCACAACTTGGGCCACAAAGCACACACACACCGCTTTCCCGGTCCCTGTCTTGTGGCTGTTGGATTTCGCTGCGACCAGCACTGATAGGCCGAACGTTAAACCACGCGCTGAGGAAACAACGCACACCTAACGACCGTCGGCTGTCATGATCCGAATGTCTCACCGGAGGTCTAATGTCCTGACCACCTTGGAGCTGTCGTCGGGTCTCAACGGTTGGTGGCAGTCATACGGCGGAGGTGTGGGGAGACTCGCGGAGCGGCTCTTCATCCATGAGCGGCGTGCCCGGGTCGTCGTACTCGTCAAATGTCGTCTGCTCCGGCTCAACCACTGGTGCTGGTGCTGCCGGCGCTGCTGCCACCACGGGTGGTGGGGCCACCTGCTGACAGTAGGGCGGGATAGCCATCTGCGGCATGGCCATCTGCGAGAAGCTCGGCGCCATGGAGAATGCCGGAGGGGCCCGGCACCGGGCATCGCCATGTAGCCCATCCCTGTCGGGTCGTAGTGCGGCGGCGGAGGGTGCGCCATAGACGGCAGGTAAGCGGTCGCCGCGACTTCGCCGAAGGGGCCCATCATGGAAGGGTGCGGCCCGACCGCAGGAGCCATGAGCTGCGGGGTCACGGGCGCCATCGTCGGGGGGCGTCGAGGGGACCATGACCGGTTGCTGTCATCGGGGGCAGTGAAGGGTTCAGCAGTGAGACCGGAGGCTTGACATGTCCCTAAACATCGGGCTCGAGGCGATGGGCGCCATGTGCCGGGAGACGTCTTCGAAGCTGCGGCCGATGGGGGCGGTGGCTGGCGGCATCGCCACCGACACCGGCGGCGGATGTGGAGGGGGAGGAGGAGGGGGAGCTGTCCTTAGATGCTGAACTGATAGGGGCACCGCCAGTGTCGTCCGCATGACCGGTGTGGGGACCGTTGCGGGAAGCACGTGCCTGGGAAGGGGCGGGGGTGGTCGACCGGTGGGAGGACACCACAGGCCTGGATGCGAAGGAGGACGGCTGCCGTGCTGTGTACAGAGGGGTTGCCGACCCAGCCACTGGCCTGGTCAAGCTCAACGATGATGTTGACGGTGCAGGCCGCACGGCGGAGGCCACCGACGTGGGTCTGCTCGTCGGGGGTGTCGACGAGACTGCAGTGGACGTTCTCGATACTGTCGTCGCTGTTGTGATGGGGAGCAGAATTTCCAATGGGGACACTGCAATGGATGATGTCACTATAGAACTGCTCTTCGGGGTTTGAGTGGACAATGGTGGAAACAGTGGAGCCCATCCTTGACAAGGGAGATGCTGCTGGCAGAAATGTTCCTGGGTGTTGCATGGTGGCCAGCACTGGTGACGCTCAAACTGGCTTTGGATGTTGCGTGAGAAAGAACAGCGGAGCCAGATGTGTTTTTTCCGCCCGACGAGGCTGCCGATGTTGGGACGCTCTTGGGAGCTGCCGTGACAGCGACCTTAGGACCATGAGCGGCTCCTGCTGAAGAAGACAGGGAACTGTTCTTCGAAATTGACACCACAGCTGATGATGATGATGATGGCAATGACAAGGAACTGTTCTTGGTGGTCAAATAATTAGACGAGACGGCTGTACAAACAGCTTTCGGAGACGCCTTCACAGAAATGGTCGACTCATTCCTGGAGGCTGATGCAGCTGTACTTGCCACTACTACTACTGTGCTACTATTCAAAGATTCAACGTTTACGACAGCACTGCTCTTTGATGTCGCTGCGGAGCCACTTTTTGAGGAAGCCACTGTTGCCACGGTAGAATGGCCTTTCGAAGACACTGCCGCAGCTGAAGTGAAATTGCTCCTTGAAGACGCTGCCGTGCTTACTATACAACTGCTCCTTGAAGGTACTGCATTATTAGCTGCAGACTTTGAGGGAAGTGCGCTGGTTGCTGAAGAAGTGCTCTTCGAAGATGTTGAGCAGGTGGTCGCGGGGGATGCTCTTTGAAGAAGCTGCACTGGTCACAGTGGAGCTGCTCTTCGAAGAAATAACAGCTGTTGCTGCTACGGAATTGTTTTTTGAAGACACTGTACTTGTTACCGCCACACTGCTCTTGGGTACAAACAGGAGTTGTTGTACTGCTTTTCTGTTGTGATACGGCTGGTGCCACTGTTGAATTGACTTTATTAGATGTAACTGCAGCTGTCACTACACAATTGCTCTTGGCGTTCAAGGAAACGTCCGTGAGAACAGTAGAGTTGATCTTCGAAACCGTGGCCCCTGTCGAAACCACTGTGGCACTAGTAGCCGATGAAACTGCTGCAGAAACGGTCGAGTTAGATGCCTTGGGAGCCGCAACCCCTGAATGTGGCATGGACGAACTCACCTTGGAGGTTACTAAAGTGCTTTCAGCAATCACCAGGGGCACTGGGTGGAGAGGAGACAACCGAACTCGAGCTCTCCACAGCCATCTCCGTGCAGGACTGGCTGCCGAGGTCACCAGTGTATCAGACGCCGAAGCCCCAGACGCCGATGTCAGCGGCAGAGTCAAAGCATCCTTGGCAACTGCGTCTGGGTATTCTTCTAGTGGGCTCCATTTTGACTTGCACATCAGGGTTTGGAGACAGAACCGCCGGCTTTTCAGGCAGACTCGCTTCCACTTTCACTTCTTGCTGCTCCTTTGAAGCGCAAGGCTTCAGGACTGCGGCTTTGGAGGATGAGTCGCCGTGGAATGAGGTTCGATGGATGCTGCGCCTTAGCTTTCTGAAGACGCCGACTTAGCCTCAGGTTCTCTGATCTTCTCCCTCTTCTCCTTCGGGACCTTGTGCTTGTCTCCGCTGTGCTTCTTCGGAGATGCCGCTAATGTCGACTGAGCGGCTGCCTCCTCCGGCTTTCGGTCACCGGAAGACCCCGACAGTTTCCCCGGCTCCAACTTAATCTTCTTCACCGACGGTTCCTTCGGAGGCTTTGTGTCAGCCTCCCGCTTGCGGGGCTTGGCGTCCTCAACCTTGACCTCTTTCTTCACGGCCTCGGGAGGACTGGGAGGAGCAGCAGAGGGGGCAGGCGTGCTGTCCTGTGGGTAGTACTGCCGCAAGCGAACGTGCCAGGCGACGCTGGCCACAGCCGTCACCGTGCGGAACTGGTGCACGATGTTGCGAGGCAGGAAGTAGATGTCGTTGTCGCACAACGAGATGCGGGCGTACCGGATTCCTTCCCGCCGCAGCTGGTTCAGCTTGGCATCCTCCACCCATTGCACGCACTGCATTAGAAAAACGGAAAGAGGGTGCGTGAAGGGGTGACCTTTTGCCTAAGTTGTAACAATGTGGGAGCTACACGGTGCTGATTGAAGGAGAATTATCCATGTTCTTAGATTCTAATTGCTTTGCTGCAGGTGGCCCCTCACGCAATCCTCAGCAAATCGTCCACAAGCTTCCACTAACCTGGTGTCCACCACGTCAAGCTTGCAAAATGGCTTGTTCTGAGGGCTGCACATTAAGAATTACACTGTCAGACCTTGCTGTAACTGCATGCTCTCCCTAGAAATGCCACTAGCACTGGGTCGTCGTACCCACCTCTTCTTTTTTTGCAATAAACTGACTGTGGATTCTACCATGTACCTAAATGTAGAAAACCAAAACAGGCGATGATAACAGCCATGAACCCGTTAGGGTTCACACAACTATCTTGTCTTCGCTGGCTTCCCTGTTACTGTTCTTCTTGTGGCTGGGGCCCTCATAGAGTCCACGCAATATTCAGTGCTGTAGACTGCAATGCTGTGCTTTCTGAGTGAGCTTCTGGTCAAGCTTTCTGGGATGTCATTCCAGGCTTGTATCGAGATGCCCCACACGTTTCTATGTCTGGTTACAGCCACGGATACAGCACTGCCTCTTTAGTGAAACCTCCAGCCAATGCTGTGCGCCACTTTCGGATAAAGAATGAGTACTCAGACCAATTTAGGCTTACCCATGACTTTCGCATCTTGAATTGAGTGAACATGTTATGACTGCTCTCCCAGCGAGTTTTTCCTAACTGTAAAATTCGTAGGCACAAACAAATGCTGCGACGTTGTTTAGTCAGTGTAAAAATAGGTTGTAACTTGTTTATCAAAGATCACATTGAAACTGATTTTACGCGTACACTAACACTGTTGTCTCAGAGCTGCACCCAATTGGCCAATCACAACCCTTCAAACACTGCAAAAGGCAAAGGGTGTTGCAATGTGGACTGCATAGCCCACCTTCAATGTACCTGAAATTTTTTAAAAATGGGGCCCCCACATACATTTAGAAGATCGCCCCTGTGTGCTGTGTTTTCTTTTCCCCGGTTTGAATGCAAAACATAACAAAGTAGTCAAAATGCTATGGTTGTCCCTAGTTCAACGAGCACACTCTTGTTTTGCGTTGTGAGGAGGAAAGAACGCTGTGGCTTTGTACCTGCAACGCCTGCAATGGCAGCACTTACTGCTTTGATAGGTGCTTTAGCATAAGTGTTCACACATCGTAGAAGAGACACAAACTAAGAACACAGAGCCGTATATTAAATACTTACATGGCCCGCGTGTACCTACGGAAAACATAGTGTCACGCATTATGGACAGACATCTGGGCAGAGTTGCTTACGAGTGATTACGCACCAAGACTGTCGACGCGCCCGAGGCTATGCAATCAATGTCAACAAACAAGTTCCAAGCAGCTCTCGCTCACCTGGGAAACGGGTGGCTCGTGCAGGTCCAACTGCAACTTTTCCACCAGCTGGTTGAAGTCGCCCGCATGGAATGCCACCACGTCTTTGGTTATGCGATTGGGCTCGTCCCTGAAACAAGGCACCAATCAGAACCCAGCACGTCGTCCAATCAGGAACGCCCTGCACACCCCGCCCCCATCTCAGCCCCATTATCTTTCATGCCTGGTTGCACGTGACATTCGTTCTATAGCACGAACACACTCAATAGAGGAGCAGCAAAACTCGTAGCATGCAAACATGAAAATGTATATAACCAAACTTACCAAAAACGCACTCACAATTAAGTGTGATGGATAATGCTTTGGTCACAAAATACACAGCATGATCACTTCTACCTTTGCCTTGCTTTCCCATCACAGTGACCGCACTGCAAGCCCTAGTACCGTATTTACTCGCGTAATCCTCGCACTCGCGTAATCCTCGCACCCCTAATGTGAGCCACCAAAACTTGAATTTTTTGGTTCCTCGCATAATCCTCGCACCCCCAACTTTGCAGCGGCGAAAGTTGCCGCTCGCAAACCCGCATGGTGCACGCGCTCTCCAACGCGCGCCCTCCCCCGCCGCCTCTCCGTTCGGCGGAGAGCGCTGTGTATCCAAGGCCATCCAGGCGCCCTAACAACCTGCATGGCTACTCCCTAACAGGCGCCCAAACACGCTACTCACACGTCCTTGAGCCGGTTTCGCGCATGTTTCGCGTGCGCGCAACTAGACGGTGTTCGCAGCTCGTGTCGTCGTGTCGCCGTCGTGGTCCCGCCGTTGAGCGGCAGCAGTCAGTGAGTCACTCGCGTCAGTGGTGGATAGCTCGCTGCCGTTTTGAGAACTTTTTGATCTAATTGTTTTGTGCTTGGTGCCACTTCGCCATGGGGAGGAACGCCAGCTACACTGCCGCTTTCAAATTGAAAGCGAAAGAGTACGCGATCGAACACGGCAACCGTGCCGCAGGCAGGCACTTCGGCGTCACCGACTTCAACGTGCGTTACTGGAGTAGGGCACGCACATACGACGACGAGATAGGGCGCGCGCCAGAAAGCAAAGGCGGCAATTTCGTGATCGCTGATCGACGGGAGACTGTTTACGTTGTAAATAATAAAATAAAAAGAAATAGCTGCTGTTGGCAACACTGAGCTTACCTATACAAAAAACGACCGCTACATTTAGCGGGATTGGCATAAGGCAAATTGGCAACACTGTGCACCGGATTTTTTTTTTTCCCGCATAATTCTCGCACCCTTAACTTTGCATTGACTTTTCCGAAAAAAAAGTGCAAGAATTATGCGAGTAAATACGGTAACCCTGCTTTGTAGACCACCCCCAAACACAACTGCAGCAGGATCACAATACACCAGCAGAAGTATTCGAAAACCATCAAAATCTTGCCCATGTAAGACTGCAAGGAGAAAGGTATGGCAGCCAGCTTTTACTCTCTTCTGCCTCTTCCTTCTGTCAAATAAAGCACAAACCTAACAGCACTTCCTCTCAAGCAAACGTTATCGGAGGCCCAAAAATTTTTAGAAACCGAATGGGTTCGCTGCGCGTGTTACATGACACTGTTGCCTTGGCAACACAGCCAGCATCTGCGTTTTACTAGCCACAGAGGCACTATTAACAACCACCTTTTCCTGGTTTTAACCCAGAACAAAGACAATGTTCCTCACATGGGCCATGAAGAGAAAATACAACGGTTCAATTCGAAAGAACTAGCTATTGATAACTCGCCCAACCCAGTTCTAGACCTGAAAGATGTCCTTTTTTATCCGAAAAAGGAAAAAACAAAGTTGGAAATATTTTAAACTTTCAAACATTGCATAAGGCGACATCATGAGTGAAATCATGGGAGCAATATTAAAATCAGGGTTACAAAAATCTTAGCTGCACGTTAGCATTCAAGAGCCACGGCCAAATGGAATTGAAGGCACCACTATAGCCGGTATTCAATGGCGCGGAATGCAAGCAGGCAACCAAGTGTGCAATCCCATATCTGTGGCCAATCGTCTGTTGCTAGGCGATGTTGTGCGCGCGGCCCGCAGATCAGGCACCCCTCTTTTACTCCATGCAACCGTGTGAGTGCGCCCACGGCTGGGCTAGAGCAGCGGCGTGTGCGCGTTGATGGCCGAACTTTACGTCGAGACGGGGCTGCGCCGCCCGCCGCCGCTGCGAAGGCCGTATAAACACAGCGCGCACCGCCGCTCTAGCCCGGCCGTGGTGCGCCGTCACTCGTTTCGTCGGGCTCCGCGGGATGGCGGTACTTGTCCATGCTAAGCACGACTGTGAAACACACAACTGTTTCACGTTACAAACTCTACCTCACCGAACACAAAATATTGCCTTGAGTTCAATGTGAGTGCGATTAATAACATCTCTGTTGACGCCACCGTTTAGAATCGGATTGGAACGAAGCAGATGACGCACGGCGGTGTTTTTTTTTTTTTTCTTCGGCGTGCGGGTGCAGTGGCCCAAGCCGCGCCATGTCCTTGGCACATTGGCTATGTCTGTGGCCATTTCAGTGTTGCCAGGCGAAGAAATTGACCGGTAAACTTTTTAATGAATAGCACCTATAATTGTGCCATTATGTTTCTTGTTGGAGGCTTTGGTCGGGAGCCAAATACCTGTCCCTGTGACATCATAAGGTCCCTGTGGGAGATGGACCGCTGCGTCAGCACCACTACTTGATCTGTTTCTCCTTGATACCTAGATTACTTGTTTTGTTTTAACTGAAAGATCGTACACTTCGTAGCTCTCTCGGCTTTTGTTTGACAAGCAACCATGCGGTATTTGCTGAGAAATAAGCACACAAAGCTGGCATTTCTCTCACCCGCTTCCCTTACATTTTTTTGTGACGTAGCCATTGCGTCACAAACTAGGAGTGAGGCCAAGTGAGGCACCCGTGTGGTCTAAGCGCTCTCGTGCTGGCCGCGGTAGCTTTTACGTCTGCAAGCCATGGCCGACGCCAGAGTCCTTCAATGCTTCTCTGCTCATGAAACTCCCGGCCAAGTTTCGTACAAGGACAAAGGCTACCGCGAGTGGCGCCACCGCAGATCGGAGGGCATCGGGCGGCCCCGCTGCTCTGTAGCCAGACCAGCAGGCAGGAACGCAGCAGCAGCATGCCCGTTCGCACCAAATTTTTTCGCCGCTCACGAAATGATAAGCCCATTGGAACGGCCCACGACACGTAAAACGAAAGCGCACTGCTGATAAGGCGGCGAGCGTCTGTTTTATCTTACTCCATGGTCCATTCCCTGCCAAACGCGCTCTGACCACGCCCTCGGCTGCCCTCTGATCAACACCAGCGCCGCGGCGCGGCAGCGCACGAAGCTCTCCCATAGTGTGACGGCGAAGTTTCATGACCAGAAAGGCTTCGAAGGACTCTGCCGACGCTGACGTTTGTCTGGCCGAGGGGACTGGCTTTCGCTTTTATCACTTCTCCCCGCCGGAACTAGAAATGCTTCTTTTCACTGCTCCAGCAGCCAGTGTACCCACCTACACCAGACACTAGGGGTGTGCGAATATCAATTTTTTAATTTCGAAGCGAATACGAATAATAAAACAAAGTTCGAATCGAATAGAATATTTTTCGAATATTTTTCGAATACGAATACTTATTGTTTTTTGTAAAATTAAAGTTTTCACCATCTAGAAACACAAAAACTGCACAACAAATCCCACAAAGTAAAATTAGGAATTACACAATACCATTGCACTCAACAGGTTAAGGTCTGCACTCACTTAAATGTTAACATGGAGAAAGGTTAACTGCTCGACATGTTCGGGAGCAGTGACAACCTCCTGCTCGTCACGACTCCACCAGATACCGAAAACAGCCACTCACTTGAGACACTAGTGGTAGGCATCCGTACACATTACCGCGCGCTGATACAGTAAAATCTCGATGATACTAATCTTGCGGGACCGCAAAAAATATTCGTATCATCCGAAATTCGTATGAACCAACACAGACCAAAAAAGTGAGCGCTGAAAAAAGTTTCGTTTATTTCTTTTCTTGCTTTCGCGTCAGGAAATCTTGATTTTTTTCTGCTTTTTTAACCCCATGTCGCAAAGCAGTCCTTTCTGGAGCACGTAAAGCTTCGCGCTCGTCTCCTCACTCGCGATGCCCAAGTGCCCAAGCTCGCTACACGCCGCAACAGTCAAGCGTGAACCGCATGGTGCGTTTTTGCACGCGATATCGCTCACCTCGGCTTTGCGCACGCTGTATTTTCACGCCCGCATCGACGATTTCGCGCCCGCGCCTACCTCGGTCAGAAAATGACGCACGACGCGCGCGGCAGAATGGAGGAGCCTGACGACTTGCGAAGCGATCGAGACAGCCGGCTTGGCTCCGCCGGAGATGGTTAGGCTTAGCACCCCCACAAATACTTCATGGGCGCTTTCACTAGCGGTGGGGATGATGTTTTATAGTACCGTTTTCGCATGCATTATCAGCTCCTTTACCGCACAAGCAACTTCGTGTCTCCCTTGAGCCTTATTTTAAAGAGTGGTTACAAGCGGGCGCTCCAGTTCCCGCGCCACTTCACGGCCGGAGCCGACGCCATGTTGCCGCCGCCGGCCGCGCCGCGCGCAGCGTGCGGGTGGTTTCGCCGGTTTCGCGGCGGTGTCAGCGCGCGTGGGGCGTGCGCGGCGCGTTTTCGCGAGCAGAAAACAACAGCCCGGCCATTTCTGGAGAAAGAGTGACAAACAGGGGAGAGAGAGCCATCACTTGCTCGATCGGCAGTCGGGTGGCCTCGCCTGCTCGTTCGTACCCGCCGGGCCGCGCAGGTCCGTTCGTACAGCCGAAATTTTTCACATTGCAAACAATGCAATTTCGCCGAAACTTTTCGGAAATTCGTATCACCCAGAATCGTAAATCGAGATTCCACTGTAACCACGAATAAACACCGATACAGTCTGCGAAAGCACGTATCGTTCGCCGTGTATATGCTTCGCGACTTTGCTGTTGAGACACGTCCTGAATATTTTTTTTTTTTTTTAGTTTTGGATGGTTCGAATATTTCGAACAATAAAAGTGCCGTTCGAATCGAATCGAATACCGAAAAATTCGAATCGAATATTCGAAGTTTCGAATATTCGCACACCCCTACCAGACACCCAGACCCCATCAAGGCAACTGCGAGCGAAGAAGCGACAAGTGCCGTTTCAAATTTCGTGCGCACAACTACCTGGCTATGCGTCGCTCGAGCGGGAGCCTTCATCTCACCTCGTCCAGCAATAACGCCCATCTCGCATTCCCTTCTCTCATGCGGCGCGCCAACCTGGTGTGAAATACACACTTGCTTCTTGCACCCGCCTCGAGTAGTTTTTGTGGCTGAGGCTACGCCTGGCCCAAACATAACAAGGGCAGAGCTGCATGCGCACGAAATATCGATTATTTATCCACAGCGGCTCACAGCGAACGGAAAAGCACAAGTTCGGATCGTTCGGATAACTCCCTGCAGTGCCTAACCTTTCACAGGCGATAATGTTCAAACTTGGGCGCGGGCACACTTTATACCATCTGATGGCAACATTTGCGCACGGAGAACGGATGAAATATTTACTGTGTTTTTTACTGTGATCTACTTTTACTGTGTTTTTTAAGCTAGGGATGATTCAAGAAAGAGAAAAGGAGGAAGATACAAGGTCCGGCTACGGCGGACGCTTTGTTTGTTGTTTGTCTTTTTCCATGTTAGCACAGGTATAAGAAGCCCACCTTTGGCCGAGACCAAGCAGTCTTGTTGGAATGTCGTGATGTTACGGTGGCTTTTGTCCAAGCGTGCATAGTCATTGGAGAAGCGAGTCTTGGAGGACTTCAACACGCTCCACGGTTCCTAAATCTGCATTTTCGTCATTGGACAGCCTGGCCGCACTGAAGCAACCCTTCACAGGTACCTACTTCACCTCCGAGACAGCGGTGCATTGTCACCCCGGTTGGTGAGCATTGTAGGACTCGTGTCTTGCATGAGCATCAAATTTTTTCTCTTTTAATTAACTTCTCTAGTTTGTAACGTTTGTTTTGTTAACTCTGTACCATTCGACTCTAGTGATGTGATTGGGTCGGGTCATTTTGGAGCAGCTTTTGGAGCAGGCAAAATTAGGTTTTGGAGCAGCAAAATCGGCTTTTGGAGCAGCCAGAACGAGCATTCGGATTTGATAAATATTGCTAGACGGGGAGCGAAACAACCGAGAGGAGTCCCAAAAGCAGCATCCTGGACACACAGAAATGTTTAAACAAGTAAAATGCCTTCACTGCAGATGAGTTTCTGCCGCACAGATGTCTTTTAGCAGTGACTATGAAATGCCTCAAGACAAGCACCGAAAGAGTTCGTGCGAGTGTATACATGTATTCACTGCATGAGCCAACAGATCATTAAAGAAGTTGGTTTTATTTTAAAAATGACTATCGGGGTAGCATTCCAATCGGTAGGCTACCGTTTCGTAAAACCATAATTAACGGAACACAGTGACGCGCGACAAAATGTGCTGAGTGCATTTTATGTAATGGCCTCTAGCGCCCAGCCTAAATGTCTGTTTCCCTCCGGGTTCCCAAGGCAAAATAGCATGCTAACGTGTTCTCCCGGACTTCTACACTCGCTTTCCAATTTGCAGGGGGCTAGGTTTGCAACAACGGCAACTCTCTGCCTTTTTGAGTGATAAGACTTAAGGCCCCTGTATTTTTCAAAGGTAGCGCAAACCATTGTACAAAAAGGAGAGGAGAATCTCTTCCCCGCCATCACGTCTCTCCTCACCCCATCGCCCTTTTCTGCTCCCCTATTGGAAGGCTCGACACGTGACAATGACCTCCGATGACCCTACGCAGTTTCCCTTTCACCGCGTACCGACGCCATTAGGGAGCGTAGGACGACGGGCGCGCATGTGCGTTGCACGTGAAGACAGACACAGGTACATCTTTCTCAAGATGGTCTCGGCTGCATCGCGATACTGACTTGCGGTGACGTTGGCTGCTCCGTAGCATTGCAAAAGGCGATCAGCTGTTGTTGTTCCGGAGAGAAAAATGACATTAAACGGCGAGCGAGCGACATAAACGGCGAGTGACATTAAAACGGCTGAACTGCACCGGGGAAAAAAGCTTTGATTGTCACCGAGGAAGGATTTCCGAGTTAAGCAATCACTACTAAACTCCTTCATGTATACTTGCCCCTGGAAGTTCTTTAGATGAAGGTCAGGCTGATACTGACTTTCGGGAAATGAAACAAAAAAAAAACAGCAAGACGTTCCCATCGACGGTTTCTCACACGATTTAGTAACAATGACAGCACGATCGTGTCTAGCTCGCTCGCACTGGGTCAGGTGTTTGAAAATGCCCACGATCATTACTGCAATATCTTTCCCGCTCGAAATTTTTTTCCACCTGCAAAAATTTGCAGTGGAAGAAAATACGTTTCACCAGTGAGCTCCTTCATAATATATTCTATTCGCTCGAACTCTATGCAGTCGGTCTTTGTGTTCTGAGATTGTATTTTAATTTACCCCCCTTTTGTGCACTTTCATGACGAATGTGGTGCATACGTGTGTACTTATTATAAGAGAGTGTAATGTTTTATAGTTGTTTATTTGTGGGGTGCTTGTTGTGAACGTACTTGTTAGTGGTGAACACGGGATTTGGGGGGGGGGGAGTTCGTTCGCGAGCTTACCATAAGACATTATTGTCAAGATAACGCTTCAACCGTTCCTTTCGGTACAGGGTCCTCAGTAGACGTGAGCAATGCAGCATACAAAATAGCTGTGATCCAAAAAATAATTCTGAGGCATTGATAACAGGGAATAGCACCGGCATACGAAAATATTAGCAATTGAGCAAGGATAAAGTCCCTGTGTATGCTCTGCTGGGAACAAAATGTCCTATTTTTACAACAAGAATGTCAGCATTAGTTGCCATAAAATAAGGACGATGGATAAGTCGCCAGTAAAAGCACGATGCAGAATGCACGCGCATACGGGAACAAAAACATTTTTTTTAACTGAACGGAAAATGGGGCCACGTGAGTGTATTTTGTGACTTTTAAAAATTAAAGGTGGGCGTATGTAGGCAATAAAATTCACTGCCATGTAGCGCGCATAGATTGATGCAGGTTTTTTTCGAAACGCGTCCATTAAACAGAACAGTAACAAAACAGTAACGAAAACTGCCTGGGAGTGCGTTTGTTCCAGATATATGCGGCGCCGACTCTGCTTAGAATTGAACATTTGCGTATGCAATAAAAGCACTTTCTTCCCACTGAACGGTTTCAGTATTTTTTGAGCAAATTATACACACATGACCAGGGCCGTCGCCAGAAATTTTTTTCGGGGGGGAAGAAGGAGGGGGGGGGGTTTAAGGGGTATTGGAAGGGAGGAGTTTTGGAAAAAGGAGCACTAGCTCATGTTTACGTGCTGCCTGGAAAAAAAATTCGGAAACAGACCAAACCCCCCTCCTTCTGGCTACGTCCCTGCACACAACCCACTCTGAAAGAAGGCATGCATGTTCCAACTTTTAGTATGGTTCTGGGCTTAGAACTTCGCTCGAGCACGAGCGAACTTCGCTCGAGCACGAGGCCGGCACGAGCGCGCAGTTTGTTGCCCTCAAAATGCGGGATGATAGCTAAGGCACTGACCAATCACAAACTATTCTTCCTACACATTATCTGCAAACACCGTTGTGAATTTACGTCCAGAACTGTCGCGTTTTAAGCAAGCACTTTAACGCGCCGCGCATACGAAACGAAACGGTCCGGCGGCGCGCTCCGCAGGAGTCGCTCACTAATGGCGGCCGAGAGAGACGGGCGAGGAGGAAACGGCGCAGGGAAGAGAGTTTGCGCTACCTTTGAAAAATACAGGGACCTTAATAAGACTGTCTTCATGAAGTGCCCACCCAGCTTGTGAAAGAGGATCAGCTATGATGTCATTGAGTAGGTGGACCAATGGCTAACTTATTTGAAACGAAGACAAAAAAATCAGTGAAAACATCGACCACATTCTTCACGAAGAGTAGCTTTGCAAAGAAAGTTTTATCATAAAATGCTTTCCTGAAGCGCTCCTGTAGCGTTCCTCCTAAACGACATGTTGAGTCAGGCTTGATCAATCTTCGAGCTCAAAACTGTTCAATGAACCGGCTTACAGCCGGTCCCAAATTAAGCCATCTTGAACTTTCGTCCCTTTCCCCTTTCCCGCTAGCTACCCTTGCAATGCCCTCTCCATCTCGACCCCTCAGAGTTAGTCATATGAACTCCTGCCAATCACCACCACCACCACCACCACCACCACCACCGCCAGCCTATCTACGCTTTGCGAACCGTGGAGAACCTCGGCCCACGATCCCGAGCCGGCGCGCGCTTTGGAAGAGACGCTTTGCGCGGAAACCGGTCTGGTGCTCCGCTGGTTGTCGGCGTCCCCCGAGAGATGGCACCACCGGTCCCTGTGGGGGCATAGGCGCGCCGGCGCAGACGGAGCGAACGTGTGCGCGCGGGAGACGGAGGAGAGTCTCGGTGGAGACCCGGTCGGGGCTGGTTCGGCGGAACATGCGGCGGTGGCGGATAAATGTTTCTCAGGTGGGAACTTTGTTTGTTGCGCGCCGTGAGTGCCTACCTCCCGTTCGCGGTCACGACCCGGACGGCGTGATTCGTGAACACCGTCGAGCCTTGTGCTCGCATGCTTTGGGATTCCCCAAATAAACAGCTGTGCTTCGGCACTACTGTCTACTGTGTTCTCGTAACGGCGAACCTCGCTGGGATGCCTAGGCATGGGAGCCCGCGTGGTTGACATGCCGGGAGCTAGCGTGGGGGCCTACCCCAGAATGCTGGCAAGGTCCCCGAGGAACCCCCCTCATATCCCACAACGCCCACTGCAGGGCAAAGGCCTCTCCCATTTATCTCCAATTATCCCGGTCCTGTGCTAACTCGCCAAGCTTTATTGCAAAGCAGATAGTAAAGCGTGAACCGCATGGCACGTTTTTACACGCGATTCGTGCGCGTCAGCGTTGCTAGCGCAACATTTTCACGCCCGCATCGACGATATCGCGCCTGCGGCACCTTCTACCTCGGTCAGAAACTAACGCTTGCCCCAATGGAGAGGCGCGCGCCTCACGGCGGAAGTTTCGAAGCGCTCGAGACATCCAGCTGGCTCAGACAGAGATGTTTAGGCTTACTACCCCGCAGATATCGCATGGGCACTTTCACTAGCAGCACGGATGATGGTTTATAGTACTGTTTGCGCCCCCATTATAAGCTCCTTTACTGCACAAGCAACTTCGTATGTGCCTTGGGCAGCACTTTAGAGAACTGTTAGACGCAGTCGCCCGAGGTCCCCACACCACTTCGCGGCCGAAGCCGCCGCCATGTTGCCGCCACCGGCTGCGCCGTGCGCAGCGTACGGGTGTTCCACGGCAGCGTCAGCGCGCCTGTGGCGTGCGCGGCGCGTTTTCGCGAGCAGAAAACACTCCCAGATTCCCTCATCTTCAACGCTCGTGGCGTAGAGAGCATGCCACATCGAGGAAGCCCGGCGAAACAAAGCTTTGTAGCAGGATGTAGCAGGATTTACCTCTTGGCGCAGTTAGGCGCAATTGGCGCAGCTATCACATCACTGGACTCTCTCACGTTTGCACTAAGTTACCTTTCGCCCATGTCTTACATTCTCGTGCCCATCATACTTTGTTCGTTTTTGGATTCAAGGCTCTGTCTTGCTCTCCCCACCCATGTCGGCGAAAGCCGTGCATCAGGCGGGCACTCTCTCACCACTGGTGATCCGTGGAGTCGATGGGTTTGTTTCCTCACCAGAGTTGACGACCCACCCGTCTTGGCAGCACCCCCCTAAACGGTGAAATGCCCAGAGGTCTTCCTTAGCAACTACAAGTCCAGCAGCATCCAATAAACACACCTTCGCACCTTCCGCAAAAATTGTCAGCATCAACCGCTACTGCTGTCAAACACATCACAAGAATTGCTCCCAATTTTTTTTTTTTTTTTTTCACACCCGTACACGGGAAGCCAAGTTCGCAGTATCTCAACGTTTTTTTGTTTTTTTTTTCTCTGAAAACCCCACAAAACAGACAGGTCCACTTAGATCCCTAGATAGATAAGCACTAGAGAGAAAGAAGACACGAGAGGCAAGGCACCTACCCCGTGCTGCAGCGCACCGCCTTGAGGACGCCCACGGCAGCTGTGGTGAGCCGGTCGAAGCCCTGGCCCACGTGGTCTGCGTGGCACTTGGTGCGGTCCTCGAAGAGCATCTCCCGGGGCTCAGACGCCCGGGGCAGGTAGCTCAGCTTGCGCAGCTCGCTCCGACGGGCCCCCGAAGAGGACACGCCACTGTTGCGCTTGTTGGGCGACCGCATCACCTCCGCCGTGGGCACCATCTGCTCGCCCGGCCGCACCCACAGGATCGGGCCGTCATTGCTCTCCTGGGGGAGCCAGAGAGGGAGGGAGCAGAATCGTCAGGAGCTCTTAAAGATTTTTCTGTATCAATTAGATGCACCTTCGCAGAATTTGGTAACATTCAAAAGCCTATCAGCTGCTCTCGTCTCAACCCTCCTTAAAATTGCTGCATCAGTCCCCACTGAAACGGTTCAGTGAAGACAGACTGCAAGTGATAAGTGAGAAGCGTCGTTGCATTCACACTTACATCTGTCAGTTAGTCCCATGTTGCATTTTGGGCCCGCATTGGCTGAACAAACTGCCCACCCATGCCTCCATGTAAAATGCTTTAGAAAGCAGCTGACTGATGAGAAGCTTTGAGCCAGGGGCTGCAGCTTAAAATGCGACACATTTCTTCAGTGTTTTAGGAAGTGTTGAGGAGATAGCAAAAGAGATAAAATGCTAGCCAAAAACGCGATACACGGTACACCAGCAAGCTTCATCATCCCTGCTAAATTCCCACCCCGACTGCCCCAAGAAGTGATGCAATGAAGTCGCCCGAAAATGCCAATCCCCTTCCGACTTGCTCGATGTACGTTGACAACCCCCTGCAGCGGAGCGGTGACGTAAGCGTAATTTACCAAACGCAATCACGGTAAACCAACACCTAACATGGCTACAGTGAACCCTTGCTCTCTATTCTTGAGGTCATTCTGTCCTTTTCTGTCAACTGTCAACTGCAGCGTCATCACATAGTACTAGTGCCCCTCAACTTCGCCTCCAAATTTTGGCAAATTTATGGTCAGGCAACCTTTACCTATATAACGACACAAAAGGCGTACAGCCACCTCAGCTTTGGCAGGAGGCCCACTGAACTCGGACAAAAATGGCCAATCGACTGCAGCAGATGGCCGACCTCCCAAAACTTCAAGGTCCCTTCCGGCCTCACATGTTCTGCTGGCAATACGAAGGTTGCACAAGTCCACATCGCAAGGAAAGAAGAGAAGAGAGATCTCACCTGTGGGGAGTCCATGGGGACATGCGAGAGGGGCCCCCAAGGCATGGTGAGGCGCAGGAAGGGGCAGCGCTCGAGCAACGCCAGGAAGTCGGGGAAGAAGCCGCCCACTTCCTCGTGCACTGTGCCCACCAGGCTCATCTGGTGCAGAGGCCCCGCCCGGTACGTGCCGCTGCTGTACGTCCGCTGCACCTGTTGACGTGCAGAGGGAGGAACAGGGGGGAACTCCGATTAGTGCTCACGCGGTCGGGAACGATTTTCGGGATGGAGTACAAAGATCCACCAGCAATCAAGATTCCTTCTCATTCCAAAATCCAGTCCTCGATACTACTATTCTTACAAGTTGCGTTCTCAGCTACACAATGTTCCCATTTTCAAGCTGCAGTTTCTGTGCGCTCTGACTGGCCACAACATTCATGGGAGCCTCCCGATTGCAGAGTCGGCCCAACAGCATGATTCCAACATGGCACCTCAGAATTGACAAAACATGTGCAGACAACGCCACGAAGTACTGCAAACCATTTTCGGACAGCTTCTCTAAAGAAAGGTCATTGCTTCTCAGAAAAGTGCAAGAAATAAGGTCAGCAAACTTTCAGCAGGCCACTTGACGTGACAACACTGCCAGGATGCCTTGAAAACAACACAGTGCCTTGATTTTTTATTTTTTGAAAGGCCACTTCCAGATGCACGAATGGTGCAATGGTTGACAGTAAAAAGAAAAAAAGAAGAAGCAGACACCATTTCTGCTCAAGCTCAGCTTTTACAGCCAGATGCAAGTGAAACAGCCAATGCATGAAGTTCGGAAGGGATGAGAGCACGAAAAGAAGCCTGACCATTTCCTGGAACTTGGCCATGGAGGTGGTTTCAATGTCCGACTGGCGGCCCAGCACGCCGCACTTGACCACCAAGTTTGGGTGGTGCTCAGCAAAGTAGTCCACAAGGTCTGGCAACCCGTGCGCTGCACCGTGCACAATGCCCATCACGTAGCGGGCAACGCCCGGCGGATCCTCGTAGAACGTCTCCTGCAGCACACAGCACAAGGAGAAGGTCAACTTGAGCGAGTCCAATTGCAACCGCACCAATCAAGTATGCATAGAAAGCAGAGAGCAAATAACTGGTCTGCACAACTCATCATTACGACCCTGCCCCCCAGAACTGCCTGAAAACTTTTTTTTTTCTTTTTTTTGCTAGCAGGATAGGATTTTTGTTGCTAGAGCAGCCTCGAACAGCCACAAACCATTCAAAACTACCATCAAGAAGTTTTGGTGACACGGCCTTGAACATACCTTCCTCTTATCAAGTAAACCGACTGGCAAATCCTGCCTCGTCTACTTACATCGCAGAATTCTCACTGAGAAACAGCCGAGCACACATGGTGCGCAGGTTATCAGAAAAATTTGCACACAGAACTTTCAACTTTAAAAGCATGCGCGCTTCGATTTCCCTCTTGCCAGTGGATCCCCGTGGTTGCCAAAGAAGATCAGGGCAGTGACCTCAGCATACATTCTATTAGCAAGCCCAGACATACAAAGCTCACATTAAGCTAAACTTCCTTAAAGGGACACTGAAGTGAATTTGTCAAGCTTCTGTTTTTGCTTGAATTGCATAGATGGCTCAAACACACTTTTCATCGTATATCCAGTCAATAAGGCGATATTTATTTTATAAAGCCCGAAAGAAGAAAAACTACCATGCGCAGTCTGCGGCTGCCGCACCGACTAAAGCAGTGACGTCAACACGAGGTGCTACTGTGCTCGGACGGTGTCCAAGATTAGAATTCAAACCAGTTTCTGTTTCAGTTCTGTGAAACAACATAGTTAGCATCCGACGTTCTTGTTGGCTGGGCATTGTAGACATCTCAGTAATCGACATACCGCGCTCCTGCCATGTTGTCGGCTGCAAAATGCATCATATAAGCCTGCCAGCATGGCTTGGAATCGTAACCATCACTGGCCGTGATGTACACAGAGGAAGAAAAACCTCCGCATCACCGCAGACACTCAATTGCGATGCGCTTTCACCCCACCTTTGGAGCTTGCCTGGCTTATGCCTGTATCGGAAGAGGCTGTGTTTGCACTCCTCCAAGGGTCAGCCTGATTTGGGACAAGTGCCCGCAAGCAGTCAGTGCTTATGGGAACACCACACCGACGAGAACTCGTCAGCGCATCAGTGTCAGCTTGCGCGCGTTTTGCGAACTCGCTCACGAAGCAATGAACATTAAAGCACAAGAATGGTGCAGTATAGAAAACGCTGCCCAAAAACAAACAAATACGCCCCCCCCCCAAAAAAAGCACTATCGGGGATTTGAACTTGCGAATTGCACAACAGGCCTAATCCGCCTCTTTGATGATCAGTGATGATCAGTTTCTGTGCCAGCAATACTGATTGCTGGCACAGAAACTGATGAATGATGATCAGTTTCTGTGCCAGCAATACTATTAAAAAAAAACTTTTTCAGAGAGGTGCAAAAATATAAGCTAAACCTCAGCTTTGTGTCCGCGGCATTCGAGAACGGTCGCTTCCTGCGCCGTGGCCGAGTGGTATAGAGCACGGGTCTAGAGAGTCAGAAACACCAGCCTGCTCGAATGTGGTAAGTCGAATAATCTTGAAGATCTTTTTTTGTTTGTTTTTGTCCTGACATGCTTGCAGAAATTGATGTATTTTTTCTCATAATCTGCATACAGCCCTTCACTGCTGGGAAATGTATTCATCCAAATGATGAGGAGCTTGCGATTTCAGTAGAAATGTAGTTCCGTGCACCACTTTTTTCGCCCGTGATATTGCTGCTGTTTAAAAGGAATGAACCAATGCTAACTTTTTAAACTGACAGTTCTTCTAAAGAAAAAAAATGTAATCGTGCGACTACGATGAACAAGTGCACTTACGAATAAAAATGCACCCCAAAAAGCAATTTTTTGGGATACGTCAGGACTTCGCTTTCTTCGGTCAAAGCGCTTACAAAAGTAATCTGCACATGCAGATATGCTCGTTACGATAAGAAACAGAAAAAAAGAACGGCGGAACTGAACAAATCTGCAGCAACGTATAATATTTTGCATTGCTGATATCCACATACCAGCTTCAAGCAATGATTTGTATAAAGGCCACATTAAGGGCCTGTGTTTATGCTGCTGTCTTACAGATACCCATGTCCCCCTCCCATCTCTTTGAGGCGCTAGAAAAAAAAAATGCCGGGAGCACATCGCTTCCACAGCTTCAGATAGCCACCCTCCGGTACTGACACTTGAGGAACTGCTGCAAAAAGAAACGAGCGTCGCACGCTTGTTTGGATGTTTCCCACATTGAAAACGTACGTATTCCAGCATAGTTATTCTTTTCGCAGCTTTAGGTTGGCAATACAATTCCCGTGAAACAAATAAACACCAGCAACGCAGCCCTGATTCCCCTTCCGCTGCAGTGGCAGCTTACTTGCACCCCTGCCATATCGCTTCTCGGCGGCGCCACCAGAGGCTGCCACAGTGCAATGAAAAAGGCAGATTCTCCAGACCACTCGGCCATAACCCAGCGCTGAGAGGAAAGTAAATATAAAGTATGTATTTTATAGCCTGTTTGCATTTTTATTTAGTTTTAGCGATCGCAAATGTGTGGTCGTGCTGCTAGCCGCTGTGCTAGTCCACCCACTGCAAAAAGTGCTTCCCGCACTTTACTTTTACGCTATACATAAAAGTTTCAATTGATCTTAATTCCTTAGTACCTATGTTAACTTTGCTGACTCTTCCCCCACCTTTAATTAACCTTCGATTTTTCTACTAGCGTACCAGTCAGCAAACCGGTTTGTTGCATATGCGCTTGGGTGGAGCTACTTGAACTTGGAGCTTGATACAGTATAGAAACTAACAAAATAAGGCACATTCCTCCAGGCACAAATGTGTGGTGGCTTAGTTTCAACTGAGCGAATGAAATGCGATGACCGCGACCGACTCTGTCGGGGGGTCGGCGAGCCATGCAGTAGAGCAGTCAAGCCAAGCTATTTCGTTTGAACATCACACAAAACGCCATCGGAAATCGGCAAGGAGGATGCCGAGAGAAGGACAGCGCTTTCGCATTGACTTTTCTACTTAAATAAAGCCGCGTACACGCAGCGAGAGTGGTCAAAACGTGGCCCAGAGACTCCAGACTACAATTTCCACTAGTAATCTCGCAATGTTTACAGATCACTTCGGTGTCCCTGCAACTCTAGTAAACCGATGCCTTCGCAGAAGACCGAGTATCTCGTTTTGAATAAGACAGGTGGTGATGCTGCCCTTAGGGGGCCGTTTTTCTATCACTGCAGCTAATCCATAGACTAAAATCATCCTCATTAAGGTTACATCTGCAAAATCTGAGGGCAAAATAACAAGCACTTTGCTCAGAAAAAAAAAAAAAATGTTTTAGCGAAACTTGTTCACACACTATGCGCATCTGTGCATGTAAAAACCACCAGAGGGGTGCACATAAGCGAAATGGAAGTACACACTCCAATAAACACTCCACAGCGTGAGCACAGACCCAAGGGGCAAAACAATAGGTGAAATATAAATGAACCCACTTGATTTTGAGCATTTGTGAAAGCTAAACTGAACAGTTATTTATAAATGCTTGTACGGTAATCCACTTAGAGCCCATACACAGCTAGCTAATTAACAATGATGGCACTTTAAAAAATTTTTTTGATTGATTGTGTAAGCTAACCACTGTGACTGTGTTCCACAGTCAGAATGCTCTCACGCAACAGCCCGGCTCAAGTGGAAACCCACCAATCGAGATTTATACCCCCCAGAAAATATTTACAGCCCCGTATCTTTTATTTTGATTCTGACAAGAGTAATAATAACCATCCCATGTTCTTCCTCACCAATAACTTCTTAGATTTTGTTCACCCCTTTTGTTGTAACCCTAAGCTCAGAGGGGAGTGGGAGTGTCTTTGTGGAGTGGCTTGTCGTCACCACGCTGCCCAGCTGTTGGCGAGCACATTACTAACAATTGCCAGCAGGCGATGACGCCATGTTCCACGCCAGCTGCTGCACATCTCGTCTTCCAGACAAAGCAAACACAGATGTCGAGCAAACCTTCGAAATGCCTGCCTCGCTTCTGAAGTTGTTCACCCCCATAAAGGAACTGCTTGATGGATGGATATCGGCAGCTCTGCTTTTTGCCTCAGACAACCATCATCGCCGCACTTAAGGGCACCCTGCTATTCTTCAACTTGTTCCTTGCTTCTATTTTCCCCCTGATCTTATGAGCTGTATTTACTTACATGTGCAAAAATATGAGCAGTTGCCTACACTTTTTAAGTCCTCCCACCATTCACCTTCAATTGCAGTATGGTTAGCTTATTAGGAGTGTTCAGCACTACATTATCCTTCGGATTTCAACCAGCCACTTTTTCCTTCGAGTCTGCTGTGTCCAGAAACAAAAATAGCCGGTTCCCTCTCTCTATCCTGCCAGCGATACGATTCAGCCGTCCGTTATCAGCAGGGACAGTCCTGATAAGCTGCTTTTGCATTGAGGAAAGCAGTTGCCAAGAAGAGATACTAAGTGCAATGACAGACTACAGACAATGCCAACTTCCCCGTTTCGCAATCGCAAGCTTTGCTGTAAAAAAAAGAATTACATATAGAAAGCCAGACAAAAGAGTTTCAGGAACACGAACGAGACTGGTGAGCAATACTTAGATAAACCAGCAAGGACCAAACTTGGTTCCGGAATAAGTTGACTAGATTTTTTCAGTGAACAAAAACAGTATCGTAATTTTCATGTACGTTACACAGCTGCCAATGAAGCTGTAGTGATTCCTGGAATGCCGATGTAAAATATCTTCCATTTCTTCACTACATTGTGAAAAGAACACCAGTTTTCGATTAATGTCACCGAAGCTTCTACTTTGCTGGCAACAAGACCAGCAGAAAAATCAGGCACTTTTCATCGCACAATGCTAAATGGACATACTAAAGGAAAAAATAAACACGCTTCTAAAATTTCATTTCAGATAGAAGCTTCAACTTGTAAAACAGAATTCATTGGTTGAGTAAAAAAATGTGACCAACCATTCTAGGTATTTAACACTGCGCATATAAACCTAACATAAAAAAAGCATTACGGACTTTCAAAATAAGCAAACTGCTTTTTCTAACAGCTGATTTTGAAAATGTCGATTTTGTGTTTGTTGAGGTTCAACTTGGATAAGATGACTGCTCCCGAAATTAATCAAATTTTGCCGAGGTGGCTCAGTGGTTATTAAGGAGTTGTGCTGCTGAGGCCAAGGATGCAGTTTCGAACCTGGCCATGGTCTTTTCCTTTTGGATGGAGGCGAAAAGCGAAAACACGCTTGTGTCGAGATTCCGGCGCACGTTACCGATCCCAGACGGTCGAAATTAATCCAGAGCCCTCCACTACAGCGTGCCTAGGTGAAGCTGCTGCCCCACAATCAACCATCAATAAAATTTTGCCCTATGAACTTTATCAATAAAGGGCCATGCGAGAAAAACGAGGCTTTCAGTGGGCTCCTCTCACAAATAGGTCTTTGAGAATCGGCCAAGAAAGCTGAAAAAATAGACTATACAGGCCGAACTTTAACCTTATACGTTATTAGATGATGCTAAAAAAGACGATAAAAGCCAGAAAATGGTTAGTATATATCGACAGAGGGACATGTCCAGTTGGGTGATGGTGACGTAAGAAGCAATATAAAAATACGGGCATTGCCGACAAATCCCCTTCCAAGCAAACAGTTGCGATGCCACAAATAGTCAAAGTGGACTGGGGCAGTTACAAACGTATGCGCAACATGGAATGCTAGAAAATGAATGAACAACATAACCAGCAGCCCTTGTTTAACGGCTTTTGCGGCTGCTCCTAGAGTATTTGGCTGCCTCGCTCACAATTTAAAGAGCTTCTTTCAGTGGGAGAGGAAGAGGGAGTGCTGCTTTTGATCGTGCTAAATCCATTATCCCCACACAAACATAAAAAATACAAACCTCCGAGCAAAAACAGCACTACAATTTCTGGAAAAATGTTCGAAGTGGTTTTATTACTTTACTTTGTTTGAAGCTGTTCGCAATCAGAAACAAAACCACTAAACACCGTAATTTGGAAATGAAAAGCTGGGCCAACAATGAGGGCACTGTTGTCTTGGGGCTTTCTGAAAGTGCCTTTGCTGAACAATTAACAATTGTTGCTAGCGAAGATTTCACGACTCGTATCCCTTTACGTTTGCGCTGCTCACCAGTACTTTGGGTATTGAGAAACAGAACTCCGGTAAAGACTTTTAGACTCATCCTTACTTTTTTTCACCCGTGCTAAAATTCTCGGTACAAGTTTGGAAGCTTTGGAAAGGCTGCCACCCGTAGAGCGCTACTTTTTCATTCCCCTCCTCTTTGATTATTTCAGCTGGAATCATTCTTTTAACTGTAGCTCGCAGAGCTTGGTTTGAGTGCCTTCCCACGCTAAATCAGTGCCTGTTCTTGAAACTTGGCTGCTGATTGCAGCAAACTGCATGTGCCTTGCACGGCTTCAAGACAAAAATTTAAGCAATTTACAAGTAATTGGCCAGGAGGTAATGTCTGTGGTGCTCAAACTTGCTACTGCACTATTTTTTCTCGGTTTGGAAACAAAACGAAAATAGTGACATTTTCCACACTCAGCAACCCTTACAAATGAGGCACTTAATAATAAGATAACAAAAAGTTGACAGGTATGAAATTTATAGGCAAAGAAAGCAGCTTTGGCTGTCACAAAAATGCTAACAAAGCAATACAGGGTGAAGGCTTCCTGTCCCAATGATGGATCGATTAGCTTTTTGTGTCTTTCTTTCCAAACATCTTCAGCCAGAAAAAATGAAATTTTTTTGCTAATAATAGTGCTGCGTAGAATTTCTAGTTCTCCAAGACGTTCTATGTGCCCTGCACATCTGATAAAAAGCGTGGCATAGCCATACTAAAATTTCTTAAATATAATCAGATGCACTTCCCAATGGTCTTTTCTGCTCATTAAAGGAACTGAACAAACATAACGCCACCATAAGTGCCCATCTCCCACGAATGGGATTTTTGGATAGGCTTCTGGGGATCCATGTAATTGATTCTGTCTCTCTCTGCACAAAGAGGGCTTCACAGATTGTGAGTGCAATGCATTCAACCATCTACGCTTCCAAAGATTTGAGCGGGAAGCCTAGACCCCAGCAGCGTGATAACGGGAAGCAGACCCTCGCCACCAACAAAGACCGCCCAATATTATCACAATTTCCGCCAGGCAACCTAAGCCTCTCACGGGCGATTCTGGAACAATTCATTTAGATGTTCGTGCACTGTATGCGACTGCTTGTGGTTCTGTGACATTTTAAAAATGTCACCAGGTGCGTATGGGCCTGTGGAGAAGGCAATGTTCGCACAAGTGAGTCTGAGCACACTTCATGCGTGGCATGCGTCTGCATTCTTTACAAACTGCCATCGTTCTCGATGACGCATCAGCTGAAATGACCTTTGCTAAACAACATCAGCCCGACATCACCTCTCATTTCACATTGTATGTGCACAAATACATCTGAGGTGCGCCAGTGGGGATATATTGGCAGTGAACGTGTTGGTGACAACTGATCCAGCAGACAAAAGACAACTAACAGCGTTGTTGCACGTTCTTGTAAATAGCCCACTGCCACGCTACTATAATGATCACTGCAGATAAATGCAAGCTCAGTCGAAGACAAGAATTCATTCCCAATGCACGACAATATGTCATTTGTGTTTGCCGACTCGGTGACGTTCATTGCTGCAATGCGGCGGCATCATCAACGCAAACTCTCTACAGCTGTGCTGCATTTTTGAATCTGGTTCAAGCAATGATCAGTTAACTTTTTGTCATGCCCAGAATTAAGGGGTAATAATAAAAAAAAGAACAGTTTCCAAGTATTAAGCCTTTCTGTAAGTTCAAAACTACGAGCGCATTAACAGAATTTAGGCAGAATACATCTACACCGGTTGTCTAGCATGATCCCAAGCCAAAGCCAGCATGCAAGCTACAGCTATCTAGGAGAGTTACTCGTTACTACTCCATGGGCATCCACAGACAAAGACCTGGAAGCTTTCCTTACAGGAAAAAAAACCTGCAGTGCAACTGGCACATGCGGTACAAGTGTTGCCCTTCCTGTGCTAACAGCAGCTGTTATGACGAGTTCAAGCACACTCGTGATAGGAGGCCAGAAAGGCCATCAGAATGGTAATTAGGTGGCAAAGAACGCTCAGCTAAAGCAAAATAGCGAATGCAAATACGAGGATGCACTGTTAAGCTGCAGCTGCCAATAATATATACTGGAACACGAGCTATTTCTATAACTTGGCCTTCAAAATCACACGTGCTTTGCATATGGCTGTTAGATGAGATTTGAAGCAAGGATGTCCTCTCTCTCCACTGCTGTTCCTGATCCCCATTTTGGGACTAGAAAGTGAGCTGGAGAGCAGTAAGCTAAGATTTGACTTACCCTATCTGAACAGCAAACAGGTGGTGGAACAGCGTTTGAAGGCTAATGTATGTGGGCAACACACCACACTACTGAGGGCGGACAAGCAGCTAGGCATGCAGCAGCGTACGGACATATGCGGTAAAGGAGCGACGTACCCAGAAATACTTTTTAGAAAAGAAAAATCAGCATCATGTTTTTTAACGACAGTACGGAGCAAATATCAGTACCAGTTGAACAAGTGGGAACACCACATGTAAAAGAGTGGTGTTACCTTGTTGAACTGAAACAGACATTTGCTCCGCATGTTTCAGTATCAGTAGTAATACTGAGAAAAGCGGAACACAACACGTAAAAGAGTACAAATATTTAGGAGGAGTACGGCCTAATGATGGCAGGGATCACATGCACACACATGAGGCTCCCCTCAAGAGGGAAAACGAAATGTGGATATATACTGATACAGAGCACTGAGGGGCTACAACAAAAATAAGGTGATGGGGGGAGTCTGGAAAGAGGCAAATGTGCCGGGATTGACTTTCTAAGAAAACTCGATGCTGTGCATAAAACCAGAGGCCCAAGTGGGCCTGGAGACAAACCGGAGGGCAGTGGGTGGATTGGCTGCCGGGGCCCATAGCAAAACTACAGCGTAGAGAGGCATGGGATGGTCATCCTCCGAGGCCCGTATAAGGAACAGAGCGAGATAAAATTTTAGGAGAGGCTTCGCAACACGGTGGACGAAAAATGGGCAGCAAGGGTGTTTACGTATCTGTATATGAGAGGCATGGACACGCGGTGGATATGGAGGACCAGACAGCTGACCAAATAGTCTGGGAATTCGGCAGGTGAAGGTAGGGTATGCGCAACAATTAAAATGCAAGTAAAGTAGTAAAGATGAATTGGGCAAGCAGAATGAAACTGGGGAGAAAGCAAAACAAAAAAAACTTTGGAGACCTGCAGGGCAGAAAAGCTGGAAATCGGAAAATGTTTCTGAGGGCAACATGTGAGGCAGTGCGTTGCTCTCTGATGCCCAGGCGAGGTGCCCAAATACCACGCACTTGTTGCGGTAGCAACAGGCAGCAACCTGAATATGCTGCAGCAGTGACCGGGACACTATATAGAGCATACTGTTATGGACTGCATAGATACATTGCCAAAATAGGACGATGAGGGCCTGCCGTTAACCGAGGTTAAGGAAATTGCGAAAATCCGCCGTGTGGCATAAGCATGACATGCCAGGGCTCCAAAAATAGGTGACGACACAAATAGAACCACACACACAAAAAAGTGAATTTGGGTGTGTGATTTAAAACCACGGCCCACAAAATGCAGAGCCAATGCACCGTCTACAAGAGGACGTAGAGAAACGTGCATTAAAGGGGCACACAACCGATTTTTGTCGAGCATATTTTCTTTATTCCAAACAAAAAGGCATCACTTAAAACACCTTAACCCAAAACGGCTTTGCTGATAGTGGCCAAGAACTTATGAAATCGGAATCTTTAGGTCGACCACCTGTACGTGTTCCGTCAAAAGGAATGCCAGCAGCCATGACAGTGGGCCATGCGGCAACACACTTTGACTGCACTTGAGATAAAGTACGTATTTAAAAACTTGCCCCGGCTAAAACAACAATATTCTGCGACCTTCGTGCAGTTTTTGAATCACACAGTTGGGGCCAAGCCCCTCATATCGGGGCGAGGAGGCGCTAGCGACGTTCTCCTCCTTGGTGGGGCGAGGGCGATCGTCGCGCGCCTCCCTCCTTCCCTACGAGGCGATGGGGGATGCGCAGAGACACCCGGAGGCCGCCCTGGGAGCCACGATCGCACGGACGAAATGCCCTGGCCACTTTGGCGTTTCTGCATGGCGTGTTTCCCAACTGCGGGCCGGACACGTGTGATTAGACGCATGCTGTTATGGACGTGCGTGATCGGATCCCAAAAGGCGAGTGCGGGCCTGCCGTTACCGTGGTGGTTGCAACCGCCGCGTCCGCATGCATGACGCTCTGCGCTCGTCTAAGTAGGGACGAGCAGCCGATGACCGCACGATCAGTCACACAAAGTGAATTTGGGTGTGTGATTTAAAACCACGGCCCACAAAATGCAGACCGTCTACAAGAGGACGTAGAGAAACGTGCATTAAAGGGGCACACAACTGATTTTTGTCGAGCATATTTTCTTTATTCCAAACAAAAAGGCATCACTTAAAACACCTTAACCCAAAACGGCTTTGCTGATAGTGGCCAAGAACTTTTGAAATCGGAATCTTTAGGTCGACCACCTGTACGTGTTCCGTCAAAAGGAATGCCAGCAGCCATGACAGTGGGCCATGCGGCAACACACTTTTGACTGCACTTGAGAATAAAGTACGTATTTAAAAACTTGCCCCCGGCTAAAACAACAATATTCTGCGACCTTCGTGCAGTTTTTGAATCACACGTGGAAATCAACAGTTGTTTGGACCCGTAACGTAGTGTCACGTTTTGACACTACAGGCCATATGCTGAGTCTCCTCCTCTACTTTATTTGCTCCCTCCCATCGGCTGAGGGGAGGATTCTGCAATGCTTATGCATAGGGAAATAGATTTCAAGGATCTCCTCCGCTGGATGCTTGAGTGAAAAACGGACTCAGAATATCAGAAAATTATAGGCCAAATTAAATTTATTTCTGCCTGTTTATTCAGGAATTCCTTGCAGTTGCCCCAGTATATAAAATGCTAGTTATAAGCTAGACGACATGCCCTCCATAAAAACCGGTTGTCTGTCCCTTTAAAGGAGCCATGAAGAGAAAATACAACTTCGTGTAATTTGAAAGAACTAGGATTCAGTATCTCACTCAGCTCCATTACAGCCCCAAAAGATGTTTTTTAACGAAAAAAAAGCATGAAGTATTTAAAAACTTTCAAAATTTGCGCCATAGTGACGTGTTATGAGCAAGAATGACGTCATATGGGCCAACAATAAAACAATTTTCAGTGCGTTAACTGCACGTTAGCATTCAAGTGATGCGGTCAAATGGAACTAGAGGCCCCATTACAGACGTCCAGTCATGTGTCGTCGCGACAGGCGAGTTAGGCGGCCGCCAATCGCACAAACAAGGTTTCGTGACGTCATAGAAAAGTTGCGGGAAATTGGCTACGGGGTCGCGACTGCTTCACACGTTTTCTTTAATATCTCCGTTATTTAATCGAAGATTGCGATGATATTGGTATCATTGTTACGGGACTAAGCAGTCTTTCTAATAAACCCAACTTGTATTTTGTCTTCATGGCTCCTTTAAAGATGTGTATCGAGGTGTACAGCAGCCGTTTAAGACTTTCAATTGAGAAGAGACTCTTTCTTCTCTCTCAAGTGAATAAGTGCGGCTGCAAGGAGGGCCCCAGGACCTTTCGTTCAGTGAAGGTTGAAGAACTGGCTCCGTTCTAGGCAACAACCCGTTGGTCACCGTGAGCAGTTCTTGCCCGTTCCCGAGCGCAGCAGCAGCAAACCCATGTACTGCGCAAAATGAGCTTTATATCCCAGCCTTCTCATGCATGCGCCAGCTTGCTCCTTTTAAACCACACCTCGAAAGGAAGTATCTCCTCCACCGTGGCTTAGGGTTGTCCTGCCTATCGTCACCTGCACCACCTGTTCTGGGAATTATAAAAGTCCCAGTTGATTTGGAAGACTCATGCCTGTCCTCTCTTACCAGAACTGGCTGTTGGAGCTATTCCACGCTCGACAGGTTGGAGTCACACAAGAGCTTTCTAAAAGGTTTGAGCTGTGCTGGCATGGGCCGACGATAAGGAGCCGGAATATAACATTGCCTCCCTCCCAATTAGAGGGAAAAAAAAAAGAAAAGAAACCAGAACATAAAGGATCGCATGAAGTAAAATGGAATGTACTGCCACCTGAAACTTTTTTTTTCTTTTTGCCAAAATATACTCATATCCCAGTCACTCTTCACTAGAGATGTATGTTTTCGAAAAATTTTGAGGGGCGTGAAAAAAAACTTTTTTTCATGTTTTTTTAGAAAAATATGGAAAATTGAAAAAAGACGATTCCACACAGATATATAAAAAATTCGACACACTTCTTAAGGCGAACGCCTGAGATGTTCCATCAAACCCGAAAAGTGAGCATAGCTGCTAGTGATTACACAAGTGAAACCAAATTATGGCTGCTGTAGAAAATAAATAAGGTGAAAAAAAAGCTTCCAATCTCAAAATGTGCACGTGTCAAGGCATTGATTTCAGGACCCTCCCTACATTTCCGTCACATCACAGCGAATTTCCCCTGAGAAGCTTGGTTTGTTCTTTTCAATGTTATTCATTTTTTTTTCAACCACGCACATCTCTACTCTCCACTCAAGACCAAAAGTTGCAATATGAAAGTTGAAGTGCTGCAGCTTCAGTCTGCGCCTTCCATCTGCTGGCCTACTCCTGCACTATATAAGTACTGCAGGTGATGAGAATAAGCACCATTGGCACCAAACTCATTAACACAAAAGATGCTTTTCTCTTTTGGCAGAAAAACAGACATCTCTAGGGGTGCATCAATCGTGCGAGGTAATCTTATTGTTTTCCCGACCGTTCCCCCTCAACGCCTACATTGGACTCGGCCTTGCCCGCACTAGGAGTCAGTTTCAGGACTGTCTCCACGAATGCCATACTGTTGTCATGAAGTCATGCATGCCACACCCTCACAGCACAGCAACAATCAAACAAAAAAGCCCCATTAAAATAAAGCTGCCAAAACGAGAATGTGCGCTGAATCAGGACTGCTGAGAATCCGAGATGGAGTGCTTGTACTATATCTGTAGGTTTCGCAATAAAGGGTGTTATCTGTGTTGCGCTGCCTCTGTAAGCACACGCTATCACCTTTCAAAGGTCAAGCCCCCCCTCCTCCCCAACATCCAAGGGAATCAGGTAACAGGCCTGTGGATGGAAGCTGTGGGAGAGGGTTCTGCAAGATACAAGGGCTCTACAGCTGCCTTCAAGCAAACAACACGGCCGTGACACATATTCTTCTCTCGCATTTTTTCACGACCGAAAATAAAGAGTGCCAATGTTTGTCTGAACAAGTATCGAGGAGCCGTGCCAGATGGTTCCACAAAGAATAAATAGCTTTTGCAGCATTTGATGTGGTGAGGGGCACTTAGGGCTGAGCGTGCTCTCAACTGTCTTGAAAGGTGAGAGATGAATTAGACTTCATAGGTCATTTCTATCACCTGATGTTGGGTATGCATAATTTTGTTTTTGTGTATTTCTTGGATCCTCTAACTACATCTCCTTACAATTGTGACCACCACATAAAAAAACTAAATGGGACCGATTTCAGATCAACTTCAAAATCACAATAAATTTAAAATTACCCTCTAAGCAATTTTTTTATTTACTAGTTTTTAGATACTACAAGCTGAATGAAGAGCTCAAGCAACAAAAATGACATGCTGTAGACCAGTGGCTCTCAGCCATGACTGCCCCGGGGACCCCTTTTGTGCTTACGAAAGTGATGGGGGACCCCTTGACGGAGCACATGTTGGTAGGTGTCATAATGTCAAACAATATGCACTTGCAGCCTAAGTGGCCCACACACTTACCCCATGCCCGCCTATTCTGCTTGACGTTGATGGCAATGCACGTCATAATGTTAAACAGTTGGATCTGGAATCTAATAAGTCTTTTAAACACCTATATGCTGCCTTTTTTGTTTCTGTCTTTTTTCTTTCATAGCTGGCGTGTTGTGCAAAAAGCAGATGTTAAAATGTATGCTACGCGGGCAAACTAAACGCGCATGTAATGCGGCGAAGCCACCCGTTTGCATTGCAAGCAAGTGCTGGCGAAAATCGAGGAAAGAGTGGCAAGGGAAGAAGTTTTGAGGGAGGCTTCGCGGACCCCTAAAATGCCCTCGCGGACCCCCTGGGGTCCGCGGACCCTTATTTGAGAACCACTGCTGTAGACAATAACAGGTTCAAAATTAGAAATAAGATTGCACACATACGCTAGTACAGATGACCACATATACTAGTACAAAAATACACGTTAGCTTGCCAGTTTCTCAACAGACCAAATGTTATAGCTACACACACTTCAGTTCCCATGTCCCGGACATTACGCACAAAAAAAGACAAATGTTTAGAAATCTTACTTATAAAATTGTAGAAAGTAAGAGAGATTAAGGTGAGGAGTAATTAGTTATGTTCATGAAAACAGATTTTTCTGAGTTTTGCATTATCCCTGATGTTTACTCCATAGTGGTGGTTTGTATTTAGAGGCGATGGATCTCCAAGGCATGTTGCTCGGTTAAATAAGATTCTATGATCAGCACACGATTTAAGTTCCTGTGGTTTGGTAATGATGTTTTTACAAGATAGTCGAAATAAATGAAAAATAATAAGGGGACTAAACATGCTGCCTTGGGGAAACACCAGCAAGCACTGGAAGCTGGCTTGAACTTTCGACACAAACATACTGATAAAAAAAGAATTCGATTAACGTAGCAAATGAACATGAGAAATGAAGTCAAAGGCACTTTAACAGTGGGTGTTTCATGGGGGTCACAGCCCTGCAGTCTGCAAGCTTTTTGCGAAACAGCACCATAACATCATCACCGCCGGCCTCCTCGCTACATGCATGCCATGTTCGCAAGAAAATGTGGCACAAAAACGCACCTCACCGCTTCCTGCCTAAGTACTGCACCCTCTTAGAAGCCTTGTAGCAGGAATTCGTACTTCATTATATATTTCTGCACCAGGGATTAGTGTGGAGTAGGGATTGGGCCTTTGTGTCCACTGAATCATTGCTAAGCCACACCTAAAACGTATTATACTATGACATTAAGACAATGGCGGTGTAAGTTATGACAGTATCCCCTCTGCTGACGGCATCAGGATGCTTAGAACGGAAAGGCAAGCCATCATACAAGCTAGTAGCCTGGCCCTGGCGTAGTTCCCACAACTGCTGCCAAGTGGATTATGTGCAGCCGCTTGTTAGCAAAAAGGAGGAATTATGATAAGCAGAAAAAAAAGGGTAGCCCTCGTGCGAGTGAGTAAAAATAATTCTCAAATTCGTGGAAGGCATTTCAATTCTGCTTTGTCTAGCTCGCAGTCCTTTTTTTGCTCGTTTTTCAGAGCTGTCCACAGAAATACAAGGAGGAGGGGTTTCACTGATGCCAGGGGTAGTGGGCACACCTAGGGAGTTAGACTTAATCTAACCCACTTAAACTGAAAACCAAAACTTCTTAGTTTGACATCCGAATAGGGTAATATACTACGACTGCATTTCAACACTAACAAAAAAAAAAAAAGATTTTATGCTATTCTGATTCCCTGAGGACCTCTGATTGAGCTTGTTCAAAGAAGAAACAACAAAAAGGTGTAACCAAGGCATGCAAAGATGCACTGTTGCTCACAACTGCCATCCTCCTTCGCCGAACCGTCACATTGCTGAAAGAAGTGTTTGGATCTTACCAAAATAAGCCACAAGTGTTTAAACACCAGCTAGACCATATGAGACAGCTAATTTTACAGGGCTTTGGTAAGTGTGTACCAAAAGATTGGGCAAAAGCATACAGGGGAAGCATCCAGTGGCGCCCAGGGCAAGAACAATAAACAATGAAGTACATAAACTACCATTAGCCAAGCCGAAGACAAGGTTTTTTTGCACCTTAAAGGGACACTGAAGTGAATTTGTTGAAGCCTCAATTGTGGATCCACTGTGCACCTCAACCATTTAGCGGAAGTCTAGACCACTCATTAGCAGGAGAGAGCACACCACGTGTCTGTTGTTCAGAGCTTATAAAGCAACTATTACAATGAAATCGCAAGGGTTTGCAACGTAATTCCATTCTTTCCCCGGCCTTCAAAGCTTCGATTTTGCCGATTTTATGGTTAACGACTTCTTGCAATGTAAAGCAGAAAATGCATATGTTAAAAATGCTAGCGCTATGCTAAATTTACTCTTGCTCACTCACCAAGACGTCCCCGTAGCCAATGCCCACAAAGTGGCTGCAAAAATGTTGCGGGAAAAACAGCCCTTTCAAACACACTTTTTTTTTTCATCAAAAAGCAGCATAAATCAGGCAAAAAAAGTCCAGCTGCAATCTGGTTAGGTAATCGGACAATGTTTATAGCTCACTTCAGCATCCCGCTAAAAGATTTGAGCTGCAATAGCTCATCAAACTAGTTAGACAAAAAGACAAGTCTTAACCAATGAATGCCATGTGCCTCTGGTCAGAATAAGCTTGGTGGGCTGACAAGACACGGTTATGGGCACCCTTTCTGCGCAACTAAACTCCTGCAATTGTTAATGTCGCTATTTGGCAGAAGAAGACTCTGTTTACACCTCAAGTCCACAAGACGCATCCTCAGCAAATGCCTCACAGACTACCACAGTGATGTTAGACTGGTTTGAAATATGGTTAGCTGCTCAGCCAGTGATCAAAATGTCGATGTTGACTGACGGGCAAGTTAACCCCAAGCAAGTAACTCCCCGCTACAAAACCTCAGCATGGGAGAGGTTCTAAAAACGAAGCAATCAGAGCATCGACTCCATATTGGCATTCAAATGACGTGCTCAAACAAAAACCGGGGCATTAATAAAATAGCACAACCATGTTTATTATAACAATTGCTTCTGTCTGTGACAGCCAATCTCAGGGTGCGTACGGGCTTCAAAAGCAAAAATTCAGAGTTTTTAAAGACTTTCAAGGACCAGAAAACACATTTTCAAGGTCCCAAACTTATGTTTCATCTGGGATTATTTATAACTTTTTCAACAAAATGCAAAATTTCGATATTGCCTAGTACCTAAGAACATTATTGCACATTTAGATAGGAGCTATGGGTTCATGAATGCTCCCCCAGCTTTATTTTTTTTTTTCATAGTTTATATTTAGAGGTTTTTCCCTTTTTTTGGTGTTTTGCTGAGGCTGTTTGATTTCAAAACTTACTTAATGTTGCCTGCATCTCCTGCTTTGTCAGCAAGAGTATCAGCTGAAATTAACTCAGCAAGTGTTGCTGCAAGGCAGAATGAACTGTGTACACGTCCACCATTTGCACGTAAAAGCAAACGCAGATGGAGCATGTGAGGCACAGCAAACATGTAATGAAAGGCCGTCCACAGACTGCAAGATAGAGAACAGAAGCCGGCTTTCACGGCATTGTGTTGTGATATGGATTGGATTGACAAGTGCCTGCTCCCAACATTGCCTTGTAATAATGACAATCCACTAAACTTGTAATTTCACGCAATACACTGAAACTTGAATGTTACAATGTTTCTGTACATTTGTAACACCTAAAATTCACGACAAACACTTTAAATTCTTGTGAAAAGATAGGGCCATTGGTTATCTCCAGAAAAATCAAGGGTTTTTAAGGACCCTTTAAAAATTCCAGGACTTTCCAGGCCTTGAAATTTACACTTCTAAATTCAAGGGTTTTCAAGGTTTTCAAGGACCTGTGCGAACCTTGCAATCTCCAAAACAAGACCTTCAACAACAGAGGCCGCCAGAGAAAGTGACCGGTCATTCACAACCCCTTCTTCAGCTTCCCCATAACCCAACTTAATTCTTTACCGTTTGCAATATATACCTGGCACGATTCCATCCCAACACGGCCATCTTAAGAGTGAAACAAACTCGCATTTTGTCTTCCTTGTTCCTTTAGGATGTGAGCCATACATTCTCAATCTTTTTCGCAAGCAATGATCAGGCAACATTTACACCTTCCTTCACTGCCCTTTTGGTTTGTCACGCATAACAGCAGTGACGCCTAAAGTAAGTGCACAACAGGCAGAGCTATCCAATTAAAGCGACCTTACAAGGAAAGTGATACTTTGCCAATGGCTTAAAATGTGGCCTTATATAACTATTCTCGACGCTTGGTGGGTGACAAAATGAACATACTTTGTTTAAAATCTATTAACAATGTCTGTTTTGTGCGTGTGACAGGGTAAGATGGTATGGATCACCCGCAAGGCAGCTGAGCCTTCTCTAGGGGTTACAAAAGACATCTATCAAAGCCTGCCAGATGCACGTTTAGAAATGCACTACCATTCTTCACATGCTATTCTACAAGCTATACAAATAGCAGCACAGCATTGCTCTGCTTTGAAGGCGCTCTCTCTTATTTTCCTGGTCAACCAAAGGAGATGCTGCTTCTGGCAGAGGTACATTTGTAAACTAGAACCCTTACTTGGCTGGTATAGGCCTAAGTACTTTTATCTTTTAAAGGGCCCCCTGAACAGCAGCCGACAAAAAGTGCTTCCAACGTTCCCCTTATTTTTTTTTTCACATTTTAAAGCCCCGCAAAATCTAGGCAGTACACCAAGTATAGCATTTTGGCTTTATTCCACGCTGCCTTTTCTACCTAACGTTTTCACACTGCTGTGATTAAAGGGACCTCGACGACAGAATGCAACCTGGTTTTACACAAAAGAACTAGCCCTTGCCAGCTCCCTCAACTGCATTCTAGGTCCGAAAGACGTTTTTTTTTTTTTTTTCTAGCAAGAAAGGTTGAGAAACATTCAAATTTCATGACATCAGCAGTGGTGAAATGGGGGGAATACTAAAAACTGTCATCAGTGTGTTAACTTCCCCCTAGCATTCAAGCAAGAGCTACGCGAAAACGAAAATGAGAGGCACCCGTACAATTACAGGGCATGTTCATTGGCAGCCCCTAACTGCACAAACAAGTTCCTGCGATGCCATACGGTCCGGGCAAAAAAGTGGTTGGTGGGTCACCACTACTTCGTCGGTTTTCCTCATCATTTAGATTGTTCGAAGCTTGCGATAAAACTGGCCCTAAGGTTGTTTGGACACAGCATTCTTTCGACTAAATGAATCAAACTTCTATACTGCCTCTGTGGTACCTTCAAGAAGAACATACAACCTGGCATGAGCGGCAGCGCTGACCTGTGACATAACTGGGATTGAAATGGAACATCTGAAGCCCTGAGATGGAACATCTGAAATGGAACATCTGAAATGGAACATCTGAACATCTGAGTTCTTCAAAGAGAAGCTCGACTAAACAAACCGAACTTGTCTATATGGTTCCTTTAAAAAGAATCTATACCTAAAGTGGCAGCTCTGACTTCTGACACATCTGAGGCCCCCCCACCCACTTGACAGACAGCTGAAAGATTAGAACCATGGTGGATCCCCGAATGAGCGTTGTGGAGTTCCCTTCAAGGAAGCGGAGGCTCGCTCACCTTGAGGAAGTCCTTGGCCAGGCGTGCGAGGTCACTGGGGTCGAGCTGGGCGATCTCGTCCCAGTAGAGGTGGAGGACGGCGCCCCCTCCGTTGGGGTGCACCTCTCGGCGCACAAAGCGTCCCAGCCGCAGGTGGCCAAAGTCCAGCGAGAAGGGCATGCGCGGCACCTGGGCGCTCAGCCCCACCAGCACCGACGGCTGCTGGGCACTCCCTGAAGAGGAGGAGGAGGAGTGGCCGCTGCCGTGCCGCTCCTTCTTGCACTGCACGCCCACGTTGCGCAGGAGGGCGCACTTGCGCTTGCAGCGGCTGCACGCGCTCCCGCCACTGCTGCTGTTCTTCACCGGGGAGTGATGCACACCGGAGGAGGAGGAGGAGGAGGAGGGCACCGACGATGAGGATGAAAGAGGCTGGGATGCTGTCGCCGCCGCCGTCGCAACGGCGGCGCTTGACGAAGAGGGTGGCGGTGGAGCCGGCGGAGGTGGCGGCTTGGTCTTGTGGGGCAGCTGGTCCTTCTTGCCGCTTTGCGAAGAGGACTGCACAACGAGGGAGAGAGATCGGAAATGAGATGCCGCCAGCGCACACATGGTGGCTAGAACTGACATTATCAAAACTCGCAAATGCAAGTTGTACAGCAGGTCGGCCTGCTAAATTTGGTCAACACAAGGCTTTCTTTCCAGGGTGTCAGAGATGGGCACACTGCCACCTTTTCTACAGTAACGAGGACGTAGAAATGTTTTGGCTGCACTTTTAAACCCGATTGGCGGGTGACAGCATGTTGCTTTCCTTTCCGGAGACCCTGAAACGTAGAACTTGCCCTTTTCACTAATTCCTCCGTATCATTGGTTGCAAAAACTGCAAGGAATAAAATAAAAAGGGAGGAGATCTAGCCCACAATCCAGACAAGAGATCACTTCTTCAATGAAAACAGTACACCAGGCTACTTTTTGTCCCTTCAATGCGAGCCCATAAACAATTTAAAACAACTTCACATGATCACACCACACAATGTCAAAAAGGTAGGATTCCTTACAAGAGGCACCAAACTATAGAATGTTGATGACCACTAGGGTTAGCGCAGAGGCTTCATTATGCAATCTTATGGTTTATGAGCACCTCATCCAGTTTAATGGGCCTTTACCAGCGCAGGTCTACCTTCCATTAGTTGTTCATCGCATTTTTCTTGCACTCAGTAAGCTATGCCAATAGGTAACAGTCCCTTATAGCGCACTTCTGCCACTAAGGAAGGCAGGAAGCAAAACACTACAAGACAACAACAGAAAGGTGCAATCATTTACGGGATTTCTTTTGTTCTTGCTCCACGCCAGCCCACAAGCAAAAGGTCACTTACGGTAAACAATGCGAAAGAAATAGAGCCGCCAACAGCTGTTCATTCTACGATGTTACGATACTAGTGACAATGTTTTGACAAGAACATTGTCCCCACTGTACATAGCAAACAGCAGGCGCCTCATATAACAAACTTGAAGGGACCGGGAAAATATGTCTAATACTTGTATTACACAGCCATTTTAAAGGCCTTCTGAAGGCAGTTGAACCAACTGTCTATCGAGTGCCCATTGTAAATACATAGGGGGCACTTGAGGGAAAGCATTCAATTGTCAATGGAAGTTGCCGTGTTACAAGACATTAGGCAAATTGTTTTTCATTGTGCCTACAAGAAAGCAGCAGCAACAGCAATTATTAGCTCACTGGGTTAATTGGGCTCTTTGCTAGCAACTTTAACCCTCTAAAACGACACAAAAAGGGTTGTAAATATTGTTTTGACTGTTTTATCACGTTAAAGACTAGAATGGGGAGGCCATGTTCTGAGCATTCAGCATCAAAATCCTTTTTTTTTTTTTTTTCATGACAAAGGGAGGATGTTTTAAAGCTTTGTTTCCTTTCCTTTGCACCGTCTTCAAGGAAAAATTCAATTGTGAGCACATCTAACCTGTATAAATTTCGCTTAAACAATCAAGAAGGCACATACCGTACTTACTCGATTCTAACACGCACTTTTTTTCCAGAAAAATAGGCCGAAAAATCGCATGTGCGTTACAATCGGATACGAAACTGCCGAAAGAGCGTAAATTTCGTCCGACCCGTCGCCATCACCATCTCAAGATTGCGCCAAAGCTTTTAGCTGCGAATTTTCGGATGCAGAAAGCCTAGGCGCCTAGGCTTTTCAATCGGAGTTCACACAAATAATCAAATCGTTCCACTAACGCGCTTGATAACTCGAATTGAAGCAGCAGCAACGAAGGCGTGCTACGTCCGCAAGTGGCTAATGAGAGGCTCTCACGCGCTCACAACGAGCAGTCGGCTGAAACATGCACCTCTGGAGAAGCTCGCGAGATGGGCGTGTGAGGCGTGGGCCACGATCCCATCGACCATGGTTGAACGTTCGTTCAGAAGAGTGGCATCGCGAACGCACTTGACGGCACCGAGAACGAGATCTTGTGGTCAGCGGAAAGAGACAAGGAGCTCTCGGAGAGCAACGAGGAGTGAGACGAGAGATTACTTTGGGAAATAAATCACCCATTTCTCTTGCATTAATTTTTAATTGATTGTAGAGTTTAACGCGCCGACGCAACGCAGGCGATGAGGCGCGCCGTAGTGGAGGGCTCCGGATTAATTTCGACCACCTGGGGATCTTTAACGTGCGCCGAAATCTCGTACACACGGGCGTTTTTGCTTTTCGCCTCCATCAGAAAAGCGGCCGCCACGGCCGGGAATCGAACTCGCGACCTTGTTGCATTCATTTTTCTTGGTCACAAAGTTCCGTGCCCGTTACAATCGAAGGTGCAAGTTTTTCGTTTTTTTTTTTGCCTGAAAAATCGGGTGCGCGTTAGAATCGGGTAAGTACGGTAAACAAGAAAATCAATATTTTGAATGATAAAGTTGCATCAAGCTTATAGCCAACCAGTTTGATGTCATCATAAAACTTCAAGAGACGACTGCAATGGGTAGGTTATAAGACTCCACCACTTTCACGCTTCACAAGTAAACTAAAGATCTTGACTTGTGCCAAATGGTGAAACGACGAATTACAAGAGTTGAACTTCGCAATCTGGCCACAAATAAGTCCTCGAGAAATTCACTTCAGTGTCCTTTTAAATTAAGCACACCGCAATTCGAAACAGTTGGCATCAGTTCATACCCGGAAACAAATAAACCGCAGCAGCACGCGAGACAGGGCACAACGCCTGCGCTTATTGTCTGTATGTCCTGCTGTTGTCGTTGCTTTGTGCGAACTGTCTTCTCAGCTGGTAACCTTCAACTTCCGAAGAGGTAAACCCAAGAATGGTTTCCATCTGTGTTTTCTTTTTAATATTTGGGTTTGCTTTGTCAAAGCATGGATGCTGCAAAACTTATTTCCTAGTGTCCAGAAAAGTGGAACTGTTGGCGCTACTATTGTCACACGATGGGTAATGCTTTGTAACCATAGCTAAAAGAAACCTTGTGCACCAAATTGTGCAGCAAGCCAAAGACTGCATTTGTGTCCTTTCTGTGTACTTCAGGGTGGACACTGGTCTTGAGGACCAAAAATTTGCCAAAAAAAAAAATCAATTTTCTGTGTTAATTTTATTTGCAGTCTACAGGTCCCAAAGAATGTACCTGCAAAATATCATAGATGTATCATAAGTATTTACAAAGCTGATACCATTTGAAGTTGGATAAATGGCCATTTTCCCCTGCACTTCCAAACTTCGTGCCTTGTTTACTCAAAACCAATTTTTTTCCCACGAGGTCAACTGTCGGGTACAACGTCTTGGGATGTACTGGTAAGATTTGTATCATTTTTGCTGCAATCGATAGCTTAAGAAATGAAAGGTGCAATCAAACCACAAAAGTATGGAACTTCTTTATGCTAGTACAATTTTTTATGCATTTCGTCTTTCGAAAACATTGATAATTGATGACCTGACATTTAATAAACCTACAGCAATTGCAGAAACAACGATAAAATTACTGCTGTCACATAGCTGCACTCCCTGGTCCTCATAGAGCACAAAGGAACAAAAAGTATTCAAGTATATATCATAAGCAGATAATTTAAAAATAGCCCGAAATTGAATTTCATAACATGTTGCACAACTCTGAACTTAGCCTATATGGACGAAAACCGACTGCATATTTGTGCTAAGGATGTTAAAACACGCTTCATGTGCAAATTTCAAGCACATTCGTTCAAAAATAACACAAATGTTTTCGAGACCAGTGTCCCCCCTTCAGAAAGTAAAAGCTACCTCAGAAAAGCAGGGTTGCATTCTAAAGTGTTTCTTATTAACAGACGGCGCAGCTCAGAGGCAGCGAAATAAATCATTCATGTAACAATGAGAGAGCAATAGCCCCTTAAACCCAAAATAAGTTAGCTGTGAACAAACACTACATACAAAAAGAAAAAAAAAAGCCGATTTTATTTCATACCCACCTTTCCCCACACGTATCAAGAAACCAAGCATGAGACATAACGTACAGCTCACATAAAAACCACCTGTGCCGTAAGTCAGCCTAGACAAAAAAGTGCCACTGACAGATCACTTAAACACTATTAAACCTCTACGCTTCGCCAGAGTTTGAATTTTTGTCGAGGATGACACAGGGAAGGCGTTGTTGCTGTTAGAAGAGTTCTATGTTTATGTTATGACGCATGCTCGGCTGTTTTATACACATTCAAAAATCCAGCTCATAAATAATAACAGTTGAAAAGCGCCAGCTCCTTCTGTCTTTTTCGTGTGTGCTGTCTGTTTGGCACTAACTTATTTTGCGCGTAATACAATCACCTACCCATCAGCACGTTATGACAGGCATCGATACTTCCACTGAAACAAAATATGACCGGCCACAGGCACTCCTCAAGACGAGCGCATCAGTCCATACCGCTATGTTTGGCTCAGAATTAGGTTCCATAAACATTAATTTAAAAAGTGACACAGGCCAGCAAGAGTGTCCGCATTAGGTCCGGTGGCGGCTATTCGTACCAGTTGACAACCACCCAAGACATACTACCATGCTCGCCTACCTTTACCACTTATTTAGAGTACCTTATTGTGAGCCTTGCGATAAGATGTGCAAGCTTCTTCAGGAAAAACTTTTGTAGGCTGCTACGTGTGCAACGCCATTTTCAGCCGCACTAAATTCAAGCTACTACTCTTCAAGCAGTGGCCCCGCCAAAGCGCTGCTTCTGCTTTCTAGCTGCACTTCCCGATGAGTGCAGAAGGACCAAATTAAATACATTGAGATTTCCCAAAACATGAACCACCACTGGCCTTTCTTTTCCTCCCTGTGCCCAAAGCACATTTAAGAAACTTGAAGCGTTCACTCCGCTGGTGGATGCATCGATTCCTGACAACCGCATCAGGTGGAAACGAGGTTGGATTTTTGATCCGCTGAGGGAAAGCGAGGAATGTGCAGGAATTCTTTGGGATTACGAAAGAGCCACAGTCGTCGCGATTGTGATCAGGTTTGTGATCAAGGAGCTCAAGCCTACGCAGCAACATCTAGCTACAACGATGAGGCTGTAGGCAGTTTCCAAGAGGATGTCGAATAAACAAACAGCACAATTCCCAATGGTGATGGGAGACGTCAATGTGAAAGCAGGCGACAAGCAAGTAGGCAGAAAGGGAACTAGAATACACAGTCGGGATAGCATTTGCCGAGAAAAATAACCTGAGGGTAATTACTACATCTTAAGTACACAATGAGTGTGAAAATGCTCCACCGGTATAGCCAAAAACAAAGTCAACTTCACTGTGCAGGACGTTGAAGCAATCACATACTGGCAAGGCGCAGTATAAAGGCCCAACCACACGCACGCGTAAAACCGCCGTACTCGCGCAACGACGTAAACCGGCGTAAGGAACCAGCGTACGCGGAATGCATTGGTACACGCTTGTTACGCCCGAGTCAGAGCGCGCCAGACATCGACGCAAACTTTCGGGCGTACGGTGTTGACGTACACCTCTGGCGGTGATGTTATCGGCGGTCAGGTCGCATAACAAGACAGTGAATTGATAAATAAGATAACTTCACTATTCATTATGCGATAAAACGAAGTAATTTGTAAAATACGGTGGCCAAATAACCAGACAAAACACGCGAATCAACGAGCAACTATGGGAGCAAGGCAGTTTTACGCCAAATGTAGCGGAAGGGTTTTGTGCCTGCCAAGTATGCATACTAATCCTTAACGTTTTTTAATGTCCCAAGAACTGTTTTAGTTGTTTCTGTATTAAATATACGTATTTTTGTGCGAATAGGCATTATTTGCTTTATTTGAGTTCAATTGTACTTGAACTGGTCGCCACAAAGCTGAGTCCGAAGTAGTCGAGCCACGCTGCACGGCGCATTGGTTTACGCGCGCGTTGCGGCGATATGTGGTTACTCGCCCTCTCCGACGTCGTCGGCCGGCGTAAAGGCAGCGGCGTATGCCGCCGCAGGCGTACGTCGTTGCGCAAGTACGTCGGTTTTACGCGTGCATGTGGTTGGGCCTTAAGGCTACCTATATGTCAAAAAGGAAAGTATGAAACTAGCCAAAAATAGAAAACCCAACTTACAGTCAGCTAAAAGCCAGCGCACAGAAGTTGAGAATAACTTGACAGAACACACCGGCTAAGGTGGCTGCTTTTCAGATGAAAGGGAAAAGCATAAACGACCGTTTGTACGAGATTTCGGTGCACATTATTGAACCCCAGGTGGTCGCAGCTAATCCGGAGCCCTCCACTACGGCCTGTGGTTTTAAAATGAAGACGGCACGGACATACTAAATGACAACATAACAACGGTAATCACAGAGCCAGCAGAAGCTGCACGACAAGCAGAATATAAGAAAGTGGTAAATCTCCGAAAACAAAGGAACTTATTGCAAAATACAGGAGCATGGAAGTGTTGAGAACGGTGGATTAAATGGAATTGGCAGATCTGTAAACATCCCCAGAAGAAAACTTTTGTGCCCACTAGAAAACATGGAAGAAAGGGCGGAGCCTAAAAGCCACTAGGAAGCAGCTAGCTACGGGCAAAGATAGAATGTATACTCTCAGAGACGACCAAGATAAGATCACGCACAGCATGGATGACAATAAAAGTAGCAGAACCAGGCTGGTTCTGCTTTCAGGGGTGAGACAGCTTAATCAGATTTGGGAGCAGTTTTTGGAGCAGCGAAATCTCGATTTTGGAGCAGAAGAAAGTCATTTATTACGTCACCTCAGAAGCCTAAAAAATCAAATTTTTGGCGACTCCTGGGAGAAAAGTGCACTTCCTAATCGGTTTTGAACGTACATAACACTGAAACAGCATTTCAATAAAGTTTTTTTCTATTCCACTACCCTTTCACAAACCATTTTTAAATTCTGAGGATCTATGCATAGATACCGTGGAGCGCCATTGGAAATATCGAATTGAAAAACTAAGCAATTGCAAAGCATTTTTACTATCATGTGAATGCAGAAATTATTATTTTTCTAATCCCCGACTGGGCTTTACGCACAAGTGTAGAGCCACGGCAAAAGTTGCACAAAGTGAGGTGACAGTCGTCGCACCCCACCAGCCCTCCCACTTCGATCCCCAAGGTGCACGTTCACTATGATCGTAATTTGAGTAACTTAGCCACCTCCCTCTTGGCATTAAATTTCACTTCAGATAGATGAACTATTATTACTAGTGTGCAATAATAGCCCGTCCCGCTATCGGACCCTGCTTGAACATTTTGCGGCAATGTAGCCTGCGCCGCCACTTCTGCAGTGCCGATCGTCCCATTCCCGCCGCTCGCAAGCTCGCTGTCCAGCAATAACTCAGCGTTTTATAACACCGCAATGAGTCCGAAATTTCACTTCAAGCACGCACCGCACCTCAAGACCGAAACCACGTTTCTGATGAACTCCCGTTTTCCGAGTCGCGCAACTTCTAGCAACAGACCAAATGACTAAATGTAAACCCAGCCACCCTCATAACCAAAAACATGGTAGAAATCGGCGAACAGCACTCTGCCTGAACCACGAGCAACTGCGTCGCTCGGCGGCCATGTTTCCCAATCTTCTCCACACCAAGATGATGGCGCCCCGTGATGTCGTTCCGGAGATACGGCGCTCCGAAAATTGACGTTTTGTCATCAACTTGCACAAGTAGTTTGTCGACTTAGTACATAAGTATTTTTTCTACAGGACTTTGCAATGGTTTTGGATGGGAAGACTTTACGATCTCACAGAATATAACATGTGCAACCCGACATTGTGACTTTCAAAAAGACTATCGCGGGGAAAATTTATGCGGGTTTTTTATTAAATGATCAATCAATTAATCCTTTACAAACACCATCACCTTTGGGGTGCTGCAAAATTATGCCGTCAGTAAGCATTTTTCCCCACCGAAACTGACGGGAGCGTTATATCTTTGGCTCTCAAACTGTTTTGGAGCAGTTTAGCGCAATTTCCAATTCAAGCCTTTTGGAGCAGCCCGGCGCAGGAAAACACATTTGTATCAGAACTGCGCAATATGCGCAGCTGTCTCACCCCTGTGCTTTTATACCAGGTTTTATACCAGGCTGTGCGCTAGCAATGCTAGGCCAGGGGACGCTACTGCGCCTACAAACGTAGCTTGCGACGTCCCCACCAATAACTGAAGAGGAAATCGACAAGGTCCTCAAGGCCACGAAGCGAGTAAAGCCACAGGAAACGATGGCACGAGTGTGGATCACCCAAAGGAGGGCAGGAGATATGGCACTAGAAAAGCTAGCAAAACTACTTTCAGAATGCCTCACGGAACCCCAAGCCTTGGAAAAATGCCAACATAATCCTGGCTCAAAAGAAGGGCGACGTCAAAAATACTTACTCTCCATTGTAAATAAAATGCACACAGTATAATAAACCCTTTTGCGAGCATTTATCGACTACACGGAAGCTCTTGATTCTGTAGACACTGCCGCAGTGCTGGAAGCACTGAAAGACCAGGGAATAGAGGAGACTTACGCAGGCTATTGGAGGACATGTAACAGGGATGCCCAGGCAATACAACCCTCTACAAGGAAAGCAAAATGATCCTGATCAGCAAGAGAGTAAGACAAGGAGACAACTTTTTGCCAAAATCACTCACAACATGTCTGGAAGAGGAACTCTGGAAGCTTGACTGGAAAAAGGCAGGACTGCGGATAAATGTGGAATGTGTAAGTAAATTGATATTTGAAAATAACACAGCCTTGTTCAGCGAGTCTGGAGAACAGTTGCAAAAGTTGCTTCGGGATGTGCGCTCAGGCAGTGTGGTCATTGGGTTAGAGCTACGTATTGATAAATCGAAAACCAACGCTAAACAGACATGCAGGGAGCACCCCCTTCAGCCTAGGTAGCAAAAGCCTAAAGCAAGAGAACTACTTTGACAGTTTCTCAGCGCTGATGCAAAACACGAGAAAAAAACCCGCTGCAAAATATGCGTAGGCTGGCGTGCACTTGGCACGCACTCTAAAAAAATGTATCGTAGGCTACCCCTATACTCTGGTACAACTTAAGAACGCCAACGAAAGCTTCCAATGTGCCTCATCACTGAAGCTGGCTGTTGCTCCGCGCAGCACAAAGAGTGTGTAATTGTGAGTATATGGAGCGTGACACACGCCGCTTCGATGACTTTTGAGACCTAATGTGCTTATGAATTACTGCAGCAACGACAGACAAACTACCCGAGAAAAAGCAGCCAATGTCATGAATTGAGCACAATCTCCCTTGAAAGCACACACATGTTGATGTACGGGTCAGTCGCTTTGACGAAACGGTACACTCCATGAGCTATTATTGCCAGTGATGGCATATGCGTAGAGGCTTGGTGTCTTACTAAACACCTGGAAAGAAAACAGACCGGTTCAACGAGCCGTGAAATTCAAGATGACGGGAGTAGCCTTTATGGACAAGGAACGAACTCTGGTGGAAAGTATCGTAGTTGAAATTAGGAAAAGGAACTGGCTGAGCATGTAATGGATGCTACCAGTGGGGCCACCAGGGTAGCAGAGAGGCCACCAAGAGACAAGACTAGAAGCAAGGGAAGACCATTGCCACGATTAAATGTAGAATTAGGACAAGAGTGCTGCAAGTTTGGCTTGTTGGTGATGCGTTCTTGTAGACGTAGCGCAAAAATGAACATGAAAACAGAAGGGACGAAGAAGACGAACGCTAACTTCCACTAACTTCGAACAAAGTCTCCTTAGCAGTTGCACTCTGTACACTCTCCAAAATAAGTTTTTTTTTTTTTTTGCTGGAAGTTAGCACCAGTCCTTGTCCCTTCTGTTGTCTTGTGTCCGTTTTTGCGCAACGTCTACAAGAATCAAATTAGGAACATTTGGGGGAAAAGAATGGACCAGTGCAGCGCAGGACAAGAGCGGTTGGGGGTCTATAGGAGAGGCCTTCGCCCTGAAGCGAGCCTAAATAGGCTGGTGATGATATCAGCTGGCACTGGTGCGAAAAGCACAGGGCTGACGAAATCAAACCTACAGGGTCAGGACAGCAGAGTTTGTTTTTGTTAGTCTGGAAAAATCGTGAAAGAACCCCATACATAGTGTACGAATGTTGCACCCCAGAGTATTTCTAGTAGGAGAACTTCATCAGGCACAAAACAGATGGCACAGACCACCACCCTACTCAGATGCATGCGTAATCTTGAAGCAGTATGACATATGGCCAAATACGAGGGCATTGCGAATAAAGACAGTGAAAAGGAAAGAAACAGGCATGCATTTCACGTGGAGTAACTTAGTTAGTGGTCACCTCTCTTGGAAAATAGTGGAGGAAGGATGCCTTGTGCTCTACAGGCACCAGTAGATCCCACTTCAAAACCTTCTTTAAAAGATAAGGTTGAAAGTTAGGCTAGTTGGTGTTGACTTCGAACCATTTTGCCAGCAAAAAAAGACAGGGACCTAGAGAGAAGCAAACAAGCCAGCAACCGTCCTGTTTTACCTCCCGGTAGGTCCCTGGCTTTTTTCGCTGGTAAAACAGTTCTTTAAAAGCGGCAGCACAAACTGTGGCGTCTCAGAGGAGAAACCTACCAATGTACGATGCTATCTCTCTCGTATGTTTACTCACTATAAAAGGTACAAACAACCAGGCCTGTGCAGAGATGTAGCAGGCACTACACACGCTAATCCATGATACACAAGAGCAATAATCACTGCGCAATAAACTTGTGAAAGCTCAGCTTTTATCTGGCTGACGCACATGCTCACGAAGCCGATGAGTACGTCAAGCCCACGTGCTTATGACGGTCAAATGGCCAGTAGGTCAATGACCCCCCAAAAAATTTTAGTGCAGCATTTGCGCTGTTTCCCATCATGATATTAACCACTGCAAGCTTTTTCACCAGCACATCGCTTCACCAATGTGTACTGCCCTCCCAAACATGTTTCGAACTAGTGAATTGGTTCGTATGAGACAAGACAGCGAAATACAGGTGTGAAAGCCAGGCCACGAGCTTCTTATTAAGACACTGCAAGACCACAACATTTTGGTGAGCCGTTTGTTTTGAGATTCTGCACACCTCATGAAGCCTCTGGGGGCCAGGATTTGCAATGCATCCCCAAGTACAGTTCAGATTATGGAGTTTAACACACCAATGCTACACCTTTGATTGATCGTGGGGTTTAACGCTCCGATGCAACGCAGGCGACGAGGCACGCCGTGGTTGAGGGCTCCGGATTAATTTTAACCACCTGGGGAATCTCTAATGTGCGCCAAACTCTCGAACACACGGGCATTTTTGCCTTTCACCTCTATCAGAAAAGCAGCCGCCGCGGCCGGGAATCGAACCCGCGTCCTAGTGCTCAGCAGCGCAACGCCTTAGCCACTAAGCCACCGCGGCAGCTGAGCTATGAGGTGCGCCATAGTGGAAAGCTCTGCGATAATTTCGACCACCTTGGGACCTTTAACGTATGTTGAAATCACAACCCACAGGCTTCTTGGCTCCCACTGAACGGCAGCCACTGCCCGGGATTAAATTCATTGGTCAATGAGGTGGGGCTAGGTGTTGTGTATCCGTTGACATGGGACACCAAGATGCCTACAATCTACCATCACAATGCTCACCCTTGCGCTGGAATCGCTGACAATCTTCAGCTTCTTCTCGGGAGGCTCCAGGTGCTTGCTCGCCTCTTTGGAGCCCCCAGAGGAGGACGACTTGGAGTCGCCACGCATCTCTCCATTCTTGTGGTTCTTATGCTTCTTGCTAGACTCCTTGTTGCGGCTTGACGACGACTTCGAGTGACTCTTCTCAGACTTGGAGGACGAGGAGCCCGACTTGGAGGACGAACCGGCGGACTTTGAAGACGACGATTTCGTCGAGGACTTCTTGCCCTCGCCCTCCTTCCGAACCTTTGCAGGGGCCGGCAGAGTCGTCGACGTCGGCTGTTGCGACACAATTTCTGACAACGGAAGGAGCGCCCAGCTGGCAAGGCGCTGCATCCGACGGCGTTGTCGGCAATGAAGCCACAGACGATGGCACCACAGATGCCGGTACAGGTGCCACTGTAGACGACGGAGGCAGGGAGCCCATGGGTTCGGGCAGCGGTGCCGCTGACGTGCAGTTTGGTGGCGACACAGTTGCCTTGCCTGACAGCAGCAGTGGCTGCACGGCGGTAGTACCGTTCAGTCGCACGTCACAGTTTTTAGCAGGCGGCAACATCTTCGGTGAAGTCGTGGCGGTGGCAGGCACAGGCGAGGTTGTCTTCTCCCCGTCCTGAGGGAGATCAGTGGCGGGCGCAGTCTGCAGCAGCGTTTCCTTTCCTGCAACATGGAAAGAGCAACGTAACATAATCATCATCGAAAACAAAAACACGTCAAAGCATCGCGAAGTGGAAGGCAGTGGCAACAGCATCACTAGCTGAGTAAAGGTGGTTATTCATGCACATCCTTGAAGCTACCTGTAACGAAATAATGCTGATGACATTCGGGTACTGTGCTATCACTTCTCCTTTAAATGACTTCATCTATTAGCACTGCCATGTCCTCAAAATGAAATTAAAACCGAATAGCAATAGTGCTGCAATAATTATCAGCCAGCACAGCCGAGAACAATGTGCTCTATGTGATGCATCAAAAGGAAGATAAACTTTAGTTTTTTTTTATCACAAAGTGCTTTGAGTTTTTTCTTCAGCAAGAAAAATCTGCAACATCAGATTGTAAATTTTTTGAACTGCAGCTAACCAAAAGACTGAAGATGCAGCTAACAGGAAGTTTTAAATGCGGCAACTAAATAATGGCAATGGTAAATCCTGCGATTGCGCGATAGGAGCCGGGTTTTCGAACGTTTTTACGCTTCACACTACCAGTACGGATTCCAGGAGTGCTACTAAAGCCAGACAAGTTGTGACTTTATCTGTTTGCAAGTGTATTTCAAGCAGGTAAAGATGTATTCATGCGATTAACATAAAAATGTTACGAATTTCAGTCATTTGCAGAGGTCAATTTTAGCCATATGCTCAAGACAGACGTAACGCTTGTACTTTTTTTTTTTTTTTTCGGGCAGACCGCGACCTCCAAGGTCAGACGCGATGTTTATACAGACAATTGCGCCCGACTTCTTCCCGGGCTTGAGGCAGCCGGTGCTTTCACTTTGCCCACGACCGAAGCCGCCACCACAACAACCCAGCCACGTGGTGACGGGGCCGCTTCAGGAAACGCCAGACGAGCCACCTAGCCTGCGAAGGAGGGAAGGGGGCAAGCGGGTACGGGGAAAACGCTTCCGAAATAGCAACGCGGAATTTGAAAGTACGCCTCTCTTTGGCGGGAGTTTGCCGACCGCCTGCCCACCGCCCCACCGAACGCGCTCGTAAATAAATACTCCTCAAAACCGACGTAGCGATCTGTGTACTACGACGCAGCTGTCCTTGCTGAACGCATCTACGACGAAAGCGCGGCATCCGGCCGACCCCGTTTTGACGTCTCACGAGAGACGCTTCGGGTCGGATCGATCGGCTCACGGGGAAAGCTATCATCTGCTGCCCGCCGATCTGGTCGTGTCGGAAACAGTTTCCACGTAGCTCTGGACACCCTACAGAATTATCCAAGGGCATGGGCGCGCCAGTTAAACGCAGACAGGTTCGCCGAAGTTCACGCAAACGATAAAAGGACGTCAAATGTAAGACGATACGTCTAGCACATTGTCCGACGATAGGAAGGACTGATCCGGGTCACAGACGCTGCTCATGCAAAGCAAGCTGGCCCCGGCAGAACGCGCCTGGACAGAAATTTGACAGCGAAACTACAAAGAAACAAAAGCACCCAGCGAAGCGACAGCAACGCGATTGCCATCAACACAGCAAAACTGATAACTGCGACCTTTATTCGGCGCCCATAATCCTCTTTGGCTTCGCACACAACCCTGACAGCCTGCGAGGCAAGGCGTCGTCGCGTCGTCGAGATCAGCGAAGGGGTCTAAACTACAACGCTCGCGGTTCGTCGGCGATCAAGGTTGAAACGGGTTGTTTCTCGCCTCTAGGGCTAAGATGGCCCGAGCGATGGGCATGCGTTCCCGCTGGGACAAGCGGCTGCGCGCTGAAGAGTCGGCGGTACGCGTCGCAATCGCCGAGTAAACAATACCTTGTGCGCTTTCCATGTCACACCGAGGAGCGACTGAGGCTACAGTGTCATCGTCGTTCTCGGACGGCGAGGAGTCGGTGGCGACGAAGGCCCCGTACGCCTTGATCGGAGGCAGTCCGGGCAGATTACGGCAGCTGTGTTGCTCTCGCTTCTTCAAATGGCTGCCGAAGCTCTGATCGGCGTCGCCGTTCCTGTCAAGCAGTAGCTCAGATGTCGACGCTGGTTTGGTGGCAAAACGATTCACGCGATCTCCGATGACCGTGTTGTTACTCGAAGCCATTTTGCGTGGCCAGCCTCTACTACAAAACGCACCGAGCAGGAAAGACTACGAACGGGTTTCGCCGTGCAGCGTACCATTGGACAATGCGCACGTCTAACTGTCACGTGACGTAGCTAGACGGACGTAGGGCCAATCCCGCGCGACGCACTATGTAAAATGGTTTCTTCTCCAGAGCAGCAACGTCGAGCAACGCTGGTAGTGTTGCTTTCTTTTTCTTTTTTTCTCAGCGCATGCGTGGAAACAAACATGTCCGCCATGTCGCGTCAGATGGCGCTGGAATCGCTCGGCGTCGCGCCAAGGTTATTTTCTGTTTGTTTGTTAACGTGTATTGGAAATTTTGCGTTAACGTTAAATTTTTTAGGCAGAATGACAGAGAATGCCATCGCTTAGTGTGGAAAGTTTTGAGTGACGCACACGTGTTAGCGCATATCTGTTCGCATGAAATGGCATGGAACGAAGATGCCGCGGCTAGGATACGCGCACTACGTACCACAAAACACCATCACACAAAGCAGCTTCTGTTTACTAAGCGCAGTTTTCATATGTGCGCTTATTAAAATCATCAATTTTTCCCTTCCCGTAAAACATTAAGAACATTTAACGTTAGAAGTACACAGTAAACGCCTCTCGGCGTGAATTAGCTGCTACGCACAAATCAAGAAGCAATAAAAAATGGACAAACAAGCCACAAAGCAACAGCCATTATCTATCGACTGCTGCGCCGAAAAACTCGCTTGTACACATATGCAAACCGTAATGGAGTCGCAAAATCGCCGCGTGTTTTGTAACATCAGCGCTCGTAATATATTCTTTCCGGCGTCACTACGTTTTTCTTGAGCCAATGGGAGCTCGCCTCCGTCTGGAGAAGGAACGAATCACCGCTCACGTCGCGCTCGGGGCCGATTTGACTTGGCGCATGCGCAGCGTGAGGCCAGTCTTCTCTACCGAGACTTCGCTTGCTGTAGAAGGGCTGCGTGGAGCCCAAGTTTTGCGTAATTTCTCGCAGTCTCGTGCGAACAGTTTCGGAAGATGTCCACCAGTGCACCGGCACCGAAAAAAGCCAAGAAGGCCGAAGGCTCAGCGGCGTCCGGCGATGGCGACGAGAGCAGGGATTACGACGCCGAAACGCAAAAGGCCCTGGAAGAAATCGACGCCTGTCAGAACGAGATAGACGCGCTCAACGAGAAGGCCAGCGAGGAGATCCTGAAGGTGGAACAGAAGTACAACAAGTTGAGGAAACCGTTCTTCGAGAAGAGGAATGATTTAATCAAAAAGATTCCCAACTTCTGGGTGACAGCCGTATCCTTTTCTGGTAAATGTGCTTTTGCCTGCGAGTTTTGTTCGGATGTTAAGCCTAATATGGTGCACCCGGCCGCGGCCTGCGCTAGCACATGCTTTGTTCGGTGCACGTTTTCGTTCGGTTAGCGTTGTTTTATGCTGTTTGGCGCGTTGCTTTCCGCGGCTATATGTGTTGAGACAATTACGTACGCATTAGCTCTTAGTTGGTCTTGTGGTCAAGTTTTTACGTTCGCTTCGCTAGTAACTCGTGTTGCTCGCGTTCCCGCCAATGCCTGCCTGCGCCCGGCGCCGGCTTCGGGGCGCGAAAGGCCGCTAGAATAGATCGGTGTCTGACAGTAAAACTTACAGCCGCTCGTTTTTCGCATCTTTGCGGTGTTCCCGAAACATTCTTTCTGCGGTGAAACGGTCGCATTGTTTCGCGTGTAGGGTATTTCGTGGCCGAATCGTTTGTTTTCAGCTGTTAAGCCTAACCTGCCAGCGACGTCCATGTTTTTAGACGGGGGGTGCACGCTTTGGTGTGCTGGCAGGCCAGGTTCTTTTTGCGCACTTGCTTGCAGTAGTGCACGGCTGCTATCGTTCAACCGTCCGATGGCATGTAGAGGAGCTCCAGCACTGCATGTGAAGAATTTATTGTGTACTAGCGGCTTGTATTGTACGAAAACGCAGCGGTGAACGGTGTTCGAGTCGAGATGCCGGGGGGTGGCCGGCGCTGCCGAGAAGAGCGGCTGCTGGCGCCTCTTGTGTGGCGTTCACCGGTGCCACCCTTCGAATTCAGCCAGCGTTTAGTGCTATTTTGTTGCGCGCTGCCGCCGATAGCGGGCCGTTCGTTCTTTTGCGGTATCGCGCCGGCGCCGGTCAGCGTTGTCTGCTAGAGGCCGCGGGTTGTCGCTCAAATTAGCGAACCGCGTTCCACGGCCCTCGTGCGCGTGCGCAGGTTTGTCCACGTTGGTTTTAGTTGCGGTGCCGGCGGCGTGTACCTCGTGCGCTCTTTAGTCTTTTGTAATGCTACTTGTGCGAATTTTCGTTGCTGTTGTGTGGCTACGCTTGTTGCGATTCTGATTGGTGTCGGTTGGTTTTTAATGTCTAATAATGCCGCGTTACTCGGCGCCCATCATGGGCGCCGGATTCCCCTACGCATTGTTGCCAGATGGCATGATCGAAGTTGCCTGGTTATGGCTTCGCTGTAGCGAATGTTTTTTTTTTTAATATACTTGAACAGCTGCAGTGTTATGTCTCGCCCTGTGCCAATTAAGCTCTCTGCATTAAACTGAGCTGCGCCAGTGATTAGATAACCTTAGTTGCCTTGTTTAAAAAGGATGTTCGCGAAGTGCTTGTGTTTTGCTAAAATAGCTCTGATGGCATAGCTTGACCAAAATGGCAATAAGTTGTACCGTTGACGGTACTACAAGTGCTCGTTGTAAGGTGTCCCCTTTCTTTGTAGTACCAGAATGGGGTAGTAACTCATTGTACATCACCAGCCTTCGAAGCCATTTTTGCCGTTCTCTGGCTCTTGAAGTTGAAGCCGTGGGTTAGTCGTGTCGTCTTGAATGCGCGTTCGATAAATTGGCCGTGTGGATTAAGTGCTTGCGATAACTTTGTGCTTGTTAATTAACTGTACCCTCACTCTTTACTAGCAGTTGAGCTGGTTATGTATGGAATGGCAGAGGCAACATACGTCTCATTGCTGACCTAATCTGTTTAGGTATTTAACAAATGCTCGAAAGCGTGTCCATGGTGGGAATTTCGCCCCGTGGCCCCTCAGTGGGAGTCCTTCCTGCAGCATTTGTGCGGTCATTTCGGTATCCATCCTTGACGCAGCCGCGTGCAGTTTGTGAACCATCCGCAGATCTCTGCCATCTTGGACGAAGAGGAGGAAGAGAGCTTACACTTCCTCTCCAAGCTGGAAGTGGAGGAGTTCGAGGACATCAAGTCTGGCTACAGGATCAAGTTCTACTTCGATGACAACCCCTACTTCGAGAACGATGTGCTCATCAAGGAGTTCCACCTTGGATCCTCCGGTGAGTGCAATGCAGAGACGCTCTCGGGCACCCATTTGTGCTGCTGGCTGTTCAACTAAAAGAACTCTGTTGACGTTTTCCACTGCTAATAATCTTCTTTTGGCGGTTGTGGTCCACTGTGGGTTGTTAAGAGCTGTTTTTGGGGGCATTCAGGTGGGTACATAGCACTTCAGGAAGTGTTTGGGGGGGGGGGGGGGGGGTCATTTGCACAACTAAAGCACTGTATTGAGCAAGTTGGCGTGGTCCTGGCTGACAAGGTGCGTTGCTTCAAGTATCGTGGTCATGAAACAATTGCATTGTGTGCAAATGTGGGTGCGCTGTTCTCTTAACGGGGTGCAAGCATCGTCTTGTAACATCCCTGTCGCACCTTGGCTGGAACCCACAAAGCGGGAAATTTGCCAAATGAGTCGCAGGGAACGTAGCAAAATCACTGTTGATAGGTTCCTTGTGGAGTATTAAACATGACTATTTTCATGCCTCGATGTTGGGAGGCCTTTGCAACCTGCACTCTGTGCCACGGCCAGCGCATGCCGTGGTCCTCTTTTTGGGTTGCATACAGCAGGGCAACCTCCCTCTTGGACTGTGCACCCTCCTGTGGGTGCGGTCCTCATGAGTGTTGCTACATTCACTCGCGGCTGTCTCCCCGTTGTGACGTCCCTGTCGCTGGGTGTGCCCGTGACGAGAGAGCCGTCCTCTCTCTCTTGCCCCCGTGCTCTGCAGGCGACCCGGCCTCGCAGTCGACGCCCATCAAATGGAAGGAGGACATGGACCTGACCAAGCGGCACAAGCAGCGGCAGTCGCAGATGAAGAGCAGTCGCAAGAGGGCGCACGAGCAGCCGCGCACCTTCTTCAACTGGTTCACCGACCACGGGGACGCCTCTGCCGATGACATTGCCGAGGTGAGGGGGAAAGCTTGCGTTTGCCGGTACCACTCTTGCGGGGTGAAATCATTCGCTCACCGCCGCTTAAGTTCCCTCCTTAGTTGCTGTGTTAGAGTGCAGCAATACATTTGTATTTATGTATTGCAACTTTGTGGCTGGAGCTTACCTTTTAAGTTTGGGGGGTGTGCGAGTGTCGTGTACCGTACAAAAGTCACTCCTGTGAGCTCCAGTGCAATCTTTAGCCAAACAAGCTCCTTGCATTCAGCCATAAAGAGAAGGTATGTTGTGGAGAAGTGAATGCCATGCTGTACGGCCTGAAGCAAATATCCACAAAAACGTTTTGCGCCTTTAAAGCACACCTAAATCTCCAGATAAGACGACTTTGCATCAAAATTGGTGTTAGGCCCAGAATAACATCAGATTCCACTCTGCAACAAAATGAGACTACAGTTTCATTTTGTACTGTGGGATTCATCCGTTTGTGCCCACTGTTTGGTACACTTTGGGTTGTTTGAGCTTGTATGTGCAAATACAACAAATCATCATGGCTAGCTCCCAATGCTGCATGGGTGTTGACGTGCTGGTGGTACGAAGAGCTCTTTTCAAAACTGTAGTATGGTTAGTATATACGGGAGGGGGTATGTGGGCGCAATAGTGGGTACTCTGACCGGTATTGCATATACATACCATAGACACTTTCTTTCTACGCGCCTGTGGCACCTCTGCACATTGTGAGGGCAAAGAAAACTGACAAGGACATACTCGACTCCAGGTGGACCACTTAGTGTATTCGATAGCGCTGTTGTTCAATCTCACCGGAGTCACGTTTACCGGCAGTGGCCTTGTTCTTAATGGTTGAGCGGGCCGTCTGCTTAGGCAGGCCTGTACTTCTGGCGATGTTGGCCTGTTTTTCATGTTCGACAGTGTTAATTTATGCTGAATTTATCCAACAGGGAAATCGGCTACCCTGCTGCTCGTGCCGCTGGTTGCACACACACACACACACAAAAAAAAGGGGGCCACTGGTATGGCTGCGCCAACGACTCGGCTGCCAACAATGTTGCCAGACAGAAGTTTTCTTGCCAAACTAAACGGAAAAAGCATATCGGGTGCCGGCCCTGTGGAAGTCTGCTATAAAAATTGTCAAAACAATTTTCCCCCACAATCTAGTCTGCTCTAGCCGGGTTTGTTGTTAGTGGAGTGGACTCCATTTAAAATGCATGGGGACCAAACAAACAGAAATGATTGGTTGTAACCAGAAGTTCGTTGTTCCTGGATCCGCTGTGGCGAGTGTAGACTGCAAATAGGCTGTATTACCTGGCTAGCAAGCTAGAGTGCAAGAACCAAAGCCATTGCGTAGATACCTTTGAGGGTTCGATGGGCTCACAGGCAGGCTATGTCGACAAAGCATGCTTTATTGCTGCTTGGTAAAGATAGGGAGCACACTGCACCGGCTGTCTCGAGCTTGGGCGGGAGACGTTTCAGTGAGCTTGTTAGGCCATCTGTCCCTTAAATGGGATTCGCACAATGGACATATCTGCAGCCGTACTGGTGACGTCGCGTGACGCCAGCAGACTGTTCGGCACAAGGGAGCATTCACACCAAGGACCCGCCGCGGTGGCTCAGTGGCTAAGGCGTTGCGCTGCTGAGCACGAGGTCGCGGGTTCGATTCCCGGCCGCGGCGGCCGCTTTTCTGATGGAGGCGAAAAGCAAAAACGCCCGTGTGTACGAGATTTCGGCGCACGATAAAGATCCACAGTGGTCAAAATAATCCGGAGCCTCCACTACGGCACCCTCATCGCTGCGTTGCTCGGCGCGTTAACCCACAATAGCAATCATTCATTCACCCATGGATGAAGTGAGCAGATGACAGCGTGGAGCGTCTGCGCGCGGCGAAAAGCACAAGTTTCGAGAGGTTCAGGGTAGTGGCAAAGATGGATGCCAACGGAAAGCACCGTAGCGCAGTGGTGGCGGTAGCGTTGACCCAGATGAGCCGCAAAGCGCGTATTGCTGGATGAGAATCGAAACAGGAAAGGTGTAGCGCCCACGTGTTCTAGTTCTGGTTTTCTTAAACACCTTCTCTTCGCTGTCGCTTCTTGCGCTCTACTTTTCCGACGTAGCTCCCGATGTTGCAGGCTTGCGTCACTTCTCATTTTGGTATCGCTGCTGGGCAGGCAGTTGACAGCGCTGCTATCAGCGTTTGTCTGACAAGTCAAATGCTGCTGGCGCGAAAGCCTTGTACCACAGTGTTACCGTACCGAAATAAGCACTCGTATTGTGGGAAAACTGTTCAAGAGCATAAAAATATCAACAAACGGAGGCGTTGTGGCGATCTCGATACGCCCACTGCTCCGAGCAGACAGGCATGGTTGCTAGACTGTCCAGCTTTGTGCGCGCCAAAGCACAGTATTTTGCTGTATTCCCCTGCCAGAATGGCAAACGGAAATGAGCCTCGAATTGTCAGTCCGCGGTCTGTTCGTGAGGGTCACAAATCGCTAATGTCGCATTCAGTGGTCTGAATTGGTGATCTTGTCCGTTGTGTGAATCTGCCTTTAATGGGGGACTTGTCTTGGGGTCCGGGCAGACGAGTTTCCCTGTCCAACCCATGCAGTTCCAGACCTTAGCAGGAAAATTCTAAGCAGAGCAAATCTGTCTTGCAAGTTGGGAGAGAGGAGAATGCCGGACTGAAGGCTGGAGCAGGGGCCACTCGGAGGTTCTGCAGCGTCTCGTGCACTTGATTGATGATTTCGATGGGGGCACGCTTGCACACGGGTGAGGGGCCTGCGCGCTCACTCATACTTGCTGCCAAGGTGCTGTCGCCACGCAGCAAGCATGGGGACCACATCTTCGCGCTGTGCTGCTACAAATGCCCGGGCATTTTGGCGACGAAAAGTGGAGTGTGCGCATTCATTGTTGACGCGAGCGAGATGGGCCCGCACTGATTGCTCTGTGCTGCAGGTGATCAAGGACGACATGTGGCCGAACCCCCTGCAGTACTTCCTTGTCCCGGACATTGAGGTGGAGAACGGGCTCGAGGGGGACGAGGACGAGAGGTGGGTGTCTGCTGGTGTGGTCGTCTCGCAAGCGCTAGTTGTAGAAACGGTGCACGAACTGGACAGGACAGGGACACTGAGAGAAGTGCTGCGACTTGCTTTTGCAGTGCTTGGTGTGGCTTTCTTAGTCTTGTCCTGTCCGGTTTGCGCACCTTTTTTTATGGTCCACAGCGGTATCATCACTAATCGTGCAAAGCTAGCCAAAGCCTGCAAATTGCTTGTTCAGGAAGAGCTACTCATTTGTGGGAAATTGATGGCTGCTGTGGCACGATCCAATGCCAATGGGAAAGTCAATGCAATACTAAGTCAGGTCAATACTAAGACATGGAGGATAGAAGTGGTGGGTAAGGCTTCAGGCGAGGCAGGGCGAGGTTGGAATTACAAAAGCTGTATTACAAGAGCCCGGGGCAGCATTGTCTGCACTGAGCAGGGGTGCAGCTAGTTGTGCAATTATGTTGGTGTGCTGTCTCACCTCCCCCATCGCCCCCTTCTTGCCTGCAGTGACGAGGAGGAAGGTGGGGACGCGGTAGTGGTGGTGGAAGAGGAGGGTGACGGGGACGAGGATGACGAAGACGACGACGGAGAGGATGACGGTGGTGAGCAGACTTCTTGCTGAATGCGCTGTGCGCCTTCTCGGTGGGCATGCAAGGAAGCAGTTCTGTTGCTTCCCAGCCTTATTAAAGTGCAGGGCACTCTAGGGGCTCGGCTTGTCGTAGCTCGTTTGCAGTCGCCATAATTTCGTGCATATAAGTCCCACCCCCCAAAAAAATGCAAGAAATTCAGGGCTAAAGTAGAGGTGCTTATTACATGCAAGGTATTTCCTTCAGTACAGCTCCTCGGCAATGTGCGTTGTGCCTGAAGCCCCTACAGCAGCAATAGCGACTAAGGCAGTCTTATTCTACTGGTGGTGCTCATTTTTCGCACACAGCTAAACAATCTGACAACTCGAACAAAGAATATTTTGGTGAGTCAGCTTGAGATTCCCACAAAGGACAAGTGCCGTTCCTGAGTAAAGCAGGTCAGTGCGAATACCGTATACGCTCGACTAAGGGCCGCGCTCGTGTAAGGGCCGCTCCCCCCCAACTTGGCAGGCCAAATTTTGAAAAAAAAAAAAAAAAAAATCTCGCCAGCATCGGCAGCGTCGTCGCGTCTCGCGTACGGCGCGCGGGCGAATTCGCGGCGCCACAAGATGGCAATAGCTGTCCTGCGGCTTCGTCACGCGGCGCTCTCTCTGAGCCTCGGGCGAGCAACTCTATCTGGGAGATCTTGTCGCTTTTCTCTCGCCGGCGCCATTGATCCTTTGTGCCACCGCTGATTTTGACGACTGCCTAGCACAACCGCTTGTGATGGAAAAGAAAAAACCGCTTAACCGCGTACGATGCTGCGTTCAAAACTTCAAGTTGTCGATACGCCGAACAGAAATGGAAAACGTGCAGCCGGCCGGAAGTTCAACGTCGACGACAAGTGCGTGCGCCGGTGGTGTGACCAAAAGGAAGAGCTGGCCGCAACAAACACAGACTAGGAAAGCATTCCGCGGCAAGCCTTGCAAATTTCCAGCACTCGAGAAGGAGCTGATGAAATATGTCACGGACATCAGGAAAGACGGCTACGCGTTGTCAACCGAGATGCTCCGCGTCAAGGCCCTTGCAATCAGCACGCCACATGAACATTTCACCTACGGATTTCAAGGCAAGCGAGGGATGGCTTCGGAGGATTTATGAAGCGACAACAACTCAGCATCCGCCGCCGGACAACACTCTGCCAAAGACTTTTCCACGCGAGTACGATGACAAAGTGATCAAGTTTCACCGCTTTGGTTAACGCGCTGCGAGCGGAGCACGAGTACCACCTATCCCAGATAGGAAACGCGGACCAAACGCCTGTTTGGTTCGATTCTCCTGAAACACGACGGTCAACCAAACTGGGCGCGAAGAGCGTCCTTGTGCGCACGAGCCGGTGCCGAGCGTCAGCGTGCACCGTTATGCTGTCAGTCACAGCGGACGGAATGGAAGCTCCCCCCGTACGTAGTGTTTAAGCGAAAGACGCTACCCAAGGAGAGCTTCCCAAATGGAATCATCGTCAGAGTGCAGTAAAACGGCTGGATGTCCGATGAACTAATGGTGGACTGGCTGAAAACGGTGTGGGCTAACCGGCCGGGAGGCCTGCTGCGACGCAAGGCACTGCTAGTATTGGACAGCTTTCGTGGCCACTTACAGAGCGCTGAAGGCTCGTCTGCCAGAAGGTCGTACGCATCTGGCGGTCATCCCCGGTGGTTTAACAAGCATGCTGCAAACCACTGGATGTGTCTATTAATAGGCCGTTTAAAGCAGAATTCAGACGCCTGTACTCTGAATGGATGGCAGCGGGCCACCACGAGAAAACGCCGACCGGAGCGACTGAAGCGGGCTGTCGCTTCAGCTGGTCTGCTCTTGGATTTTAAACGCGTGGCGTGCGGTGTCCGCAGACATTATTGTAAAGAGTTTAAGGTGGACCGGTATTTCCAATGCCATGGACGGCACTGAGGACGGATTTGATCCATGAACGTGCGGATGACGCGAGCAGCGGCGACGAGACGAGCCCGAGCAGCGACACCGATGAAGACATCTAGCGAGGATGTCCGCAGCTAGACGCCAGATATTCCATGGTTATGTATATATGGCATGATTAAATAGGTTTTTGCATGCGTGGATCGAAAATTGAACAAAAATTTCACACTTCCGTGTAAGGGCCGCACCCCAATCAAAATCGCGGAAAAAAAGTGCGGCCTTTACACGAGTGTATACGGTACTCAAAAGCACCTCTCAATATGATGATGATAGGTATGAGTCGGAATTTTGAACGCATCAAAATTTGTCGCGCAAATCGCGTGTGGCCTGTTACAGGTACTACTGCACAGTGGTCTCTAGCCATGTATAACTAATTCGGCTTGATAACTCGAACTTCCTAGCGCACGTCATCATGTTTGCCGTGGCCTATGGTGCAGTTTGTGTGCCAGATAAGCAAATTTGGTTGGCACCAACGCTGTACTGCTGATACAGTGTTTTTGTCTAGCAAGTCATTCACAAACTGGAAAAGCGGCGGGAGAGACTTGTTTTTCCGCTATGCTGGTTTGTCGAAGCCTTTCAATATTCATTATCATGTTGCATGTTGCCTTTTATCTGTACCAGAAAGGAGCTAAATACCTTGCAAATTGTTTTGCTTCATTTTTGGTATTGGGTGGAGTATACTCAGGCGATTTAATTGCATCAAACTTGTGGCGACATGTACGGTTGTTTCAAAATACCTAAAAAAAATCCCATTGCTTGATTCCAGGGATGCCAGGCTGGGCTATAAATAGCCAAATTAGGCTACTTGTTCTTCTGGTTGATGGGAAAATTTTTGATTGGCTTTCTGGCTATTGGGAGAGCAGATTGTGAAAGCTATTTTTAATGCATGTTCGAGCCTGCCAACTGGGAAGCATTTTCAGTGACTCCTTGGAAGTCTTCCCTTAGCAAGGACAAGAAGACCATTATTCTTCATCGCATGTTGGATGTTGGATTGCATGTAGGAAAAGCACCTTGAAATGTGTTCCATCCGATCTGACATCGTTAGACCATTTCCACGTCAATTACTGGGCGATACTGGGGCCGAATTCTCTAAAACGACGGGGCGTCGCTTTGAAACGACGGGGTAGCGCCATGCAAATGCATGTGTTCTGGGGTTGGGGCCGTCGCTTTGGGGCGGCGGCTGGGGCAATCAGCGCAGAAAAGCGCTGTGGCAAGGGCGCGAAGTGACACCCACTGCCCCCCGTCGCTTCACTTGTCGCTTCGCGCCCTTGCCACGGCGCTTTTCTGCGCTGATTGCCCCAGCCGGCCGCCCCAAAGCGACGGCCCCAACCCCAGAACACATGCATTTGCATGGCGCTGCCCCGTCGTTTCAAAGCGACGCCCCGTCGTTTTAGAGAATTCGGCCCCTGGTCAATTTTTGGTGGTGAGAAATGCTTTGGACACATCTAGTAGTTGCTCTAAGGTGCTCCAAAACTGGCATTTAGGTGCTCCAAATCACCGTTCATCAGTGGCACCACTGCTTCAGGGTGTCTAGCGACCAGGAAAACAGGGAAAAGTCGGAATTTTCCACCACCCGGAGAAGCCAGGACATTGTCAGGGAATTTTTCTATCAAGTAGTACCAGTCAGGGAAAACCATTTCGGGGCCTGCCCACAGTTTCAGAATAGAGGAAACCAGTGTTGCGGGCCCCCAAGAAGTTGCCGAACGCAACGCGTGCGACGAAAGCGTGAACCGAATGAAACGTTTTCTGATTTTTCTGCAAGGGAAAATGCACGCACGCCTGAGGCGCGCTGGCGCCGCTGCGAAAACCACTCGCACGGTGCGTGCCGAGCAGCAGGCACCAGCAACATGGCGGCTGCACCGGCCGCGGAGTAGTGTGGTAGCTCCGACAACTGCTTCTAACCGATCTTTAAAATGGTACTCAAGGCACAAACGCACTTGCTTGTGCAGGAAAGGAGCCACCACAGGCACGGAATTGTCGACGCGGCCGTGAAAATACCGTGCACGAATCGCGTGCAGAAACTCGTCGTGCGGTTCACGCAGCTCGCAGCTGGTTGCACTTGCGCAGAGGGGCGATGTAGGTGGGGCCCAAATCGCACGCACAATGCACTTTTTTTCCAGCGAAATTTAGGTCAGCTATTTTTGGGAGCTAATCTTGAAAGAACTGCTTTCTTATGACATCAGGAGCCAGATTACCTAATCAAAAAGTAACATGACATGGTTTAGTGTCAACTGCTTCTGCTCGCGAAAATGCGCCGCACACGTCACAGACGCTCTGACGCTGCCACGGAACCGCCTGCACGCTGCGTGCGGTGCTTCCGGCAGCGGAAACATGGCGACGGCTTCGACTGCGATGGGAGCTCGAGCGACCGCTTCTAAGCGCTCTCTAAAATGCCACACAAGGCACGCACGAAGTTGCTTGTGAGGTAAAGGAGCTTATAATGTGGGCGAAACCGGTACTATAAAACATCATCCGTGCCGCTAATGAAAGCGCCCATGCAAAATACCTGCCGGGGTGGTGAGCCTAAGCATCTGTGGCGGGGCCATCTGGCTGTCTCGAGAGCTTCGAAACTGCCGCCATGAGGCGTGGGGCTCTCCATTGGCGCAAGTCGGCAGGCTCCTCCCACTGCCTCTCGCGATGCGTGTCATTTTCTGAGCGAGGCAGAAGCTGCCGCGCCCGAATCGCGTGCAAAAACGCACCATGCGGTTCATGTTGCATGTCGAGCCAGAACAATAAAAAAAAAGCAAAAGGTGCTCGCCGAAGCACAACTTGAAGCTTCTATCTCGCAAGAAGAAATACTCTCTGAAGCCGTACCAGAGGGCAAGCAAACCGCAAACTGAAGTTTACGGCACTTGCAACAAATGTGTTTTGTATATGCTTTTTATATGCTTCACAGACCATTTCCACACAATGGCGCCTATAGTTATGAAATTTCGTTTAAAATGGTCATGGAAAACATGGAAAAGTCAGGGAAATTGAATGAGGCAATTTGCTAGACACCCTGCTGCTTTTACCTTTTTGCAATATAATAATTACATTCTGCATTTGGCTTCTCTTGGTGTTTCATTCAATAGACCATTCAAAGCACTTGTCAGTTATCTTTAATTGGGCGGATGGATGAGCCTGTCTTAATGCTGACAGCCGCGTCGCGTCTGTGGGCCTGATGTTGCGCTGTTTTGCGATGGACCATCAAGGCATGAAAGGCGATTCCCGTTAAAATGGTTCGCAAGAGCATTAAGAATGCTCCGCTACAAACAGGATGGACAGGACTGAAGGTGGTATTGTCTTACAGTGATGACTGCGGTCCAAGCAATGCAGTGAAAGTGCGGGATTGTGGCTTAGGCCGTGCAGAAAATGTATTCTATGAGCACAGTATAGGTAATTTTTTGCGTCAACAAATGTGCCATGTTGCTTAGCCTTCCCTGTACAAAATGTGCGGGCAGTACACAGGGATATTCATGTATTTATTTTTATTCGTGGACTGAAAGTGGGGGGGTGCGGGTTATAGGCAGTTTACAGCGAGCAGTTAGGCCCGCCTTACTTAGCCAGATGATGCGAGTGCTGCACTTGCTTCTACTGGCCTTTTCTAGTTTCGGTTTCACCAGACTCCCATTGTCCGTTCTTAGTCTGCCATTAGCATAATAGCCAGGAAAGTGGGAATAATTTAATATTGTGGACAATTGGAGCTCAACTTGGTTGTCACAAAACGGAGCAGAACGTTCACGGAATCTTTTGAATGTGCGCTCTGGTGATTCTGACCCAAATGTAACAGCAGCTCTTTTTCGAGAAACCGTTTGTCTGCAAAGCTTCCATTCTGTTACTGACTGTGTAAAAGCGGTGTGTGACCATTTCTGTCTCGGGCTGATGCAAAGGGTCAGTGCCTTGAAGGGATTACGGGACCGTGGAGACATCATGCAAGAGAAGGGGCCATTCATGTTGCACTGCAACCACATGAATCTGTGTGCAGTGTGTAGGTATATAGACTCCGTGTTGGTGTGCGCAGTTGAGCAGGAGCTAGGCATTGGACTGGCATTGTTCGGCCTTTCGCCTGAGTGGTAGTGGGTACTGTTCTGTAAGCTGTGAGTGTTAAGCTTCACTTTCTTTTGTACAAATTGCTGGGCATGTTCTGGTTGGTCTTCTCGGTCATTCTAGGAATGCCCGAGTAAATTCGCGGGCAGTGGCGTGTGCCGCCTCATTGCCTGGTAGGTTGGCATGGCCTGGAGTCCACACTATGGGGGGGGGGGGGGGGGGCAGCTAGATTTTCCTCTATATAGCTCCCGCAGGAGAGTTTTTGCGATTGTCCCCCCATCTTGTTATCCGTATTGCTGCGGGAAAGCCGCCCGTCGCGCGTGTAGGAGCCCCGCCGCCAGGCTTCCGAGGCGGCCAACGCGCGGTGGGGGCGCTTCGGTTGGCGGCGCCTTACGGTGGCTACGCTGGATTCCTGCGACATCGCTCGCGCTGCTGCTGGGCTGCCTGGGCGGGGTGCCGCTCGCGTCGGCGGCTGCGGCGCAGCCGTAGAGGGGGCTCCCTGCACGGTGTGGATAACCGGAGAGACGTCATCACGGCGGCGCGTGGAAAAGGGTCGCGCAACTCTTAGCTCCCTGCGGGAGCTATATAGAGGAACTCTAGGGGCAGCTTCTTCTGTATGTGTCGTATCATGTTTAGGTCTTGAGGAAGATGCATTCTCTTTTATAGGGGTGGTATGCTTCCTGGAAGTCTGATGATGTGATCTGTGGTGGCTGTGATTGCAGCTAGAGCTATGGATGTTTCTTCTGCTGTCGTTGAGGTGGTAGTGGTTAATGTGGCGGACGTCAGGAGGGTTTCTTGGGTGTTGAGGGCTATCGGGGTGTGAGTGTGGCAGTTATGGTATGCAGCTGCATCGGTGTGTCTGGTGTCTAGGTTCTTTGAATAGTGTCTCTGGAGATAGCAAATTCGTGCTGCTTGTCAGCCTTCTTGTAAACAGGGTGTGGCAGCTTCTTCAGTGTTGCCACGGATGTCTGGAGGAAGACGAGTGGGTGCTTCTGTCTGTTTAGATGTGGTGGCCAAGTCTGGCAAGATAAGCGCGGCCTGTAGGGGGTTGAGACGTTCGAGTGATTTGGTTAGCTTGTTGGGCTTCTAGGATTTCTGACAGGCCAAGCTTGAGGAAGTGCTCAGTCGGTGTGAAGGCGAGTCTGGTGCTATTTTATGTCTTGCGGACCAGGGCATTGAGCTTGGAGTGCTCTTTGATTTCAACTGAACATATGGTGTTCCGTATACTACACAGCTGGTCAGCATGTCTTGCCACGGTGGTTGGTGCAGATGTTTCGAATCAGATGTCAGCTGTGTACTCGTTCACTGTAGTTGTGGTAAAAGTGCCGCTCCCGATCCATCGGTGCGACTCCCCTAGGATTTGGAGGACTTGTGGTATGGGAGTAGTGACGATTGTTACGGATGGGTGTGGTGCAGGTTTTAGAGGATTTATGTTATATTCCAACAAACCCATTGTGGCGCATTGAGGATGTAATTGCCTGGCGCCAATGAAGGAGCACCCCTTTCAAATGACGACCCCCAGCGTTGCAAATGCCCTTTCAAGGTTTCCACTAGTATCGGAAAGCGAAAAGCCTCATCGTGCAACTGGAAAGCACTGATCACTGTGGAGTCTCTGAAACTAGAATCCTAAGAGACCCGCCGCGGTGGCTACGGCGTTGCACTGCTGAGCACGAGGTAGCGGGTTCAATCCCCGGCCGCGGAGGCCGCTTTTCCGATGGAGGCGAAAAGGGAAAACGCCCGTGTGTACGAGATTTCGGCGGACGTTTAAAGATCCCCAGGTGGTCAGAATTAATCCGGAGCCCTCCACTACGGCGTGCCTCAGTCGCCTGCGTTGCGTCGGCGCATTAAACCCTACAGTCAATCAAGGGGTTCACTAAAGTTCATGATTCCATGTCCCTCGTAGTTCACAAGATCATTCTTGACCTGGATGGTGTTGTCAGTTTCAAGAAACCATTACTTCGCAGGTGCCCTAAAACAGTGAAGCCTTTTTACACCCAAGAGGGACCAGTCTCTGTGTGTGCTCCAGATAGCAGTGAAAGTTGTGAAATTGTGCACGCAGCGCGAGTGCTGACTTTGCCCCTCTTTGTGACTTGTCTTGCAGGGGACCTGGAGGGGGAAGGCGGCGACGGGGACGACTGAGCACACGGGGGATGGCGCTGCGGGGACGGTTCATGGGGGGGGGCAACGGGAGGGCCTGAGAGGACAGCTGTGCTGCTGCGTCTCCTGTTGTGGGGAGGCCTGCCGCCACCCTCCCTATCATTTGAGCGAGTCATTCATCTCTTTCACCCTGTGGGGGGGGAAGAAGGGGGCCATCCATGCTTGTGCAGCAGAGCAGACACACACACACCGCATTACACACACAAGTGAAACCTGCATGCATACCTTCTCCAACACCACCACACTTCTCTCTCGTGGAGTCCCCGAAGGTCTGCTCTTCTTTTTCTTTCTTTTTCTCCCTCCTCGACCACATGTGCATAGGATTCCATAACTGCTTTGTTTTTGTTTCTCACGTGTTGTCTCCTGGCGACGAGTTCTTGTCGGAATGTGGGGGAGGTTGTCAGTGGGGGGGAGGGGGGAGTTGCCTGGAGAAGCTTTGCATTTGGTAGCAGTGACTGTGAAATATTCTGCCTGGTGTTTGTTTTTTGTTAACTGATGTGCACTTTCCGGCATTACTCATGAAGTTGTGAGCAGTTTATTCTTTTTTGTCTCAGCAGTAGCTTTTTTTTTTTTTTTTTCCAAAAAAATTTTCTAGTATCTGCTACCAAACCGCGGCTAACAGAGCAGCAACAAGGGGCTTTGTATACGAGACGTATTTGCCGAGTCTCTTTTCTCTCCGTTTTCTGTTCCGTTGTATTACAGAGCTACTATAACAGGCATTGTGGGGTCTGGTGTTTTGTTTGTGGTCCATTGGTTGGTCGAGACTGCCGCGTCTCCCTCCTGTGTGAGAAGAAAGCCGCCGGGCCCAGGGCTGTGCGTGGTGGTTCCATGTACTTTCCGTAACTGCGTCGGGCAGATGTTTGACAGTGCACACCCGTGTGTGTGTGCGAACACGCCGTGCGCATTTGTTTCTCCTCCTCTCTCTCTGTACCACAGTTCATTTTCATTTGTAAAAATTTGAGAAACGACCTCCTTCTCTCACAGTGTGCATTTTTATATATTGGTGTAACGGTCATTAGTATAAAAATAAAAGCTCTCCATCCTCATTCACCCCCTGGCCTGCAATCCCTCCATGGGTACTCGAACTTTGTGCAGTGCAGTGTTAGAAGGTGTTTAGAACATTGCAACGGAAGCTGGCTGTGGACCTTTATGTCTAGTACCTTTGTATTGATTATAATTAGATTCTCTGTCAAGTGTGATTCTCAATGCTTGTTGTTTGAAATAAGCAGTTGTTGCAACGGGAATCAGTTTTTGTTTCCGACCAATCTTGCCCATGTGGGGGCAAATCAGTGCAGGTTGTGGGGGAAGTGAAGCATGATTGTGTGGTTACTACACAAGAGTTGCAGTGTGCTGCTGGTTTGCTCATAGATTGCGTGCAGTTTCACAGGCGCCCATTTCTGGCCCCCACATGATTAAATCGGCTATGCAGACAAAACAAGTTTGGTTCATTTGATAGATTGCCTTAGAATCGTACTGACACCACTTCTAATGCACACTTCCTTTAAGTAAACTATAAAATTTGGAAAAGGGGGGAATGGCCATGTGACCCACTAGCTCATTTCCTGCAACAGAACCTATGTTATATATTCAGCTGTGCGATTGAAGTTTGCAAACAAACTAGGCAGGGCTTATGAGCTTGCTGAAGGAGCTATTGGTGCCTAAATGTAATGCATACTCATTTTAAAGCAGCAAGAATAGTGGGGTAAACAGTGAAAGTGGTACTGTGTGCACTGTGCTTGTTTTAGCTGCACAGCCTCGGATGACACTGGCCGATTGATGTAAGCGTTGCCGTGACCATATTTCTTGAATTAACACCATGTTTCATGAAACGATTTTCTACCTTGGCATACGGTCAAAAACAAAGCAACGGTGGACAAAGGTCCGTGGCTGGCTGTGGTAGCGCCATGTGGGAAAACTTGCATTAAGCAAGGCTGCAGAGCCTAATGACGCACTGGAAGTTCGTTTGAATACTCGCCGCCATGACTTCAAGGCAGCCGTCACGAAACCCCTGTTGTGGATCGACCACCTCGTTGCGGTCTAGCTACCAGGGAACGAAGCCGTGGGACCCCTGATCGAACGTCTCTTTAATGGCGATGACTCAGTTTCAATGAGAATGATAGTAGTGCACGCTTCGCTCGAGCGCACGCTTCTTCGTCGCCTGCTAGTCAGCAACATTTTCCTGGGCCTCAAGTGTTAACGGTATCCAGTTCTAGAAGACGTAGCTTCTGTACTGGCCTCTTGATGACCTTGCCTCCTGGCAACCGCACTGAACAGGCTCGAGCCAATCAGTCAGTGCCTAGAATGTTGCCTGGGTACACTTCTTGAACCCGGGCTGGTGGCCAGAATAATTTGAGCTTAGGAATGTCGACTAGTACAATATCGCCGACCTTTAAATTTGTTGAGTGATTCGGCTGTTCTAGCCATGGAACCACCTACCTCTTGCCTCTACAGTTATCCCAGCAAACCACGGGGAGCGAGCTGTAAAGCAGGTGGTCACATACCACACGATCGCGCACCAAAATAGGTTGGGACGAATTGTATCCACAGAGCAATAACGACACCTCGGTGTTCTTAAAGGGGCACTGACAAAAATTTTGCATCTTTTTTTTTTTTTTTTTTGATAAGTAGCTAGTGACCTACTTATAACCTGTAGAAACTTCATTTGCTTCAGCGTGCGACGGTTGTTTAATTAGATGCATTTTCAATGCGGCCAGTCGCAGTTTCGGTTTCAGCGAGTGCCGCGAAACGGTGGATTTTGTGTGAACAAAGCTGACCACGTGACCGTCGGAGGGATATCACAGAGGGGAGCCGCCGTAGCACTGTCGAATCCGCATCGACGGCAGTTTCTGCAAATGCCCCCACGTACTGATCTCGCGAGACGCTTGATTAGAAAGCGACCGTGGATGTGACGCAGGCGCTGCGAGTGCAAATGCTACCGGGGCTAAAGAAGACCCCGACGCTCGAGACGGTGGGTGGCAAGACGCGCTGGAGCATGCGGCCGGTCTACCTACAGGTCCCGCCTACGGATGTGTTCGGCTTAGCACTGCGGCGGATTTCGAGTGCCGCTCTCATGGAGGAAAGAATACCGGGGGAAACCCCCAGCACCCCAATGCATTGCAAAAAGTGTTGGGGGAAGTCACGTGATTTTTTTTTGAGCCCATAGACAATGTTGCACTTGTTTACAACTGCGGCGGCCAAATTTGGGCAAAAAGAACGGACAAATTTTTAAGGCGCTTTGGGATGTGGCTGCCTCGCTACCTTGCAAAACCCGCGCAAACGCTACGACAAACGTTTTTAAATTAGGCCAGTTTGAAAAAAATCTGGGCCCTCGGAGGCGTCTGCGTTCGCCAACCCCCCGAGCCTGTTGCTATGACGACGACAAACGCTACTTTGCCAGGCTTAAGACTGAAAAACGTTTTTAAAAAAGAAGGCCCTTTTTTGATTGAAACTTTGGGTGAGGGGTTTGAATGGGGCCCAAAATTTAAGGCGAAATCAACACTTAGAAGATGACATCGCCCGAGGAATTAGCAACGAAGCTGTTTTCGCTTCGAAACGGGACCCCCGATTTTTCCAAAAAACCCTTTTCCTTTTAAATTCTCTATTCCAATCTCCCTATCCCTTTAAAATTACTCATTCCAATTTTTTTTTCCATCCCCCTTTTAATTGGGAATTCCATTTTTACCCCCACGTCCCTTGCCTATTTTGCCCCCCGGGGCTTGGGGCTTTCCCCCCAACCCATCCCCTCCTCCCCTCCCTTGCCAACGAAGGGCCCTTTTATCATTCAAAAAAGGACAAAAATTTCTTCCCTAAAAACCCACCCCCGGGTTCAAGTGACCCCCCCCAACTTCCCCTTTTTCCTTGGGCCCTTTCTGCCCCAAAGAAAATAAAAACCCCCCCCGAAAATTTTAAAAAACAAACCCCTTTCCCCCACCCACCACGTTTACATCCCCATGGTCAAACCCCCAATTACGGTGGAGGGTCATTCACCAGCAGACTCGCAACTAGCCACCGTCAACCTGCCTCGACCCATTCTTGCTCCCCCCACGCGTACCTTTTCTCCGCAACCACGCAAATCTACAAACCCTCAACCCGGCGCAAATGCAAATCTACTCCCAAAGAACATCGCCCAGTTCCAAACGGCTGTTTCAACTCGCCTGGGAGGCAGGGCGACGCCTTTAAAAATCAACCACAGCAATGAGGGGTTGCTCCCACGGGAATCATGGGCCGGTTTCCAAGGCTCGGGCCCTACCTTTTCTTTCCTCCATGCCCTCTCGTAAGCGGTGGCAGTTTGACTATTTTAATAAATCGCATCATTAACTCCTTTCTCATGTAAGCCACCAGGGTTTGGGACTTGGGGACAATTTCGTGCAGCGGAAACCCAAGCTATCACTCGAGCTACCTGCGCCGGCCTGGGCCACTTCGCGGCCGTGGCCGCCGCCTCCCACAGCGCCCGTGCGGCTGCTCAGTGGGCTTTTCCGCCTCCGGCGCTTTTTTGCATCCAATGATAATAAACAGTAATAGAAACAGAGTGCCTGGAATCGTTTGTAGAACTTCGGTCACGGCCAGCTGCCCGATGAGCTGACGAAATACGGCGCCTCCGCCGCCAACGATCGGGTCGTTCGTTCTCGAGAGCAGAAGTTTCCGCCCCCGGCCCTCCGATTGGAGCGGCGAGCCGGCGAAAAACGCCGGCAGTGCGGAAGCGGCTAACACAAACTCGTGACGTGTTGGATGTTGTTTATTTACACAGTATCCTCGGGATGCGCGTGGTCCTCTGCTTGCTGCTCGGTTGCGTTTAAAATTGATTTTAAATATGTTCTAGGCGTATTCGCCGCTGATAACAAGCTTTGCGATAAAGCACTGACTAGCTTTCACCTCAAGAATCCGCGCCTGCTCGGGTTCAATAATAGCTGACGGGAAGCTTGCGTCCAAACGCTTGCTCAGCAAATTGCCCATAATCTGAAACAGCCTCATATTCCCAGCTAGCATGACTATGGCCTGGCACCCCTCAAGCTCTTCCCAAAAAGGCTAAAGTAGCTATCCTCTGGACCCCTGGGCACTCTTGTCCTGCTGCAAATGAAGTGGCCTACTCCGCAGCCCATGCTCTCCACAACGGGGGACTCCCTTTTGCAAGGCTAGACACATTCCCGTAACCTTACACAGCTCCTGCAACACGCCCTCCACACATCCCATGGTCATCCATTAGCCATCGTGGGGATTTCAATGCACCACATCCCGCCTGGGGATATGCAAGGCCCACAAAAAAGGGCCAGACATTATGGGACACCATACAGCAACTCAACCTGACAATTCTGACGGACCCCGCCCATCCCCCGAGAAGAGGTAAAAAGTGTCCAACGCGACACCACCCCTGACCTTACCATCGTGAAAAATGTCTCAGATGCGTGGTGGACAAATACCCTTGAAGACTTAGGCAGTGACCACTATATAGTGGAAACCGCACTCATTGCGGGGCCGCCAAAGTACAGCGGCCGGGAACAAAAAAATCTGACCAAAGCTTTTGACTCCGTGCAACATAGCGCTATTCTCCACAACTTTAGCCACCTCCACGTGGGCAAGAAGGCCTATAACTATATCGCGGATTTCTTAGCGCAACGAACCGCACAACTAACCGTACCAGGCCTCCAGTCGGACCCCATACGCTTGGGCAGCCGCGGAACACCACAGGGCTCGGTCTTATCGCCCTTTCTTTTCAATGTGGCAATGATTAAGCTACCTGTTTTACTACGACAAATTCCGGATGTAAGTCACAGCATTTATGCTGATGACATCACGATTTGGACCGTAGGAGGAAGCGATGGGGACATACAAGAACGCCTGCAAGCAGCCGCTGACACGGTTCAAGAATACGTAACCCAAAGAGGCCTCGAATGTTCACCACAAAAATCGGAAGTCCTCTTCTACAACCCAGCTAGGCCCGGCCGGAGACAAAGACATGACCCCAACATAGAAATCCTGCTGCAGGGCAGCCCAATACCCAGAACTGAATGCATACGAATTCTAGGGCTTAGAATACATGAGAAAGGAACCAACACGGTTACCATACAGGCCCTGCACAATGCAGCCGTACAAATTGGCAGACTCATCGCCCGGATAGCCAATAAACACCATGGCCTCAAGGAACATAATCTCCTTCGGTTAGTTCAAGCTTTTATCATCAGCAAAATAACTTACGTAACTCCGTACCTGAAACTCAAGAAAGCAGAAAAAGAGAAAATAGACCGAATAATTCGCAAAGCCACCAAGGCGGCTGTAGGCATTCCAATGGCTGCCTCCACAGAAAAATTACTGGAGATGGGCATTCACAACACGTTGGATGAACTTATAGAAGCACAACGCATTGCCCAATACAACAGGCTGGCGGGGACCCCAACTGGGCGGGCCATTCTGGAGTCGCTGCACATACCTTTCGCGGACCAGAATGGAACCAAAGGCGTCATTGAAGCGGACCTACGAGACAAAATAAGTGTGGCCCCACTGCCTAGAAATATGCATCCGGAGTACCATCAAGACCGACGGCTTGCCCGTGCGAAGGCGCTCCACAAGCAGTACAGTGCCAACCCAGCGGTATGCTATGTCGACACGGCGGACTACCCTGGCCAACGTGCGGTAGTGGCCGTGGTGGTAGATCAGCAGGGAAATGCAACCTCATCTTGCTCAATCCCTACGTCCAACCCAGAAACGGGTGAAGAGGTGGCCATAGCTCTTGCAATTACGGGCACGCAGGCTACTACCATCATCTCGGACTCCAAGGCCGCCCTGCGCAACTATGCGCGCGGTAGGATCTCCACCACAGGCGCCAAAATCCTTACGAACAGCGCGACCCCAGTTTCAAGGCACATCCGCCTGGTATGGACGCCAGCTCACTCGTCTCTCCGGTGAACGAGATGGCACATGAAGCAGCCCGAGGGTACACGAACCAGGCTGACTTCGAATCCGACAACGTGCCGTCTGTGACGGGGGCGAGGGAGAGACTGGCAACTTACCGAGAGATTACTCAACACTATAGGCTGAGCCGACTGAAATTTCCGGCTGCCCACACTGCTCTAAACAAATGGCAAACAGTTGCTTGGCGCAGGTTACAATCAAATACGTTCCCTCACCCCGCCCTGTGTCACCGCAGCTATCCGGATAGGTACACGGACAGATGCAAGTGGTGCAACATTGCAGCAGCCACACTACAACATATGGTCTGGCAATGTCCCAATAAACCACGGGCCTTTGAACAAGTAATACATATAAGAAGTAGTGAGCAGTGGGAGGCCGCACTGCTCAGCTCTCTTCCCGGGATACAAGCTGCTGTCATCCAACTGGCAGAGGACGCCGCCAGGGACCACGGGTTCCTGACCGCCGTCTAATGGGACGAAGATACCGGACTTTTCCGCACGGTACATTCGTCTTAAAAGGGATGACAATAAAGTCTGTTCTCTCTCTCTCTCTAGACGCTACCCGACGTCAGCAACACTTTGACACCGCTCAATTCTACCCCATTCTTTCCCATTACACAAGCAGTGAAGAACACACCCTCCTCCTCTATAATCCATTACCTTGCATCAAGCCTGTCATAGCCACTTTATGATCAACATTATGACACCATTCTCTCGCACATCTCCCCATCCTGTTCCCCCATAACTGACAATCCTGCGACTGTCCCTTACCACCTACTGGGTTTTTCCCCTAGAGATGGTACAGGCGGGTCCGGTCGACATCTTAAATTTTGGCGAAAATTTTATATATAGCGCCTTGTGCGCACGGAAAAACATGCCTGCAATTTATTTTGGGGGAAAAAAAATTCCCTTCCCAAGAGAGAGGGAATCCACTTTATTGGAACTCTGGTTTTAGGGTGGGGGAGTGGCGGTTGCCCATAGGGCCGCCGCGACGTCGAGGGCACGACCGGTGACCAGTTCTTGGAGGTCGCGGTCCGAGCACCCCAGAGCCTGTTCCCAGAGGGTGGGGGAGGGTAGAGGTGGGAAAGGATCGCGCGGACATTCGCAGAGCGAGTGATAGAGCGTGTCCGGCGCGTCACACAAGGGGCAGTTGGGAGAGGAAAAGAGGTGAGGGTGCGTATGCATTAATAGAGTGCGGTGAGGAAACGAGTGAGTCTGAAGAAGGCGCCACATGTGGGCAGCCTCGGCGGTGAGGGAGGGGTGGGGAGGGGGAAGTTGTCTGCGAAGGAGGCGGTAATGTTGGGCGATGTCCCGGTATGTGAGCAGTACCGAATGGGACATCTCGGGAACGCCGTGTTTAGGTGTAAAATCAAAGCTCGGGCTTGGTGGGGGCAGCCTCATTACCACCTATGCCGGTGTGGGCCGGGGTCCACAGCAGCGTCACGGGTTCGGAAGGGGGTCGAGTGCGAAGAATTTGGAGGGCCAGTGATGAAATGGTGCCCTTGAGGTAATTTCGAAGAAAATTACCAAAGCCGTAGGGTCATTGGCGCGTTGAGTGGCTTGCAGAAGATTTGAAACTTGTACCACTGTAAAACAAACTACTGCAGCAGTCGCCCTAGTTCTTTTTATGTGACTACTTTGCACACTTTCAAATGATGTAATGTATTCGTGTTTGTCGTGCAGAGCGATTTTTTTAAATAAAAATTTCCGAATCGGATAAATTTATAAATATAAAGACGGTTCAATTTCAAAAAAGCAGTCTACTGCAACTAGGTAAAGCCATTTTGTGCACTTTGAAAGCCTATTAAAAAAAGGTCATTTTCGATTTTTTTTTTTTCAAACTTTCAGAAATTGAAGCCAGCGTTGCTCTCTATCATCTACATCAAAAACGTGTTGCACCATTTTGTTTTGCAGCTATAAAGCGCCAAATATGGCCTTGTTAGCAGTAGTGCGGTGACGTACCCAAGTATGTAAAACGCTTGTGAATGCCATGTATGGAGAGAAATGGCTGTTACAAAATGAAATTCATTAAAGAAATGTGGTGAGCATGCTTCGTTGAAATTAAGCGTGAATAAGTACCCAGCATTTAAAGGGTCCATGAAGAGAAAATAGAACTTTACCTTTAAAGAGTTAGGCTTCAGTACCTCACTCAGCTCCAATACGGCCACGAAGGACGTTTTTTTAACCGATAAAAACGCAAGAAATACTTTCAAATTTCGCGCGACAGTGACGTGTTATCGGCGCGAGTGACGTCATATGGGCCAGCACTAAAACAATTTTCAGTGGGTTGGGTGCACGTTAGCATTCGAGTGATTCGGTCAAACGACACTAGCGGCCCCACTACAATCGTCCAGTCAGGTGTCCTGGCGATTGATTAGTTCGGCAATCGCCCAAACAAGATTCTGTGACGTCATGAAAGTTGTCTGGAAACGGGCTAGCGAGTCGCCACAGCTCCACGCGTTTTCTTTAATATCTCCGTTATTTTTTGGAAGTTTGCGATGAAATCGGTATCATTTTTATCTGGACAAGCAGCCTTTCTAATAAACCAAACTTGTAATTTGTCTTCATGGCTCCTTTAAACGAGTTGTAGAAAGGCACGCACGGGCATTGTTCAAACTAGCGCACTCGCTCTTCAGGATGCATCCCTTCATGCGCTGCTCGCTGTTTTTGTGTCCGCGTTGTGTAGGCCCTCTCGAATATACAGAAGCGGTAAGATGAGATCCAGACCTCTCGGAAGGGATTGGGGAGCATATGGTTATGCCCGAACTGAGGCTAACTTCAGCGTCGGGGAGCATTCCGGAGGAAATTAATAAATGCTGACGCACAGCGGCTGAACTTCCTGCTTTGTTATATCAGTAAGATATGATCTCATGCTTCCCAGCAAAATGAAAAGTATCAAACAAAGCATATAATCTTAGCCTCCGTGAGCGATAAAAGGAGGCTGCTTGAGAAAACCGCCCGGCTAGGAAAAGTTTCTACGTAATCATCGGCTTCGGCAATTCGTGCATATCGACAAGTCCTTTGTGTTGATTATTGAAGAGAACATGATAAAAAAATGCATGAAGGAACTTCCGTAGCGTGAAATAGGTGGACTCTTGAACAAAAGAACCCGTTCAACCGACTAACCAGCATCTACATTCTGGCCTGTATTTAAGGTCACTAGACTGCTGCCACCCGGGGACTGGTAGCATCTAAAACTGGTTGCCGCTCACCCGCTATTGGCCACTTGGATCAGCCTCACTGCCCTCCTGCTTCATGCTCAAGCGAATGAGATTGAAGACGTACGGCCTCATCGGTTCTATGTGCCACAAAGATCCTCAGGAACCAGTTCACGTTGACTCAAATTTTCATTGAACAGACAATTGCACACGGGTGCTGTTCCCGAAGTTTCAGAAGAGCGCGAGTACCAGATCAGACAACTGTGATGCATATAGTTCGAACATAAGGATCACTTGCAGTCTTGGTTCATTAGAGACATTTTTGTATCACTCTATGGCTCCTCTGTGTTTCATCAAAATATTAGGGCAATGGGGATTTTTAAAAGACACGACCACTCGATGATTATATAGGCACACGACCAAACATGGGCTCGGAAGCCGGAACTTCAACATGAGATTTAGCTTCAATGTACTCGATACACGTCCAATTTCAACAAAACGTGCGCACTGCAAAATTTCTCATTTTTTTAATTGCGGCAGTATGCCTTTTGGCCTAACTCAGAGAGTCCTAAAGATAGAGGTTCGCACCCAGTTTCCCGGAGGAAGTCAAAGACGAGAGCAGTGATGGGGCCCCCACAGCCATCGCTGAAGATCAGGCAGTCTTTCAGGATGCAGGCCTGTGCCGCGAAGATGACGTGATTTCGCTACAGTGGGGGAAGGGCACGTCCATAAAATGTGATTAGTGTCCGCATCTTCGGCATGAGCCGTACAGAAGGGACAGTTGTTGGCGAACGTGGCACGGCATCGCTGTGGTCACGACCGGGTACCGCAGGAGAGAGGGCCACCCCAACTCGAAGTCTACGCAGCAGGACCGCCTCCCAGCGAGCGAGCCGCACTGGGAAGGTCTGTTCCACACGGTGGGGTGAAAGCGTGTGTGGCACGACGCAGATATTTCTTTAGTTGGACCACGGCCGGGCTAGAGCGGCGGCGCGCACCAACGCGCGCATGCCGCGTGGTTGGGCAAAAAAGGGCCGTATTCTGATTCCCACCTCCACTCCATTTGCTCCCTCCACTCGGCTGAGGGAAGGGTTCCGCAATGCTTATGCATGGGGAAATCGATTTAAAGGATCTCCTCTACTAGAGGCTCGAGCGGAGGAAGGACTCAGAATACTGGGAAAGTGTTCATTCATGTGGGACAGTTGTCAGCAAGGGCAGCGGTCACGGCACAGGCTTAAGGTGACAGGAACTATCCGCCGCAGTGATGGTATTACGCTGGGTCCACGACAGTAGGAGCGGGCAAGGGTAGGTGTCCATTATTTTATGAGACAGACGCGTTGGAGGCTACGCGGCGCAAATCCCGTATGGCCGCCGTTGAATCCGTGCAAACTTGTACAGCAAGACTTCCAGGGGCTTGAAGAAGGGCCGGCATTAGCGCCTGCAGTCCGTCCCGGATGGCTGCAGCAAGCTCCGTCAGCATGGAAGGTATACGGTGCGGAGTGTGTCGTAAACGCACATTTGGTTCGCTTCTGGATGAGGGGAAAATTGCATCGCCGTAGTTAAAACGCCGCCTTGGGCCCCAACGTCCACAAATGTCTCTACGACTTGGGGCTGGTTCGCAGCCACCAGTGTACTGGTGGCTGCGAATTAGTATTATGCGGGCATACCAATATATTGGTATGCCCGCGGAATGAGCGTCTGCCTACCGAGTTTGGAGTCTAGTGAGCGCCCGCTTGTCGGTCACTTGACAGTACAGCCAGGGCGGCTTAGTCACAGGGTGGGCTGGTAAGGCGGGTAGTGAACGGCCCATGCAGATTGCCAACGCCGCTGTCTCGGCAACAAAATTTTCTGCTTGCGGATAGAGCGGCGTTGATGTACAAGCTCATCCAAGGTGTTGAGTTGAGCTTCTGCCTCAAGAGATGGCATAGGCGTTATTTGAGCTGTATTGATTGCTTCACGTCGGCCCACTCCGCCCGGGTCATGTGCTGAAATTGAGCCTGATAGACGAGTCGAGGCTGAAGTATTGGCCGCACCAAGAGTGGGGCCATTTGAAGCAGGGGCCTCCAGACTTTTCCGAAATGCGTCTGAAGATGTAGCATTTGACCTGCTTGTTGCCGGGCAGGTCGAAGCCACAAGGCAGCTGACCCAGACGACGAAATATCCAATCCCAGCTCGCGAAGAGAGGTTTGTAAGGGACATTTATCCACCTCCAGTGCGGCCGTAATCTTCTTACAAACCACTTGAGTATGTCACCGCAATACGCTACAAGGCCATATTTGGCGATTTGTAGTTCCAAAACAACAAAAATAGTGCAACATGATTTTGATGGAGGTGATAAAGAGAAACCTTGACTTCAATTTCGAAGATGGCTTTTTTTTTTTTAATTGGACTTCAAAACACACCAAAATGCGTTACCTCGCTGCAGTAGACGGCTTTTTTTTTTATGTTGAACCGTCTTGACCACATCAACTAAACTTGGCACAAAAATTTAACAAGAGTAGGAGAACAACACTAAAATATTTGAACTACCTAGCTTGTTTAGATACAAAGAAAAGAGACCCCACATTTGGCCAATTTTTGTAAATTTATCCAATTGGAGAATTTTTATTTAAAAAATTCGCTCTGCACGCCAAACACTACCACATTGAATCATTTGAGGGTGTGCAAAGTATTCCCATAACATGAACAATGGCGGTTGCTGCAGTAGTTTCTGTTTTAAAGTGGCACAAGTTTTCCGCGAGCCGCTCAACGCGCCAGTGACCCGAGCCGACTCTTGAAATTCTTTTTGACGAAGAGAATTTTTTTTTCACAAAATAAGTTCAGGTGCACAAGATAAAAGTTTCGTCAAAATGAAACATGACCGGACACGCCTGTACCATTTCTCTTGGAAACACCCTCATAGTCTTCGCCTGCCCGCATCACCCCACCACCTTCACTAATTTTCGGGGAAAAACCAGTGGAAACACGCTTCACAATAAAAGTGATAACACAAGTAAAGTCACTGGACCAGCTAGCTGGTCCAGTGGACACGGACAGTCACTGAACCGGCTAGCTGGTCCAATGACTGTCCTTGTGTTGCCACTCCTCTTGTGTAACGTGTTTCCACTGGTTTTTCCCTGAACATCATGCACCAACAGGCCCAGACTTCCACTTCACTCCCTCAGCCCTGAACAGTAGAAACTGGATCGAAAACTCGCCTTGTGCAACGAGCACTGGAATCAGCGCGGGCTCGCGGCCTCCCGGACGTCAGAGACTGACCGCTTCCCTTTTCCCCAAACTCTAATAAATTGCAAATGGGCTCGTCCGCGCACTTAGTCCAGATGCATTTATTTGTCCCCATGCAGTAAACTGCTCAATGCGAAACTTTCCCCACGAAAAGGCACCCTCGACACGTACTCTTGTAATGTGCACACAGGCCAGCCCTACCACCCCTCCGAACTGCCTCATCCCCTGAGCAGTGCGGGACACTTGGCCAGCTGTTGACTGGAGGAACAACAGACCCTCATGGTGACCTGGGTGAACACTGCTCGGGCAGTGCATGTATACGTCTTGGGGTAGTGCTCCACTCCTATGAAGATAAATAAAATGCTTAATCTCCCCAGTGTTGTAGATCTTGTTCCTTAAAGGAGCCATGAAGAGAAAATGCAAGTTGGTTTTATTCGAAAGATTTCGTGTTTTATAGTGCCCCCAGCGCTTGTCCGGATACAAACGGTGCTTTATTCACTGAGAAATTAAACAATTTAGGTTAAAATTTTGATTTTCCCGCTCAATCGTGCGTTTTCGTGGTCCCAAGTGACATCACGGGAACCGACCGCTCTGCAGCCTAGAGTACCTTCATTCACGCATCCGCCGTACAGGGTAGAGACACGTAACGCTGGCGCCGCCATGTTCGGTTGCTCGCTCGCCGCCGAAGCAAGTCATTGTGTCAAAACCGCGCTAAAATTATCGCCGCAACGCGGTTTACTGAAGTAGTTTGAATCATATTGTCTGTTTCGCGTTGCTAGGTCTCGTGGGAAACGAAAAGAATAACGCGTTGAGCCCGTTGCCCAATTGCGGCGGCACGGGACCGTTCAAAGGTTGTCTCCACCCTGTACAGCGGTGTTGGTTTGTTCGTTTGTTCCCGCGTTTCTTTACGTTCCGTAACCTAGATGGCGCCACCATACCGTGGCAAGCGTATGGTTTGTTTTTGCCCGCATTTAAACCTGGCTTGTTTTTGTTCTGGGAGAAAATATTCGTTCCCTGAAACAGTGCTCGCTCGACAAATGGGGTCACGTAAGACACCGTTGCTTGCGTCAATCGGCCAGTGTCGTCTGAGACAAACCCCAAGCCCCGTAGTGCTGTGCAGCTAAACCAAAGCATGCTGTGCGCAGTACGAACAGCAGAACGCATGAGTACTTCTATGTTTACATGTGCTTTCGTAACTTCCACTGTTTGTCCCATCATTCTTATTGCTTTGTAAAGAATGTGCCCTAAATTTAAGCGCAAATCGCTCGTTCGTCTAGTTTGTAAGCTCTACCTAATTTGCGTCTGCTTCTGCCAGCCTCCGCCAATCGCAGAGCTTAGCCCATGTGACATCACAGGTTCTGTTGCAGGAAATGAGCTGGTGGGTCGCATGACCATTCCCGTTTTTCCTAATTATGTAGCTTATTTGAGCGAAGTTTACGTTAAAAGTGGTGTCAGTATGATTCTAACGAGACAATCTTTTGAATGAACCAAACTTGTGTTTTCTCTCCATGGCTCCTTTAACCGCCATTTTAACTATACAAAATGAAGTCTGGCTTCGGGATCCGGGCTGTGGGGAAGCCTCAACCCCAGGCGGCTGCAATTGTGGTGGAAGAAAAGTGAGAATGAGACGGGCATGTGGGGAGAGCAATCAAACGGATGAAAATTTAGAACAGCGGGGGGAGGGTATCGGACTTTAAAACAGGGGTGAGGGGAGATTGGGAAATGTAAATCTATTAGGGTAGCTGAGAGTAGGGCAAGCAAGTGGAATAAAACAGGCAAGTCGGTTGCTGACAACCGACGTCCGCCACTAATTATCATCATCATCGCTACTGCAGGTTTACAGAATCACGCACGGTCATTTTAAACCGCATGTAACAGATAAACCTCGCGCCACAAAAAATTACTTTAATACAAAGTATTAGGAGTACTAAGTTAAAATATACCTTATCATTATGGATTCACAAATTGTCTCGCTAATTCGACACTTACAATCTGTTCGTAATCGTGCTGGGCATTTTTCTTTCTCCAGTTATGCCCAAACAGGTATATAGCACTATGCTGAAAATACGCTAAATCATCAGTTTGGTATTCGACGCTGCATCGCACCGTTATGCCCTTCGCACGATTTTTTTTTTTACAACAGTGAAACCCTAAAGTATCCTCCTTTCAGTGCGAATTACGTCAGAAGACCGGTCCTCTCGAACTGACCATTCTTTTAAAGTCAGTGTGCATGGAAGTCACACTAACCTACATGTTCATTTATTGGTTTCGAAGACTGCAGCGCGGACTGGAATAGCATCCCTGCCTCTATTGTCTCTAATAGTTAACCCAACGCGATTCAAGCCCTCCCTAACAGACCATTTTTATTTACCGCTAACTGTTTCTAGTCTATAGTGTTCTCGGTGTACCTGTTTCCCCACGGCGACTATGAACTACCAAGTGGTCGCAATGGAAATGGTTCAAGCGGGTTGTCAAGAGCGGCATAACAGCTTTTGCCGTGTTGCCGTTTTGCTCGCTGTTTTTGTTCAGCTGCCCGTGGCTCGTGTTTATCTCTGCCTTGAATTTCGTTTTCGAACTCTTATCCGTTATTCCTTCCAGCTGTTTTTGTCATGGCTGCAGTGCAAGGGAATACTTGACGCAGAGGCAAACGCAGAAAAAAAAAAGTGAGCATGCACACAAAATCTGCTCGTTTCCGCCTGCGCTGTTGCGTGAATTGGAAATGCCTCTCCACTTTCTGAGGTAGGCGTAAATACCCCCCCCCCCCCCCCTTCCGCGGTAATACGCCCACGCAAGGCTAGGGGCCATGAAGACAAAACACAAGTTTGGTTCATTCAAAAGATTAGAATCGTACCGTTAGAATCGTACCGACACCACTTTTAACGTAAACTTCGCTCAAATAAGCTATATATGCCACCCACTAGCTCATTTCGCGCAACAGAATCTATGATGTCATACCGCGAGCTCTGCGATTGGCGGAGGCCGGAAAAGCAAACGCAAATTAGACAGAGCTTATAATAAAGCTTGTCGACCGAGCTATTTGCGCTCTAAATTTAGGGCGCCTTCTTTTTAAAGCTGCCAGAATGGTGGGACAAACAGTGGAAGTTACGAAAGCACACGTAGGGTTGCCACCTGCCCGGTTTTGGACCGGCCCGGCCGGTTTTTTAAACAGCGGGCCGGTTGCCGGTCCATACTTAAAACCGGCCGTCATTGGCCGGTTTTTTGGCCCTCGTGCCGCGTTTTTCGTCTGTTTTGGCATTTTATAAGCATCAATTCAATAACAACGATTATAAATACATGTCGACAAGCTGCGCAAATACACGCGAGCAGAGAAAACACGCGGAAGAGCGCGCTGCCTCAGATGGAGGGGGTGCTAAGGGAGGAACAAAACAACGAAATGCTGCTGCCGCGGTCAACAATGGCGGTTACTTTTCAGTCAAGCACATACAGAGCATAAAAACAGGCTCTCAATCACTTTCAGTACAAACGTTATGTTCATTTCTCTCTAAGAAAAAGCTATAATAAGTGGCACTGGGCGTCTTTTTTTAACACAAATTAAACATTCTCTATACCACGCCCCCCCCCCCCCCCTTCCCCCGGAAGGGCCGTTTTTTTTATTTAGGGAAAGGTGGTAACCCGAAGCACACGTAAACATAGAAGTACCGATGCGTACTGCTGTTGGTACTGCGCGCACTATGCTTGGTTTAGCTGCACAGGACTACGGGGTTTTGAGGTTGTCTCAGATGACACTCGTCGATTGACGCTAGCAATGGTGTCTTACGTGACCATATTTGTCGTGACAGCACTATGTTTCACGAAACGATTATTTTCTCCTTTAAAAATAAGCCAGCCTAGGGTCAAAAACAATCCAAAGGCAGAAAACGGCTTCCTACGGTATGGTGGCCTTATCTAGGTTCACTAACCATAAACAAGGCTTCGGAATCGGCTGCAGAGTGGTCGTTTCCTGTGATGTCATTGCAGACCACGAAAACAGACGATTTGGCGGGAAAATCAAAATTTTAACTTAAAGGAGTACTGACACGAAATTTTCGTGTTACGTTGTTTTCGCCGCTATGTGTGCCTACCAGCCCACCAATCATAGAAGGACACATTAGACGGTCGAGCACAGCGTAAACATTCATTTACGGCATCGTTTATTCATGTCAGTTTCGGTTTCGACAAAACGAACGCCGAGCGGCCGCCATGACAGGAGGTATCACGTGACGTCACCATTCTTACCGTGCCGCTGCCGCTCTGGACGCGCGCGCCCAGACCGGCCGAGGTCTTCACCGTCCCCACGCGCCCGAGCAGCATGACGTCAGTCTAAAAACCATGACACGTACACACGCCGAAGCAGCGCGCGCCAACCACAGTCAGCGCGTCGGCTTCGTCACGGGAGCCCCGACGTCGGCAGTTTGGGGCACGTAGTAGATGATGTCATGTCGGTCCGCTCTGGGCTTTCTCGTGCGGGCGAAGATTAAAATGGATTTAAAATATATTCCGCCGGACGGTTGGTGTTGAAACTTGCTGAGAGATATCTCCTGATGAAAAGGAAGCATTTTACATAGTTATCTTAGCTTTGAAATTTCGTGACAGTACTTTAAATTGATTAATTTCTCAGCGAATAAAGCCGGTGCTGTAGCCTTCATGCGTGCTCCTGACAGCCGCCGGACCGGTCTCCAGGGAGAAAAAACGCGCGCGGATACGCGTCACTCTCCGCACATGTGTCTGTCCTTTCAGCCTCTAACTGAGAAGAATCGCATACGTTTGATGCGTGACGCGTCTGACGTCGTCTGCGTGCCCGGCAAATACTGAAATACCTCACAGCTGCAGACGCCTTATAAAGGCACCTGCTGATCGACATTCAGACTGTTGAACTCCCACTCGAGGTCGAAGGGAACTTAGGCCAGCTGTTATCCGCGCTGCCTGCCTCGCCATTCTCTCCAGGAGAAAGGGCAACAACTGGACGAGTTTTGCTTTCAACTCCTCTCAACGTCAAGCAAAAGATGCAGGTTTCCCACCGTGCTCAGACTCGAGACACGCATTGCAGGTATGGCCAATGCGTTCACCCTCCGGAGCGCTACAAAGGGGGAATGTGGGATGAGATCATAGCGATACGCCCTTATACTTAGGTTAATACGCACAGCGCCTAACGACGAGAATAATAAACTATAGCTTCGCTGCGTGCGCTTTGTTCCGGGGCTAGCATGCCGCCAGTTTTACAACCATTCTCAACATCATTACACCTCCTTGTACGGATGCGCACCAATTTTAATAGGGACCCCTGCCAGAAGAAAGTTCAAAAGACCAGGAGAGAGAATGGAACCCCGAGGTACTCCACGTGATTGCTAAAAAATATAAGCGTCAACCCTGCCCTCGAAACACGCCCAAACGCAAGACGATCAGTGAACCGCAAAGTGCGGGCCCTAACACAGCAGCTGTTAGTCGACTAACTTTCAGCAATCTCATTCACACCTCCGCGTTCCCCCCATATGCTCATGCACGACAGACGAGTAACTGGGTGGAATTGGCATCCGCGCTCCCTGCTTTCCAGGAGTCTATGGAGAGCCATTCCTTTCTTGCGAACGGGAAGAGACGTGTTTAGACGAGGATGGTGTGCTTCTGTGGCCGTTACAGCTCGCTTAGAGATAAAGTTCAAGAATGTGTAAGAATTCCAGATGGCTGGATACAATGTGGTCATTAGACTTTTCAATCAATCAATCAATCAATCAATCAATCATCAATCATCAATCAATCAATTATTTGCGTTCCAGGAACAGCGGGGGGGGGGGGCTTTGTGCTGGCGCACGGAAACAAAAACACGCGAAAAACGTAATAATAATAATAATCAATCAATCAATCGATCAATCAATCGTGTTTATTTACGTGCCCAGGAACAGCCAGAGGCCTGAGTGCTGCGCACGGGTAGTTACAATGAAAACAAAATACAAGAAACATATAGCAAGAAACAAACAAGCGACAAGACACACACAAATTGAAGTAGTGAAAATGACAGAAATAAAGCACAGGCGGAGCCTGGGTACAGGTAAAAAAATAAAAAAGAAGATGCCTATGTTGCTCTGCCCGTCGTAAAGGCCACACGACAGGCAGAGCAACAAAGTTTGACAGTAATACAACAAAAACAACGGCAAGAGTGTAGAGACAAATGAAAAAACGAACAAATGACAGTAAACAGTTTCAAAAATAGGCAACTATCAGTTGGATAGCACAACCGCAGAGAAATCAAATTCCAGAAAAAAAGAACGACAGACATATCATAGGTGTTTAACATACTGTATTCAACAGCGTTGTACGGTAAACTGTAAAGGATTTCTGAAAGATGTCAAGGCGTTCAAAGAAGCGGTTGTAACAATTCTGTATTCTGCGCACAGGAGAATGATTGGAGTTGCGTGCAGCGGTCAAGAACGGGCGATGCGACCTGGTGGGCCTTTGTGGTACACTAACTCTAAACAGTTAAGCAGGGTCTGCGCAAGAAAGGTCACCATGAACAATTTTGTGAAGAAATGTAAGGTCTGCACGCATACGTCTGCAGTTCAAGGAAGGGATGGAAGGGACTATGGATAAGTCAGAATCAGATGAAAACTGTGATTGTGATGACGGTGCTTAAATATGGATAAAAACTTCTTCTGCACACGTTCTATTAATTCACTACTAGATTTGGAGATGCCGTTCCAGGCACAGAAGCATATTCTAATGTGGTATACATATTGCATTGTAGAGCATTAGAATGGATCTGGAGAAGAGAATTCCTTTTGTAATCCGACACACATTTCCAAGGCTTCGGAGTGCTCGCCGGGTGATGAGCCTAATATGAGGAGAAAAAGAGAGGGTACTGTCGAAAAGCACCCCTAGTTCCTAATCTACTCAACCCTTTGCAGAGGAGCTCCCTCAATACTGTAGGAAAACAGCAGACGGTGGGTTTTCCGACTGTAGGTGACAACATTTGTTTTAGTGGGGTTTAAAATTAGGCGTTTTTCCTGCACCAGACCGATATTCCGACACATCCCTCTGCAAGGCACAGCAGTCCTGAACACCGCTAATGTGCCTAAATAGTTGGACAGCATCAGCATAGAGAAGAAAGAAAGAGTTGTTAACACTGTTGAAACATCATTGATAAAGACAGAAAACAATAATGGACCCAGCACGGAACCCTGGGGTACACCACTTGTTGCAGGGTAAACACTAGACTTTTTGTAGTTAACATCTACATAAAAGGCCGGTCAAGGAGATAGTTGGACAACAAGGCAACAAGGCTTGCGTCTACACCGGACTTAGCAAGCTTGTTAATTAATAACTGATGGTTCACCACATCAAACGCCTTACTGAGGTCAAAATAAACAACGTCCAACTGGCCGTTTTCACAAACTGCAGCCGAAGCCTGTGTCATAAAGCTTGCAAGATTTGTTGACCGTCGATCGACCCGAGAAAAAGCCGTGCTGATTTGGTAGCACAACGTTCTTGACGCAGGCAGCAAGAACTTTGTGCAGAGCTGACTCAAAGAGTTTGAGGCGACACAAAGGAGTGAGATCGGGCGATAGTTAGAAACGGCTGACTTATCACCAGACTTAAATATTGGAAAAATTCGAGCGATCTTCCATGCACGAGGAAATTACCTAAAAGTAAGCAGTTATTATAAATGGAAGTTAAGACAGGCACAAAAATGTTCCCGTAAGCCTTCATGAGGGCTGCTGGAATTCCATCTGCACCACAGGAAAATGATGGTTTCATCCGTTGAAGGCTATCATTGACAATTTTTTCATCGAACCTAAGTGTGTTAAAATTAGAGTTATTAAACGATAGGCGTTCGTCGTTGCCATCTGGCAGTTGAAAGACAGAATGAAAGTACTGAGCAAAACTGGGTGGCAAACATCCTCAACCTCTTCACCATCGGAATTAAGCAGGCTAACGTGTTCTTTAGACGCCTTAGAACGGCCGCGTACATACCTCCAGAATTCAGACCGGTTTCTGAGACGCAGCAGCCTCTAACGATTCTATATAGAGCTGTGGTCACGCCGGTAGAGGATTTTACAAAGTGAGCGATACCGACTAAACTCCCGCTTTCCCCTTGTCGAGCCCCAGAACGCTGGCCTTCTGGGCTCGACAAGGGGAAAGCGGACAAGGGGGGAATAATAAAATTAATAATATATAATAATATAATAATAATAATAATAATAATAATAATAATATAATAATAATAATAATAACCAACTTATAAGTTCACTGCAGGACGAATAACTCTCCCATAGACCTCCAGCCGCTCCTGTCCTGCGCTACCCGAGTACATTCTTTGCCTCCGAATTTCCCTATTTCGTCCTCCCATCCAATTGATGGCCCCCTTCTTCCAGACCTGTCTCTCGGAAGCCACTCTGCTGCCGCGGTGGTCCACCGGTTGTCGGTTCGTCTCACTACGTGGCCAGCCCAAGTTCATTTCTTTTTCTTTACTTGAACTATGATATCTTCTCAAGTTTGTTCCCTGATCAAGAAGCTCGTTTCCTGTCCCTAAACGTTACTCCTACCATTATTCGTTCCAAGCCGACCTAAGTTTTCTCTCCAGTTGCTTAGTAAGGCGTTAAGTTTCTGCTCTATACGTAATCACACGCAATGCGCATTGGTTGTATACTATTGTCACGTAGCCAAAGATGAGGCAGTCGTCTTGAAGGAAAAGCACGTTTATTGGAGCGAACTTGTGCTCCCCTAACAACTCAAAAAGTACACAGGCGGCGAAGTAGCAGTCAACAAAGTGACGAGCGTCGGCGAGCGTCGGAGAGTCGAATGAATTCCCCGGCGTCTGCTCTGCAGGCTTTTATCTTTCGGCGTGAGTGTTTCTCGAACCGTCGATTTACATCCGGAACAAAGAAGATTATTCTAGGCTGTTCACGTTAGTTCGGAATGCTCTCCCTATCAGAAGAGATAACACATGCGGCATAGAAAGAAAGAATGGAACACGCGCTTCCCTTGTCACTCAGATAACACAGATAACCAGACCGGCGCAGCCGGGAGGTAAAAGCAAAACATAAATAAACAAACCCAAGGCATGGTTCGCGGCACTATTATTTTTAGTGATAGAAGCATACGTCGACACGCTCGCTCGCGAGTTAATTCACACAGTGCTTCCTCACTAGTGAGTGTTGAGTGAGCCTCGCCATTCTTTCCGGCTGGCGAGCTTGAGTGAGTGTGAGCGCCGCTCTCCGCTCGTGGCTGCAGCTCTTGCGAGTGATATACCGGCCACTTGTGAGTGGTACCGGCTGACACTGACTACAGCTAATTGATATCGCGGAGGCTCGCATTCTATACTTTCGTAAAAAAGAACGTCGCTATGTAGTAAAATACCTGAAAGAACGTTTAGTGCAAATCTGGGAGAACTTTTAAATAAAATAAAGAGCATCGAAGAACGATTCTTTGTAGTTATTTACTCAAGAAATCGTTCTAAACATATTCGCAGTAATAATTATGGTAAAATAACAATAATAAGAACGACGAACTTCCTTAAGAGAAATTGTTCTTAAAGATCAATAAAACGGGATTGATCAACCACCTTTAATACATAATTAAGGAGGAATCGTTTCCAATAAATTGAGTTCGTTTATGATCATGCACAATAAAAGAATAACATGAATATCGACAAACCTGTAATTGATTGCAACTGTTCTGTTTATTGTTATTTTTTAGACAATTGCCACGCCAAAATCCCTCTTCGTACCAAAATCGCCCTGCAGTAAAACCAAGGAGGTTAAAAAAAATTGAGTAAAACGCCAGAGTGCCTAACCGTCCATGTGCAGAAATGCCCGCGCACGGAAAGTCCGTGTAAGAATAACCCAATAAAAACGTGTTATTCTATTCCTTACGTTCCGTATATTTTGGATTGTTATAACTGATTGTTCTGCTTTACTCAACTATTCGTTGTCACAATTTTTATTTAAGAATTAAGGAGCAATGAAGGTTTTTTTTTTTTGTTTTTGTGTGTGTGGCGAAGTTGTGTATCACTCGTTCGTATGCATTTTTTCTTGTCATATGGTCCGTCAGCAGGATTGTTAAGAAGCATACGCTTTGCTAAAAGCGAAATTTCGCCAAATCTTTACGCATAGTATACGCGTTCTCGTTTTTTGTCGCCGTCAGAAAACGGCCGCGGCAGGCCGGATGTATCGGCGTCCTTGGGATCAGTAGCACAATGCTGCGGATTAACCTCTAAACCCAATTAACACGGTTCAATTACATTTGTTCGTTAGCCACAGACGCTGTGTAGCGCTGCTTTCATCGGCATGCAACGATGCCGGTTTTTTGTTGTTGTTCCGTCATCCTCCATCACTGCATTCAGGCTTCTCCCAAACGCGAGCCAAGAGCGTCCATGTCTTCGTGTCGACGAGAAAGATGGTTGCCGTTGTGGGTAATTGTAGTGACTTGCAATACTTGCAATCCTTTTTTAAGGTTCAAGCGCTTGAGGCTGCCTGCGACAACGCCGGCGATACCATGACGTGGTGAAGTTGCCTTTCTGCCCAACGACGCGTGCGCCGCCCGCCGCGCAAAAAATGCTTCGTCACGGCTGTCTAGACAGCCTGTTGCCTTCGCTCGCAGACGATGCTTCAGCCGCAGTGCCTCTGGGACGCTCGGAGAACCCTCGTACCCGTGCTTCGGTTTCGGGCCGTTTTGCGTGGAAGCGTCGTGAAAATTCATCTCCCCTAACAGCGCGCACACACGAAGACTAAGGCAAAGAAGGGGACAGGACAGGACAGGACGTGAAAATTGTTGGGAATTCCTTCCTCGCTGGCGTGCGAGTTGTGCGGGTGTGCGTAGCAGTGACTGTGACGTGGTTCAGGCCGCGTGAACTAAACGACAACTGGCATCCGTCGGTGGCTCCGCGCAGTTTCCATCGATATTCGCTCAGTCAGTCGCAGTTGTGATGGAGGGGACTGCAGGTGATGAGCGACCTGTTCCTGGTACTTGTGCTTTGACTAACGATGATGATGATACAAGGAGTTTCCTACGGAAGTAGTGTGCCGGTGGCTGGCTCGAAGGATGGATCAGCATGGAACCAAGATTGCTGGTAAGTCTGCTATCTAAACCGCCATTTTCCCCTGAGTGGAAATAGTGTATAATCCGCTCATGGGCATATCTTCACGGATTCCAAGGCAGCTATGGAAATTCTGTCGATGAGCTGTAGGTTTTCTCTAGCGTCACTAAGTAAAGGCTTTTAGAGTATCGGCACTCTTTTCTCTCACGGTTATGTGCCGCCAGGATTTTCATTGGTCGGTCGGCACCACGTGATATTTGTTTGCATGTGGGCGCAGCCATTTTGTTTCTGGGCGCCTCTCCTCTCTCTCTCTGCTGCCCGGACGCTAGAGCGGCCGGTCCGGCCGGTCACACTCTGCCCGTCACAACCGGCGGCGGTTTCGTTGGGAAAGGTGGCAACACTGCAAGCCAGAAACAAAATGACCCCCAGACGCGGTACTCTTCAGCGTACCTTATTTAGTGACGTTAGTTTTCTCCAACCAAATCGCAGCTTGTGACATCTCATACCTTTTCCACGAGTTCGCCTACTCTGCTGGACACAGCACTAGACACAGCGACATCAAAAATAACCAAAAAGCCGATGGAGCACCCCGTAAAGACCTAGTGTTTTTTTTGTTTTTTTTTACGGAAAACAGCTTTTTCCGACATGGCTCATCACTTCGCGGTGACTGAAAGAAACCGTTTATGGAATGAATTGCAAAATAACCGCTGCCTTTTGCACACTAATACTATTGACCGAGAATTAAAGCAAAGACTCCCGAGACAGCTCCCTCGTAAGCTGAAACGTTATATCATCGTCCACGGCTCAGCTGTGCTTGCACAAACAGTTACCTATTCCGTTTGGAGCGACGCTAAATCAGTACCGCGATAATGGTTACTGTGTTGAAACAGTTGAACACATTCTATTAGAATGTGTGGCCTACATGGAACCGAGATCGCACTTTCTTGAAGATATCCAACGCCTAAAACAGGGACCAATAACTCTCAAGATTATTTTAGGACCATGAACGTACCCCTCGAAGCAGCGCCAAGCGCTAAAGAGTTTGTTCTTTTATTTGGGTGATATTGGCGAAATTTAGAAATTGTAAATTATGGGGTCCAAGCTCAGAACAACAACAACAACAACAAAACAAACAAATTTGGGTGCGTCGTCGCGCCAGGTCCACGACAGTTTCCTTTTTTTCCCCCTGCTGAGCCCTTGCATGGGGTCGTTTCTTCCTCCATCCCAAATCCTCAGCAGAAAAGCATGTAGGCGACTGTCGACGCAGGCAAACCTCTCTGCCTTTTCAATAAAGAGCCTTCTCTTTTTCTCTTGGGAAATAATGATGGCCACAATAGCTGCGGCAAACATAATAGCCAGGTTTTTCTGGCTGCACTTGAGCTTTATGCGCTTCGCGTTCCGTGACTGCGTTTGTGAGTTACCATAACGTACATTAGGAAATTAGCAGTGTCTGCACTTAGTAAGTTTTTGTAATGGCAGTGCCCTCTGTATTCTTTTGTTAACCAACCTTGCTTGTTTAAAGGAGTATTGACGCGAAATTTTCGTGTTACGTTGTTTTCGCTGTTATGAGTGCCTACCAGCCCACTGATCATAGAATGGCACATTAGACGGTCGGTCGCAGTGTAAATAATTATTCACAACCTCGTTTAATCGTGCCAGTTTCGGTTTCGGCAAAACGAACGCCGAGGCGGCCGCCATGACAGGAGGGCGCTCGTGACGTCACCGCTCTCGTCGCGCCAGCCAGCGCGTTGGCCACGCCGCGGGGGCCTTCACGTCATAATTTTGGGGCCAGGAGGAGCAGATGGCGTCATGCTGATGCCGATTGCGAAAGAGTATGCGTACTGAGCTTGCGCGCAAAGATTGAAACTTGATTTAAAATGTGCTACACTGAACGCTGTTGGCACTTTCTGGGAGATACCTCCATATACAAAAGAAAGCTCTACATAGTTATTTCAGCTTATAAATTTTGCGCCAGTACTCCTTTTGTTAACCGAGCATGCATTTCTGGTAATATTTAAAAGTTGCAGTTTGTCGGCCTTTAAAAAGAAACCACGTGTTCAACAGAAGTTGCCGCAGGTATTTATTCAGCATTTACAGATATAGCTCACAAATACTTCTCTCCCATTCACAATCTGTTGCGTCACAAACAGTGGTGCGGAAAAATGTGCAAAGCAACTTTAGTTGTGCCCTCGCCTTTGACGGTTTCTGCTTGGGTCAACAACTGCCGATGCCGCGAACGGTACTACGCTATGTGCCGATACAGGCCAACTTACCAATTCAGTGCGAAATCATTGCTGGAGCTAAGCTGGTAGAGACTAACGATTACAGACAAGACGATGAAGCGGAACAAGTTAAAGGAGCCATGAAGAGAAAACAAAAGTTGTTTTATCGAACGATAGGTGTTTCATAGCACCCCAAAGCGCTTTCCCGGAAGCAAATGATGCTTTATTCACTGAGAAATAAGGCAAGTTAAGGCCAAGATTTTAAATCTCCCGCTAAAATTGAAACTTCTGTTGACGTGTACAATGGCGTCATAGAGCCGGTCCATGAAACAGATCCTTAGTATGTCGCCTCCAATAGCACCCACACGCGGGAGTCGATCGAGACGGCGGCCATTTTAAAAATACTAGTAAAACCTAGTGCACCCGCAGCCCTAGTCATGGAATCGGCCTGATCCGGAGAACAAAACTCTAGCCGAGGAGCTCGGGCTTGCATTTAACAACCCTCACACCACAAAAAACGCTCAATGCTTCTAAGTGCACGAGCGGCAAGAGTTGTGGGATACGCGGTGGACGGGAAAGCGACCATTCCGCGATAGCCCAACAGACGAACGCCCAGCCGTCCGGCACCGCTGCCTCGTCAGCCCCGTCGCGGACGGACGAATATAGACTGGTACGTATGTGCCGTATTTTGATTACGGTTAATAATAGTTCAACTTCAGTAGCAGTATCACTTATGCCAGTTGGCCGGTGTCGTGTATGGAAGCCGTTCGCGCGAGCTCTCTGCTTCGACCAGAAAGATACGAACGTCAATGCGCGGTGTTTACGGCATTTGTTTCCCCAAGGTCAGAGCGATTTGACGAAGTCGGCGACGAGCGCCAGCATGTCCCAGGAGTGAGCTAACGTAAGGGTCCCTGCCGTAACTGAACAAACTGAAGTTTTCAGTGGTTGTAAACTGGAAACGAGCTCGTAACGACAGCAGCAAGCCAACACCATTCGAAACTTACGCGACGACTGGCACTATCTCGTCGCTTCTTGCTGTTCTTACTCCCCTCGTTTCTATTTTTACCTTTGCTGGTTGGCGATATGACGGCCAACCTCCTGTGAAGGGATTACGATACCAAGCAAGGTCGCGGCTGTGCGTGCTGGAACGGTTCGTTGGCCCCGAAGAGCCTCGAACCCGAAAATTCGTCTGCGCGACGGCGAGATGTCGAGCTCGGCCGCGGCGCTAGTTTCGTACGCATTGGCGCACACGCTTGCGAGTTCGTTCGGACCTTCAACCGTTTACTCCACCGTTCTTTGTCATAAAAAGAATGTGCAGTATGTTTCACGGGCATTTAGCTCGCTATGCAAGCTGTAAGCCCTGCCTAACATGCGTTTGCTTTTGCCGGCCTCCGCCAATCGCAGAGCTTAGCCATGTGACGGCAATAGGTTCTGTTGCGGAAAAATGAGCTGGTGGGTCGCATGGTCATTTCCTTTTCCTAATTAATGTAGCCTTATTTGAGCGAAGTTGCGTTATAGTGGTGTCGCTATGGTTCTAACGAGGCAAATCTTTCGAATGGAACGAAAATCACACTTGTGTTTTCCTCTTCATGGCTCCTTTAAGAACGGCAATATCTCATGTACGGCATCACTCCGCCTAAGCGACGGGCCCGGATGTAAATGGGCGCGCGCGTTTGAAAAGGAGAACGGCTTATGAAATGCGTGATATCGGCCCTGCCTTTTCACACGTAAAGTTTATTTGGCGTCCTGCAGTAGTTTAATCAAGCATATTAAGGTCCACAAAATCAGGGAAAATGGCTCGTGCCACGTTCAAAAATATTCCCAGTAACGCACTACCTTGCGTCCGTGCCGGAGTAACATCCGTCGGCGGTGATGAAGCACAGAGACAGAACTTCCGGTTGGCCGTTCTTAAGTTGTAACTATAGTTGTAACTACCAACGTTTTTTTTTTTTATGTCTTTTGAGTAACGATGACACAGCTTATACGGAAACATTCAATGCACGTGACAGCGGAGTTGGCCACGCTCGTAGCAGTTCGCCATTGCTGGAGTATTTCACCCAGCAATGTTCGCAGTAAAGAACCAACTAGCCCCCTTCCAAGCACTGGTTATCTTTACTGTGCGTCGTGTCGCCCATACACTAGGATGGAAAAGAGGCCCGGGGGGAGCGCTCACGAAAAGCGCGACTGCCGGGCGCGCTTTTTGCATACAACGCGCGCACGCTTGGCACTTTGAACGACGTCCAATTTGCTCGGCTGCGGCGCGCGGCTCTCAGACGTCGCATCTCGTACTCACACGTTGCCGCCTCCTTTCCAGGACGTAATTTAGCACGCGCGCAGCACCACAACGAAAACAAAGATCACACGAAGAAACGGGATTGGTTCGGACCGAGGGCTAGAGCTCGCAGACTTGAGCGCGCGAGTGAGGCGGCAGCGTATACGCACTCCACGATCGTCGGCGGCCGCGCGCAATGGCGTAGCCGCGCAGCGCGGCGAACACGTGAGCGCGACTGGGGCCCCCTTGTTCCTTCCGGTGCTGTGTCGCGCGCGATATGGAAACACCTGCTGCTGCCGCGGGCTCGAGCTCCCCTCTCGCGGCGGCGTCAGCGCTTGCGCACAGGCCCAGAGCGTCCGGCGAGCGGTCAAAGCCTACCACCACGTTTCATTACGCGGCGAAGAGTCCGTCGCCGTGAACGAGCACGCTCGGTCGGCCGAGGAACTCCTCCATGCGTCGGCTGCGCCGCCGTGCCGCGTCCGGCAGCCAGCGTGCAGGATGTGCGATGACGACGGAGACGTGCATGGAGACCAGCCTCCGTGGAAGCCGCCCCCGCCGCCGCTCTCGCGGGCGCACTCGATCGTGGACGAACTGCTGGACGAGATCAACACCGGCCTGCAGCACCAGAGGCCCGCGCGGAGGTTCAGCGTCGACAGCGACGTGTGCACGACCGACTGTTCTGTGCTCAGTGTGGACAATGTCGCGGCCGAAGTGAGGCGCTACTCGAGGCAGCAGCTCGTCGCCAAAGGTGCGTGGTTTCATCCGTTTCTTTGCTGTCCCGCGTGATCGGCTCTTCCCTCGACAAGACACATGGCAGCTGTCGTAGCGCTAGACCGCCCTGTATGCACTGGTGTGGAATGTGCAACTGGCCGGCCGCGCAGATGCCGCTTGCGTTCCATGTGTGCGGTGACGTTTACTGTGCCCACGTTTCAAATCTTTCGTTTTCCCGCTTGTTGTGTTGGTCGTATATCGCTCGTGTGCATTCGTCTCCAAGCAGGAGGACATAAACAGGAAATGTGAAGATGGGTACATAGCTTATGTCAAAGCGGAGTTCTCAAGATGGATGCTTATTACGCGTGCCAATCACATTATCCAGATCACTTTGCAGTACAGTCTACATATGCAACGGGATTCCGTATAGGCAGAAGCCTTTCGCCGGCGATGATCATACTGTTAGCACGTCGAATAATGAACGTTAATTGGAACGGTATACATTGGAAACGTGGGGATGGATGTACAGCTTATGTCAAGTGGACGTCTCGAGGTGGATACTCAATGCGCATGCCACTCACACTCGTAGCACTTCTCAGTATAGTCTACATATGCGACCGTATTTCGTATAGACGTAACGAATCCGTTAGCCCAGGCTGCCGTGCTCGTTAGCGCGTCTGATCACGCGAACCCGCAAGCTCGCGCACAGATATGTTTGCCGCAGCGCTGCTGTCATTAGTAACCCGAGTTCCGCTTTGTGTCAGCAGAATGTGCTTCGCGCTACACAGCTGCGGAGTGTACGGAGCAATCGGCGTTGTGCTGGGTGATTTACAACGACAAGTGTCGGCGCTATACGGTTATGCCGAAGACAGGCCCGCAAAAACTAGCATCAGGCCGCCCGCCCGCGCCGTCTCGCCTTGAAGGCGCCTTCGTCGGCAGCTTGCTGGAGAGACGCGCTCTGACAAACTCGCCGGTGTAAAAGTACGGAACTTGCGTGCTGCTGGTAGAAAGTTTACTCCTAGAGAGAGAGGATAGCCTTTAACTATACTGGTGAGGTTAGCCTGGCCAAGGCGCCTAGCTTGCTACACCAGATGTATGAAAAAATGAAATCGATGAAGAGATGATGACTGTGATGAAGGTGATGTGCTCATTAATAGAGTCCTGTTTAAAGAAGTCTGATCAAGTCCTGTGCTTCGCAGGAAAGACAGAGCTTTTGTCGCTCGAGATGTTCGTTTAGAGTTAGACCAAGGGCCTAACACGTCACTTAAAGTTAGCCCTCTAGAAAGCGGAAGACCCAAGGACAACTTTGCTCCGAACCAGCCACGGTAGTCTTCGAAGGGGTGGGAAATAAACTAGTGAAACAAAACGAATGGAAAATAGTGAAAACGGGACGTTCATTCCTCAGCACACATAGAGCACGCAATGACCTCTTCAAGTTTTTGACTTCTCTGCCCACCGAGGTCAATTCTGAAGGATTAAAGGTTTAATAAACAGTACCTCTTTTGCAGCATCTCCTCCTCCCCCTTTTTTGTTTCTTTAAAAATTAAACATTTTATTTTCGGTGCCTTACATACTGATAGCAGCGTACTGTCTAGGCCCCATTTCCGGAGCTGCTGTGTTCGCAGTGCTGATAATTTGCATTTGCGTGGCCGTTTGAAAATTTTTACATATCGGGCCGCCAGCAGACGCGCAAGGTCTGAGTTGAAGTACGACGAAAAGGTGCCTATTACTCCCGACAGCGCCCATCAACATAAACTCGTTGCAACAAACATACAGGAGGGTGCTGCACACGACCTACGCGACGATACACGATGCGTGCCATGGACTCATAGCGCAGAGTATTACGAACGTACTACAACTCAAAGGTTCCTCTGTAGGTTTCGTTTCTTTAAGCGTTATCTGGAATCATCCATTGTCCCTTGCTTCCTTGTACTTTCTTGAACACTTTGTACTTGCGCTTTCTTGAGAAAAAAAAAAAAAAAGAAAATCACCAGCTGCTCATTCTGAGCGGGTGTAGGTCTTCCTTCATAGAAACTTTCGACCTCAAAACGCAGCTATCTGTGAGTTCCTCCTTAGCCCTTGTCGAAAGGCAGGAGAGATGGATTGATTCATGTAATATAGAACTGCAGCTGGAAACGAGCTGTGCCGTTTTATCTGCAAAAAAGAGGCGCGTTTAAGGGCTACGTTGATGTCCACGTGCTACTTTTCTACGAGACTGGATCAGCATCACGTAACCGCTGTTTTGCACGTGAAACAACTCTTGTGGTGCAACGAAAACCTAGACCTCAACGTACGAATTCCCCCATTTTGTTCTACGAATGCCGACTCGTAAACAATAACTCCGTGCATTCCAAGTCAATTAGAACGTTACTTCGTTATAGTAATGCAGTTCAGAAGTTTCCGGAAACGAATTCGAACCACGCCACTATTTTGTCTCCTTAAAAAGAGAAAACAAAAAAAAAAACAAAAAATTGGCGCAGCTTGCACTGGTGGTGACACTGGTGGTGCACTGGTGGTGAGATTAATGGGAGAGGCCTTTGCCCTGCAGTGGGCGTAGATAGGCTGGTGATGATAATGCACTGGTGGTGCAAGACTGGAGAAACATCTGAGCTGGCGTCCCCTTTTTCTTCGTCGGAGCGTAGCCTCAAGGAGGCTTTGGTCGGAGGCCCAGGTGTTGCACCTCACATGGGTTTCCGGACTTGCCGCTGTAAGTTCTCCGTGACTGGCAGACCTGGATCATTTGGCCCGCAGGCTTTCACATCTCTCCCAAAGTGGACCGCTTTCTAGAATCCGCGAACTGACGTCTGTAGCGCGAACTCGGCGTCTGTGCTCCACACTTCAGGCGCGAGCGCACGTGAACGGGCGAGAACAGAATGCGAGAGATTACGCCAAGAACGCTGACCAGAGTGTTCTCGAAGGTCGACACCGGGCGCTCCTCACGAGGCACACGCTCACGTGCGCTCGGTATTTTTCTTGGTATTTTTTGCGAGCTCCTCAACGTCCTTCTCCAAATAAAAGAGCAAGCAAAACACAGCACAGCTGCATACTTACCATTGATGTGCAACGCGCCTTCGACAATTCGTTACACATAGAGCCATTTTTCAGGGACTTCAAGCAACCAACTGTGGACAGGCAATTTACAACTATTTTCTCGCTTTTCTCACAAACCGGGCAGCCACTATACGCCTCGGACCAATTCATTCTGACACTTTTCCCACTCCCGCGAAAGGAACACCACAAGGATCTGTAATCTCCCGTCTGCTATTAGTATCTCCCTTTTTGAACTGCCAGCCAAACTCTCCAACATTCCTGACCTTCACCATGCCTTGTAAGCCGATTACCTAACGATATGAACGACACCGGCTCCTCTGGACAACAGCAAGACAACCTCCAACAAGCTATCAACGACACGCTCGAATACTCGGAGCAACGAGGATTCACCTGCGCCCCTAACAAATCCCCCCTTCTCGTACTGCGGGCTAGAACACGCAGTCGACCCCCAAAACCTGCGCCGGACCCTACCGTGACCATCGCCACTGCTCCCGTACCACAAGTCCGTACCCTCCGAAATCTAGGAGTCCCCTTTCACACAGATGGATCGGGGGCGCACTTTTACCACAATTACATTAAACGACTACGCAACTGACTCATCTAATTCGACCGCATCTGCACCCAGAGCCATGGCCTAAAGGAACAAGACACGTGCTGTATCGTCCAAGCACTGCTGACCAGCCGCATAGCATATGGGACACCTTATGTTCAGTTGAAACCAAAAGAGCATTCCAAACTTGACGCCCTGATACGTAAGACATACAAAATAGCCCTCGGACTTCCGTCCTTCACGCCGACTGAGCACCTCCTTAAACTCGACCTGCATAATCCACTGTCAGAAATACTGGAAGCCCAACAAGCCAACCAACTCACGCGATTTTCTCTAACACCTACAGGCCGCACTGTTCTCGCGACACTTGGCCGCCACGTCATAACTCCGACAGAAGCACCCACTCGTATCCCTCCCGACATCCGTGCCAACATTAAAGTATCCCCCATTCCACGCCATATGCACCTCTTTTACAACAGAGGCCGACGAGCAGCGCGAGTCCGCTATCTCCAGGAGACACTGTTCGAAGGACCCCGACACCAGATAAACCGATGCAGCTGCATATCATAACCGCCAAGCTCACGCCCTTGTAGCCCTCAACACCGAGGAAACCCTCCTGACGTCCGCCACGCTATCCACTACCACCTCCACGACAGCAGAAGAAACTGCCATAGCTCTAGCTGCAATTACAGCCATGGCAGATTACATTGCGGTCATTCCAAACGTCCCAGCCGTAAAATCGACCATCACGGATTTGCTCAGTAAAAATTGTGGGTCATCCTCGCATGGCCCACAATGCTCCCTGGAATTGTTTTTGTCCAAAACAAATTTTGTTCTTTTTCTAGCGGCCCTTTTACCTCCAGGGTTTAATGCAAACTTACGTCTGTGAAAAAATCTACGAAAAAGCAACTTCCCTTACAATGGCCACAATTTTTTGTGACCATCTTGTTGAGGCCCTGGGCTGCTCTATCACGCATTTTTAAAATATTTTTTCTGTTTTTTGCTGTGATTACGCCATTCAGAAAATACACGATGTCGAGCATTTTCAAACATTTTTAGCAAATACGATCACATTCTCCCAGCCAACGAAGTGTTTGTACCTGTATCTCAGCATTGTGGAAAATTGGTCAAAACTATATTTACACTGAAAAAAGTTGAAATGTGCGAGAAAACGTTTGTCAAACTTCTAAAAATCTCCTTTCTGGCCCATATTCACCTTGAAATAGCGCATTGTTTTGCTCACAGTAAAAATATCAAATACAAGCCATTCACTGGCACAAATTATCGCAGTTTATTTCAGAAAGTTTAGTCTGGACAGTTTTTGTTTTAGCAGAGAAAAAAATTTTTCAATTTGTACAGCGACACTACTTCACCCCGTTGTTCCACAGAGCGTCTTCTCTGCACGGCATGCACCTGCCTGCATGAAAAAGGCGCGATCCAGCGGGTTTGCGCTACAAGAATACCTTTCGCCGCAATGGTATTCGTAGCGTCAGTACAGGAAAAAAGAATATTTCGCGTGTTAGTGGGAAAAATCCAACGTGGAGCTAGCGGTAGTGCGCCCATTCAATGAGCACGGGAAACGCAACGACTGGCTGGACATGGACCGTAAAAAAGCAGGGTATGTTATACGTGGTATCTTTTAAGTATGCCGAAAATTACGAAATAAACAGCGGCGGAGCCATCTAGTTAAACGGATTTATTTGTATGCGTTAGCGGGAATTGCATAACACGATGCTTTAAATGCACATCTGATGTGTAGTCGTTGCGTTTCCCGTACTCTATGAATGGGCGCACTACCGCTAGCTCCACGTTGGACTTTTCCCACTAACACGCGAAATATTCTTTTTTCCTGTACTGACGCTACGAATACCATTGCGGCGAAAGGTATTCTTGTAGCGCAAACCCGCTGGATCGCGCCTTTTTCATGCAGGCAGGTGCATGCCGTGCAGAGAAGACGCTCTGTGGAACAACGGGGTGAAGTAGTGTCGCTGTACAAATTGAAAATTTTTTTTCTCTGCTAAAACAAAAACTGTTCTGATTAAACTTTCTGAAATAAACTGCGATAATTTGTGCCAGTGAATGGCTTGTATTTGATTATTTTACTGTGAGCACAACAATGCGCAATTTCAAGGTGAATATGGGCCAGAAAGGAGATTTTTCGAAGTTTGACAAACGTTTTCTCGCACATTTCAACTTTTTTCAGTGTAAATATAGTTTTGACCAATTTTCCACAATGCTGAGATACAGGTACAAACGCTTCGTTGGCTGGGAGAATGTGCTCGTATTTGCTAAAAATGTTTGAAAATGCTCGACATCGTGTATTTTCTGAATGGCGTAATCACAGCAAAAAACAGGAAAAATATTTTAAAAATGCGTGATAGAGCAGCCCAGGGCCTCAACAAGATGGTCACAAAAAATTATGGCCATTGTAAGGGAAGTTGCTTTTTCGTGAATTTTTTCACAGACGTAAGTTTGCATTAAACCCTGGAGGTAAAAGGGCCGCTAGAAAAAGAACAAAATTTGTTTTGGACAAAAACAATTCCAGGGAGCATTGTGGGCCATGCGAGGATGACCCACAATTTTTACTGAGCAAATCCGTGATGGTCGATTTTACGGCTGGGACGTTTGGCATGGAATGATCCATTGTCATCATCACAGACTCCCAGGAAGCATGCCGCCACTATAAAAAAGGAATGTATCTCGCCTCAAGCCGTCAACATACTACGACGCATACACAAGCTGCCCTCCATCTACGTCGTGTGGACACCAGGCCACGCTAACCTTCCAGGGAATAAGGCGGCACATGCCGCTGCCCGCGAATTAACTACCCGGGCATTCCCTGAAGGCAGAGAAGACCCACCGGAATCCCTCAATCACCTCCCAGTCCCGAGTTGTTACACAGACATCTTGTACCACTACCATCGAAATCGCCTCATCTACCCTCCTCCTCAACCATCTCTCCACACCAACGACGCACGCCTTTGGGCGACGACTACAAACCCAGACATACTACAACACAACAGTTCTACACAACATATCACCAACCATGTGCCCCTAGCCCATCCTGTAAAACCCCCAACACCACATACCACCTTGTCTGGGCTTGCCCCTACCCACCCCTTCCCCCTCCCTGGAGCAGTGGGAGTACGAGCTGACCAGCTGCCTGCTAGAGACGCGGGTTAACCTCGTGTCTCGGGCAAGAGCAACTGCCACGACTCGCGGCTATCCGGACTAGGAAGGCCACCCACAACAGCACTTTGCGCTCCAATAAACGTTTCTCTCCTCCGACTCATGTGGAGCAAGCCTATAGTATACGCGCAAGTCTGGAAGATGCTGGGCGCTCCTCACGTGCGCTCGGTTTTTTTTTCCTGGTATTTTTTTCTGGCAACGTTATGCGGTGGAACTAAAAGCTTAAACAGTTCTGCTGTTAAAAAAAAGAACCCCCAGGCGCATGCGCAAGTTTGCATACCTGTGCCCTGGTTGCTTATGCTAACTTACAGAGTCCATGGTATGAGAAACTTATTCATTGGCGTCCCCACCAGCTTTTATTCTGCTTTCCCTTAAGTGAATGACTTGTTACGACATCGGCTACATATGTCAAACGTGAGTTTTTGGCACTGTCAGCACCTGGAGACCATGCGGCTGTTCCGAGTGGTCATGGTTTTTCAAGGCAGGCTTGGGCAAACGTCCGCATGCAGGGGCCAGAATGAGACGTGTTATGTGGCTTGGCGTAACTAAGGTTTCTTTATGTCTTTCTACATTTTTTGTCATACTGCGGTCGCTAGCAAGATAACTAGTGAATTCCCTGGAATTTAGCTCTCCTCGTGCCGCCGCGGCCGCCGCTGCTGTAACGATGATAATGATGATGATGTTAATAAAATGCGGGTAGCCGCACTTGTCCACAGGAACATGCAGATACAGAAGACCACCTGGTAGTATATATACAGCCGCAGATCTTTGCGGCATGACAAAACTCTATCAGTGCAAGCGAATATTTCTTTTTTGCTTTATGCATAGCCTGCCCCATGGCGCACCAGCTTTCGCAAGGTTCGGCTGCCACTGAACACATAGATCTGTTATTAATCTGCTGCTCTAATGTCAATGGAAGAAAGTCCACGCAGGCAATGACGTCAGTCATAACAGGGGCAGAGCCATGTCCCCCAAAATGACTTCGTGAACGTAGCATTGGCGCGGAATGCATGCTGTTGAAGTCAGTGAACCATGGGATGTCAGACGTGCTGCGTCATCAGGCGAAGATAAATGAGGGCGCGCTTCCAGAACTCGCAAGGTATTTATGCGGGGTGCTCCCTTGCATCCGTGAAGGCCAGACTTCCGGGAGTCGTCCAGGTCACACCTATGCCGTGGCCATTGGAAACCAATGCTTGCAGCTGCTCTTTACGAATTGTGAGACTGTGAAGAACAGGAATGTAGCATGCTATGGCTGCACATAATCTTCGATGCAAGAGGTGTTGCCGTCGATGCAATCGGAGCGTAGAACTGAATGAACAGCGGGTGCCCGCGAGGTTCCGCAAAACATGAACTCAGTGCCCCAGCTTTCTTCCAAATAGTCAATGTGTGTGTGTGTGTGTGTGTGTGTGTGTGTGTGTGTGTGTGTGTGTGTTGGTGTGTGGTGTGTGTGTGTGTTGTTGGTGTGGTGTGTGAGTGTGAGTGTGAGTGTGAGTGGGTGTGTGAGTGTGTGTGTGTGTGTGCCACGTGAGCGATCGGTGAGCATAAATATGACGAGGAACTTGTGACACTTTTCTCAACTGATCGGCTGACTTCTCATAATAAGCTGTTATCCAGGCAAATCCTTCCACGCCAGAAAAAAAAAAAGAAGAGCATCTGACTTGACAGCGGAACGTCCATCTTTCGGCCAGCCAGAAACGCGGTTCAATGTTGTCAACGCCGGCTCAGAGCTCACCCTGAATCAACAAACAACAATAGCAGCTGCTCCAAATGCGTCTGTCGTCGGTGTAGAGTGCAACGTGCAGCTGTGGTTGAAAGCGATTCCGCTCTTGCCATCACAACATATATTGAGCAACAGCGGTCTTCGCACATTCCCGTGACGAACCTTTTGTACCGCTGCGTCTGTTGGCTGTCCTCTTGGCCGGGTGCATACGTGGGTTTATTTGTTTTACTAGGAGTTGTCAATCTCGCAATGAGTTTTTCTACGCATTCCCACCTCAACAAAACCGGTGTGCAAGAATGTGAAAATGTCTTGCCTTCTCGAGTGCTTGGCTGGTATTCAAGAAAGCAGCTATTGTTTATTTACTTGGGAGAGATGCTTCAATGGTTCTGAATTCCGTCCATATGCACAGGCGCGGCCTCAATCCTGACACACATGGCGAAAATGTATTATGTACAATATTCAGCAACTGCAAAGACAAAGTTCGCCGTGGTGCCATTTTCTGCGAGTTATCACACAACATCATTCTGTAGACAGGACGAGCGTTCTGTTGGTGTACTTTTTTTTCTCTGTTTTCTTTGAGCTGAGTTTTAGCAAACGTATTTGTGGAAGTTTCGCTACCGCCACAGACCTATACAAGGAGCACACTCGCCTGTATACGAAGGCCGCCAGTGAAGACATCGGTTTGAAAAAATTCGTGACGGAACACTGCACACTGAGGGACAGAAAGTCTTTAGAGGGGCCATGCAGACAAAAGAAACAAGTCTGGTTCACTCAGTATACTGCATTGACCAATGATGCCAGTAATGTTAACCCAAAGTTCCAATAACTACGCTAGATATTAAGGAAAACATATGAACAGTGAGGACTCACCTTCTGCTTTCTCGTCGGGTCCTTATGACGTCACAGATTCTTGTTTTTGCCATTGGCGGCCGCCATCAAGAAAAATGACTAGGCGAATTGTAGCCTCTAGTTTCGCTTGATCGTATTGAATGCTGAGGGTGCGGTTAATACTTGATCACCCAGTTTCTACTATTACACATATTACAACACTGCTGACTTAGTTAAACGCGATATTTCAACAATTTTAAATACTACATATCTTTTTTTTTCTGGGGGGGGGGGGGAGGGGGGGTGAAAGAAACGTTTCTCAGGGCAGTAATGGAGGAGTGAGTTACTTTCAAATCAACTATGTTGTATTTTGACATCCCCTTAATAAACCCTGAAGAGTAGGCCCGATAAGGGCGCGGCTTATTGGTACTTCTGAGGAGTGAAAAAGTGACGACGCGCGGAGGAGGGGTAGTAGGAATTATACTATTCGAAGTGTGCAACTTTAGAGGCGGGTGGTGACCGTTGGTTAAATGGAAGGCAAAAATTACAAAAAAGTGAAAAAGTGGTAAGCACGCATACGACGTCCTCCAGCATGCACCTGGGTACGCGCGCAGGTGTTTTGAAGTTTGTGACCCAAGCCAGACTCCTGCAGGTATCGCCACACGAGAGGCATTCTTCAAGGCCGCCCCACTGCTCTTTCTTACTCCGTGGAATTTTTACGTACAGATGCATTTCCCTTTACGCAGCAGCGATGGCGCCGCTGTTCGGTGTGGCATCGATTTTGGACAATGCACAAGGCATGAGCTGATGTCTTCGCAACACGCTGCACGGAGCCCGCGGAAACCAGCTTAGACGTTCAGTCTCAGAAAAAAAAAAAAAAAAAAAAGCTTGTAAATGCAACGTTCAGGAACAAGCGCTAGGTCACGCGTGCTTGTGTTGCAACACAAAAATGCTCGCGGAAAACTCAAGCTCGTGGAACACAGAATGTTTGCTACAGGTGGTCCACCCCACACTATACTCCAACAAATGCTTCCTATGCAACGAGTACGCCTCCCTGAACCACGTCGCAAAGGCTTGCCACAACTTGCAGACGCTACACCACCCCAAAAGTCCCCAAAGGTCGCCAACCTCACACTTGAGCGCTGGGAGACCTTTCAGTCCAGCTGGGAGCCGGAAGGTCAGTAATAGCTCGTACAACGGGTTAGACGCTTAGCAAAGGCCGCGGAAGCCCTGCACTAAGGGCACCTTTCCGCGCATGCTGAAGGCATCCGCAAATAAATAAATAAGCGTCGTTTCTTCCTCTTCACGGGTCCACAGCGCGAAGACGGCCACATTGCAGCCGGGGGTCGACGTTCCAACGCTGACAGCTTTGCGGGCCATAACGACTAGAATAGTGAGGTTGCAGTCTGACGGGGAAATGGGATTTTAAGTGCAGAACACTTTAGGGGCCCGGCTTGTCGGCGTAGCTCGTCCTATGTCACGCTATCTAGTCACCGCAGTCAAGCGGCGTCACGCACCCAAACAGAGGATTCGAAAAGATAGCCGCTTGAAAAGATAAATTTATTATCAAACAACCCTGGTATCAATGATACAACGTAACAATCAGGGGCGGTATTCTCGAGTTTTGTCCCTTTTGCGTCCCTTTCAAAAATGTCCCTTTTGGCGAGCCCTGATTGGCTAAAAGCAAACAACCGGAAGTGACGTAACGCGAGCGCAACAAACCTACTGCCAACGCCCATTGCTTAACCGGAAGTACGTCACGATGAAAGAGACTCAAAATGGACGTTTTCAAAAGGGACAGTTACGAGAATACCGCCCCAGAAGCAATTAAACAAGTGCAACGCCTGTTGTTACAAAACTAACAGAGCCCGAAAGCTAGCAGTTACAGACATTTACAGAGATACACAAACAATGTCAAGTTCATTACAAACAAAAAGATGTTCATTACAACCAAAAGGTTGGCATTCCAGGTAAACAAGGGTAAACCATACGCTGTCAGAATGTGCGGCACAAGGGCGGTGTTAACGGTGCACAACGAATACTGTGGCGTAATGACAACCAATTCTAACCACAAAATAACCATTCGTAACAACGAATATCCCTAAGGACACGGGTCTGGAAAGCTGGCATGAATAATAACCCTTTCGTTCGACACCTCTAGAAACCGGGTAGACCAATGTCGCAGAAAATCTTCCTCACCCAATAGGACCAACTCACTTTCCGGGAACGTCACCAGGTGTTGTCGGAAAAAAGAAAGCAACGGCCACTGCATACATAGCCTGCGATTCTGTGCAACGGCCCTGCAGCGATTACGCCAAAGTACATAATCGCCAATTACTGCGAATAGTTTGCCTAGGCGAATTCCAGGGCAATGTTCTATCAGTTAATTGATATCGTGCAAGCCCCAAACTTGGAGCGGCTCGGCGAGATGACTCTGAGGGCCAACAACTGGCTCATGAAGTCGATGCAAGGAAGACCGGTCCCCAAAGCGGCGTGGAAAGCGCTGAGAATCTCTCGCTAAACGCTGGGTGCTGCCATTTCAAAAGAATGAAAAAATGTCGCGGGATACTTCGTGCGTAACAGGATGGGGATGTAGCATAATCCTGAAGACAAATTGCAAAGAATTCAGCTAGTAAACACATTTAATCAGATACGATTTCTCTGAGAAAAAAGTTGAAAGAAAGTGCCGGGGCGGCATTCTTTTGAATGTCATCAGCTAGTTCAGTCCTCGTGTCTTGTGAAACACCATCTTTAGTGAAGTTGACGCCGAAAATCTTCACGTCCCGAACTATTTTGAAGTTACGATTTGGGGCGAGTGTTACATTTCCCAGAGGGAGGACAGCACTTTTTGTGACATTTAACTCGGTACCTGAAAGGCGGGCATAAGACTGGAAGTCGCCTACAGCAGCCGTGAGGCTATCTGTGTCCCGAATAAAAATAGTAATGTCATATGCGTACGCAGACACTTTAACAGAGCCTTGTCTGGGCAGGGGGAGACCCCTAACTTTGGGGTTGTCGACGAGTTTTCTGATTAAGGGAGGCATAAGACAGAAACAAGCGGCGACGAGGGGCATCTCTGGCCATCTATGAATTGCAATTTCACTTTGTACACCACACCATTAATGACCAGGTCGATTATATACAACTTATTATACAACTTTCGGAGAAGCTGAACAAATTTAAGATAAACCGATATGCCTGAAAAATGTCAAGCAGGTATGAACGGTTGACCATATCAAGTAAATGCCTGTTTTAAAGCAGAGCTTTCTACCTCTACCAGCCAACGGTTTCTTCGTGGCGTGCGGGACAAGAAACTCCCAACGCGGCTGGGGAGTGGGAGGGTGGTTTTCACTCACGGAGCAGAGTGTAGATCCCGCGGCGAATGATTACCCAGCGTCCCCTCGCGCTGCTCACACCGGCGGGTGCGTCGGCAAGACGGCTTTGTCGTCTGCATTAGAGACGGTTGTTTTTGGCCTGTTTTGGCGCCGCTTCGCGTCCATTGCGCGCTTCCTATGCATGGCTCGATTAACTTGTTCGACAGCACCTCCTGGTTAACTCGGACTCGACGGAATTAAGGGGTCGTACAGCAAATATACGTTAAGGATTGGTTTGCAGGGCGGCAAAACAAAATATAGAGACAACATACAGACTTCTGGCCGCTAGAGCAACGCTACCTTTTGCGCACTGCTTGCCACGAATGGGACTCCGTTTTCTAAATTGGTGAATACCCATTCGGTTGTGTTTTAGGAGGTATTACAAAAGGCGAAAGGAGCAACTGGTTCTATTAAATGGCTATTATAAAAGTTCCCTCAGCTTTCTCGTCATTCTCAAACATACTAAACTAACTAGTTTAAATCGGTACATATGGGAATCACTATAGCTCACGTGCCGAATTGTTTCGGTGTCTGCGCTTGTGTCGCGCGGATGGCTAGGTTCCGCTGTCTCACTCTTCGAAAGACGCTCCTCTCCGTTTTCTTTCTGCTGACGCATGGCAGGGCTACAGCGGCGGCGTCCGCCGCTAGACGGCCGTGGCCGACGCGTCTGCGTTCGGGACACCGCCCCGCGAATTCCAGGTACCGGCTGGCAAAATCACTGATTTCACTCTTTGTAGAGCCACGTGTGTGAATTCAAGTGATGTCGCATGGGCAATTGTTGTGGGTGTCGTTTAAAGCTTTGCTTTCCAACCACCTTCACAGCGTGGATTGGAGCCATTTTTTTTTTGTCTCAAGTTTCTTACAAACCACTGGAGTATGTAGCGCAGTACTGCTACAAGGTCATATTTGGCGCTTTGTATGTGCAAAACAACAAAAATAGAGCAACATGTTTTGGTGTAGGTGATAGAGAGCAGCCTTAGCTTTAATTTATGAAAGTTAAAAAAACCGAAGATGGCCTTTTTTATTGGTTTTCTAAATATAACAAAATACGTTACCTAGCTGCAGTAGCGTGCTTTTTTGAAAGTGCACTGTCTCGCCCACATAAACTAAAATTGACATGAAGGTTGAACAAGGATAGAAAAATAGTACCAAAGCATTTGACCTACATATATAGCTTGTTTAGATGCAGAGAAAAAAGTCCCCACATTTGGGCAATTTTCAAAATTTTTGCCAATTTGGGGAATTCTTTATTAAAAGAAATTTGTTCTGCAAACCGAACACGAATACGTTAAATCATTTGAGAGTATGTACTACTGTCTTTACATAAGAAGAAATAGGGCGATAGCTGCAGTAGTTTTTGTTTTACAGCGGCAGAAGTTTCAAATGTTCTGCGAGCCGCTCCACGCGCCAGTGACCCGAGCCGTCTTAGGGAATTTTTTTGAGTAAGGCAATTTTTTTTCCACAAAAAACCTTCAAATAAGTTTCCCCCCATGCACAAGGAGCCATATATTGAAGATGTCGACCGGACACGCCTGTGCCATTTCTCGTGAAAACACCATATAGACACGCCCACGTGACGCGGAAGGATCACGTGGCCTGGGGTAGGGAGCTTGAAATAGGGGGGGGGGGGGGTAGCGGAGTTGGAGAGAGAGGAGGCAGCTAGGAAGGGAGAGGAGTGGAAGTCATGGGGATGAGACGAAGGAGAGGATAGGATGTGAGGGAGGGAAAAGGAGGAGGAAGTAATTTGCAGCAAAGCAAGCATATCCGCGACTAAGGTTTTCTTTTTCTTTTTTATGACCTTGACTTCATTTTTCACACCCCACTCCGCAAGTGTAGAAGGTTTGTCAAAATTACAAGGGTTTGGGAATGGAATACGCAAAGGGGTAATGTGTAAGCGCTCTTAGGGGACTCTGTCAAGAAGTCTGTCCGTCCGTAACGCGTGGCCTGATGCTCTCCGTGGGAGCACTTGCATGCCCAACAATGTTTTTTTTACCGAAATCATTTCTTCAGATATCAAATTGCTGCTATCTGAGTGGCTCGGTTAAAATGAATTGAAAAAATGGCGGTATCGTCCTGGTTGTGACATCATAGATATGTATAGCCAGAGTCCTTCAAGCCTACGATGTGTGCTTGCGCTATTCCTATACCGCCATTACTATAAAAAGCATACAAATGAATTTTTCGGGCAAACAGTCTGAAAGTCTGAACAATATTAACGCTGGTAAAAAACAAAAACGTTTTTATCGTTCAACACATTAGCGGAACTTCACTAAAATTGGTCTCGTACCCACTCACTTCACTGCAAGTGTCGTCGAAAGACGATAGTCTTAAGCCCGTACTACATGGAGCGATTTCGCCTGCGAATTCGCTGATGCGGCGCCGCTCGTGCGGCAAAACCACCTTTTTTCGTTGCTGCGGCAAAGTGCCAAACATTTGAAGCGGTCGAGCAAACGCCGCTCGTGCGGCGTGTGCGGCGTATAGGGGCCGGACCTGCGGCCAATAGGAGCACAGCTCGGCACCACTTGCACGCTTGGAAACCAGATGGCGCTGCTTGTCTGAGCGCGACAAAAGCGCGAGCACACCAAAACGTTTGTCTTCTCTGCTGTGTGTGCGTATATTGATAAAGAATTGGCGATTCTTATATAAAACCGCAAATAAACTTATATTTACCGCAAACCAGGCAGAAACAACTTGCCAAGAAAGTAAAATAAAACCACCCTTGTTAAAATCACAACAACCTTTGCTGGTGGCAAACTTAATTCAGTCTGCAAACAAGGGGCGTCTGAAATGCGAAAATAGCGGCGTTCGCAGGCCCCATGTAGACGACAATTCCAGGCATTGCGAACTTCGCAAGTGCGAATGTTTTTTCCAGCGGATTCGCAGGCGAAATTCGCTCCATGTAGAACGGGCCGTCACTACCACGTTAATGCCCCTCTTCTCTCCACCGCCCAACTCTCATGCTTTCCCTTATTTTTCTATCCTCCCACAATACACGAAAGAGGTTTGCTAAAGCAATTCAATTCTCCCGCGTTCCACTGCTCGCGCCATCTACTGGAACGTTTTGTTACTATTAAACTTGCAACGCTGCCACAAGATCGAAGCTCGCACGAGCTGTTGTATTTTGGTGCCAAAACATTGTGTTCAACACGTATAAATTTTATTTACTATCGCAAAAATCAAGCACACATTTACTTTCAAATTAAAAGAACACTGCGAATGCCATTTGTACATTGATGTTTTGCCTCAAATAGGCCTAATGTTTCCTTTTTGCTCAACAATGTTGACACGCGTCAAGTATGTTTTCAGATTTAGTGGCTTGGAAAGGTGCTGGCTTATAGACTTCTCGTTCAAGATCTTTTAACCTTTCCTGTTAAAATACATTTGAACGAATGATACATCAATAGCAGACAGCGGCAAATAATCACAAGGCACACGTAGTGTAATACTAAGGAAAAACATGATCAACCCCGTTCCAAAAACGCAAACTCTATATCCGATATCCTTACAGATGGCTGGCTGACACAGCTAGTCCCTCCCTTCCTAATTCAAATGCACTGATGTTTCAAGCGTATTGATGCTACCAACATTTTGGTGATGACGCAGTTCCTAGTGTATGCTCGTTTCTTTTCAAAATAAAATTCAGTTGCTAGTAGCGCTTCGTCTTGTGCCTCTTGCTTCGATCGTCTTCGTTTTTGAATAGTACTTTTCCTATCATGAATGTATACTAACACGTCCAGCTGGCAGTTCTCTAAGTGTACATGAACAGATGGGAACTCTGGAAGGTTTAAAAGTTCTTGTGAACTAATTATGACAGGTAAATGGAACTTGGTGGAATGATAGAGTCGCTCTAGCAGCCAATTTCGGTATATATTTTTTTCCAAAACACCTGCGCTAGATTGAGAGCTACAGAGCATGTTGCTTATTTGTCTACGCGACGCGATATCCGGGCGCAAGCAATTTTGGTCATCACGCAAGACAGCTTCGCTGCAAAAACAACAAGCTCCTCGTGGTGCGAGCTTTTAGATTGTGAAATCCGACTCAAAGAAGAAATTATCCACCCTAATTCATTGTAAGAGCAACGAAAAGTTAGCGTATACGCGTTCGTGCTATTGTCCTCTTGCTGCGGAATGTAATTGAAAAGGATAGGCGCTCCCTCACCTCGTTGTAGCGGGACAAAGCGTGCCGTGGAAGCGCGAGTAACCTTTTTTTTTCTCGACGTAACGCAGCTGCGTGACAAAACGGCTGCGAGGTGCGGAGCATTGCCAGAGCGGCAAAACAGGAAGACGCTGATAGTTCCCTTAGAAGCAGAGTGCTGTACGCAGTACATTTTTACACTCTTAATTTGCACCCTTTTTACACTATTTTTACACTCTTAAAGGGGTGTAAATATTTTGTTTTAGGGTGAGCGCCTTTCGGTGTTTAGACAGGAAAAAGTGTCCGAGGATGGTCAGGACAAAATTTTAGGGTTTACGCATACACACCCACGAGACACTCAATACAAACAACAGGCAAACCACCATCCCCAACTACGGCCATGTGGCCTCCCCCGTCTTAATATATTTAATTCAATTCAATGTGAAGTAAGCAAATTAGCATAAATCATGGGAAGAGCGAGTATAATGCTTACATCAAGTTACGCGTATGATATCCTAGCTGAAAATCACTTGCTAGGGTTGGTGGACTCGTCGCAAAAATCAAACATTTTTGTGCCACTTTGGAATTAAGCATGTGAAATTCTGCTCGTACAAGTCAGCATGCAGAAGTTATATGCGGCTGTGGTTGTTTTGCTTACAAAGACCGGGACCAGGGGCGTTGTCAGGGGGATGTTTAGGTGTCAGAACGCCCCCCGAAATTTTATAAGTGGCGCATCCCCCCTCCTTTCGGCATCTTTTCCGTCCATGCTTTTTACACAGTTCATCTTAAATATAAACGTAAGGACGAGGATGAGAAAACGAAAATAAGATATTGTTTTAGATGCAGAGCATCTTATAGCGGGGGCCTGTCATGCGTCGAACGTGCGTCCGTCCGCACCGCTCCTCTTCACGCCAGCTGTGCGATAACGCGCGCTCGTACCCTCCTCTCCCCTCCTCCTCTCCACGCCATCTGTGCGCTGTCGCGCTCCTCCCTCCGCGGCTCCACCCCCACCAGCTGTGATAAGCGCGCATGCGCGCCCTCTCTCATCCTCCTCTCCACTCCAGCTGCTAGCGCTCGCTCGCACCTCCTCTCCCCTCCTCCTCTTCGCGTCGTCTTCGGGTTGGCGCGCTTCTCCCTCCGGGTGCGCGCTCTCTAATACCCCGGTCACACGGCAAATCTAATGTCATTCAAACTGAATGACATTAGCTGTAAATGACATTCGGCTCGGCCGTGCGGGTCTACACGGCGGAACAAATGTCATTTGATTGTGATAGCGGTGGCGATTAGCGATCTCGCAAAACCGCAAAATTACATTGCAAGCGCATATAGAATGTTTTCACACGTAATATTAAAAAAAAACGTAACAAAGGAATATTTTTTAAAATAAAAACAAGAAAACCACCGATTTAGGTGACATCAGTAGACATCACAAGCTGGGACAAGTCTGCAAAAAATCCAAATTAGGGTAGCGCGCGCACTGGGGACGAGATTTTCTTTTTTGTTAGTACTTGCTGGTCAACAATACAAAAAAGAAAATATAAGTTTACTGACAGTTTTTAGAAACAGTATTCTTTGGTTTGTTACTGAATTTTCCTGTTAGGGACGCGCTACTGCTGTAGAGGCTACTCATTCGGCCGCCAACTGAGGTGTAACTGAGGTCCGGGACCTCAGTTAGCCGGTTAATGTCATTCGCCTTGAATGTCATTCGGTATTCTCGTGTAGTGCCGAATTAATGACATTTAGAGCGAATGACATTTGCTGTAAATGTCATTAGATCTGCCGTGTGACAGGGGTATTAGTCGCTCTCTTAGGCGCTCTCTTAGGCGCACTCTTAGTCTCATACATTCAACGTACTCAAGCAATGTGTGATGATGGTGGTAACCATTCGCAATTTAATACGGAATAACAACGTAACAACACCCAACACCGTAATACCGTAATTAACAACGCAATTAACGCCGGTATAGCAACAAAGATGCTCTGCATCCTCACGATCCCCCTCGGGGAGGTGCGGGTAATTTTTTTTTTAATTTTTTACACCCCCGGGAAAAAATTTCTAGCTACTCCACTAGTATTACCTACTGAAGACCGGTTGCACACTTAATTTTAACCTCCCCCCCCTCCCGAAAGAAAGAATAAATTGGAGGTGTTACGTGCTGTGTCACCCTTTTCTCTACCCAGAGCAGGTGGTAAGAGGGGGCTAGGAGTTAATCACTTTGAAACTCTTTTCGCCCGCCGCATATTCCCGCCGGCTCATCCTGCCCTCTCTCACTCTGAAGAACGCTTATGGCGCCTCATTCAAACACACACTTTACCCTGTCGCGCCAAACTGCACCTAAATCATCCCACCCTGTATCAGTCCCCCAACTGCCCCGCATGTGGCTTGAAAGACACCATCATCCATACCATGTGGGCATGCAACAACGACCTCTTCCCATTAATCCGTACCACCGAGCAATGGAAGGCGGCGCTGGGTAGCTCCGACCCGCAGATACAGAAAAGTCTGACGGAACGGGCTGCCTTGGTAACCGGCAAACTGCAACTACCGGTCACCGCCCCCTCCTAACTACTAATCGCAATAAAGTTTATTTCTCTCTTTCTCCAAACGCTTCGCTGCACAGAGCACCCACGTGACATGTGTGATGTCACTGCGCGCGCCTGCTAAAAGGAGCCCACCGTTCTAGCTCTGTAGCCTTGACGTAGAGCACTGAGTATTGGCGCTGACGACTTGTGTTCGAGCTCCAGATGGTCTATCTCAGTTTTTTTTAGTGCCTATTTTTTTTCTAAATTTGATTTTTTCCTCTAAACTCAAATCTACGCGTCGTTTTCGTTAATAATGGTGATTTGGTATGTTTTAGGTCGCTTTAGGCTTGGGGTGCAGCCAATGACCACGTTGAATTACAGTTCTCCATCGCGCGAACAGACATGTCGCGTGGGTGCTCTGTGCAGTGAAGCGTTTGGAAATACGCGCCGCAGCCTTCGTCGAGCGCTCCTCGCCGTGGAAAGCATGCACTGCTTCTTCTTGTTGTTCTCCTGGTTGATTGCATTCTCGTCTGGCAGCGCGGCGCACTTCTTGATAAGCCGCCTCTTATTCGGGCGTCCGGATCTTCTTTGGTCGACCCACCCCCCATGTGCGCGGCACAGAGTCAGAGAGAGTTCTGCCGCTGCCGCAGCAGCTCCCGAGTTTTGCGCCGGTGGTTGCCCCCAGCAACGCGGAACGAGTGACGTCAGGAGCAGGCGGCAGTTTTGTCAGCGCGACGCTGTTTGCTCAATCGCTTGTGATTGTATGCTCTTTCTTCATTCAAATGATTAAGTTCCTAATTTACAGTTTTGTGTAGCTGGTGCATTAGACCTCCTTACTCCCGATTCATGTCCAATCCCCAAGTTGGTACGTGCCGCCGGTCGCTCTCGCGAGACACAAAGCTCATTCTTTTGTTCCAGCCTCTACTTCTGAATTTTTTTTTACCGATTCTCGCTTGATTAATGCTCCTTCTGCATTTAAATGCTTAAGTTTCTCATTTAGTTCTGTGTAGCGGGAGCATTAGCTCTCCTATGCCCGATTCCGCCGGGCGCTCTCACGAGACAAAGCGGCTAGGCCCATTCTTTTCTTCCAGCCTCTACTTCCGAATTTTTTGCCCATTCTCGCTTGTGATTAATGCTGTTTCTTCATTTAAATGCTTAAGTTTCTTATTTAGTTTTGTGTAGCAGGAGCATTAGCCCGATTCATGCCCAATGCTCCATGTGGGTAGGTGCCGTCGGGCGCAATCTAAAGACGCCCGCTCACGCGCGCTCGGCATTTTCTTGGTATTTTTCTGTTCACTGACAGCGCAACCAAGAGCCTAAACAGCTCTGCTTTTAAAACAGCTTCAGTGTCCACTTAAACCCAATTGAATTCCCGAGCAGAAATAACTGCCGAGGGAACTGGGTGATTATGTGTTGGTTCGATTTTTCTCAGGGAGGCGTGGAGTGTACTTAGGAAGTATCCGCAATTTCCTCATACATCTAGCAAAAGAAGCTTGCTGCGTCTACAATGTCGACAGTACGCTAATCGCCACAGGTCTCACAGTTGTGCAAAGGAGCACTCTTGACCCTTCCACGGTCAGAACACACTTGATTGTGACTTTTCAGATTGAAGGGACGCCAACAATGCGAACTGCACTGAAAATTTCAACCTCTTGAAAACCGGATTTATGTATAGTGTACCTAAAGCTGAAATTTTGCTGAAATTTGTTTGCGCATGAACGGCGCAAGTGGCTGGCGAAAATCGGCGATTTTGAAACCAATGTCGAAAAGAGCGTGGCCATTACAACCAGGCTGAAGTGGCGTTGCAGCTCAAGGTCAAAGTGAGCACATCTCGCAAGTAAAGCTTAAAAACAGCACAGCAACGCACTCTCCCCTGCCATCCCAGGATAAATCTACATGAATACCGGTGAATTGCTCAGAGTATTAGTTAATTTTTAGTAGCTTGTACAGTAGAATCTCGTTAAAACGGAAATCGCTTAAACGGAACAGTAGCCTGTAAGTTGGTTGGTTGGTATTGTATTCACATAACTTAAAAAAACTCTCGGTAATTGTAACTAAAATTTCCACATCACCGTGTGAACAGAACCGGAAATGGAAGTTCTTGTGAAACCCATTGACATGAAAATAAGCTTTTTACGATTCCGGCTGTTTTGTTTTTTTCCTTCCTCCAAGTTTTTTTAACCTCGTTGGCCTTGTAAGCCTCGCCTCATTAATGGTCAGCCATGTTAGCGCAAGGAATGCAACATCGCAGTTCATGTTCCAGTCGCTCGGTCTCGATTCGAGATGCCGAGGTTACAGGGCTCAGCTCCTGCCGCCTCGTTCGTGCCATCGTGGTGCTATTTGCGCTTCATTACCGCGTTGCCGTCTTCTAAATTCGGTGGCTTGTAAGCACTCGCGAAGTTGAGGCCTCTAGCCTCCGTGAAGATGCAGTTGTAAGGACTCAAAACAAAAATAATTGATGCATTTTGTAGTGCACAGCGACTTATTTTTGCCAAATCAACTTTGTGAATGCTGTGCCTAAGCCTCTTGCAGTTTTCTTGCTTTCTGAAAAAAATATCAGCTACAGTCACCTTCTAGTGCCTAGAGTTCCATGAAATGGTTGAGTGTGTACACACAATTTGCACTTTCACACATCTATCTCAGTAAACGAAACTGATTTTTTCAGTCCCTTGAGGTTTTGCTTATCAAGTCTACTGTACACTGTTTTAAAAAGAAACAATGCAGTGTTACACTTTTCTTGCAATAATGCTGTTTCATCATAGGTGCAATAGATTGATTCAGTCCAGCTAGGTTGAACGCTCAGTATTTCTCTAAGCATTTTTGAAGTTTGCTGGAAGAAGTTGTACTCCACAAGCTTTGTCCTCCTCTCCTTGTGTACCCCTAGTGGTTACTTGCGTGAACGAGAAACATTACAGTAGACTTCTCTACGATGCAGGACTTGTAATCAAAATTTCGCCATCGAAAAAGTTTGAATCGAAAGTGCTTATCTTGCGCTTTATTATCTTTCTGCTGCCCCTTGTTCGTTCAAAACACCTGACACAGCGAGCTACGGTGCATTTTCAATTAACAACTAGATCGCTTCGAAGTTGGGACGGAACCTCGCTAAACTACTTTGAAAAACGAATTCAAGTGAAATCAACAGTGACGGTCGTCTCTGACAAGGAATTTCAAATTAAAGTTCCGCTTCGCTGCACCGCGGCTCAAAGCTAGCAGCTCTCACTACAAATTCAATGCTACTACGACAAGCGACCCAGAAACTTTTACAACCAAGGACAGCAGAGTCCAATTACCACGAGCAGCTGTTGCCGACATAGGGAAGAAAAAAAAAAAAGGGGGGTTGTGGACGAGTGTCGCAATCTATTGCAGCAGTCAATGTGCGTCACGTGCCCCTTCTGCAAGCGCACTGTAATAGCATGAAAACAGCAGGGCACAGCTGCTTTAATTTACTTGTCAAGGCACAAAGAAAAAACGTAAAAAACAAAGTGAAAATCATTCAAGTTCGATTACTAACTTTTTTGGCAAATCACGTCTGGCCTGATAAAAATTCCCAGCACTAATTTCTGCCCGCTACGACACTGCGGGAAAATTGAACCCACTCGTGCGGCATATCACGTGTCAGTCGTACGATACAACTGCTCCACAACGTGCACGAATCAAAGAACGGCCGTGCCTGCGCGTGCCGCCGAAAAGAACAAGGCCAATTTTTTTTGTCATTAATTTATTTGTTATCAGAGCCGGACTCCAACAATGAAACGCCCCTCGTTGCGTGTGTGTATATATGTAGAAAATGTACAAGAGATGCACTGGCGAACAGAAAAGAGGACTCGATCACAAATGCCTGCTCAAAATAGACACACGCCTTTCTCCAGCTGCGTACACAACGCTTGCATACAACCCACAACAAAAGGTTTGCAGGGGGGGGCCACACGTGTGTGGCTAGTCCTTACGAGTATACATATATGGCTCGTAATGTAAATAAATAAAAGTGACACTTGTACAATGCTCATTCACGCACGTGTGCTCCCTTGCACGACAAGAGAGAGAAAACGCGGGCATCAGAGCTTCACACGCACTCGACTCGGGACAGGCACAAGACAGTAGAATTTGCCACTGCTGTTCACTGTACACCACCTGAAGCACTGCTCGGTGCTGCTGCCTTCCAGCTGCTTGGAAGCGCAGACATTTAGCATAAAAACACAATGCGTAATGTTTCTCGGATCGTAACGCACGACATAACCTTGTTTCGTGCAATAATCATGACTGTGTTGCATCACTACTATGTTTCTAAGAATCAGGAAAGGGGAAAATAAATAAATCTGCGTTTACACGCTGGACAGCCTTTTAAATTCGCAACCAGGACTGAGTGTTCTTTGGGTAACAAAGTTGTGGCTGTTTAAGCAAGCTGTTTTAGCCCATAAGCAACACATTCAATGCTCCAGGAACAGAGAAAACTACAAAGCTGCCACTTGAACCAAGCCCATCACTCTTGCAGTGCAGGAAAATCGCCTAATACCTCAGTTGAACAAATAAATTAGACAATGTTTTGTGTGACATCAGCGCAGTGGCCCATTAGGTAGTTGCTAAGGGCACACAGCATTTTCTCTCCACAGCAACACAGATAACACAGGTTAATGCTACACATTGGAGCCAACAAAAAGAGTTCCTTTAAGCAGCCTTAGAGATTCTGGCATGTGCTTTATAAGAATGCAAAGGCTTTGCTGATTTAGCTATCAAGTTGCATTGAAAAGGCATCCAGGCTGTTTTTTTTTCTTCTCATTGGGTCCATTTTGCCAGTGTGTGAGCCATTTTCACGGCTCAGTGTATCAACAAGGAATGCCTGGTCGAGCCAAGCTATCATGCATTGGCGAGATAAAAGACCAACCTAGCACAACTGATGGTTACAGAAACTCTGAACAAACTGCGCAATGGCCCCTGCAATGGAAAGAACAACCTTCTAACCAGACCAATAGCAATTAGTAGCTAAATTAACTAGTTTGCCACAATGCTATACAAAGTTGCCTTGGTTTGTGGAACAACGCAACGTCGTACAATCACTCTTACACAATCGGGGATGAACACAGTATATCGAGATAGTAGCAAAGGCCCCGAACTGGGCCGTCTGTATAACACCACCGTCAGAAGTGACTTGAAAGCCCACTCGAATGTACCCCAGTGCACACCAACATTCACATGCATAGCCTTTACATCACTGCAGCATTCTCAGCTGCATTACTTTGCCTCCGGTCAGCTCTAGTGTTTCCCAAGTATACACACTCACTGCGAACACAGCACTGCTGTTGTGGCAACTGGTACGTTGCGAAAAACAGCTGGCACTTACGAAAATTCACCACCCTTTGGTCACTTGCCTTGAAAATTGAATAAAAACAATCTAAACTGATTTAACCATTACATTTCTAAAGCTTTCACCGGCTGTACAGATAGAGCCAGAATTGTGTTCAGAACTGAATTTCACCATTGCAAATTTCTTCCGTGGCAGGAAGTGTTACAGAATGAGCTGCAAACAACACCACCTCACTTCAAAGTGACACACAATAGGCCTTTTTTGTCATTTTTGACTGCTCAAAACAGCTCTAATGCAGCCCCGTATTTTACTTGCCCACAGTGAGGAACTGCTCGAAACTGCCCTGGGCAGACAAATAATACCCCTGTCATACAGGCACTTTCAATCCGGATTGAAGCGAAGAGAGATTGACTTTTCGAGCGCACCCGACGCACCGCAGCTGCTACACGGCACGTTTCGATCTCGATCGAGAAGTTGCACTGGTTGCACTCACGTACGCCAGATGGTGCTAAGAATGTACTTCGAGGCCGGCGTCTGGCAACTTTGTGTGGTCGCAGTTATAGGGAACTATATAAATGTTAGTGCACGCTTATTTGGGTAAAGTTATTCGATACAATTTGTGGCAATAGTTGAAGTTGTCACCTTCTGTGCCATTACTCAGCGGGTACGAGAGTATCACCGCTTTCATCTGATCGCACTTGGATCGCACTCAATCATGCTTGGGAAACGAGGATTCAGTTCAAGTGGGATCGGGCTCGATCGCGATTGAAACTGTCGCGTAGTAGCGCCTGATGCGGATTGAGCTCGATCCGGATCGACTCAATCACGAATGAAAGTGCCCGTGTAACAGGGGTATAAGAGAGACCAAATGTGTCAATCTTTCGCATGGCTGGTGCGACCAATTTCCCACAAGCACACAGTACACAAGTTGGTCCATTTTTCGAACCTTCTGCCAAAAAAAAGTAAGGTGAATTATGCCGAAACCAGCCCCGACACTGACTAATGCGTCTCGTACCTCCGTCGACCAATGTCTTCACAGGCAAACAAGGCATAGCTCTCCAGCTTTCTTTGAGACACAGACTGAAGGTGGCTTAGTTTGCTCGAATCGAGCTTGGCTGCTGCACCCAGAGCAAGGAACTTGGGTGCATCTAAACATTCATTTGCTGGCTCTGAAAGGAAACTTCTCTCCTGATATGACCAAGGATGCGTGGGCTTGGCAAATGAACTTTTGCTGCTGTGAACCCAACCAAACTAGGCAGCATACACATGCTGTGGATTACTCCCAACAAGCTATATTGATGCTGTTCACTTTACATCTTCATTCAGCCACCACAAAGAAGACTAGAAAGACAAGGCATGCAGAAAGCAAACTTAGACACATTTCATTCAAGGGACACCCATGTCTACAAAATACGAAGCGTATCTGGCAATACTAAAAAGTGCACAGGTGTGGGACATGCACAAGAGGTCATGACAGAAAAAGAACTTCATTCCTTCTTGACAAACTGCATGCTTGTTCAGAACACAAGTGTGTGTGAAAGGCCTACATTAGTGGCTGTGAAAAAAACATAATGCACAGTAAAATAAAGACGCGAGAAAATGGACAGCAGTAATGAAAACAGTATTAAAATAAATGAAGCACAATGAGCATTTGAGAGAAAGATAATATTGAAAGCAGAGAAGGAGCTCGGGATTTGGGGAAACGAACGTCAAAGGCATACGTAGTCACGTAACTTGCACACATTATTAAAGAAATGAATAAATAGCCAATATGCATGTCTATACGTTATGCAAATGAACTGCAATTATTTGCACGCTTGCAAAATAATGTCGATTCTCATAGTTCAAACGCCCTGCAATGCCCATAGTGGCGCAGTCAAAGTAAAATACTAACTTTAAATACGGGGCACACAAACACGGGGCTATATGTGTGGACCTAATGGCAGAATGTACTGGCGACATCCGACACATATCAGAGAATAACAGCAGCAGCCGAAACACTGCGCTCTTTAAAAGCCCGCCCGTCCCTTTGTTTTGTTCTGAATGAGCTCCTCAATATCCTAGAACATTTGTGTACACAAATCATTATAAATGTGCGGATGTATGGAACGCTGGACTCTAATGGCTTTTCGTATGAAGGAAACAACAAATTTCGGTTGATAGAAGCTTCCATGAAGTTTGTATGCTTCGGAAATGCTTGAAGAGCTTAAATATGCCACGTTCGCCGCAGCTGCTCCAGCTTGCAGAAAAAGTGAAGGACGATGCCACACGAAGTGTCAATCTGAGTGCCCCTCAACCTAAGAATAAACACCGCTGCTCTTGACTAAAGGTCAAGGAACACCAAAATACACCAACAGGGCACTAATTTGAGCGGCTGTTGACATCAGCAACCAGACAACGACTGTGCTACTTGCGTTTCATGCTTACATTTTGTACACCATGTTCTCTTTTGATCTCACCGCAGAACTTTTGCTTAGTGTTCAACCAATTTCTCTCTACTAAGAAAACAAATTTAAACCTTTCCGCACAAATTTAATGAAAGTAAAATTTATAATCATCCTTTTTAGGCGCCATCATCTAACTAGGCCTAAAAGTTTGTGGCGACAGTGGCTACAACACAGCTGACAGCACTGTCACAAGACTGACACAGTTCCAGTTCCACAGTCCTGAAACATTCACACAAAATTAAACGGGCAAGCGGAAGAAGACATTTTAAAAACGCCACACTTGTGCCTTCAAAGAATCCTTTGAAAGGGGGTGAATGTGCAGCATGCGAATGAATTATACACAGGTGTGATTGCATGATGTGATGATAATATCGGGAGGTGCATCTTTGAAACTTTCCGACACTTCGGTCGAAGGACAGCTTGAAGAGCTCGTCACCACAAGTTTTCCTATGCTCGTGCTACACAACAGCTTCCAAATGACAGTCCAATGCTTACTCACAAGCATGAATAATAAAATGTCAATGTGCCCCACTTGATTGACAGTTGGACCAAAGGCCTTTGAAATGGCCGTGTAGCACAGCATAAGTTATACCCTCACAACATTAAAATGTGAACATTACAACTGCCTAATGTCCAGGCGAATTTGGGTTCATGGCAACACAAAACCTTCTTTGGACTTTATCTTCAATTGTCGATTTTATCATGCAAACACCATCACTTCCTTCCAAATTATACAATTTGTTTGTTCCCCAACCCTCCCTAATTGCTCACACAGAAAAGATACTATACTCTTACGGCATTGCAACCAAGTGAAACAATCTGAGGAATCGCTAGTCATCGATGCATAGATGAAACCTTGCTCGCCAACTGCCTTTGCGACCGAAGTGTGGCATCGCGCCACAAAGGCTCTCGTTTGACATTCCTCTATGTACAGGTGCAAAAGTGCGCTTTGAATACTGGCCACGAAAAGAATAATCATCGTGCATAAAAAGGCGTGGGGCTTCGCGTCAACCGCACCACGTTCAGTGCATTCGGTTTCTTGCATCAGTTGCCTTTGGCGCCAGTCGTCGCGGGGAAGCTCAAGAGTGTGTGTGTGTGTGTGCTCCGCATCCAACTGGGCAAGTTTGTGGCACTTACGAGATTCTTTCAGAGTCCTCCGGCACTCACGGGCGACACCCGAAGCTGTGTTCGCCGCACAGACCCACACAAGTATATTTCTCTCTGGAAGTCCAGGAAAGCTTGGCAATCTAGGTAGAGCTGCTTCCTATTGTGACCCACCCTACTTGCACTCCATCTGCTGGCTTTAGAAAGAGAGGGGTCACCAAACGGGTGAAGCAAACGATAATGATCATAACAAAGGATGAAGTCGGTAATTAGCACCGCAACGGTGCATGCACAAAAGAAATTTGGCGTGAGAAGGCATCACCAGAAATGTCACTGTACAGGTCAACGTCTCTGTGTTGTCCAGTCTCACTGTTGCTAAGCCTTAGCTTACTCTCAATCCCAAAAAGAAGAGAAAGCTTTATAAAATCCATATATTGCATTTCAGACTTTTCAGCTATGACACCTCCATGAGGAGCTGTACAACCAGGCAAAAAAAAAAAAAAGCAACAGACAGTTAACTGGAAAGAAGCAATTCAGGCATGCAGAAGTTTCCATGATTAGGTACAACCACATCTTTTCTTTCAAGCTACAAACAGAAATGTGTGCAGATTTTAGGATCAATAGGAAAATAAATACCAACTTCGTAAAATGCTTCGAAGATTGACTAAAGATGCAGTTGTTCTGTGTTGGAAGCGGATGTTTGGAATTTGCGTCGCACCAAGTGATACTGTACAGAAGAGTTTAAAACAAAAAGTAGTAATGGTAGAACAGTTTGCCAACTGGCTCAGGCCAAACTAAAAACAGATAAACCAGAATAAAACAGGTTAACACGTCTTGATCCAACACCATGCATTGGGGTATTAATTTAAGATGTGCAATTCATGTTTAAGCATGGCTATGAAAAACCAGAGTTCCTAAACGGCAAAAGCCGCCCTAAAGCACAGCCAGGTCGCATGTATACCGCAGCCATCAGGGCAGCTTGGGCAAGCAGTCCGGCCAGCTCTTGGCCAAAGTGAGGACCAGTCAGGTCAATGGCGAAGCAACTACCAGAGTTGTGATCGCCGCCACTAAAACATTTTCCAGACACACAGAAATAAAAAAGAGTGCCAGACAAGGCACGCTCCCTCCCAGCAGCAGCAGACTACCTGAGCCCCTGGTTACATTTGATGAACATGAGGTTTTCGAAGGTAACCCCGTTCAGCCGGAAGTCGGCCGGGTTGGCCACCTTGCCGCCCACGCGGCACATGCGGAGCACGTGCGACGCCGTCGCCGGCACGCTCAGCATGCGGCACGCCAGCTGGGCCAGCTTCGGGTACTGTCCCTGGTGCTGGCGCCAAAAGTCCAGCGGGCAGCCAGTCTCCGGCAGGCAGGGCGACGCCAGGTAGCTGTTCACCTCCCAGCACTGGGGAGCCGCCGGCTGCTGGGCCGATCCCCCATCGCCCGATCCCCCGCTGCCGTTGTTGCCGTCCTCGGGGCTCATGTAGCGGAACAGCTTGCTCTGCCGCCGCTCGCCGGGGGCCTCGTCGCACGGGGGCGACGCGGGGCCGTCCCGGTCGCCGTCGGCCTCCTGGACCTTGGTGCCCAGGAGGGCCGTCAGCCGCTGCCGCTCCGCTTCCTCCTGGCCGCACCAGCGCAGCTTGAAGCGCGGGGTCCAGCATGGAGCACAGGGTGAAGGTTGTCACTCCCCTCGAACTTGGCCAGGTGGGTGTCCACGGCCGAGGCGAGCCGGTTAGCGGCCGACGCAAGCCGGAAGGGCCGTGCCGCTTCCAAGGTGGGCGCGCAGCCCCCGGATGCAGGGCACCACGTAGCTGGCCGTGATGCGGCCCTCGCCGCGGCTCAGGTGGAAGGCCTCCTCGAAGGGCTCCATGAGCTCCGACAGCTCCCGCAGGGTCTCCAGGTCGTCCGGGGTGAAGCCCAGGGCGGGGGCGGCTGACTGCAGCGCGTCGAGCGGAGACCCGGCCGTGGCGCGCACCACGCGCAGCTGCCCGTGCCACGTGGAGCAGCCGGCCTCGACTGCCTGCCGGATCGAGTCGGGCGTCCCCTGTGGCAGGCCGCGGGCCAGGTCCACCAGTCCACTGACCTGGGAGCATAGGAGACAAGACCTTATAAATCGTGGCAGCAGTTCTTTCACCCGGCAGTTTCAATGCAGAATGGTTGCAGCTGCCGCAAGAACACTGCGGCATGTCACAAACAAACACAGGGGAGGAATAAAATGCCTCAGGCCCGAAAAGCGAAACTGGGAACGTGTGCCAAGGGATGGCACTAGGACAGGAAGAGTGACCACATGACCACTACAGAGAGCAAGGACATCGATGCACCACGTGTCGCCATGCCCCAAGAAGACAAAAGCCCCTGGATGAAGACAGGATTGCAGAGGGGAAAAGACGAGATTCTGGTGAAGTGCCTGAGGCCACGGAGCAGCAGGTAGCTCACGAGCCCCACACAGGAGGGGGCAGTCAACACGATACAGTAAAGCCTGCTTATATCAAACAGCGCGAGGATTGTAAAATAGTTCGATATAGCAAAAATTCGATATATAGAAAATGAAGCACAAAAAACTTACATGAGAGCAATCTTGCCGACGGAGTCACGAGCTAACGCTGAGCTCTTACCACCCTGCAGTTCACCATTGATACGACACTTTCTCGGAAAGAAAGCATTCATTTATTGGGGTGGAAGAACTGCGTGAGTGTAGCCACCTGCTTCTTAGAGTGCAACGCGTTGCTGGTGACTGCTTGCTCCACGGTATCTAAACAGCAGACAAGCACAAGACCACTGCCCTCAATGGCACTGCAGTATCGCTGTAGCAGGGCCACGGCAGCGGCGGCTTCGCTTGTGCTCGGAAGCGGTGCAGATTTCTCAGGTCTTTGACAGAGCGGAGACAAGCTTGGATACAAGCGAATAATGCCGAACCCAGCGAACCAAGCAAGTGCGGGCAGCGAGTGGCACGGACTTGAAGATCAGTGACACCGCAGCCCGCAGCCCGTGGCGCGTTCGGCGCCAACGGCATGCATGCGTGGAGGTGGTCCGCTCCAGAGTTACTCAATATATACAGTTGCGAAACTCCGCTTCAGAATCCGGGCGGCGCTAGCCCCCCAGCTCCGTGGAAGCTGAGGAGTAAGTCGACGCGCGCGGCACCTAGGAGATAAAAACTGAACTTCGCTAAAATATTATTATTCAAAATTTTTTCTAAAATAAAGATTGCTGTTTAAATTAAATACATTAATTACGTGAAATTTTTACTTATGTTTTTGTGGCTTTTTTTTAATGAGACTTACGGCAGCAGCCGCAAGCACTTGAGTACTACTTCAACGTCCTGCCGACAGACGACAGGCTAGTCAACTTGCCCCCTGCTTGCCCCGGCGCAGGGGGGCAACCGAAGACCGGCTTTTGATACATGGGGCCTATGGGGAGTTTCGCAACTGGTATATATCCAGTAACTCTGGGTCCGCTTTGCCACGGCCGGTTTGGAAGCGGTCGACATGGGCGCTCGAGCTCGCGCGGGAGTCGCAAGCTACACCCGCGTCATCGCTGCGCGCCCATACACGCAGGATGTGACTGTCGGACTGATATCAGTGTTTGCACGCCATATTGGTTGCCAATCTCTACACAAGAGCAGAGCTGCTGTTACACCGGTGATTCAGCGTCGGCGACAGTTTCTGCTAGACCTCTACATACTGCTCCAGTCCGCCACACAAAAAGTGGCTGTCGGCATGATACAGGCAACGCTAGGACTAATAATTACTGCCTTGGGTAGAGAACAATGTGCAGCACACAGAGACAGAGTTTCATACTAATATTTACTAGAGGGAAATCTGCCAGTGCAGAGGTGAGCCATGCTTCAGTGAGCGTTCCATCATGTGCTGGGTAGGAGTGTTTCGCTCAACCTTGGCATGGCTCATGAAAAGGCTGAAAAGTTGCCTGTGGCTGCGGAAAAAACATTGGCAGTGTAAATGATTATTTAAAATTGTTTAATTATTCAAAAAAAAAAAAAAAAACGCGGAACTACAAAAAATTTATTTGTCAGGAATTATTTGGAAGCTTCATGCAAGACTAACAAGAAAAAAAAAAGTAAATTTTTCATTTATTTTGGCTACAAGAACGAAAAGAAGCCATGTGGCTAGCCAAGCCGATCAGGCAAGGAACTCTGGTACCTGCTATGGTAGAACCCATGATGATAGCAATTGCAGCAATGGATTTCCGTTTACTATACATTAGTATGACACCCCATGGTTGCGAAGACTCACGGTGGGAGCAGCCAGCTGGTCTGCCTAGAGGTGTTAGGATTAACACCATGGCAAATATTTGATTCCTGCTTTTGTAAGCAGCACGGATGATTACAGTGCAATCCGCACTCGTATTATTACATGCTGTGTCGTATTTGCACCCTTGTTTTCGCCTCAAGTTGTATTTAAGCAAGCTGGAACAAGCCGTCGCTGGAGCTAACTGCGCCACTACGTGGCTGTACCGACACCATGTTGTGGCTTGCGCATGCGCTGGGCACCATGCCGGTGGTAACCGTGGCTCCCTCAGTGCATCTGTTGTGTGTGCAACATGCTTTCATGTCCACCAGGATAAAAAGAAATAAAAATAGAGCGCTAAAACTACTCTAGAACATTAACGTATTTATTCAAATATAAGGCGAGTTTTTTTTTTTTTTTTGAAAATCCATAGTCTCAAAATCATACCCCACCTTGTATTCAAAGCTCAGTATATATATATATACAGTGTAGACCATTTATAACGTAACCGCTTATAGTGCGGGACCGGATATAACGCGGTTTTTTGTGACTACCGGTTTGCCTCCCATAGAACTCAATGCATAAGCATACCGCTTAAGATGCGGTTGGCCGAAGCACAATACCGTTTATAGTGCGGTTTTTCGGCGGGTCTGCTGATCGACCGGTGCAGCTGGGGCATCGTTTTAGGGTAGCAAATTAAAAAAAAAAGTGATGGAATCGGCCATCTGATGCAGCGCGCACCCCTTGCTCTCCTCTAACTTCGACACAAAAGAAAAAAATAGGCACCCGTTAGTTCGCGCATACGTGATAACCACAGCTGTCCTTGCTTGATGCACCTCGGAAGATAGCGACCGACTCCCCGTCCGCGCGTGGGAAGTTGTTTCTATTAATCGTGAACCGCATGGCCCGTTTTTGCACACGAATTGTGCACATCGGCGTTGCGCGTGCGTTTTTTTTCATGCTCGCGTCTACGATTCCAAGCTCGCGGTGGCTTCTTCGAATGGCAGTGGGAGGAGCCTGACGACTTGCACCAATGGAAAGACGCGCACCTAATGGCGGGAGATTCGAAGCGCTCCGAGCCGGCTAGCCGCGCCAGAGGTGTTTAGGCTAAAGTCCCTCAATCAGATGAAGGCTTACACCGCGGTATTTTTTGATGGGCACTTTCACAAGCAGCGTGTGCGGTCACATTATCAGCTCTTTTCTTGCATGAGCATCTTCGCTTGCGCCTCGTGCGGCATTTCAGCGAGCAGTTAAAAGTGGTCGCTGGAGCTGCCTGCACCGCTTCACGGCCAGTGCCGACGCCATGTTGCCGCCTCTTACCGCGCCACACACATTACGCCAATTGTATCCGCACCGACGTCGCCGCGCCTGCGGCGTGCGCTGCACGTTCTCGCGAGAAATCGCTCCATACGGTTCACGTCTGTGGTTCACGCTTTAGAACGTTGTGCAGATAAGCCACCGCTCTTTCCGAACAAGCGAGCCGCGTGAAGATTTCCACCACCAGTACGTTGTGCTGATAAGCAGCCGCCTTCGGCATCGTGAACACAAGGTGGGGTAAAAAAAAAAAATCTTGCTGGCCTTTCTTATCATATCCTGCGGCATCTTCATAGACGCAGAAAACGCAGCCATGGTCTTTCAAAACACAAACACAACGGAAGTTAAAGCTGCACTCGCCGTTTGTAAGACCGCGCTTTTGCAATGTGTGAGACCCTGCAGCAGCCGCTGATGTTAAAAATAATACGAAATAAGGACCCTGCCTTCGTTTTTGGGTGCTGTGCGTTTGGGTGATAAAAAATTTAGGATGACTTGAGAGGTAGGTGGCGATTTGGTTGAATTCGCGCACGTTGTAGTTATAGTGCGGTACCGCTTATAGTGCGGATTTTTGCGGCTCCCGCGACATACGTTATAAGCGGTCTACACTGTATATGGCGGTTTCTTTTACTCTCCAAACTGCACCCTCGCCTTATAACCGAATAAATATGGCAGTTGAGGCCAATTGCCAGATAAGCCTATCAAATCCAGCCACCTCAGCCACTAAGGACTGGGTTGTTTGTAGCTCGTGAGAAAAAGCTCCAACCGTAGATTGGGGAGGTCAGCAGGGGAGGAGACATGGTGACGTAGGGGTGATGTCGTGTGCACTCCTAGGAGACACATGGCGGATTCCTCCACCATGCGAATACTCCCAAAATTGTCTGCCAAATTCACAACAAAGTTTCCACAACAGCATGTCTTGCTGTGCACCACTTGTAGTAGTGGATCTGACTGCAGCTCACTAAAATTCTCCATGGCTACATCACTAAACCTCGAAACACCAGCAAAGACTTTCAGCCTTCAAGCCAATCAAATCTAGCCAGGCATGAAAAGCACTGAAGCTATCGTCATAGTTCAAATAATAATCATATTAAAAAGCAGTGCCCCGCCACAGACCTTGTTGATGGCCGCCTCTAAGTGGAGGTCGTCGCGCAGGCCGTCGGACACGCACGTCTGCAGTGCCTCAGCGAAGCAGCCGAGCCCCTCGAGGGCGAGCGAGCCCAGGTCCTTGGAGTCGAGGCTGAGCAGGTTCCCCGGCCGCCACTCGCCCTCACTGCCGCCCCCCGGCAGTGCCCCGGCCGAACCCGGCAGGGCCGCGCCCTCCTCCGGGCAGGCCGAGAAGCCGGGCAGGCACGTCTGGAAGCTGCGCACCACGCCGGCCGCGGCGTACACGGCCGCGTGGGCCACCTTGTCGCCGAGGCCGTACTGGGCGAGCGCCTCGGCCATCAGTTGCTGCACGCTGTAGGCCGGGTCGGCGTCCACAAAGTAGCGGCCCGCCAGGAACACCGTGCGCAGCCGCCAGTTGAGGATGAAGTGCGCCGACACGCTCACGCACGATGTCGAGCCCAGCCACACGTCCTGCGCGATGGCAGCAGGAGAAGAAAAGGACGAGGCACAGTTGGTCAAAGTGGCACGAGGCAGCAAGAGGTGCAAGGGTCCAGACAGCGTGCCAAGTCCTTACTACGTCACTACTCACAACTGGAGGAACTCACCTGTGGCACAAACATAACGTAGCACAAATGAGAAAAATGTGCAACTTTCCTCACTACCAGCCACGTGTGTCCACGCAGTCTTCCTACAACAACGTGCAAGAGACTGTACCTGGGGCATGCAGGAACTGCAGCTGAGAATAACTTTAGGTTATAATGAGCAGTTCAAGAACTAGTAATAGACGAGACACATGTTTCAATGCAGCGCACCAAATGGCCCTGTGAGTGAGAAAGTTGGCGTCGGTGTCAGATGCCATGAAATAGCTTCTCAAAAAGTGTTTTCGTAGTGCAGGGCGCTCCAAAGCATGCACTTAAACTCACCAGTACTCGCAATTGAAGTGAGCAAGCAGAACAGCGTAGCCAAAAAACTGGACAGACAGGCGGCAAAATTAAGCATCATCATCAACGCTCCCATTACACAATGACAGAAATGAGCAACAGTGAAATGTGTAGGAGACAAGTGGAAGCCACTGGAAAGCGTTCAGGCAGATCACAAATGGACGCATCTTATTAAGAGGCAAGATTACAAATCCTATCAGCAATGCAAGGCGGAAGCAAATAACCTCCGGCTCATCACGCTCACGCTATGCACATACAAAAAGTGGACTGACCCAATCCCAGATCCTCGCCTCTAATACCTAATGTACCCTCACTCAGAATGCTCGGACTTCTGGCAGCTCCACCATCATTCCCCAGCTCCAGCGGACGCTCACCCAACTAACTCAACTAGCCCGCCATGTTACCCATCGCTGGTTCGGCCTTCAAAAACACGATGCGGTCTGCATTGCTCAAGCCCTACTAACAAGCTGCCTTATACACGGGACACCACACTCGGCCACCAAACCTGCGAACAGAGACAAGCTCAAAATGATGATTTGCCACACCTCTAAGACTGCACTCACCCTTCCGCCCACTGAATCTGCCCATAAGTTGCTCCAATTAGGAATCTACAACGCCAGGGAGGAACTCCCTGAAGCACACAAGCTGCTACAGCAACGACGTTTTCACTTTACCTGGTCGGCATACCGCTCACATCTGGAAGCACATCCCAGTGGCTCCAATCCCTAGAAACATGCACCCAGAATACAGCACTCCCAGCCGAGACACTTGTGGCTGCGTTGCACCGACTACACATTGCTGATTACTGATTTTAGCAACTTTCAACAGCCCCTATCTGTACCACCATGGCAACAATTACCGAAGTAGCAGCCATAGCACTAGCAGCCAGTGCAGCCCAAGACCACATATAAATCACATTAGGGCGAAAATTCCAGTGGAAATTTTGGGGTGTGCAGCTCATACATGAATACCTTTTTCCCCGTTTCAAAACGGTGCGTCAGGCATTTTGCACGATGAGGTGGTGGTCACACTTGCGACCACTGACGATGCGACTGTGTTTAGTGGAGCTCTTCCCCGTCCTGTACGGCCTCTTTCACGTTTCCAACAGTGGCACTCAAAGAAAAATATGTTACGCTAGCGCAACAAGAATGTTTAGACATCAATCTAAAACATGTGCTACTAGACTAGAACAGTGCTGCAAGCATTGCCGGTTGCCAGAGGAGCCAAAAATAACAAAATCAAGCAGGCTTTCTTCAGCACATCATTGCAGGCAGAAATATACAGGTTTGCTTTCAGGCCACAACACCCACACCACGGCCCGCAAAGTTAATTGACGTACAAGTTCAGGCGGCTTTGAACTGCACGGTGTTTACTGCGCGCCGTTTGAGGTAAAAAAAAAGGCAGCAAGTCGGCCTGCCGCCCCGCTATCCATCTAGATATGTACAAAGGTTACTAGCTTTTACAATTGAAACATGTTTCTGCGCATTGATGAGCCCCACTCTGTTCGCTGATTTGTACATGTGTAGGCTGAACCTGCCCGCGGACCAAAGAACTGAAGTGTAGGAAAAGTCACTTGATGGCAGCGGCTCGTCGCCATTTGCAATGCCAGCAGTAAACAAACGTTACGTTTCTAGCTACGTTAGTGGACCCTGCTACTATGGTGACCGCTCAAAGTGGCTGTGTAGGTGGGTGCTTTGAAAAGGCAGCTGCAACTATTCCATGGACAATTTTTTTCAGAATTATTAGTCCAGAAAAGGAATTTGCGGCACATACACGGGCGCGGCCCTTAGTCGAGATTATGTGGCATTTCACCGTATTCAGTGACTTGCAAGAAGCCTCCCGCCGACATCTCCGGGGCCGCATTACACCCACAGCGCTCCGTACCCTTCAGGCTCACCGCAACCTCCCCGACATCCACATCATCTGGGCACCCAGTCACACTGACCCTCCTGGAAACAATGCGGCTCACGCAGCTGCCTGCAAGCATGCACACCAGGCCATTTCCAACCGGCAGCCTCCTCTCCCACATGCCTCTCTCACACCACCTGATCTACTCGCCCACTACCATATCAGCCGCCGCAGATATCCTCCAGCTCACCTTCGCTTCACCTGGTCAAAGCCACTACCCTACAAAAGCTACAGACTCACTCATACCTCCCCTGTATCCTTCTCAACAAAATGTACCCTACCCAATACCACATGACCTATGCCCACTGCCCATCCCCTGGCACTTTACACCACCTAGTACGGTAGTCCCAGCCATGCCTGTCTTTGTAACCCACCCCCAGTCATACCTCCCAGAAGTGGGTGGACCAGCTGACCAGCCCGGACCTCGCGGCGCAACATGAAGTTTTTGCTAGAGGCCACGCTGCCAACCAGGGCCAGAGCATCCCTCACAAAGGTCACCACCCACAGGGCTGGTGCCCCTGCCATTTAGCACCAACCTTGCTCGCATAGGTGTCTGCGAGCTTTTATAATGCATTCGTAGGCTTCAAAACCATACTCCACAATGTGTTTAACAACAAGAAAAACCAAAAAGAAAAAAAATATTTGAGACGGCACTTTCTTTCAGAAACCTTACTGGACGACACTCAGAGCCTGCCTTAAAAGGTGGCGCAAACGGACACGAGAAGTTGGGAGAGGCACCTTCAGAGCAGTGTCCAGCATGGGTGCGTTTGCCATTTACGAGTGCTGCTTCTTGTAATGCAGTGTCACTTTGAAATTGTTTCCAGACACTGATGCACCAGAGCAAGCTACGGCTGCCAAGTGCATTGTGTCTCGGTGAATGTGTTACCTCATATTGCACTGTAGGTTGAAAAAGATGCTGCACAAACACTAAATACTGCTGCGAACCATGCTGTGTAAATTGTGACAATATCAGCACCATTACATTGCCGTTCAAGGACACACAACGTGCACTCGTGGGATACAACCACGTTAACAAGTGCACACTCTGTGTGCAATGCAACTGGTCTTTGTGCAACTGGTCAACATTTGACACAATCAGTCTCCAAGGCCGACCACGGAATCTTCATACTCGGATGTGGCGGGCAACCTAGGCTGTCCACTGAGTGTTGAAGCCCACCTCTGAATAACTGCGCAGGCACCTCTACCTACACACCTGGCTTGTCTCTCCAGTGGAAAAGCTTTGTCTGTCAAGGCAGGAACACGAACGACCAAGGACATGCTGTTGGGCCAGGCTTAACAATGGGTGCAACAAGGATTGTGTGGACTACGTTTTCCGAACTGATCTCCAGCACACGCCAAAAAACTGGAAATGACTGCCACCGAACAAGTAGTGGCTCACTACCTCAGTGCACTGCTGTTGCTGTCTTGAGCGCAGAACCCGTTGGACGGTCGGGAAGGTCGTGGGAGTCAAATGTACCCGGCTAAAGTAGCCGAGAAACACCTCCCAATACCAGCCACCCAGAGAAGAGGTGGAAGACCATTCTCGACTGCAGGCAGTGTAGTCAACAACTGGAGGGAGCTGCTTCTCCATTGACTGATTATGAGGTTTAATGCGCCGACGCTACACAGGCGATGAGGCATGCTGTAGTGTAGGGCTCTGGATTAATTTTGACTGCCTGGGGACCTTTAACGTGCGCCGAAATTTTGAAACATGGCCGTTCTTCCTTTTCGCCCCCATCAGAAAAGCGGCCGCCGCAGCCGGGAATCGAACCCGAGTCTTCGGGCTCAGCAGCATAACGCCATAACCACTGAGCCACCAGGTGGGGAGCTGCTTCTCACAGGGCATGTCGAACAGCTTATTTTCCTTCACGAAATCCTGTGATTGTGCAGTCAGCTGTTGGCACGAATACGCATGTTCTAATTAGTTTTCCCCATTCACAAACATTTGAAGTCACCTTACCCCAGCGTTCACAAAAATGCACATGAGCAGTGTTCAGACACAGGAAACTGATAAACGAGTATCAATTACTGCAAGCATATGAATACTTTCAGCTGCATTGTTACTGTTTCCCAAAGTATGGGAAACAACAACAATGGCATTTAAACTATTCGATTCAAAGTTATTAAAAAAAAAAGTCATTACTCACTTTGCATTCAATTGGAACCAACGTTCTACTATTTGCCCAAGCTACTTAATGTGTGCATTAGAATTCCTGTTACGAGTAACCTCCACTTCTCTGTTCTCTTGCTTGCTGCCAGAATTGCATGCATCGCTACATTTAGGAAGGAAGAAAAAACAACAACAAAAAAGTCTACAGGGAGACAGCATTTGGTGACTTTTTCCTTGCTATGAGATTAGGCTGTCGCAGCACCCACAAATTTCGCAGCCTAGACACATGCAAGAGAAAGCGAGAGGATTATGATGGTTGGATTTTTATGGTGCAAGGCCAGCTAGGGCAAAGAGCCCCGAATAGAAGTGGTTAACCAAAAGAAATGAAAAGGCGGGTACTAAAACCTGCAAGCAAGAATGACAGCAAAATTAATTAAAGGCAATGAAGATAGCTGATGTAGAGGGCCAGTTTTTGATCATGCATAATAAGTAATGAGGTTTAAAAGCTCAAGTTCTGGTTAGTACTCAAGAACACCCTTCATGAAAACCATGGGGTTGTCACCCAAGAACAATGATGGGTGGAGTGGGACGTGTCGTCTGTAGAGATGGGGAAAGTATTTGTGTCGTGTTGCGTCAAGAGGAGGAGGGGGAATGATAAGCAAGGGGTTGGTTGTGGTGTCGAGCACGAGAACCACTATGTCGCCTGCACAACGGGTGTTGTGCACAGCATTCCTCTGCCTTGTGACCGAACTTGTGTCGGACAAACCGGTCGTTGTATCCGTGCGCATTTGAGAGAACATGAACTGTCATTAAGAGGCCGCCCATCATCCCATCTTTTTCGTGACACAGGCATTTCATTTAGGCACTGTCAACAAACGCCCCGCGAAATAATCGAAGCGTTCCACAAAGAGATTGCCTATCTTCGTGGGCCTTGATTGCAGCCGGTGTTCATCCAGTTGCCTACTCACCTCGACTTTGTAAACATGTTTTGCTCATGTGCAGTGCTTTTCATTGTTTTTGTGTTGCACGAAATTCACCCCTTCTCGATATTAAACTTTAGTTGTTAGACCAGCGGCTGCCCCTGTGTTCAACTTCCTCTGCCTCCGTATATAAGTTCGCGCTGGTTCCATCCCAGAATACGTCTGGCCAACTAGCCCAGTTTGCAGCGCTTCGGGGAATGGAGGAAGAGGGCCCCTTGCCTGGGTGAGGGCGACGCTCTGTGCCGTCTCGAGCAGCAGCATGGCGCGCTGCTGCAGCCCCCAGCGGCGCCCCGGCAGCAGCCCGTAGACCAGCTGCGAGGCCGTGGGCGGCTCGTAGCCCGAGTCCAGCAGGCCCAGCAGGCGGCGGAACTCGCGCGTGTCCACAATGCCCGGGTCCAGCAGGCTGCCCGCCAGCAGGTTGACCAGGGCGTCCGTCACCTGCTGCTGCCGCTGCTCTACGTACGGCTGGCCTGGACTGCTGGCCACCTGGCCGACCCCCGTGCCGCTGTTGCCCGCCCGCAAACTGCGGGAGGCCCGCCACGTCCAGCGTCCGGCCGCCGCCGCTGTTGTTGTCGTGGTACACGCCCGGGTGCTTGCGCTGCGGTGGGGCACGGTGGCAACGGATACTCAGTAACTGATTGACTGTGGGGTTTAACGCGCCGACGCTACACAGGCGATGAGGTGCGTCGTAGTGGAGGGCTCCGGATTAATTTTGACTGCCTGGGGATCTTTACATGCGCTGAAATCTCATACACACGGGCGTTCTTGCTTTTCGCCTCCACCAGAAAAGCGGCCGCGGCGGCCGGGAATCGAGGGTGCGGGTTCGATTCCCGGCTGCGGCGGCCGCTTTTCTGATGGAGGCAAAAAGCAAAAAAGTGCTGACAACATAGTGCAATCACACGGAATCATCATCAGCATCATACCTACTGCAGGACGAAGGCCTCTCGCATGTTGTTCTTCCAACTGTTCATTCTGTCTTGCAATGCGAGTCTGTTGTTCACCTACAAATTTTCTGATTACATCCCTCCATCAAGCTGGCTGTCTTCACCAACTTCTAGTCGCGTCCAATCCTCCCACTTAATCTGAGCTAGGATGTCTTTCACCCGAGTGTTCTTGGATATGAAATACTCATTTCCTGCATCCATAATTGCTTTTGTGGACAGCAGTACAAAGACGGGACAGAGTAAGAAGCACGAACCCTGCACGCTTCTTGATCTGCCATTTTTGTGTGCTGCTTGACATCAGTCAAATCGGCACGAACCAGCCCTTCTTACACTGCTTCCTCAAGCTGGAGAAGCAGCAAATATTTTGCGAGCTGCTTTCAACTTGCGTGGTTGCCACACTTCACACTATTCCCGATTCATGTTACTCATTGTACTTTCATGTTCTGTGGATGTGCTGGCACTCTGCTCCAAAATCAGTAACAGTTGAACAGCAGAACTCGTTGATACATTTGGACTTGATCAACTTTCCTGAGCTCAGTGCAGTAACTGGTATGGTTTGATAAAATCTTTACAGTGTGCAGATTCCTCACATGAACCACAGAACATATGGCTTTAATGAGCAGTTTCATGCTGCAACAACACAAGTCTTACCAACCAACTTTCATACAGCAAGCAGCATGCTAGGTTCTGACAACAAGTCAGCATTAATGTGACCATAATGGGTATGTTTCCACTCACAAACAACAAATATAACTGGGAGGCACTCTAAACCTTTGCAAACAAACAATGCAAACAACAGGCAGAAATGGCAGCAACGAAGACGCAAAGTCGCAAGTCCATCACTACCAGTGTGTGCCTCACTGTGAACAGCAATGTGCTGGAAGCTTTTCAGGGAGAAAAAATTTCAGCACAAGTGGGCTTTTATGTCCAGGCATCTCCCACTCTGCCTTCAAACAATGCAGCAGCAGCCAGCCAGTAAGTGAATCTACACCGTAATGCTGGATGACAGTGTGCTCTAGACAATTTTAGTATTACAGTCGAGTCCACTTATAACGATATCATTTATAACAATATAGCGGATATAGCGATGAACCGCTACGGCACCGTCCGCTTTTGTATGCTTTCTATGGGAAAATAAACCGCTTATTACAATGCTCCAGTGCCGCGATATCGGATATAACGATTGAATTGGGTAACAGCAGGCACCGAAAATGCGAGCTGCCGCCAGCTCTCCACGCCAACCACGCCGACATCATGCGGTGCGATGGGCCTCGTGTCCCGTCCACCCCTCGAGAGGAGGGGAACACTTCTCCTTCCAAACACCCCTCCCGATGCCGCCGCTTTGGGTCCGTTCCCGTGCCTGCTGCTTTGAATTTGACTGGGTGCCTCCTCAACTACCTCAGTTTTTCAGCGGATCAAACGTCAGGGCCGATGTTTTGGAAATGTCTGAGTGCCTCACTGAAGAGGCGATCGTTGTGCGGATACGTGCTGCGGACAGCGGTGGCAGTGACGACTCTGATCACGCGGTTGCACCGCCTACTTGGGTAGCACCTTCGCAGGAGACCCAACGCATGACAGTCTCTAAGAGACTAAGTGAAGCACCTATAGATGCTCTTAAAAAAGATGTGCGCCAGCTTCATGTGCAGCAAACAAAGCTGACCGAGTATGGCTTCTTTTCCACAAATAGGTAGCAGTACAACCTTGCTTGCCTGCAAATTAAATTTTTTGAGCTCTGCTCTGTCTTTTTATTTAGCAACCCGCATATAACAATCATCGGTTATAACGATGGGATTTCTTTCGCACTTGGATATTGTTATAAGTGGACTAGACTGTACTATCATTTTTTAGGGATTTTGTGAGTGGAAACTACAGCGGGGCAATGGGGTGCACCATTTTGCAGGGCCATTCATTAATTTAAGCCATCTGGGATCTGTAACGTGCATCGATATTTTGACACGGAAGTTTTCATTTTTTGTTTCCATAAGAAAGATGGTCTACACAGCCGGGTTTGAACCCTCGTGTTTGGGCTACGCAGCACAACGCCTTAGCCACTGAGCCACCGCGGCTGGTGAATCATTTGAACGTATTAGCATGTGCTGTCTACATCCTAATGACAGCACCAGACAGTGGTACTTAGACCAGTCGAGTGGCTTCCTGGCCTTTGCATGCAGTGGCTCACGACGCCTTCTATGAGACTCAGAAAATGGTGTTTTCAGTGTTTCCGTTTTTCACTTTTGGTGCTCTTCACCGGTAGAATCTTGGTCGTGACTTTCTTCTACACTGCAGGCAACTGCAAGCTTAGCATATGCCAAAAACCAGGGTGGCTACGAAGACAAAATCTGTGGGCCCCTCCCCACATTGCGCTGTCTCACATCTGCCTAGACACCCCCAACCCTTTCCCTTCCAGACAGCCGTCAGCAATGCTAGCCATGCCAAGTCAAACCAATGATGGCTTATTTTTACACAAACATCAAACAACTTGACTCAATTGAAGTTATAGCTGAGCATTGAACACGAAGAGTTGCATGCAACCACTGCATGCGGGGAATACCAAGCTTTCCTTTTGCCAAATTTAAATTCGGTGTTACTTCCATCTTTTCCCCCCAACAAAAGTTAGGTACTTAAAGTGTTAGGTACTGACACAAAGCACTTTGGCTGGTCCACATCTTCATTCAGGTGTTCTAGCTGCATTGACAGGCATTGTCAGTTGTGTTGCAGTGATAAATTAACTTTGAATTAAGGAGTTTGACTTTAGACATTGTCCGTTTAATAGAAGCACTGGAAACTGCATTCACCAAAAAAGCATGGCGCGTCATAAACAACGGTTCTCGTCAGTGGATTTCTGAATTTACAATTAGTGCACCCACCCACGCTCGCGCAGGAGTCTCCAAAATTACTCCCGTCTCGGCAAGCGCCGGATTCAATTAACTCGATTCGTAATTAACAACGGCATTCGCTGTTCGGCGCAGGGAGCTTCGAATAATTAGACAAAACTAATTAAACCATTTAATCGATTGGAACCGAAGTCAAGCAGCGCGCGTCGATCGGCCCAGCAGGCATTTTCTGGAGAGCAAGACCTCGCCCTATCGTTCGCTCTCGACGTGCTGGCTTCCCACAAGCGAAGCTGCGCGGTGCGCAGCAATTCCCACACATAGACAATAATAAACGCCATCCTGTCGCTGATGGAACTACGTGCACCGAGCCAACGCCGCTTGACCAAGCATGCGCGAGCTGCGAAATTTCGTAGCACGTTTCTGTTTGCGACAGGAAAGAAACAACGCAGGAAGCGTTGAATATCAGACAAAGGGCAATCAATTAATTAGACTACAGCCACTGGAGGCGGCACAAAGCTTTTGCTGGAGTGTTTACGGCCGCGGGCGCTCGTCAAACTCGCGCTTGCTCGGCATCGACGACTGCAAGTCTTAAAATAACGCTGCGATGACGCGCCTGTCTCGCTGACCAGATGTCCAACGCGCAAGCCAGGCGCGGCGGAACCATGTCATTATTTATACAAAGGGGTTTTCAACTGCGGTGCCTAGCCACGGCGGTGCAAGCGCGCTTTGCCTGGCACCGACGCTTGCAACGAACTGGACAAAGCAGCGAGCGTCGCGGCATGAGCGGGGGGGACTCGCCTTCATGTGCGATATGAGGTTGGATGTGGCCCGGCGGGACGCGCTGATGGAGGTGTTGCACACTTTGCATATCGCCCTGAAGTTGCCTTCGTAGGGCAGCGGGAACTCGGTGACATAATACTCGAAGATGGGCGGGCGGCCGCCGCACCGGTTCCAGCTGACTAGGGACATGACGCTGCCGCTCCTAGCGCCGGTCGCACACGCCCGACGCCGGCCGACGCTGCAGGGGACGGCTCGGAGATGCGCCGGCAGCCCGCGTCCTCCCGACTGTCATTATTGCGTTAGGTTTAGGCGCAGCAATGAAGAAGCCATCATCAAATTTCCCTTCCGAGACCCCATTGGCTGTTCGCGGGAAAATAGCGTTGCCCAACGCGAACGCCTGACAGGACGCTCGCCTGGAAATAGCTGCTGTTCGGTGGACGCGAATTCGAGTGGGGATTTTGAGAAGTGGACTTCCGCGTTCTCCTGCCCTGGCGCCGTTGGAGCGAGAGTTTCATACAAAAGATGTATGGTTGGAGCACTCCGGCATGTAGCGCAATTCATCCTCTATTCCCTACGCTAAGTGGGAAGTTTCAGAAAGAATAAAGAACGAAAAAAATTAAAAGTACAGTTTTTCAGCTCAGACGTGCGAGCCCGAAAACCGGGTTTTCTGATCGTCTGTTAGCTCATTTTAGGTGCATTTTCTGATCGTCTGCTGCACCATTTGGCTCCATACGTGAATCCCAAACATGCGTTTCACTCTGCAGGTGATTCAGTCGTTCCAACATCAACTTGCGCCGGCTCGTACGTCCAAATCAGCCGCCATTTTCCGATAGGCGAAAATCGTTTTTATTTATTTTTAGAATACACAGGTAAGTACCATCGTTGCTCCCGTATCAAACAAAATAGACCACAAATTGCGACCTTCGTGGCAAGTTTGAGCGCGAACAGAGCGGCGGTTCGCTTAGGAAAAATTTTTAAAGTGTTCCAATTATCGTCGCAACACCCTGTAGAATGCGATCTGGCATTGTTTTCCAGATGCCCTGGCATCGAGCCGTGCAATGATTATCACGTATTTTTTTTGCTTTTTTAAATGCGAATAGTTCTTTTCTACAGAGTTAGACTTTCTTTTTGACAAAACGGATTACTGTGCGAACTGTTGACAGTCAGTCCACCAGCATGGAACTGAATGTCATCGCCCGTACGAGCGTTTTCGATAAAACGACTGGCTTGATCACGCTCAAACTTTCCACGAAGGTTGAAATCTGTCGTATATATATTTTCACGTAATTATTCAAGCAATTATTCTGCCCTTGTTTTTTCACTGTCGAACAAAAACTTTTTTGAAGCACCTTAGCGACTCCAACGATGGTCTGTTTGAGGAAGGGTATATAAGAATGGAGAACCGCTATTGTAACGCGTGTGAAGCAAGGTTACCGTGTTCGTGTATACTTGCCTGCCTGGTAGTGCGTACGTGGGCGTTATGCGGCGCATTATTCGTTGTAGGAACATATGAGGTGTTTTTTTTAAAAAAATGAGCCAGATCCAGAAACCGAAACTAAGTCGGATAAAACTGCAGTGGCAAAAAAAACTTCGCAACTCTCCCCTAAAAAGGGGTGCTAAGAAAATAGTTGGGATAACGCCCTGGAAACGTGTGCGCAGCTTGCAGTTCGGTTCGTAAATGAGCCAGATCCTGCTGTTTCACAGATCAAAATGAGCCAAGTCCATTTGCCCAATGGCAGTTGCTTTTGGCTTGACTGTTCAGACTGTTTCATGGGTGTTTCCGGAAGGTTTTTTTTTTCTTTTTGGAGCTGGTTTATTATGAATTCAGGCGGCAATTGGGAGATAGGCGAAAGATCTGTCTCCAGATGTCAACGACGAAGTGCCAACGACGAAGAGAAGAAAGGAACGAAATGAGACTGAGAGATGTGTTTCATTTCGGCTCACCCGTCCCTACGAGATAACTCTGGTTATATATATATTTTTTTTTACTCCCATGTTTATCATCTCAGTGCTTAACTAAATAGCCGCCTCTTACTAGCCCTGGCAGATCTCCCCACCGTCTGAGAGCACGAACCACTTCATTAAGGTGAAAAAGATATGAGCAGCCTTCTTGTGAAGCGTTTTGGAAAGTCATGGCAAAACAATGGAGAGCTTGCTTACTCCGTGAGTGCCTTCAGGCGTGCCCAAGAAAATTATCTCACGGAAGAATTCGAAAAGAGCTGGTGCCAAGAGGACTCACCTGCTCTCCATGTATGGTTCTACTGTTCTTGAAGCCCTGTTGCACATTTTGATGCCTTTCCGACCAAAACTCCATTACCGGTCATGCTTGAAAGTCAATTGGAATAAAGTTCTCAGAAGAATTCCGCATCAACTTGACTGTTTCAATTCAATATAAGCCAAATCCAAACTTATCATCCTAATATTGCTCAAATTCATGGCGTAATGTTATATTACTTGTGGCCATAAACTTTCCGTAGCTGACGTGTAAAATATAATATAATAGCTTTGGCGGCGTTGCATTTAGATCCAGTAACAAACTCCCGCTTGTTGCTCAAATTCCCGTTAGGGGGATCTGGCTCATTTCGATGATTATTGGAGACCAGGTGCTGATGCTAGGGCACCCGCCAGGTGGGAGGCTTCCTTAGTCCGGGATGCCTTGGGTTATGCTGGCCATCCGTGCCCTCTCCACCAATCGTCGCTGATGTGGAAGGTCGGAGCTGGTCAGCAGGTCTACCCACTGCTCATAAGTAGGGTTGGGGTGCTCATTTCGAAAAAAAAAAAGAAACGCCTCATGTGCTTCTCGCTAATGGAACATCTGTAATTCCGTAAATTTTACTGAACGTCCGAAATACCCGCAATTTCGGATGTCCGAATGGACATACGGAAGTGTTAAATCCAGACGTCCCACGGACGTACGTGGTATGTCCATCGGCACTGAAACGGACATCTAACGGACGTCCGCTAGAACCGGAATGTACGTCCGTTGGACGGCCGACGGTCGTCCGATGGTTGCTTAGACTTTGCTGTGCCCGCATTTCTGTAACTGAAAGCACTTGCACCATCTCTGATTCCTCACCAAATATTCTGAGTTCCATACGCACACCACGGCGTACACGCTTACAGGAGTATGGGGACCGGGCGCACGTTGTAGGGCACCACGGCTGCTTTAAGGTCCCTGTAAAGATCGTTTCCCCGAAGTCCGGTGTCGATCAGGAACCAATCGCCCGGGCTCCGGTTGATTTGGCAGGAGGCTGGCAGGGCGATGGTGTTGAAGTTCTTGGAGGCGGCGGTCGAATTGACGAACTCAAGGCGTTGGGGTTGATTAAATGAAACGAAGGGTTTATATGCAGCTATTTACAGTGGGAAAACTGGGTACATGAGCAATAAAAAGAAAGAACTTCAAACTTCAGCTAGACGCTAGCTCCGAGTGCGCACAAATCACTCGAGCTCCTCAACTTCGTCTAACTCTCCTATTCTCGGAGCGTACACAAACCGCTCGAGAAACAACGGCCGAGACCCTGTCTCGCCGCAAGATCCGTCTAGTTGCCCGGTACGGCGCTGTACCCTTAACCTCTGACGCGATCTTAACTTCGACTAGGGGGCTCCCAAATCCCAACCTAGCTTTAACGGTCGAGACTCCTTGTCCCGCCGGGAACTGCCAGCTCAGCGCTCGGACAAGAACGATTTCCAACGGCCAAGTTCGGTCTTATAAAACCTCGAGATCACCCTCTCTCGGGAACGCCCCTGTAGCGTTCGTACACGCGCAAGGGAGTGCCTAAATTTACATAGACAGCTGTCACTCAGCATGCCACGGAATATTCATTGAGGCGCCGCCACCTTCGGGTCAACGGCACGCCCGCAGACGAGCAGCTTCGAGCGACCCCGCTGGGTGAAAGCGAAAGACGGCGACAGTGCGTCATGCTGACCAGGGCGCGACAACAATAGAGACACGCCGGTAATCCCACCACCTCCGTGCATCGGGCAGACGTTCCTGGAACCAGGCGGCGCTGTTTGCTTTCTCAATGGGGGATTATCCTTGAGGTATGCGGTGGGCCAGACGATCCGTCTCCCTTGCGCGCCGTGACGAATTAGCGGCGGTTGCAGCGCAGTGTCGGCAGTGCTACGTCGCTAGACAGAGCGGCGGGTTCTCACGCGCAGCCCGGGCGCCCGGCCGCTAATCTCATAAGTGGACCTTACAGCCCCTAAGTGATGATTATGATTAGAGGCCCTCCTTTTGTACTTGCTGTCAGCAACCGACTTGCCTGTCGCTTATTAACTCCATGTGTCCGAAGCCTCCTGTGTAATACCTGTATACAGGAGGCCATAGAGTTAATACTACTGCAGGAGGTTATGATGTGATGATGTGTCGTTTCAGCGAACAGCGCCACCTGTGGCAAAACGCTCGTCAGTGGCATGAGGAGCGGTGCAGCCGGTGAGGTTTTCCCCAGAACGGTTTTTTCAGTATCACAAAGGGTTTTTCAGTTCGGAAAACCCCGAGAAAAGGGACAGCCTTTACGAGAAAGAGAGAGGATAGATATTTTTATTTATCGAGCAGAGTCTGATGTGTGGGCCTCGCCCCGTGGAAGGCATGCCTAGTCCGGGATGCCTCGACCACGGTGGAAGAATATACTTTCTTCCACCGTGGCCTTGACTTCGACTGGCCGTCCGTGCTCGGGTCACCAGTTTGAGCTGGATATCCGTGTCTGGGCTGGCCAGGGAAGCCCTCCACTGCTCGAAGGTAGGGCTGGGAAGTCGAGGCAAGTCTGGAGTACGTTGGCACACCCATACATGGTAGAGGGTGCCAGGCTGGGGACAGTAAGCACAGAGGGAAGGTTGTTGGGTGGGGAAGATGAGGTGAAGGCGGGTAGGATGCGGGTAGGTATTCGTCTGGAGCAGCCGCCAGGTTGTAGCTTCTTCTCTGGAAAGGCGCCAATGTGGAGGGTGGGAGGCTGTGGCGAGTTTACTTGTAATGGGAGAGAATCTCTGCGTAACCACTCAGTGGGTGGGGTTGATCTTGAGGGGGTAGACATTGGCCACCGTCGGCAATGGCTCTCGAGCCGTGGCATGAACCGCTTCATTGCCGGAGATGGCGGCGTGTCAAGGAGTCCAGACGATGCGGATATCAGGGGTTGTCGAGCAGTTTTTGAGGATGAGTAGGGCTGATAATGAAATGCAGCCAATCTGGTAGTTTCGGCGGGCTGTATGCGAATCGGTGTGGATAATAACTGGTTCAGGGCGTGAAGTGGCGGCCAGGGCAATGGCTATTTCTTCAGCGACATCGATTGAGGTTGTGGTAGTAGTGGCGGCATTGATGAGGAACGTTACGTGTACGATTTGCGCGAGTTCCAAAGGCAGGCCAGGTACATACTCACTAAGTGCATACCACAGTCTAGCAGGCGAAGTCCAAATGCCCAATGCGCGAACCTATGATGTGAAGCTACAAGCGCAAATTAATTTCTCCGCGTAACCTTCGTAATGCACAAAGCAAATTTTCCATGCCGTGTTATTGCCTGCGTTCAGTTTTGGCGTAGCAAAGAGCATCATTGCAGCTAAATAATCCTGCAAAGCCGGCAAGGATGGCCGATTCAAGAATGCTGCGGCGCTGGCATTCGCCGTAGATAAAGCGCAGGCGTCATGCACGAGTGGAAGTCATTGTTTTGGGGGGAAGTGCGTGGCGCCTGTTCAGATGATTTACCTAGAAAGAAAAAGGCTGCGCTTCAGGTTCGATGCTCCTTCGTTTTATCAGCTTTTGCTGTCCAAATCAGAAGAAACGACTCTTCGTCGCATCCAAACGGATACCTTCGCCCATCCAATGCGCTTACACCGCAGGTTTCACACTCAATTTCTCGCCCAATGCACTTTTAGATGCGAAGCATCTCATGCTCGGGGCTGTTGTCGTTGTCCCTCGTTGTCGTTGTCCGCCGTCCGCCCTCTATTGCGCATGCGCGTCTCTTCAGCCCCGTCAGCGTTTGGGCTGACGTCAGCGCAGTCCACAAGAAATAGTTAGGCGGCGCCCGGTTTCGATCCTGCGACTCTCTGGCCGCAACGGGAGTACGTGGCGCTCTTCCACTGCGCTAGCAAACCGAGACGGAAGCATGTGCTACGAACGCGCCTTATGTCCTCCACTCATTCAAACTACGCCAAGAAGTTCTACTGATACAACCAAGGCACGCGAAGCTGAACGTCAACGGAACGACGAACCTGAAAACTAATGGGAACTTCAGTCGACCCCATGACTGCTTCGCATACTACTCAAGGTTCCCTTACGGGAAGATGGTGTAATTGTTTTTTGTTTGCTCTAAGCCTGGCACACCAGTCCACACTGTATTAGAGTGTGCGCCTAACCCCTACCTCCCACCCTTTCCGTCCCTCCTCCCCCTCATGAGCTGTGGAAGAACCTGATTACCAGCGATCACTGGCCAGCCAGCAGCTTCTGGCATCTAGGGCATCGATCCCCGGTCATCACTTGGGTTCCCAAACTAGGGAAGCACTCTGACTTTATGGCTCATTTAAGTTTCGTACTACCACTTCTACTGTACTTGGTGGCAGTGAAGGAACACGCCAACCCACAGGGCCTCTCTTTCTTTTTTTTTGCGGAGTCCTCGCGTGAAGGCTCATTTGAGATTTTAAATGTGTATTTTTGTTTCGAAGTAATTGCGGGAAAACGCTGGATTAAGGTACACCATTGGGATGTCGCCTGTTCATTTTCATTTCTTTCCATATTCTATTTTTTTTTGTTTTTAGGTAACCGCGTTCGTGTGTTCAATTAGGTGGACATTTGTGATTTTGTAACCTAATGTTGATTTCAGGCTGTATTTTCAGTTTCCTGCGATGTACCTTGGTTCACAGATATCAATACTCGAATTCGACGATTTTTCGTTTTCTTTGGTTACATTTTTGTTCACAGAATTTCAAGAAGTGAACGAGTGCTAATATAATGGAAACTGCTGGCTCTACCGAAACCAGGGAAAAGCTCCATGGCACTAGAATCACTGAGACCCGTCTGTCGCGATTCGGCGAATGATAAAAACTGTGTATTTTACATTAGATAACACACAGAGCACGTCCAGTCGCAGTCATCGTTCGCCATCGTCCTCTTCTACAAAATCTGCGACCACTTCTTTGTCCTCGAAAAAAAAAAAAGGATTCCACAACCTCGCGCGTGACGAAAAAAAAGCAGTGGATTTGTAGGTGTCATCGTTGAACCGGTCCTTGCGCTTGTACTTCCGACAGTGGCTAGGTTTCCTACATGGCCCTGTTCGGGTCTATCCGAGCAAACCGTAGGCTTGCTGACTTTTCCTGCGCCGGTATTTCCAAGTGCGACGATGTGCGAGAAAAGCATTTCTTTTGTAGTCGTCGTTTGCATGCTGTTTCATCGATGTCTGGACGCTGTCCTTTTCGCTACGATGACCCCGATTTCTGCCAGGCACAGGTTTCGCGACGCAAATTTCCGTTCGCGCGTTGGTTCCAAGACCGTTTGAAGGCAATTATTTGGATTTTAGTCAATGTCTTTTTCATGTGTAACCGTCTTTCTCGTTACCCGCACGCCCACCTTATCTCGGTTCAAGCTTTTGTCGATATGGTTGTCAGGTGAACACCGTGCCTGTTTCAAGGAGACGTTATCAGTGATGTCGTCACCTCTGTCGTGGCTGTCGCTTGTTGAGGAATATAGATTGGGCGAGTCATGCTCTTCCGCACGGTTTCTTACTGTCAAGGCGGTACGGAATTAGCTTCGCTGTGGGGCCCCCTTGAGTAGACTGGCTATTTTGAAAATCATCGGGCAGGTCTGAACTAGAAACGCCTAGATTAGGTAAACTCTTAACATTGTTTTGGCGCTGAGTATTCTGTCGTTTCAGGGTAGGCCGGTCCAATGAAGGGCCACTGAATGTTAGGATGTGGACCCTCGTGCGCAAGCATATCTTAGGGTTCCGGTTCTACTTGGGCAGTAGCCGTAGGTGTCGTTCCCGGCAGCAGCGGTCTCGTTCCTACTGTCCTCGATACCAATTATTACGATTCTGCGCGCCGCTACCACGTTCGCGCGTCCTGCAAGTTGCGGAGTGCTCCCGTGCTTTGTGGCTAAGCCTACCACTACGTGCGCCTTCCGCGTTGGCGCCTCGTTGACGGTGACTCAAGCCGTCTGCAGAGACAGCCAACGGTACAAGTTGAAACTTGCCCCGGCAAGGCGGACGCCGCAGCCGAGATCTCCCTTCACCCCTCTCGTACTCAACGAGCACCGCTACTGCCGGCCCCTCACCAATCGGAAAGAGTGTTTGTATGCGTCTGTACTATTTGCGGGCCGTGTGCACAAAGCGCTAGGAGAACTGCTTGACCATTAGCTCATCGGGCATAAATAAGGGGTGCCTCTGAGCGCAGTACTCATTCGTTTTGCAGCAGCGAATCCGTGCTGTCGCCCTGCTCGAGTCTTGTACTATACGTCGCCCTTAAGGGTATTGTTCCTGTATTGCTTCGGCTCATCTCTCGTAATGCAGTAAACCAGTTAAGTTTGCCTTCGGCGTCTTGTCGTCATCACTAAGGCAGCGACTTTTGCTGGCAACTCAACCACCACACTACCTCGGACGGAGCCCGGTTTGGAGACGCCTTCCCGTATGTAACACAGTCTATGCAGTCACGCACCTACTTAAGGCTTTCGTATCGTCCCCAGAAGCGTCACCGTGCTAACTCATGTTCGGTTAGTCGGTAGAAGGGATGTTAAGGTGAGATGGGACTCGTTCATAAGATTACCTCATGGGAACTGCGTCGCTTGCTTCAGTATGGATTGCCATGCTACAGTGTGGTCTCGGGACTCAGCGATGTCAATAAACTCTTTTGTAGCGAAAGCTACACTACGCTACCTCGGGCGCTCTTCACGGGGTGACCAGTTTTGACCTTGAGAGCTAGAGGTCAAACCATGACCCCTTCCGCAAGCGCCCGGCACGGAGCAGCGGCCCGATGGCGGGGAGAGATAGGCGAGGAGGGAACGGAGACCCGTGTCGGCACCTGACAGAGGAAGGCGAGGAGGCCGCTGCCGCAGCGATAAGCGCGCGCACAAAGAAAGGCCACGTGCGGCGCAGAGCCGCGTGCGATGGAGGAAGACGAACATCCAGCTGTTGTCGCTGGTACGGCGGTGAGGCTTAAAAAACGCTCTGAGGCGAAAAAAGATGATGGATAAGCAGTGTATTTATTGCAGACATGCCTGTATATCATTACGAAACCACACCTCGGCCACACCTCGACAATGGGCCTGGCCAGGGCAGTGAAGCTTTCGCTATCGACCAGGGCTAAGCAAAGCTAAACCACAGCAATATTTTTTATCGGGCGCAGTGCGTGCGTCTTGCGCCGTGCGCAATGTGAACGAGCAGCCGACGCGTGAGCGGCATCCACGCAAGGAACGGTTCGTCCTTCCGCCGCCAGGGATTCATATGGGACTTAAAAACCATCGTACTCCACTACGAGAAGTTCTACAGCTTCTTGAAAACATTCCTAAGGGCCTAGTTAGCTTATTTAAAAAAGAATGTCGCTTTTCTACTCGAACAAAGTATAAAACTATATAAAACTCTCGTTTGCCAGAGAGCGAGCGGCATATAGTACAAACTAGCTAAACTAAAAATGTTTTGTTTATTTATTCAAAAATGTTTCTTTATTTAACAAGCATCCTGAAGCTTTCAAAGTGCTCGCCTTTCCTGTCCTTCCTTTATTCATAATATTCAGTGAGAAAGAAAAAAAAAAAACGTCCGAGGACACTCCTAATGTGTTGTGCACGCGAAAGCATGAATATCCAGTTGAACGCCGCCTGGCGTTGTCGAAGGACATCGAAACCATGCCTCTTGAGGCGCTTTGCTTTGGAATCCGCTGTAACGCTTTCGAATGGCTTCGATCTATTTCCTACGCTCTGAACGGCTGCTCGTTTCTGCCGCCGTGTAATGGGTGAGTTGACGACGGTAGTGAATTTCTGATGCTTGTCTGTTCACTCTTTGGTCGGCGTTCTTCTGCTCCCTTCACCTGCGGTGTGCTGGCGCAGACGACCACATGTCGCTACTGCAGAGTTTAAGCTCGTGCTGTGAAGCGCATCCTGCTATGGAACGCTTCACAAGGAGCCATTTTGCTTTTACGGACGGCTGCTTTTTCGCTCAATGGGCCATTTATTGCTTTAAAAATAAAACGGGTGATGTGTAATTTCTTTTTGACAGCGGAGCGGTCTAAGCTTGAGCATGGTCCGGTGGCGAAAACGAAAAAAAAAAAATACAAAGAAAAAAAAACTGCGCCGCTTGTACAGGGTCCTTCGCCGCAGATACAGTATTATAACAGTGAAGCCGACTTTCGTTTCCTGCTTGAGTGTGAGCACAAGGGGCATATGCGTATGCGCCGTGCGCACCCCTTACTATACTATTTTAAAGGTGATAGTCTTTCTTGGGCTACTAAAACGCGAAAGAAATATGCGCAGCTTGCATTAATGGTGCAAGGCTGGAGAAACAGCGAAGTTGGGGGTCGACCTAACTTCTTCTCCCCTGGGATCCGCTGTCAGTAGATAGTTTTAGACATAGCGGCTAGCGTGCCCTAACGCTACGGCGGCGGGTTACCGGGACCCGACTGCGCATGCGTGCGCCACGTGTGGCAAGGAGGTCGCCCGTCAGCGGAACGAATGCGCGGGCTCGGCGAGGCATAGGTGCCCGTTCCCGCGGAGCGAATGCGCACTTGCCCAGTTGGGTCCCGGAACCCGCCGCCGGAGCGTTAGTGCCTCGACCCTTCTGCATTTTACATGGGTAGCGCCAGAGTCGGGGCGACCGGGACCCTCCACGTGCCCACGAGGAGAGTCGCCAACCGACGAATGCAGCAGCCCAGGCAGAGCCGCCACCGTCAGCGGGACTTGCCGGTTGGCGCGGTCCGGCGTCTTAGAGTGCATGCACGCTAAAACTCTCTAGGGTGGGGGACCGACCGGAACGGCCTTGTAAAACCTGGCTAAACTTGGCCTCACCTCAACATTTAGCCTAGCTTAGCAAGAAGATCGCAAAACCTAACAAAACTTGGCAAAGCCTAGCATAACCTAGCAAAACTTAGCAACACCGGAAGAAGCTTATAGGTTGACGCACAGTTCCGCTGTTTCTCCAGCCTTGCTACACTAGTGCACGCTGCGCCATTTTTTTTTTTTCTGGCTGGCCGAAATGTGCAAGTGTACTGAGTTCCGCGTTCGGGGTTCTTTTCTTCGCAGACGAGACCGAGCTCCGGTGGCACGCCAGACACCTGCAGGAGGTCATCGTGAAGCTCAACTCGACGCTGGTGACCCTGCTGCGGCAGCGCGACCGCCAGCTCACCCGCAGGAACCACCACTACGATCTCGTCACGGCCGTCATCCAGGCGGTGTCGCTCAAGAGACGTGAGTGCGGCTCTCTCACTGCATGCTCTAACCATGGTGCACGTCGTCGTCTGCACGCGGCGAGAGCGGCGGGCCTTTCCGCGGGGGTGACGTCAATGTTGCGCCAAGGGTATCACTGGCGGAGCAGAACGTAGCGGTTGTCTGCTCAGAAGACGTCGTCTGCCAACAAGCCATATTTTACGCTCAAGCGTAGGAGGCTCAAACCGTAACAATCTTTTATGCACGTCTGAAGCCTCGGTGAGGCGAGCTAGATTCCGTCCCCCTGTGGGCACAAGGCCGCCTCTGCTGACTGACTGAACAAACGTCATTGAGAAAAAAGTAAGAAGGAAAGGATTGGAGATGGAAAGGAGTGGAATTCATGGGCGGAACCCTAGGTCCAGGGCCCCAGTGGCGAATGTTACTGTCTTCGCTCTCTCCAGCAGGCTGACTTCGTCCTGTGGAGAAGTGCTTGCCAGGGCCGCCTCCAATCTATTCAGTGTGGTAGGGTGCGCTGAGGTGTCGCTGGTGCCTGCTCCCCATATGATTGGGCAGGACTACGTGGCGTGGAAGAGCGCGGCTGTCTCGCCGCATTGCCAGCAGTATTCGTCGAAGTCTCCATGTTGGTGTCGCAGCATCTCGGACCATCTGGATTTGAGTATGCACGTATTGGTCTAGATTTTTCGCAGGTTTTGCGCTTCCGAGGCCGTGAGACCTTTATGTGGACGTGGGAACTGGACCCTCAGCTTCCGGGCTATGCGTAGGGTTTTACCATGAGTTGGCGCTGTGTAAGGACGCGGGGTGGTCCCGTCGGCTGCGTGGTATGTGAGCGCACATGAGTGAGTAGTTCATGTCCCAGGGTCCAGTGCCATCTACTGGTTAGTTTCGAAAACTCCTATTGTTTCTAAAAGAACCCCCAATGTTCGGCATCAGTAGACTAGGGGTAGAACGCGGATTCTGGCGCGAACGGCATCGGTTCGATCTCCAGCAGTGCCAAAATTTTTGCAGGACCCGTGATTATACCGCGAATATTTCGCGAAGCACAGGACAGAAGGTATTTCCCAGGTCTATTTGCGCCTTGGCCGCACTTTGGAAATCAGCATCGAGACATTCAAGTACACTACAAGCAACGTTAAGGTTGGCAAGAAGGTTCTACCCCTTGATACTATACAAGTTTTGTTATACATGCAGGTAACGTCATGGAGGCGATTGGTAATAGTTACATTACCAGTTATAAGAAGCTGTCGTCTTGGCTCTACTAGCAGAAAAACGGAACATTTCTTGACTAATGCTTACGTTATCATAGCAAATTTCCTCATTTGGAAAGTTCTCCTGAATATGATATGTATCATGTTGCTATACTCGGTGACAACTTAAGAACGGCACCGGAAGTTGCCGCTGTGCCTTATCACCGTAGCCGGATGTTTCTCCGCGCGGCGCAAGTAGGGCGTTACTGGGAATTTTTGAACATGGCGTGAGCCGTTCCCGTGATTTTTTGGACTTAATATGCTTATAAACGACTCCAGTGACGACAAGCAAACTGCGTGAGACAAGGCAGACGATATCACGCATTCATAGCAAACCCCTTTCAAAACGCGCGCGCACTGACGTCACGGGTCCGGCGCTTTGGCGGAGTGATACACTACATGAGGTGGTGCCGTTCTTGAGTTCTAACCGAGTATAGCTCTTATGACTCCAAGTGGACATACTCGTAAACTTCGCTTTCTTACTGGCCACCACCCTTCCGGATACTGGATATTGGATAAAAGCTAGACTGGTGTTCTCGGCATTATAGCTATTTTACGATTCCTGGTATTTGTTCAATATCTTTCGTGGGAGACACTGAAAAATTCATCACAATTCTTTACTACGATGAACTTTTCCACCCTAGAAAAATTCCCCAAATGTCAATCCACTCACTCGAGTGGTTGTCAGAGTGAACGGGAGTGGTTTTGAGGTCGTAGTGGCGACATTTCTGTCACGTACGAACTAGAAAGCGCTGCGACAGCGAGCTAACGAGGTTTTCATGACGCGCCTCAAAGAAGACGGACGAAAAAAAAAAAAAAAAAAAAAAGAAGAGCAAAGCTTTATGCACCGGTGCTACCAGGTGTCTGCTCGAAGGGAGAAGTCCCAAATTTGAATTTGAATGCTTCATATAACGCTTTGCTAGCGCTCGCACGTTTTGAGGAAGCAAAAAAAAAAAAAGACATTTTTTTTTCTTTCCTTGGCGCGATCTTTCAAGATGTGAGCAGCGGCCGCCACGTTTTCGGTTTTGTCCGGGGAGTCCATATACCGTTGCACGTTACATCAGGTTCATCGGTAGCAACATTTTTGGCTGCCTTCGTAGAGCGGCGAGAGAGCCTAGAGTCTTTCTAGGAAGCTGCTTTACGTTCTAGGAATCAGCATAGCGGTATACTGAGAAAAAAAAAAAAAAAACCCGGCGTCGGTCGGCGTCTAACAGGAAAATGATGCTAATCTGCGGTATATGCGCCAGCCGTTTAATAGCGCGCGTGTCTCATTGTTAAAACGCAAGGATCGCGTTGCTACGCAACGACTGGGCATGCGCAGAGCAAAGCGAAAAGTGGAAACGCACACCAGTTCTACCGCACCGGCCTCACCCATGCGGCTCAGCAGTCACCAGCGAGCCAGGCCACTCTGCGCAGCTGTAGAATTCTCAGCAAAATAGTCCAAGCAATGTCGGTCCACAGCCAACATACTAACGTAGAATTTCTAAAAAAAAATAGCCACGTATCTGCTCCTTTCGTTGCAAATGTCGACAAAAGTCTTTGTCGACATAAAACGGTAGTCTTTGTCGACATTTGCCAAGGAAATGCCCCCTTTTGCTTTCCCGCTCACCTGTCATTCTGTTCCTCTTCCGTCGCGCTCCTCCCAAGGTAAACGCACTAAAGGTCAATTTAAATTTACCGCGTTCTACTGCTCCAGGCCGGGTGCCTCGATGCCAATGCTGCCGTACGGCGGAGACGTGCGTGAATCGTGGCGCCCTACTTAACGTTTATAGAACCGCGTTTCCCTACTCCACGTGCATTCCAAGCAGAACGTGGAATTGATCTAGTGGAAGCTTTCGTTTATAACTGTTGCCACTTGATTTCTTAGAATGCCACCAGAAGGTATAGTGGCGCGGGCGACAGCAGGTGGCGGAGTGAATTTTTTTCTGCAGTGGATGTAGTATTCCATCGCAAGCCACAAACTGCGATTAGGCTTCTCCACTGCGGGGCGACTACTGTTGGCTACATATAAATGGCAGGCTCAGGAGAAGCAGCAACCGCAGATGCTTCCACCAGAAATCAGAAAGAATGTCTACGTCGCCAACCTCCCAAAGAATATGCACCCAGACCATCATGAGGGGAGGAGAAAAGCCAGAGCAGCGGCCCTCGACAAGCGGTATTAAAAAGACTCCACAGCAGTGTACACTGATGCCGCCCCATACCAGCGTTACCGAGGAGCAGCGGTTGCAGTGGTCACCTCAAGGATCAACCACTCACCAGTCTCACAATCAAGACCGGTTTCATACAGGAAGCGGAAGAAGTGGCGATTGGCTTAATGATAAGGGAAAGCACCGCGATTACGGTAATCGCCGATTGTCAAGCGGCATGCAGAAGCTACGCGGCGGGAGCAGTTTCTTCAACAGCACTGCGCCTCCTGAGCAAAACCCCTCCCTCTCGCACGGTCAGAATCGTCTGGACCCCTGCCCACTCCAATCTCCCGGGCAACGACACAGCCCATGCATTGGCCCGCGCTCTCACCAACCGGGCCCCAGAGGAGGAGCAGAGTCCAACGCCGATTGAGACGTTCCAGGAAATAACCGAATATTATAGATTAGGTAGAAGGACCTTTCCCCCCGCCCAACGCAGTTTGTCTAAAATGCAGGAAAACACATTAAGACGAATTCAAACAAACACGTTCCCAAATCCAGTACGATTAAATCATCTATTCCCCACACAATACTCCCCGGAGTGTGCTTTTTGCGGCAATTCAGGCACCCTCTACCACATCGTCTGGGAGTGCGACCGAAACCCCGACCTTTCCCTCATTCCCAACCCTTCCCGTGAGCAGTGGGAGAGCATGTTGTCCAGCTCGAGCCTCGACGACCAGATGATCTTGGTTGACCGAGCGGACAGAGCCAGGACAGCCCATGAACTTCCGGACTAGGAAGCCACCCCACAATTTATCTTTGCTCATTAAAGTTTCTTCTCTCTCTCTCTCTCTCCATTTTGCAAAAATCAAGCATCTATGAATTGTTTTATAAAGGAACACTGTAAATATCACTGATGTGTTGATTTTCTGTCTCCTGCTTGCGTAATGTCTTGTTCTTGTTCAACAATGTTGACAAGTATATATATATATGAACATTGACACCGGACCTAGACGTTTAGGTTTGGCTGTGAGTATGTAAGACTATTGCGCAGGTTTTTTTTCCACTTTGGCTGGGTGGCTGAAGACAGACATACAGGCAGAACAAAATTTCTCGGTTTAAGTAGCCCAAGAAAGACTATAGTCTTTAATACCACGCACCAATTTCAGAAAGCTCGGAAATAAGGCCCGCAGGAAAACTCGAAAATACTATACTGTCGGCGCAAAACTTGGATAAGCAATCAGCGGCGTTCGATTGAACATGAATGTTTTCGCATTCACAACTATAGGATGTGCTTGGTTGTCTTCTGATTTTTGTGAATACTTGAATGCTTTGTTATCGTATAACTTTTTGGCGCGTTTCAATTTATTTCTGAGAGACGGGGCGCCTGGTGAGCGGGAGAGGAAGGCCGTGATAGTGGGAGGACGTGATAGTACTTTGTAATGGAGACCGAAGGGAATAATATGGAACATTACGAACGTTACGGAACGTTACGTTGGCTAGTTGCTTCCGTTGCAACAGTTTGACGGAAAAGATTTCTCTCGAAAAATGTGTTGAGCGCAGTTGTTGAGTCGAGATGTATTTTATTGCGATGATGCCTCCAATCAACTCAAAATCCAAGCAAGCCACAACCGAAGTAGGAACGGTCTGTCGAGTAACCGCTCCTGAAGCACCATACCGGTGAATTAATGCACCACCTTTTTTTGCCGCCTATTATGTTCTGGTGGCGTCATCACAGACGCCTTACACTTGAACGCATTGGTGGCTTGGCTGTTCATAACTGTCTCTGTTGCCATCTATGGCAGGGTGCTAATGTTCACGTTGTTCGAATTCGACGAAAGACACTGGTGACGAGCGCTTAATGTATTAATCACCCAGATAGTGACGATTCGAGCAACCGCGATGTATGAATTGGCACTGCTGCTCCGGAGGCAAACGCAGGATGTTTACATGGCCTGTGTTTATATTGTCACGTCACAAAGCCGAGTCCAGGTGGAAGGGGGGGGGGGGGTTAATGATGGAAGAGCGGCGATCAGAACAGCCAGCAGCCGCAGGCCAGAAGAGAGAAGAAGAACACAGAGCAACCAGGCCGATCCCCTCGCTCATAAAGCCGTGCAGCCGCTTGGCGGCGGCAGCAGCTTGCTAAAAACGTGAGCCCCCGTATACCATGTCATCGTGGCAATATGATGACGACGACGATGATGATGACGACGACGACGACGACGCGGACGACGATGATGATGATGATGATGTTTTTGGCTCATACCCACAAGAGGGATTGCCCGAGGTTACATGGTGTGTTCCTTCGAATTGTTGTTAACTTTATTAGAAAGGCAGGTCAAAGGCCAGGGGGGGGAGGAAGGGAATGGGGAGGACGGAGCGCAGTCCTTATGACGTCGTCTTCAAGGGATATTTTCAGAAGTCGTGCAGACCACTGCTAAACTGTCCGTACTAGGCCGCTTTTGGTGGCATAAATGATGGTTTCGAAGAATGTGTTGTGTGAGAGGGATGTTGGGTCGATGTAAGTTGAGGTGTCGGGGTGAGGGGGAGTGAATGTACGAAAGCGGGGAAACTTGGGGCAGCGCCAGATGAGGTGGTGGAGATCGGCTGCGATGGAGTGGTGGCAGTAGGGACATCGGGGTGCGTGTTGTGGATAATACCATCGTCGAATTGCCTTTTTCTTTTCTATTCGTCTTGCTTTTCTATGTGTATTCATTTTCTTGTTGTCACTTTGCGTCTGTATTACTCGCCGCAGCGGCTCAGTGGCTAAGGCCTTGTGCTGCTGAGCACGAGGACGCGGGTGCGATTCACCGGCCGCGTCGGCTGCTTTTCTGATGGAGACGAAAAGCAAAAACGCCCGTGTGTGCGAGATTTCGGCACACGTTAAAGATCCCCAGGTGGTCAAAATTAATCCGGAGCACGGCGCGTCTCATCGCCTGCGTTGCGTCGGCGCGTTAAATCGATCTCGCCTTGGCCAATCCCTTTGAGCGGGTGTGCGCCATTTCTCGTGCACAGCGAGCATGGGCCCTAACCAGCCAAGGAAAACAGCAGCGCCTCCTCCTTAGGTGTTGCTCTTCCGGCACACATCCTTAACTCCCAGTTCCATCCCACAGCCGTCGTCGTGAAATCAGCACGGGATGAAGATCGATAGTGGGTGCCTCCGCTGCAAGACCAGACGTATACGAGGCCCTGAATTGCATCAAGGCCCCTGCTAAGGGCGGCGGGAGAAAGTAATCTCGTTCGTAGAGCTCATTTTCATTTTGATGTTAGTGGCTGTCGTTTTGCCTCATTCATCCTTGGCTGTAGATTTCCAAGCCGTCGCTGTAGGCAACGGCTGTAAAGCGACTTTCAAAACGCCAACTTTTAGGGCGCACTTCGGCTGTACGTACCGCGCTTGGAACGGTCCTGGACGAAACGCAGGTGACGAGTTCCCACGTATTTTTCGAGGACTACACGGGCAAATTGAAATCCAAAGTCAGGGTGAACGAAACAGAGGAGCCAAGTTGACGGAAATTTCCCCCCTACCATATTGTCGTCAACCAGGTCCTCCGCGATCAGTTTACAGGAGCGTGGCCGATTAAACTGAAGTCATGCAGGCTCACCGATCAGGTTACAGAGTACCGACCTCTGAAACAAAGTCTTCACGCGATTCTGGGGGGCTTTTTAACCTTCAACCCGCAGTGTATACCGATCGGCTGCAAAACCACGAGCAAGAAAACAGAGGACTTAGGTTCAGCGGCGTATCCGATTAACTGTTCCAGTGTCAGGACGAACAGGCGGAGGGAAACTGGAAACAGGGGCAGGCTTAACGAGGTATTTATCCTAAAGACAGCGCACACGCATTCACAAAAAACACAACAAACAAATAACGAACTTCCAGACTCTAAACTAGATTAACTACGATGACATGTAACACTTCTCCCCTAAAAAATCTACAATGTCCTAGGACGAGAGTCCAGTAGTTACAAAGCCTACCTAATACGTGGGCGGTGACGTGTGGGAGGCTTGTGGACACAATCTACCGTGGTAGTTGGGAACCACAGGAAGCAGGGCTCGGACTTCGGAGCGTTGCCGTTGTGGGGGCCGTTGTAGCAAATGACGACGGTTCGATACCGTGGCCCGAAGTCACTCGCCCGTCGCCGCTGGGGCCGCCAAGGCGTGGGTTAGCGGTGCGTCGGGGAGACTGGTGCCGATGCGTCGTCGGACCGCTCCCACCCAGGCTCGTGTAGCGACGTCGGTGACTTGGCCGCGTCACGCCTGGCTTGGCCGTTACAAAACCTTGCAACTTCGTGCCGCTCTTCCCTGGTTGGTTGGTTGGCCGGTTACCTACCCACGCGGGGTATTGGCCAAGAAGCTTTGTACCTAGCCAGTATGTGAGATATATTGTTTCATCTGTTGATCTCTTACCTCCATCCTCTTCCTCGTCTTTCTTTACTTGGGCGTCGTTGCGGAAATTGTACTCAACTCATGTTTCTGTTCCAGTGTCAGAAAAAAAAAAAAACAAAGACCGGCGTAGAACGAGTTCACTCACATCTTCGGACCCCGGCGTCATCCCCTGTCGGGCTACAAAACTATAACTAATAAAACGCAAGAGCCAGGTTCACATGAATCTTATGGAGATTTCTGTGACACCGTGAAAAAAAAAAATTGCCGCCTCTTTCTAGAGAAAGTCGAGGGAAGCTCGAAAGCTTTCTCTCACCGAAACTGCCTCAAAAGTGCGTCAAAACCTTCGCTAAAAGTGCGTCCAATCGATCGTCAAACCTTCAAAGTCCCGCAATCGCAAACGATGAACGAACCCATGCGACGATTCGTCGCGCACCAAGTAAACGCGTACGTGGCAATTATGAGATAACGGTATACTGTTGTTGTGCTTCTTCGTCGTGATCGATGCTTGTATATTGTCTCATCTAGAACCGTTCCTCTTTCGCGATTTTCAAGTAACAGTTTCACGCAATGGAAGCCCGGTTCCACGCACTCGCCGTGTGTCCAGTGATCTTATCAGAGGTTTTCGGTCGACCAACCGGTCTATGCAGAAATGCGTTAGTTTTATGACAGGACGTTATCAGTTCTAATGAGAAAGCTTTCGCTTGAATAGCCTGGTGTAGTATGAAACGGTAACGAACGAAACAGGGGAGCGAAGTTCACTTTCATCGTCCGATTTCGATCTCATGCTGAACATCCGGTCGCGTCTCGAAAGCGTGACCATTGAAATGGTGGGGCCAAGTTCGCCTACTACTCCTAAAGTCTGCTTTGGCGTCATCAACACTCTCCGGTTTAGCGGCGAAACCCATCACAAAAATAACAGAGGAACCAAGTGTATCCACATCTAAGGATCCAGAGGCGTCGTTCAGAAAGGCCGCAGTGGCTACAGAATTGTGACACAAAAAACAGAGAAGCCAAGTGCACTTGCACCTTGGCACTCTAACCTCACCCAGAAGCGCAGATCGGACCACAACATCGTGACCGACGGAATGGAGGCCCAAAGTTCACCTGCATCTCCGCACGACTTTCCATGTGCCATCCAGAGTCGCCATACGTGCTACAGAACCGTGACGGACGGAACAAAGGAGCCAACGTTACTTGCATCACCGGACGTGGACAACGTCTTGATTAGGACTAGCTGGTCTGGCTACAAAATAATCACAAAGAAAATGAAGGAAGTTCACTCTAACGCGTAAGACTTGAAGTTAGCGAAGCTGTACGAAACCTTCACGACAATCAGGAAGGTTTAAGCCAACTATTGCAACCGATTTGCTTCTTTTGCGCTGCCGCAACAATCATTGTTGCTTAAGGGTGAGCTTTCAATTTTTTGGAAATAATGATCATTGGACATCACCTTGGAGGGGCGTACGCTATGACGTGTCTGTCGTGTTCTGAGCAAGTGTTGCCACGATTACGGCAAACGCTGGTTTTTTTTTTTGTGTGTGCGTGTGGGGGGGGATCTTCGCCAATCTCCCTCAGTGGGTATGCTAGGCTTGACAAACATGCGCCGCGGACGCTGGGCGGTCGTCGCGAGGCATGCACACACGAGCGCTAAGCATTTTCTTGGTATTTTTAACTGCAGACAGGAGAAATTACAATTTGCTAAAGAGCTTCGCTGTTAAAACGAAAGCACGCGTCTCCGGGATGAAGGCCTGCTTCTGTTGCCTAGCAGTTACGGTACCATCATCATCACCAGCCTATCTACTACGCCCACTGCAGGGCAAAGGCGTCTCCCATTAATGCGCCCATAAATCAATTTACATCACCAACGTAATTACGTTTGCCATCTACTTCTGCTATATTCAAAACTGTGCTTAAGCGCGAATGCATCCTACGGAGTGTCCGACATTGCGGCTACGAGCCGTCAGAAAAGTTCCTCGAATTTGTTGAAGGTTATGCGCAGGGGACGCTGGGTGGTCGTCGGAGGCACGCACGCACGACCGATAGGCATTTTCTTGGTTTTGTGACCGCCGGGCGGTCGCCGCAATGCCCGCGCTCAGGTGCGCACGCTCGGTAATTTCTTGCTATTTTCAACTGCGGACACGAAAAATTACGATTTGCTAAACAGCTTCGCTGTTAAAATTCAAAAGAGCCAGGATCAGTTGTATCTTCGGACTGGGACATCAACCAGTATTTCCTAGTTACAAAATCGTGACCAATAAAGCACAGGAGTCAAGTTGATTTGAATTTCCAGAAGACATCCCTGGCCTCAGCCAGCATTGCCAGTCGAGCGACAAAACGATGACCTGTGAAAGAAAGGGGGCAAGTTCACTTGCACTTCTGGAGGTCTTCTTCGCTGCCGATGAGAATCGCCGAACAGGCTAAACACTGTTAATAATGAAGCAGGAATGCGAAGTTCAGTTACGTATGCAAATGATTCAGTCGTCAGCAAGAATCGGCGATCGGGCTACAAAGCCGGGACCAACAAAATAGTGGAGCCAAATTAAGTTAAATTGCTGAAGGACTCCTTCCTGGGGTGAGGCAGAATCGCTTGTGCGGTTGCAAAACTTCAATGAACTGAACGCATGAGACTAACAGTCATAGTTCTGACAAAATAACGAATGCTTTTTTTTTTTTTCACAGGACTGGAGCATGTGCTGGCAATTGTAATAGCGATTAGTGGCCTGGTATTCTGGAGGTCTTGGGTTCGGATCTCACCTGGCGGGCATTTTTTCTCCACTTTCTTTCTTTCCAAATTCTTTATCTGTTTCAATGACCTACCACATCCTCCCCTTTGCTTTCCGAGGTTTTCTTGACTGCCAACTCTTATTTATGTCTTATTTTCAACGAGCCCCTCATTTCCCATATAATGTTTCTTGTCGCTAGGGTTCATGCTGAATATAAGGGTACAATTCTTGCTTAATAAAGCGCATACGTGGAAATAACGGCTTCAACCGTGTTTTATTAGAAGAGAGATTTATTATGCATGTTGACCCGCCGCGGTGGCTCAGTGGCTAAGGCGTTGCGCTGCTGAGCACGAGGTCGCGGTTTTCGATTCCCGGCCGCGGCGGCCGCTTTTCTGATGGAGGCGAAAAGCAAAAAACGCCCGTGTGTACGAGATTTAGGGCGCACGTTAAAGATCCCCAGGTGGTCAAAATTAATCCGGAGCCCTCCACTACGGCGCGCCTCATCACCTGCGTTGCGTCGGCGCGTTAACCCCCACAATCAATCAATCATTATGCATGTTAGTCTAAGGACATGTTTCGTTCGCACGATCCGACACATAACGCACTTGTAACAATGAAGTTTAATCGATTGCTGAAATTAGACATCGGGTCGCCATGAAAGGATAAAAATTACGGGGCACCTTATGAGGTTAGAATGCGTCGGCATGATTTCTGGCCGAGTTGTGAAAGAAAACGTAGGGGTCGGTACCTTGACGTCGGCGCGTCGCGGGCGATGAGAATGCTTTTGACGGCTGCCGTTATTGTCCTTGCCCAATCCCACCCAGTGGGTATGTGAGTGAGAGTTGCGTCATGGCATGTTGACGTCGCAGTCAAACGGGAAATGGTGAATTGGTCGTGAGCTCATTCGGACGGCAGCTGTCATCATGACTGGCCGAGGCCACCTGAGTGGGAATGTTGTTAAGACTACGTTCAACCGTAAGGTTGCGTGACCTTAACGTTGAGCCCAACGATGAGCCGAGAAACGACAAACTAGTTGTACGTAAATCTGCGTGTAGCGGTTGACGACAAGACCGCAAAACATAACGTTAGGATTGACGTCGGGACGTCGCATACCCAATTGGGACGTCAGGCCACCGCCTGCCCCCGTTTCCAGTCAAGTGGGAATTTTGACGAGAAATTTATGGCTACAGGCAGCCAATGGGAATTTCACTCGCAGTTTTCTGGCTGCATGCAGCCAATGGGAATTATCATGAGAGGTTCTGGCCAAGAAGATTTGGGGATGACCACTTTTTCGTCCACTGATCCAAGTAATACAAAAGTAATGCTCACGCATTAAAAAAAAGACAGAATCTATCGCCGATGACTGTCTACACAATGCGAAGCGTTCTTCAACTTGGGAGAGTTAGGCTATGTCAGACTACCGACGCAAAAGCCATATCGCGATCTACGGGCGTAAAAAAACGGCGTGTCACGCAGTTCGGTGGGACTGAGACGTGAAATGACGTCATTCTTTAAAGTTATTACGACCGTTGCGGCAATAGTCTGAACCCGGTCTTAGTCGTCATTACCTCGCAGGCATTCACAGATAAGTACCCCCGTTCGCTTACAGAAATTAAATCCCGAAGAGAGAGGTGTCGCAGGGTGGTAGTGCGCACTTTAGGCTTTCGCCAGCCACTCATGCCTTCAACACGCAAGTGTGTTCCAAGGTGACGTATATTTGGTTCACCGCCACGCCACCGATCGTGCTGGGGTGCACCCTTTACAGGTAAGCGGCACTTGTGCTAGGAGGCCAGACGTGGCTAGCCACGTACAGGTGTTTAGAGCCGGGACTAGGGTTAGCTCCTTAACTCTTGGTTTAAACATTGACACTTATTCCAGGCTTCTGCTCTACGTATATGTGCTCGAGGATTAGCTGTCTTTTCGTCTTCGCGAAGAACGTCGGTTTCTACTAAGAGCGCGGCTTCTTCCACTACCCGTGGGCCTTCAGCGGGAGGCACACGATGGTGGAGCTGTTTTGAGCCTTTGTCGTCCTCTAGCCACCTCACGTCATCCGACTGAAGGTATACAATCCTGTTTTTTCGGCTCCTGTTTAGTAATCGCCGAGACCCCGGTCAGCTGCCGTATTTCCACTGCAGTTACTCCGTTTAAGTGCACAGCACTTTAGGGGCCCGGCTTGTCATCGCAGCTTGTCTGCGGTCACGTTATCTGGCCATTGCAGTCCAGCGGCGTCACGCACCCAAACAGAGGCTTCGAAAAGATACCCGCTGATGAAAAGAGAATTTATTAAGGGCATGCGCAGAGCACTTTAGGGTCCCGCCTTCTCGTCGGAGCTCGTTCGCTGTCACGATGTCTAGCCACCACCGCAATAAGGCGAAGTAGTGACATAACGGACCCAAACAGATCCCACGGCGTAACGGCGTAACACAGAAGCTTCGAAAAACAAGCGGTTTATGTAGTCATAACTATTCGAAACTTTTGAACCGCTGGCAGTTGTCATACATCTCCCCATTATTTAGCGGAAAAAAAATGCAGGTAAATTTGAGGCAAAATCTGTGTAATTAACCGGCAGCTCCCGCGTCCACTTAGTTAGGAATGCTCGTTGGGTTGGTTTTTACGGTATAGTAAGGGAAAAGAGTGGTCGCGGAACACACGCGTTCAAAACTGCGCAGTAAGGCTCCGGCACGTGTGAAATGACAGCAAGCACAAAAAAGAACAGAACTCCCGCTCGTGCTGTTCCAGGCAGAGAGTGCGGTAGCACTTCAATGGCGGGAAATTTGAATTACGTTGGACAAACCTCTGTTCAATTAATAAGCAGAGGAGTGAGACAGGGAGGCGAAAAGCGTGATGGGTGGTAGCAGTGAGCGGATAGCGGCGCCACAGTCCCTGTGGCGAGTCACTGTTCTGCACTTCCGACAGTTTTCACGCTCAGTGGAGCTGCTTTAATTCTCATAATCTACATCAGGGTGCAGTGACTAGTGCTGACAGCGCCGCCCTAAAAACATGAAGTTATCCAATTGTTTTCCATGTAACCTCGTCATTCGACACACTGCACAAGACATGGAAAGAGAATTTATTACAAACCACGTATATACAGGGCGCAGCGACTAGTCGTAACAGCGCTGCCCCAAAAACGAAAAAAAAAAACAACAACCAGTTTTCAAGTACTCCGGTCATTGAAACTCTGCACAACAAATGTCTGTGGTTGTGAAACAAACTACTGCAAAATCAATCCACCGAATGTTCACAGGTGTTCACAGAAAGAGTTCAGAAACTAACTGAAACTCAATACGGTACAATCGTTCTGCTCAGGATGTTGTTCCTGACCACTATGAAGCGCGTGGACCAGCGTAACAGAAATGCTTCTTCGCCTAGAGCTGCCAACTCATTTTCAAAAAGACGCAGAAGGGCAGACCATAAAAATGCCGCTCGATTCATCCTTCAGGTCAAACGTTGATTGATTGTAGGGTTTTACGCACCGACTCAACGCAGGCGATGAGGCGCGCCGTAGTGGAGGGCTCCGGATTAATTTTGACCACCTGGGGATCTTTAATGTGCGCCGAAATCTCGTACACACGGGCGTTTTTGCTTTTCGCCTCCATCAGGAATCGAGCCAGCGACCTCTTGCTCAGCAGCGCAACGCCTTAGCCACTGAGACACCGCTGCGGGCGAGGCCAAATGTTAAGAGGATACTTGAACAATGGGTTTATATAAGCAGAGCCGTTAGAAACTTCTAGAACCGCTGGCACTTGTCACATATGTCTCCCTTATTTACCGCAAAGAAGACTGCAGGTACATTTCAGGGAAAATAAATGTAATTAACTGGCAGTCCCTGCATCCATTTAGTTAGGAATGCTCAATGGGTTGGTTTTTAAGCGCAAAAAAGTGGCCGCCGAGGAAAACACGATGCATTCAAAATGACGCAGAAAGGCTCCGGCACGTGCGAGATGAAAGCAAGCACAGGAAGAACAGAACTCCCGTTCGTGCTGTTCCAGGCAGAACAAGCAACAAAAGATAAAGAAAAGGATGCGAGCTGCCCCAGCGGAAGGCGCGCGAGCACTCAAAAGGCGGGAAAATTGAATCGCGTTTGACAAAACCCTGTTCAATTTATCAGGAGAAGAGTGAGACAGAGAAGAAAGAGCGTGAGTGGTGGTAGCAAGGAGGGGAGAAGGACGCCACTGCCCAGGTGACGAACCACAGCTCTGCACTTCCGACAGCTTCCACGTTGAATGGAACTTCTTTACTTTTTGTCTTTGTAGATCGTGCAGGTACGAATATTCTTTTTTTTTTCACGTCGTTACACCTGAAATTCTAGCATGGTAGGAGACTTTGACTTCGCGCTTTCGGAAAAAAAAGAGCAATTTTATCGATGGAAGTTTGGCGAAATATTTTCATGTCGAAGGCTTTTTAGAATGATGATTCTAAAGGATTCAGTGTAACTTTCTCGAGTTGAGAATGAGCAGGCATGGCTGGGAAACGCTTAGCTGCTGTTATCTGAACTTTAATTTTGTTGCGTTTGACGTTACAGTCGCGTCGACATCGTATTTGTTCATAACTCAACAACGGCCAATGTTGTAGCGTTTCCCGTAAACTGGGCTTCCTCAAGTAAAAAAAAAAAAAAAAGACAAACACAGTCGAATTCGAACACATCTTTTAAAGGAAAACCGTGGAAAGCGCAAAATAGAGGGAGAACTGGGGCTAATCCCTACCCTGCTTTTCGGAGCGTCCATGCCACGTGGCGTGTGGGCGTAATGGAAAGTAACGGTTTCCACGTGCCCGGGAGAAGCGACTCGTCGGCGAGCTGGGGCTTTTCCCGCGCAAAGTGAAATTGACTGTGTCGGAAGTCGAACTTATTTTCCCGATTCGGCCTCGCTCTGTCTATTGTCTGGATTCAATATAGCGAAGCGTCCCGAAGAAGTTCCTTTCCTTTGTTTTCGTCATTGTTAAAGCCAACGAATTGGGAATGAAAAATAGAGGAAAAAGGCGAGGATTAGGCTGTGCGTTACAACTTTTTTCGTTTGCCATTGGGAGCTTTTGTAATACGAGGGGCGGGCGGGTTTAAAATACGCTTCTTCGGGTTCGTCGCGCGAAATATTTGCGAAGATCGCGCAGCAGCCGCAGTAGCTTCGCTTGTAACCCGCAAAGCTCTGTGGCTCAGGAGCTGAGGTGTTGTGCTTGGGAAATTCAGGATGCGGTTCGATGCTGGCCACGGCGGGCGAAACGAAAACACCTCTGTGCCGGTATTGAAGTGCACGTTAAACAATACCCAGGGTGGTTTATATTTGTAGATCTACACTGGGGCACGTCTCACAGCCCAGGTGTAGCTCAGTGCGAAAACCCGAATTTGAAATTGCAGCTTCGCTTGAGGTACCGTATCATATTCTACTTGAAGAACTGTTGCGCGGTCTGTGTCGGTGTTCAGTATGAACTAGCGTCGTTATAAAGTACCAGCCTGTTGAGGCCTGCTAGAGAAATAGTTCATTTTTTATTTGGCATCTTTTCTGGCATAAAAGTTGGGAGCTACGAGTTAAGTATGGGTGCCTCTGTTGTCCATCTGCGTTTGCGCCGTCGGTCAAGCATCGTAACGCGGCTCGACCACTGCCAATATTTTATTTCTTATTTTTATTTTATTTATTTCAGTACCCACAGCGCTGCGTGGCATTGCAATTCGGGGACAAAGAAATGCACAATAATCAATACAAGTCATTTCACAATAAGTGCATAGTCATAAACTGAAACAATGTACACAACTTGAGAGCACAACCTGAATGTTTCAACAAGAAATGTTATAACAAGGACGAAAATGCATCGTTAGACATAACTGTGACATTATTATGAGGTAGCCGATTCCATTTCCGTATGGTCCTGGGAAAAAAAGACTTTCTAAGGACATCTGTATTACATTTCATTTCTCTTACCTTATTCACATGATCCAGACACAAATAGGCATAATCAGGCCTAAATGTATATTTATCTCGCTCTGTAGTTACTGTAATACTGTTACTGAAATATATTAAAACTTGTAGTTACCTTTATCACGTAGCCGAAAAAAAAAAAACAATATTCGCCCTTCATCTTTCAGAATCATGCCTCTTAGTTTAGAACGACTCTTCTCCGAATAAAAAAATTATAATTTTAATGTGTCACCAGAAATAATGCGACGAGCACGCATGTTACCAGAAATGCTGCGACGCCTTTGCATTCATTGACAGCAGCGGCGGCAAGCGATGGCGAGAAGCTCTCGTTTCGTTTATTCACTTGAAACACATTGTAATCAAATATCAGCAAACAAACTTTCAGCTGATCTATAAAATATATATAACCAGCGAACACCGTCCGTTAATTAGATATCCGCATGTATCCGAGTAGACATTGTTTATTTACGGATCCCTCGCAAAGGCGCCAAGTGTTGTGAGCGAGGGGATTTTCGTTGGTACCATCGCAGGCTCGCCTTATGCCGGATTTTCGCCTTAATGAACTTGCAGACCAAATACAAGTTTGTTTTATTCGAAAGATTTCGTGTTTTATATAGCCCTCAGCGGTTGTTCGGCAGTAAATGATTGCGTATTCACTGAGAAATTAATAAATTCAGGTTAAAATTTTTATTCTCCCACCAAATCATATGTTTTCCGTGACTTCAGCAATGAAGTCATAGATGCACGTATTCAAATGAACTTCCACTGCGTCATTCGGCTCTGCAGCCTTGCTTTCTGTCAGTCGTCCCAGATGGCGCTACCATACTCATCCACGGACCGCTGTTCGCCGTTGCTTTGTTTTTTGACCGTATTTACACCTGGCTTGTTTTTGTTGCAATAGAAAGTAATCGTTTCGTAAAACATGGGGTATGCTCGACAAACAGGGTCACATAAGACAACGTCACATACCCCAATCGGCCAATGTCGTGTAAGACAACACCAAAGCGGCGTACTGCTGTGCAGCTACAACAAGCATTGTGCGCCCAGTACCAACAGCAGCGTGCGTCGGTACGTGTACGTGTATGTTTACGTGTACTTTTGCAACTTCCACTGTTTACCCCACTATTACTGCTGCTATAAAAAGAATGTGCCCTTAATTTAAGCGCAGATAGCTCGTTCGGCAAGCTTATGAGCCCTGCCTAATGTGCGTTTTGCTTTTTCCGGCCTCAGTCAATCGCACAGCTGCGTACAGTGAAAGCTCGTTAATTCGACACCCGTTAATTCAAAAATTCGGATAATTCGGACGGCTCTATTGGTCCCGGCTAAAGCGCATGTTAGTCTATGGGACCAAACCTTCATTAATTCGTCAGAATTCGGCCCCGCACCGCTTAATTCGGACAAATGCTAATGGCTGCCGCTAGACAAAAGTGTGGTAAATTAGCAGCGCTGGCACCACTGGAGTGAAACCAAAACCTGACAGGCATGAAGAAATTATTAATGATGTCACGGGCGCCCAGGAAGACCACGATTCTGACGAAGAGTCATGCGAGGAGGTGCAGCCTCGACCTCATCGCACCTCACGAGAAGTCTCGGAGGCGCTTTTGATATTGGAGGACGTTTGCCAGAGCAGTCCCGACAGGTTGCGTGCTGTTGGCCAGTTGGAAGAGTTAAGAAAAATTGTAATTTCAGCCGGAATCTGCGCGAAAAAGCAGACGACTATTACAAAATACTTCAGCAAATAAAGGTATGCTTCTCCAACGTGATTTTAATGTTGTTTTTCCTGTTCATTCATTAATTCGGCATTCGGATAATTCGGATATTTTTCCCTCTGCCGTGAGATCCGAATTAATGAGCTTTTACTGTATATGACATCATAGGTTCTGTTTCGGGGGATGAGCTAGTAGGTCGCATGGCCACTTCCGTTTTTCCTAATTATGTAGCTTATTTGAGCAAAGTGTGCGTTAGAAGTGGTGTCAGTATGATTCTAACGAGGCAATCTTTCGAATGAACCAAAGGTGTTTTATCTGCATGGCCCCTTTAAGTACTCATATATGAGGAGCATGGACTCACGGTTGAGACGGAGGACCAGACAGCTGACCAAGCGGTACGGAAAGTCGGCAGGGCAAAGTGGGGTACACACTATAAGATATGCGGACACATGCAGTCTGTACTACCGCTACAGTTTTAGGACGTTTTCTCTTCGCAGGGGCGCTTGCATTGTTCGGTCATCGCAAATTTTATGCTCTGCCTAGTGAAACTAGAACACCCGCAAGAATTTCACCCGCGATGATTATTACTTCTGCCCCGGTATTTGTTTCCACGTGAGGTTCAGCGTCATCTGTAGGCACAGTTAGCTTCAGTTTTGTTCGCTTTTATATGCGGCACATGTTTAAAAAAATACAGCTGAGGCAACATTTGTACCATTCTTGCTGCACTCGGCAACTTCTTCCGGGCGGAATGTTCTGGCACAGCAAGTTGGGCTCATCCAGTTGGCAATGAACTAGCTTCTAGCTCTAGCCGCGAACTGGGGAAGACAGGGATGAACGATATGTTCCTTTCAAATGTCTTCCTCCTTCAAATGTCTTTAATATTAACGTGAGAGTTTGGGCGAGTTGGTACTCCATTGAATTAATGCTTACAGCTCGAACAATTAGATGAAATACGAAAGACAGTGGCTACACAGACAAGTGCTGCTTCCAACTGATGATTAATTTTTAAAAACACAAATATATTAGTATTCGTACATTATCCCTGTACCCGTGTATCCGTGTATCCATTGCCCGAAAAAACATGGGAACCGGACAGGCACTGCGCATAACAAAGTTAACTACCGTATCTATACAAAAACTATGGTTGATTTCTTTGTCATAGGAATCGGCTGAACACGAAATTGAAATGTGCAGCGAAATCTGCAGCTGAGCATGATTTGCGGGTAGGTGGCTGTCTTGTGGGTGTGCTTGGCGAGCGAATTCTTGTCCGGGTCGCTCCTGCAAAGTTGTACTGGCGTCATTTCGGTGACGGATATGACGTCACTGAGATCTTAGTGTAAACCGGCATAAAACAGTTTCGTGTTGAAATATAAAACCCGAGAACGAACAACCCAAAGTATAACGAACTCTTCAGTGCTAAAGGTTGCTTCCTTGCAAGCACACCCTGTGTGCAGGGGTGCACCCTTTACAGCCGCTTGCTCCGTTGTACTGGCGTCATTTCCGTGACGGATTCAGCATGAATAGGTAGCAGGCGACGTGCGGCAGACTGACGCGACGTTTAGGCCACGTCTTATCTGAAGGTCTCAATAGAGGTGTTTCCCCCTCCTCCTCCGTGACGGATATGATGCGAGCGAAATCTTTGTGTGTCCGGGAATAAAACACTTTCATGTTAAAACAGCAAACAGCGCTTGTCCGTGTAGCCACTCTCTTTCTTCCTTCGTCTACTTGTTCGCGCTGTAAGCATTATGTCTCCATTATTGCGTTTGCAATAGAAGGGTCATGTCGCCAAAAATCTCTACGAACAGGATCGTTCTATGAACAGAGGGTAAGATAGCAGGAGGAGAAGACATCGAGCCGGTGCTAACGCCGCAACCTCGGCTTGACGTCACCTGAGAATCTGAAACACCTGTTGCTTGCGTGCGCTTAGACGCGTCGCCGCCGCGTTGCAACTTGTACGCGCTCAGGGGGCGTAGTGCAAGATGGAGTGGGCAGAAAGTGCAGGACCGAGCAGGCGGCAAAAGAGGATAGAATAAGAACGAAGGTGGTGGAATGCCGAGACTGCTGAAGCAGCGAAAGGGAGCGACAGGCACCCAGTGCCTCTGCTGAGCGAGAAAAGGTGGCAACGCACACATTCCTTATGGCGGGGAATTAAAATAACGCTAAAAAATATCCTCTGCCCGTCCCACCACTCAGACTGAAAGAAACAAAGCACGTTGGCCTGGTGTGCGGAATCGGTTCGTGAACGGTGTGTAAGAAACGCCGCGTTGCGGGCTTCTCAAGCCAAACGGAAGCGTGTGCTTCAGGCCGGTCCTTAAATTTTTGTGTTGCAGAGGAAACTTTAGGAGCATCTACACAAGAGTCGTTAGGAATGCGATGATAACGAATTCCGCAGGAATTCACCGATTAATAATTTATTATTTCCCCCTGCTTAATTGTCGTTTGTGAGCACGTGTGTTCTTGTTGCTTTTTTATTTCCGAGCGTTCCTTGTTTTAGCTCTTATCAAACCGAGTTTTGCAAGGAATATGTTTACCGCTATCTGTAGGTCACTGGAGGTCATCGTGGAGGTCACTGCTACAAACGAGCACAAAGCGGAGCTTTTGTTTGCCGGCTGTGGTAATGTCAAAAAGCAGCTGTGTGTTTTTACTGAGGCACCGAGACTTTGACTTAAACTTTGACGCCATAATAAGAAGCGCTGTCTGCGAATACACAGCAGTCGGTCGCTTGAACGTTCCCATTATTTCTCGAAGTCGACGTTTTAAATGTCTACGTGTATGCAGTACGAACAATTAGAACATTGGACATTCAGTTTAGGGAAAAGAAAAAGTGTTCTTGGAAGCTGTGTCGATGAACCCAATTAGATTCATTCGAGTAACGGCTATCTTGGAAAAAGTATACTCATATGCTCGAGAAAACAAATGTTTCGGAGAGCATTATTGGGGGAGCATGCAGACTCGACGCTCCCCCCTTTTGTACCGTTACGTAAGTGGTACAGCTAAGATGAACATTTCGCCGTATCTGTAAGCATACGACCACGCTTTTATTTGTACCTGCGCAGTTGCGTGGGATGGTATCTCTGGTCACCTGCTTCTCCTGTGTGCTAGTTTAGCTATTCCCTCATTGACTTTCCTCTAGAGAACTTTTCTATAGGAAGTCATCGCTGCAGAGCTGTTCCCGGTAGCATTTTCCGCTCTATTTGTTTGCTATGGGGACACGGCGCTCCCTCTCAGCGAATAACGGTCGTCTTCGGTTGAACAAAACTCAATAAAATGTATTGCTTTGAAATATTAATTTACACAGCTACTGTAAACGCGATTATCATTTTTGTTGCTTTGAAAAAAAGCCTTCCTGACTGAAACGTTAGACTTGGCATGTCATAAAATCCGGGGTCATAACCTGTGCCACTACTGTCTGCAACAGTTATTTACTTAATTTCTAACTGCTTGACGTCGAAAATATTTCACGTAATTACGTACTGGGTGTTGATGTCTGCCTCAAGGAATTTTTTTGCATCATCATCTCAGAGTGTCTTTGCCATTTCTACCAGCGTGCGTGTTGTACCCATGTGGACATTACCAGACCTAGCGTGCTCAAGTGAACGATCGAAGTGCACTAAAAATGCTTTAACTGAACCATCGTCCCTACCCTTATTCCCATATCCCACAACATGGCCCCTTGGCCTCTTCCTGCGATAAAGTCATCTATTTTATTGCACCATTACAGTCATCAATAAAACAAAGTAAAAAAAAAAACTCGCTCCAATCCACTGTGTGAAGGTGGTTGTAAAACAAAGCTTTAAACGACACCCACAACAATTGCCCATGCGACGTCACTTGAATTCACACACGTGGCTCTACAAAGGGTGAAACCAGAGATTCTTCCAGCCGTTACCTGCAGATTCGCGGGGGTGCCGTCCCGAACGCAGCAGCGTCGGGCACGGCCTGGCTAGAGCGGCGGACGCCTCCGCAGTAGCCCGGCCGTGCGTCGGTGGAAAGAAAACGGAGAGGAGCGTCTTTCGAAGGGTGAGACAGCGGAACCTAGCCATCCCGATGTGCTAGCTTGGGGCTACACCACCACGCGACACAAGCGCAAAGAAACAATTTGGCATGTGAGCTTAGTTATTCCCATTTATACCAAGTTTAAACTAGTTAGTTTAGTAAGTTTGAGGATTGCGATAAAGCTGAGGGAACTTTTATAATCGCTATTTATCAGAACCAGTTGCTCCTTTCGCATTTTGTAATACCTCTTAAAACACAACCGAATTGGCATTCACCAGTTTAGAAAACGGAGTCCCATTCGTGACAAGCAGTGCGCAAAAGGTAGCGTTTCTATAGCGGCCACAAGTCTGTATGTGGTCTCTACATTTTCTTTTCCCGCCCTGCAGACCAATCCTTAACGTATCTTTGCCGTACTGACCACCTAATTCCGTCGGGTCCGAGTTACCCCGGAGATGCTGTCGAACAAGTTAATCAAGCCGTGCGAAGGAAGCGCACAATGGACGCGAAGCAGGGCCAAAATCCGGCCCAAAACAACTGTCGCTAAAGCAGACGACAAAGCCGTCCCGCCGGCCCGCCCGCCGGTGCCAGCAGTCACCTGCGTGCGGGGAACGCTGGGTATTAGCGCCGTATCGCCGCGCCATCTATACTGTGATCCGTGAGTGAAAAGTGCCCTGCCCCGCACGCCATGAAAGAATCGTTGGCAGGTAGAGGCAGAAAGCTTTGCTTTAAAAAATCAGCGAAGCCTGCACTCACGCGCAAGACTTGAATGGCGAAGCCGTTGTAGGTGGAAATTGGCGGACATATTGTTAAGTTACAGCATCATTTTTTATTTGCACAGTTGTTGTGGAAGTAATCGTCCTCATGTGCATCGAAGAGGTCGTCGTCTTCTTCGCGGCGAGTGGTGGATGCAAAGTCATCCTCAGCATTGTAGGCTTTTACCATGCTCAACTGGCGAAGCTTGCACTAAGTCGCGCAAGGCTTGAACCGTAGGGAACCTGCAGGATTTTTTTAAACGTGAACACTGAAGGGCACATCACCGCGCATTTGTACAAGTTTGAAATTATCTCTTTCCATGTTCTGTCGTTGCTTTGCACTGTGCTAGGAATACTCATCGTCACATGCACCGATATCGCCGTGTTCCTCATGTCAAGCATTACATGGGCGGTAGCGCTTGACAACCGCGCTGGAGTGTTTTGTTTTGCTAAAGCCACTGCGTTCCTCGCGGCGGTCGCCGCGAGGCACGCGCTCACGAGCGCTCGGCATTTGCTTGATATTTTTTCCTGCAACACCAAACCTACCGCTTGTACAACAGCTCCGCTTATCCGGAAAACTTATCCGTTATCTTACCTGCACCAATCTCAGTTTTCCGCATTGCCTCTAGCCTTAACCCTCGTTTTTCTGTCCTCTTTCCGACCATTGAGCGTCTTTTCCACAGTACATGTGCTCATGTCTCCCTTGCGTTTCTTTCCAAGTTAGCTTCACCTTACGGACAGCGAACGAAGGTGAAGCGTGCTTTACAGGTCTTGGGCGTTTTTGTTTCCTCCTGTACGCATTGTACCCATACGCACTGCACAAGGCAGCATGAAACAATCAACAAATTCGCGTCACGCTTGATCTGTTTGAGAAGAAGCATTTAAATGCTGCTCGACGTTTGACCGTATTAGGCTGCGATGCATCTGTCGAAGGCGGCGGCAGACAGGCGAGACGAAGAACAAATTTAATTGAAACGTCGCGTCCTTTCGTTATCGTTTTCGACTGCAACCACGAAAGAATGCAGATATTAAGTAACTTTTTCGGCGAAGCATCGACCAAGGTTTAATGCGACCTGCACACTTGTGTCTCGTCTAAAATGGGGGCTATTCTGCATCATATTTTCTATGCCGTATTAAAGGTTTGCCTGGCTGGATGGCTGGCTGTACGGGTGATTGGATTTATATAATACGCGTGCTAAATAAGAGCCGTTACATACACTCCCCCCCTCGCGCACATATCCACGCCCTGGCGAACGCATGCACAAAAGCGCCCAAGTGCGCACTTTTTCTTTCTTTGCATCTCCCAAGAAGTTCGACCACGCAATTCTACCAAGAAAATTTCAGCACAATAATCGGCGAATAATTCTGCCTGTATTTTTTTCTTACGATTATACAGTGCAATACTTCGAAATTCCAAAGCAATCATTGATATCAGTGGCGCCACCTCAAGAGCCGGAAGATGCGACGTTGGGAAGGAAATATGGTTACCGTTTTCAAGCTAATTGAAAGCAAAATAAAGGTAGAGAAAGGGTAAATTATTGGCCTAGAATCTATTCTCCCCCTCTTGTTACTCTGGCCCGCCTTTGTTACGCGTTACGGCCGGTCGGTGCCGAAAGGAATCCTGCGTAATGAACAAGGCTGGGCATGCAGAGACGATGCCGGCGACATTCGTCCTACTTGTTCATTCTCCTCCTGCCGCATCATTTATTGGTTCATTGATGACTGAACAGGAAAATGATCCTGCATCACGGCTGCTGCGAGAGGAAGGGTGATAAGAATGCTACTCTTGGATTCTTCTTTCTATCCGTTTGCTCCCCAGATTGTACCTCATTGCCCACATTGGACACGACTGTACCTGAGAGAGGGGAGAACGGGAAGAGTTGGTCTACAAAGATTGAAGTATTGAATAAACTTAATACAGTCGGTTCCTACCCGCTCGCGGCGCGCTGCAGGTTGGGCGAAATAGCCGAGAAAAAAGGAAGCACCCCTCTCTGTCTGGCATCGCAGCCCTTTCAATCTTAGTGAACAATAGGAGACGCGGGGACCACCATTCTCTAAGTGCAGCAGGACGTGTCAGGCTCCTCTTTTTCCCTTGTTCTTTCCCCTTTCTTCGTCGAGAGTTATGCCGCCGTGAACCTTCGTTTTGCGCGTGGTGTGATCTCGACATTCCGGATCACTGTGATCCCGTCGGCATCCTTATAATACGTGCTGGGAAAATCCTCTTTTGTAGGACGTACTCGTCGTAGGGAGGGAACTATTCGCTGCGGACGCCTATCTTCCTTTGTCGCCGCGGGGTGGAACCGAACACGACGACGCTCGAACTAACCGTCCCCAACCGTCCTCGGTTTGGGTACTTCCGTCTAGGTAGGCTCGGAAAGACAGTAATAAGGAGAATGAGCGAGGCAGCAAAGGAAAAAAAAAGCGCGAGGCTAATAATAGGGACAACGTTAGGGAAAAAACAGAAAGGGTAACGTGCGAACACACACACACACACACACACACACACACACAAAACACAATAAACACACAATCACACACAACACACACACAACACAACACAACCACACACTATATACAAACAACATCACCACAAACTATACATACCCACCTACATAACAATCAATATATATATATAAGATGCAGTCCTAATGCCAGTGCTCTATCGGCTACTTGAAGGTGCTTTATAGCGGCGAATGAGGTGATTGTCATTTTTGTATGATCAGGAATAAAAAATCAACAGTTGAGAAAAAACCTCCGTGATCGGAAGAGGGAGTCGAACCCCCGAACTCCGCATAACGCGTGCGGTGCGTTACCAACTGCGCTATCCCGGCGGCGGATTTTCTCCCGACTTCAGCGGAGGCTTATATTTAGGGAGGAAAAGACCGGTCAACTAGCGCCGCCCCTCGACAACCGTGAGCCGGTTGTCTTTTGACTTGAATCATGACTTTTCTTTCATCACTGGTTTGAAAGATTAACGACGAAGGAGGAGAAAAGATAATGGAAGGTCGAGAGGCAAACCAGGTGTAGAGCCCGGTTGGCTATACCACTTTGGCCAGTGGGGTTCAGAGGATAAAGGAAGGCACGCGAAAAGAGGGAGATAGCAGCGGACGCGCAGCATTCTTGGTTCTTTTCTCAGGCACTGTCGACTACAACTGCTGTTTCTTTCATGGGGCAGAGGCTGTGATGTGCTTACGAAGCTTCTGTCGATCTTGGGCGGCGCACAGGGGCGATAGAAACTAACTACGTAGGCAGTTCTCACAACTTGCCAGGCCCTCGTGAATGGGGAAGTGTTGTTTGGCCAGCAGCAGGTAGACTTGCCAGTGGCGAGCTACGCAATGGGGAACGTGGGAGAAACCGGGACACGGCGTGACCTTCGGCGAGTGAGCCATGATGTCGCTCGAAGCAGGCTGTTAGAGGACAGACTATTGTTATCAGTTCACCGAGCGGATTGCGCATCACTGCTTTCACGCATTCAGGAATAGGGAATATACCTTTCGTCCTGCACTAAACAACTCGTATCCCTATGTACGCTCTGCTAAAGCACATACGGCGAACGCCCACCCAGTCTTGTTCCAGCGCGTCCGCTCACCGCCCAGTTTTAATGTGAATATAGCATTGCCAGTTTAGGGAAAAAACAAGGAAAAGAGGAAACAACCCTCGTAGACCTTCACGCATTTCTCCAACTAAAAGAACCTCGTCGGGCTTTCGTTTTTGGCGCGCAATTCGCCATTCCCCAGCTCCTCGCGAAGCATTTGGATCAATCTAGTGGCGGCCAAAGGGAAGGGACTGGGAGAGCGAAAAGAAAAAAGGGAAGTGGGGAAACCGAAACCAAGGGAAGCAGGGGAGGGGTAGGGAAGAGGGGGAGATCCCGAACAAAACGTCAGCGGAGGAAGTGACGCCGCGTGGTGTCGGCGCTCAGGGCGCGAACTTCCGGTGCCCGGCGTCGCCGGGAGTGGCCGTGCTGAGCGCTCGCCCCCGGGTCGTCCGTCGCGCCCGCCTCTCCTCTCACTGCCCGCTCGTCGTGTCTCCCCTCAACGCCGCCGGGAGCTCTCGTCGCGCAGCTCGCCGAGACGCTTCTCCCATGTGGCAACGGCGTCGGCGGCGGGAGACCCGTACTCGAAGCTAAGCCTACTCTCGCCACTCGCCCCGTTCCTTTCTTCCGTTTGCATCCCCGTTCGGCTTCACTTCCGGGCCTGGTCGGCGCTGGAGAGCCGTAGCTGACCGAAGTTTTTGCGTGCGCTGAACTTCGTCAGCTGCGCAGGACGCTGTTTTTTTCGTCTCTGGAGTAGCCGTTGGTATCGACGCGGATGGGCTGACGCGCAGAGGTCGGTGACTTCGCCCAGCACCAAGCTGCAGTGCTGCTGGCGTTGGACCTCTACGTCGTACGCACTCGGAGAAGGCTGGCTGCCGAGAACCCGCTACAAGCACGATGAGCGGCTTCCTGTTATCGGCGCTGAAGAGCGTCTGCAAAAAAAGCCCCTCCAGCAGGCCTTCGAGCGGTAAGTTCGAGCATCATTGCGCGGTGCGTCGCCCGTAGACGCGCGTCGCTGTCGCCACTCGGGCGCGGGCACGCCGTTGTTGTTATTGTTGTTCTTTGAACCGTGGGCGGACTGATTGAAAGCGCGTCGTTGCTATGGGTCGTTCCGCGTACATAATTAGAGACTCGCTGCCTCGGTCGGAGAGCGAGTTCAGCCTGCGGTGTGCCGGCACGCAAGCTCTTTCTTGCCGTCGGAATAACTGCACCGCTGTTTTATGATACTTATGGGTACTGAATTCTGATCTTGTTGGAGTAGTGCGGAGCATATGTTACGAACAGCCCGCTACAGCGGAGCGCCCTCTGCGAAGGCGCGCGAGTAATCGCGTTCCAACACTGCCGCCAGTGAGTTGCACTTGATGAGACGAACGTGTCGGGCTTTTGTACGAATGGGCTTAAGTGCCGCAGAACTTTGTTTTAAACGAAATACTATTGGTCTTCCGGCTTCTGTTCGACCACGAACTGTGCTTTATTTATAAACAAATAATGAACACTGGAATTTATCTCTGTATCGCTTCCCTTTTATGTTTTGCTGACGTAAATGAGCGTGTCAAAGAGAGCACCATCTTTACTTCGTGGAGTCGAGATAACTGACTTTCGGACTCCAATCTATCGCGAAGCGAATTTCCCTGCGGTACTGTAGAAATGTACCTGTACGTGCAGAAAATACATCTAGGCAGCGGAAACCGGGGTAAATAGAACATCAAATACGGATAAAAATATTTGACTGAAACCCAAACTAAAATAGGACTCACCGCCTCTGGCGGGGACGTCACGGCTTACCCTTTATCGGTAATGTCTTCTCGGTAACGTTCCGTCTTTTTCACAAAGGTGTGTTCAGCGAAAGCTTCCAGATACAGTTAGTCTACATTGACACGTGTCATACTTCATTGTTTTTTGAAGAAAGGGCTCAAACGAGCGCCGTCAATTCCACTGTCAGCTTTCAGGACTTGTGACGTCACAAGTCGTAAGCGGAAACGTTCGCGGGGCGACGACACCACTCTTCTAGCATTTTCGGCGTCGGCTGCTGCGTTGACGACGCAGTACGCCTTGTTTTCACACGTTGATGCCCCTTTAACGTTGGCAGCATTGCGGGGATTTCTCGTCTTGGGTGGTTTCGATGCCTACGTCCCGCCTGGGGAGCGGGATGTGGATATTGCTTCTCATTCTGTCCTCCGGCACGTTTTGTTGGGATAACGCTGTACCCCATAAGGAGCTATATCCTGATCCTGTTTTTCAAGCTCTTCCCCGCCACACAGCCGTGACTGTACCTGGTAACGAGCCGTATCCTTTTACGCCCTGTTATGAAGGACAGTCTGTAAGAGCAAATGAACCTTTTATTTTTCTCAGATTGCTCAAAAAGGTGCTATAATTACAAGGTGGAATGAAAAGTTTTCAGACATAAAAAAAACTTTTTTTCATCCCCCCTCCCCCCCTCAGAGCAAATCATTCCTTGAAAAAACTTACCTTGGAACAATCTTGTGAAAAGCATAGCTGGCTTGTATGTTGAAACGACGCGGCTAAAATGCTCCACGAGCAATGCACAGCTGCACTTTTTCCCGCACAGGGAGCACTTTTTCCCAGCTGTGTCTCACGCCATATGTCCATCGCCGTGAGGGCGTCGTCCATATCACTGCGCATGCGCGACCGAGAACGGAGTTGTTAAACAAACTGCTGTTGCCGTTTCACAACCTTGGGGATCGAACTCACTGAAACGGTAATCATAACAAATGGGCCACGAGGTTTTTTTCATTTCCAACGTGGTGATTACTACAGAGGGAAGCGGAATTACAAATAACGGTGTTTTGCGTACTTGGTGAAAAAACTCTTCGAACAATCATATGTGGTTACCCTGAAAAATAATTAACCATTAACACGTACGCATAAGAGGAAACCACTTTTGTTGGGTGCCAGTGCGGCCGTACACATCCTTCGGGGGAACGATCATCTGACTGCATAAAGATTTTTAGGATCCCATTGACTCGGCTTGTCCATTAAAAACGCGGGTCTAGTAAGAGAACGAAAAAAATGGCAGCAACTCCCGCAGCGAGAATTGTCGGAGAAGTGCTACAGACACATATATGCTACACACCGGCCTCTCTAAAATTGGCTTCACTATTGCGCACAGATTCATTTTTTTGGGAATGCACTTTTAAGGACAATATATGCAGTCTAGTACCAAAAGTAATCACTCTAATACCAAGTAAGGAGGCCGGAGGGCCTTTTAATAGATAACACCATAAGACATCACCGAGAGAGAGAGAGAGAGAGAGAGAGGAGAGAGAGAGAGAGAGAGAGAGAGAGAGAGAGAGAGAGAGAGAGAGAGAGGAGAGAGAGAGAGAGAGAGAGAGAGAGAGAGAGAGAGAGAGAGAGGAGAGGAGGGGAGAGAGGAGAGAGAGAGAACTTTATTCTGGAGCCGTTGGGTCAACGACGAGTGGTGACCAGCGCTTGGAGGGCGCCGGTGACCTGGGCTGCTCGTTCAGGGAGTCCTTGCTGGACCCGCGGATCCGAGGTGCCTAACGCCGCCTCCCAGTGCTCCACTCAAGAGATGAGAGGGAATGAGTTTTGAGGGCATTGCCAAATTAAATGAGCAACTGTTTCGTGGGCTCCGCAGTCGGGACATTGGGGAGAGGGAAATACAGATGGATAATTGCATGTAGTCTGGCGCGACAGGGGAGGGTGTTGGTTTGGAGAAGGCGCCAGTACCGTTCCTCGGGTGATAGAGAGTGACCAATGGGGTGGAGGGTAGCGCCGGCGAGAGAGGTCGTAGTGGCAGGTAATTTCCTGGAAGTCAGAAGGCTGTCGCGGGTTGATTGGGCTCCATGGGGAAGGGGTGCGACCTGGCCCAGCTCGGTGGGTTAGCTCTCGAGCTGCCAGGTTAGCCGCTTCGTTTCCATTCCAGCCCCGCATGGGCTGGAGTCCAAATCAACTCCTGCGTGGGAAGTGGGAGGATTTTTGAAGGAGAATTTTCGAGAGCCTGCGGGGAAATAATCCCCCGGGGCGAATTTCGAATGGCCGTTTTCGAATCGGAGATAACAAAGGCCGATGATGTGAGCGCTAGCGCAATAGCCGCCTCTTCCGCAGTGGCAGGGGAGCGCGTTCGGATAGTCAGTGAGTGGTAAGATGGTTGCTTTTGGATCAAAGATGGCGGTGACTGCGTAGGCGTTGTGACGGGTATAACTCGCGGCGTCCACATAGGTGGTGGACTGGCCCATGGGGTATTTGCGGCCTAGGACGCGTGCGCGATGTTCACGGCGTTTAATATTGTGCTCCGGGTGCATATTGCGGGGAATCGGCCGCGCAAGCAGGAGATTGTGCAAGTCGGGTGGAATGTAGACTCTGGGGTCAGTAACAATCGGTGCATGAAGCCCGAGAGACTCTAGGATGTATCTGCCAGTAGAAGTGTTAGAAAGGCGGGAAAGTTGACTGACAGAGTGAGCTTCTATGAGCTCTTCAGCTGTGTTGTAAATGCCGAGGCGTTCCAGTTTGGCAGTGGAAGTACTTTGAGGGAGTAAAAGCGTCGTTTTGTATATTTTTCGTATGAGGCAGTTAATTTTAAACAACTCCGTTTTACTTGGGTTAAGGTACGGGAGGGCGTATGTCAGCGGAATACTCTAAATTTTACTTCACTACCATAACGATTGTATTTACACAACACTCAAACAGCAAGTTTTAACTACAACAAAAATCATATGTAACAGCTCAGAAGAAAAATCGAAGCACTTACACGAGAGAAATGTAAAAAAATGTGCACAAAATGCAGGAGTACAACGAAATCAGTAAACGAGTGCGTTGCTGAGAAAAGAGTTCGATACTTGTTCCCAGAGTACGTGCGGTGGGATTTGTTACTTTTATGCATTCGAGGGAAACAAGCCTTTTAAGCTTTGAAGTACTTGTGAGGGAATGCTAGTTGTGCGTCTCTGGAGGAGCAGTTTGTTGATCTTCCTCTTTTACTCCTGATACTGTCAAACAGCGCTCCTGACGTGACGTCCAGTGGGGAAGCCTTTTCCGAAGGACAAGCCCAAGTAGGGTAACACGCTTAAGGCAACGGACATCTCAACTGGGCCAGATATTAGTTTAAAACTTCGCAGCGTGGAAGGTCGATATCACTCACCGACATTTCGATCTGGTTGCGTAATTAACTATCCTCCTTTCCTGTCTCTTTCAAACCTTCCCGCAACCAAAATCCTTCTGGACTCGTAACGACCCCAGCGGGTGAAAAAGCCGGGGGCGTGCTGTGTAATCAAAGCGACGTTTGTTTCGATCGGGTTCTGCGGCACTGTCGACTTACAAGAAGCCTGTACAAATGCGCGAATGATAATAGGATTACACGAAAAAAGGGCGTCCGTTTGATAAACTTGGTAAATTTCCTCGAGATGGCGCCGCAGTCCTTGCGGTGACGTCTAGGCTGGCAAGTTTAAGTCTTCAATCTGGGGCTTGCGATATATTATCGATAAGCGCGACGTTATTTTATTCCGACATACGCTTGAATCGAGCTTGTCGGCGCTTGTCACGAGAGTGGAGAGAGGCCGGCTCCGATCAGAAAACGTTTTTTTTTAAAAGAGAAATCGATGGCTGCGCTGATCGAAGCCGAGTTAGATGAGGTTCACGGAGGCTGTGCAGCCAGTGTAGAAGACTGCTTATCTCTGTACGAGTTTCTGGGGGTGGCCGGGCATCGACTCAAAATGAAGCACGCGCCGGAGGGAGAGGGAAATAACATTTATTCAAAGAGCTCCCCCTTATGGGGTGGTGGCGGCTGCCCACAGGGCCGCCGCGACCTAAAGGCCTCGGGAGATGACTAGCACCTGGTCCGAAACCTCAGAACTCCGCATGACGTGCTCCCAGGCCTAGGGGGTGCTCGCAGTTTTAAGTCACCACTCTCGATATTTTGGGGAAAAAAATTGTGTTGTTACGTAGGACTGCCGAATAACAGTATGCGAGATTGGCGACACCCTAAGCATCTCAATTGAAAATGTACGCAAAACAGTTAGCGAGGAATTGCAGATGAACATTTGCCGTGGGTGAACGCCGTTAAACAAAGTTGTCGAGCGATAGCTCGGTTTTTGCGCCGCGAGATAGCAGTGAACGTGCACACAATTCCACTGCAACGCTGCTCGGGGCAGCCGGCACTGCAGGCACGAACGCGCTGTGAACTTGGATGCACCAGCGCCTTCTTGTATAGTTTTCGGATGGCACGCGTCCTTACCCTCTCCCACGACCCCCTCTCGGCAACCAACACCCTCCGGGAACGAACGAGCGATTAGACGCTTTCTCTCCGCGCGACAGCATAAGGCGCTGGCTTGACCTTGGTTGAGCTTGAAGGTCATTTTGAAGGAACGAGGCATTATCTGGGTTTGTGCCTGGAGTGTAAAGCTATCGCTTTAAAACATGCGTGTGATGTGTGCCGTGATTGTTGGCTGTGGACCAAAATCGCAAGCAAAGGGACATTTCCAACGCAGTGTTTGGCGATGTTTCAGTGCAATTCGCTGGACTTTTGCGTTGATTCTTGACCGTGGGTGAAACGTAGATTTACCGCTGCATACTCGGGTGGAAGAAGCAGACAAGGCAGTGGATAGCGACAGGTGAAAGGGCTCTCCGTAGGAAGCAAAGGCCATTGTCAGCTATAGGGAAGTGATGGTCACTGTTTTCTTTTTTATTTCCCTTGGGGGGGGGGGGGGGGAGGGACATTCAAGACTACTTACAGAATGAAAAAAATTAACAGGTGAGTTCTATGCAATATTATGGAATCGTTTGAAGCAAAATCAGAAAAAGAAAACGACGCAGCACAAGAAATTGCCTTTTCGCCAACATAACGGTGCCGTCCCACAAAATCGATTGTCGTAATGACAAAATTGTAAACATTTGGCTTTCAACTACTTGTGCACCCCTAGTGTTCCCAGGATGTGGCCCTGTCTCGTACTTTCTTATTCGCAAAGTTGAACAACAACAGCAGCAACAACAACAAAAACAAAACAACACAACAGCAACAACTACAACAAAACAAAACAACAACAACAAAAACAACAAAAACCCTGGTTGGACGGGCAAAAACATTCGTCCAATGAAGCTGCCATCACGCCGCCGTCAATGCGTATTTCGCTTTCTTTCCTTCTTTTTTGTAACTCCCTGAACCAAGCATGTAGCCCCAGGAAGGCAAACGAAATCAATCTAATCGTTTTTAAGAAAGCTTAACTTGCATTTTATAACAACCCTCGTAGTCTTTGCGGCTTTGATCATGAATGCTCATGTGAGCGCGCTATGGCTGGATACTTTAAGCATTTTTTCCTTATCATTTTTATCTTATTTTTTATCGACTGATATATCACTGGCTTCAAGTACGCACGTGTCACATCGTACGAACAGTCGTTGCCAAACTTTTGTAGGCCGTGCCAAAAGTTTCTGGGCCACAAAGAATTCCAAGAAAAAGAGGTAAAATCATTATCATAGTTGTCGTCGTCGTCGTCATCATCACCATCTTCTTCGTCATCATCGTCCCAACCATCATCCCATTCATCACCATCGTCGTCGCTGTCGTCAAGTAATTCGTTCAAGAGTGGCCGGATTTCATTATGGTAGTTAGAAAGAGAAGTGCTTGCGCCAGATTTCTGGTAGTAGACCTTTAAGCTTGTATACTGAATTGCTCATGGCCTGTTACGTTCTGGCAGGGCCTAGAAACTTTTTCCGATGACTGCACGTTCATAGCGCGTGACGTCATCCCCATATCGTCGTCAGCGCAACGACCCGCTCATCACCATGGAGTACAATAACCAAGTTTGACTAGAACCGTAATAATTCTTTGCATGTCAAGGCTATTTTTTATTTGCACGGGCTACACTGAGTGCAGGTCCACAATGACGCCACAATGGGTGCGCCAGTGTAGGCAATAAAATAGCCACAGTGCCGAAAAGCAGACAACAGAACAGCATGCACTCCTGAATAACAAGATGAGTGGATTAAGGAGCAATTGCTTTGTGAGTATTTGCGTGCGTACTAATACACCCATCACTGCTCCGCCACAGAACTTGTAAATTTTCTATACAAAACGCTGTCCGGCAAGGGGACGCAATATCGCCACAATTATTTACAGCCTGTCTTGAGGGTGTGTTCAGAGAGCTTAGGTGGATGGAAACTGGAGTGCGAATCAAGGGGGGTTTCCCAGCCACCTAAGGTTTGCAGCACGACATTGTCTTGTTCGAGTCAAAGCAGCCAGGATTTGCAGCGCATGCTTTGCCAATTGTGCTCAGCAAGCATAATTTCAGGCTTTTAAGTCACACACGAAAAAATGCACGGTGATGTCGAATCATCTCGCCAAGTTACAGTCCAAAACTTTATGACAGTAAACACGGGAGCGCGTGTCGCTGAGTACATGCAGAGCGGTCTAGCGATGGGATGGCGAACTGTCGTAGTTCGTACATCTGGCGGATCCACTGCCTGACAACGGTTGACTGCGTCGTTGTCTGCTGCGGTAGCTACGTTAGATATGTGGAAACGATTCCAGAGAACACATGTGCTGATTAGGGGCTTTTTATCGAGCGCGAAACGGAGTGAACGAATTAAAACGTTTGCTTGGGTTAGTTGGGTTGATAAACAATGTGTGATCCTCCGTGACTTAACTAATGCAGCAGGCAGCCGGGCGGATAAAGCGCTTTCAGGGAGTGCGCCCGTCAACCGCACAAACTGCGAGAGCACGCCAGCTTCTCACCAGAGCGCTCTGCGTGTACTGAGCGGCACGCGCTCCCGTGTTTACTGTCATAAAGCTTTCGACTGTACATCATTTCAGGTAGGCAGTGAAGTCTTGGAAACAGTCACCGAATACGCGTATCTTGGGCAACTCATAGCTGACTGATACAAACCATGAATGGGAAATTACCCGCGAAATAAGCATGGGGGGTGCGCTGCTTTTGGTAAGAACTCAGTTGTCCTGACTGTTAAGCTTCCTTCTGCCACTCAAAAGCTCGTATTCAATCAATGCGTTCTTCCAGTAATGACTTACGGGGCACAAACTTGGGGTCTCACCAAACGACTTGAAAGGAAGCTTAGATCGGCACAACGGGCCACGGAACGCCGAATGCTAGGGGTCACGCTGAAGGGCAGGAAAACAGTCGCACGGATTAGGGAACAGACCAAGGTGGAGGACATTTCAGTTCAAATTAAGCGAAGGAAATGGGCATGGGCTGGTCACGTAATGCGAATGAGGGACAACAGGTGGACCATCCGTTTGACAGAGTGGCTGCCAATAGACCGCAAACGCACTAGGGGTCGGCCGAGAACTCGATGGAGAGATTAGCTCCGAAAATTTGGGGGAAAAACATGGACTCAGCTAGCACTCAACAGGCGTGGCTGGAGACCTTTGGGAGAGGCTTTCGTCCTGCAGTGGACAAAAGCAGGCTTATGATGATGATGAATACACCCATATCCCGCATCGTCATGTTCTGTGTTCCCGCCAATTCACAGGAAACGAAAATGAACTGACGCCGTATTGTCGTGCTGACATCGGTGCTGTATGTGTGTATGTGTGTGCTTTTGCGTGCATGCGTGCATGCGTGCGTGCGCTTATGTGTCCGCGTGTTTGTTTGTTTGTTTGTTTATTTTCGGAAATAAATCACCGCTGGTGCTGACTCCTGCTGCGTTGGTTACGTTACTACGGCGTTGACGCGCTTGCGCATCGCTGCATCTAATTTTTGTCCGCGCGTTTGAAGTTTTAAAGAAGCAAAACAAACAATGGGACCGTCGGATGCATGCCTCTCCACGCAAGGTGCAATTATAGTTTAAATCGAGAACGTTATCACTCATCTTTGCTCGAATACCGCTCTAGGTACACCTATTATTTGAGTTCATGTACAATACGCAGCCTCGGTAAAACTGGCAGATTTTCGATTGTCCTTCCTTTTTTTCTGTTGTCGTTGAGATCACTCGCTGATGGCCTAGTTTTCTCCGCTTTCTTCCCCATCGGTGCCTAACGCAAGAGGTGAAAGGAACGGAATGAAAATAAAACGCGTTGTTGCTGCCGTCGTTCTAGTCCGTAGCAACGAGCTTTCGGGATGTAATGTTGCCTAAGGCTTTTAGCGGTCGCTCCACCAGGGGGTTCTTCCGCTTTAATCTAAGCGTCCTTTCGTTTTTTCATCTTGTTTGTTTCTCATTGTTTGTGTATCGCTCCGCGCGCGGCCACCGTTAGCTGAGCCTGGGTGAGGTCGAGCTGCGGACGTTGCAACGCACTATTTCGGCGGTCGGAATAGCCGATCAATAGTAGGACACGCAGGTCTGCGTTTGTTTGTGTGTATCATCAGTGTTAGCGCACGAAGAGAACATTTTTGAAGGGTAAACATTACAGTTTGGGCGTGACTGTGTAATAAGGAGGACAAAAAAAAAAAAAACAAGCAAGAGGTTCGGGGGCGTGTTCGAACGAAGCTTGGCTGATCATTTCCCGGCGTAAGGTAGCGCGTAGCAAAAAGAAGAAAGAAAAAAGAGCTATCCGCTGATGATTAGGACGTTCTAAAAGCATCACCAATGTTAAAGCGCGACTTGGTCTTTTGGTGTTGCCTTTAGCCTACAACACCAGCAAGTTTAGAACACTTGCTAATGGGCTAGTTGGTTCGCGCCTGAAGGAAAATAAAATAATGAATGAATAAAGGATAATGAGTCTGCTCTATCTTCTGTGGTGCCTTATTTGCGCCTGTTTCGGCTAATTTTGTTGTTTATAAACGAACCGACAAGCTCATTGGCTAGTGTTATAAAGTTTCTGATAAATAGTAAGCTCATTCACAAAAGGGTAAAATTACTCTAATAAGGTCTTCCTGTGTGTTGTTTTGCTTGCACCATTTTTAGTAACCGGAACATTTTTACTAGCTGCTTGCACATGATTTTTTTCCTGGGAGCTTTGTTATGTTGTGGCGCGGGAAAGAAGAGAAAGAAAAATGGAAATGAGGAAACAGGAACTATAGATCGAAAGAAGGAAGAGAAGTGAAGAAAGAAAGAAAAGAAAGAGAAAGAAAAAAAAGAAGAAAGGAAGAAGAAGAAAGAAAAAATAAGGATGGAGGGGGGTGTAGTTTAAGGCATGAAAATATTGTTTCCTTACGCACAAAGTGAAAATGACGACAACGTTCCAACGCAGACAATCATATACAGATGAAAAGATTGACAGGCCGTATTTGAGCAGTACGGCTTCGCGCAAAGCGTTCGCACAGGTTTTTTTTTTTTTGCAAACATAGTGTCTTTTGGTGTCACAGTGTAGTTCTAATGTCAAGGTTTTTCTTGAAGTGAAGGCGGGTGCAATTTTTTACTCCGCCCGCCACTCGCGTGATGAGCCACTCACGTACGCGCGTGCACAGAAGCATTTGCCACACACTTTTTACGACGCTTGCCGGCGAACGTCTCGTACATGACATGAGCCACGGTGGCAGCAACACAAGCGAATGCGAACGCGTTTACTCAAGCGTCCTGTGCACAAATTCGCGCGTGCAGTCACTGCTGTCGAGTCAATTTGTCCAGCGATTGCCCAAGCAGCCAGCACCTCAATAACTGCCTCCGCTTACCCATTCTTATCAATCTGCGCAAGGAAGGGGACCAAAGGTGAACATATTCTCGTCCACAGAAAGTCGCAGCCGTGACGCGCCAAGTCCAAAGTACCGACCGTTAAAAGTGAGTCTCTCGCTCGGTTATAACGCCGAAGTCGGTAACGCAGCAGCCTTGCGCAATCCACCCTTAACGACTGTGGGCGTCCGGGGATCACGCGAAAGGTCACACAGCGAAGGTGGAGCTGGCATCCGCTCTCGCCACTAACTACTCCACGAGTCGCAAACGTAAACGTCCAGCCGTGTCTACAGGCAGAGCACGCGCGTTTTGTTTCGGCAAAAAGCGCGCGTTTATTAGCGCGGGAAGCATCCGGACGTATATGCACGACGTCGCTTTTCACGTACGTGCTCAACCGCTCACTCAGACGCGCGAGCTTCTTTTCTTGTTTCTGCCCGTCAAACCAACGGGAAAGGTCGTTTCGCAGCGCCCAGGTCGTGCCGTGCACGCCATATCATTTCTCCCACTCGTTCGTCTCACTGCGCATTCGGCGAAGCTATGAAATAAACGCATCAAAGAAAAAGAAAAAAAAAAAAAGAGACGAGAAACAGATTAACTAAATCAACCGCGCTTGTAATGTAAGTGAGAAGGGAAAAGGTACGGAGTCATAATACGTACGTCGAGGCGCACGACTTATTCAGCAGATCTGCCGTTCAACGCCGGCCGAATCTGCCCCGTTGTTCATCCGTGATGACTTTCTATTTTTTACTGCGCATCAAAAGGATCTTTCATGAAGACTGCCTTCTCCTGTTCGCGCCGACTCGGGCGTTTTGTGCTCGGGCGAGCTCGCGTGCGTATGGACCCCCGTTGAGTCGGCGCGAATCGCGAAGGTCTCTGGGCACGGTCTGCTGAATGCGCGAATGAGATGCAAATCAAATTTTCATCCTACACCGCGGAGAGCTCCGCTCTCTTTCTCGTTCTCGACGATGTCGCAATTTCAATCCGTTTAGCCCCGAACATGGACGAATTTTGTCTTGCTCCGTTTCTCGCCCCTTTTTAGTTGCTTCGAGAAAACGGGGAAAAACGATGGCGGCGGTATAGGTGTGAAGCGAATCTTTATGGGCTAACGCGGAGCCACCTTTCTCGTTCGCCAAATCGTTCCTCCTCTAAGTCTGCTTCATGATTAATTTAGTACTCGGTTTTGATCCACTTCCAACTTCGCCGCTAACAATGACAAGAAAAAAAAAAACAAAAACAAGCTGAGAGGTCGATAGATCTGGGATGGAGCAAGGTTAGCTTGATTTATTTCTCGTGAAGCGCGTTGAAGAAAAGAAGCTGGTGCAAGATGGAGTGGTCGGGACATTTACTTAGCAGAAAAGGCAGAGATAGATAGGTTAAATGTGTGTGTGTGTGTGTGTGTGTGTGTGTGTGTGTGTGCGTGTGTGCGTGTGTGTGTGTGTGTGTGTGTACGTGTGCGTGTGCGTGCGTATGTGCGCGTGTGTGCGTGTGTGTGTGTGGTGTACAATACGCGGGAAATGAGGCGCGAACACGAAAATATGAATCAGAACACGCAAAATTTAAAAATACTGTTCGTTGAGGTCTAATAACGGCGCGCTGTTGGTATATTCGGAAAGCCACATTTCCGGACTTTGTTTTTGTAACCAAGCCACGCGTCCTTTTTACTTGTATGGAAAGAAATCGCGCTATTTGCGTGTTTTGATTCATATTTTCGTGTTCGAGTTTAATTTGCCGCGTATTGTAGTTGTGTGTATGTGTGCGTGCGTGCGTGCGCGCATGCGTAAAAATGTCTTCGTGAAAGTGTTTAGTCGAAACATGCATGAGGTAAGTTCGACTCAGAAGAGCAGAGAACGACAGAGGGCGTTGACACTGCTGCCAACCTCGATGCTAGGGGGACGCCAAGTCGAAGTGCCACTCGGCCCCACCGTCTCGCGACGAACGCATCGCGAGGCGGCTCTGCGTAAACCGTCACCGCTTGTACGCGTTGGAAAGCGGAGCGTGCAGCGAATGCAGGACCGAGTAGGCGGCAAAGGATAATGGAGTGGGAATGACGGGGACGATATGACGATACTGGTGGACACTAAACAGAGCGACAAGTGTCACTGCTAAAGTGACAAGGCGTGAGCGGTGAGATTGTTAAAGGGCAAATAAAACGGTTGGCACGGCGCTCGAGGAACGCCGTGTTACGTGCTTATGAAGACAAAGCAAGGCGTGCGCACCGGGCCGATCCTTAAGTTCTCAAGGGAGAAGGATGAAATTTCGCGCATTCTTAGCGGTCCACCAATGAATCTTCTATTGATTTTTTTATTCGTGAATAATCTTGGCCAGTGGCTGAAGTCACAGCTTTATTTTTTGCGTTTTTACACTCAGATGGATGAACTCGCTCATTAGCCAGCCGTTACACCCTTGCTCTCAATTCGCACTGCGACTGCGAGCCGCTGAAGTGCGTTGACGTATGTGCCCAGCTGTATCTTTATTAGTGCTCTCCTTTCTCTCTGAAATCCACGACTTCACCAAAGCACTGCGTACCTCCTGTACGCGTACGTAGTCGCCACGTGGCTATATACAGTGAAAACTCGTTCATTCGAAAGGGTTCGTTCATTCGAAACTTCAATAATTTGAATGTATGAAAAACTACAACTGTACGATTTAGCCCGGCCAAGTTTCTTTAGACGTCTATGTGTACAGTCGCCCGTTTATGCGAACCCGAGTAGGTCCCACCACGGATAAGTCGAACTACGCGCCACCGCGCCGGTGCCTTGGCACTTGGTACACGGCCAGAGAAACGCACCCTGTGTCGACGCACCAGGCTGCGTAGGACGCAGAAGGCAAAATAGAGTAGAACAACTCTGAATTCCACATGGCCGACGTTTCGGGAGAGACATTCTTTGCGAACTCAGTCGATGAGAACGCGAGTACAGTGGCGCGTGTGCTGCGCTGACGGATGAGGACATCATATCTGAGGTCAGAAGCGAAGAACCTGTTGCTGCCATTGGCTACGAGGAAGTCGTGGACGAAGCATAGTGCGTCATCCGCTCAGAAATCATGGCCGGATGGAATACCGCACGTCTCTTCTGCAGTTTTCAAGAAGGCGAACATATAGGCCGGGTTCAGATTGTTGCCGCAACTGTCGTAATAACTTTAAAAAATGACGTCATTTCACGTCTCAGCCAACCGAACTGCGTGACAAGCCGGTTTCGTACGTCCATAGATTACGACATGGCTTTTGCGTCGGTAGTCGGAACATAGCCTTAGTCTTTCCGTTACATTCTTTTGTTAGGGCAAAAAGGGCTGGCTGTCGTCTTTAAGGAAAAAAGGCAGGCCGCAGTCACGGGATTTCGTTATGCTGTGTGCAGTGGGTGCCGTTGTTGCTGTTCACTTTCGTTAGTTCGAACTTTCATTAACTCGAACTAAGATGGCGTTCTCTTGCTGTTCGAATTAACGAGCTCCTTCCTACGGTACTTCTTTCTTCTCGGTCCACCGCGCCGTGCTGCTGTGATTGGTCCTCCTTGGAGGCAGCCCTCCACTTCGGGTCACGTCTCCCTTGATTGGTCTGAATTCCAGCAACAAGAACAACCGTTCTCCGCAAAACACCTGCTCAAAATTCCGACAAAAAGTTGGCAGTGCAGCGAAATTTTGAAATGTGGCGCCATTGTCACGAACACGTCCGTGGAAGAACAGTTTTGTGGCAAGACGATAAGACTGAAGAAGAACAGCCCCGAGTAAAGCCCTTCGCCGTAACTTCCTTTCGCGAATTCCTGCGTTACTGTCTATTTTTCTAAAATTGCGGAGACATCAATTTTTTTACTACGGTAAACTAACTTAGCAGAAAATATTGATGAAATTTCGAACGGTTCTGACGTTAACACTCACTGGAAGCATCTTGAGCATCCCGGACGAAAGGTCAGATACTTCGTGTTGCCGCTGTTGGAGAATGTGATGTAACGTCGCTTCCTTTATTTATAGTTTGTCAAAATGAGGCAATCTACTTTATTTACTTACCGTGCTATTTGCAGAAAGTAGCCTTGGAACTGCAAGGATGTCGTAGTCCGTGTATTGAAATGTGGGTGATCACAACCTGCATTTTTAAGTGCGAATGCACTTCTTAAGCGACCCTTAACCTGCGTCCACCGGCGATGCCCGCATAGCATACCCACGTGGGGGATTGGCCAGGAATCTCCTCGTCTTCCTGGCAACGGGGGGAGATGGGCGCGCGCTGCCTGGCCGCTGACATGGCACATACCCACGTGGGGGATTGGCCAGGAATCGGGCGTGAGAAGGGCTAATGCACCCGCTTAAAGGAGTACTGACACGAAATTTCAAAGCTGAGATCCGCTCTAGCAATCAAGTACAACGACAACACAAATAGGTGTCTGTGAACAAACGCATCTTTCTTTCTTTGTAGTTGTGTGTGTGTGTGTGATCTCTCTTTCGCGAACATTACCGAGCCGCGCAAATTCAACTCGTGCATTCGCACTTTCACATTCTTCCCCTCGGGGAAATGCGGGGAATTTTTTTAAAATCATACCGGAAGTGGATCTCCTCTGCTGCAAATTCCTTTCGTGATACGGGCTGCTAAACGGCTAACGAGCTGATAAAATCATCCAATTACTTCTGGTCTAATTAGGAAAGTGCCAAACCCGCTCTCTTCCTAACTCACAACTGCCCCCAACGACGGGAAATTAGGCTATTGAATAGTATATTCTTTTTAATTCACAACTGCCCCCAACGACGGAAAATTAGGCTATCGAATAGTATATTCCTAGCTCCATTTAGGTGAAAAGTCCGCAAACTTCGAAAACATTCAACTAGGTCAGAAATATACTCGAAGACCCCTGCCTCTACTCTTTCTTCTTTTCAGAACTTCATAGAGGAATTTGTTGTCTCCATGATATATCAGGTCGTTCTTCTCCGGAATGCAGGATAAAGTTTGTTATTCTCTCGTTTACTTTGACGGACCAGGGATCTCTGGCCAAGCCAAAGGCTTAGAAAACTGAATGAAGTTCGAAGAACAAAATGAAAGCGCTTTCGTCCGAGTTACAAATCTCTGATGGAGGCAGCTGGCAGTCTCGGCGGGAACATCTTAACATTTAGGGTAACCAGCTGCTCCCGCCTGCTCTTTCAACATTCCCCATTTGAAAAAAGCGGGACTTTTCTGCTATTCCTCGAAGCCTGCTTTTTTCGCCGCAGATTTGCCTCGTCGACCCTGAAATACTCTCGCGACAGACTCCGCGAACTCCGCGCTCTGCGTTCGCAGACTGGCGCCTGTCAACTTGTCGTCGCCGCGTCTTTGCGTTTTCCAACGTTTTGCGTAAGACCATGTTTTTCTACGCCTGTCTGCAACAAGCGTGAAATTCTGCACCAAATAAGTTGGTCCCCAAATAAATGAGTCGCCAAGAAGATTGCGTTTTAGTTTTTGCGTCATTCGAGTATAGACTCACAAACGTTACTATTTTATTTCTGCGTTGCTCCTCGTATTGGGCGTTCCTCCTGTGTTGCGTGCTGTACAATTTCTCCCGTTTACAAGCGGTAGTTTCTAAAGCGTTCAGACGTAAAATACCACTAAAGAGTTTCTGCTCAGAACATTCCTATTATTCATTCTCTTTTCTCTTTAGTAAAAAACAAAAGGGATAAAAATGCATTTTTGCTTAGCCCAGTCGTTTGTAAAAGTACAGCCTCCCAAATTTTTAATAACATAGCCGGAGCGACGACCGATCGGCATGACAGCGCCTAATTACGGTGTTCACCGGCAAAATAGGCGAGGATATGCGCACGCGCACAAAACTATCTGTTGTGGGAGCGTCGTCTGCTCCGCTTTCCTTCTCAGAGCAACACCCCACCCCCCCTCCTGTTTTTCTTATCTTGCAAGGCCGTTTCGCTACCGCCAAAGGTAGCTAAGCAGCGTGGGGCACAAAGTCATTCAGATGCAGTGGTAGGGGGTGTACCACTCTGAAGGAAACAGCGTAGCAGACGACACTCATACAGTAGATAGCCCGATGCGCGTGCGCGTACTCTCGCCTATTTCGCTGCTGAACACCGTGATAAGGCGCTGATATGTCGGTCGGTCGTCGCTCCCGCTATATTATTAAAAATTTGGGAGGCTGTACATAAATGTTTAATTGTACATTCAGTGCACTTCCGGCATCTGTACAACCAATGGCGGCGCTGGTGGCCTGTGTTCGGGTAAACTGCGCGGATGTGCTGTAAATAATGCTGGACCTTCCTTAAATAATGCAGTCTCGGATAATCAGCTAACAGAGTGGGCTCGGACCGAGCACCTTACCGCGCACACTTTAATCGACAAATGGTCAATTTAGCGGCCACGTATGCCGGGGCAGAATGATTTCGAGTGATACTTAGCGTCATAGGCTCATTGCGAAAATCTCAAAACTTGTTATCGCGGGGATCTTTGAAACATTACGAAAAGCGCGGGACCACTTTCCCATCTGAGTTGTGCTCCTCGACGTTTGCGAAGAATGCACATGGCGGTTTAGAGCTTTCGCTCGCGTTTCCAAATTAAGCTGAAGCGGTCTTTCAGCCACACGCGGTGATTAACTCTGCCTCCCGCAGCGATTTTTGCTTCGCTCGGGCTGTTGCGACCGGAATTAATGCGCCGCTCGCCGGTATTATCTTCTTTCCAGCCGCCGCTTTTGGATAACGGCTATATATAGCGGCGACACGCGCTAGAGCTGGAAATTGATGCAGACGCTCCAGTTCGTGTGAGCGTCCCCTAGGCGGAGATACCTGAAGCTCTTCTTCTGCCCTGCATCCCTGACCGTTTTTGTTGTTGTTCATTAGCTAGACAAGGCTACCGCTGCTGCGAGTTTTTTTTTTTTTGCTGTTATTTGGACCACACCGAGGGTAGAATTGGGTCACACGACTCATGATGCCGTCCCTAGTCATGTGCATTGTCTTTATGGTGACAGGGGCCTTTAATCGGCCGCGTTGCTTCGTGGGACAGGACTGATCGCGTTTTACGTCTTGCCATTAATTTTTAAGGACGGGCTTGTTATCCTAACTTTCCCTCAATCACTCCTACTCTTCCGCCTGCATCCTCCTTTTGTTTGCGTTTGCGTGTGCTGGCTACATTTTTTATACGTGAGGTATAGCTAGTGTCTGCACCGGCTCCCTTCGTAATAAGTCGTCGCTTTTAAAGCCCGTTTTTGTACTTAAGCCTTTTTTGCAACACGGTGCACGCGTTTCAGGCGGGGGGACGTGACAAAGGTACCGTTGTAGCCGCCTGCGCATCATACAGTGCATGTAGGAAAACATAGGGGCTAACAAATAAAAAGGTACTGGGAAATTTTAAAAACATAAAAAAGAGGATAAATTTTTCATCTCTACCTAAAGAAAGTTGAGAAAATCGCGAAAGTTAAAAGTGCGTCACAACCTTCGCTGAAAGTGCGTCCAATCGATTGTCAAACCTGCTAAGATCCAAATCGCAAGCGAAGAAAGAACCCGTGCGAGAGAGAGAGAGAGAGAGAGAGAGAGAGAGAGAAGAGAGAGAGAGGAGAGAGGAGGAGAGGAGAGAGAGAGGAGGAGCTTTAGGTAGAGAGGGATCACGGTGAGGGGGTTTAGGGATCGGGATCCAGGAGTCGCCGCGACCGCCAGGGCCCGGGTGCGAGGATTTTTCACGCGCTAAGTAAGCGCATCTGCGAATGACCTAAATGTATGCCGATATGCGGTTCATGAAATGAAGGTATACTATATTGTATTCCTTCTTCATGACCTATGTGTGCATTTTCTTATCTGTAACCGTTCTTCTTTCGCGATTTTTTTCAAGTCACCCTTTTGACAAAACGGATGCCAGAATTCACGCACGCGGCTTGCGTTCAGAGATCTTATCGGAGCTTTTCGGTCGACCAATGGGTCTATGGGAAAACGCATTATTTGATCTGATTATAAGGGTTTAACGCGCCGATGCTTCGCAGGCGATGAAGCGCGCCGTAGTGGAGGGCTCCGGATTAATTGTGACCACCTGGGGATCTTTGGCGTGCACCGAAATCTATCTGGAACTCACGGGCGTTTTTGCTGTTCGCCTCCATCAGAAAATTGGCCACCGCGTCCGAGAAAACGCATTAGTTTTTTCGCCAGAACTCCATCGGTACCACTAAGGGAGCTTTCGTTTTAATAAACAAGAAGGCGCGCACTGAATGGCCCACGAAAACTAGGTTCAGAGCTCAAGCGACTGGCGAGCTCAGATGCAGACAGTGACGAAACGCGCCCGCATGTCGGCCCGCCGGGAAGCAATTTCGCGTCGTGCTCGAGATGGCGATAAATTGAACCCGTATCGCAAGACCACCCGCTTCGGCGATTCCAGGAGATGTTGTTTGCTCCTACACTTTACATACGGTTTTATTCGAGTTTTCGCAGCTGGCAGAAGACGGCTACCTCATAAATTTTGGAACTAAAATCTGAACCGTATACCTGTGACTTGGGTTCTGAAGCGCGCTATTGCGGAAAAAAAGGGGAGTCTATAGATTTCAATTTCCCGGGGTTCTTAAATAAGGTTCAGTGCCCGCGCACCAAATGTGGCGTACACAAACGGCTTTCGCATTTTCTCTTCACGACGAGGGGATACGGCTGCCCGAAATGTACACCGCCCGCAGCGGTACTTTTCCACGTGCGTAATATTCACCGTGCGGGTGGTTTAACTGATGGAGGAGGGCACACAAGCGGTATTGAACTGGGACAGCTTTTATGAAAAAAAAAAAAATTACCTTTTCTTCCTAAAGAAAGTTTAGAGAAGCGCGAAAACTAAAAGCGCGTCCAACCTCTGCTGAAAGTGCGTCCAATCGATCGTCAAACTTGCCAAGACCCAAATCGCAAACAAAGCACAAACCCGTGCGACGATTTTTTTTTTTTGCGCGCTGAGCAAACGCATCTACGAACGATGCAATTGTATACCGATACGTGGTTTATGAGATAAAGGCATACTATCGTATTCCTTCGTGATCGATGCGTGTATCGTTTAATCTAGAACCGTTTCTTTTTCGCGATTTTCAAGTAACCCTCTTGACACAATGGAAGCCTCGCGGGTTCACGCACGCGCCCTGTGTCCAGAAATTCCAGCTTTTCGGTCAACCAACCGGTCTATGGGGAAATGGATTAGTTATTTGACAGAACGCCATCGCTCCCACGAAGAAAGCATTCGCTTTAAAAGACTTAAGTGCCCCATTGGTTGAAAACTGATGTTGTCTGGTACAAAAAATAACCGCCGCTGTAAAGCGTAAACATGAAAAAAGACACATTTGAGTTTTAATGAATATGGAACCAGGTTCTACAGAGTAGGCGTCGAATGCTTCACCCCCGAGCTACCTCAGCTCGTTGATAGCGGCGTAAGAAGAGTGAGCAGAGTGCGTGCCTTTTGACAGCTGCACGTGACAGCACGTGAGTAGAACTAATGCTCGCCAGCCATGAAGAACTCTGATTCTCGCGATGCTGCGGTGTGAGGTGGCGCCATTATGCCTGCCGAAGTATTCATTCACACCAAACGGATAAGAAACGAAAGCCAGGAGAGACAACAAACACGATGTAGCACAATAAAGAAGTTGTATCGATAAGGAAAGCCATAACGCTTTCATCTTCAAAGTAGGTAAGCCGACTTACGAGCCCTGAGAAATTTTTTCAATGCTACCTATGGCCGGCCGTGTAGACGCCGGAGTACGCTAAACTTGACCCGCGCTCAACAGCGAAGCGATCAATGCATGGGCACCGGCGAGGTTTGGAAAGGAATTCCGGGGCATCGCGCGCGACGCGAGGGGTAACTTCATCCGCGCCCGCCTCTTCCCTCTCTCCGGCTGAAAGGCATCGCCTCGGGCGCTGGTGCGCTAACGGCATCCCTTATCGCCTTTTCTGCCCAGTTTTCGCGTCCAGGTAGCGGAGCGCGCGATCGGTAATTGCTGCCGACGTTCGGCGCGCTTCGCGGGCCACCGGCTCGGATAACGGCGAGACTCGTGCTGCTGTGGCGCAATGCGACCAACCTCGAGGCGAGCCCATCTTGTCGCGCTGCTCGACTGCTCGCAACACTGCCCAGATAATGAGGTCCTCGCAGGCGCTTCGTCAGCGTTCCAAAACTTGATACTCCCCGCAAGACGTCCTGATTGGATGGGACTGGAAAGACGTCATCGACGCTAGTGCGACGCGGCGAATGACTCGACGGGAACGACGAGATGAGGGAGGTGGCCGAGCTGTGAGGTCTCGTCGCTGAGGTGTCGTTGCCCGTCGAACTGAGTGAACGCCGGGATGATGGCTCTTGGAGTTCCTTTCTTACGAAACCAGAAGGGGCACTTAAGGATCCCTCGTGGCGGCTCCTTGAGGACTCGGATTAGCTTCGAGGAGGTCGTTCGCTATCGTGTTCGCGTTAATACCTGGGACACGAGGAGCATACTCGTGTTGAAAGCTTAACGACCTCGCTGGCCATTTTTTTTCTTTGGTTTTATTTGATCTCTTGGTTATGCGCTGGAGATGATGACCCACCGAAGATGCGTGCGTCATTCGACACTAAGTAAAATGACCAAGTTTCGCTTTTCTTCTGAGAAGAGTTCGACCCTACATAACGAGGCGCCGTTTTGACGAGTGAACTTTTTGTAATGACGACGACTGGACTCTGAAAAGCCATCATGGCGTAGGGTATAATGAGGGTCAGATGAGCGAGAGATTACGGCTTCTCTTATCGGCACCGCCGTTTTCGGATCGTCAGAAGAGCGCCCTTCGATATTTAAAAATAAGGCTTCATTTCAGTCAATTTAAGTGCGACGCAGATCTGGAATCTCAATTATTAATTGTGTTTGGAATGATTCACTTGCTTGGTACAGTGAACACGCCAAAGCACAAAGCCACAAACCGGCGCAAATTCCGCTTTATGCCTCTACCTTTACATCCACATCTTAACCTAGCCCAAACCTGCATTTCGAGGCTTGTTTAATAGTACGCTGCTTCTATCACTAAACGTAAGCGTGTACAACTAAGACGACCTACCAGTGATGCTATTTTGGTCATTAGCTTGGCGCCTGACTAAACAACTGGGAAAGAAACGTAGGTGGGCCCAACGAGACATGGAACAAAGGATGATATGAGTAACGATTAGGGACAGGTAGCGAGCTTCCTGGATCAGGGAAGAAACTCGGGCAGAAATTACAGTTCGAATTGAGAAAAACAAGTGCACTTGGGCTGGTCTTGGGGGGAAGCGACATGCCAACTTGTGAACCACTGGGGTAACGGAGTGGCTACAGATGGGTTTAAAAGTTGAGAAACACCGTTAAGTTGATGGAGGCACAAACACTGGCGGATTCCAGAGGAAGGGGGGTCCGGATGTCCTGACCGCCCCCCCCCCCTTAATTTTGGAATTTATACCCCCAATAAGATGACCCCTCAGGTTGTATAAAGAGTCTACTTGACGTTTTTTCTATTTCTTGTATTTTTGGTTATCAAAAATTTCGGTGAATAGAAAGGCTCCTCCTCCTCCTCCGGATCATCATCATCTTTCTTCTTCATCACCACCCCCATCATCACCATAATCATCATCATCATCCATATCATCACCATAATCATCAACATCATCCCCATCATCACCATAATCATCATCATCACATCGTCGTCGTCGTCGTCGTCATCACTCAGAGCTGACCCCCCCCCCCACCTCTCAGAAAAAGCCTGGATCCACCCCTGTGTACAAATTAATTCCACTCGGGTGCAAAGAATGAGCTCCACCAGCGCTGGGCAGGAGTGGTCGGTGATCTACAGGAGGGCCGTCGTCCTCAGGGGGCTTAGGTAGGCTGCTTCTCTTAATCAAAAGATAAACACTTCGTTAGCGATTCCCACTATTCGTAGCTCTTATTCCATCCGCACTTGTTTCTCTGGCACCCTCGTCGAAGCGGCAGTCATGCAGGTAAACGCGCTAAGACACTATTATCATAATCGCCCTCGCAGGACTCCTGCTGAACACATCAGCGCGTCCTGGTCGTAGCGAGCGCTGGCGTAACACGTTCAAGTGCTTGCGAGACGCCATGCGACCGAAGAACCTGCCCGTAAAAGCCGCGCAATCAATGCGGACTGCGCCGCCGTTCGGAATTGGTCTGCCGACGGCACTGCCGCCACCGATCACGGTACGGGTTACGACCGCCCAGCCATAACGTTTGCGATTAAACCCCGTACGGTGCTCCGTTTAAACGTGGCTGTAGTTTTTGTGACCTTATACCGTCGGCACGCCCGTGCGTAGACCGAAGGCTCGAACTGGGGTTTTACGCGTTTAAGATGCACCTTGACTGCGAAGCGCGCCGTAGTTGAGGGCTGCGGAGTAATTTACGCCGTTTGGGCGCGCATTGGCAAAGGTAGAAATATTTTTCGGTGGGTGTTATACGCCGTCGGTCAAAGCCAGGGAAAGCAAAAGGGGAGAGAGCCCGCGCCCAAGAAATGCCCTAGTCATTTTTTGGCTGTAATTAAGGACGAAGGGTCAGTTGTTTACATGAGTGCACACAAGACTCCGAGAGCTTGATTCCTAAAGAACACCTCTCTCTCTCTCTCTCTCTCTCTCTCTCTCTCTCTCTCTCTCTCTCTCTCTCTCTCTCTCTCTCTCTCTCTCTCTCTCTCTCTCTCTCTCTCTCTCTCTCTCTCTCTCTCTTTCACACACACACACGTACAAAAACGCCACTGCAGCGTAACATTCCTGAACAATTTACTGAAACACAAAAATAAGTGCCACAGTTTCACATTTAACGTGGAACTGTCAGGTGAGGAAAAAGAGGGTTATCAAAGTGTGTTCGCGGCAAATTCTTGCGGTGTGTTCTGACACAGAAATATTTCCTCCGGCTACGCCCCTGCCGAAAGGCTTTAATAGGCGCCGAGCCGTCGTACGCACAGGTGTTTTCGTTTTTTGCCTCCATCAGAAAAACAGCCGCCGAGATTAAGCGCACGTCACCGTGCTCAACAGCACAACGCTTTAGCCACTGGAGCGCCGCTGTGGGGAGCACTGCATACTTTTATACCGTCTTATAAGGGCGACTACATCAACTTAAAATACCATGAATCTAGCTTTGTTATAGCTTCGTACACACAAAACGGCGCCGTTGCTGAAGCTCAGCGCCGTGATTCGAGGTCTGATGTCCTTACATCAGGCCTCAAACACGTGTTGACATATCAGTAGAAATTAAGAAGAAGAAATGGACGTGGGCAGGGCATGTAATGCGAACGCAAGACAACCGTTGGTCATTAAGGGTAACAGAGTGGATCCCTAGAGAAGGCAAGCGTTGGAGGGGGTGCAGCAGAAAGTAAGGTGGGCAGATGAGATCAAGAATTTTGCGGGGATAAATTAGTTGCAGTTAGCAGAGGACCACTATAATTGGAGATCTACGGGAGAGGCCTTTGCCCTGCAGTGGGCGTAGATATGCCGCTGCTGGTGGTGATGATGATGATGATTATTATTATTATTATTATGATGATGATGATGTTCTTACATTGTAACAGAAAATGTTGCTATGGCGGAATTTATTGCCGTGGGGGTTATGGTAAGACGCATGCCATAGTAATGTTTTGATAGCCAGGGGGCGTTATTCCATAAGGCCCGGGTTTTACTCACCGTAAGTAAGTGGAGACGCATTGGAGGCCCGTTCTGCTGCCACCTCAATGGACACCCTGTGATGGCAAATTACTGACCACGGTAATGGGTTGCATCATGACCACATTTTTTCATACATTTGTACCGTATTTTCTGGTTATCAGAACGCGGATTCAAGACTCGACCATCTTACCGCTATCCTATAGCTGCGTAGCAACTAATGCGTATGGAAGAGTTAGGAAGCAGAGAGTTAATTTTCAGTAATTTAGATGCAGCTACCTGGAGCACAACGCCGTGTTCGTCAAATGACCTCTTGACCAGCGATTACAATGACTGTTACCGCATGACCATGACCGGAGCGGCCGGACAGTAAACAAGTAATCCTTGCATGGCTAGCTCGACGGTCGGTGTAGTCTAACCTAATTTAACCTAACCTTATTTGTCCTGGGGTAACAACCCAACCTACTTTATCGTAGCCTAACATACCTAACCGATAACGAACCTTGGCCTCATGCATCATCGAAAAGTACGTTACCGAATCGGTCGCGCAGAATATTTTCATCTTGCATTATACTGATTAATGGGACGGGCAATATTAATACAGGAATTATTTACAAATAACGTACACTAAGAGTCCAAGTTCTAGCAGGGCGGCTACCGGAAACATCAAATTGAGTCAGCAGGAGGCAGCAGTCCTGGTGCAAGTCACCTTGCAGAGTAGTCTCACAGGACATGCTAAAACTACTTTGGTAACGCAGAGTGCTTTCAGAATGCAGAATAGAGCCGCCCGCTGTCACCAGAGATAGTAGGTGGGTTTAAAATCGCCGTGAAGCAAGGCAGACAGGTTGGCACTAATCTGAAAGAAATCGACCCGAAGAGATAAGGTCAATGAAGTCGAGGAGTGGCTCTAGCCGAAGTTCGTCTAATGTCGGGTCACCCGAAGCAAGGAACGGGGAGCCGCCCGTGCTTTCTATCGACTGTGGACGTAGTCGTGCAGCGAACAGTTCATGTATTTTAGAGCGAAAGCTCTACTACGCTACATCTTTCAAGGTCATTCATCGCGTAATAGGTGGCCTTCAGCCGCCAGCGCGCAAGCTGCGCCTTTCTTTTTTATTTTCTCGCTCGCTCGGAGCCTCCCCGCGGTGGTACCACGTGACTAAGCGAGGGGGAAATGGCTGCGAATTCGCCTGCGCTTGATCGCTCAACGCCAGCTGGGCCGTCTGTGCGTCCGCTTCAACGCAAGCGAACCACGTGACTAAGCGAGGGTTGAACGACGACTTTGCCGGCGCTTGGTCCCTCAGTCTCACCATCGATGGGGCGCCGGCTGGGCCTTTTGTGCGTGCTCTTTAGCGCAAGCGAAAAAAATGAATGTTTAATATTGCCATGTGTAAATTGTCTCAGAGACTCTCGGAGGTCAAGGGCATCAACCACACACTCTACGCTGAGGACATTACCGTATGGTGCATCGGAGGCTGCGAGGGTAGGGTAGAGGAAGCACTTCGGGAAGCGCTAGATCGCACACAGAGGCTTTCCTCGCTGGGACGGGGCTTCGCCTCTCCTCGAGCAAGTCGGAGCTCCTATTGTACAGACCTAGTAGGGGAAAGGTAAGCCCAAGGGCTGGGTCCCGCTGTCAGAAGTGAACCTTGCGCTCTGCACGAGCGAGGGACACCCCATTCCCAGAGTTGTCTTTATCAGATTTCCCGGTATGCTCATCGAGTCTAACGGTTGTAACAGGTACACCATCGCCAAAATCACCGCTAAGACTGATAGCATGATACGGTTAATTACTCGGGTCTCGAACAGTCGAGCAGGTATCAAGGAGGACAATCTCTTGAGGCTCTTTCATGCATTCTTGATGAGCCACTTCATGTACGTGGCGGCCATGCACTGCTGGCAGAATCACAAAAGGGCTAAGCTCAATTTACTAATTCGTAAAAGCATCAAGCGCGTGCTGGGTATCCCGATGAATGCCAGCACAGAGAGGCTCATGCAGCTCAGGGGTGCACAACACTTTAGAGGAAATCATCGAAGCGCAGCACACGGCTCAGGTTGTCGTCTTCGCTCGCTGGCAGGGAGATTTTGGTGGTTCTGGGCTGTAAATCAATCCCTAGAGAGGAGCGCAAGGTTGGCCTTAATAAGGAGCAGAGAGCTGCTATAGCTATCTCTCCGTTTCCCCGCAACGTGCACCCGTAGCACAATGCGGGCAGGCGAAGGGCCAGAGGCGAGGCCCTACTGAAACAAGTTCGCGACGACCCGCACTCCGCGTGCTTTGTGGACGCCGCGCAGTACGGCCGATCGGCAAACTTCTCGGCAGTTATGGTGGATCACAGTGGCACAGTTCTCAATTCTGCGTCTTTCAACCCCCCCCCCCTCCGGCTAGAGCCGAGCAGGCCGCGCGGTGGCTGTTGCTTTACTGGACGATAGCCGGCATCGAATTACACCGATTCCACGCGCGGCCGTTAGGGCCTTTGGCATCAGATTCCGTTTCGGCCGAGGTAGAAGGTCATTTCCTCACACACCATCACCTGGTTTTCCGCTCACCTAGGGTCGCACTTGTCCTGTTTAACTAACCTCAACGAGGTCGCCCACACCCGCGCGCGCGAGATAACCCACCGCGCCGGGTCGGACGGAGGCGGTTCCTCGGGGATTGGTTGGGAGGTCTTCAGGGACACTTTATTTACGTTCAACAAGATTAGTCAGCACTATAAGCTGGGCAGGCGAAGGTTTCCTCTTCCGCACGAGAAACTCTCCAGGCCGCACGCAGCCACGCTCCGAATGTTGCAGACTAGGTCTTATCCTAGTCTATCCGCTCTCAGCTTCTACACGGACACTTTTGAACCGGACTGCTTGGATTGTGGCGAACGTAGAAATTTAGATCATATGCTCTGGTAGTGTCCCTCACTTCGGGGCGCTCAACGCATAACCGAGGAAGAGTGGCGCTCCGACTTGGAGAGTCCCGATCTACTGCAGCTAAGGGCCGTCCAGAGGGCCCACGACGCGGCGGTGAGGCTCGGCCTCCCCGGCGGTGGTGCTTCTCAGGACTTTCAATAAAGTTCATTGTCTTTCAGTAGGTCAGTAGATATAGCTGTAAATGGCAGGCTGAGAAATCTCAAGCTAATACCGACTTTCGCGAAAACACTGTGCTCTGTGACTATAGGTTTAGAAATGTTAAAAATGAGCCATTTTTTTAAACTTCTCGCGCATGCGCTTGGCGACTTCTGGAGTTTCCGCCCACCGCCGTGACGTCGCCGGAGCGCCGACCATCGGAATCTGCAGAATGGTAATGATTTGGCGTGAGCGCTGTCGTGCACAGCGGAGCCGAACGCACCGGCACCCCGGCCTAAACTCCGAGGAAGGTGTAGAGCTTTAATTGCGTAGGTTAAACGGGCTTGGTTAAGTCAACACAGGTAGCGCGCGCTGGACCGAGAAATTGATTTCGGGATGAACAGCTTCGCCGAATTCCTTCCGCCAGGAAGTCGTGAAGGAAGCAGAGTAGGCGGGGATTTAAATCGATCTCGCCGGGAGCGCCTACGCCAGTTTTATTTGAAGAAAAAAGTATGTGTGTTACCGTGTCGGCTCTATTTCTGTTCCTTTCAAATCTAAAAAAAGTAGATGGGAAGGAAGGCCTCCAAGATGAACAAGGCAGTCCATATTATATTACGAGCAGTTAATCCGCTTTGGAAAATGTAGGGCTAGCGCGGGAGGAAAATCGATAGAAATATTTTTTATTCTTCATTTCTACGCGCTGCTTATGGAAGACGAAGGCGTTCAGAATTTTTTTCCGTCTTTTTTAATTTCTGCCGCTCTCGTTCTCTTCTTCATTGCCAATCGGGCCCGCCATAAAATCCTTACACCGGGAGAATAACGGATGTGGTTAGATGAGCAGCGAAGCCCTGGATTGGGATTTAAACCCGGCATGAACACTAGCTGGGACAAAAATATGTCAAACGTGGATACCGTTGGCCGACACAGCCGGTGAATGTCTGCGTTCTTTGTAAGGAGATTAAATCGATGAGAATAGATGATCGACGCAATAAATGAGCCGTTGAATGAAATTAGAGAATGGGCCGAACGCCTGACCGGTAAGCTAGTTATTTCGTCTAAATTAACAAGGAAGGAATAAAATAGATGTTACAATAGCCACATACCTTGAGTGAACAGTGTCATAGCAAAACCTGGGCTGTCTGTCATTTCGTTTCATACAAGAAAACAAGAACAAAAACACGTTCTTTCCGCTGGGACTTCCGCCACGTTTCACATGGAACCACAAGTAATTTACTGGTAAATTGATCACACCTGTGCCCTTAATTTAGGAAGTCGTTGTACTCACTTTTTACCCTGAAGCAGTATATGTCTCACCCAACCCTCTTCCCAGTTTTCATTCCGGTGAAGCCGATTTACTCGGCGATTTACTCGGCGATTTACCCCTCTAATCGGAACAGTTATTCCCCTCGCCACATCGATGCCTCTTTCGCAAGTTGCGCAATCGGCCGACAACGGCGGTTGCGCCGTTATCAGATGATTGCGGGGAATCAACAGAAGCGCGGATGGGCGTAAAAACATCCGAAGGCCGCCGCCGCCGCCGTTGCTGCCTCAAATTCCACCTCGCCGAATAAGTGCGAACCCCTCGCGGTTGAGGAGCAACTCACCCGGTTGGAACGGAACGCCGGCTTGAGCCCATAATTATTGTCCAGCTGAAAGAGATTTTCAGACATGATCGCGGGTGCATTTCGACCCCAAGTATGCGCCCATCGTCGGTTGCCGGTTTATGCGAGCGCGGGTTGGGGGTAGAAGAAGGGGGCGTGCACGCACAGCTGGGCTCCGTGCTGCTTCCGATGACATACCCGCTGTGCTGGCGGGAGATTTAAACGTGGTAGACTCGTGGCGCAATGCGCCTTGTCAGCTGTCTTCTGAAATAGAGTGGTTTCGGTCTGGGTTGGTGTGCCACGCCGACAGTAAGACGCCTACGACGGGGGAGTGAAACGGACAGCCATATGTTTGTCCACTAGAACAATTAAGCTTGAGGCTTTCCAGGATTCAACTCGCTGTGGGATGGTCCCGTGTCGTTCGCTTTGAGGAAGAATAGCGGGGATTGCAGAAGGGTCGGCCTGAACAGAAGCGCGAATGGGCGTGAAAACAACAGAAAGCCGCTGCTGCCGCTGTTGCCGCTGTAACTTCCGGATGATCGACTAGCTGCGAATCCCTCCCGGATGAACAGCAAGTTGCCCGCTTGGAACACAGACGTGAGCCAATATTACTTGTCCAGCATGGAAGGCTTTCAGAGCGACATTTTCGACGGTATCTTTCACTTCTAAGCATGAGCACATAACAGGTTGACGGTTTGTGCGTGCACGAGTTGGGAGTGGAGGGCTGGGCCCGGGCGTGCAAGCGCAGCTATAGTTTTCATGCCCTCACTCATGGCATTTCCGTTGTGCTGGCGAGAGGTTTAAACGTGGGCATCAAAAGGGCCAGTGCGACCTGCAAGGTCCTTAGTGGTCGAGCGGATTGGGTTGGTGTGTTAGACACAGTAAGACGCCTACGACGCGTGATGGAAAGACTGCTTTATGATTGTCCGCTAGAATAAAGCTCCGGTCCTTCGAAGTTTCATTCAGCTAATTGGCCAGGAAGCATAATCAATCTCAAATTGCAAAGAAATTTGTTTTGTTTCGTGCACTCTGCGGACTGCGTCCAGCTTCGCAAGTCATCTTTCTTCACAGAGTGGAAAGGCGACTAATTTTTCTACTATAACAACATTAATCACAAGTGATAAACGCAATCCTTTGCTATTTGAAAGTGCATTCAAAGCTAAGTGAGGATTTTGTGCTTTGATGAAGTTTTTTTCGCGCCGACGGGACTTCGAGGCGCCTAATCGAAAGTCTAATAATCGTAGACGACTCACAGCAAAATACTGCCTCGTTGTGTTTGTTCCTATAGTGCGTATAATATTGTGGTACAGTTTGGATTGTGCGGAAATAGACTGCGTGGTTTTAGCAGATAAAGGCAGACAGTAACGTGCTATAAGAACTCTATATTCACCCACCCAGATGTTGTATTTAGCATTCGTACATCAGTTATCACAGGTACTGTTAAGCTGCGTTATTACAGACACCTACTAAATGCGTATATAAATATCACCAGGCCGCCACGTATGGCTACCCTTCAATTTATTGCTGTGTTCAACAATCGGCAAGCAATACAGGACTGTGTTGCTTGTTGGATTTTAAGCACCGCATTGAGTCGGCGCACGTAACAACCATTGTGTACCTATAACTTGTATACAGAGCATGCAATCGTCTGCCTCGCCCCTGCTTGTGTGCGTGTTCTTTGTGGTTAGGGCTGTGGATAATTAATGAGTGTCGAATTCTCGGTTTTTTACACGGCTTGAGAATCCCAGGGCGGAGCGACATTTGTCTGCCGTGACTAATGGTTACTTAGTCTGCAGACAACGTACTATTAATTTCAAGAAGACCTTCGATATTCAAATAAGTTTGAACAATCTAGCACAATAGATAGATAGGTTGTAGGGTTTAACGCGCCGACGCAACGCAGGCGATGAGGCGCGCCGTAGTGGAGGGCTCCGATTAATTTTGGACCACCTGGGGATCTTTTAACGTGCGCCGAAATCTCGTACACCGCGGGCTCGTGTTTTGCTTTTTCGCCTCCATCAGAAAAGCGGCCGCCGCGCCGGGTATCGAACCCGCGTCCTCGTGCTCAGCAGCACAACGCCTTAGCCACTCAGCCACCGCGGCGGGTCAATCTAGCACAATAGCCGGAATGAAACACTGGGCCATACTCAAACAATTTCTTCGGTACTTGGTTCATTTCGTCACAACGAGCTACACTGCATTGCAGCTTAACACAGCTCCGTACACAACACAGTGCAACTTCGGGACACAAGCAAAGAAACCTGATTTATATTGCGCGCCAAAGCGATCCAATTTATCACGTCGACCCCGTTCGAAGTAAAGTTGCAGCAGGTGTAGACAGCTTCAACAATCGCGAACTAGCGGTGAAGACATTTTCGCCGAGAGATAATTACCGCACCGACTAATAATTTATACCGGGCGTACCGCACAATTGTGTCTTACAATCGCTTTTGCAGTTCTGGCGGTCGGCGCAAGATGGCGAGGGGTCGGCCGGCGCGTGGGCCGTAATTGTTTCGCAGCGCGGCGTTAAAGGTAATCGGCGGCAACGCTGTTACACGTGCCACGCTCGGGAATTCGGTCGTGTTTGTCGGACTCGTGGCGGGCGAGGCAAATGAAATTCCTGACCTTTAGCAGCGCCGCGCAGGTACTGCCTGCCGCGAAGGGCCTGGGATGACGGTAACGACCTCCACAAAAATCTGTCACGCGGTGAAGGTGGAGGTAAGGTAATGAGAGGGGGAAGGGGCTTCACGGCGGATGCGTCAAAGGAGGAGGCAAAACGTTTATTGAAAAAAAAAAAAAAAAAAAGAACGGTGGGTGGCGTCCTCAGTTCAGGAGGCCGCGCGCCGCCGCTGCTCGCGTGGCCCGCTGGATCAGGCTGAGCTGCTCCTGCAGGTTCGAGCTGGTCAACGCGCATTCCCACTGCTCGGGGGTAGGGGAAGGGAGAGGAACGGGGTGTTGAGGGCACAGGAAGACGAGGTGGGCAGTGGTAGCTGGAACTTGACAGTCCGGGCAGTTGTACTCGAAGCGTGAGGGGGAGATGTGGGAGAGGATGGTGGAGTTATAGTATGTGCCAGTTTGTAGTCTGCGCCAGATTCGTGATTCTTCGACGGACAGGTAGGGTGAGGCGGAGGTATTTTCGGGAGCGTGGCGGTAGTGGGGATAAGATGTCGGTGAAGCAGGGTGGAAGAGGATGGATAGTGGCCGTCGTAAGAGTCCGAGCCGCCTGGCCTGTAGGGAACGCCCGGAAGTGAAGCTCGCGGGCTGCAGCATTGCTGCTTCATTCCAGGGAGTGAGGCGTGTCCCTGGGTCCACACGATTGTTATTGTAGGTAGGTCGCGAATGGCTTTCAGGAGCTTGAGCGCCGCCGGGGGTACTCTTCCCTGGAGGTAATATCGGCAGGCTTGTTGAGAGTCTGTGATTATGGTTAGGTGGGTGGTGGGTGTGTGGGTGGCCGCCGCGAGGGCAATGGCGGTGGCTTCAGCAGCGTTCGAAGAAAGATGAAAGAAGGTAGCGGCGTTGAGAACGGTGCCCTCGTTGTCAGTGACTGCTAGGGTCGAGCGGGGGTGTGATGGGGTTTGGGCGATGTCGCTATAGCGAGCATCCGGGGCTGAGGAGTACTTTCGTTCAAGGTGCTGCACTCTGGCTTTGCGTCGGCCTGGGTTGTATACGGGATGCATGTGACGTGGAATTGGTGCCACCTTGATATTGGTCCGGATATGGGGAGGGAGGGGGTGAAGCTCGTTATGAGGGTTCGGCGTGGGGCGGCCTAGTGCCCTGAGGACAGTTCGGCCGGTAGGAGTGAGGGACAGGCGTGCCAATTGACTTGTCTGTTGGGCTTCGAGGAGTTCAGAGAGGGTGTTATGCAGCCCCAGTTGAAGCAATTTCTGTGTGGCGGCGAAAGCTGGGAGGCCTAGAGCGATCTTGTAGGCCCCGGCGAATGAGTGCAAATCCAGCTTGCTCTGTTCTTGAGGTTTGAGGCAGACGTAGGGGGTGCCGTATGTGAGGCGGCTTAGAAGTAGGGCGTGAACGAGACGGCAAGTGTCCTGTTCCCTCAGCCCATGTTGGTGTGTGCAGATTCGCCGGATGAGATGGATAAGTTGCGATATCGTGCCCTGCAGTTGTGGGAGGAGTGCTGCTCCAGACCCATCCACGTGAAAAGGCACGCCGAGAATTCGCAGGGTTTTCACTTTCGGCACCAGTGCATCTTTGATAGTAACTTGAGGGTCTGGGGTGGTGCTCGTCAAACATGTTTTTTTTTAACACCAAAGTGTTTTAATCCCGGATACACAAAGATTTGACTGACGTCATATCCGTCACAGAAGTGACGCCAGTACAACGAAGAAAGCGGTCTGTAAAGGGTGCACCCCTGCACACAGGGTCTTCTTCCGGGGAAGCCACCTTTAGCACTAAAGAGTACGTTATACTTAGGGTTGTTTGTTTTCGGGTTTTATGTTTTCACGCGAAGGTGTTTTATGCCACGATACCCCAAGGTTTCACTGACTTCATATCCGTCACGGAAATGACGCCAGTGCACCTTTGCTGAAGTGACCCGCCAGCAGGACGCCGCTGGCCAAGCACACCCACAAGACAGCCGCCGACCCGAAAATCACGCTCAGCTGCAGATTTCGCTGCACATTTCACTTTCGTGTTCTACCTACTCCTATGGCAGAGGGATCAACCACAGTATTTTTTTTTTTTCTGTGGTTACGTGTCGCCCTGTCATCGGCAGTCTCTAACATAACACAGCACACAGCAAACGGATGTAAGCGAGGCCTTGAAATGGGGCAGCAACGCTAGTTCTTCACCGCAGAACGATTTGTTCCGGTCTCTCTTACGAAACATTTTTTTTGCCCCTTGCTTTCGATCTTCACTACTTGTGTCCCGTCCGTGTTCTTATTCCTGATTTTTCGTCTCTTTTTGGTTTTCATTTCGGCGTTGCTCTTTTGCCTGTCGGCATTTTTTCCCTCCTTGAGTTCGTTTGAATCCTACAGGATTTGTGTAATTTCTTGTTTCTCTGTTGCTTTCCTTTTCTTTCTTTCTTTCTTTCTTTCTTTCTTTCTTTCTTTCTTCTTTAGCCTTATTGCATTTCAATCTCTTCTATTTTTTTGTTAGGGTCATTTATCATTTATCAGATTTCTGCGGGATTGGATCGGCGTCTTCGTCTATGCATATTTTACGAAGGTTTTATGTTTGCTTGGTTTTCTTCTTCCTTCCTTGCTTGCTGGCTACCTTGCTAAGTCGGATTGTCTCGTTTTCGTATGTAATGCACTGGGCGACTTACTCTGGGAGGGTCGACTGGCTTTCTTTTTCAGGTTTTGATCGTATTGAATGAGTAGTATGTTCCTACGTGCGTTTTGACACGGAGTTCGTGTCCCTTCTCACGTCATCCCCCCCCCCCCGAATGACTTATTAGCGTAAAAGTACGAAGCGTTATCACACTACGAAGTACTGTAGCCGAGCCTGCTAGTTACGACAAAAAAAGAAAGAAAAAGAACGAAAGTTAAGGAGTCGCTTAAATAACCATAAGTCGAATGTACACCCTCGTTGGAAGAGAATTTTCCCAAACTAGCTTGCGCAAGCTAATACCGCCGTGTTAAAAGGTGGGCGATGATTTGATAACTGCTTGAAGTTTCAAGGAACGAACTAGAAAAGAACACACGCTTTTAAAGAAAAAATAAATAACCCTGTCGATAGCAGCGCAAGTTCAAGCGCGTAGAAAGCCAAACAAAGTTATTACCTAGACTATACTTATTCCCGCTTGAATTCAGACTGGGCCTTAAGTGAGCTCGCGCCTTTGGGATACGAAAATCGTGGAATGGAACAGAAATATGTAGCAGTGATAAAGAAAAGAAACAAAGAAAGAGAGGAAAACGGGGGAAGAGGGCGGGTGGTAAAAAATTAGCAGTGGCTTAGCTCGGCTATGCCAGGGTATACGTAGAGTGAGCCAAGGTTCAGCTGGTTATTCTTAGGTTTCCTGGTTGTCTAGGATTAGCTGATTATCATTCTTACTGCTGCTAAAACGATTTCCGATCCGATCCAATCCAGTCCAATCCAGTCCAGTCACTGCTTCTCGCGCATGCGCAGCACGGCTCTTTAGGAGCCACACGAAACGGCTGTCAAGCGGCTCCGGCGCACCGTCAGACTTGGCTACCGCGCAACGGAGGCTGAAATGCGCAGACCGGCGAATGTGCAGACCAAATTCTCTGCACACCCGTACTCCAATTGAAATCCAATCCAGTACAATCCAATCCAATGCTCCTCGCGCTTGCGCAGAAAAGCCCTTCAAGGCCCGCGCGAAACTGCTCAACCTCGGCCAGTGTAGCTTACGCTACAAAAAAATACGCGTTCAGTCGATCAGTGTGCGCCGGGCATGCTCGCCGAGCCTTTACACCCCGCGGAGGCACATATACACGCAAACCCATGTTTTTTTTTCATCTCTCCTCCTTCCAACTCTCTCTCTCTCTCCTCCATCCAAACTCCCAGCTCGCACGTACTCGCCTCATCTGTGACACACGAGCAAAGCACACCCAGAAAAATCTGGACGCCCAAGCTTCTCTTCTAAGCGTGGCGCGTGATAGCAAAATCAGCCCCGTTCACACCGCTTTATCTTTCGCTACGGCGCATTACACACTAGTGATGACGTCATCGTAACTCCTAACTGCTCCCGCGAGCGGTGAAACCTTTCCGCTCCTGCTCGCAAGCCATCGGTTAGAGCAGGGCCTTAGAATCCTGCGGTGTTCAGTGGGCGCCGCCAGGTGGCGCTACGGAATTTTTTGCGCACGCCCCTTTTATTGCTCACAGTCAACGCCGCCGCCGACACCGGCTTTTTTTATACGCAAGTAACTTAACGCTACTTGTTAAACAGACAAGAGGAGAGAAGGCGGGCGACAAACTCCCCTTCGGCGCGCTTTCGCGTTATGCCTCAACTGGCTTCAAGTCGAGGGCTCAAGGCTAGGTCACCATCATTTAAGGAATTGTACCGTCGGTCAAGTAAGGGGACATGAATGAATCAGAGCTTATTATTATGGGCTTATTATTCAGCGTTCGCACTCTTCTGTTCACACACACACACACACACACACACACACACACACACACACACACACACACCACAACCACACACCACACACAACTATATTACTACTATACTACATATCAACTATAACATATCACACCTACTATATATCATATATACTATATATATATATATATACTTATCCATATTATATTATAATCATATATTAATGCACACATTCGAACCTCGTTATAACGAAGTAGTATCGGAGTAGTAGATTAGTTCGTTATATAAGGTATTCGTTGTAACAGTAGGTAAAAATCGGCTTCAACGACTGGGCAATCTGGCTAGCGCAAAAATTTTACTTACAAAAGCACCATATAACAGCGTCGTTCGAACCCACTATAAGCGAGGTAATCCTTCCCTGTCTCCTCGTGGCATTTCCAACTAAATGTACCAGAGCACGAGAAAGTGGAATTACAACGCAACAATGTATGTTCGACAAAACAGGCCTGCGTTCTTATTCATTTGTAGTGGGATGTGATCTTCTTCAGGTGGCTTTTCACAGCACCGAGCAGGATGAAGTTTTTGGCGTTGTCCACGCACGAAGGGGCCTTTTCCGCTTCCACAGTTTTGGACGACGGGAGTTGTTCCAATTAGCCATCAGCCTTCCTCAAATGTTTCTTCTTTATAGGCGATATCGGGCGGGTGATAACAGTTTCGGTTTCGTTGCGAACAGAATAAGTGTCACCAAAATAAAGCGTGGCCAACCAGTTTGTATTTAGTTCGGTACAGCCGAACGATAATTCGCTATACTAGTGTTCTTATAACGAAGTTCGAGTATGTATGTATATATATACACATACCTACATCAACATGTATGTATGAATGACGTATATAATATAATATATATATATATATAACTATATATATATACTATATACATACATACATACTACTACATACATACATACATACATAACATAAGAAAGGAAGAAAAAACACGCGCCCAAATGGGGACCGAACCATGCCTTTCGATTAGATCTCGAATCCTTACCAATTCGGCTATCGGCGACTGTGTTCTCATTTCGGGGTATTTAATTTACTACACTACAGCTAGGGTGGTAGCCAGCGCCACTCATAGGGAGAGACTCTTTTCAAACCCCGGGGCGTGACTAGAACGCTACACCTACACACATACCGCTCATGACAGGCATAGACGTTCGAGTCGCACTTTCATTTTTTCATTTCTCACCATACAAAAGCAACACCCACGCTTGTCAGGCCTCTGCTTAGCTGGTTTGCGATCTGACGAATACATTTCTATATCAACATTCATAAAGCATTCAATACATACACGGCATACTGCAATAAGAGATTATGACACACACCAACACCACATTACACACAACATACAACACGCCAAACTAGCGACACTACCAGCCACACGGGGAAGGGGACTTTTTCACATAACTTAACATTTATTCGAAACAAAAACAGCGCAGAGGACACCACGACAACATCACACACCCTTCAGTACACCACACTCACACCACACACACACATAACAAATCAAAACCACACAAAACACACAACACACACACACACACACATACTATATCATATCACACTAATGCACAAACCATCAACCCAAAACACCGGCAATTATCGGAGATGATATTCGTTACATCATTCCGTTCGAAAACACATGCAACTCCACATCGCTTGAACACTCGCAACTCGATATTATCACACAACAAAAACACACAAACACACGTATAACACAAATCAATCTCTCCAAGCACATAAGACGAAACTTAAAACACATTAAAACCCCACTGGCATCACACACATTACCACATGTTACCATAACACATATAAACACGCAACAGTAACGGGATATAACAGTCATTTTTAATCCACGTCGTGAATTCCATATTACCAAGCCAAATTGGTTTTACCGTTGAAAACAGAACCTGCGCACATTTTTATACACAGACCACAGCACAAAAAATTTTCAGACCTATACACGTCCACGCACGAAGCGACCATACTTTCCTCGCACCACAGTCTCTGGCACGACGAATTCTTGCAACAATGAGCCAATCAGCACGTCCTCACACATGTCTCATTTTACTTTACAATAGCGTCAATAGGGCGGCGCTAGATTTAGCGGTTAGTTCCAACAGCCATCACCTTCCCATATGTAACTTAGCATAGCGGGCACCGCGAATGCGTTTCTGATAGCGAAAGAAAACGCCTTACAAATTCGCCAGTTATAGATATGTCAATAATAACCTATACGGCCTATCGCATTTTAAACCCACAATCAACACAGTATTATACATATATATAATATACATATATATAGTACATATACATATCAACAAAATACATACATAAAAAAAAACCAACAACAACAAACATCTCCAAGAACAGAAACACCGCCACATTGGGACCAATCCATGCTTTATTACGTTCATCCAAACAACGGGAACTGGACTTTCCCACTTATGGATTAATATTTCACAATTTTCTGGTTTTTGTTTGAGCGAGATTGTCGTGTAAGGTCTTTAACGGGGTAAGGACTCGAACGCACTGGCTACCAACGTTATGACAGAGAGCTCGTTCGAATGGCTTCAAGTCGAGGGCTCAAGGCTAGGTCACCATCATTTAAGGAATTGTACCGTCGGTCAAGTAAGGGGACATGAATGAATCAGAGCTTATTATTATGGGCTTATTATTCAGCGTTCGCACTCTTCCAACACACACCACACACACACCACCACACACACACACACAACACACACACACACACACACACACACACATATATATATATATTATATATATATATATATATAATATATATATAATATATTCATATATATATATAATATATATTTTATATATATATTTAATGCACACATTCGAACCTCGTTATAACGAAGTAGTATCGGAGTAGTAGATTAGTTCGTTATATAAGGTATTCGTTGTAACAGTATGAGTAAAAATCGGCTTCAACGACTGGGCAATCTGGCTAGCGCAAAAATTTTACTTACAAAAGCACCATATAACAGCGTCGTTCGAACCCACTATAAGCGAGGTAATCCTTCCCTGTCTCCTCGTGGCATTTCCAACTAAATGTACCAGAGCACGAGAAAGTGGAATTACAACGCAACAATGTATGTTCGACAAAACAGGCCTGCGTTCTTATTCATTTGTAGTGGGATGTGATCTTCTTCAGGTGGCTTTTCACAGTACCGAGCAGGATGAAGTTTTTGACGTTGTCCACGCACGAAGGGGCCTTTTCCACTTCCACAGTTTTGGACGTCGGGAGTTGTTCCAATTAGCCATCAGCCTTCCTCAAATGTTTCTTCTTTATAGGCGATATCGGGCGTGGTGATAACAGTTTCGGTTTCGTTGCGAACAGAATAAGTGTCACCAAAATAAAGCGTGGCCAACCAGTTTGTATTTAGTTCGGTACAGCCGAACGATAATTCGCTATACTAGTGTTCCTTATAACGAAGTTGTATGTATTATATACACATACCTACATACATACATGTATGTATGTAATGTATGCGTATATATATATATATATATATATATATATATTATAATATATAATACTATATATATATATATAATATAATACATACATACATACATACATACTAATACATATACATATACATAAGAAAGGAAGAAAAACACGCGCCCAGAATGGGGACCGAATCCATGCCTTTCGATTAGATCTCGAATGCCTTACCAATTCGGCTATCTGGGCGACTGTGTTCTCCTTCACTTTCTGGGGTATTTATATTTACTACAACTGTATCTGACGCTTGAGGGTGGTAGCCAGCGCCACTCACTATACGGGGAGAAGGGGACCTTCTTTTCAAACCCCGGGGCGTGACTGAACGTCTACAGCCTACAACACATACCGCTCATGACAGGCAGTAGACGTTCGAGTCGCGACTTTCATTTCTTTATTTCTGCACCATACAAAAATGACAATCACCTCATTCGGCGCTTTGTCAGGCCTTCTGTGCTTTTACGCTGGTTTGGCGATCTTGTCTGAAATAAATTTCTATATTCAACATTCTATAAAGCACCTTCAAGTAGCCGAATAGCACTGGCAATAAGGACTGCATCTATGATGTATGTGTGTATGTATGTATGTATACATAATGAGGTTTATTGGCAGGGCTTGCAAGAGGTTAAGAGGTTGCAACGAGGTCTGTGGTCCATATATATATTTAATATAGTATATTATATAAATATATAGTAATATATTTATATATATATATTATTATTATATATATATATATATATATTATATATTATTAAGATAGGTCGGCAGTCTACAATGCCAAAGGAGGCATAGGGGTTGTGGTTAGGCTCTTTTCTTTTTTACTATGGTTAATTAGGTAAACATTTTTTTTAAATATACAGAAAAAAGAAAGAAAGAAAAACACGCGCCCAGAGTGGGGACCGAACCCACGCCTTTCGATTACATGTCGAATGCCTTAGCTTCCTTTGGCATTGTAGACTGCCGACCTATCTTTCTGTATTTCCTCTAGGAAGCCCCTCATTCTACTATATTATATATATATATAATATATTATATATTAATATATATATATATATATATATATATATATATATATATATATATATATATATAGAGAGAGAGAGAGAGAGAGAGAGAGAGAGAGAAATGCAGGCCTGTCGACAACTGCGTTAGCCGAGGAAAGGGCAAGTGGAAACACAGCGAATGAATGCCTAAAACACGAAGGCAGCATTACAACGTCCGCAATAGAAAAACAATCGACAAAATACGTAAACAAGTCAGACGAAGTACAGGCGAGCGGGAGTGTCAAGCGAACAAGTTTGCGCCGGCGTGGAGCAGTGGAGCAGCCGTGAGAGAAGGGGGAATCGAAGGACGTACCAGGCGCAGGGGGGGTCGGGCCGGTTGTGGGAGGGTTAATTTGCGAGAAACTCCTAATCCTCCCGAGCTAGGGCTTTGGACGGCGGCAACCGCCGCGGCGGCGGCGGCGGCTACGGTCTCAAGCGGCCGTCCCTGTATAGAGGAGCGCTTCATCGATCTGCGAAAGCTGCTCGCTGCTGTGGTACGCCGTGGTGCGCTATATGGGACGAGTGCTTCTTGATTTTTCTTGCCCTGTTTCGGGCACTAAGTATAGAGCTTTTCATCGTATTTGTTCTAGTAGGAGCCGATTTATCATTCGGCTGAGCTAACGGCACTATAATCGGAAAGGTCGACAGGCTGATCAGGCGCCGCATCACCGGTCTGAAGGCGTAGCAGCCTTATCGAGCAGTGAAGAATGGAGGAGTCCTAGGCAGGCTTGCTTCGTGTTGTCGCTTCGCTGCCAAAAAAAAAAAAATCAGGCTTGAAAGCTGGCGATAGCACCTTTCTTTTTTTGCTGTCATGGAATAATTAGGTCAGAGTTGAAAGTGCAGCTTTCGCTATGGCTGACTTGGAACCCACATTTTTTGCTCCGGCCTAGAAATCTCTGTCAATGACTGAACATGCACTCACGCATCATACATACATACATACATACATACATACATACTCATACCTACATTAACATACATACATATGCATACACTGCATCATACATACATACTGTACTACGACATGCATACATGCATCATACGTAACATACATACATACATACATACATACATACATACATACATACATACATACATACATACATACATACATACATACATACGTATGTGCGTACGTATCTGTATACATGCGTGCATGCATACGTACATACACGCATACATACATACATACCATGCATACATACGTATACGTACGTACGTACATCACTCGCATACATACATATACAGTACATACATACATACATACTACTACATACATACATACATACATACATACATACATACATACATACGTACAATACGCTGTCATGCATGCATGCATACATGCGTGCATGCATACATACATACATACCTACATACCTACATACGTACATACGTACACGCATACACGCACGCTAGCTCGCTGGGTCGCAAGCAGCCATGAAGCACAAACGCGCGAAATGCAGCCAAGAAAAGGGAATACCAAAAGGTTATCTCCGACGCAGCGAGACATGTCAAGCGCCAATCGTACCCGCACTTTTCCACCCTGCCGTCAAATGCTGTTTATAGCCTGCTCGCGCGCGACTCTCGCGCTACAAGCTAATACCGAGCGGCGTCAGCTCCGGCTCCCGTCATCGTAGAAATAAGAGAAGTAGAAAATCCGATGTGGCGTTGTGGAAACGAACGCTCATTAGGGGACGCGCCTGACATTGCCTGTAATGTCTGCATTCTGTTTCGCCGTTGTTGTTCCGACCGCTTTTCTTCCGAACCGGGTTCCGTATGGGTAAGCTCATTGTTTTCGTACTTCCTGTACCTAACTCTGCGCTCGTTGTCCTTTCCGAAAGATGAACTCATGCGAAGTGTTGCAACGCAATCAGAGTTCGAGACTTCCAGCGTTAAACTTGCATTTTTCCCGGCCTTGTTAGGATCGCGTCGCGTGTTCTGAGCCGCCACTGACGCAACATTTTGTGTTTCATTTTTTATTTGAGAGACACTCCACTTTGACATGCAGACGCTCTAAGGGGGCCGCGCTCGTAAAAAGGTTGGAGTTCGTGGCCTTTTTCGGTCGAGGAATCGTTGCGCAAAAAATAATGAGCTTTTGATCTTTAACGACACAGGATACATTGCCAGTCGTTGGTTCTATACCTGAAACTCGATGCAGACGAGACAAAAGCATCCACGCAAATGCTGCATGATTGGGACGGCAAACAACGAATGGGGTGAGTTCTAGCAACAATACATTGCATGGGTCTAGTTGATGCGGCAACACTAACAACACGAGACAGAACTCCGAGTGAAAAAAAAAAGAAAACGCGGCATGAAAAAGAGAGCAATTTTCGTCCAGCCTGCAACTTTGGGTCGTATGCGAGGTAACAGTAAATTTGAGGTTCTCTTCTTTCTATTGAACGTATATGTGGAGGTGGGTGTAGTTGATCGGCGCTGCGTTCTGTTGCAGCGCCGAGGCAGTAATGACGACGATGACGAACAGTAGCGTTGGTACGAAAACTTGTACATTGGCTGTTTGTAAATGGTAGGAAGATATTTACAAAGCAAATTACTGAGCTTGCTGGTCGTTTTGTGTGCTCCACGGCACTCGAACACCGCGAACCAGCCAAGACTGCGCTGTCGTTCCCCTGTTCCCCCGCTAGAAAACACGCAGCAATTGGATGCCATCCTCATCCTCACACTCTCTCTCGCTATCTGTCTCTCTATCTCTATCTCTCTGACTCCCTCCCTCCCTCCCTCCCTACCCTCCCTCAGCCGCTCCCTTCTCTCCCTCTCATCTCTGTCTCTATCTTCTCCTCTCACATCTCTTTCGTTTCTTTCTCTCTGTCGCCCTCCTCTCCCCTCGTCTCTCTCGCTCCTCCCCCCATCTCTCTCTCTCTCCCGCCTCTCTCGCTCTCTCTCTTCATCTCCTCTCCTCTCCTCTCCTCTCTCGCGCTCTCACAGCTGTGTCAGCCTCTGTTTCTCTTCGCTCCTCTCTCCACACCCTCCCTTTCTCTCTCTCTCTTCTCCTCTCATCTCTGTCTCTCTCTGTCTCTCTTGCTCCTTCTCTCACCCCTCCCTTTCTCTCTCCTTCACTCTACCATTGCGGACGACACTCGACGGGCTTGTTCCTGGAAGGAAACATCTCGAGCTCTCATGGCGGCCAAAGTCATGACTAAAGCATTATCCATGGATACCATTGGGCGGGGGGCATGTATAGACGCTTCGGCCATTGTGTTGACTGCCAAAAAAGGATGGGCAGAATTTGACGAACAGCGATACAAGGAGGAACACCACGCCTACCAAGTTTTCAAGAAAGTGCCATATCATTCTCGACGACAAGGGGCAGTCATTCAGCTAGTACGGATTTGACCGGTCTCGCGTGACGGGGCGCATAAAAGGTGCACGTTGAGTTGTTCGGCAGAAGATCGTGGTGGAGACTATCAGGAAAAAGAACCGGGCCATCTCCCCTAACGTGAAACCTGTGGAGGGGTGAAGCATGTGCGCATAAGTTTATTCAAAAATTGTAAGTCTCTCCCTCACCACGCGGTGCGCGATGATTGGGCGCCGGAGAACCGCCCGTGGGAGTCGCTAGATCCTGCGTAGCCTTCAAAGTTAACCTGCAAACATAATATTTATCAGGAACACATGGTGGGAGTTCGCATTGCTGACATGGCGCCTTATCATCCATAATGCGGTTTCGACGCTGAGCGCTCGGCGTCTCAGGCCTTGGTACCTTGGCGTTTTTACCCACGTAGATGAAACCGTTGGGGGGTAGAGGTATACAGCTTAGTTGCAAAAGTGTGGTGTCTTGGAAGCACGAAGCGTTCTAGCGCGAGGCGTTGGAAAACGAGTGTCACGGTGTGTTCTTTTAGTACATGTTTTTGCCCACGGATATGAAAAGTCCTAGCGCGAGGCATTGAAAAACGAATGTGTAGGTGTTTTAGTATCCGTAACTACAGGAGACGGCCACAGGGGACGCCGACAGCCCGATCCCTTAGGTAATTCGCCCCTCTATGATAAACGGCGAGACGGATAATGGCAAGTGGCTGCGACAAGGAAGGAAGAAGAAAGGACGGAAAAGCCAGAAGGTTAACCAGGTGTAGAGCCCGTTTTGCAACCCTGCCCTGGAGGAATGGGGTTCAGGGGATAAAAGAGAGGGCGGGAGAAGGGGAAGAGATAGGAGTGGGAAGGCGCACTTTCTAGTCCCGTTTCGGGAACTATAGCCTTTCGTGCAAGTTCGTTTCACTCAGGAAACGTAAAAGGGCTTTCGTCGCCTTCTGCGAGGTCGATGGTAAAGATCGATGGCTTAGAATAGTTTCTACTGTAAATGGCCGATTGCCCAATCGGCTGAGCGCGGTGGCAAGCACGCTCCTCTCCGACGAGTATTCGGGGCAGCGACACAGCACGTGCGCTATAGTCTCTTCCGCCCCACAGGCGTCACAGTGGGCGCTGCTGGCCATCCCGACGAGGAAGGAGTAGGTTTTCGTGAAGGCCACTCCCAACCACAGTCTACAAAGTAAAGTTGACTGGGGTCGAGACAGCCCATACGGAATACGGCGCCGAAGAAAAGGATCCTGAATATACAAAGGCTATGTACTATGTACAAGGGAAGAAGTGCGGGATTACGAGTTAAGATGGAATAAAAACCGTGTAGTAGACGGGAAGTACGGCGGGAAGTCGTTATCTATAGCCTAGTACTGCTTCCGACTCTCACTCTTCGCGCAGCCTCATCCAATTTGCACGCATGGACAAAAGAAAAGAACTCCGGAAAAAGACGTGACGGTAATTCTGTCCTTTATTGCGACGAGCGTCTTAGCCGAGAGTTTTCCGCCCTGCTCAGAGACGCCGTGCTTAATAACGGCCGCCGCTGGTCCTTACCGCGACGAGGAGCCACTTGTTAGTGGATCGTGCGTATGCCTAACAAAGCCGGGAGAACCAGCGGCCGCTTGCTACGATGGCTTCCTCGTGCGCTGTTCGCCTTATTCGCGGCCACCGAGCTGCTTGTACGCCGTTACTAATGCACCGGATCTCATTACCTTTTCACGCGCGAGCAGGCCTTGCGCTTGCAGTGGCGGCGGCAATCGCGCGAGGTATACAAGCGCGAGCGATGGGAGTGTAGAGGGAGAAGCGGCCACCTCTCGGGAGGGCGGCATGACTTTCAATTTGCGAGAAGAAGAACAGTCGTATACGGGACGTCAAGTGCGCTATTCGTTTCCATTGCGACCGGCGGGTAAAAACGGTGCCGACGGTTGAGTGCCCTATATCGGACAGAAACGTCTGTTTCTAGATCGACGACGGCGAGGTCGGCTTCTTCCGACAGCTTTTGTGCACTGCGGGGAGCGCGCACGCAGGCGGTAGCAGAGAAAGGTTTTTGGAGCCGCCGCCGCACCGTCCAAACAAAAATGTGTGGGTGTCGAATAAAATTCTACTCGAAGTTCCACGGTTTGCGGACCGTACGAAAACCCAAAACAGGACGCCCGAAGTAGGAAAAAGAGTATGTCGTTAAGAGAGCAAAGTAAACGGTTCTGCATTCGGTACAGCGAACATGCTATATGTCACCACGGGTAACTTGTGGAGTTGATGTTTTTGCGCTTAAACAAACAAACAAACAAACAAACAAACAAACAAACAAACAAACAAACAAACAAACAAACAAACAAACAAACAAACAAAACAACAAACAAGCAAGCAAGCAAGCAAGAAAGCAAGAAAGCAAGAAACAAACAAACAAACAAACAAAACGCGAGCAGGAACCTGTAAGTAATACGGCGGAGCAAAAAACCATAGCCGCTTTGGGATCTTCTTGTACACATACCTCGTGTCAGTGAACAAAGAAATGCTTAGCTGAAACTAGAAAGTTTTACGGAGCACCAAACCCATCAAAGAAATCCGCAACACTCAGGAACAGTCTGCTACAAATTAGTGTGCACGAGAAAGCGAGAAAGACGACTAGAAAATGATTTTTCTTAGGGGGAGATGTGAACTTATCACACGCGAGAAGTGACCGTCATCGCCGTCAACGCGATTCGTATCAAAATGACCGCCGCTGTAAACAGAAAATAAATAAAACACATTCGCGCTTGTTATTGAATTTGAACCCGGATGTCCAGAGCAGGAGCGAAGTTACAACTGCGTTAACTCACCACCCAGCCAGAGCGGGAACAGCAATTTGCGTTGTGCGTGCCGCGTGGCAGGTGTGCGCGACGGCACGTGAGTAGAACAGGTTCACGCGGAGAAGAGCTTGGACTGTGGCGTAGCTGTCGCGTGAAGTGCGGCCACACCACCTGTCGGAGTGATTCGCATCAAAAGACAACAAAGCGAAATCGAAGAAAGAGGACGAAAATACGACGTGGAAGCATACGTTGACGAAGTTGGCCCGGCTCACTCAAACTCACTCACAAATTTATTTTGGAATCACCACTCACTCAAACTCAGACTGATTACAGAGCAACACATCTGCGCTCACTCAAACTCAAACTCACAGTGAGCGCAAAACTCAGAACTCACTTGGGCTCAGCACTCAAAATGAACTCAGAACTCAAAGTGTCCTCAACTCAAATGCACTCAAAACTCAGAATAGACTCAGAAATCACCCGGTCTCAGACGTACTCAATTTCAGTCGTGCTCAAACTCACTCGGGCTCACTCGGCTCAAACTCACTCAAACTAAAGCTCAGCCATGCCACACTAGCCTCGCGCTCACTCAAACTCACGCGTGAGTTTGAGTCCAAATGAGTCTGAGTGAGTGGACTCATGAGTGAGTCCGCCGACCTCTGGTAGCAGGGAAGAAGTCCTTCATATGCTCTAGGATTCCGCCTTCGAAGCACGTAAGCAGACTTACGTTCCCGATGAATTTGGTTTTGTTGCTAGCCGCTCCCGAGAAAACAGATAAAAAGCTGAAGCAAATAGCGCTTCCCATAGTTGAGGGAGGCACGTTCCCTAGTCACGCAGCGCTGACGAGGGTTGGCTGGCGTTACGTGGTCTGTTTACCGATGGTGCTGCACGGTGGTTACAACCTTGCACTGGGGCAGCCGTGGTGCCGAATAGAAACTGCGCCGTTACTCCGTTCCAAATGACGCATCGAAACGACGCATGAGAAAAATGCGTGGGGGCAGAGTTTTCGCGAAGCCGTAACACGGGAATCGGGCAGGACGCGTTTGTGAATGTTGTCCCTGGTGCGTCAGGTCGCGAGCCATTTGTCGAGCGCATACGCAGCAAAATCGCTCCAAAGTGTTCATTTCAGAAAATCAATATCTTGTGTACTAAGAGAGAGAGAGAGAGAGAGAGAGAGAGAGAGAGAGAGAGAGAGAGAGAGAGAGAGAGAGAGAGAGAGAAGAGAGAGAGAGAGAGAGAGAGACGTCTGAGAACAGAGCTGATGTTATGCGACGTTTTCAACTCAAACACTGAACGTCGCGAAAGTAGTTCGTAAGACGGGCCAGTACTTTGTCGTCCTAAAGTTGCCGTTCATGAAGTTGCACCGCGCTGGGTAATTGGGGCAGTGGAATTGATAAGTGTTTCGGCCTCGGCGGCCGCTGTTCTGATGGAGGCGAAAAGCAAAAACGCCCGTGTGTACAATATTTCGGCGCATGTTAAAGATCCCCAGTGTCAAAATTAATCCGGGCCCTCCACTACGGCGCGCCTCATCGCCTGCGTTGCGTCGGCGCGTTTAAGCCTTACAATCAATCACTTGACATTGATGAGTGTTGGCAAGTTCTCGCCTAACTCGCCACAGCATCAAATTGCCTGGGAAGGAAAACAAGAGTGCGAACACAAACCAAACTAGGTTGTCAACATTAGTGCTAACACCGCAGAATACGTCGTATAATACTCAGGGCATACTGTGTGATCAGGGGTGAGAAAACTAAGGATTGGGCGGAAATCTGCACTTGAAGCTCTTTTTCGCACAATTCGGTTTCGGTTGTCGCTTGCGTCCAAGATGGGAAGCTACGCAGTGGACGTGTACTGCAACTGCACGCATTCTATATAACACCTGCGGAAGAAGGTTCTCGGTTGTTCTCCACTTGCAGAACTTCATAACCAAACTAAGATGAGATGACCCTGGAGAAAATTGGCCGTTCTTGAGTATATAGTCACGGGTGTGCGCTTTTGGTTTTTGATTTTCTTGTATGTGTAGTTTTGATGGCTGGAAAATAAATAAAGTTATTTCGACAAAATGCTTGAGGGAAGAATTTTTTTAGGCGTAGTTCTAATGCTACAACTCCTCACAGGTATATTTCTGAGCTTGCATCTTGCCAGACCATGCGTATTTTAAGGACAATGAAGTGGACGATAGATACCGAGGAGAAAGTGACTGCACGCCTTAGGCGCCTTGGACGCGGCAGAGGTTGGAAGAAGGGGAGTACTGCGGTCTCATGGTCCGAATCGTCTCTTCAAAACAGGCTCGTTCGGGGAGATGTCTCCCGGGTGTACCGTGGGCAGCCACTCATGTTAAAACGTGACCGCTGATGTTAAATTAAAGAACTACTTAGGTATATATAGAGAGAATGCATTTAATGGTGGAAGGTAGGTTAGCCGAGCCATTTCGCTTAGCTTGCTACGCTGATATCTATACGACGTTTTTGAAAGAAGGGAACAACTGAAACGCTGTGGACACCAGTGTGGGCTAAAGCGATTCTCTTTATATCGACGAGTCGAGTCAATATATGGGGAACAGAAAGTGAAGGATGAACGTAGCGGCAGTAGCAGTGCAGCATCATGGAAGGCTTCACAGGCGGTCATCCATTCGTAACACTCATTACGACGTCTTTTGTATGCGGGTTTCCTATACCTATTCATTTCCAGTAAGAATGAATTCTAGATGGCCGACGTGCCGCGCGTATCACGCCATGTGGCGGGTGCACGGGAAGCAACATCTGCTTGCACACGCACCAGCCTTACAGAAATCGGTTTGGTGTAGTGATATTAAGGAGTTATAGCAGGGCGGAGAACCGGTCCCGGTACCGTACCCGGTAGGCGACCGGCGCTACTGCGCGTGCGCATAGCCGAAAAAACTGGTTGTGCGCATGCGCAGGTTGAGCGGGTACCGTACCGGGACCAGTTTTCCGCTCTGCTATAACTCTCTATTTGGAGTTAAAGCAGAGCGGAGAGCCCGGTCCCGGTAGCGCTACCGGTACACGGTCGGTGCACCTGCGCATGCGCAGAACCGATGTCTCCGCCTCTGCGCACGCGCAGTAGCGGCGGTAATTTACCGGGTACGGTACCCGGTAAGCGACCGGCGACACTGCGCGGGCTCAGAGGCGGAGAAATCGGTTCTGCTCATGCGCAGGTGCACCGACCGTGTACCGGTAGCGCTACCGGGACCGGTTCTCCGCTCTGCTGGATGGTGCGTAGTTCGCGCCGAGAGAGATGCAAAAGTGGAGATGCAACATTTACAAAATGTGTCTTTATCGCACTTGGTCATTTATTAATGCAATAGCCTTATATGTTCTCACTGGAACGTGAGCCTAAATGGCGCTGGCGTCGACATGAACGGAGCAAAAACCCGAAGTGGATTTGAGGAAAATAAGAAGGGTTAAGGTGGATTAGGAAGAATGAAGAGGGATGTTACAAAATCGGATCTATTTGGGAATACGGCGACGCAGAAGGAAAGAGGCGAGCACCACCGCACGGGCAGCGGGCTGGAGTCGTCGTCCGCATCTTCGGAATCGCGTTAGCGAATAAATGAACAAGCCAATAAATGCGTGCTCTTCTAACCCGCGTGTGCTTCCTGGTCTTCAACAATGATTATGGACGGTTAAGTGGCGTGGCTACTGTGTAGACGGGTGGACGTATATGTAAAATTAAGTTACCCGTCACAAATGATCGCAAGCTTTCGCCTTCAAAGCCATTCAACCGAACTCAGTGCCCCCGAGAAATTTTGTTGTATCGAGTTTCTGATACCGGGAAACATCAACACGAGGACAGCCATTCACGACAAAAAACAAATGAAACACCCGGAGAGCAGCTTGTCGTCCGGCACACAATTTTTTCCCCTCTTTCTTCTCAAATGAAACTTCAAGAGAACCAATTTCCGATTCAGCGATCCTGCAATTCCTACACGTTCTTTATTGAATATTGGTGTCTACCATCGCGCAGCGGCTTTCGTCGCCGCTAAGCGCGCGAAGTCACGCGCCGTAGCGTCCCTACTTTGAGAATGTCGCCGCCACAGCCTCGGTGCGCGCGAAGATCACGTTCTGCTGCTCCCGAAACTCCAGACGCTAGGCGGCGCCGGCTCTGAAGTTCAGCAGCTGGGCTTCTTTCGCTAACCAGTCCGCATGCGAACGGCAGCGCTTGCGGAGTCGCTCCGCCGCTTCCACGTTCGTCTTTTCCTCTCATTGGCCCTAATTCGGTCTAATTTCCCGGACCGCCACCGATATTTCCCGTTTGTTCTTTTCTTTCCCTGAACGCCCTCTCCTTTCCCCTCCTCCCTAACCAAGATCTGCAGCGAATTAATTAGGAGGGCCCCTCCGCGAATGCTCGAGCGGCGAAACTTTGGGCACGAAACTCTCGCGTGTTCTCTGGCACTTAGACATTATTGAGGGGGGTGCCGGAAATTGGTTTCTGCCTCCCCTGGTCTTTATCATACTCCATGCCGAGCAGGCCCCCTCTCTCTCTCTATCATTTCTCTCCCCTACCTCTTCTGCTTCCTCCTCCTCCTCCTCCTCCTATCTCTTCCACTCACTGTCTATCTCTCTCGTTTCTCTCCTCTCCTCTTCCTGCTTCCTAGCTTATCTCTCTCGCTCTTCCATTCTCTCTAGTTTCCCTCCTCTTCTCTTTCTGATTTCCCTCCTCTCCCTCTCTCGCTCCATCTCTCTCGCGGTTTTCTCTTCTCTCCTTAGTTCTGCTCAATTATTCCACATTCGGCTAGCCGCAGGCCGCTTCCCCCTTTCCTTGCTCCCCCCTTCTTATTTTTTGCGGTGACGCTCTTTGTGCAAGGACAAGGCGCAATCAGAATCAAGACTTACGTTGTTTACGGGTTTTTTGTATTGCTGATCGCATTCAATAAACGAGGGAAGACATGAAAAGAAGATGCGGAGAGAATCCAACACGAATAATGTTTGTTGCATGTTCTCTGGCGTGTTGAGCTTGCTTTTATACATGTTCACTTACTCGTTGCTATGCCCATGAGATTGTCCCCTCACTCGCGTACGCCACAGGGCAACCTCGAGGTTTACTCGATGTGTGCTTTTGCCCCTTATTCGCACGCTTTCCTAGATATTGGCTGTTGAGGTAGACGAGGTTTCTGCCGATATTTAACTGAGCCAATGACGGCGGAACCAGATGTAACATCACCTTCGAGATGGTCTTGTTCGCTAGCATATATACGGTGCCGGATGCTGAAAGGGGGTCTCGCAAGCGACGCAGGTCTCAACGGTGCCGGGGAGCATGTCCAGAATAGTCGAAAATCCAACGCGCAACATCTATATTTAGGTAGAGAACCCGAAGTTTGGCCTACGATTACGGGAGGCGCCCTGGAAGAAGCAACATACTATTTAAGGCTGCGAGGAATAACCTCGGTCGAGAGCCTAAAAACCGCGTTACCTCCTTTCAGTTCATTTCATTCTCCCTCACTGGAACTGCGCTGGAAAGGTTTGGCAGAGTGTGGCTATGATGCCGGCTGCAGCCAATCAGCGCGTCGGGACTGAATCGGAAAGATGGAATATTTTCCAAATCTTGCATTTTTAGGGTTCAAACACCACTTACTTTGACATTGGAAAGGGGGTTGCGTTTGACGTCGTCATCAATTACCCGCAATGGAATTAGCATTTTGAACAAGCAGGTAACACGCAAATGGTCCGTGCGATTTCGCTGTTAGTTTGAGAATGCTGGCAGCATTCCAATGCGGGTTTGGTCCTCAACAACGCGACATTGAGATCGATGGATCTGCTGTTCCAGTTGCACCGACTGCGCGAAAAGTGGTTCATATCTGATCGCATAATTATAAGAATTGAGCGGGAGGAGGAGGAGAGAAGCGAACGGAAAGGCAGAGAGGTTATCCTGTCGTTTGCTACTTTGCGCTGGAGGAAGGGGTGTTCGAGGGGAGGAAAGAGACGGCAGGCGAAAAGGAGGGGATAGGAGCGGGGGACGCGCACTCACTCTAGGCCTTTTTCGGGCACTAGAGTCGTTCGTCTGAGATCGTCTAGTTCGGAAGGCCTAGACGGGCTTTTGTCGCCTTTTGCGAAGCCGATGGTAGGGATCAGTGTCCCAAGATGGTCTCTACTGTGAACGGTTGATTGTCCAATCGGCTGAGCTCGGTGGCGAGCATGCGTCCTTCCGATGGCTATTGGGGGCGGTGGGAGTGTCATTAGAGGCAACAGTGGCAGTCATTTCGCTTTTTGCTAACGTCACCCCCTTCTCTTTCTGTGGGGAAGGGCGACCACTCTGCTGAAGGGATGACAATGTCCTTTCAACCACTCCTCATTAACGTGAAAAGTGAATGGAACTTTAGGGTTCTCTATTTTTTTGTGTGGGTGCGTTGACATGGAGGACGACGACGGGGTTGCCAAGGGTTCCGACCAACTGCGCACCACTAACAGTTTCGCCATACAAAAACGTCAGACGTCCCCCGAAGACCATTGCGAGTACTATTTTGAAGAAACGAGTTGACAGTGGCGGCTATCCTTTTCTGCACACTTTATGAATGAGTCGAGCGGGGCTCCGTCTTTCCGTCCCATTATCCGCGCACAACTGCCGTCGCTGTTCTTCCAGAAGGCGCGCCCATTGTTTCTTTATGAATGGCACAGACGGGCATTGTGCGCATTTGACGTTCGTTACTCGACAAAAAGGTCAAGGCGATTCGGAATCAGCGCTACTCGTTGAAAACAAATGCGGCAGAGGAATGAACACAAAAGTGTTTCCTTGGATCGGAAGTCGCGTACCGTTATACATTGAAGCCTGGTTAAAACGCGAAGGCTGGGTATTACTCTATCTTTTCGGTCCGTGGCGCTGTTGAACTTCTTCTGCACGTCACGCAATGGTGCGTTGATGCGTACTTGGCGACTGATTAGGCCCGTCGGTATTGAGTGGCGCATTGAAACATGTTTTTGTCTGGGGCCGATATGATGAAAAAAGTATAGAAGGGCGAAACAAACAAGTGTAAAAAAAGGGAAGGACTGAGCTGTTCAATATGGAGGGACTCGGATGTACATTATGTTAGTGTGGTTGGACGAATGATTTTTTTTTTGCTCTTCTAATCACTGAGGTTAGACTATTTCACCTAAATACGAAGAGATCTGGCAGTCATTTGTGACGAAGTGTGATGTTGGGAGGGGATCCCAAGACTGAAACTGCATTCATGGTCACACATTTTTTGTGGACATACCTGGCTTGTTCTTGTTTTTGCACCCCCTTTAGTGCAGATTTTTTTCTGTTTTGTATAAAGCTTATTTTGTATTCTTCGTTTGTGCTTGAAACGGCTGCTCGTCAAACAGGACTTCGCATGTACTAGTGGTTTAGTCATCTCATTATAATAGAGAAAAGCTTACTATTGCTTGAAACTTTTTCGTCTTGTGTTTCGTTAAAACGGACCGCAAACATTGCATTGCGATTTCACTCCTGATTGGGCCGCACAAGTGTTTTAATATTACCGTAAAAACCCGCGTATAATACGAGGTTTTTTTCCAAATTTTACTATGTAAAATTTTTGCCTCGTATTATATGTGGATCCCAAAGTTTTCAGCCGAAAATTTGCACTTTCGGTTTCGGTTTCAGCGGAGGGTGGGCCTTCTTGCGGTGGCGTTAGCTGGCTGCTGCTTCTGTCAGCCGGCGCCATTTTGATTGTTTTGACCGCGCGAAGGATCTGCACGTTCCCCGCAACTCTATCAAGATGTCGGGTGCACGAAGGCAGTATTCAACGGCAATAAAAAGAAAAGTTATTTTATGTGCCGAGACCATCAGTAATTGCGCCGCAGGACGGCAGTTCGGCGTCACCGAAGGCAGCATTCGCGGGTGGAGAAAGCAACTGGTGCTTGACTGGATAAAGTCTGTGTGGTGTCGGCGGCCTGGAGCACTGTTGGGGGTTCCCGTCAGCGCTCATGTTGGACGCCTTTCGCTGCCACCTGGACGATGCCGGGAATAAGTTGTTGCGCGAACCCCGCATCGAGCTCATTGTCATTCCAGGAGGAATGACATCCCAGCTGCAACCGCTAGACGTTTGCATCAACAAGCCTTTCAAAGACTGCATCAGGTCCTGCTACCAAGAGTGGATGAGGTCAGGAGACCCGTAAGTGACAGCTACCGGATGGCTGACGCGGGCTTCTCCAGCAGTGCTTTGTGTCTGCATCGCGGATGCGTGGGCCAGCATCCCAGAGGAGCTCGTCAGTCGCTCTTTTAAGAAATGCGGGCATCTCGAAACGCCCTTGATGGCACTGAGGACCACTTTCTGTGGGAAGACATTTCCAACAAGGCGACTTCAGAAGACAGCGGCAGTGAACCTGACGATGACTGAACGGACGTCGGGAGACAGTGCCAGTGAAAACTGACAATGACTGAAGGATAACTGCAGTGCAAATAAATGTTTTCTGTGCTCTTTACCTCGTATTATATGCGGATGAAAACTTTTTTTTTCTGATTTTGATGTCCCCGAATTACACCTCGTATTATACGCGGGTTTTTACGGTATGTTCGATTCGGCGCAAATTAATATCTCGTTTTACTCAGCGGAGTCGACGCTGCCTAAAGAACATCGTAATAGTACAAAAACGTCTGAAGTGACAGTTGACAGACCGCATTATGACCGAAATAGACCAGCAAGAAAGAAACTTCGAAAGCTAATTTGCTTTCCTGTTTTTTATCCACTTATTTTATTGCACTATACGTCAGGTCTGCGGCTTTTTTGACATTCCATTTTCATCGATCGTCCACACTCGTTATGGAAGCGCCGGCGAACGGCGTTGCCAGAATTCTCCACTTCCATCGTAAATAATTTCCCTCGTCTGAAACCAATAAGGTGGTAAACCTGCCAAAAGATAGATCTCGCACAGTTGCTAAATTTTCATTCCAAAATTGGTCTCTCTAAATTGAGACTGGAAAAGCAGTAACAAAACAAGTCCGCCTCTTCTTAACGCTGCCCCCCAATCCGTCAGACGAACGTTCATCGATCATGCGGACACCGGGTCCTCGTGCATCTTCCCATAAACTTTCCCCATTTTTACATCTTTCCGCAATTTTTCCCCCTTCAACCCCAGAGGTAAAAAAAAAGCGGCAACACGGGAGAACGGGAAGTAGCACTCTCTAAGGGCTCCTTTCGGGAGGGAAGAGATTAATGCGGGCTGGACGCCCTCGGAACGAGTCTCTCAAGGTCGTTTTTTATGCGGCACGTCTGCTGAAGAATGCAGCGGAGCGCAGGCTGTCTGCAGTCGGTTGTTGCCGGGCCGCTTATTTTTGTAACTGAGGTCGTGCTTTCGTTGTGATTACCTACTCTGAAGCGCCATCGGTTCACGTAAACGTAACTAGCTGAACAAGCTGAACTTAACTATAAGAAACTAACCAGCGGGAATCCCGCAGTTTTGTTTACACAGACGCAGGACATCCTTTTTCTTTCGCACGAGTCACACAGGTACCCTGTGCTGCCAAACACGGAGATTTGCCTCGTCTGGGTCTCAGTGCGCGAAGATTTCGCAACGCAGGAATCAACAAAAGCTTACGCCAAGGGGTCACTAAGATTGTACGCCACAAAGGTGGCTGATTTCTGTTGAGGCAATGAGCAAAACACTTGTAAATGGGTAAAGTACACCACAGGAGTGACTCAACCCATTTGCAAGCAGCGTAAGCTTGACCCGTCTGTCGTCGAGTGTTATACGGCTTGCACTGATCTGATTTGTCTTGCTACCACGACAACTGGTGTAGCTTGCGACCGGCTCTCGTCTGGTTGCGTGATCACTCTCGTGGCGAAAACTGCCTAGTTTGGAGTGTTTAAGTGCGTCAAGCGTTAGCGCACACTCGGTCTCTAGAATTAAACCCTGAATTTTCTCCTAGATCCTATTTACTTGATAATAGTGTGTCCCCATGAGTATCGCCAGATTTTTGCTAGAGAGAGAGAGAGAGAGAGAGATAGAGAGAGAGAGGAGGGGGAGGGGGGGGAGGGGGGGAGGGGGAAATATTAGAGGAAAGGGTGAGGGTAACTTAGCGAGTTAATTAGCGAGGAGCGCGCTCAAGGGATAGAAGAAAGGCAGGGAGTTTTAGAAAGCACAGATCTGTTTAACGAACACGCTAAGTAGCATAAGGATTATACCAAAGTATGCGCCAACCTGATTTTACTGGCGATAGGTCATTGTGTCTGAATGGTGGCAAACACGCACGTGAAAACCGTATTTCCCCCTCGTAAACCATATGCGTCTGTCGCCGTAAAAGCAGAGGCTGAGAAAACTTAAATTAGTATACAGTGGAATCTCGTTAAACCATACCCGCATAAGCCGCAGTTTCTTTTTATGCGTAGTCAAGCCGGATCCCCATCTATGTTTCTTTTAACCTAATGCATTCGGATAAACCGCAGTACCGCATAATACGTACTTTCTTCGCGTCCCCGTCAGGGACGGTTTAACGAGGTTTCACTGTATCTGTGTCTTTTGATCGAAAGAACTTGCGAGTGCCCGCTTCATATACAGGGTACAGCGATCAACCGCTCAGTACTTTCCGGAACCACGGCCGGACTGGAGAGGCGCGCGCGAGGAACGCGCGCGCGCCTCCAGTTTGGCTGTGCCCGAACGTTGTTAATGGCGTCGCTTCGAACCGATTCCTGCCACACTCGCATCGCATTTCAGGAACTGCTTTATCAGATGGCGACGTCTTCCCGAAAAGCTATTTTAGATGCGAAGCATCTCATGCTCGGGGCTGTGTCCCTCCCTCCCGCGTTGTCGTTGTCCGCCGTCCGCACTCTACTGCGCATGCGCGTCTCTTCAGCCCCGTCAGCGTTCGGCCTGACGTCAGCGCAGTCCACTATAAATAAAAGAAACAGTTAGGCGGCGCCCGGTTTCGATCCCACGACTCTCTGGCCGCAACAGGAGGTACGTGGCGCTCTTCCCACTGCGCTACAAACCGAGACGGGAGCATGTGCTACGAACGCGCCTTATGTCCTTCACTCATTCAAACTACGTCAAGAAGCTACTGATACAACAATGGCACGCGAAGCTGAACATCAACGGAAACGACGAACTGAAAACTAATGGGAACTTCAGTCGACCCCATGGCTGCTTCACATACCACTCAGGGTTCCCCTGCCGGAAGATGGTGTAATTTTGTTGCCCGTTTCGGCTGTCGGTTGGAGGGAAGGTGCTTAGCCGTGTCATCTGCACTTCAGGCTTCGTGAAATAGCGGCGTGTGTGTCGTTCGGTTTAGGAGATAGCTCGTTACTGTCCTCGTCAATCGTTAGCAGAGATTAAACGAGAGAACAACACCCGGTTGAAATAGACCAGAATATAGTAGACCATGGTTTAGAGAGGGGTCGGAGGAGGAATAAACAAATTTTTTTTCTTCTAAATTTGGAGCAGATGGGCGGCCACCTTAGTCCAGGTAGCCGCGTGCCTTCGGTGTTCGGGTGGCCGGCTGGTTCATTTATTAGAGCAGAATTCGTCGGGTGTGACGACTTGCGTCCTGGACTAAATTGTATGGTCGCCCATTCGAGCGGGCTGAAAACGAAACTTAAGGAGCCAGAGAGAAAAACAAAAGTTTGTTTTATCGAAAGATTGGGTGTTTCAATAGTACCCCAAGCGCTTCCCGGAAGCAAATGATGCTTTATTCACTGAGAAATAAGGCAATTTAAGCCAAAATTTTAAATCTCCCGCTAAAATTGAACATCCGTGACGTGTACAATGGCGTCATAGCGCCGGTCCATGAAACAGAAACTTAGTATTCGACTCCATATAGCACCCACACGCGGGAGTCGATCGAGAACGGCGGCCATTTAAAAAATACTAGTAAAACCTAGTGCACCCGCAGCCCTATTCATGGAATCGCCTGATCGGAGGAGAACAAAACTCTCGCCGATGAGCTCGGGCTTGCATTTAACAACCTCACACCACAAAAACGCTCAATGCTTCTAATGTGCACGAGCGGCAAGAGTTGTGGGATACGCGGTGGACGGGAAAGCGAACCATCCGCGATAGCCCACAACAGACGAACGCCCAGCCGTCGGCCACCGCCTGCCTCGTCAGCCCCGTCGCGAATGACGAATATAGACTGGTACGTATGTGCCGTATTTTGATTACGGTTAATATAGTTCAATTTCAGTAGCAGTATCACTTATGCCAGTTGGCCGGTGTCGTGTATGGAAAGCCGTTCGCGCGAGCTCTCTGCTTCGACCAGAAAGATACGAACGTCAATGCGCGGTGTTTACGGCATTTTTTTCCCCAAGGTCAGAGCGATTTGACGAAGTCGGCGACGAGCGCCAGGCATGTCCCAGGAGTGAGCTAACGTAAGGGTCCCTGCCGTAACTGAACAAACTGAAGTTTTCAGTGGTTGTAAACTGGAAACGAGCTCGTAACGACAGCAGCAAAGCCAACACCATTCGAAACTTACGCGACGACTTGGCACTATCTCGTCGCTTCTTGCTGTTCTTACTCCCCTCGTTTCTATTTTTACCTTTGCTGGTTGGCGATTATGACGGCCAACCTCCTGTGAAGGGATTACGATACGAAGCAAGGTCGCGGCTGTGCGTGCTGGAACGGTTCGTTGGCCCCGAAGAGCCTCGAACCCGAAAATTTCGTCTGCGCGACGGCGAGATGTCGAGCTCGGCCGCGGCGCTAGTTTCGTACGCATTGGCGCACACGCTTGCGAGTTCGTTCCGGACCTTCAAACCGTTTACTCTCCACCGTTCTTTGTCATAAAAAGAATGTGCAGTAGTTTCACGGGCATTTAGCTCGTTATGCAAGCTGTAAGCCCTGCCTAACATGCGTTTGCTTTGCCGGCCTCCCGCCAATCGCAGAGCTTAGCCCATGTGACGGCATAGGTTTCTGTTGCGGAAAATGAGCTGGTGGGTCGCATGGTCATTCCTTTTTCCTAATTATGTAGCTTATTTGAGCGAAGTTTGCGTTATAAGTGGTGTCGCTATGGTTCTAACGAGGCAATCTTTCGAATGAACCAAACTTGTGTTTTCTCTTCATGGCTCCTTTAACGAGACATGTACAAGCCACTTAAACCATGCAAAACAATTCCCACTGCAAGTGAGCTGTCAAATACGCTCGGTTCTAGCTGTCACATTAAAATTACTGCACGAAAGTGCCGCTGTTTATTTTTTGTACATTTTCATTACTTTTTCAGTAATAGTGCTTGAGATTTAGCAGAACCTTTTGTAACTGGGTCACACAGTGTGATGATTGCTATGAATACTAGGAAACCGCGATTAGTATGGTGACATTAATTGTGGCGCCGACATAAAAAAAAAAGCCCATATACTGTGTTGTTGAGGGTCGTCGCAAAGTCGCGTAAATCTTTTGGGTGTTTCAGGCGTTCGCACCGGCTTACTAGGATACAGCATGTTAAAAGGGACACGCGGTTTCTTTTTTCAATCGTAAACACTTGTTCGTACAAGCGGCAGCATTTCAACACATCTTCCATGGCTACGCAAATATCGACAAAAGAAAAGAAGAAAAGGCAGTACGTCTTTTGCTCACACGCAGCACCGGCTATAGCAGCTCTTTACGCTGAGCGAGTCCTGAAATGTTAGAAACATTTCGATGTCGAACTTGGGTTAACATGCCCGGAGCCGCGTCTGGGATTTGAACCGTGCTTCACGCTGAAGGGCTTCGAAGTGTTTCAGGCCACCTGGGGTTTCTCAGCCCTAGCTTGACGTCAACTCGCTCGTCCCGTAAACAACACAAAAGAAAATGCATTCCAGTGAGGGACTGGAAGCTGGGAACAACCACGCACTACATTCGTACCAAACGTGTCGCTTTATGAGCAGAAACTTAAGTCTCGTGTGCAGTGAAGCAAGATTTTAACTTACCCTATGAATAATAATAACGAAAAGAATTGTAAAACAGCACAATTTTTCAAGAGCAAGGCAACGTTGTGTTTAGTAACCAGCAAGATGTGTGAATGCACACAAAAATGCTCGAAAATCTGTATTTCGGAGGTCCTAAATCCGAGAAAATTCCCGCCTAGAGACGTTTCTTGGGAGTTCTCCTGACGAGGTGGTTCTACGATAGCGCCAATACAAAATGTAGTCGCTGAAAGCGTGGATTTTCTTAACAGCGGAGAAGTTTAAGCTTGAGATTTTGTCCGGCGGCGTTAGAAAAAAAAATACAAGAAAAACTGCGCTGCCTGTAAAGGGTGCACCACCGCCGATAGGGTATAAAAGCAGTGAAGCCGGCTTTCGCGCCGGCTCGAATGTGAGCACAAGGGACATGTGCGTATGCGAACCCCCTACGATACCTTTGTGAAGGTGATAGTCTTTCTTGGGCTACTAACACGCACGAAATAATTGGCTGCGGCTTGCACTAATGGTGCAAGTCTGGCAGAAACAGCGGTGTTTGTAGTCGACTTAGCTCCTTCCCCCATGAAATCCGCAAGTCAGTATGCGGGACCGACCGGAACGGCCTTGTAAAATCCGGCTAACCTTGGCCTCGGCCCTCAACACTTCGCCTAGTCTGGCAAAAAGATCGCAAAAACTAACAAAACTTCGTAAAGCATAGCAAAACATAGCAAAACTTAGCAAAACGGAAAGAAGGTAGGTCGACCTCCAGCTTCGATGTTTTTCCAGCCTCGCACCACTTGGGCAAGCTGCGTCATTTTTTTCTTTGCTCGTTAAGTGCACTAACAGGGCACTAATCAGCTAGACGGTGTCCCATATTCGAACTAATCACTCAGGGTCCAAAAAAGGGCGTAATATTTGATTCGAGCCGCACTTAGTATGTCGAAAGGCAAAAGGAACTCAACCAGAAAGATGACGGTACACGTTTTCTACTTCGCAAAAGCAGCAACAACACAGATGAGGAATCCAGAACTAAAATAAGCAGGAAGGATGAGCCAGAAAAAGAAACATAGAAAAGGGGAAAGTACACTGCGCTCACATTTGGTAGTAAATGACGCGTAGCTGCAGCGAGTGTAATGGCTGTTTCGCTGCGACGTCCGAAATCAGGAACGACCTCGTTACTATTTCAAACACTCGAACGAGCCTCCGTGCAGGGACATAAGCTTTCAAGGACGCGTCCGCATTCAAAACGGCTTCCAAGTTATAAAAACAAAGGTCTCGTTTCTAATCTTCCTTTGTTTTTTTTTTTTTTGTTTTTTGCAGCGTACCCAAATTTCCCTTTCTGACCGGGTATCATTTATACCAGACTCTATAGTAAGGGTTACAAAGCATGCAGTAACAAAAACGTTGAAACAGATGCGTTGCAGGGTAATAGGAGGCTGAAACAGGCTTATACGCATAGGAGGGCCTCTTCCTGGGCTGTTGCATATGGCGACTTCCTGGCCTAGTTGTTTATTATTATTTTCTTATGATCTTTTTTGCCATAACGTTGCTTTTGTTCTTTGGGTTTTCCGGCTGCCATAGGGGCGAAAACAGGAAAGGAGAGTACAGAAACGCCCTGAAAAATGTTCTACCCGAAAGAGTCAACCCGCGACAGTGTGCAGAATGTGTCCGTGACTTGCTTCCGTAAAGCCTGGGATGGGACCATGAAAGCGTCGGGAAATAGGCTCATCTCGCTCGCCTTTTTGCGAGCCCGTTATATATGTATATTTTGACCGTATTGTATTGGCCCCTTCGTCGGGGCTCTCGTGAACAAGCTTTCATTTCAGTAGCCGTCGCGGTGACCTTTCTTATGTTCGTTCGCCCGTGGCTACAAACAGAAACAGGACCATGTCGCTGTGAAATTGTGGTCAGACATAGCCGATATCCAGAGCCCCGTTTTCTGTAGCCCGTTGCCACGCAAATGCACACACGCACATGCATACATACACATATATGTATGCATATGTATGTACGTAAATGTATGCACATACATACATACATACATACATACAATACATACATACATCATACCATAATACATACATACATACAATACAACATACTACATACAATACATACATACATACATACATACATACATACATACATACATACATACATACAATACATACATACATACATGCGAACCGCCGCTCTGTTCGCGCACAAACTTCACGCGAAGGTCGCATTTTGTGGTCTATTTTGTTTGACAGCGGGAAGAACGATTGTACCAGGAAGAGGAAGAGGTCGACGAGGAGCCGGGCAGCAGCCAGAGGAGAGAGAAGAAGAGGAGGTGAAAGGCACGAGAACCGGACTGTTTGTCTACTTAGTGAACTCGACCCATAAAGGGGAACGTTACAGTACTTATTTGTTTATTCTGAAAATAAACAAAAACGATTTTCGCCTCTGGGAAAATGGCTGCTGATTTGGACGTGCGAGCCAGCTCAAGTTGATGTTGGAACGACGGCGCCACCTGGGGTATGCAGAGCGAAACGCACGTGTGGTATTCACGGTAGGAATGAGCCAAATGGTGCAGCAGATGATCGAAAAAACGCACCTAGGAAGGAGCCAAATGAGGTAGCAGACAATCACAAAACCAGCTTTCACATTTTCCGATAGTCTGCTGCATCATTTGGCTCCTTCCTAACGTGAATCCCACGCGTGCGTTTCGCTCTGCATACCCCAGGTGGCGCCGTTGTTCCAACATCAACTTGAGCTGGCTCGTACGTACCAAATCAGCCGCCATTTTCCCACAGGCGAAAATCGCTTTTATTTATTTTCAGAATAAACAGGTAAGTACCGTCGCTGTTCCCGGTGTCAAACAAAATAGACCACAAAATGCGACCTTCGTGTGAAGTTTGAGCGCGAACAGAGCGGCGGTTCGTTCAGGCAAAAAAAATTAAGCGTTCCAATTATCGTCGCACCACCGTGTACATACATACATACATACATACATACATACATACATACATACATACATACATACATACATACATACTACTACATACATACATACATACATACATACATACAGACATACAACATACCTACACCATACTACATACATACATACATACATACAGACAGCACACACATACATACTACATACAGACATACATACATACATACATACATACATACATACATACATACATACATACAGGGAGACAGAGAGAACAATAAAACTTAAAAGATGGTGTGCGAACAAGCGACAATACTTTCGAACAGCTAGCGGCCTGTTCCGAAGTATATCCGTATATACGTATACACACGCGCACCAGGGGCGGAAGCGAGCTCTGCTTTCGCATTTAAAGCACATGAACAGACTTGAATGCCTCTAGGAATTTTTACTGTATTGCAAGGTAGTTCTTATCGTTCAGTTTCATAATGGCCTCGTAGTGTGCTTCCTGTGCTGTATCGCCTTTGCTGAACTTGCGTTTGCTCATCGCGGTTATTTCATATAATTTCGTGCTACCGCACCTGCGGATGCAGAAGTCGCTGCCGAGCTGTAAGTCGTTCCGCGGTAGTTTATCTGATGACACCGCTGACGCTTTTTACGAACTCATACACACGAAGCAGAAAACATTGATGGAGTTCTTAAACTCAAGTTCCCCCTTCGAATAACCTTACGCTCCCATCCGTGTCGTTTTTCATTACAACTTTGCTTATCGTTCCGCATCGCTCGCCTCGACCACGAGAACGAAGAGCCATCGAAAACACCGCTCCATTTTCCTCGATGAATGTGAAACGCTCCCGGCCACACCAACATCCCGAAACCGCTGCGTTTTACTCATTTAATATCCGCGTGTATCTGTGGAGCATCTCACCCTTCTCTTCTCTTCTTTTCTACCTGTATGTCACCTCCTTATCGATTCCCTTTAAGCCTCCTCCACTCACTTCCCTTTACAATATGAGGATTTTGAGCGATTATTCTTTATCGCTCAGCTCACTAACGTTCCTTCTCGCATCTCTCTGCCGGCGTCTCACTTTGACCGTGCCGCATCCCTAACATCCTCTTTCTCTATTCTCCAGCGCTGGCGCAATGGCGATGGAGGCGAAATAAGTCTGCCGCGTGTTGACGGCACTCCTTTGTGTTACGAGGAGCTCGCGTCGTATGCAGGCGTGGGACCTCCATCTTTCCCATTCTCTTGTTTACTCGCCGAGCCGCTAGGCCTGGCAATTTCTTTCAGAAACGGCGGAAAGCACTGCGAGCGTGCATCCTTGTCTTTGTTTCTGGAACCATCTTTCGCCATTTCCCCCTTTTTTTTATACCGACTGTTGCAATCCTTTTTCAGTCGTGTTTTTTTTTTCGTTACCTCTTTGTTTATACGCGACCCGTTTGAAGTGCGACGCCGTGAATTGAATGAGGCCCTGTTCTCGACACACCTTTTTATGCAGGGAACGCCTAAAAGGACGCACGAAAACTGGATTTCTTTCTCCAATTTATATGCCGCGCGTTCTGGTAAAATTTTATTTTACTGTTTGCCTGAAAAGTGCGCTGACGTGGCGGGCTGACGGTCGGGCGGGCAAGCTTTAATCTTGCGTTACCAGTGGTACTGCAGTAAGGTCACGAAGAAAACTTGGTTCCTACTCCACTCCCATGCATCAGCTGTAACAGAAATCAATGGGAAAAAAAGAAAGAAAACCCCTACGAAATGAACTGCATTCAAAGGAAAATAAGTTGGGACGACCTTATCGTTTAATGCGGCCTTCTTAAATGTCAAAAATGCCGGGTTCGAAAATTATAAGCGGCTGGGAAAACTACAGTTTTTGAAGAAGTGAAAAAACAAAAAGCGGTATAACTGTGGTACAAATCAGCTTTTACAATCATCTCTTGCTTTAATTAAGCTTTTTCCTGTGAAACCTGCGCGGGCAAACTACAATCGGCCATGGCAACGAATTCCATAGATATCTTCGACAACGGCGACGTATGTGGTCCGTGTTCCGTGGATAATGCCATCAAAAGGGGCTGAAAGTTTTTTCTCCACGGGAAAATTTCAATGGACCATCAATTTTGGCCAGATTTGGTTTGTATCCGCTCCCACATTACGAAAACCATCATGAGTCGTTTGTTATCAGCTACACGACACTTCGAACGGCGCATAATACCGCGCGAGCTGACATGGCTATTGCGGCTGAATTCTTTTCCCTGCGTGGAAAGCAGGATGACAGCAGGAACGCTCAGGTGTCAGTGACGAGCACCCTGGAATAGGAAACAAAGTTCTGTGCAACATGTTTTCGCTCAGGATAATAAAAAAGTAGAGTCGAGCCTGACTCGGAATGAGGAAGATGTGCAACAGGCGAATCACCGAGAAATGGAATGGCCACCGAGAAACGGCGCGAATAGTAAGATAACTCAGTAAACAGGAAAGAGAGATCACTCAGCGTAAGGACGTGTGAATAAAAAGTGAGGGGGCAAAAAATTAATCCAGATGACGCAGGATGGGAGTGCTTACAAGCCTGTGGGAGAAGCCCACCGCAGCACGAACAATAATAATAATCATCATCATAATCTTCTTCTTCTTCTTCTTCTTCTTCTTCTTCTTCACACCGCCGCCGCCGCCATCGTCGTCATCGTCACGATCATCATATTCATCATCACCACCATTATCACCATCGTCATCAGCGGTATAGCACCAGTTGTTGCAATAGCGGCGATGATAATCGTATTTACTCCACGGGATTATTTTGCCTGCATCTGTTTCTCGTCGTACCCGCCGCGGTGACTCAGTGGCTAAGGCGTCGCGCTGCTGAGCACAAGGTCACGGGTTCGATTCCCGGCCGCGACGGCCACCTTTCTGATGGAGGCGAACAGCAAAAACGTCCGTGTGCTCGAGATTTTAGCGCACGTTAAAGATCCCCAGGTGGTCAGAATTTTTCAGGAGCCCTCCACTACGGCGCGCCTCATCGCCTACGTTGCGTCGGCGCGTTAAGCCCTACAATCAAAATCAAAATCAATCTGATGGAGGTGAACAGCAAAAACGTCCGTGTGCTCGTGATTTTAGCGCACGTTAAAGATCCCCAGGTGGTCAAAATTAATCAGGAGCCCTCCACTACGGCGCGCCTCATCGCCTGCATTGCGTCGGCGCGTTAAACCCTACAATCAATCAATGTTTCTCGTCGTCCCGGTCCCTTTATATTCCTGCCATTGCTCGCGTGGTATACGCTTACTCCGCACCAAGTCTGTTTCCCCGACCCCACTTCGTTTTCTTTCGATAAACTTAAGTGTTTTCCGCACTGAATGTTTCCATAACCTGTAATTTTCGTTTCCGGTTCATAATGGGGGGCCCCTATCATCTTTCCTTCCTGTGTATTCTGTGTATATTTCCCTTATTCCGGATGCACGGCGACTTTCAATTATCCAGAAATTTAACCGGTGTCGCCATTTCCCGCACTGGTGGTTATGTGCAGTATTTTCAATCGTTTTCAAAAGCGCGCCCGCATTTTCTGGGCTGTATTTGGCACTTCTTGTACAACTGTACCTGCCTGAGTTCTGCAACGAAAAAAAAAAAAAACCTTTATGAAATCTTGTGGCTGATTTAGCCCAGTTTTCAGTGTGGTTCTAATAAAATGTTTCCCTGGTTCCAATAAAAACTCCTTGCTCTGGGAAGAAGCTTTTTATTAGAACCAGCGATGCTTTGGAGGGTGAGCTACTGAGAGCCCTGGGGTGTTCTATTATTCGGAGGCGCCTTATCAACCATAATGCGGCTTCGATGCTTGTTTTGCGTTTTATTTTTAATACGAATACTGAGCTCTATGGTGTATCCCTGATCAGCCTGACGCATGTGCTCGGCGTCTTAGGCGAGCACTGCTGGGTCCTGCCTGTTTTATTGTTTTTGTTTTTCTTTGCTTGCGATACGAAATTTTCCGGCCAATGAAAGGCTACCGCTTCACTCTTAAAAAATAATGCTTTAAGTAATAACGTAGATGTAAAATGACATAATTCTTTTAGTTTTATTTCTGGCGTAGACGCAGTAACAGACACATGTCCGAGTAAGTGTTTAAGCTATTTTTAGGCATGTTCCTAGCCGTTTGCTTTTATCCGAGACTGGAGGGCACAGTTTGACTTGAGTAGAAAGCTAGAACTGAGATTTCATTTCACGCTCCTCAACCCAGCCGTTCGCATCTTACTTAAAGGGGCCATGCAGACAAAATACAAGTTTGTTTTATTCGAAAGATTTCGTATTTCATACTGCCCCCAGCGTTTGTCCGGAAGCAAGCGATGATTTTATTCACTGTAAAATTAATCAATTTGAAGTTAAAATTTTGATTCTCCTGCCAAATCATGTATTTTAACGACGTATCATAAGAACGGGTCTTCAAGCTAAACTTGGTGTGAAGCGGATACTTGTTTACCTTTAGTCAACCTGAATGGCGCCACCATACCGCAGCGGGCCCTTTTCTGCCTTTGCTTGGTTTTTGACCGTATTTGTACCTGGGTTGTTTTTGTCCAGGGAGAAAATAATCGTTTCGTGAAACATGGTGCTCGCTCGACAAATGTGGTCCCGTAAGACGCCGTCGCTTGCGCCAGTCGGCCAGATGTCGTCTGAGATAACCGCAAAGAGTCGCAGTGCTGTGCAGATAAACCAAGCATAGTGCGCGCAGTACCAACAGAGGTACGCATAAGTACTTCTATGTTTACGTGTGGTTTCGTAACTTCCACAGTTTATTCCCACCATTCTTACGGCTTTAAAAAGAATGTGCCCTAAATTTAAGCGCAAATAGCTCGTTCGGCAAGATTATAAGCCCTGCCTAATTTTGCGTTGGATTTTGCCGGCCTCAGCCAATCCCAGAGCTGGCGCGTATGACATCATAGGTTCTGTTCCGGGAAATGAGCTAGTGGGTCGCATGACCATTCTCTTTTTTTCCCCGAATTGCATAGCTTATTTGAGTGAAGTTTACGTTAGGACTAGTGTCAGTATGGTTCTAACGAGGCAATCTTTCGAATGAACCAAACGTGTTTTGTCTGCATGGCCCCTTTAAAAGCTACTCGCACTGTGTGTGCCATACCTGTGTAGCAAGGAGAAAAGGTATCGTTCGTTTCTAATAACACAAGGGTACAGCGTCGAAGCACGAGGATGAACAGAGTGAACAATTATGGTACAAAAAAGTAATGACGAATATAACCATGGAAATATCATATCTCATGAACCTGGAAAAGGCTTATTTGACATTGATGACTGAAGAAGCGAAATCGATCTGTGTTTGAACAGTGTAGAGACAGAAGAAGCGGAGCTGAGGCGAAGGAATCTCGAGAGGCAGGCTGCAGGATTGGTGTACACTTGTGGAACGACGAGGGAACGAAAGATGAGGCCCCGGTGGGAGTGAGGGGAATGTTTGCTGTATCTTTGCGGCCGCACAACGTGTCCGCCTTTTCCTCTCTCTTTTGCTCCCTCTATCTCGCTCTCACCCTCTCACGCGGCATTCTCCACCGGGATTTGTGACACCCTTTGTGCGCCTCGCCGTCATCAAAACGTGCCGGCGCCGGTGCGCCGATATGGTATTGTTATCGCGCGCCGCCCCGATTGTGAATGAAGGTTCTTTGTGCTGGCAATCACGCGGCAAAAAAAGAAAAAAAAAAGGGAAAAGAACGCTATCGGTGCGACAGTCATAGCCGACAGCTCGGCAGAACGGTAATTTCAGGACCCTAGAACGTGAGAGGCGCAGATGAGTCCTCTCAGACGCCGAGCAGCTATACTGGGTTCGTTTTCTTGCCCAGCTAGCTTCGCGTCGTGTGTCATTTGTTTTGTGTTTTGTTTTGCCGCTTATATTCTCATTACTATTGCCCTTCATTTTTTGCTCTTCTGGGCAGGAGATCTGTTCAAACTAGGGAACTGGGGTAATGTAATAGTGGGCCGGAACATCAGCGATTTATCGGTTGCGATGCTGGCGCAATCACAAAAATGACGATCCTGTTCTAGCCAAGCACAGGGTACGAGTGAGTGAGGGGGGGGGGGGGGGGAGGGGTTCCAGAGTGAAGTCGAACGATAGAGGGAGCGATTGCTTCCGACTCCTTCTGAGAGCGATTAGGTCTGCAGCTCATTTACGGTGAGGAGGAGGTTCTAAATCTCACGCCCGAGTTGAACTACAAATTTGAAGTTTTTTTTTCTTCTGTAAAGCGTGCTCCACCGCAAGAAGACTCTTTAGGAGAGAAAGCCGACTTTTGAAACGTTGGAGAAACGCAGTCGAAGTTGTTTTGGAGATTGTGATAGCGCGACCTTGAGCTTCGGCTAGGTCACTGGCTCGAAAAGTTTTCTTTATGAGAGGTGGGGAAGGGGGAAGGGGGGGGGGCGGCTGGGGCAAACGTCTAACGCTAAACTCGAAACTACGACCGGAAGTCATGTCAGAGGGAAAGTGGAGCCGTCAGAATCAACATCAATGCATTTTCAGGCGAAGGCGCCACCCATGACGTCAGTGCAGTAGGGTGAAGCAGCACTAACTGCGAAGCTGGTGGATAATGGTACCGAACATAGACGGAACGGCACAGAGTACGCCCTTAACATTGCACAAATGTTGAAAAAAAAAAACGGAATGCAGTCGGCAGCTTTCCTTGAACAAGTCATACATTTGGCAACAGTTGTGGATCGTTTTATCCCTTTCCCACACGCATTAGGATGCAGCCGTCAGGAAAGTTGTAACTGCCTGTGTATGCGTTTGATAACCACAATTTCACTTAAAAACCATAAACAACTCGATCTCATAAGTAGTTAATAAATTAGGTCGTGTCCAAATTGTAAACACGCCATCGTAAACGTGACCACCGTTTCCTAACCGTTGCTACAATAGAAAACGTATACACATTATTGTGATCTGTAGCCCTTATATATTAAGGTAAAACTCCAGTTTTGCTTTAATCAACGTTTTAACTAGACAGAAAAGGTAACACCAAGAACACCTACTTGACGCGCCGTTGAACGCCGAGGCGTCCATCTTGCTCTCTTGTTTTGGTGAAGCATCGGTGGATGGTAAAGGCGCGACATTCACGAGATGGCAGCACCGTTCGTAGAGGAGAAATGCGAATGCTGGCTGAGCGGTACAAGTGGGGATGACGGCGATTGTAACTCGCAAAAATGCTCTTAAAAGTAGCGTGTACACGCCGTGTCGCAAATGGTTATTCAGCATATATACGGCGGTTAGCGCTTCGCTGCACAAAGTCCCTACAAGTTGGTTTCTGTGTCTTGGGCGTGGGTGGTTCTATTGCTTTTTTATTACGCATGCTCATGTCTATTTTATGATGGGGAGTGCGCGGAGCACACAAGGCCCCACCTATCTGGTTATTCACATTTTATTGTCTCTACCGTTGCGTACATAAAGGATATGCAGCTGGTATACAAACAGGACACAGTTTCCAGGAACTCAATTTCCTGCGCTCTTCCGCTTGACAATTGTGGGCAGTTTGGACCAGAAAAGCGGTACAAAAAATGCGCTGTGAGTTCCGGAAGGATGCCGGTGGGTAGTGAGAGGGTGAGCTGTGCTCCCGTTTGAGAACTACCTGCGCATACGTGGTGGCTCTGAATTAATGTCGACGCGTGGAAAGCTGGCGAAAAGGTTTCCGCTACCCTCGGGAATTAATGGTCGCTGGAATGACCCAGTTGGGTGCGAGTCCGTCGCATAAAGTGCGACATGGACTTCTATGCCACAATAAAGCAGTCATGTTTATTAAATGTTGTGACTGGCTAGGACTCCAATTTTTACCCCTTTTTATGCAGAATCGCAATGGGAAAAGCTGCCTGCTGTTGCTTCGGAAGCCGAGGGTTCGTTCATTTTATTTCTGGGTGGCCGCCGAATTTCTGGTAGAGGGGGAGTGCGTAAGTGTTCGTTGTGCGTAGAAAGGTTTTCTTATTAGCGCCCTGCCAACGACTATATCAAAAGGAACGCCCGGCACACGAGCATACCTAACAGGCGAGGTAGTTCTGCTACGCGCAGTAACAAAAATCTCGGTTGGAATTTTTAGTTTCAGCACAAACAAAATAGCCGTTTAACTACTTCGGTGTGCGACTGTTTTGCAAAGGAAATATGGTTTATGCGTATACAAGGTGTACTCAGCTATCATGCACCAAGATTATAAAAACGAGCAATGGGCGTTACTCTAACAAAACCTAGCCCATAATGCTTCCCTAGCTCATGTTAGCCCCAGCCTAACAAAACGTAGCCCGTAAGTACAGTGAAGTAGCGGTCAGTATTTTTCGTTAATGAGATTTATTAATTCAATCGTAATTAATTATCTAACTCGAGAAGTACTGCCCTAATTACTGAAGTTTCAATAAGACACTTGTAGGTACCCACGAAAGACATCTAACTGCAGTATTTTCAGCGACGAACTAATTGCGTACTCATTTATTCTGACTGATAAAAAAACACCGCTAAATATGACAAATTTCAGAGACGGCGCTCCCGCCCGCATCATGAACCAGCGCCCTCAATTAAGCTGACGGAAAGCAACTGCTTTGCCCGTCGCACGTCCGAAAAGACAGCGCATCACCTTGACAATGGCATCTATGGAAGAAGCAGCGACAGCAAGTTTCACGGGGCGCGTGTGAGAGTATAGGCAAAAACTCGGTCGCGATTTCTTCTTTCTTTCTTTCCTTTATTTCATTCTGGGTAACTCGACGCAGCCTGTTGGAGCGCATTGCTTCACAATGGGCGCGGGAGCGCCGTCACGTCGTATCGTTCATATTTCGCGGGGTTTCTTTATCAGGGAGAAAAATGAGTACGCAATTAGTTGTCGCTGAAGATGCGGCAGTTAGATTCTTCTCGTGGATACCTAGAAGTGTCTCATTGACACTTCAATAATTAGCGCAGTGTTTGTCAAATTAGATAAATAATTATAATTAATTAATTAAATCTCATTAGCAAAAATATTACTGACCGTTACTGTACTGCGCTGGAAACATTACGCGCTGGGTTTTGTTCTAGTAACGCCATTGCTCTTTTTTTTTTTAATATTGGTGCACGATAGCTGGAACAGCCTGCATATCGCTGCTCCGACTTGTGCATCGTTTGGCTATAATGCACTGAATAACCTTTTAGTACCTAAATAGCCACACCTTTTTGGCGAGCAATGCTTAGAGAAAAGCTTCACGAGTAATTATATTGCACATGTGTGCGGATGATTTGCCAACTAGTTCTCACTCGCTTGCTTTTTTTCCGCTTGTTTCGCTGACTTGCTTGCTTTCTCATTCGCTTGATTGCTTGCTTACGTCTCGGATTCCGTGATCAGTTGCTTTAACAAATTAAGACGTCTGTACGGTATTGTTGTGAACTAGATGTTGTCCCAGAATGCCTTGTTCGGAAACGCAGTGTGAACATCTGTAGCAGTACAAAAAACTTTTACACCAGAAGGACACAGGAAGGCAGCATGCAACGTAGTCGTAGCTTGCAACCGGCCAACTACTGCGCTAGAAAACGTTAGAAAATAAATTTTATCCAGTAGACATTTAAAGAAATATACCAGACAGTTTTATAGCAGAGAATAAGATGGAGATTGAGGATGATGGTCATGACGATGATCATGATGACGACGACGATGATGATGATGATACGGAAAATGATTTGCATGAGGACGATGGTGGAAACTGTACTCAATAGCAACCACCTATTGTGCTCGATCAGCTTACTCACTGAAGCGAAAATGGCTCGTTCGCCCTCATTTAAAAGTCTCATAGATGGAGAAGTTGAGTTGGAAGGGAAGCAAACCACAGGACTCAAGTTTTATTTAGCTAGAACTCCTGCCGCGTTCTGCGCGCACACAGCGTCTTGCGTCTCAATAGAGCGCACAAACCGCCCTCGTGCGCTCGGCTAAGGAACGCTGTAAACGCGTTTCCAAAAGTATCGGCAGGGATTCGATCAAGTGCCCGCACGCGCGGCCAGTGGGTCAACGCTCCCGGCCTGCCGCAAACACGCACGCTACGCCTGATGGGTGGCCACCACGGCGAGAGCACTCGCGTCCGGCGTGGGTTGTTCTCGCGCGCCCCCTGTGGCGTTTGCTTTCCCGCACAAGTGCGGGGAAAGATCACAGATAAAAATAAAGAGGTGCATAGCGAAAGCTACGTTAATAAGAATGAACGCGAAGGGGACCGAGTCGCTACGTGGACCGGATAAAGACATTTGGGTGGCTTCAGCTTTCCCCACGCATTTCTTGTTTCCTTCTAGAGACCTTGCGCTAAAGAGGTTGTTTTCGTCGCCTGCGCAGTTCATTGGCGTGTTGGGCGCGGGATTTCTCGCTGGATCAGAGCGTTCTCTTTTCTGTCTTTTGTTTTTGCGGATCAGTTAAACCGGTTGGTTGTTGCGCGGCACTAAGCACGCTTTTCTAGCTCAGCTTGAACGCGAGTCTTAAAGTCGGGATATCCTCGATGACCAAATGGTGCTTTGAACGGTCAGAGTGCTTAAAATAGGCGGCTAGGGATCACATTGATACTAAGTCGACTCGTCGTCACCGAATGCAGTTTTTTAAGTGGTTTTGGGTGGGTAGTTGTGGATTCCATCTGCTCTTCTTTTTTTCTCGCATGGTCGAATTTATACTCGTGCTTTTAAGGAAGGAACAGCGTAGGTGCCAAACTTTTGCGACCTTTTTAAGTGTCTGTTCATATAAAAAATACAAAAAGCGTGCACCCCTTAAGAAGACGGCTTTGATGTGTCGCGCGTCGGCTAAAAATGAGAACCACAACAAATAGGAGAAGCACAGCACCACTGCTTTTATGGCGTCCCCCTGGATAAAAAGTTAAGAGCAGTTATTAAACTCTACGGCTTTGTAAGCTTCACTGGATGGGTAGCATTATAAAGATGTCTATGTCTATATTTAGGCGAGTCTTCAAAATTCTCCATTACTTTATTACGACACCTGCTGTTGAAATTGTTTCCAATTTCTAGTTATTTCGAAGACCGTTGCTAGCTACCACAAGTACCGCAAGCCTCAAACACAATACTAAAAAAACAAAACAAAAACAACGGCTTCCGAAGAAAGACACATTTTGGTGCAGACATAGCATAATTTTGAGACGGGACGTGAATACCGCGCTTCTTGTCGTGTGCTAAACATATTTAAAATTGATGACGCTTATATCCACACTAGTTTGTGACCCGAAAATGCGCATTGCGTAAGGTACATATGCATTGAATTTTTTTTTTGTATCAAGTTATCAACCTTTATGATGTTCTAGCCGTGTCTTTATGCAGCATTTTATTACTTCTTTTCGGGAAAGTTTTTCTGTCAAATAGGTCCAAACCGTCGCCTCAGTGATACGCAAAACCTGTGACCTTCCACCGACCTTTTCCGTGCGACCTCACAGCGCATGCGCAGCGCTCCTCAAATGCATCTCGCTCTCCGTTTTCCGGAATAAAACACGGTATTGTCACGGCAGTTTCGTGGGAACGACCGTGTGCGATTGTGCTTAGGCAGTGTCGCCTGGATCGATGTAGAATACTTTGTACTTGTGAATTAATGGCGATGGACGCCCGAACGGCGGTATTTCTAGAGAATAGAGTTTGTGCGAGGTGGCGCCAGTTACTACGGTAACAATGAACTACCCCGCTTGACGAAAATGAGCCGATTGGTCAGACCTTTCAGACGATTTCTCCAGTTTGAAGCCATGGGGATGAAAGCGAATTGGAGCTCTGTCTAACTGTTTGCGTAATGTAGTGCTCAACAACTAGCTACGTCCTACTGGGTTTCGTTTACGGAGTTTCTAAGTGTGGTTCCGAGTGTTTCGTTAGCCGAGTTTGGCCATAAATTGTCTCGAAACGCGTTCTGTCTTCGGAAACTTCTACAGAATGCAAATCTTATGGCAGCCTCAATATTTCGTGTACAAACAGGATAGGCGAAATTCGGGGTGGCCGCTAAGTTTAGCACCAGGGCCAGCGTCAAGCAGAAACTTTCAGCAGAATTCATGGTCAGCGCCAGGCAGAAAAGTTGTCCACACAAAACATGACACCCTGCCGTAAAAGCTTGCCACATTGTCTGATGTGCTCCCTAACAAGCATGTACTCTGGGGCTACTCGAGCCTTCGAGACGAAGGAACGAGTGGAAAACAACATATTCAGTCAACCTCAAGCGCGGCTTACAAGAACCAAAGTTGCAGCGAAAAAATCAAATCCTCTTTCTTAAGAGAGCCCTTTCCTTAAATTTTCCTTCGCCCCTTTCTTAAGAGAAAGGTTGTCAAAACGCGAAGCTTTTAGATGCAGAGCATCTGATTCACTCGCCTTGTCCCTCCGTCGTCGTCGTCGTCGTCGTCGGCGTTGTCCGCCCCTCCCCCATTCTCCTCGCCGCGCCAGCTGCGCTCTCCGCCGCTCACCCCCTCTCCTCTCCGATAGCGAACACTCTCTCGCGAGGGGCATTGGATTGGATTCGATTGGATTGGCTTGGCTTGGCTTGGCTTGGATTGGATTTGGATTGAATTGGATTAAAGTGGATTGTGTTGGATGGTGTTGCGTCATAGCCGCGGCACGTTGCGTCATAGTCGCGGCAGACGCGCTGGGGCCGGCGCATGTGCAGTACTCTGTCTTCCGCGGTTTCCTCTCCTTTGGGCGCGCTGCGCATATAACCGTTGTGCCGTTCTCCGGCGAAGCAACATCCACGCCGCTTTACAAGTACGCCAACGTCGTCATCGACTGGGACCGGCTTACGCAGTCCCCTCAACGTTATGCGCGCTATAAAACGCGGTCCCTTCGCCGCTCCGCCTATGCGTCGCATCTACACAGGGGTTCCCGCGAGGGGAGGTGGGAGTTTTTCCTCATGCAATCTGAGTCGAAGACGAAAATCCAAACTGTTTCAGCCCGTGTCGGAATGGCGAAATCGGTTAGACGTCGGCTTCATAGTGCGAGGGACCCAGGTTTAATTTTCACCACTTGAGGCGTTCTCTTTTAAGGGGTGAAGCCCCTTAGGGGCTCGGGCTGTTGGCGTCTCCTGTCGTCGTCGTCGTTTCATGTACTCACGGTACTAAAACACTGGGACACTCGTTTTCCTAACGCCTCGCACTAGAACGTAACGCGTGCTTAAATAACACACGGGGACACTCGTTTACCAACACCTCGCGCTAGAACGTTTCATCTCCGTGGACAAAAATGCGTACTGAAAGAACTCACCGCGACACTCGTTTTCCAACGCCTTACGTCAGAACAATTCGTGCTTCAAAGACACGAGACTTTTACAGCCAAGCTGTATACCTCTACCCCCCAACGGTTTCATCTCCGTGGGTAAAAACACCAAATCGCAATTAATACCCTTATACACTGCATGCTTTGCCCCTCCCCAGGTTTCACGTCAGTGGAGGTGGCCCGGTTTTTTTTTTCTTGAGGCGCTTGATGTTAATTGCTTTGTGGAAATGCATTGAAACGTGATGTCCAGATATATACTACTGTCGATGTTCCCAGTTTTCTGAATGTAGAAACAATGACTATGCAGAACGCAAGCAGATATCATTGGAGGAGGGGGATTTAACTCAACCAAGCAAAACAAACTTTTAGCGCGCACACTCTTCCTGGTTTATCGGAAACTCGGCAGATACCCAACAATCGGTAGATCCCCACAAAAGTATGTAGCACGCAAGTTGCTTCAATCATTAGTCATTCTTACGTCAGCTATCAGAAAACCTTGCAAAACTATTCCAGTAAGACGTTTTTGCTGTCGAGCTGTTGTTGCTTGCCGTAATGACTGCGGTGTGCGATGTCATAAGGAAACGCCGAGTCATATTTACTCCCGCCGTTTACCACGCACGTGAGCATGCGCCTCACGAGGAGCGCCCGGCGTCGTCCAGGCTTGCGTGTGGCGCTCGCCAAAATGTACTAAGAAAACAGTTCACGTGTGACCCCGTCTCACGGGGGAGCACAAGAAACCTCGCGCTATAGCCGCCGAGTTCGTGAAGCCGGTTGCCGCCGGTTCTAGCGCGTGCTGACGCGTTCCACTTTTGGAGAAATTTGAAAGCCTGCGGACAAAACGATCCAGGCCCGCCGGTCATGCATGATGAAGAGGAAGAGATACATGCATATGACGATGGCTACCACAGGGAAAAGTGACAACGGAACGTGTAAACAAACAATTTCAAACCTAATGCAATGCGTGGTGGTTGGTCCTTCAGTGCTTACACGGAAAGAATTCCTTCAGCTTCGGCTTTGGTTCAACTCTTGCGCGACCTTGTGCAAGCTTCGCCAATTCTTTATAGGACGCTTGTTAGACTGGAGTCTGCGCACGAGCAAGCCGAGTCTTTACGACCATCTAGCTTCAGGGGTGAATAATGCGCTGGCCCACAGGAGCGAATTTCGTCGACGAAAACGCCCAGCGGCAGCAGCCGCCGGGGCACGCCGCAGACCCTTCACCCACCTAGACCCTGCATATTCTCATTAACGGAACCAAAGAGGGAAGAAGGCTAGCAGAGCTAGATCGTCTACGAACTGCTTGTGGTCCTCGCCGCGGCCACCCGGAGGTCGCCTCTTTAAAAGCGGAGCTTTCTATATCCTCACTGGTGGTGATGCTGCCCCAAAACGCACTGCAGAAAAGTCAACTTTCTCCGATGACGATGACGGTCGTCGATGAATTGCAAGATTGCTGAAACACGAAGCTTTTTTCTGGTCGGAAATCCAATGTCTTCAAAGCCTAATTTTAAGTCTACAATCCAAATCGTTACGCGCGGAACGCGCTTCAGGAAAGCCAATTTAATTAACGGGTTTCCTACGCTTCACTTGACGGCGACGTTGTCCCACAACACTCGGCCGGAAAGCCAACTTTCTCTAGCGATGATTATCGTGGATGCAGTGTGAAATGGTTGAAACGCGAAACTTTTTCTGGTCAAAAGCGAAAGTCCGAAATCCAAATCGTTACGCCCAAAACAATTGCAGGAAAGCCGACTTACACAATGAGTTTCCACAACGGCACGTCAAGTGCCTCAAAAAAAAAAAAAAAAAAAACCGCTTCCCGTGGTTGGAATCGAACCTGGGTCTTTCGCATTATAAAGCCGATGTCTGCCCTCTTTCGCCATTTCCGACACTTTTTTTTTCTTTACTGCATGGAAAACTGCACTTATTACAGTCTACAAAAGCTATCAGTCATCCAAGAGGATGCGCATCACTGCAGCTAAAATAAGCCGTCTCGCAAAACTCCGGCAAGCAGACGCACGCGTCCAACAGATGCAGCCATTCTGGTGGGTCACTTTGCGCCGCATAAATGCTCCGCACCAGCGCAGTCTGCTCCCGAGTTATGGACTTCGTTGGGCGAGTGGGTTCCGCATGCCTGTCCGTCATGCGGCACTTCCACAAGCTATACAATCCCATCACAACAAATATATCATAAGACACTCCAGTATCATCTCGAAAAGGCAAGAACCGAATTGTTGTATAAGGGGTAATGTCCATGTCCTTTTTAACAGTTCGTTGCAAAACGTCCCATAAAAATACCGCATCCCGACACAAAACAAAACAATTATCCGAAACGGCTGAAACAGTTTGGATTTTGGACTTGGACTTCGAATCAGTTGCATGAGAAAAAGCTTGGCGTTTTGCAAGCTTTCTCTTACGAAAAGGACTTTGATATTTTTCGCTGCAACATTGCTTCATGTGGGCCGCGCTTGAGGCTGACTGAATATGTGGTTTTTCATTCATTCATTCATTCATTCATTCATTCATTCATTCATTCATTCATTCATTCATTCATTCATTCATTCTTGTGGAGGGTTCGAGTTGCCCCAGAGTATATGCTTGTTAACGGACCGCCGCAGTCGGAGCACCTGAGACGGTGCGGCAGGTTTCCAGCTCAGGGTGTCACGGGCTGTGCGGGTAACGTTTCTGCTTGGCGCTCCTAATAGGATAACTCCTTCCTTCCTAGTGAGTAATGGTGGTGTGGTAGGTAAAGTAATTCTACGCCCCATTAATTGTGCCAAGTTTCTTGTGGTCTGCATGTAGTTTTGTTAAATTATTAGTCATACTACTGTTGCAAAGGGAATGAGGTAGAGTTTTGCCGCTAGTGCGAGAGCGTCTGGCAAGAGATATGGCTCTCAGGTTTCCATACAAGGCCGAAGAGCGGCACACCAACGCCATCACTGTCCAACGCATTACTTGGTGACAAATTACCGAGCAAAAGGGCAGAAAGGTATTTTTTGTATTAGGAGATGTGCTGAATCATGCTCCAACGAAAGGTGCTCAAAAATTGTACAGCTACTGGGTCCTTGAGCAGGCGAATGTGCAATGATTGCATGCAACTGAATCATTCTACAAGATCCAGCTTCTCTAGCTTGGTTATTCCTCAAGGGAAACGTGGTTTTGATCGCGTGTGAAGACGTGCTACTCAATTTGCTGTGGGTGGCGCATGCGTGGTTTCGAGTCGCAGAAGGTTCTCCCGATGCTAACCTTTGAAGGTAGCTCACGGTTCACATCATAACGTGAGAGCCTGTCCGGACGACCCGCCAAGAAACCAAATATTCACATCGAAGGTGCAGCGGAGCAACTATAGCCGAGCCGGGTTTTGTTTCGAGCCTGGCTACAGCTGGAATCGATCAGGGCAGGCCGCGGCACGCGATCCCCGTTTATTTACGGAACACGGCGAGCGGCGATATGACACCTCCGACACGATATAAGGCCTTTGTTCCTTCTTCTCGTCTTCTGTAAATAAACCCGAGGGTCGGATGTCGGGTAAGAAATCTTCCGGTTGGGATCTTTCCCTACATCGGCCAACTGATCGACCGGGATACGATGTTAAGCTTTTTGTTGTGAATGTAGAGGCACAAAATCGGTCGTCAATGGATGAGGGTGAACGAGTCCTTTTTTTCTCCTAGTGTATGGAGGCCGAGTTCAGGTAGTGCTGGCGAAGCAACTTCGCGTCGGGGCTGTTCCGCTGTCGTGACATTCTTCGCTTCTGCTCCGCCCATTTGTGGAGTCGTTCAACAAGACGGCTGGATATGCAGTGCATTTTAGTTTCTACCTTCGCCGACCGCCACTTTGGGCAGGCCACTGGCTTTTCGGACAACGAAATGTCAGCGCTGGGAAGCATTCGCCAATTTACCCTTTTTGTTGTTTTTTTTTCTTCAGTAATGGTATGGTATGTGGGACATTCATCGGTTGCTTCTCTTCTCTTGTACAGACGTCATCTGCAGCGCCTTTGAGCTGGATCTCAATGTTGATGCGCAGAAACGAGAGAGAAAGTTCTCCCTGAGCGGAAGTGCAAATTTTTATGCGAACCAAATACATGTCCTATATCGTAAAAGCCAATTCAAGCTTCTGTAGCAGCAGAAGGGCTGCGCCTTTCCTTTGCTGCGACGCGAGCACACACCGGCCGTCATGTATTCGCCAGCGCTTTACTGGGATTTTTATGGCATTGATCGGTACGTTACAACCTGTGGACTAACTGCGTTAAGAGGAACCCGGAGTTCGACGACTTATAACGTGTTTGTCGTTGCTTGGAAAGCCGTTCGGTCAAACAAGGGCGATGTCATTTATCAGCAGAGGTCTAGAGGACAACCTTGTATTATTCGTTTGGTGCAGAGTCCCAATACTCACACAGTGTTACATACCTACAGAGGAGCACGCATCCGCCTCACCAAGCGGCGCACGAATCACCAGCCAGCTACGCTTCTCTGCGCAACCTACCGTAGCGCAATGGAGTCTGAAGAGTCTACATCGTCGGCGGAATCTCAAAAGAGCGCTGAGCAGCATTAAGTTGGACAGCAGTGATGTTGCATTCAGAGCTCGTAGGAAGAGACACGCGCTCTCAGAGTCTTCTTCGACAAAGAAAGTGCATGAACGGGATTATTGCAACCAGGTTGTCAACGTTTGTGAATTCCTTGAGACCTTTCTAGAGCAAAAAATTTGCCACCGCCGGGCGAACAAAGATGAGAAACGTTACACCTGCTTGCTGCAAGTAAAGCCAAATGCACCGACGACTCTCGCTAAAAATAAATACAGCTAAATAAGGCTTTATTTTTCTGCATCGTGCGTTTTAAAAGCTGTCGGTCGAAGCGCGAGAAAATGTCGTGAAAGGGAAGTAGGATGGGACAGATATATAAAAGAAAAATGAAGGAAGCTGACACTAACGCGTTAGACTTGAAGATATATTGAAGCTGCACGCAACGTTCACTACCATTACAAAAGTTTAAGTCCACGACTGCTGCCGATTTGCTTCTTCTTCGCTGCTCACAACAACCTTTACTCCATAACTGTTGCTATAAGAGTGAGCTTCTTTCATTTTTTTTTGATAATCACTGGAACATCGCCTTGGAGGGGCGTACGCTACGACGTGTGTTTCTCGTCCACAGCAAGTGTTGCCACGATTACGGTGAATGCTGGAGTTTTTTTTTTTTTTTTTTGACAATCTTGGCCAATCTTCGCCAGTTTCCTTTAGTGCTTTAGTGGGAATGCTTGGTTTGCAAATGTCCGAGGGGAACTGGGCGGGCGCCGCGAGACACACACGCACGAGCGCAAGGCATTTTCTTGGTTTTTTTTTTTAACTGCTGGGTGGTCGCCGCAATCTTGGCCAATATCCCTAAGTGAGTATGCTTGGCTTGACAAAGATGCGCCGGGAACTCTGGATGGTCTTCGCGAGGGCCTCACACACGAGCGCTCGGAATTTCTTGGCTTTGTAAACTGCCGGGCGGTTGCCGCGAGGCCTGCGCTCACGCGCGCGCGCTAGGCTATTTCTCGGTATTTTTAACTGCGGACACGAAAAAAAAAATACGATTTGGAAAACGCAGTGTCTAGAGTGCCGTCCGACGGCACTCTAGCTGATCGTTGCAGGCATGGCTAGAGTGCCGTCCGACGACATTCGCATATTTAAAACTAGGGCTAGCATCGGCCAAAGAGTCGGTCGTTGTAGTGCAGAGGATCCGTCTTAGCTTCTCGATCCTAAAGTCGGTGGTGGTTCGAGACTGGCTTTTGCCTCGGTTTTTTTTTTTTTTCATTATTTAATTGAAGGGTAACTTTTATGCCTTAGGTTAGGTTTGGTGTTTTAAATGATTTCTTTGTGTGCGTTAGGTTAACTTACGCTGTGTTTAGGTTAGGTTTCCTAGCTTTACGTTATCTAGAGCGATGCGTTATCTAGAGCGATGCCAGACCCGGCAATTTTGTTATAAAACGCCGGTGGACGTCGATATAGTGGAGTGCTTATAATACGGTCGGATGGCACTCTAGACGTGGCCTTTGGAAAGCAGCTTTGCTGTGAAACAAAACAACACGTTCATCGGCTGGTCTCGACGTAATTGCGCAGTCTGCGCCCTACTCGCCTGCACAGCGCTGGAGCTGTGTGCTCTGATCCATAGATATTTGGTTCTCTGGTAGCAACTACATTTAGTGTATTGTTTGGTTCACGTACGTGCCCATTTTATCGCTCGAGTAGTCTTCATTACGAAAAAAATATTCAAATTTACAGTAGCAGCTTTTCTAGGCGATCAGTTACACTCTCTAAAACCTGAGAATTAAAATGAAGCATTCCATGATCACCGCTAACAAACTGGCGCTGTACGCAGCCACTAATAGCACTTATAGCACAAAAAAGGCGATGTATGTACATTGCTCTTTCTTCTTATGTCGCGGTTCTTGGCGCCCTAACACCATCGCAGCCGTTTTAGGCAATATTATTTTGGTGGTTGGCGTTTGTAATACTAAATTGCCATTTATTTCGTCGTGCTTTTCCGCACCCTTTAGAGTACGGTGGTTGCAGCCAGCAAAAAGTTTCAACGCAGCACCGTGAACCTATCGGCTGCGCTCACGCGACAGCAATTTCGTTCATTCAGTTTCATCCGCTTTCGTGCTGACGAGCAATCTAACAGATTTGTGACAGTGCCACAGTGTTCAGGCTGTGGTACAGGCTGACGAGTTCTCGAGAGGGATAACCTAAACATCGTGCGCGGTAGATGAGGCTCACTAACGGCGTACAAATGCCATTAGCAGTAATGAACTCATACTGCATTCACAGCATGAAGTACCTGGAAGCCGCGTGACAACAAACCGCGCTCTGCGCGGCAGAATGGCGCTGTATGCACGGGAAGTCGATGGCGCTTTGTTTAGTGTTTTATTTCGGCAGGAAAGCTGTCTGCCTCTACCTTCCCCACCCCCCACCCCCAACGGCACAATCGTGTCCGAAAGTTGTTTATTGATTCCGAATGAAATGGAACGGGAAGGGTGCACTGCGGATATAGTACTCAGTCACGGTGTACTCGCGCATACAGCGCAGAGAGGCGGAGGGGACGGTTGGGGTGGGGTAGAATAGGGTAGAAAGATGAAAGAATAAACAGGGGAGGTAGAAGATCTCTAGGACCACCATAGTGGAAGTCGTCAATTGCCGCAGGAGTAGCGCCAATGTACGATACACCCGAGCCGCATACTTTACAGCCCCAGTCGCACAACACGGGTGTTGGGCACCGCACAGCCCTTTCCAACACATGTTTCAGTACGTCACACTACAGCCACCGGATCAGCCTTGTTTCCTCCACGAAGTAGAGTAGGTGGCGGACAGCTTCCCTGGAATCCAGTCGGGGTCGTTGGGAACAGGAGGTCCTCTAAATTTGTGCTGAACGGGGGCACCCAGGTGCTTGTAGGCAGCCTGTGGGTCGTTCTTTGGGCCAGCGTGGTGTGGGCAGGAGCGCAACAGGTGTTTCCGCGTCTCCGGTTCACGGCAGTCGGTGCAGGCGGGCGACTCCCCGCGTCCTTGCCGGTAGGTATAGATGGTATTCACTGAAAAGTTTAGCCGTCAGTTTCTTCGCTTGGAAACACTGGAAACGGCCACGGACATGGCCGAAGCGCCACGGACCTGGCGCGGCTTGTACACCGCACCCACACGCCGCAAAAAAGAAAAAGAAAAAGCACCGCCATGCGTCGTCTGCTGAGTTTCAACCCTATTCTCAATGGTGGTATCAACAAATATGTTATTAATCGCCCTCACATTGGAGTCGAGGCACTTTCGGTGGGGTCGAGCTTAGAACGTCCAACACACATTATGTTCTTAGCAGGGACAAGTACCGCCATCCCGCGGAGCCCGACGTAACCAGTGACAGCGCACTCACACGGTTACCTGCATGCGTGCCTCGTCAGTGAATACAACCTATAGCCGGGCTGCTGTGTCACAGCAGTTGAGCCGCAGTCAGGGCAGGACCGAGCGGGCCTCTCTGCTTCGAAAAACTGTCCGCCACACAGCGCGCCATCTTCCTCTAAAGTGGCTGAACAGTGGCCAACCCCGACGATGATCGCGGTACGTTCTGTTTTCCTTCGAGACCGGACGTAGTCCTCCCGAACGTGACATCCCATTCCCACGCAGGTCAAATCCTGAGCTTTCGCCGTGGCACAGAGCGTTAATTAAATGGGCTGAGCCCGGGAACTAAACTGACCAAAATGACACTAGACAACCTTCAGTTACGAAAACTGGACGTAGAATGGGTGTAACAAAACTTTCCAAAAATAAAAAGAACAAAAACTGCTGGAACCGCTGGTGCTGAATTCATAAAAATGTTGTCGAAACCCAAGACTCTACCTCGAGGCCACGAGGCCGAATGGCGGGTTCTTCTTATAAGTTGCTCAAGAGAATAGCGGTAGTGCTCAAGGGGACTAGCAGATGGCGCTGCGTTATACAGGAAGTGCCTCGCTTGTACCCACATGGAAATGGAATACCGCTTCGGAACGACAGCGTGCGTCCCGCTTTCCCTAGGATTTTACTGACGCCACCCCGCAAGTTACGATTTGAGGTCCCAAAGAGTCCCCGAAGACAAAATACAAGTTTGTTACACTAAAAGGACTGTTGTGTCCTGATTACGGCGGAACTAATTTTATCGCAACCTTCAAACAAATAATTAATATGTTAATTGAAAACAATTAAAGAAATAACGACTCCCCAGCTACTTTCTGGTAATTTCTCTATGACGTCACTCGCAGAATCTTGTTTGTGCGATTGGCAGCCGCCTCGCTAAGCGACCGCAAAAAACAGGAGTGGGCGATTGTAGGGGACCTCCAGTTCCGCTATCGTATCATTAGAAGGCTTACGTGCAGGTGCGCAGTGATAACTACGTTTTTAGGGCGGGCCCTTATGACGTCACGTTTACCCATATTACGTCACTACAGCGCAAAATTTGGAAGTATTTTAGTACGTTTTGCGTTTCGTTGGTTAAAAAAAAACGTTTTTCGTTCCTGAAATGGAACTGCGTGAGTTAACAAAAGCTAGTTCTTTCAAAATGAACGAAGTTTCACTTTGTCTTCATGCCCCTTTAGCGATTTCAAGAGACACTACCAGCTTGACGTACAACGAGGGTTATGTTGTGTAGCATATCGTTAGGTTAAACCGTTAAAATGCACAGAAAAGGGTCAAGGTCACCGGTTCCTTAAACTCGCTGCGAATGGCTCCGTCAGAGAATAGCCTAGGCACGTGGGTCGCTAACTTGCGACATAAACAGGTATAACAAAATTTTCCAGTAATTGACCGATTAGGGGTAGCCATTCGATGCTATTAAGAAGAAGGAAATGCCCTTCGGTTAACATCAAAGGGCAATTTAAAAAAATCTCAAATTGCCCAATTTGTCGAGAAGGTATGACAACGGATGTTTGCGTTTAGCCGAAGGTAGTAAAAGTAGCCTACAGTGCGAAGGACTCGTGAACCGGAGCCGGGGCTTTAACGTATAAACTTCAAGAAACTGCTGCTCTTGACTTGAATACCACGCATGACAGCGTTGGCAGACGCTGTAGTACTTTTCCGTGCAGAATAGTGATCGGGGCCAACGAACGAATTGGATTGGATTGAAAAAACTTTATTTGGGCCTCTTGAGAAAGGGACAAGAGGAAGAATTATGAAATGTCCTCTGTCGTCTTCTCCAAATCCTGTTATGAAAGGACGGATGAAGAGGTACACTGCCCGGCTAACCCTACAGAATATTTATTTGCCAGCGAACGATGTTCCGCCGCAATCTTCTTATGAAAATTTGTGTCGCCGCTTCGAAGGCAATTTTGCAGAATCTACGTGGTGTAGCTCGGTCTTCTTCAGCGAAATCGCCATTTATACGTTTACAATCGGCGCGAGCCTTGGAACGCAGCCCAGGGTCACACAAGAACTGCCCGAAGCATTTGGAGTCGTTGTTTCTGCGCAATTAAACCACCTACAACTGCTTCCAAACAAACAAAAGGTAGACGATAAACTGGCACGATTTATTTTCTTGAGAAACGTCTTGTCGTAGCCTTAAGTATCTTGAAGTTCAGCTTTAATGGAGGCTCGCACTCTCTTGTAAACGGGCGTAAATGGTCAGACAGCGAGTACGAACTCGTTTGCATGGTCAGTTCGGTAAGATTATCCTTAACGCGACCAAACCCGCTTTCTTTGTTCAGAAGAGGGGGGGGGGGGGGTAGGGGGGAGTTGTTTACGCTAGCTGCTGTCCTTTGGCCAAAGCTGAACAGAGCCAGTTTCTTGCGCAGCGGGTGACCTTCTGGAGGAAACTCCGTCGAGAAAGAACAGAATATGAAAGAGCTAAAGCCATGTCGCTTCGTTCTCGCGCGCATCAGGCATAATGTATACGCGAGTGCCTCCGTTGCTTATGCATATGCAATGGCGGGGAGGGAACTATCGCGTGAATATAAGCGCGGCCAGGGGCCCGGGCGATGCTTGCTCGTGGCATATCGCTCTGCTGGTGGCTCGGCGCTTAGGCGTGCCTGCGTCGGGAAAACGGACCGCAGGGCGGAAGACAGGAAGGGAAATGTGGTTCGGGAAATTGCTGCGGAAATGAAAAACGCTGTACGCAACGCGTGGAACCACTGCTTCTGCACGCTGGGAGATGATCCTGCCCGGAAGCTAATTCCGTATAACGTCTTCCCCCACTGGCACGCCAAGAGCCGCGGACGGCTTGTGCGAGACTGGCACCGCCCTCGGCTTACGACTGCCTAGATGTTTGGACGCTTTTGTTTTTGTTCATTATGTCACTGACTCTCTGCACCACAGTCACTCACTACACCCACGCTCACTCACTTACTCACTGACTCACTTCATTACACCACACTCAATCAGTCATTACACCACACTCAATCACTCATTACACCACACTCAATCACTCATTACACCACACTAAATCACTCATTACATCCACTCTCACTCACTCACTCACTCACTCACTCACTCACTCACTCACTCACTCACTCACTCACTCACTCACTCACACGTCACCACACGCCACACACGCGCGCACACGCACACACACACACACACGCGACACGCACACGCACACACACACACACACACACGCACACACACACCCCACACACACACACACACACACACACACACACACACACACACACACACACACACACACACACACACACACACACACACACACACACACACACACACACACACACACACACACACACACACACACCGCGGCGCGCGCGCGCACGCACGTAGAGGCCTGACGTGTCAACAGTTTCCGGCTGGTCTAAGGAAACTTACGTGAGGAAGAGGGTTGAGAGGGAGCGAATGAATTCCGAAAAAGACTTGAGAGAAACTTGTTGAAGGGGAAAAGCAAACGTGAAGAAGTGCCAGAAATGGACTAACAAAAAGAGAAGACACCTCCAAAGGGACGGCGGGAACTCGTAAAGGCAGCGGGAATAAACAGAAGGCCGTGCCGACACCTCCAACGTGAGCATAGGCCCCTGAGAGTGACACATAGCGGGAAAACGCGAGATCTCGCATCGTTGGAGCAGAAACAAATACGTTTCAACACCGAGGGGGATCAGCGGGACAAGTGTTCCTGAAAAAGAGAAAAAAAAAATTATCGGGAGTGCGAAGTACCGCGAGCAAATGCAAAGAGGCCTGATCCCGAGGGGGAGGCGAGAGTTGCCGGGGCCGCCGTGACGACACGTCGGCGTGATCCCATTCCGTCCACTGGGCATCAAATATGCAAGCCGCTCTTTCTCTCTTTCCAGCTGCAGCATCAACACGCGTGGTGCTTCCTTTCTTGACTGATTGTTTGTTTGTCCGCGAGCCCGCGTCGTCCTGTTTTGCCGCGCGGCGTTAACGTCGTGAGCGTGCCGCATTCCTTCTATTACCCTGCTGCCTTTGGGCAACGTCGCCCAGATCCTGCCTGACAGCTCGGGCGTTGGTTCTTGCTCGCTACCTTTCCTTACCCTGTGTTCGCGAATTCGTCATAGTAGCTGTGCGAATTTTCTTTTTATTTTCATTCGTTCGTCAAAAAACTACAGGGCGTCATCGGTGATAATGTGTGGACCATGTTAGCAGGCTTTCAGGCCTATAGAGGGTGTCTCCTTCGCAGGTCCCTTCGCAAAGCGTCATTTTCTCTCTTCGTTCTTGTTTTCGCTGTCATTTCGCTCTGCCTGCCGCCCCTTTTCCCTCGAGGTTGGCTTGCATTAAGGGAATTTCGTAGGGCTCTGCCTTTTTAGCAGCTTTTTACGGCGTTGGAAACGGCAGATGTTACGGGGAGGGTTGTAATGCTGCTACGGAGCTGCCCATATGTGTGTTTGTTATTGCGTAACCTCCCCCTTAATGAAGCTCTTAAACGTCGCCAGTATCCTGGAAGCCAACGCCCGATGCGCTTTGTTTGTTTTTCGTTTTTGTTTTTGGTGGCTCTGCCAGTCACTGGCGTGTTTTGAAGCTAATTTAGCATACCTATTTTACGCTTAGGGGTTAATTTAAAACTTTTCGCTGGTCGTTGCATTTGCATGTTCTTAACAAACGTTGCGACACAGCGGCCAAATTAGCGCGCACGAGCTGTGTGGTCTTTAAGGAATTTCGCTACAAAATTGGGCGCGCTCCTCAGTGGTACGGTGCTAACATAAAAACTCTGCGACAACATCGTGTGATTGGGCAAACATGGTTGCTTGAGGAAATGCGTGAGCGAAAGAAAAACGAAGAAAAATTGTTGAAACAGCGCAGCTGTTTAGCAAATCGTTATTTTGCGTGTCCGCAGTTAAAAATACCAGAAAATGACGAGCGCACGCGCGCGCGCCCACGTGAGCGCGTGCCTCGCGGTGACCGCCAGGCAGTTAGAGCAACCAAGAAAATGCCCAGCGCTCGTGTGTAGGTCCTTCTCGACGACCGCCCAGCGTCCCCGGCGCACGTTTGTCAAGCCGAGTATACCAACTTAAGGAGATTGCCAAGTGGACAGCACCCCCAGAAAACAGGAAAACTTCAGCGTTCGCCGTAATCGTTGCAATAATTGCTCGGAACGAGAAAGACACGTCATAGTGTACGCCACTCCAAGGTGATGTCCAAGTGATTATCACTTCTAAAAAAATGAACGGAAGCTCACACTTATAGCAACAATGATGGAGTAAGGTCGATGCGGCAGCGAAGAAGAAGCAAATCGGCTGCAATCGCGGACTTAAACCGTCATGGTGATCGTGAAGGTTGCGCCCAACTTCGCTACCTTCAAATATTACGCGTTAGTGTGAGCTTCCTTCATGTTTTTTTTCGTATACGCTTCAGAATGTGGCATTAAACTTCTAAATATCCACAGAAAACATGAGAAATTGCGATGCTTGCACAGCCAGGAATAGCACCCACATGCGAAGCGAACATGATAGCTTTCTTGCGAAAGCTTGCCAGGCATTTCCTGTCGCTGCAGAGACTATGCAATTCGTTGCCGAGTTCCGACAGATCTGAATGTCTTTTGCAACCGAAAAGAAAAAAGAAAACGCGCATGCTACTGTGTAAGCGGCTGTCAGGAATCAGGAAGCCGGCATAAAACGTTCGGGACCTGTCTGCCTAGCAGGAAGAATAGGTTTTGCGTTTTTTAGATGCGAAGCATCTCATGCTCGGGGCTGTGTCCCTCCCTCCCTCGTTGTCGTTGTCCGCCGTCCGCACTCTAGTGCGGATGCGCGTCTCTTCAGCCCCGTCAGCGTCTGGGCTGACGTCAGTGGAGTCAACTACAAAAAGAAATAGTTATGCGGCGCTCGGTTTCGATCCCACGACTCTCTGGCCGCAATGGGAGGTACGTGGCGCTCTTCCCACTGCGCTACAAACCGAGACGGGAGCATGTGCTACGAACGTGCCTTATTTCCTTCACTCATTCAAACTACGTCAATAAGCTACTGATACAACGAAGGCACGCGAAGCTGAACATAAACGGAAACGACGAACTGAAAACTAATGGGAACTTCAGTCGACCCCATGGCTGCTTCGCATACTACTCAGGGTTCCCCTACGGGAAGATGGTGTAATTTTTTTTATTTAAACATTTCTTCTTTCCGTCCAGCCACCCATGACAACAAGTAACACCAGCTTGTCGGAATATATTTGCGGCTTCTTGGTGCCGGTATTTTACTACGGCACACTTTCTACGCTTCAGTTTCCATTGCGGTTCAACAAGGTAATGAACCACTAAATTTTGGACACCGGCATGCGTGGAACACCGGCATGGCGAGCCAGGCGGGAGATCTCTATGACATTCACGCGCCGGTGGGGGGATAATGACTGTGGCGTTTTCTTTTTTTTACTTCACACGTGTACCCTGGTTCGATTCCTGGCGGAGGCTGGTGTTTTTCTTATTGAGGTTGAAATAGAGTGCGTGTGTGTACAAAATTCCGACGCACGTCAAAGAAGTGGATGATGATGGTTGGATGTTAATGGCGCAAGGTCAACAGGAGCAAAGAGCGCCAATGTCAAAAGAAGTGGCCACTGTTATTTCAAGTTCTTATAGTAAGACAGATTTTTTTGACGTGTATATTCTCGAACTGGATTTTAAATTTCCTTATAACGATATTGATTTTGGCAGGTGTAACGTTTCCGAAAACCAGCGGAAACCTGGTACATTTAGCCGTCGACGCCGTAGGTTATATAGAGATCAGCGTGTGATTAACCAGTAACTGTCTGGCATTATTTTTTGGACACCAAACGCAAACGGGGTTATTAAGGCGAAAACCTTAAATGTCTGTGTTCGTTGAAAAAGCAGGGGCGGTGATCGCGGATCGTGAATGATGCTTTAGTGGCTGATGAAACTGTACTACAATGATGATGATATTGTCACGAAGCCAAAGGCGACGCAGTTGTCTTGAAGGAAAAACAAGTTTATTAGCAGCAGCCAGCAACTTGGCGCGCGCAGGCGAGTGTCGGCGAATGGTATGCCACGGCGTCTGCTCTGCGGGCATTTATCTTTCGGCGCGGGTGTTTCTCGAACCGTCGAATTATTCTAGGCTAGTGGCGTTAGGGTGAAACATCCTCCCTGTCAAACGAGATAACCCGGCCGGCATAAGGAAGAATGGAACATGCGCTTCACTTGGGACGCAGATAACACGTACAGCCCGGCGCAGCCGGACGGTGGACGCAAAAACATAAAGAAATCCAATGCATAGTTCACGGCAATATTGGAAAGCAGCTGCCAGTAGTGACATCTTCTTATAATATTCTCAACAATCTTTGAAAGACGGGATTTGGAACATACAAAAAGAAATTTTAGGTGTGCAAAAAAAGTTGAAGTTGTGGTCGGAGCTAGCGCGAGCTGGGAATCGCGTTCCTGGAGAGGGAAACAGTGGTGCCGGAGGAGGGTCGAAGGGCGGAAGGTAAGCACCAGCGTACGCGCAATACAAGCCGCCTTTAGATGTGTAGGTATTGAAAGAGAGAGAGAGATAGAGAGAGAAAAGAGAGATAGAGAGAGGGGAGAGGGGGAGGGGGGAGAGAGACACGGTCAAGGCAGCGTCGCTTCCGCTGCCTATACAGTTAAATAAATGAATGAATGAACGACTTTATTTAGAAATAGGCCTGAGGCCCTGGGGGGTTATTGGAAGATGAGGGAAGGGGAATCGAAAGTCTTAATGAAAGTCACATGTACCCTGTTAAACACAACTTGTCCGTTTGCAGGCCCTACTAGGGCTGTCAGACCGTTCTACACTGCATGCTTTGTAAAGACCACTGGCAAGTGAATAAATTCCTATGCGTTCGAGAAGAGTAGCATTGGAGCGCAGGCGCTCCAGGTGCTCGTATTGGTAAGTGGTGGTGGGCAATAGGCTACCAGCTGTTCTCGGCCGGTTTCGAAAGTCGGACATGACCATATAAGGTGAAACAAGTTCGGGGCGGTATTAGCTGCACCGCAGAAATTGCACGTAGGGCGGATGAAAGGGATGTGCTGCCGTGGTACCATTTGCGAACAATGTCCGGGGTGTAGGCGGCATCCGCGCATGCCTTGTTAACGAAGATTTCGCCCTGCCGAGAAAGGGATATCGAAGCAGGGAGAAAACCTGGGGGTGTAGATTCTTGGAGCCGCCGTTGACTTTGTTGCCGCAGTTGCCGTCTTGTCTGATACCAGGCTAAACATGTAGGTGAGGTTTCGTCAGCGGGCGTGGTAGCCAGGGGAGGATTCGAAAGAAGGCACTCCCTAGCAGCGTTGTGTGCTTGCTGGTTTCCAGGCGCTCCAGCTGTGTGACCAGGTGTCCAAGCCAGACGAATATGAATACCTTGTCCGCGCAAGGATTGAATTGTGCTTATAATGTGGTTGGCGGTGAGATTATGGGTATAAGCCTTGTTGAGTTCCTGGAGGGCAACATGTGAATCGGTGATGATGCGGTAATGGTGATATTCGGGTTTCTGGCAGGTCTGAATTTGTTGGAGTGCTCCAAGAATGGCGAATAGTTCTACATCGTCAGTAAGGCCGTACGTGTTTCTGATCTGCCGAGATCCATTCAGGGTTGGGTCTTCGGGGCAAAAAAACGCCTTGTGGTGGTTTCTTACTGGCGAGAAGAGGCGCCGAATCGCTCTAATTGCTCTCAGATATCAAGCGCACTTGCCGGCTATTCTCAGAAAAGGGCGCCTGGGTAGCCCTACGCAAGGGCAGTTTTTTACTAAACTCGGTTAGGTAGCTTGAAATCGCTGTTTTTGAACTGGAAACACGACGGACTTTTTGTTTCTGGCATGCATGTAGCGCCAGTTCTGGGATTAAAATAATCATTAAACTGTTTTTGGCACTAGAATGAACCAGTGGCCTAGTTTTTACGGGAAATATTAAGAAGAGCGTGGTAACGATTGAAACATTCCTAATTCTTTATTAAAGCTGAATTACGGCCTACGTGCGCCCGTTCAATGGTAAAGCTAATAAATAAATAAATAAATAAATAAATAAATAAATAAATACCTAAATAATCAATAACTAAATAAATAAATAAATACATAATATAAAATATAAAAATAAAGAAGGAAAGAACCAACAGAAAGAAAGGAAGGAAGGAAGGAAGGAGGAAGGAAGGAAGGAAGAAAAAGTTCTGAAAAGTATTGATTGCTACTGTTTTTTTCGTACCCCTACTGTGCGCGTGGAACCGCGCAAATCATGGACGACAACGCGACCTTCTTATTACTCGCTCATTTGTGGAACTCCTCTGTTTTTCATTTTGAAAAGGGGTTTACCAACGATGGAACGTTCGTGAAAAAGCGACAGAAACTGCTAGGCGCATTGCCTCGAACAATTTTAACCACTGTACAGCGGAAATTCTCCGCTTAGCAACAGCCCCGGAAGTGCGTGAAAAATGCGACGCGACAGCACTAATTCTGCATTGGAAGCGTTTTGCTTGCTTCCTTTTTTTAAAGGTGAAGCGTTATTTCTCTGCATTAGCGGATAAGCCGAAAGAACGCGCCTAGGAAGACACAACTTCAAAAAAAAAAAAAAAAAAGAAAGAAAGAAAGCTTTCCCCGAACTGGGACACTGAGTGCTCTGTATTTTTCTATTTCAATTACTTTCAATCCTCCTCACAAGCTTGCTGAGTATTCATGAGTGTTTTAGAAAGTTACAACGGAGGATGAAAATTTAAAACTGAGGCTGTGCAGCCATCAGCAAGACTTAGACAAAAAAATATAATATTTATTCTATGGCTTAATTTTCTGGTATTCCGCTTATTGCCTCGAATTCTTGGAAAATATGTCTCGCGAACAGCTCAATGACAATATTCCTTTAAAACAACTATAATTGTGCTCTTCTTTGCCTTTAGTGCCAATTTGAAAATATAACTGGCGCTTAAATATGTTTTCACGTCATAATAATATTTGTTCGAACCATACCCTCCTCTTCCTCTCTTTGTCGTTTTTCACACATTTGATCCCGATCAAGGGTGCGCCCGGTAGTGTGCTTAAGTTCTTTAAAGGGACCCTGAAACACTTTCGATAAGCGCTTTCACTCTTTCCTTCGAGTCTGGAACCACTGCGAAAGCTATAGTTATCGCCAGCACGGAGCGGCACTGCGTGATTTGCTCGTCGCACCAGATACGCCTTCCGTTTCTGCTTCATTTTTGTGCCTTTTTTAAAAGTTGCTTTCGAAAAGCGTTCATTGCTGCAACTGAAGGAAAACCGGCCAACAGCCGCTACATGGCCTTAGTGACGTAATTCGAGCCGTCGAAGAATGCCAAGACCGGGAAAGAGAGGAAAATCTTCCGAGCGAGTGTACAAGTTATCTGACGGGTATAGCGTAGCAATTTTTGGTTGAGGTACTTCGCGACCACCTAATCTAAATACTGGGTGTGTCGGCTGACTACGTTCTGCAAGCATTTAAGATTTCAGAAAAGGTTGAGAAAAGTGTTGCAGGGTCCCTTTAAGTTCTTTAAACAATAGAAATCGCGTTACGTCACTGGCGCTCTGAGAAGGTGGCTTCTCTGCAAGCGCTGCTGTTGACGCAATCGCATCCGCGCCGGCTTTTTTCATTAACAAAAAAAAAAAACGGAAAAAGAAATAGAGCTCGGCAAATTAAGATCGTATTGTCAGATTAAAACAAAAAAGCTGGAGTCAGTGCACAAAGAAGTAGCATACTAGCCGAGGGCTCCCAATGATATTCTTTCCTTCGGTGAAGGCGGTGTGTCCAAAGCACGCGCTTCCCGTCTCCGCGGCTACGTGAACTTTTCCTCGGACGTGACCTTTCGCTTGCACTGGTAACACGACAAGCAGCCGTCTGTCTCCCTTCGACGACTTCTCTCCGGACGAAAACGGATTCTGGTCACCGGTCACTCCTCGGGCGTTTCCTCTTTTCGGGGCCCGTATACTTTCCTCCTTGACGCCTCAAAATTTCCCGCACGTTCCGCGGTTGTTTCTTTCTCTTTTTTTTCTTGTACCGAGTCGGAATGGTACGTGAGGTGACGGCCATTTCACGCCGTTGGTGGATGTCATGAGGACATCCGGAATGTTTTTGCTGTCGAAAAAGTGTGACACTGACTGCGCCGGAAACACAATTACGCAAATTCAAACATAGAAATCACGCAGCTGAGGATAATCTTGTTTTAAAAAATGTAATCTTATTGCGTTTTTACCAATTTTCTCCTATTCAATTTATTACAAGTCGTGCGCTCGTTTTTTTTTTCGTTTTTTTTTCGTGGTACGCTGCTCGCTGCTAATTGTTTTTAAGAGTGTCATGGCGTTTCATTTCTGTTAGATATTAGTTTCATCTGTGGCATACTTCTAGCGAAAGAGTACAGGTGTTTTTTTTTTTTCGCTTAACATGAGGATAGAAACGTGGGAATTAGAGTAAACCGTGCAATAATATCTTTCGACTCAGTAAGCTGTACAAATAGCTACAACACTATACACCCTAGCAGTGCATGTATACAGGGAAAGTCTGTGGACACCTTACCGCTTCTAAGGGGTTGTGAATGCGAAAGCAATCACGCCAAATCGAACCCCTCTGAGTGCTTTTTTTTTAGTTTTGAGCTGCAGGTAATATTATAGTTTTGCTGTAGGGTAAGTTTTCGGCTTGTGCGATTAAATTGGTGCGAATATACTCTTCTGCAAATATACTGGTGCGAATATACGCTGTACTCTTCGTGCACATTGTGGTCCGCACTTCAGGCCCCGTGGAGACGCATGAAACCAAAACCATTTTACAGTGGCATTTGTTAACAGATAATTAACGCGATGGCGTAACTAGGTTCATTCACCTATTTCCCGTAGGCACTGGCCGACCGCTATCGGCCGTGGTTATCAATTGTCCGCGGAAACGCGTCATCACCAGAACTAACGCCGGCGCCGACATGATGGCATTGAGCCAAAAAAAAAGTAAAGCCGCAAAAATTAACGCTGCAGGGGTTTTCAAAAACGAAAAAAAAAAGCCTACGTTATGAGCATGAACGAAATAAAATGTGTCCTAATTAACGTTATTCGCAGTAAATATCGTCTGATGACACGAATTTTCAGAAATCTTTTATTAGACGTTCCCGCGGCTTAATTAGAGCTTAGCCGCAAGCTCTGTTGTTCAGACTGCCGACGCAAAAGCCATATCGTGATCTGTGGACGTAAAAAACGGCGTTTCACGCAGTTCCGTTGGCTGAGACGTGAAATGACGTCAATCTTTAAAGTTTTTACGACAGTTGCGGCAACAGTCTGAGCCCGGCCTAACAATGGATAACGCGAAGCGGCCGAGCGTCAGCGAAAACCAAACCAGAACATTCAACCACCGCCATGCTACAGGCTAAAGACTTCGAAACAGTGTAACCACCGCCTTCTGGCTTGAACTGACTAACACCCACAGCCGCGCGCTTTTCCGTCCCCTCTTATAAGACGCCTTACAGATGGATGACGCGCAATCGCTAAAAGTCGACACGTAGTCAACAGATGGCAGTGGGCGTAGTACATCGACTGAGACAGCACTTAGCGGCACACAGCGGGACTCGTCAGTAAGCCCGGCCGAAAGGCATGCAACATTTCGCTTCGCCTGCTACGCCGCATGAACAGAAGAGTAAAAAAAAAAATCAATTTGTGGAAACTCTCCAGTGGAAATCGTCAGACAAGGCGTAATTTTTTCTTTTTTTTTTCCAAACGCTGATGTCCGCACATAGGCTTCTACGTATTTTGCTTTTCTACTTCCATTATTCCGCCCTACTTCTTGAGACGCAGTTTTTTTTTTTTCGTAATGGAGCAGCTATCCAAACTTTGTATCTCTACCTATGTTTGCCTTGGAGTCCCCAGCGCCTCTTATTAAATAAAGGGTACGCCAGTCTTGTTAAAGGATGTACCATTTCCAAACGGCGAACAAGACGTTCGACCGGCAACAGAAACACAAAACATTGAGTACGAAATTTCCTAGCGAGGCACGTATGTTCAGGCGAATACTAACACTACGTATTCGGGTTACTGGACTCGAAAGTGAAAGCAAACTAAGTTTACCCACTGCTAGTCGAACGTAACCGCAGAAAAAATGGTTCCCTGGATCGCTAGAGGGCAGTTAGACATTGTGTTGTGACCGCCTAACTGTCATGTCCTCCTCGCGGAAAAAATTGCAGGTCTGGCTTCGTAGGAAGGAGACGCGGTGGAAATTCCGTGTGGCCGTCTTTTTCTTTGCGTGTGGCTACAAACGCTGTTTGGATGTGCCTTCGCATATGGGTGTCACCATGGGTGCCTGGTCAACGTCCGTTAGATTTACCGGTGGTATAAAGTGACTTGTTGTTGGGTGAGTTGGCGCATATTAATAAGGAGTATAAACTGTGCAGACCACAGAAGGCTATACAGACTGAAGGTCACAAGGACAAGCGCAGTCCTTGTGCCCTTAGAGAGAAGACGCGCAAAAGTAAATGGCTGTCTTTGTGTTCTTTTTCCCTCGGGGTAGTGGTATGTAGTTTGCGCAGTTTATACTTCTCGTTAAAGGAGCCATGAAGACAAAATACAAGTTTGTTTAATTCGAAAGATTTCATGTTTTATAGTGTCCCCAGCGCTTGCGCGGCAGCAAATGATGCCGTATTCACTGAGAAATTAATCAATTTAGGTTAACATTTTCATGCTCCCGCCAAATCGTGTGTTTTGGTGACCTCTACAATGAAGTCATAACGGCGCGTATACAAACGACCTTCCACTGCGCCATTCGGCTCTGCAGCCTTGCTTGCCGTCAAACCTACCAGATGGCGCTAGCATACTCAGCACTTCTCCGTTGCTTTGTTTTTGACCGTATTTACACCTGGCTTGTTTTTGTTTCGGTAGAAAATAATCGCTCCGTGAAACATGGGGTATGCTTGACAAACAGGGTCATGTAAGGCAACGTCGCTTACAGCCAATCGGCTAGCGTCGTACAAGACAACTCTAAAGCGGCCGACTTCTGTGCAGCTAAGACAAGCATAGTGCGCCCAGTACCAACAGCAGTGCGCATCGGTACTTCTATGTTTACGTGTATTTTCGTAACTTTCTTTGTTTACCGTGCCATTCTTACTGCTGTAAAATGGATATGCACTACATTTAGGCGCAAATAGCTCGTTCGGCAAGCTTATAAGCTCTGCTTAATTTGCGTTTCCTTTTGACGGCCTCCGCCAATCGCAGAGCAGGCTGGTATGACATCATAGGTTCTGTTGCGGGAAGTGAGCTAGTGGGTCTCACGACCATTCCCTTTTTTCCTAATTATATAGCTTATTTGAGCGAAGTTTACGTTAGAAGTGGTGTCACTATGATTCTAACGAGACTATCTTTTGGATGAACCAAACTTGTGTTTTCGTCTTCGTGGCTCCTTTAAGCCTCACCGGTGATCGGCGGAGGAAGCATAAATAACGGCCTTGGAGGATAAACGTGGAGCCGTTGCGTTGTTCAACCCGTGGGGTCGGTTCAACCCAGCCTGCTGGCGTCAAACTTGTGACAGGCGCGCGGAGGCTTCCTTGGGTGAAGCTTACTCTTTAGAGGTTGTTTACTGTCTAGAGGAACTATCACCGCCACGGTAACTTCTACCTCTACTGCTGCTGTTACTACGCCTAAACACTACAGCGAGCGAAATCCCAAATACGCAAACTGTTCGTGCTACAACCACTACGGCGGCGGCGAATACTACGAAAGCTGCAATGGCTAATCTCTTGTTGCAACAACAATGCCACGTCCGCGGCCACTCTTTTTACTACAGCTGGAGCACTACCAGTGCAATTTCCGTGACGACTTAAAATTTTAGTTAAAAGTGTAAACAAGTTGGGTAACATGCTAATGCTAGAAGTACCCTTTCTACGAACGCTGATAAACTACTAGCACTACTTCAACTACTGCTGTTGCTGCTATGACTACCACTGTTACTACCGCTACTGCAATCACAAAAACGGTTCATAGTAGTAGTAGCAGCACTACACTACAACTGCTGACTGCGACACTACTGGTATTTGCGGACTCGGAAGTATAAAACAGACTTACTACTTCGATGATCCTGAGTTCAGTACGCGCGTTACGTGGTAGAATATTGTCGCTGCACGTCCAACCGCTAAATGCGACACCGAAAAATGTATTTGGAAATCGAAGATCTATATAGCGTTCACGAAGGCATAAAGGCGGATATACGATATTAGCAGAATTCGAGAAAAGTAGCCACTATCAGTGCGTTTAGTGCACTGGTGACGCTTTTAAAACATTTGCGCGGCGGGCGGAACCTAACAGTCCTAACGGTGTCATTGCGCCACACGCTCACTATCAATACCACGAATAGCACTACAAAGCGGAACAAACACCGCTGCTTACTAGCTGCTGCTAGTACCGTTTCTGCTAGCTAAAGTACTATTACTAACTGTACTGTAACTGTTGTTACTGCTAATACAATTATGACTGTTGCTGAACACGAACTACTGGTGAACTGGAATGAGTGTTGCCCAAATCTGGAACGTCTCCTCTAATGCTCCGCAATTAGCGCCAGATCACGTTCACTTGGCGTGCAGCTTGGCGAATTTAGGCCAAACGGAACACTTTATGCTTCCATTCTCGTTCGTGTATTACACTGCCACGACATACAGACGACGTAACTCGCGCTTTTCGGCTCTCCCCTGCAGCGCTCACTACAATGAAAGTGGTAGCGTTACCCCTTTCCTTGTGGTAAAACAAAAAATAAATCGCCATATGCCCCAGCGTAATTCACTTACGCTCTAACGACCCTAGCTTCGCAGTGACGTCAATCGACACTGGCGCCAGTGACCATAGCGCGCTGCACTGGTCGGCCGTTCTGTGAAATACCCTCCCGTAGGGCTCAATTCCTAGCGAGACGACGCCCAGCACTGAAGTGGGGGAAGAGAGAGAGAGAGAGAGAGAAAACGGCCGCGGCGTGAGTACGCCGAGCTGCCAAAAACGTACACCCTGTTGCCTCGATTGGAGCAACAGATTGCACAATCGAATTAGGCCGCACCGTTCTCTCGGGGATTGCCAGGCGTGTTGGGTGCGCATTTTGTTTTGCATGTCTTCCTTGTTTTTTCTCTCTCTCCCGTTCTCTCGTGTAGGGCGGTCTGTTTGCTCTGAATAGCGAACGCCCGTGCAGAGGGACGTTGATCGGAAGTGGCTGGGTTAAACTATACAGAAAATAAATAGGGTACTTTTCGTTAGCTTCGTTCGCTTGAACCTATAGCTGGGCAGTTATTCTTAAAGAGGCACTTTAAAGCTATCGCTGGGTTCGGTTTCATTTTTATAACAGCTAGGGTGGCTGCTGTTTGTCTTGCTGTGTCTTACGCCGCTCCACTTTTTTTATGCGCTCCACTTTGTGCGGAAGTTCGGAAGAAAATGAAAGGTGCGGACTAAATTAAATAGATGTAGGAGACTCACACTTAACGGACCTTTAATACCAGCCGAGGTCCTTCAATTCCTGGAAGCAGGTGCATGGCCCCTTAGAGATATGGCGTCGCCGTCAAACAGTAAAATATGGGAGCAGTATGAAAGGAGAAGGAGGTATGCGGTATATTTTTTTGTGCGCGAGTTACCATCTGGCGACGCAACGCTAATGAGTTCTTTAGGTAGCTGGTATGCTGTAAAATTTATAACTTTTAGCGAAGTGCGCATTCATTGGATTTTGCGAAATATTGTGCGGGTGCTTCACACGTACAGTGTAGTTCTCAACGGACTTGAATGTGAGGCTCCTGTCTCACATGTTTGTAGAGGTGTCACTGCATCCGGGGTGTCGTCTTGTTGTACGACAAAGCAATTCTTTGCTGTCATTCCTAAGAAAGACACATGCGTGCACGCAAACACTTTTATTTTGGACTCTACCAATTTTCAAAATAGTGCCTGTTGATAACTAGCCCACTCAAAACGCAGATCCAAGTGATGAGTCGTACAGGCTTGAGGTCCGAATCATGTTTTGAACGCCGTGCGAGTTTAGTGACCTTGGCTGAGTAGCGAACACCACCGGGATCTTCGTGTTCCGATGCCTCGCGCCATAGATCGCCTCACTCTTCAAAGACACGTGAAGCCCTCGGAAGTTTTGCTTCGCGGACAGGAAAAGATACGTAGAACCATAGCCACTATAATCTTTGCTTAAAACATCATGAATCCCTCGTCTTCCCTCCCCCATCCCCCCGCGCTATCGTGCAAGCGGGGAAACGCAGTGGACATGTGGTGTCAGCATATCGATTCCCGCAACTCCCCCTCCGTGCAGGTATGAGTTGGCAGACGGCCGCTCTCATCGTTCTGACAATCCTATCACTATCGGGCAGGCGACTGACCCCGGAAACGGGTGTCTCGCCACCACACGGAAAATACAGGATGCGCCTAGACCCACAAGTTATGTAGCCGCTAGCAAGCGGTAGGCGGCGGCGCTTCCAAGAGCTCAAACGAATGCTGCCGAATTCCGTATAGTACATCTTTAGTTTGCGCTAGTGATTTTACGTGGGTTGTTGGGATTTTGGTCGCACTCCTTCGATCGCCCTCGTCTTTTGTCGAGGGAGATGTACTTCGCCAAGTCTCGCAAGGTCATTCATCGTGTCGCAGTGACCTTGCAAGGCATGGCGTCGCAACGACAGTCGTTGCATCGTAATGACAAGTGTGGCAAGACGTGGCCTCACGCCACGGGGTCCGATGCGGAGATGCGTCGCATGTGTGCTCGTTGCGAGCCTCGAGCTTCGGTAGCACGGGACTAGGAAAGGGTTTAATGGCTGTATCGCCGGCACTTGGTCGCCCAGTCTTGGTATGTATGGCGCACCGGTTGGGCCGTCTGTGAAGTGCGCTTCAGCGCAAGCGACAGGCTGAATTCAGTCATTCCAACTTGTTCTTGAGCGAGCTAGTTTATGACTGTCAGAAAAAGGGTATTGCGCCTGTATATGTTGTTCATGTATATTTATGTCCTCGTCTGCTTAGCATCATACCCAATCACGCAGAAAATATAGCCGGATGGCAGACTGCGAAGTCTGAAATAAAGGCAAAGAAAAGTGTTAAACCTTAGTTATTTTCTTTCTGAACGAACAAGATTTTTTACGAACTACCTAGCCTAGCATTCTACTTTTTTTTTTTTTTCGGGAAGGGATTGTGGGGGATTGTTGTACCATGCTCTGCTACCTCGACATGAACAGGTTCGTGAAGAGGACGTTAACAGGCGTAAAAAGGCGTTCCGAAGCAAATGGCGTGTTACAGAAGTGTTAGGTGGTGCGCTGCGCTTGGCGATGACACACTGAGGTGCTCCCGGCCACCACTCTGCGCGCAACCTATGTACTAAGCACACGCACTGTCGAAAAATTATCCACTCTGAGCGTTTACTACGCCAGCTGAGCTGGCGCCAAGGCACATTGACGCTGCAGTTTTTTGTCACCCTGAATGTGTTTGTGTACGTTTCAAGCTTGTTGGTGCCCGGCGTGGAGGGCTGGAAATCACATTTACATCCGCCAAGAGCGGATGTAAATGTGATTTCAGTTAACCGGTTCACTTAGAACGCTATCACGGAAGCAATAAGCGTGAACCGCTAGACTTCTTGCGTCACATTTTCTATCTATACTGACAGCATTTTCGCACTGCTGATGGATGGTCCAGCGATGTTATGTGGATTTGAATGAAACGTAATCAGTCGCAATGATATTCAGTCGTGGTGGCGTGATAGGGGCGCTAGCCTCTCATATTCCTTGCCAGCTGCAACCGCCGACCTGCTGCTATGAATGGATGAGCCTATTTCGGTGCACGCATTAAGTTTCAGCAAGGAGTTGATTGCTAACTTCACTTCTTTTGTACTTTTTGGTTGGTGAGGGAATCCGCGTTTTTTCGTCCCCACTGCCTTGTTCAGATGGCGGTGGTGGCCGTGGTGTAGTTGGATCGGGCTGTGGTAGCTTTGCACGATATGCCGGCAATCGCTCCATGCGGGTGGCACCCGATGGGTGAAATGTATGCCTCCTTCAGCATGAGTCCAGAAGTTGTGTGTTTAGAAGGGAGTCAGTGCAGAGGTGGTAGCAATATATATTAATTGCCAGGAACCATCGGCTTACTGTCGTGTTCCTGTAGAGCGTGCTCTGCCGCATAACGAGTCTTCTTGAGGGGAAGCCACACCCGCAGCGGCACGGGGAGCCTTTCTTGTTGTCGGCGTACAATACAATTGCTGATTTTATTTTACTGTTTACTTCCTTCAATGCCTTAAAAGGGGTACTTTTAAGCCTGCAGAGCACGTGGAGCACGTATTCGGCTCCGCTACTCGCGCATGCGCCAACGAAGGCAGCGTGAAAGGGTTTGAGAGGCGCGAATCGCAGCGGCGGTAGATCGACAGCGGGACAGGTTCCAGACAGAGTCACCGTAGCGACGGCCACGGGAGTGAGCCGGGAAGTGGAAGGGGATGCATTGTTTGGGAGCGCAGTGAGGCCACATAACCACGCATGCTATCGCGTTTTCCGCATTGAAAAACTACGGCGATATAGTGCAGCTTACGAAGCCCGGAAAGCTGCACAAGCATGAGGAAGGTATGCAACGGTGCTCCGGCGTAGCTTCGAGTAGCTTTTTGAATTTGGTGGGCAGCTGTCCTGTGCCACTGAGTGCCAATGCAAACAATTGGCGTGATTTTGCAATTTTTTTACACTAATTTTGACAACCAACACGAGGTCGCGGGTTGGATTTCCCGACCGCGCGGCGGCTTTTTTAAAGGAGGCGAAAAGCAAAAACGCCCATGTTGTACGAGATTTCCGCGCATGTTAAAGATCCCCAGGTGGTCAAAATTAATTCGGAGCCCTCCACTACGGCGCGCCTCATCGTCTGTGTTGCGTCGGCGCGTTACACCCTAGAAATTTTGACTACCAAGAAGTGAGCCAGAACTAGCGCACAAACATCGCCCCAATAAATCTTACGTTTCGCGCATGCACCATTTCATGCAAAATGTTTAGCTTCCGTCTAACCTACTTGTTCCAATTAACTAACGACCCACTGTGTTGCGCAGGGATTGGTGAATAGGTTCAGCTAGTAAGAAGCCTGCTAGTACGCAGCCTTTTTGTGTATCCGCAACAGCTACAGCCCTACGCAGTGACCGACACGCCGGACAAAAATGCTACCGCATTTTATGTTAGTTAAGAATTTTCAAAGTCCTCGGTTTCGGTTCACATTTACAGCCCTATTGCATCTCAGAGCTCCTCAACACTCTAATTGCTTCGAATGAGGGTAAGCCAGCCAACTATGACGGTTTGCCATCTATCACTCATTTGCAATCAGTAGTAACGCAAAATGAATCACCCAGCGATTTCGGAAACCTCAAGTAAACGCAGTATTGGAGTAACAACCTTCTTGGAAAGTTAGCGGAAGCGTCTTTTTGTGTGCATGCCCGGCTATTCTTTTTCCATATGTGCGCGACGGCCTATGCGTTCCAAACGCGTATCCCATAGGAACCTTTTAAGCATCCCGAGAAAAGACTAGGGACTATAATAGCAACAAAAAGTATATTTGGTCTGTTTACACGCCCGCAATGACATATAAAACGTCCCACGTAATAAAGCTCAAGGTCTTTTGCAAAGTTGTGCGGTACAGCGTGTCGTTCTTTTATTAGTTCAAGTTCCCGCTTGGACTTTTGCGAGGGCAGATTGCATCCGGCCGAAGATCTGCGGGTCATAAGTATTCTCAGCGTCGTCGCAGAGCACTGCATGGTGACTTCTTTTCTTGTGAAGCGCTAGGACTAAGCGGTCACAAAACCCCAAAAGGAACTTTTGTGCTAAGCCCCACGTCCGGTGTCAGGGAAGCCTCGCTAAGCTCGTACTGCGTTTATATACTCCGCAATAACGCCTTGCTGGGTCAAGACGAACTTCGTTTTCCACCTGTTGTCACACTAGAAAAGTTTGACCTTCGTTTTACGACCGTTGGAAACCGAATAGTCGGGCTCCGACGGGATAGAAAGGACAGCCGCCGTGGACAAACACATCACGTCTGTTCACGATGGCAGGAGTGCCGGTTCTTGGCAAACTTCGCCAGATAAACTTCAGCATTAGGGCTGCGAAGGACGTCTAATCCTCTGCGAGAGTTGGGTCTCTGTTTGCTCCGAACTTTTGCGGTTGTTCCTCTGCTACGGAATCTATGCCCTGTAGATGTTTAAATTATAGTAACAGCTACGAATTGACGACCTAAACCAAACGAGTAAAAGCAATCCGAAAGGACGTCTTGGACGGTGGGGACCTGTTCTTAGAAGAAAAGCTAACAGTGAACTTCACTGAATAATTTCGATAAAGAAAGGTTGGACGCAATAAATGGGTAATAAAAATTAAGTCACAGGCTTAGTGAAACAGGATAAAAACTCGTTTATATGATTGAAGAATATATGTACTGCATTAGCAGTGTTCATTATCTTCATCATAGCATTGCAGAAGTATTGCATACGGTATATTTTTCATATCCTTACAATTTTTCATCTCATTTGTACGTTATTTCAAGCGATACGCCATTATACCAATATTAATGTCCTTCTAGCTTACGTAGTTTGGCTGAACGGCCAAATGGCAAATAAAATCGCCGAGTAAAGAAACTGATTTGATTGATTGTAGGGGTTTAACGCGCCAACGCAACGCAGGCGATGAGGCGCGCCGTAGTGGAGGGCTCCGGATTAATTTTGACCACCTGGGGATCTTTAACGTTCGCCGAAATCTCGAACACACGGGCGTTTTCGCTTTTCGCCTCCATCAGAAAGGCGTCCGCCACGGCGAGTAAAGAAACTGCTCTTCATGCTCATCAAATCGGCAGTTTGCGAGTACCGAAAGGGATTTAATGAAAGAGATTGTATTCTCAACCGAATGGCCCAGCATGCTAGCTTGAACATTTGAAATTCAATAATTAAAGGTATGCAAGCTTCAAACTAGAGGCATACATACGTATACCTAATGAACGGTGTACGCTATCGATACGGCACGAGTGTTAATTAGTAGAGTTGTCGCTGAATCGAAGATTTTTTTTTTGACCTTGCATATCTCACGTGCCACGTTTAGGGAAGCTTAGTTTATTCTTCTTTGTTTTTTTTTGTACAGATGGGGTGGGGGAATTTTAAACGCCAATAATACAGGTATCCTCAATAGCGGGCGTGTGTGTGAGCCTTCCGCTGCTGCTACCAGCACTTTTTGCTCACGTAATCTCCTCATCCTATTCATCAAGATAAAGACGCGCTCAAAGAATCCTTGATAAGCAGTCAAGTTATACTTCGAGGATTAATATAATAAAAAATGCTCGAATAACGGTCCACTGCCGGCGGTGAAGCTGCGACTCGTAATTAATTTGAAATATTGCATCGATTTGTTCTCTATTCGGGAACCTTACGTGTATGCACTGTCATAAAGTCTTCGTTACAGAAAGGGCGGAAATAGGAATGGAGAGAGCTGTTGGAAATACGAATTACCAGGAACTCATTCGGTAGCATCTGGAGGGTTTGCGTTATGAGCCGTCGCGAAAAAAAGGAAAAAAAAAACGCCAGAATTCCCAGGAAAACTGTTCTCTCACGCGTCCAGCGTTGTGATGGAAACCGTATCAACGAACGGCGTAATTGGTTTAGCAAGCAGAAAGAAAATGGGCGCACATTCTTCGAGGGTGACACGTAAACACAGAAAAAAAGGCGGACAGATGATATTACCAGCCAGCAATACGAGCTCTGTCCACTTCTCGCTTCTTCGCGCGAGTAGTTCCGCCTATCTAGCTTTCCAAGCTAGAAAAACAAAAGTGCGAGTGCAGTGATAGGACCAACACAAATTATCGGCTACCGTCAACCGAAGGCGAAACGGTAAATGGAGACAACAATCGGCACGCAAAAGAGAGACAAAGAATTGACCCCAGCTCTCTCGACCACACGTGCCAACTAGCGCGAGCGGGTCTGCGTCGGGGCCAATTCAACGAACACTCCTTTTTCTCGTCGTGCGGTGAAGTAACCCTCTCGGACCTCTTGTCGAACATCCCCTTTGCGCGTGCGCGCTGGGACCTCGCAGCTCCGCAATGAGAGCCCGGTGCTCTCGAAGAGCGGCGTGTCGAATTGAGAAACGATGGCAGAGGCGACTCGAGAGGGGAGTCGGCCAAGTGGGCCTGAAATCCGCCGTCGTTTCTGTTGTCGGAAATGTGTTCCTGTCGATTTTTTCCCCTTAATTCGCTGGCTGGTTCCTTTCTGTACTAGCGTTTAAAAAACCCTCGCCTGCTGAACTTTGTGTCTTTTTTCCGGCTTGTTGCGGGCCTGTTATCTCTCTTTTCCGAGAGCGGGCCTTGCACTTTACTTTGTTAGTTCTCCCGTTACAAGCGCTCCCTTGTTTGCGAGTGGAAGCATTGCTGCGCTCTTCGCGATACACAAAGGCTCGACGGTCCTGAAAGTATTTTTTAAAAGCAAACCAGGGTCACGGTATTTTTTATCTAAACTATCGCTCGAGGACCGACGAAAAGGACCAGGTTACACGAATGCACCTCAGAATTCAATGCGTTGGTTTTCGCTACACAAGGGGTACACCAACAAAAACTCCGCGGTACTGACGATTCCGCTGCCCTCTCCCAGTTAACCTCTGATATCAGATTCTGGTCATCATTTTGAGCGCACTTTGAAACGATCTGCATTATGTTGAAATCTGGTCAATTTTTTGTGAATGTTTGCTTTCTTCTCGCTTTTTTTTGCCCAGAAAATTGTGCTTTTCGTAGCTGATAACGAACCGCTTTATCGTCTTTTTTAGAAATCGACTTGGTATCCAAACACAGCCGCTTACCTGAAGTATGCGGGGAGATTTGTTCGTAAGCATCGAAAAATTATATGCGTATTTGCGTTTTGTTTTGTCTATCATAAGCACTTGTCGTTTGCGCCTTGAAAAACAGAGCGTTGAATTTTGTTGTGCTTATAAATGGCCTCGAAGGCGAGGTCGGAATGATGTCAACGCTCATGCGTATACTACGGTCTGCGCAGTTAGTGCTAATGCTCCAGTTAGGTTTTAGAGATGTTGACTTTACCCCAAAAAGCGGCTCTGTGCACGCCCTTTACGGCAAGGTTGACCTAGGGATTCTGAAATCATATTGATGCAGAAATTCTAATTGCAGGGGAACTCATCGAAGGGCACAGTAAACTCTCGTTCTAACAAAGCCCTCGCGACAGATCGCTGGCTTTGTTATAAGCGGTAATTCGTTTAAAGCAGGCGTGATTTCCTCTCCACGCAGTGCACTGAGGACAATAAAACTCTTTGCTTAAGCGATCTTTTAAGCAAGGCGGTTTTTTATACCAAGGTTTTACTGCTTCTTATCATTTAGGGAAAACGTAATGAATGCCCTTATTCAGGGAGCCACTAGTGCGAGAACTATGACATCTAGGAGGGCTCTTGTCGAGTTGATTGTTTTTCGGTATTTTTCGGGTGGAATCTGTTGACAGAGGCGGGTAGAGGTAAAAGAAACACTGTGCACCCTTTGGTCCCTCCACTCAATCTACGTTCGTGAAACCCATAATGGTACATGTTCATGAATAGTATAATCTTCGCCACATGTTACCCTCTCAGAGTGTCGCAACGGGGTGTTGCGTAAAAATACGACCGCACAAATGCGGCGTTCTGTCCAGTCGCTGTGTGTAAGCCTATTGCACAAAGCTGGCAACTCCGGTCGCCCCAGCGTTTATGCACTGCGTGTCGTCCGCTTTCGTGCTGTGCTGTAGTCGATTGATCCGCCACGACAAAGCGGTCGCTTCGGGCTTCATCATTTTCGTCATTCTCCGTCAGTGGCACTGCTTGTTCTGCTTTTCTTTATTGACCTAAATGTTTTATCTTCAACACATCGTTACTTTACAGTCTATTTTTTTTACGGCTGTTATTTTTGTTGTTGTCTTCTCGGGCCTTTGCGGCCTATCGCGAAAGCTCCAATTACCTTCTGAACGAAGGCGCCATCTAACAAGAAATTATCGGTTTGTCTCCCGCTTCAAGTTCTAACGACAAGATTACTGGGCCCGGGGCCTTAAAGCCGCGAGGACTCGCTTGACCTGAGCGCCCAGGGCGTGAGATGGTGCGCAGTGCAGCGTAACAGTGCTGCATCGGAGACAGTTTATTAAGGGCAACGTAACGGCCGCTAACGAAATTCGGGTGAAACCCGGGAAACGCCCTTGCGCGCGAAGTTCAAATTATATTGCGCTTTAAAACTGATCGATGACACTCAATCATACTGCTCTGACACATGCGAGAGTGCGGGACTCGGCGAAAACTTCCTTCGTCTTCGACAGTTCCTTTTTTTCGTGACGCGCTTGCCCTCCATGTTCGTCTAGTAGACGGCTGTGGGTATGCCTTGGCTATTATTTACTTGTCGAAAACTTTCTGATCCTTGAATAACGACATACTCCTACCCACATGGTGGTATACTGTACAGAACTGAATTGCGACATTGTAATCATAGCACATCTGGAAGATGGAAATTTGTTGTCAGTGTGAGTGTACGTTTGATTGTAAATTGTGTTTCTCGTACACTTATTCGAAGTACGACGTGGTTTTTAGAGCGAACAGCCTTCAGGATTTTCCAAGTGTGGTTGTGGGCGCGAATTTAAAGCAGAAAAGTGCGTAGCGATGAATGTTTGCGAATATTCCTCTCCGAACTCGTGCCTCTACCAGTTGGAAAGTGCAAGAAATCAAGCGGGGCGCTACAGAAGCTCTGCTCAGTTAACGCGGGAACCGAGCAGCGGTTAGAGTAAAAGTGAGAATGACCAGCATGTCACGTATTGGGCTATGATCTACATTTACCTTGGAGATGCGGCGCCTTATATATCACCACATGCTTCTCCTTCCTCTGGTTCTACGCGTTCGCTTAGCCTATCCGTGCGAAGCTCGTTAAAGGCCCGAAACCTGCTCCGCTTCACGCTTGAAAATTCAAGGTCGATGTGATGAGGTAGAGGACAGCGGTGATGTGTGTAAGTTTCGACAGCTCGGATGACGAGGAAGATTTGTACGAAGTTGGACAATCGCATCTCTGGGTATGTGCCAGCGAGATGTCGCCAGAAGGAAACCGGCAGAATAGCCCAAGGCAGAGAAGGCATAGAATGCACATAGAAGCGGCGATTCCAGTTTCGTCATATTTCCCTCGTTTTAATAGAAATCTGTGCAACGGCTCGAACTTGCATAGAGGGACGTCGTCTTATTACACGCTTTCGCAAAAATTAATTATTGCCTGCGCGAGTGCAGTAGAGTTTAAAAGATTCACAGTTTAATCAAAGCTCAGACGAAATTTTTACCCAAAAATTTGCATTTGAAGCACGTATTAGGTCTCTCTATTCTTAAGAGGAGTTTAATCCCGTGAGCCGGTCTTTTTTTGGGCGCTGAAGATTATACGTGATCCCACTAAACTACTCATTCTGTGAGAGAAACAAAGGTACAGCCTCACCGTAACACTTAATTTATGTTAGACCACAGCCAGTGTGTTACTTGCAGCTGGTTTGAGAAACGGGTGCCAAACGCTACGTGAAACGTCCCATAATATGCCGCTGTTCTGAGTACGTCGGTTAGGAAAAGAGTACGACAACATTATTCAGATGATCGTCATTTATTGGTCACTAATGTTCAAAGTACTGCTTCCTTAACTCTTAAAGGGCACACTAGAAAATGCAAAAAAAAGTTGCGTATTTCTTATCGTAACATAAGTTTCAAAAGGCGAAAGCGCTTTTTCAGCAGTCTATACCTAAACCTACATACGTTGAAGCTAGACACTGGTCTTCCTGGCTATCAGGGCCCCAAGCTGAGACCTTCCGTATTTCGCCTTGTTTGGAATAGAAGTTTCTGCGGCCGGAAATCAGAACAGCGACGTTGAGCATAGCACCACAATGTTATCATTACAACGCCTCTTCTGCGGGTGTTAGTTAATTAGTGGTTACAATTAGTGGTTGCGTAACAGTATCGATGCACCGCGCATATTTGTTTGAATGTTTGCCGTATGCGGTCGTGTTTGATTGACACGCGAAGCAGAGAAGGAGATGATCCAAACTTTGAGGTAAACTCAGTTCAGCTAAACTGTATACATCCTTACCGAGCTTGTTAGAAAGACAAAAACAAACAAAACAGCCAACAAATACCAACAGCTCCTTGCCGAGCCACTATTTTATTTTGACTTTTTTTTTTTGCTTCTCTGGTCGTTCTTAAAAAAGCCGTGAAGACAAAATACAAGTTGGGTTTATTAGAAAGACTGCTTAGTCCCGATAACAATGATACCAATATCATATTAAAGAAAATGTGTAAAGCAGTCGCGACCCCCTAGCCAATTTCCCGCAACTTTTCTATGACGTCACGGAACCTTGTTTGTGCGATTGGCGGCCGCCTAACTGACCTGTCGCGACGACACATGACTGGACGTCTGTAATGGGGCCTCAAGTTACATTTCACCGCATCACTTGAATGCTAACGTGCAGTTAACGCACTGAAAATTGTTTTATTGTTGGCCCGTATGACGTCATTCTTGCTCATAACACGTCAGTGTGGCGCAAAATTTGAAAGTTTTTAAATACTTTTTGCTTTTTTTTTCGTTAAAAAAAACATATTTTGTAGCTGTAATGGAGCTGAGTGAGATACTGAATCCTAGTTCTTTCAAATTAAACGAAGTTGTATTTTCTCTTCATGGCTCCTTTAAGTAACGGCAGGTAGAAGCCTCTCAACCTCATTTAGCGATAACGTCGGAGTTATATGCGAACAAAGAAAACAAATTACACACAGAAAAAAAAACGGAAAAGTGGGGGCTTCGCGTCGCCCGTTCCAGCTTATACAGGAACGCGCGATTTTCCTCTCGGGTACGTCACTCGAGCGTAGAAATCTTGGTCGGTCGTGCGCCAATCTCCCACCGGTGCCTGTACGCTATATTAGTTGGCCTCAGGGCTCTCAGCCGCTTTCCCTTGGCGCGGGCAAGGAAATCTTTCTCGTTGCTCTTGGCTGGGCTTTTCGTTGGTTTCAATATGCGCGGCTACCAGAGGGCCGTGTTGTTTAGGGTGCAGTGGACCCCCGAGTGGAGGAAACGGTGTAATGAAAGAGAGAGGAGGAAGAGAGGGGGAGGGACGGTGCAAGCGGTACACTAATAACTGAAACGTGTAGCTCAAGTGTGCAGTCCGCTCTGCCCGCACGTGCGTTCGTTGCCAGAACCTTGAGTGCGAGGAACGTCGGATCGATGCTCTTCTGCGCTTAGTTGAAGTGCATTCCCCTTACTTTCATACAATCTTACCGTGAACACACCCTCCCTTCTTCTTGCATTTTCGCCGGCTCGACATTTCTTCTCACTTTTATGAGACGGCCTGTTCTTGAACTAGTGAGCACCGTTTTAGTTTTCCTTGCTTTTGTTTTTCATTTTCTCGGAGACTTCCAATTCCTTTAGAGGCTGCGCCGCTGTTCCCCCGACTCGGAGGTATGTCGTCATTTTGGCCGACACCGCTTTGACGAGAAAGGAGAGAAAGTTGAAGGATGACCGTGTGTTGAAATTGCGAGCCGACTGTTGCGTAATCTCGAGCGACCGGCATTAATCCTCAGAGCCTCGGAATTCACGGTCCTTCATCATCTGAGTTGTCCGAGGTGATGAAGCGTTGCACGCTTTACAAGCGGCAACAATAATTTGCAGCTTTCGCAAATTGCGATATTTATTCCTGATTGTTTTGTGATGGATGTGTGCTAACCTTTTTGAAACGAAACATTTGTTTTAAGCATAAATTTATTTTCCTCTTTCGGTCTTGGAAGTGGTTTCTTTCCATTCTTACCTCGTTTTTTTTAATATTGGCAGTGTTACGTGCGCATTATAGCACACATAAGGAATGTTAATGTAACGAAAGGACTGAGTTTAAAAATTCAGGAGCAATGTAATATACTGCTGGTAACTAGTTGCTAATGAGCGAAGTGCCGCAGCTATTCTGAAGAGGTTCCTATGTCAGGGCTGGATAGATTTGTTTCTATTCGAAAAATAACATTAGGCACACTTCAGTAGAAGTTACACTCGTCTGCGCGTGGCTTCATCCTCGTATCCGTCCGAGACGCTGTTCCAGTGCTGCGAGAAATTTCAACCGCACTTTCACAGGAACTGGAATCAGTCCAAGCCCACCCGTGAAACTTGTTTCTGCCGGGATTCGACTAAAAATTTTCGTAGCCCCACTGACTCGAAGCTCCGCAACACATAAGGATGTCAATTCGCTGCCGCAATCAACAAATATATATGCACACCCTTTGTAATCTACGGTATCACGGAGAAATCTAGATTGAATATGCCTTCAGCACTGCGGGCTGTGCGTATTGAAATAGACAACACGGGCTCCTTTTAACGGGGGATTCACACGGAGGGTCAAATCCATCCGCTCCCTCCGTGAACCTCATATCACGTGACCGCATGTCAAGCCTCCGTGAGTATACGAGCGCAGCCGACACAAGCGCAGGCGGCTAGCGGTCGGGAGTGGCGCCGCTGGGAGCGGGGACGGTTTGTCAAAGCTGTACAGACGATCCCCGTCTTGTCGGGGGATCCTCCGCTGTTGGCACAGTGGTTCTCGCCCGTCTGGCACCTCTGCTTCCCCGCTCTTACCTGAGTTGCTGCTGAAGACAGAGGCGGTGAGTCTGCCTGGCCCAAGTTTCTGGCTGGTATGTAGTGGCTGCTGCCGAAGCGCAGAGTCATTCTGAGCTATCACTGGCCGCGGGAAACGTAATGGAATGTGTCAACAGCGCACCCAAAGAGCGGTAATTTGAGCATGAAGCTAGAGCATTTCGTCAACGGCTAATGAATCCCCGCCGAAAGCCTTAAGTGCCAGACACATGTCCGTCTTTGCAGCCGGTTTTCGGCGCCGGTAAACGTTCCGGAACCCGCTCCCCACCGCCGTTTGGTGAATTGGAGACACATAGTGCGCGGGCGCCGTCGACGAGTCGGGCAGCTCCGCCTCGGTCCGTCGTGCGTGCATGCAGCCATTGGCAGCCCGCATTGATGCTTGGCGGAGTTCTTCTGGGTGCCCCGCGATGCTCGTGACACGGCCGCTGGATGAGAGCGCACGCGCCTTTCATCCAGCGGCCGTGCTCGGGATTTCCCCTCGTAGGAGATTTGTTGCTTTTGAAGAAGAAACCTGCGGTTTTGCGCACTCGAAAGCGAAAGCCCGGAAAAGAACGACAACACGAATAAATAATCGCGCAAACGGACGAAACCAGCCCTACGCCTGTAATCTGCGGAAAAACACACTATTGGTCAAGTAAATGCGCTTAATCAATATAATGGTGTAATTTAGATCATTGGCGAAAAGAAACAAAATAAAAAATCAAAATAAAATACCCCAACGTATTAGGCTACTCATAGCCAAATCTGGCTCCGAAAAACTCAACGAATACTAGCGGCGTAAGAATGCTACGCATTATTGACATTTATCTGGATTTCTGAAAATGCTTTTCTCATTCAATGTGGCAAGAATATGGTTTCGGTGGTTGTTCTTTTCACATCAACTGTACTAAAACCACCGAATCAACCACGATAAAGGAAGCCTTCGCTGACTGCACGGAGAGAGAAAAAAAAAAACACTGCAATGCCGACACTTCTCAGAGATGTTGCTCTTAATTTTACTGTATGCAGCGCAGACTTTCGCAGTTACAAGGCAAGCGCGATCTCTTCCAACTGTGGGGAAAGAATAAACGAGCAAAGACGTTTTTTGATCCCAGATATTTGGTTCTACTCGTACCAGAGATATCAGTAGATAGTTTTCGGCGATGCGGGCCGCCTTTGAGCTGCTCATGGCTGCGGCGCAGGAGAAAGCCACCTCGCGAAATGCAGGAGCGGAGGACACACCGAATAGAGGCTCCCCCCTTTTTCCTAGAAACCCGCGCGAAACGTCATGAATGACGCTTCCGCGCTTCGTGCTGGCTGCCGCCTCCTGCCAAAAACTATCCCTTGCATCCGTGTTCGTGTTCGTGTTTGTGTTCAATCTCCAACAGAAGTACGGCAGGGAATTGAACCCGTGACTTCATGCGTTCCAGTATACAGCGCCTCAACCTGTTCCCCAACATGGTGTATTTCATGGTGCGATAACGCTATCTGTGCGACATCTGTCGGTTCCTTACTTATTAAACTCGCATGGCGAACAGTTCTGTGTTTTGAGACCCTTCCAGAGCTGGGCCCTCTGTTTATTCGACGAACTGATGCTGACTAACATCACCTGATTTTCAATTATGACCTAACGTGGGGCTTGACTGTGGGTTTCGTGTACTACCCGGCTGTGTGACATCTATGACGCTGCGTATTAGGTGGTTCTCTGCCGCTGAAGCTACGTAACAATCGTTTTGAATCGATGATTGATGATTGATTGATTGATTGATTGATTGATTGATGATTATTGATGATGATTGATTGATTGATGATTGATTGATTGATGATTGATTGATTGATTGATTGATTGATTGATTGATTGAACTTTTATTGAAAAACTGAAAGGATAAAACTCCGCATGCGTATGTAGTCGTTAGAGCACACCAACACAATTCGAATACAATTTGTTTCCGGACAGTTCTTATAAGACACCAGTTCCGGCCGTTTTCTATAACCATGCCGCTCCGTAAGGAGTCCCAACCTATTGACAGCAGGCGGCAATTCATAATTGTGTACAACTCCCGGGGAACTAAGAATGACTAAATGCAAATAACACACGATGCATTGTACCGAGCACAGCCGGGTATACAATATAGGAAGGAAACACCTCTAAGCTATCCCGCGTTCCACGTACTTCACTGGTAGAATCCGTACCGGCTGCATGCAACTTCGTGCCTTACGCCAAAGCGGCAAGCATCCACTAACTCAACAACACCTGATTGCACCCCTAACTTGCAGTGGCGCACTAATTTGGCCTAACGTACCCCAGAGAACTTCTGGTCGACCAGCGCCTCTCGGTAGCACTCGGTCGGGTCTCGGAGGTTACTGTATACCGCCCCTGATGACCTTTCGAATGGCATATCGGGTTGCGTTCGGGACGGTGCGGCGCATAATGATGCAACTGCGTTGTTGTATGTACGTACTCTCCGTCGCAACTGTCACCACGGCTGCGCACTCCCTCTCGTCTCCTGCGTGCAATGATGCAAACGAGCTTCGTGGCCCGCCGGCTGCTTACCCAGAGGAAGCGAGCAGAGTGGGCGTTTCGGATTTGCATGAACAGGGAAAAAGAAATGCCACACACAGGGGCTCGTCGCGCAAGAATGGAAAGCAACAAAATCACGGAGTAAGACGCCTGCTGTTTCGTAACGCACCTTTCTCTCTCTCCCTCTCTTCCTCTCTTTCTCTGGGTTCTCTACGTCTGTTGCGGTGCATATATTATTGCTGCTTTTTTGTCAAGACGAACACTGAGCCGAGAGTTTCGCGTAAGTTGGAAAGTTTACTGCGGTTCATGGCGGGAGTTCGTAGCTTTGTTTTTGTTCTCTTGTTTTCTGGTGATTTTTCTTCTTTTTTTTTCTAAATCAAGCAAATAGCAACAAAAGGGGCATCGGGATGGAGGGGGGATTCTGTCGGGCCCTGCGTCTTGTGGTCTGACATCGCATTTCCATAGTATTATGCCTCTTCTTCCACGCCATGCTGAACAGCTTTCCCCGCGAATCGCTTGGTTTCTTGGCTCCGTCGTTCTGTTTGGACTCGAGTGAATGTCAGCGTTGAGTGACGGAGTGCTTCATTTAGTTTAAAATTGCTTCGACACGAAACAGTGTGACGGAAATCCCGGTTTGGATGTTTTCACTTTCACTTCAAGCGATGGGAGCGTGGAAAGCGTTTGTTAAAAGAGCAAATACGGAAAGACACCCTACCCGTGTCGCGGAAGTTAAACGCTTAAAAAGAAAAGAACTGAAACTGAATCAATTGCTTTTTAATCCTTCTTTTAAATTTCGTTTAAATTTATTCTAAATCAATTTAAGAATATTTTTACGTGGTATAATTAAGCGAGAACAATACCTCTTCCGTAGTCGCGGCACTGATCTTGTAATGAGGCATAGTTTGTGTAAACGTGTTTCTTATAACAAAGAAATCGCGCGATCAGTATTTTGCGAATGTTGTCCTTGTTTAAAATCCATGTCTTGTAGAGTATTTACGATTCTGCCACGAGAAAGAAATTCGGCGCAGAATTGGTATGTGCTGGGGTGCACTCGGCAAGCACTTCGAAAGAATAAAAAGTAAGGTACCTCTATAACCGAAAAGTACAATATACAACGAATGCGCCCTGCCTGTGATGACATAAAGAGCAGAAACTTGGCGCCTTACTAAACATCTTGAAAGCAAATTTAGGTCGCCTGAATGGGCCATGTCAAAAATAATGTTCGTAGTAACACTTAGAAACACGATACCAGGTTTCTGGATCAAAGAACAAACTGGAGTAGAAGATACCTTTGTTCAAATAAAGAAAAAAGAATGAACTTGGGCTGGCCATTTAGTTAGGCGAAACGACAATCGGTGGACGATTAGGGTAACGGAGTGGATACCAAGAGATGGGTCTAAAAGAAGGGGAAGGCCAATAACACGATGGATTGATGAAATACAGAACTTCGGGGGTGAACTGTGGACTCGAGTGGCGCAGGACAGGAGCGGTTGGAGGTCAGTGGGAGAGGCCGTCGTCCTGGGGTAGACCTGAGCAGGGTAATGATGGTGATGATGATTGCTGATATCGTGTTAAATCTTTAAAAGTATAAAGTGAAATGACACTAGTGTAGTGGTTCGTGGGAAACGGGTGTGTAATTTGTGGCAGATTTGATACGCTGAGACGTGTAACGTGTACTTCCTATTTCGTGTCATTCAGTATCCCAGTGCTTGGTAAAGTTATTGTCGAACTCTTTTAATGGTAGGTTAGGCTAATGTTCAGCTGTTTTTATATATACTTAAATTGTAAACTAGCGTCAACGTCTTTATTTTCGTAACACCTTTGCGCGTGTGTTGATAAAGTTATGATTACAGAAGTTGTTGGCATTGCGATCGTATAAATAATAAACTTTGCCCAAAATAAACAAGTTAGCTTCGTGCATTTCGTCTTTGCACATTTTTTATAGATGACGCCACCGAATGTTCTGGCGGCCAATCTGTCAATGTGGTCAATGTGTTTGCGTGCTTCGCGCACGAGATTAGCTATATGGGACGTCAGTTGCCGCTCTAGCATGAAGGTGCTTGCTAAAGTAGGCACTTGCTAATGTGTGTGATAGCTGGTTTGGGGAAGGTGGCGTACCCTCGAAGGGATGGGAGCGCGCTCGCTGCTTGTAGGAACATCCGTAAATGCAACACTTAGGCGACGTGAGCGGAGGGAATCGGTTCTGCTTGAGAGTAGCTGCGGAAGCTCCACTGCACAACTTCCAGTGGTTGTTCCGGTGTGCCGTGCTGCGTAACCTTTGGTGGGGTCGCTCGTCCTTGGGGGCCAGTGTTGACAAGTCTTTAGGGATGTAATGAATCATGACTGTGGTTTGCGTGTTCATCGCTAATGTGGCGGCGTTTTTTCGTGTTTGCGAGACGCCCTGAGTGTTTCTGTTGGAGATTGGCTCTGATGAATTCCAGTACTGCAAGGGAGGCTGAGAGAATGGGATGGGGGTACTTTTGAGACTCACGCTACGGCTGCGCCGGGAAAAGGCTGCAGCAACCGAACGACCTTGAAGAATCTGCTCTTGCAATTGACGATGATGGCGTCCCATGGCGAACGGTGACGAGCTCCATCTTGAGCTGCCGGTTCCCCTCAGGCAACATCTATGTGCGCGATGTCGAGCTGTCAGAAAGGTCTTCATTGATAAGGTCGTTTGTCTTGGGAGGCGCGAAGGCTATTGATGAGGAACAAGAAAAAGTAAAGCCGTTCCACTCAATGTGAAAGCTGTCGGAAGGGCAGAGCAGTGTTCCGCCATAATGGGCTGTACCGCCGTTATCCGCTTACTGCTACCACCCCATGCAATTCAAATTTCCCGCCTTCGCAGTGCTCGCGCACCGCCTGCCTGAAACTGCGCCAGCGGGAGTTCTGTTCTCTTTGTGCTTTTCCTCCCGCACGTGCCGGCGTTGCACTGCCACATTTTGCGTTTACTATCGTAGAAACCAACCCAACGGGCTTCCTTAACTAAAGGAACGCCGGCGCTGCCGGTTAATTACGTATATTTTCCCTCAAATGTAGGTATAGTTTTATTTGCGCTAAACAACGGGAAGATGGATGACAAGCGCCAGCGTTTCACAAGTTTCGCGCAAGCAATGTAAGCGATGCAAGTGTGTACCAAGGTTGGAGCAGACAAGATTTCTGCCCAGGGCTAGTGATAAGCTTGAAAGAGAAATTATCGAAGCGTTCTTAATCAAAAAAGCGGGCGAAGAGTGCATCAGCAAGCCATCTGTTGCCCTTTCAGCAACAGAGATAGAATTCCTAATAAACGGACCGGAACACAATGGTGACGTCATGTTTGGATAGCATATGAATGCTGGTTGTTTCTTTAATAAAGTTTAGTTGGAAGTGGCGCTTCGTTTGTCTTGGTTATTTTTTCTCTTCTAGTGTCCGCGTTTTTTCTTGCGTCTTTAAACCCTGTGATCACGAGTTTCGAACGCTTATGACTATATAAACCGCTTGGCTTTCGAAGCCTCTGGGGTACACCGCAAACAACAGCGTTACACCGGGACGCCGCCTTGGTGTTCTATATACGTGGGTCGAGCGAACGACCTAGGACGACAAGGCGAGCGCCTGAAGTGCTCTGCACTTAATAGGAAGAGGAAAAGGTGGCTTCCAAATTCCAGCACCCCGTACGCCTTGCCAGTCGCAACAGCCCCCTCTAGCAGCCGAAGCTGGTCAGACAAGCATGAGCTGGACAGAGCGCGCCTCCAGAGCTCGGGAGAGTTGGAAAGATTCGGAGTGGGGAGGGGCATCCGCCGATCATTTGGGGTAGGGCGCTCTGCGCTATAGCGGCACTGTCATATCAGGACAGGGCTTGTTGCATCCAACAAGACGGTCTGCCCACGATACACTAGACACGCTAGGTAATCCGCCTAGGGGGAGCACTTGGACATTTTGGGCCGACAGCCAGATGGCCGTCTCTCTTTTACGTCATGAAGAGGCGTGCTCTAGCGAGGCTGCGTCTCGTCATGTATGCAAACGCCTTTTTTGAAGTCAGGTTTCTGTGGCGGGCTAAAAGACGCCACTCGTTGCTGTTTAAACGCAGCCACTTTAACGATTGCTGAGTGCTTATAATGCAGAGCCTAGAATGCATCGGGTTGCTCTCTTTCATTTGTTTTCTTTTTTTTTTCTTCTCCGGAAAATTCCGCACTCTACCTTCGCCCCGTGCGGGGAATGGCGGTCTGCGCATTTTCACCGCAGCCGAGACTCGACAGCCATAAAAATATTTGCATACCCGATAGAGAGACGCGCTTCGATAACAACGCGTAGAGCGATTCACGGCGGCAGCGACGATGGTTGTTCGACAGAACCCACATTTAGGATATTCGACCGCAGAGGCAGCCTTGGTCTCGTCTCGCTCCTTGGGTGTTTTATGAGCTTTGTGCGGAAGACAGTGGACGACACAAGCTAGGGAACTACCGTTTGCTTGTTGTTCTGTCGAGCTATAGCCCGCTGCGTATCTTGAGGCGCGGTCGGGGATGATTACGCCCAATGAGCGGGGAAAGGGGGGGATAAGAAACCGAGTGTTCTGAGGACAAACAGCAGCTGTTTTACGAGGCCTACAAAGGGACCATGAGGGATGGAGTTAGAAGCAGCGGCAGGCAGAGACCATGGATGAACGGACATCCGGGTGAAGGAGGAATTCAGACGGCGCAGAGTACAGAATGTTCGAAGTCTGGAAGATAGGTCTTCGTCTTTTCTTATCAATTTATTTCATAGTAACGAACCTAAAGGCCCTCAATGGAGGGTATTACACAAGAGGGCGGAGGCGGCATACACAGACTGTAAACGTACACATATGTTAACAGCAATAACAGAAAAGAAAAAAAATAATAGTACAGCAGAACGAAGAAAACTTTGATACAACAAAATATGTCAGGAATGCAAAATATTTCTAGGAACAAAAACCGCTCGAATAAATGAACAGATCGCGCTTGCGCGAAAAAGCACTTACAACAGGCAAGGAATTAACACCGCGGTTTAATTTTGTTGGGATGATTCCAGCGCTAAAAAATAGTTGACGGAGGCTGAAAGAAATCGCCGTGAAGTGTTGTGCTGAAGTAGATTTGTGGAAGATTGACAGGCCAGGGTGTGCGCGACGAACACATAACTTACCCAGTTCAACACGCTGTTTTAAAGCTGTGACACTAGAAAATGTTGAACATTCCGAAAAACTAAAGCGAACAGCGCTGTCCTGCGATGACACGAGCTACTTTTCGTGTAGGCTTGATGAGGATGCCAGATTGCAGAGTCGTATTCTTTGTTTGGACGGATAAGGGTAATGTATGTAAGTCTTGTTACATCAGATGAGGCTTGTTTAGATTACGCCTGAGAAGACCTAAATAGCGGTTTGCGGAGGCAAGGAGGATGTTAATGTGGTGGTGCCATGTTAAATCATTTCTGAAATGAAGAAAAAGGTATTTGCGCGTGTTCGTCAACTTTATTGCATTATTAGTATTTACAATGTATGAAGTTGCAAAATGGGGGGGGGCGGCTGAAAACGACATTTTCTTTCTTTGAGATATATTATGGGGCATTAACCATCTTAAGCACCAAGAGTTAGTAGCATCGAAGTCAGATTTCTGACCACAACAGTCGGTATCGGAAGAAACGGTACGGTAAATTACAAGTTCATCAGCCAATAGACGAGCACGGGATGATATAAACGAGGTAAGGTCATTAATTAGACGACATTGTAACTTCTCGTATGGTTATTATTATTATTATTATTATTATTATTATTATTATTATTATTATTATTATTATTATTATTATTATATTATTATTATTATTATTATTATATCTATTCTTAACAAGTCAATAGGTTAATAAAGCTGTATTTTCTTACAGAAGAACACTAAATGGTATTTAATAGTTAGAAGCTGGACACTGTAATATGTGAAGTTTTGTTCAAGTTAAATTAAATGAAGCCTTCACGGTGCCCTGCTTATGTCCTTCCGAATGTACGACTAGAATACTTGCAGAACTTTTTTCACGGCGAAAGCTCTATTACTCCAGGTACAAACCTAGAAAACGGCTCGTTCCTGGTAGCGTCAATCTGACCGTTCAAGCTCAGCCAACGTCAAGCCAGTTCATTACGTGGTTGTGCAGTGAAGCGTCTAATCACTGGTTTGTTCCGTTGGGGAGTGGTGCGAAGAGAGGGGGAGATAGGTGGAGAGAGCAAGGGCGCTTGCGATCAGAAAATGGTACAAGGAGACTCTGACCGCGTCCAAGTTAACGGCGTGTTCGCGCCTAAACCGGTGACCATGACGAGCAGCGTCTGTGTTTTGTCATGCGGTAGAAATGTGTTCGCGCTTTCGGCGCAAAAGCCGAGCTATCACTCGACAAATTTCGTTTGACCGCATTCGAGCATTGCAGTTTTTGCAGCGAAGCCGTTCTTGGTCCACGTTTTCATGGGACGAGGCGTGGTAACGCGGTCGCAGCGATTTTGGAGAGGACATCGCCTATATAGGAGGAGAGCAAGCGCCAAGCCCACGTGCAGCGAGTCAAAGGAATTCATGAATGAAACGTTTGTATAGGCAAAGCTTATCCAAACTACTAAGTCTGGTGGCAATACTTATACTTGTCAACATTGTTGAGCAGCAAAAAGAGAACGTTAGGCATATTTGACGCAAATCATAAATACATAAGTTATATTTGCGTTGTTCTTTTAATTCAAAATTCATGGCTGCTTGATTTTTGCGATAGCAGGTAGAAAAAATATGTGGTGAAAAAACAAGAAAGCGCTCGCGACGCCGCCTCCTGGCAGGGTTCCAAGTTCAAAAGTAACAAAAGGTTCCACACTGTGCGGGCAGTGGAACACGGCAAAAAGGAATTGGCGCGAACGGGAATAGGTCTGCTGCTGGCTTGGAGAAGTTGTATGAAGCTTAGCTTTGCGATTAAAGAACGCCAGGCAGCTTCGCCTGTTAACATCAGCGTTCGCGACGTTGAGAAAGTGAAGCCGGGCTTTTTTTTTTCCTTTTTGTCGTTCGGCTCGGTGTCGGGACGTTGCTATCTTAGAGGAAATGTTCCCAAAAACTGACCTGCCACGACTTTGTGTTGCGTGTCGTGGTTCCTGGTTACGCGCGCGTTGTGTTTGGTACCAAGAACGGTGTTTGATTCTTCTTGCGCATCGTGGCTTGAAAATTTGTAACGAGAGGGGAAGTGTGGGAACGATAGTTGGCCGGCTATCTTTCCATGATGCCTCGGTGTAACCACTCCTTTCGTTTGTGGCTTTCTGAGTAAGATTTCTTGGTACTGCATGTAACCCTCTTGGAGGCGACTAGTCTTCCATGAAATCCGAGTTTGCATACGACTTTTTTTCTTAATTATTGTATTCGTGTACCTCTAGTAAAAACGTGCGCCTTACATTCATCTTGGCTAGATAACATCGAGGACGATAAGCATCTCCTGGCTCGCTGTTGTTTTAATCATCTCGTTCGTCCGGATGTTTAAACGACCTAGAATTTAGTTAGTGGCGCGCTTTCCAGCTCGCCCTCTCCGCTTATCGCTTTAATTTAGTTATTCGCCGGCCTCTCGGTACGTGATTTCTTGGTGTGACCTTCGATATTTCCCGGGTGGAGTGTTTATACATATCGGTTAATGTTTTCCAGGAGGGTGTAGTAATGATGCGTCTGTGCTATTCCAATTAGACGAAACATCTCTCCTATGTGCCGTATATATTTTGTGTCTCGATAGGACTATATTCGGGCCTCGCGCTGTAATATTCATCTGCAATTATGTAGCTGGTGCAGAAGGATTGGTGTATATAATTGCACGCCTGCTTGGGTCGATATGTTCGTTGTTCTGTTGGTGCTGTTTGTGCCTGTTCGGCTTGTACGTATAATCTCGCCGCCAGACCCATGTTGCCTGCAGAGAGCTGTGGGCCATGTTGTAGTGGCTAACTGAAACGGTGAGGTAGGTCCTCGGTTGTCTGGCGCTTGCGTTTCGTTGCTACCTTGTGTGCCAAATTCGACTTAGTTTAGAATTTTTTTATACTCACGGCCTGCTTTTTCTCGAAAGCATTCAAAGTGACTGTAGAGTCCTCGTGACCTCTCTTGACAGGAGATTCTACAGTCACTGAATTATGTCAAACTTAGCATACGTGCAAAGCAGCACAGACAGACAGACAGACAGACCGACAGACAGACAGACAGACAGACAGACAGACAGACAGACAGACAGACAGACAGACAGACAGACAGACAGACAGACAGACAGACAGACAGACAGACAGACAGACGGATCCAGAAGCCAAGACAAGACAAGACAAGACACTGGGGCGGTACCTGCTCAGCATTTGTCGGATTATACCGAGCCTGCTTGAAACCTGATTTTAAGGCTGAATTTTTGAAAATCCCTGTCTAATCAAACAAATTTCGTTGCTGCGTGTACGCTGCTGGGTTCAGCGTTTTTATATCCTAAGAAATATTTCTTGCTGCCTTCGATTTGAGTAGAAATTTTTTAAGCTTGATGCCTCTCGTTTATTGTCTCCTGTCAAACGATGTTTATAATTAACCTTGCGATAAAGTACGTTGTCCTAATTCTGACGTGAGCATAGCCTCCACTATGTTTGGTGGATGTTCAGGAACCGTCTCGTATTATTCGAGCCGAAAACCACATTTCCACTGGGGGAGCTTGTACTTAAAACTTTGAGTGTGGCACACCGCAGGATTTATGAGCTGACCGCACCTTCATACAAAAAAAAAAAATCAGTTTCCTTCCACTCACAGAAGGTGGACCACTAGAGGAGCAGCTTCTGGGTTTTTGGTTGGCCGCAAACTTCCGCTAAAACAGCGCCGTAGTGCCTTGGAAGCGTTCACGGGGATATTCAGTAGACTTCACTGTGCAGCACCTCTAAATGTGGGAAATCCAACTTGCAACTACGAAGCTTACACCGATCTTCTTAAATTCAGCTTCACTTCTAAACACAAATGTCGTGCTGGTGAACACACTGTATTAGGGACAGTATACTTCTTTTGAAATCATAATATGAAGCGCCGGAGGAGAACGGGTGGGCCGGAGGGTGAGGTGGCTCAAACGAGGCGAGAGCGGCCTTTCTCATCGTACGGGCGTAAAAAGAAAAAAAAACTGTGGTTGATTCCTCTCTCGTAGGAATCGGTAAAACACGAAAGTGAAATTTGCACCAAAATCTGCAGCTGAGCATGATTTCCGGGTAGGCGGCTGTCTTGTAGGTGTGCTTGGCGAGCGACGTCCTGCTGCCGGGCCGCTTCTGCAAAGGTGTACTGGCGTTATTTCTGTGACGGATATGACGTCAGCGAAATATTAGGGTGCACCGGCATAAAACACTTTCGTGTTAAAATATGAAACTCGAAAACGCACAACCCTTAGTATAACGTACTCTTTATTACTAAAGGTTGCTTCCCCGCAGGAAAACCGTCTGTGTAGGATGCACCCTTTACAGGCCGCTTGCTCCGTTGTACTGGCGTCACTTCCGTGATGGATATGACGTCAGCGAAATCTTTGTGTACCCGGGAATAAAACACTTTCGTGTTAAAAAAAAACGGGGGTTAGCTTACAACATCTCCGCTGTAAAAACGATGTGTGAGTGCTGTGTGACACAGCTTTGCAACCGCGTGATTGCTGCAGAGGCGAAAATCTGGTCACGCCTTTCAGAAACAGCGCAAACAAAATCAGCCCCAAAACCGCTTTAGGGAAAGAAACGACTAATAGACGGGAAAGAAGACGTCGCATCTTCGGTGGACTGTCGCATAAGCTGGTCGGCCCACTCGAGAGATGTTTTCCCTGTCAGCGCGGCAGGTCGACGGTGTCTTCAGCCTCTGTCGCGTGCATCCGCCGTGGTGGCAGCGTCGTGTTTGTCGATGGGCTCCCGACGCGTCCCCGTGTTTGTCTGCTCGCACGTTATGTGTACGCGCCCGCAGGACGCGCTCGCGCGTTCAAGCATAAGGAAGCCGGAAAAAGCACTCAGTCCATCGGGAGGCAACCCACTTCTTTTGGGCACCACCAATATGAGCAGGCCGTGCGAACGATGTCGACTATTTAATTTAGGAGATTGCGGCCAGTCTCTTCCCGTTCGGGCCGCTTTGTTCTGATGCATATGTTTGTATGCATATGTTTATATGTACACTCGAATTATCATGCCACCGATACAGTCGCCGCATGCCTTGCAAACCAGTTATAAGGCCTTCCTTTCTTGTGGGTAACCCTGTATGGCTCCTCGAACAGGACGTTGGTGTCGTATGAAGGGAGTGCTTGTTCAGAAAAAAACGTATGCGATGAATGGGTTTTCGTACGGGTATATCCGTATACAAGCCCTAAGTTTGCTGTTGACCGCGAAATTTCTTCTTTCACTTGGGAAAAGTCCGCTCTTCACGCTTGCTTTCCTGAAATTTACTGGTTCCAGGCTTCACATTCTTTGTACGGCGCTCTTATCATATTTGCTCAAACGCCGGAGGAATACGAGCGTCTTGCTACAAAACCTCCGCGCGTAAAAGCATGCTTGTGCTGGTATTTTGCACACATGCAAGTAAAACGCCCCATTATTACACGATCGAAGTCTCGAACTCTTTTCAGCTTGTCGTTTCATGAGACACTAAGAAGAGCCTCTGGCACGGTGCGACGACAGTGTTGAAGTCACTGCAGGCTGCGGGTTATTACACCTCTGATTATATGCTACTCTAGGTACTACTACCTAGAACAGTTCTCTTGTCTGCACCCTTGAATATTGAAATTTGGTGTCCCACGCGGCGAAGCTTCACCTGCAGTTATTAGACGCGGATTAATTTAGACGAACGACTACAGGACCCAAAAAGGCAGTACAGTTCGTGCGCTTTCCAGCCTCCATCTCCCCCTTTCCACCAGCCCTCTCTTTTCCTGGTATCCTGAGTCCTTCCTTCACTCGAGCCTCCAGTGGAGGAGAGCCTTGAAGTCGACTTGCCCTTGCATAAGCATTGCGGAACCCTCCCCTCAGCCGAGCGGAGGGAGCAAATGGAGTGGAGGAGGAACGCAGAACACGGCCCTTTGATACCCTTAACAACCCCTTTCCAGTGCAGGATAGCAAATCGTGCGCTACGGCTGACTACGCTCACGGCCTTTCCTGCGCTTTTCTCCTCCTATACCCCACGGGGACGTCTGTTGCATGCGCTGAAATCGCGTACAGCAGAATGTTTCTGTTTTTCGCCTGCATCCGGAAAACTGCGGCCGCGGACGTTGGGGTCAAACCTTAGACCTTGTGCTCAGAAGGACAACTTTTAGCCTCTAAGACTTGGGTGACCATCTGTCATGCTCAGAAAGCGATGTTCTTTGTTTCAGGTTTTTTTTAGAAGGAGACAGTGGGTGATGCCTAGCAACGCGTTGTCTTCTCACGGCAGTCTTTTCCTTTATTTGCGCTGCTGAGCACGAGGTCGCGGGTTCGATTTACGGCCGCGGCGGCCGCTTTTCTGATGGGGGCGAAAAGCAAAAATGCCCGTGCGTACGAGATTTCGGCGTACGTTAAAGATCCCCAGGTGGTCGAAATTAATCCGGAGCGCTCCATTACGGCGCGCCTCATCGCCTTCATTGTGTCGGCGCGTTAACCCTACAATCATCATCACCTTTCCCTTTATGACGCTGGCCGACAGGCTTGAGTTTCTGGCGGAAAGACGATGCCTACGAACCAAGCGTGTCATCGGAAAACAGCGGTGTTTTGAGGAGACCCTGCAACACTTCTTCAACTTTTTTTTTATATAAATATTAAATGCTTTCAGAACGCAATCAACAAGCGCGTCGAGTACATAGAAGAGGGGCTCACAATGTACCTCTGAGAAATATTGCTGCTCTTCGCCCAGCAGGTAACTTATAAAACCTGCTCCAAACATTTTTTGTAGCCTGGGCATAAACGCTAACGCAGGGCATATACGCTAATGCACAACATACAGGGTGATCAAAATTAAATCGACAGTTTTTTTTTTAATTAGGCGCTTACATTTACGTGAAGACCACCTCTACGATGAGGTTATGCGCCCAGGGGGACACAAAATTGGGTGGTAACTATTGATGTCGGTGGCTTAATTAACTAAAATTGAAGAATTAACTTTTGAGTGCAGTAAGCAGGGATGTTTGTACTAAAAAGTTTGACGCAATCCTGTTTTTACGCAGTTTCATTTGGCAAAACTCTTCTAGTGCATCCGTACTCCGAGATATAGAAATGCGAGGTATAATTGTCGTTCGCATGATTACGCATGCTAGACAGCGAAGACAGGTGCAAAGTTCCTCCCTTTTGTGACGTGCCTGCTCTGAACGGTGTTTAGTTTGACAACGGTGTGGAAGCATAGGCACAAGTGATAACTGGCACCCTTTCAGTTTTGGCTGACTTTATCGCAATCTGTAGGTACTGGGAATCGCTATCGAAACACGGAACAAAAGCTTTGCGCCGGATTTCAGTTTCTAGCATGCGTAATCGTGCGAACTCAAAACGAAGAATCTCCTTGTTCTAAATTTTGATTGCTACACATCTGATACTCAACAAAAAGAAAGCACCGAGCGAATTTTTTTTCCCTGAACATTTCCCTCATTTCGAAACAGACGCTTCTTAATACAAACCACAAGAAACTCAGGGCAAGGTTCGATGAGATACAGCTTTGGAATATTTTGAAAAACAGGCGGACGTTTTAGGATCTTTTTGCTGCTCTCATGATGAAGGTCCACGAATATGTTTCGCGCAACACCAAATTAAATTATTCGGACACAAATATAAGTGAAGCATTACGACATTGGTGCTGCCAAGCTATAAGCGCCTGTTCTTTTGAGAGCGCAAGAGGAGAGTTTCAAAAGTCACTTCGAAGCTGGAATCTTTGTCATAGCGTTAAATCGCGGGCATCCCATGAAATGCGATAGGACTGATTATTGTTTTCCTGATTACTCGGTACATCTTTTTGATGCCACATTTATTCGAACGCGAACAAAGCGACATTGCATAACCGAGCAATCAACCGATGGCCGATAGCTTGTTCCGCCGTTTTCGGAATCTTGCGAGCATCGCCCCATGGACGTCTTGCGGTTTCTTCTTACCGGCTTGCGTAACGAGGCGCTATTTGCAACGAAGTCGATCATTTCCTTTGTTTGCGAAAACACGTCGTTATGCAATGACGCACAGCAGCGGCTAACGACGTCTCTACCTGCATGAGTGCCATTGGTCGGTCAGCGCGACGGTGTGGCCTGCAAACGTCCCAACGTTGAAGCTGAGAATCTGGAAAGACGTAACGGCTGGGGGAGCTTTGAACGATCGGGACGAGCTGAGGAAACCGGTGATGCAGCTTAATCGACACTACTTGCAAACAAAGAGACCAGCAAACTTTCTTTTACATCGACTAGTTCACGACCCGTAGTATGCATTGCTATCTTGCCCATTCGCGAGATCAGGTCCGTACGTCAGATCAGTACGGTGCATACAAAATCCGCTGCAAGCTCGTTGTTCTTTGGCCAGTGCAAATAGTGCCCAGAAAACGTGGCGTGCGAATTTTTCTCCCCTCTGCCGCCTTCCCTTTTCAACCATGACCCGCTTGACAAATGAACTGTCGACCTACTTTCTCTTTTTTTGGACCGATCAGAATGGCAAATTCGGTCCTTTGGATTGCGGACGCTGTCGCATCTCGAAGGCTTCGTATAATCCACGCGGTGACCAGCGGTTTACTTTGAGCTGTACTTCTCTCGCACTCGTAGCGCTATTGACGTTGCTGGGATCGCTCTGATCACGTTTTCACTTTATTTTCGGATGTAAGCAGCTCAGAACGCAGCAATCAGCAACGACTAGCCTGACCTTTCACGGGCGCCGCTCCGCGACTACCTGATGTTCGAAGAAGCGTAGTGCTGCCAGCGCATCATGTCTACTTGCGACGCATCGAGGGTAACGAACCGTTCGGGCCTTTTCCGGCGCTTTTTACGCTCAGCGAATATTCCCGCTCGTCCCAAGATACCGTGACGCTCCGCTTAATCCTCTTACCTTATTTCGAATTTCCTGTGCCAGTCAGCTTTGCATCGCTGATCTTTTGCCCGTCGAGATCTTCGGGTGGTAGCGGCAGCGGAAGTCACTTGCTCGGAATTCATCTTGTTTTTTTTTTTTTTTTTTGTGCTAACCCAGCACACCTATGTGGCTTGGTTTCGGGTATTATGTTTTTGCGCGTGTTGCTCTGATGCGGTACGCTCTCATGAGAAACCTTCTTGCGTAACACAATTTTACGTGGCGCGGATATATCAAGCTCAACGTCGCTGTATAGAACGTAGCCCTTGGTATTTCGGGCTGAACCTCCGTTCTCCATTTCCACTCGACGCGCGGTGTTGCGTAAATGCCGACCAATCGAATCAAATTCATCAAAAACCCACGTGGTTATCTGTAGATCACCCCGAACAGCGAGTTCGTGGAAAGGTCATTCGTGGTAGCGAAAAGTTTGAGCGCACTTTCGTCTCCTCAGGCGGCTTTACTCCGCGATGCATCGACGAAGAGCTTTCCGCGTCCGACGTCATTACACTGCCGCCAGGGCCTGTTAACAACGTCGCTGCCCATTTTGCGGCACACCAGCCCGGCCTGGCGCTGAAGCGCCCGCCGCGTCGATTTCTCGTTACGTCACTCAGCTTAGCGAGCGAGGAAAGCCCAAAAACGATCGAATAACGAGGCAACGCTGAGCCTTCCCTTTTTATTGTCGGCTGTGTAAGCTTCTAGAGAGGATCTCTGGCTGTTTTTTGGCACAGCCGAAGCTGTGCAGAGGGAGCGTTTTACAGTTGGGATCGGAGCGGGTGCTTCTCAACTTTCACGCACGCAATGATGAGTAGCCGTCCCTGGCGGCGTGAAGGTACAGTCTTTGCGAACATTTTCTAAACAACGCGAAGAGTTTCTGGGCCACATAGACTTCATAGCAAAAGCTTAGCGTTCAAGGTAGGCCGAGCTATTTCGCGACAGTATGAAAGAAAGCTGGCTAGCGCCCCATTACGGACTCGACGGGTAAACCTTTATTTTATATCCCTCGTGGCCCTATTGTATTTTTACATGGCTTAGAAACTTTTGATGGAGACTGTACGTTCTCGGATACTGCTTACCAGGACTTCGCGGCCTGGTGGCCTCCTTCCAGACAGTTTAATCTCGTGAATAGTGCTGAAGCAGGTGCTGTTTTGTTGTCTCCTTATCCGTTTTCACTGTTTCTTCTGTAGAAACTAGCTGCATTTGTGATTGTTAAGCTTCAGAATGCGCACGGAGCTCCCTTATCAGATTGCTAAAAAGACGTAGGTTGTTCAGTCTTTGCGCACATGCTTCCTTTTCTGCACACCGTGTTTATACGTACGGGACCAGCGGAGCAAGGTTTGATTTTCAAACTGTATTCGCTGTGCAAACGAAGAGTCAATTTCCTTTCATACTCGTGTGTTTGGTAGAGCCATTTTCTCCGCGACCCCGCAATCACCCAAAACATTCGCGTATTTTACTTGCTTTGGTGACCGGTGTGACCTAAAACCCCGAACACTGTATCTCCTAATATGTATGTGTGCGTACGTGCGTGCGCTCACGCACGGACGCGGATTAACTTCTATTACCCGTAGCCACTGTTGGGAATCGTAAAAAAAAATAATCAGTGGCTTAGCCCGGCGATGCCAGGACATACGTAGCCTGAGCTAAGGTTGAGCTGGTTATTCTTAGGTTTCCTGGTTGTGTAGGGTTAGCTGATTATCATGCTTACTGCTGCTAAAGCGATTTCGAATCCAATCCAATCTAATCCCATCCAACTTATTCCAATCCAATCCAATCCAATTCAGTCCGGTTCAGTCCAGTCCAGTCGCGGCGGCGGCGGCGGTTTAGGCGCTCCAGCTGTGCGCCGTTTCGCTTTCCATCTCCATGGCTATACCACACTGGCAAACGCCCCGCTATATTGCTGCGACGCACGAGCCATCGGTTCCATACCCGGCCACCCCTCGCATGATCATCAAGTGGACCGGGCCGCCACGTGCGGAACGGAGGTCGGCGAAGACGCTGGACGCGTGGGGTGGGGTTCCACAGGCGCACGCCGGTGTTGCTGCGACGCACGAGCCATCGGTTTCACACCCGGCCACCCCTCGCATGTTCATCAAGTGGACCAGGCCGCCACGTGCCACGCTTTCGCAGCACGGCTCTCTATGAGCCAGGCGAAACTGCTCAACCTCCGCCAGTGTAGCATACGCTACAAAAATGCCGGGCCATCTCCACTAACGTGAAACCTGGGGAGGGGTGAAGCATGCAGTGTATAAGTGGATTCTTGGCGCCTTGGCGATTTTGCCAACGGAGATAAAACCGTTGGTGGGTGCAGGTATATAGTTTAGCTGTAAAAGTATCTTGCCTTTGAAGCACGAAGCTCTCTAGGGCGAGGCGTAAACGAATGTCCCGGTGTTTTTTAGTACGTGTTACGAAGCTTTCCAGCGCGAGGCGTAAACGAGTGTCCCGGTGTTTTAGTGTTGTGACTATATGAAACGGTCGTTACGACGACGCCGACATGAGACGCCGACAGCCCGAGCCCCTAAGGGGCTTTTTCGCTGAAACGTTAATGGTTCAGTAGAACGTTCATCTCTTACAAACTTCTGTTTCTATAACTGCTGAAGGCTTTAGGTGTTTTACGAGGTTTAAGGGCTTTACCGCTGCATGTTAAGCGCTTTACTAAAAAATAACGAGTTCACGAGCGTTGTCGTCACAGAACCCAATTCTCCACTAGCCAAACTTTGGAACCTGGTAGCTAGCAGCTTCTCAGTGGGCCAATGCACTTAACGGGGCCGTGAAAGCAGGGTTTTGGCGCAGTTTTCTAGTTTTCAAGCGACTCACGTTCTTTTGGTGCTGTCTCTTTATATGCTGATCATGTACATACTAGTATAAGCGCGCAGCTTGTGACCCGGAGTTTTGAAAGCATTCTCGACGCGGGACGTAGACTTGGTGTCTGCGTCAAACATGACTGACATGCAATACTGTCAAACCCGTTTATAGCGAACTGCAATTAGCACCGCGATTCGTTCGATATATCCAATAGTTCGATATAGCCGAACCCGCCTATAACGAGCTTATTGTTACGAGTTTGTATTGCGCGGTAGCCCCCCCCCCCCCCCCCTCAACTCCACCCATCCCCGCATGCAGAAACGAACACAGTAAAGTAGCCATTAACCATACCCAAAATAACCCATTTATTGCAATTAATAAAGCTTCGTTCCGCCTTAACTGCCTACTTTGCAAAAAAAAGCGGTGATTTTTGTTTTCACTTTCGTTTTGGCGGCTACAACTAACATAGCATTCTCTACACGAAACATTGTTTGGAGCAGTACGAGTCTGCGTTCTCCAAAATCGAGGAAGCATTGGCGGAGCACATCGACTGCCGAAAGCGCTTCACTATAAGCATCGGACGGCTTTCACTCGCGACATCATCGGCAACGTTGGCGAGCTGTTCCCACAGTTCACCGATGCTGCTGTCTTGGTCCGGACTCGCTGACTGGGCGGGTTCCGTCGTAAGCCCCACGCGTCGGAAATAGTTGCGGAAACTGTCGGCCGTCACGTCGCTCCGTGCAAGGCGCAATGTCCCAGTCGCGGCTCTTGCTCCGTGGTCGCGGCCAATCCACATCTCAATCGCCGCTCCGAGACTATGCATTTCGGTGGCCATTCTAGGCGCGCGGAGTTCGATATATCGGATGTGAACTTCGTTATAAGGAATATGTTTCCCATGTATTTCCGTAACTGATTTTTTTTGTTCGATATATAGCATAATTCGCTCTATCCGGGTTCGTTATAGCCGGGTTTGACTGTATGCACTCCGGTCTTTCGGTAGCATCCAGAGGTATACGTACAAGACACGCGTGGCAGCCGCTCCACCGTTGAGACATTTAAGGGTTTACAAAGTGTCCTCAGCGGAAAATGTATGGATATACCCGCTGCGCCAATCTTTTCGAGATACCAGTACTAATATGGCTTCCTGAACAACACTCATCAAAACACCGTCTGCTCTGATGGCTTTACAGGTATACCACGGGTGGGCTGCTTGTTGTACATCTGGTACGTAAATTACTAGTAGCCGTTCCAACTGCGAGTAACTTCGCGCAGTACTTCTATGTGCTTTGCGCTGCTGAGCAAGAGGACGCGGGTTTGATTCCCGGCCGCGACGGCCGCTTGTCTGATGAAGGCGAAAAGTAAAAACGTCCATGCGTACCAGATTTCGGCGCGCGTTAAAGATCCCCAGGGGGTCAAAATTAATCCGGAGCCTCCACTACGGCGCACTCCGTCTCCTGTGTTGCGTCGGTGCGTTAAACCCTACAATCAATCAATCAATCAATCAATCAATCAATCAATCAATCAATCAATCAATCAATCAATCAATCAATCAATCAATCAATCAATCAATCAGTCAGTCAGTCAATCAATCAGTCAGTCAATCAATCAATCAATCAATCAATCACCTCTATGTGCTCTCCCACTTCTTCGCGGAAGTATCAGCTCGCCTGCTAAGAGGTTGTGTTTAAATTCCAGCCTTGTTGCTTGATCGGTTGCAAACTGTGGCTAAAATCAATATCATTCAAGGTACGGACAAGCTGTAGTGCAGGCATCTATTGCCTGAGAGATAAGGCACGGCCGTTGGATGAAACCTCTTTTTCATCGAGTGGAAGTGGATAAGGTATTAACGGACATATGTATTTGTAGGCAGATGGATGCACGGATAGATAAACGAACGGGTTGGAGAACACGTATTTTTTTCCTTACCTTCTCTTCTCTTTCATTTCTTTGTCTTTTTCTTTTCCACCCCTTTCGAGCGGACGCCGCACATTGTGGCAGTAATTGGAAAAGGTGCTGCGCTGGCACTGCGCGGCGAGTGAGTGCATCAAGTGAGGCGACCCAGCGAGTGTCGTATTGCGCAAATGGCGGTCGCTTTAGTGAAAGAGGTTAGCGCCGACTTCTTCATAAAAAGGTGGGAGCACAGAAGGAGAACAGCAGCTACTCCTCTTGCCCCAGTTTCTCTGCACTTCGCAGTAATAGTAGCGCTAGTTCTAGTAGTAACTGTTTCTTTCTGATGCGGGTAAATTGCCGGCATTCGCCGCGTCTATGCGACACCTTACGGTATAAAAGACACGACCAGTCGGTACTCATCACTAAGCCCGCGGAAACGCCGGCAAAAGGCGAGACACACTCTTTACACACTCCGGTGAACTTCGCTGAAATTGTGTCCTCTCTTGTAATATGCGCAAATCCTAGTTTATGGAGATAACAATAGCATTTAGCGTCCTGAAAAAAAAGTAGCATTTTTGACTACCGCAGTGCGTGGTAGATTTTCATAGAACCTTAAGCGTTGTATGGCGCAAGAAAATTAGGCGTCTTATGGCGTAAGAAGTCTGCAGAACCATACAAATAATTTTGTACCCGACAAACACGTTGTCCAAACCCCACAAAAGGGAAATAAAAGAACGTCTCACAGGTGAACATTTTGACACACTTCTGTCTGGTTGGGAAGTTACTAAACTGACATTTAATTATGCTCCAACCAATACTGGTTGTAACATGGAGCTCCAACCAATGGAGCTCCAACCAATACTGGTTGGAGCTTCAACCAATATTGATTGGAGCATAATTAAATGTCAAGAACGTCTCAGCACTATTCTTTTTTTTTTTGCCCACCCCCGTTTCACATCTTAATCATCAGTGACTTCAGGCTGAATGTAGAACGAGGAATATTACAAACATGGTAACCTAGAACATTATCAGCGATTATCAACCGACTCGGCCAATCTCAGGTGGTTCTGCTGTTTAACGTAACAGCGCTTGCATGGCAGCGCTTGGCATTCGCGATGACTGCATCTCTGCTTAGCTATCCACCCGGTGCGTCTCTTTCAGGAGGAGCTGCTGAGAACGTAAGCTGTTGTGCAAATAAGTTTCACCCCCCCCCCCCCCCCCCGATTTTTAAAGCGAAGCTTGCTACCTTACTGGTGGCGTTTGATGTCGCGCCAAAATATGCTGCAGGAAAGCCACCTTTACAAAGTGGGTTTTACAAAACGACGGTGATGATAAGCGAAGACACATCAGGTGCCTCAAGAGAGAGAACAAAGCCTTATTTAGTTTTCAACTGGAGCTTCTAGGCGTCTTCCAGAAGTTCCTGGGCTCAAAGAGCGTACAAGCGGGCCATCGGCCTTCCGCTTAAGACCTCCACCGAGCGGTTCGAGGTATCGGGCTGACTAACGAACTCGACGGCCTCATTGAGGTTCAAAGGTTTGGACAACACAAGCGTTTAGCTAACAGCCAAACAGGGTACCACACTTTAGACACATTGGGCATTAACCACTTTTGCGGCGCGACTGGTCGAGTAGCTTCCCTACAACGCTCCGAGAATGCATTGTCATTTCCCCCTTTCGGCGACACCTCAAGCGCCCCAAGAAAAAAAAAAAAAAAGACGCTTCCTGGGGTCGGAATCAAACCTGGGTCACTCGCGTAATGAAGCCGACGTCTGTTTGATTGCACCATTTTGGCACTGTGGAAAGCAGTTTGAATTTTTGGCTTTGACTGACTCAAGTTGCACGGGAAAAAGCTTCCCGTTTTAACCATCTTGCTCTTAAGAAAAGCGCTTTGATTTGTTCAGTCCTAGACTTAAAAAGATAAATTCTGGCAAAAATTTGACCATACGTGTGCATGGCCGATACATCGTCGTCGTCGTCGTCATAACCGCCACCACCACCACCATCATCATCTACAATAACAACACAATGACGTGCTCGTCAGGTTAGTAAACAGCGAAATTCCGACGACCATGACTTCGTTTTTATAACATGCAGTGGTGGGCCATACCGGAGCTTACTTTAGGAGTACAACAAGGAGCGGGATTTTCAAACTGATAGCAATCCTTTTCCACACACAAGGGGTCAGGAAGTGTCACGAATACGCCCCCTCACCACCAGTTGGAATATTCCATACTGTCTTAAATGACATGACTGAAGAAGCCAATTGATGCACGAAGTGGCGAAATTTCGTGTGGAGACCCGTTACCGCAAATTCCACGTATTAAAAAAATTTGGGGGGACACCTAAGTCTGCTTACGTGCTTTGGAGATGAATGCCTGGCGTGCTATTGTGACGGGTACACTGCATATACACGTCCACCCGTCCACAAAGCAGCCTCGCTATTTTATCGTCCTTAATCTACCTTAATCCGCTCTAGTCCAACCTTACTAATTGTTACAATAAATTACTAATAATGTACTAATCAATCATTAATTCCTGTGAATCCCCCTTAATACCACCTTACTAACAATTTCTATGAATCACTAACCAATCAATCAATAATTAACTTTGGTAATCATTCATCATGAGTCATTGTTCATGAATAAACATGGGCAGGGCATGTAATGTGAAGGCAAGATAACCGTCGTTGGTCATGAAGGATAACAGAGTAGATCCCTAAAGAAGGCAGGGGGCGGCAGAAAGTTAGACGGGCAGGTGAGGTCTAGAAGTTTCCGGGAATAAATTGGTCGCAGTTAGCACAGGACCGGGGTAATTGGAGGTTAATGGGAGAGGCATTTGCCCTGCAGTGGGCGTAGACAGGTTGATGATGATGATGACGATGGTGATGATGATGATGAACCATGAGTCACTCAAGGTCGCCTTCCAGTATTAGGCATGCTAAGCTTTCGCGTTATAAAAAGATGTGGCGCTCGAAGAGCAAAAAGTGCGCGTCGAAGCACAGCCTGTCTTGTTGCACCTCGCCTCCCGTTCGCGTCGAACAAGGAAAATGGGCTCGCCTTTTAGGCCGCTTCGCCACAGAGCCGGCGATGATGCGTTTGGGAAGCAGCGTCGCGGCTGACGACGGAGCCCATTTCCAAGCCGCTGGGCGCGCCTTTCCCTCCCTCTATCCTGCTGTCCCGTCATCGCGTTGCCTGACTGCGTTGAACTCGACACGGGCTTGACGTTGACGGGCCCTACACGTGTAAAGCATTCTCTGCGTCTCGAACGTCACTGCCCTGCGGGGAACGAAGCAAAAAGGGGATACTGAACGCGCTTTGACGCCCAGCGAAAATAGGCTACGGTCAGGTCCGCGATAAATATTGGCTCAAAAACGAAGCAAAAATGAAGTAGGAAAAACGGTTGAGTCCTTGAGGCGAATGTGTATATAGCGGGTTTTCAGAGACCTCGGGGGCAAGCAAAGCACTCGGTTCAGGCCCCTGACCGTGCCACGCGAATGCTGTTATAGCTATGGATGCAGTTACTTTGATAAAACGGAACAAAGACTGAATAAAAAATAGGCACTTTCACCGGGGCGGAGGAAAAGGTGTGGCCTTCAACGCGCTTACGTAATCTCGTTCGTTTTTGCCGCCAAGGACATCAGAGGGCTCCGCCGCGGTTGCTCAGTGGCTAAGGCGTTGTGCTGCTAAGCCCAGCGGCCGCGGTGGTTGCTTTTCCGATGGAGGCGAAAAACTGAAGCGCCCTTGTGTCGAGATTTCGGTGTACGTTAAAAATACCTTCGTGGCCAAGAATAATACGGAGTCCTCCACTGCAGTGCACCTCACAGCCCAGGTGTAGCTACAGAGAATTTAAACCCCTCGAATGTGAATTTTTAAAGACGTCGGAACGACCTTTTGAGGGCCACGCAGCGAGAGCATACAGCGACTAGAATTCCGGGGCCTAATAATGCAACAAAACAAATTAGAAAGGAACGTTTATCAATCCATGTTGAATCCGACGTTTCGCCGGAATCACGACATGGTGCGCTGATTTCGTTTCCACGCATAGAAAACAGGAATCGGGAAGCTGGCTGGGATTGTGGGGTCCGGGAAGGCTTGAATTAGGCTTATAAATAGGAATTAGGATTTCAGTTACTATATTGCAGTTCGATTGCAGCGAAGGGTCTACAGTCGCGCAGAATCAATTTATACGCTTGACGAAAGTTCCGCTGAAGGACGTTTCAGTACCTTAAAAGGGGGTGGCTTAATGTACCTTTCTTTCTTTCTGCGTGGGGTGCGACATTGGGAAATCTGTAGCCAAGGTCAGCACGAAAAGTACTCTGTAATTTTCTGCCGTCGCAGATCATCTTTGATGAAAATGTTTGTTTTACTTTTGTTTCGTGGTTTTTTAAACTGCAGTCACATACTCATTTTCAGTTGCGGAGGAGCAATTTAATAAAAGTCGGCCGCCAACAGCAGCGATATGACGGCTGTGAGAAGATAGGAGCCCCGAAATGTCTGGATTTTGAAGGTCGCGGAAGAAGGAGAACACTGCGTTGGGCGAGTTTCAGTGTTAGCTGACGTGTGTAGGGTCATACTAGTTACCTCAGACATTTCGTCGCCACATAATATAAGGACTGGACTTATTCGTTTCCCCATCTCGAAAATTTGTTGCAGAGATAAACAGCGTTTGAGGTGTTCTGTAGTCTAACTACTCCAGGCAACTATTTCAGCGGGAGAGCGCTAAATGCGCTATGAGCGAAAGACTCGTTGATTCTGTGAATCCTCCTGGGCTGAAGAATGCCGAGCCAGGAAGAAATAGGAGCAAGCGTCTTCTTCTGGCAGAAATGTTCGTGGCGCTGCGCTACGCCTGCTCGTTCGGCTGCCTCTGCGCGCTGGTCAAGTGAGGAGTGCGTATGTGCGTGCGGACATATTATTATATAATTATATATATATAATTATATATATATATTATATTATATTATAATATATAATTAGTATAGTAAGAGTCGGATACACCAGCAAGAACAATAACAAACAAAGGTTTACTTACGTAAAGCGGCAACGGGACTTGCCTTCATCAGAGTAAAGTTACTGATTTGGTCCCCAGCCCGTGACGAGCCGATCCGACGACGACGTGTCCCCAGCCCTGTGGTCCGACGTGGTAGCAAGCCCTCACCGGTTCGTCATTCCTTTGTGGGCGTCGCTGCTGTGGGCCGGAGCTCACCAAACCCATCGCTTACATCCATGGTGGCAAGAGCTTCACTCTTTATTCTCATCACATCGTTCACCTTCACCGAGCTCATCATGCTACAGCGGCCTCGACCGGGACGGTCGCCTTCGAGGAAAGGGGCATGTTACTCCATCAACGATAATGAAGACAGCAGCCGCATGTGGCGTCACGCACAAGCATCTGCGATGACGACGAAGCTGTGTGGCGCATGCTGCCTGGCTTGCGTGTTCCCACATTGCTCATCTGCGTCACCATCGTCACCGCGGTGCAACTTCGACCGGGACAGTCGCCCTCGACCGGGGGGGGGGGGGGGGGGGGTAATGTCACGGGACACCTAGGCGGCCAATGCCCCATACAGCCACGGCTCATCAGAGAAGACGACGAGGGCGACGAAGAAGTGGGTGGGTCCCAGCGCGAGCGGTTATGGCCGCATTCAAAATTCTGTAAATAGATTGTTGCTCATCCTTCAACCATCGTTCGAGTCATTGGCTCTGCCGCCACGTTACAATATATATATATATATAAATATATATATATATATATATATATATATATATATATATATATAATATATATATATAGATATATATAATATATATATATATATATATATATATATTGTCGCGAGTGGCTTTGCTTCGTGCTGTCCTGGACGACATCATGTAAATATATCTCTCCGCATTCAACCATTGTTCCTGTCATTCGTCCTGCCGCCACGTAAGAATATATATATATATATATATATATAGAGAGAGAGAGAGGGTGGCTGGGAGATATACCATTTGTAGACCCGGTTTGCTACCCTGTATGGGGGAATGGGGTTTTGCGGTGGTGTCGTGTTGTAGGATAAATTGAGCAGCGTCATTGTTTATCCAATGGCATAACGCCGTTCGAAGAAAACGGGCGAGCAGCGACAGAGATGGAAACGGCGATTAGCTGACTAATCCGCGGTTAATAGGCGTGAAGACAGGCAAAAAGGTAGGCTGATAAGATCTGATAAGGTGTCTAGACACAGGGCGCGCGCGTGAGAGCGGGCTTCCATTCTGCCAAGACGGCTGCTTTAAAATCGCGAAAAAGGAACGCTTCTGCGTAACACAATACACTGTTCTATCATGAAGAAGTAGTATACCTTTATCTTATAAACCACGCATCGGTACATACTACGATCACTCGTAGATGGGTCTACTTAGTGCGCGAAAAATCGTAGCATGGGTTCGTCTGCGATTTGGGTCTTCGGAGGTTTGGCGATCGATTGGACGCACCTTCAGCGGAGGTTTTGACGCACCTTCGACACAGTTACGATGTCAGAAAGCTTTCGCGCTACCCTCAACTTTCTTTTGGAAGGGATGGTAAAGTTTTCCCGTCAATCTCAGTGATCCCGCCGTTTCTCGTTTCCCTCTCAACGCGCGCGAAAGTCCACTCTCGCTCAACCTTGTCGCCCACTGGGAACCATCGCACCCGCGTCGGCGATTCTCCTTCTTTCTCACGAGTAGAGAGCTTTTTTCCCAAACGAATCGAGAAAGCCGACCGACGGCTGCGCCGTCGCTTCGCGCAGCACCACGTTACGCAGAGGCTGCGTGGGAAAGCATGACTCCCACGCTCCCATTTGACCGCTTGTTCGTGCTGTCGTTCCTCCTAACCCAACCCCACCGTCTCGTCGGCAAACACGCTTTTCTTTGTGATTATACCGAGCCCCGTAGCGCTTTTCAGGGTACACGCTGCACCCAGGAAGTATCCAAACCGCACGAGAGTCCGCGCGTTAGCTTTCCCGCCCACGCGCGTACGCGTGGATGAAGCAAGGCGCGTTTCACTGCTTCCGCTCGCCGCTGTGCGTTAGGTTGTTTTGCCTGCGCTTCACTAGGCGTACGCAAGCTTCGTGTGTGTCTACTGTTGCGAACACGCGCCGATGGTTTCCTTTGTCGCTGATTCTGCTGTGGGAACAAAGGCTTACGGGTCCGCCAAAGGTTGATTTAATGGCTGTCGCTTGAGGCTTGTAAACATGCACCAGGCAGTTTGGATGTTACAGCTGCGGAGTGGCGCTGCTGCGTTGGCACGCGTAGCTCATTGTCGTCTCCTTTTAATCAATGGTATAACCTAACTGGAAAGGGAGGATTACTTGTCACGATGGAAGAAAGGGGTGGGGAGGGATGGAAAGGGAAATAAACAAATTCTGTTAGTTCATGAACGCTCATTTCGTTTAATTAATGAGTCAGTTCTTGCTATCTGCAGCTAGTGGGCCAGTAAGGAAGATTCTAAAGCTTTCGAGCGCGCAAACTATGTAAGCCGGTCATGTAATGTAAAACGTTTTCATTTGATGAACATCGGAAAAAAGGGGGAGGGTAAAATAATTCCTTATCAGCCGTGATTTGAAGAACATGCGTTCACTTTCGACATGTTCGGGAAATCGGCAGCAGCAAAAATAAGCAACTCTAACTTCATAAACGCGCACTTCGAGTGACCAGTTCATCAACAACTCTCATGATGCGATCACACTAACGGTTTTAGTTCGGACAGTTTTAAAATTGCCCCGCTTTCTTATTACTTGTACACTTTTGTAGCGATCTCGCCTGCCTTGAATATTGTAGCTTCTCTTGGTTTCCGCATCTGTCCGTCCTGCCATCACCGAATCTTCCAATAATTTAAAATAAGAAATTTAAGAAATTAATAGCGCGAATTTCCCCGCTACCGGCACGTGTTACCGCTCGAACGGAGACCCAGCCCCTTCCTCGCGAAGCTGCTAACTATGGTCCTTGTCTATTTTTTTTTCCTTTCATTTTTGGTCCTGTAGTTGGCTCTGGATAAAGTTTCCGACCGTCTTGAGACACCGCAAATTTTGAGGGCAAACTTGGTTTAATCAAATCTGTCCTTCTCGGGTTTTCACATTCTCCGGTGGCACGAATGTTTCCGGTGTTGCTGTAGGCCCTTCTCTCATTCGTTTTCCCGCGGTATAGTGCTACCAACGCCTTAAAGATAAGTACAAAGCCTGCACACAGCTATACCACTGTATTTAGCTGAACGCTACTCTTTGAAACCTTATTCGCCGGAGTTCTAAAAACCTTGCCACAATGAAATAAACCATTCCATACACGTTACGAGCAATAAAGCGAGAGTTGGCCGATTCGGGGGCCTGCTTCTTGCCTTGGGGGCGTTGTTGTTTCCCATTGCTCTCGGCTGTCCTCTCTCTTTGACACGAGTGACACGCCTGGTGGTCGTCGTGGCCTTGGGTCATTGCGTCTGGCACGCCGCGAGACATTGCGCGAAGAGGCGAGATCTTGAATGACAGCAGCTGTCATTGGCCGGACACGCTGTTTCGACGAAACGAGATTAGGAAACAACTTTTTTTCGGGAAGGAAACGTTACGCACCCACGCTTTTCGGGGGAGACGGCGTAACATGTTCGGGGAACAGATTGCCGTCGAAGTCGGGAGCGCGCCGAAAGCGTTTGTCGCCCACGCCGTGATTAGAGCAGACGGCTAGGGCAATGGTTGTACAGTCGAACATGCGAACGCTTTTTCGGAGGCTGAGGCGGGAATGATGGCATTTAAGGAGGGAAGACTGACCCTCCCACGATCGAGTCTCCCACGACTGACAGATCAGATATCCTAGAGACAAGAGGAAGTGGAAAATCGCAGTCCTTTTATTAAAAAAGGGGTGGCGAGGGTATCTCCTTAATGGGGGGGGGGGGGGGGGGGTTGCGACGGAAAATGAAAGGAATTCACTGGGGATATTTTGAGCTCGGCAGGGAGCTCACCTGCATACAACCCGGTGCAGGGGAAGGAAGTAGAGGGGGGAGTGATATGATAAAGTAGAAAGAGAGAGAGAGAGATAAATGTATAAAGAGAGCTGTCAGTCCTAGAACGCTGTCAGTCCGAGCACGCCAGTCAATCACTGCACTCCGGGCTACAGCCGCTGCGTAAGGCCGGTCGTCTCCAGGAAATGAAGCAGATAAGTGAAGATTTCCCGTTGGGTTGCCGCAGGTATCTCCTTAATGTAATAATATAATTATTTGTGCCCGATTTTTTCACCCGTTGGTGTAATTATACGCATACGTGTCAATATTCTGTTTCATTTCTGACTATCCGCGTGTAATGTTTAGTAGGAATTGTCGTTAAGTTAATATTTCCACAAAAAGACAGATGTCGTTACCGCAACGTGTTGCGATAAAAAAATAAATTCAGTTCCACGCCTGTGGAATCTGCCGAAACAGCGGAGCTGACGTCAGCTCGCTGGCGGCCACCTCCCGCAGGCGCGGGGGTCGCTCATAACGCCACTCAAATCAAATCAAATCAAATCATATCATATCATATCAAATCAAATCAAATCAAATCAAATCTTTATTTTCCTCCGTTATGTACTGTATGTACGCACGCGAAGCTCACCCACGGTGATCTCGTAGTTTGTCGGTGCATGTATAGCGCGTGGACCCCGACATAGCGCGCTGTACGGCTGTCGAGACGGTGGCGCCATCTGTCGGGCCAGCGGAGTACCTTATCCTGGCGTGACGGGCATCATCAACTAACGTTGCGAGCCCCTAAACGGCTCCGCTATTGAAACGCACTGACAGGTGTCACGTCTCCCGTAGCGGCCAATTCGAATGTTCTCTAAACTTGAGACCAGTGACGAAACAACCGTTACAAACACCAGGCGCTCTCGCACATAATGGTGATGATGATGATGACTGATAGTGGTATCCCCTTTGTAGCAGGGTGATGACGTGTCACCTTACCAAATAAACCACGAAGAAACTAATATGCCTATGTTTCCCACTCTTCATTTAATACTGCGCTGCTCTTTGGGTAGGCAAAAAAAAAACTTAATAGGCACACAATACTTATTTTTTTCTGTTACAGGTGGTAGCTGTCCTAGGTTATATTCCCCTCTCTGCTTTTCGTCCACCAGGATTCCAATCTTCTTTTCGTCCCCTCGACAGCCTTGAAGTTACCTGCCTCAGTGCTACACTTAAATCCTATGGCTTCTGGGAAGCCGAATATTTCCCTCTAGATTTGGATGGATACCCTCACATTCTAACACTATGTGCCGCATAGTTTCTGTTTCTTTTCCGCAGACCACGCATACCCCATCATTTTGTGTATACTTCCCCACAAAGCTCTTAGTTCGCAAGCAACCTGCTCTAGCCTCAAAAAGCAAAACACTGCCTTTGGATTTATCGTAGAAATTTTCCTTTCACATCAACATTGACAGGAACGCCACCAAGCGTACGGTAGCAAGCGGGAACGGCACCTTGCAGTCATGCTGTAATAGTGCGTATAGTCATTCTCTATAGTCATGCTAGGCACTATAGCCGTGTTGTTTCATGATTCATGCTTCTATGTTTAACGCGGCACGCTGCTGAAAGCAATTACTTATTGTGAACACGGCTGTCGTCGCCGAAATCGCAATTACGGCGACTAGTCTAGAACAGGCTATTTTTTTAAGCTCCTTCGGGCCAGTCTAAGTTGACGGCGTGTCCATTTCGCTGCCTTCAGGCGGGACCCCGGACGCTGTTGCTAACCCCGTTTTCATCGTCTTCTCTTTTTCGTCGTCTTTTCCTCTTTTTCTACGCGACCTACTGACATTTCCCCGCTGCCCGCCGCCTTGACATGGGCGTCGCGGCAAATTTCATGAGAGAAGAGAATTTACAAAACGTCAAAAGGGAGAGCATAGAAGGAGCCGCCGTGCGAGACGGCGGTTTGCGCCGTGGCCGTTCTGGGAAGGCCGTCGAAGATAAGACGACGAGACGGGAGAAACGACGACGTCGGGGCAGCAGCGAACGAAGACGGCGTTCGTCGCTCGGCTAGCCGTTCGTAAACCTGCTTTCGCTTAAACCATTTAACTGTTCGGAACGCCGAAATTATTTTAAAGTTCCGCTTCCTTTTTCAAGCACAGTGGAGTTTATTTTTTTTTTTTCTTTGTGCAGCCGCGTTGTCGTCGAACGAAAACGGGGGAAGACAGGAAAGAAGCCTTCGGGAACCGGCTCGGGCTGGAAAGAGCTTTTTGCGGGAGACGACCTTGTGTATCGACTTTCTATTGCTTTGAGTTGGTCGGGAATCGCGCTCTTGCGGGCTCTTTTGCTAGTGAAGCGTACTCTGGGAGGCAACAGCTCACGACCGTCCAGCACCGCGATGTTTACCAGACCCCTTGCAATGGACGCTGCTCGTTTGAATTATGATGGTGCAACTTTCGAAATTCTCAGACAGGCTGCGTGTTTTCTGAGCCCATCACCAAGCGGATGTAGAGGGTACACGTGGTAAGACGAAAGTAGAAATGTTTTGTTTATATACTGAGCTACCAACGCGGTATATCGGGGACATATCGAAGGAAACGCCCTCCGGTTCTCGTTATAGCAGGGCGTTTCCTGGGCCGCCCGAGGCTGACTCCGTGGTTTTCTATTTCTGCCGGCAGGGTGTATGTGTTGCTAGTTATCTTTTCCTGTGCATTATATGGTTCCAGCTCCTATAGGTCAGATGACACAGACCTTGTCGACTTTATAACAAATCCTGGCGTCTTATCTGGTGCTGTGGAACCGAATTCACTGCATCATGCACTGCATTTCTCCAAATTTTGAAAATCTAAAGTCAACAACAATAATAATATCAGTAATAACAAAAAATATGGCGGGTCCCACGCACAGGTTGGAATCGACGTAACGCGAAGCTTTACGTCCATGAACTGATTGATTTGATTGATTGATTGTAGGGTTTAACGCGCCGACGCAACGCAGGCGATGAGGCACGCCGTAGTGGAGGGCTCCGGATTAATTTGGACCACCCGGGGATCTTTAACGTGCGCCGAAATCTCGTACCCACGCGCGTTTTTGCTTTTCGCCTCCATCGGAAAAGCGACGTCCATGAACTGGCGTGTGGCATTTTTGTTAGCGTTATTACGCTTGGCGTAGTTGCTGATTGTTCAGAACGTTGAGCAGTGGCGAGTGCGTCGAGAAAAACTGAAACGTAACGAGGAACTTAACGTCTCAATCTTCCTGGCAAAGACGCTGCCAGCTCCAAACGCAAAGGGCGTGACACCCGCAAGAACTGGGCTTCCCCAGCAATCTCCCCCCCCCCCCTCCTCTCTCTCTCTCTCTCGATTCGCTAAAAGTATGTGCAATTCGAGAGACTACCTCATCTTTAGAAGCACGGAGTGTGTATAGGGTCCTATATAACTGCCGTGCTAAGCGATTTATTTTTGTCATATTGGGACAGAAGCCTCTCAGCAAGATTAGAAGGAAGCAATGCCGTGCTGGTGTTTTGATTTGTAGATGACATTCTAATTGTCTTTAAATGTGAACCTGGTTCCCTCGAGCCCGAGTGTGTGGATATGCAAACCTTGTTTCGAGAATGTCTGCATCCCCTGGACCTAACGTACGAAATTGGGATGACGGGGCAATTAAAGGTTCTGAAAATTCGGTTTAAGTTACATTCTGACGGTGTCTGCTGGTGCTATAAACGGCGCGCCGAAAAAAAAAATTCCGGGAATTCAAAAATTCTTAAAAGCACTATTATAAAACTGTGCTTCCAAAACGCGGTCGAAAAATCCTATCCGCACATTACTGCCGCTGGTTTCTGCGGCCAGGTGGAACGCCTGCAGAGCGCTGGGTATACCGTACATCTGTACTGGCGTCCATAGCAGAGGGGGGGCTCTTGGAAAACTGCGTGCGAAGGCCCAGTCATGCGCAGAGCCTGTGAAGAGCAAGCAGAAGTTTGCGGTTATCCTCTATATGCATCAATTGTCACACAACCTGAAAAAGTGACTCACTGCTCAGACGGGAGAGTCGTTTTTTCTGCTCCGAGCAGGCTTTTGAAGCTCTGCAGATTGCGCGACCCAGAGGTCGTTGGGGGAAAGAACTTTCAATGAAAGAACTTTCACTGAAATTTCAATTTCAATTTCAATTCAGTTCAATCCATTTGATTCACCAGATAGGACTGGTTGGTTGCCTGGGCTATAAGCTGTGGGGACAGCTTGCGGGGGCCCACACAATCAGTGCGAGGCAGCAAAGAACGATACATCAATTAATACTGCATGTGAAATTGACAATTGGCATTTATTTTATACATAGGAGAAATGTACAAACGCTACAAGCATGTAAGCCATTGTAATAGAAAAAAGCGACACCCGAGGAGAAAAGAATAGTCAATTTAAATGCATAAGCAAAATACATAAGCCATGCACAATTGTGAAAGAAAAGTGCAAATAACAATAAAACTATGCAAGCACTGAAACTACATACTTACAAATATTCCCCGTGGTTTCTTTAACGAAGAATTGCATAGTGTTCCAAATTCATCCATAATATAAGGCAGGTTATGTTGCAGCATTTGATTTTTGTACTCGGTGCGAAAACAAGGAATTTGCCAAATATCACTGTTTCGCGTGTTAACAGGATGGTTTCAGCGTTGTAATAAGGAAGAAGCTGTCAAGAACTGTGTGAACGCTGGTGAAGACCTGTAAAATGAAGAGACTTGTAAAATGGTGAAGACCTGTAAGATGTAAAGACCTGTATGATACGAAAATTGTACATATTCGCAGCCGTGACTATCTTATACGTGCGAAAGTGTTGTAGTGTAGAATGCCTAGAAGGGGTTGTTTATAAAATTCCACTTCGCTGCAATGTTCCGTTGGGCAGACCAGAAGATGTTTAAATGATGGGTTAGGCCGGGTTCAGACTGTTGCCGCAACTGTAGTAATAACTTTAAAGAATGACGTCATTTAACGTCTCAGCCAATCGAACTGCGTGACGCGCCGTTTTTTTTTTTTGTTTTTTTTGCGTCCATAGATCGCGATATGGCTTTTGCGTCGGTAGCCTGAACATAGCCTTAAGGGAGCATGCAAACAAAGTTAATAACACACTCGAAAGGAACGTGCGCGATGTGTTCCTAGCACAGCACTGCTCCACGTGCGGGAAGTGTGTCGTTCTTCGATAAAACAGTTGTAGCTGAAGGATGCTCTGACCGTATCGCACGGGAGATTATTGAGACAGAACTGATTAACAGGTTGGGAAAGGCATGTGTCAGCTCAACGTCTATAGCACTGACTAAGAAGGAGTTAAACTTCCTACGCATGTGCCGCTGATGAACAAGCAGTATACTGCTCATACGTATGTGTGTGTACCTCTTTTCAGTAAACTGTTGGTACCAGCGCTCGTGCGTGTCATGCAGTTCTCTTCCTTTTTGCGCGTGTGCCAGGTGCTGCGATGTCGTCCCGTGGTCGCTTTCCGGGCACCATGGCCGCGATTAGCGTAGCCGAGGTAAAGCTGTCGGGTGTGAGATAAAACCCTGCGGCGCATGAGGCCAGAACGTAGCAGCTGCCGGGGCAACCCTTTCAAAACCTGTCAGAATAGCCAAAGCAAGCTTCGCTTTAAAATTCTGCGGACACAAAAGCATTTGTTATCAGTTGTGAACGCCGCTGAGGGCTCTTCCTGGATTGCGCGGGGAGTAAGGCTTTCAAAGGGTGGTGCGGGCTATGTTTTCGGGGATTTGAGATTAACTTGGTGTGGGTTTCGTTTTACTGTTCCTACGTTAGTTGGTTGCAAAGCGTAATCGTTTGGACTATATTTCTTAGAATTCTAGCGCATCGGAGGGTGGTCTGGCTCACTTGTGAGTGTTGCGCCGCTAGGTGAGGCCAGAGGGTATGTGCCCAGGCGTTGCTTAGCAACGCGCTCCTTTTATTGTGTTTTATTTATGCGAATCACGCGCAATGGGACCCTTCGCGGTCACGTGGGTTTGGGAGCCGTTCCGCTCCTACAGATGCCGTCGACGCCGGGTTGTTTGCTCAATGGGCCGTTACAAGCTAACGTGCATTCATGTAACCGTTGAGCGGAAGCAACTTACCTGGCGTGAAAAATCTACGGGGACCATTTCCTTTCCCCTGGCACAGTTTATGACGGTGCATCCCCGTGGCACGATGAAACCGCAAGGCGCATGCGCAGTTTTGTTGCCTGGACGGGAACACATCGCTTTTATCGTGCCTCGTGGGAACCACCGAGTTCCACACATACGCAGGTGGTGCACGGTTGGATGCGGAATTTTTTATAGCCTCGCATTCCCGCCACAAACACGCGAATGCAAGGCGAGCACGGGGATAAGCGCGGGCAGTCTTTGGGCAGGAGTGCCGAAGAAGCCCGTACACTGCAGGCACGTGGGCTTTTGTTGCTGTCTCTTACAGCTGAGTGCATCCTTCCCTCCGAGTGGCAAACAACACGCTACGGGGAAGATTGCGTGCTTACCGATGGTCGTGGTCTCTGATATTCGCCATTAGCTTACACAGTGCTGAGGAGAAGCGTGTAATCTGGCAATCTGCGAAATGTCTGCCGACACTGAGCCTACTTAAGGTGCTATTGCCCGAGTGATGTCCAAGACATTAAGGCTTGGGATGAGTGAGGCATTACAAGCCGGCGCGTTTTATTATGGTGTTCCTCTGGAGATGAGTACCGACAGGCGAGAATTCTTAGAGTAGCCGTTAGCATGCTTCGAGAATATACTCTGTTGGCGGAACCTTTGTGTGAAGGTTGGGGTGTGAAGCATGCCACGGGAAGTTTTTGAGTCTGTAAGCCTACCCGAATACTTGAATAGGAGACCTGCTGTTTTACCTTGTAGTAAACGAAGCTCGCGGATGAGTGTTTGTAAGTCCAGCTTGTCAGGCAGGGGAGCCCCGGCTTCAACCTGGCGACTTTCGAACTACCACCTTCCGAACTGAAAACTTCCGAAGTGGCAATAGCTGTTAATTGTTTTTTCGACGGCGCATACTCTGTTACAACGGCTACGCCCCCCACGGCTATGAGCAGACGCCGAGAAGAACATGTATTAGGAAGCAGACTGAGTGTTAATTGAACAAATGAAGTTAGGAGGCAAATTGAATGTAATTGTTGCAAGCTGTCGTTGCAAAACAAAAAAACAACAACAACAGGAAAGCAAGTACATTGCTCTCGTTAAGTAACGCTCACCGCCGTCGCGCTGTATACACATCCCCACTAAGGCGCAGAAAGCACGCAAGGAACGCGGGCGAATGAGCAGCAGCGAATAACGTTCGACTCCGAGCTCGAAGAGCCGCGCCCACCACCATCAGCGGTAGCGCAGCAGCCGACGGCGGCTGCCGTGCCGGCGTGCGCGTTTTTAGGGCCCGCATTCACCGACCATCGGCCGCCGCCGCGGCCTCTTTTCCTTTTCCGCTCCGCGTTGCGTCCTTTGGGGGCCTTCCCCGCGTAAACAACGGTTCCGGCGGCGGGGAAACCTCTTCGAACCGGAAAATGCGGCCCGCGTGGGTCTCTGCCGTGACGTGCTGCCGCGCAGGAAGGCGTCGGCGAGTGTGTATATGGAGACGGAGAAACGGAGACGTTGCGGCACTTCTCCCGGCCCTTCGGGGACCAGTAAAAGTGGGCCGTTTGCCCGGCTGCGCGCCATCTTTATGGAGCTGTGGTCGTGACTGTTCCCCCGAACTCGGCCGCCACGCCGTCTTGTGCGCGCGCAGTTCTCGCGCACCGCCTCGTGTGTGCGCGCTGCTTTTGTACGACGTGCTCGCGTACGTCATTGCTGACGTTATCCTTATTGGTTTTTTTATGGGCCTACTGCCTCCGTTGTTGTGAAGGATGCTTCTCGCGTCTAGTTTCCTCCTCAAAGGTAGGCGCACGCCAAACTTGAGTTCAAGTTCTGTAACTACACTTCTTCGTTGGTGTAGCTCTGGGAATCGGCGTCGTGGTATAGGCTCTCAGAAACATCTGATTCTCCACTGACTTAACTCACAGCCCACAGCGCCTGAAAATGTTTTGAAAAGAGGAAGGAAAAGGAAAGAAGGAAGGAAGGAAGGATGTAGAAAGAAGGCACGAAAGTTAACCTGTGTAGAGCCTAGTTTGCTATCCTGCACGTGGGAATGGGAAAATAGGCAAAAAAGAGAAAGGAAAGATTGAAGAAAAGTCGCAGCAGACAGGTGTGTGCAACGCTAAATCACTAGGGTAAAAGAAAGGCAGGGATGTTAGGCGTGATATGTACAAAGCGTTGAAAGGTATGCCCAGCGTTGGGACCCAAAAAGTTAGAGTTCAGCTAGTGTCCTAAGAACCTCTATGCAACAGTCAAATGTCCAAGAGCGTCGTTTCTAGGAAGCGCGCGAACGTTTTTTGTGGCTTCGTACGCTTGTTACGGAGAAGCCCAATGAGGCATGCTTTTCTACCCAGAGAATGGATGCCGAGAGCCTAGCTTCCACCGAGTTGAGGAAAGCTGCCGTCTTTCCGGAGGAAAACGTGGACGCTCGCATAAAACATGCCGTATGGCCTCCGGCGTGTCACAGACTTCAAGCGCTTTACTGGCTTCCATTCCTCTGAAATAGCAGGAAGCACCTGTGAATTCCACTTCCAGCCGGAGATGACAGACAAGGGCTGCGTAATAACGGACCAATTCAAGTAGTTTGTAACAAATACATGTAAACACAGTCTTCCTAATAATAAGCATACCAATAGAAGCTTCTAATTAACAAATCCACTGCCGCTGATTTCTCATATATGCCGCGGTTTCCAAAAAGTATTTTCCAACTACCTGTGCCCTTCACGCGATAATGACGTCATGCGAACTTTTCGTATCACTTGTTGTGGTTGCTGAAGCGTTAAACACGCCAAATTGTCTTAGCACAGAGAGTGAAAGAGGGGGGGGGAGGGGGGAGATGCGACTTGACTCACCGATCGACTGTGGACGATGCTACGAGACTGCGGTAATGATACGATGGTACGACGTTGCGGTAAATATGCTACGCCTAGCCGACCGGCCAGCGGGCCGACCGTACGGCCAGGGGAAATCCATATTTCTCTTCCATTCAAAGCACGTAAGCAGACCTAAGCGCCTCGATGATTTTTCTTTTTCTTCTGAGCAAGCAAACATTAACATTGCTGTGGCAACGGCCTGAATATTTGACGCTTAAGGTTCGATTCGAGACAAAGTACGCTAACATCGGTGTATTCATTCCCATCCGTAATGACATAAGCGCATGTATCGAACCCCGAAAAGCAATTCGTGTCACTGAGGAACCTGTCGTCGGCGGGTTATGGTACCCCTCTATGGTCGGCCCGGTTTCATAAACCGTACTGACAAGTAACCCACGCACCGGCACACACGGACTAGGTATTGCTTTAGGTATTCCGTGTCTGAAGGCGCGCAGCGAACACGTCGTTCTGCTCTCCACTACGGCTCACCACCTCCTCAGTTCAACGCGAAAAACATCACCTCCTGCGTGTGCGCGTGTGTGTTTCCGTATATATACATGTTTTGAGTATGTGAAATTTTTGTCCTGCGAGGAACTATTAAGCGCCGAAATGTATATAAGGTAATGTCAGCGTCTGCCGTGGCTGCGGGGCAGCTACTCTGCCGTGGCTGTGGGGCAGCTACTCTGCCGTTATTGTTCGCATTCGGCCGGGTTCACACTGTTGTCGCAACTGTCGTAATATCTTTAAATAGTGACGTCATTTCAGGTTCAGCCAACGGAACTGCGTGAAACGCCGTTTTTTTACGTCCATAGCGCACGATGTGGCTGTTACGTCGGTAGTCTGAACATAGCATTCGGCGTATCACTAACGTACAGCAACACAAGAGTGGTTTTTTTCTTCTTTTTTCTAAAGCGAAGCCTTTTTTGGCTCACCAATGGCGACCGTACGCGAAAATGCGCTCAGGTAAGCCAAATTTACACAATGGGAGGGTACATGATGATGATGGGTTTTCACAACGGCACATCAAGCGTCTCAAAAGAGGAAAAAAAATTACACCATCTTCCCGTAGGGGAACCCTGAGTAGTATGCGAAGCAGCCATGGGGTCGACTGAAGTTCCCGTTAGTTTTCAGTTCTTCTTTTCCGTTGGTGTTCAGCTTCGCGTGCCTTCGTTGTATCAGTAGCCTCTTGACGTAGTTTGAATGAGTGAAGGACATAAGGCGCGTTCGTAGCACATGCTCCCGTCTCGGTGTGTACCGCAGTGGGAAGAGCGCCACGTACCTCCTGTTGCGGCCAGAGAGTCGTGGGATCGAAACCGGGCGCCGCCTAACTGTTTCTTTTATTTATAGTGGACTGCGCTGACGTCAGGCCGAACGCTGACGGGGCTGAAGAGACGCGCATGCGCAGTAGAGTGCGGACGGCGGACAACAACGACCACTAGGGAGGGAGGGACACAGCCCCGAGCATGAGATGCTTCGCATCTAATAACTCTTCCCGGGGTCGGAATTGAACCTGGGTTCCGCGCATTATGGAGCCGGCGTATATAACACTGCGCCATTCTGACGCGGTCGAAGCAGTCTGGGTTCTGGACTTTGATTCTCGTTGCATACAACTATAAATGAATAAATTAGAAATAAATAAACTTGAACTTTTAAACAAATCGAATTCAAACATCAATCGCAGACGGCCCATATTTAATTACCCGCCGCTGTGGCTCACTGCCTAAGGCGTTGCGCTGCTGAGCACGAGGTCGCGGGTTCGATTCCCGGCCGCGGTGGCCGCCTTTCTGATGGAGGCGAAAAGCAAAAACGCCCGTGCGTACGAGATTTCGGCGCACGTTAAAGATCCCCAGGTGGTCAAAATTAATCCGGAGCCCTCCACTACGGTGTGCCTCATCGCCTGCGTTGCGTTGCTGCGTTAAACCCTGCAATCAATCAATCAATCAATCAATCAATCAATCAATCAATCAATCAATCAATCAATCAATCAATCAATCAATCAATCAATATTTAATTTCGCGCAGAGAAAACTTCGCGTTTTCACCATGTTTCCCGTTAGATGAAACAGGGCAAGGTGTTCAGAAAATCGTAATGTTTTGTGTCCGCAGTTAAAAATACCAAGAAATTGCTGAGCTCGCGCACGTGAGCGTGGGCCTCGCGGTGACCGCCCCGCAGTTAACAAAACCAAGAAAATGCCTAGCGTTCATGTGTCCTTGCCTCGCGACGACCGCCAAGCGTCCCCAGCGCACGTTTGTCAGGCCAAGCATATCGCCTTACGGAGATTGGCCCAAGATTGGCCAAAAAAAGTCAAAAGAACTCCAGCGTTCGCCGTAATCGTGGCAACATTTGCTCGGAATGAGAAAAACACGTCATAGCCTACGCCCCTCCAATGTGATGTCCAATGATTATCACTTAAAAAAATGAAAGAAGCTCACACTTATAGCAACAGTAACGGAGTAAAGGTCGTTGCGGCAGCGAAAAAGAAGCAAATCGGCTGCAATTGTGGACTTAAACCGTCGTGATGGCCGTTAAGATTCCGTACAGCTTCGCGACCTTCAAGTCTTACGCGTTAGATTGAGCTTCCTTCATTTTTCCTTTTTTATGATGTGGTCTACACTTCCACGAGACAAAGCGGAACCAAGTCTTCTGCTCGGCGTTAGCCGGCGAGATGCTTTAAACCCTCTATCACCACAGAGGGCGCTGCGCTTTCTAGCGTATCGCGTCGTTTACAAAGTTCGGAGCGGACAAAAAAAGAAAGCTATGCCAAGGCAGCGGCGCGCACCGTTCTTCACGGACATGTCTAATGAAAGTCCTGAAACTAATCTGGAACCTGCTTTTCCGTATACTTCTGGTCATCGATCAAAGCTCTGCCAGTTGGGAGAGCGGGGGAAAAGATAACAAAAAAAAATCTTTATCGACCCTGTTTTCGAACCGCCCTCACAATTTGGGGGCTTCGTTGAAGTTTTTCGCAGAAGGCCACCGCCGTTTTGCCCGCCGAGATGCGTATAAAAGGTCATTTGCGTGTCATTAACGCCGATGTGGCTTCTATGTGGGCGAGCGCGGTGCGTATAAAATTTCGTCTGTTTTTTCTCGGCGTGCTTGGCCAGGAGTTCCTCAGGTACGAAGCGCGCAGCACGACAGCCTTCAATTAGGGGCACCCAAAATCAATATAGGGCAGCGCCAAGCGAGCGCTGTTATGAGAATTACTGATGCCCGTTCTCCGCATTGACTGTTGGTTTATCCGCTGGAAAACAAAACGCCCGCGAGAAAAGCGCGGTGCTGGTGGCGGGATGTTTGAAAATGAATAAGGGAGGCTGGAAATATCGGCACCAAATGAAAGCGTAGCGTTTGACCTTTCGCAAATTAAGTACGACAGCCTGAAGAAGCGAGATGAGCAGACTATTTGGTTGCCTTGTTCTGTTTGCTTTGCCCGGCTCTTGTGGTTCTCAGTAATAAAAACATGCTCGGATCCCCCTCAGTTATTACCAAAATCTGAGGCCGTTGATATCGAGTTCAAACAAAAATAGTAAAAAGGACGATTTTTAAGAAAAAAAAATGAAGGAAGCTCATACTAACGCGTAATTCTTGAGGTAGCAAATCTCCAACCTTCACAACCGTCACGCAGGCTTAAGTCCACGATTGCAGCCGATTTGCTTGTTCTTCGCTGCCGCAACGACCTTTACTCCATCATTGCTGCTATAAGTATAAGCTCCCTTCATTTTTTTTTTTTTTTGAAGTGATAATCACTGGACATCACTTTGGAGGGGGCGTACGCTATGACGTGTCTTTCTCGTTCTGAGCAAGTGTTGCCACGATTACGTAGAACGCTGCAGCCTCTCTCGTTCCGATTGATTGATTGATTGATTGATTGATTGATTGATTGATTGATTGATTGATTGATTGATTGATTGATTGATTGATTGATTGATTGATTGATCGCAGGCGATGAGGCGCGCCGTAGTGGAGGGCTCCGGATTAATTTAGACCACCTGGGGATCTTTAACGTGCGCCGAAATCTCGTACACACGAGCGGTTTTGCTTTTCGCCGCCATCAGAAAAGCGACCGCCGCGGCCGGGAATCTAACCCGCGTCCTCGTGCTCAGCAGCGCAACGCTTTAGCCACTGAGCCACCGCTGCGGGTCTCTCGTTCCGAGCAAGAGTCGCCGCGACGACGGTAAACGCTGGATTTTTTTTTTTAATTTCAGCCAAGCATATCCACTTAGGAGATTGGCCAAAATTGGCCAAAGTCAGGCACGCGCACACCAGCGCTCGGCATTTTCTTGGCTTTTGTAAACTGCCGGGCGGTTGCCGCGAGGCCTGCGCTCACGTGCGCGCGCTCGTCATTTTCTCGGTATTTTTAACTGCGGACAGGAAAAAATTACGATTTGCTAAAAAACTTCACTATTAACAGATGTTTAAAGCGCGGAGCTTCTGCTGTGCAACCTGAGTCAAAGCCAAAGTCCAAAATCTACACTCCCAAAGTCCAAAACTCCAGTTACCAAAGTCCAAATCCAGTCCAACCAAAGAAAACAGATAGAGGTAGGAGAGAGACAGGGAGAAAAAAGATAGGGGAGGGTAATAAATAAAAAGGGAGAGAGGGAGGAGAGAGAGAAGGGAATGATAGAAATACAATAATGATAAAGGCAGTTACACTGAGAGAGATGAGAGAAAGAAGCAGAAAAGGAGAAAAGGGATGTTAGAAGAGGGAACATAGGGATGGAGTCAGAGATAGGAGATAGAGAGAAGAGAAAAAGAAATCGAGAAGGGAGAAAGCAGAGAAGCGAGAAGGAAGAGAGGTAGAGTGAGAGAGGAAAGAGGAAGAGATATTGTTAAGAGAGAGATAGAGAGAGAGAGGATAGAGAGAGAGAGAGAGAGAGAGAGAGAGAGAGAGAGAAAAGACACAGATGAACTGGGATAGAATGAGATAGCGAGAAAATTGAAGAGAAGATAGAGTGTCGGAATAGAGCGAGAGATAGATGATGGGGACCGATGGTGTTTAGTGGCGGAAGGCCCACTGGGGCAAAGAACGCCAAAGACGAAGTTATTTAATGACAGTGATGGAGTGAGAGATAGAAAGGCGAGTGACAGCGATAGTGAAAAAGAGAGAGACGGATAGAGGTAGACATACAGAGAGAGTGATAGAGAGAACGAGCGAGAGAGAGAACTTTTGTTGATATGAAGACCATGTTTATGTCAGTTCTGTGTGGGCGAACGGAAGGGGCAAATTTGCGTTAAACAGCCCACCAGCACGTTATCGTCAAGCTGGGCGTACACTAATCAATGCTGGAGAGTAATTACTCATCTCATTGCTTCTCTTTGTTTCCCTTGTTTTCTTTCGTCGCAAATGAACCGCGCAGTGCCAGAATGAACGAATTAAGCATAACCACACCCTCTGTCCGCACTGCTTCTCGCCGCGCCAGCGAACGAGATCAGAATGTAGTGCCCGTCCGCGAAGAGAAGACACCCGGTTTGCTTCGCACCCACCAACATGGCGACTTCCAAGTAAACCTCCAGAAGAAGCCCGGAAAGGCCCAAATCGCGGGGTGCGAAAGCCTCCCTCATCGCCGCGCTCAGGAGGCAGTGTTCTTTGGGCGGACCGGCAGCCGTTATTAACGTTTATGGAAGCACCGTCCCCCCGCGTAATCAAGTCATTACGACTCCGCGGACGCTGCGCGGCAGCTCTTTCTTCTCCCAGCATCCTCCCCGTGCTCCTCGTGCTCCGCGCCAGATTCCGCCCATTCTCCACCTTTGTTTCCCTCTTTTTTCCTTTCGCGGCGCCCTTTGTTCCCGGCCTTGTTTAAGCGCTGTCCCCACTTCCTCCGCCATCGCTCATCATCAGCCGGCCCTGCTGCTTCCACGGCGGGCCTCGCATGGGACACTCCCGAGATTGATCTCTGCCGCATATGAGCTGTGCGCGACACGAGGGGTGACTCGAAATGGCAGCCCCGAGGGAGGAAAGCTGTGCTCGCTAAGAGTAGGCCGACTTTTAGGTAGATTAAAGAACCGGAAAACAGGAAGGAGGAGGGGGGGCGTAGATGGTATGCCTAGGGTATGAACGAGTAAAAAGGGCGCTGCTTTGGCCATTCTGTGTACGCGTGCAACGGGCTTTACCCTTTCTCCTGCTCCTTGCTGAAACATGGGGTTGTAGCCTTTACATCCGTTGGTACTGAGCTTTACCGGAGGTACGCTTAGGTGCTGTATCAAGGCATGTGTGTCGATGTGTCCAGAATGTGCCTGTTTATTTCACAAACACTAGTAAACGGAAAACCTGTCTTCCTCGTTCCTAATAATGTGGACTGTACTCCGTGAACCACGTACACACACACACACACACACACACCACAACACACATATATATATATATATATATATATATATATATATTAGATATATATATAATATATATATATATAGATATATATATCTATATATATATATATATATATATATATATATAATATATATATTATATATATATATATATATGTATATTGGTAGGTTAGTCAGAGGCCTGTAAACTATGCGGCTAAACTATTTGTAACCACAACTATGGAAGGCTTTCCGAGACAAAAACAGCACACTTGGAGCAAACACTGAGCAGCGCGAGAATTTTTTTTATGCGTTCACAAAGCATTTCCATGAATCGATGCGTACACAGAGTTAAGGGGACGCAAATAGCGTGACGTAGCGTCCTTTAACATTTCGAAATGGTTTCTTGTTGCCGGAAGGAACGCGTCGTCTTTAGCTTGCGCTTTAATGACGGAGCAACGTCCGCCACCCCTCTGAGCCTGTGTGGAATTGCCTGGTAGAAAACGAAAGGAAGCGACAGAATGGTAACAAAAACGCAATATGTGTTGAGGCAGAGCTCTTTGGTGAAACGTACGGTGAAATCTGTGCCCCATAAAGCCGTCTTTTAGTGCCAGTGAACTCATTGTTCCTTGCGAAAATCGGCGCAACTTTACGAGCTCCTCTCGTGAGCGAAGTACGTGCCCTTCTCACGGGTACAAAAGAGCTTCTGTTCAATGGCGCGGAATCAAATCACTGGGCCAAGTACGATCAAATGAAGTTAGTGGCGAAGACACAGGAAAATAAATGCTCGGCCGCTATATAAAACTGCTAAAGGTCTTATTTTTCTAAGTAAAGAAGTCTCTCGAAGTGTATCGCGCTGGCAGTGCAGCCGGAAATTTTTAAAAAGGCTAATTTTATGAACAAATTGCTAGCAATACCGCACAGAAAATAGATTAATATGGATCGAAACCTGCTGCTGGAGCGTACAGCCATCAAGGCGGCCAGAGTTGACTGCGTTAGTTTAACTTGCTGCGATGGTAGTGGCAGTCATACCATTGTATTCAGTTTACGAGGAGGTTTCTGCGCTTTTAAAAAAATTCAATGATACGGCAAACGGAATTAATTAATACCTGTCAGTGCATGCGCAACGATAGTTTACAGGCGTGAAAAGGTTTCTTTATCTCCCTTCCCTCCCTTCACTCTTATATTTCTCCCCTCCGAGCGAACAGCAAAAATGAAGACAATTTCTGCGCAAATTTCTGCCCGCTGCGTAAGTTAGGGATGATTAAGTCACTTCTTATGCTCTAGTGTGATACGCTGAAGGTGCGGACTCGTAAAATCTGTCTCGTAATTATTACGATGCGCAAAGGTAGCCGGCCCGGAATTCATTGTACAGAATCGGCTTTAATTTTCCGGTGGCTAACTAACGTGCTGCGGCTGCTGGACGCGAGTACGTCGGTTCGATCCAGGCCACGGCGACTGTTTTTTCTGATGGCGGCGAAAAACCAGAGCGCCTGCCTGTTGAGGTTTAGATGCCCGTCAACGATCCCGGCGTCATTTTAATTAATCTGTAGCTCTCCGCTATGACAGCTCTCATAGGTCAAGTGCAGCTTCAACGAGTAAAGGTCTCCTTTTTATTTGATTGTTAGCTTCTTCCGCAGTATTGAACAACCAGGTCAACTTTTAGAGCGTTTTACTTTTATTTAAGAAATAGTTGCCCACAAAGCAATAAGGGCGTGCTGTATTTTTCGGTCTTATTGTTACATGTGATGGCGCATCGTCAAACTGATTTAAATATCCACCTGGAACGCCCTTTTTGTGTCACCGATATGACGCTTCATCATCACTAAACTGTGTTTTATTAACTTTACGAAATATAACCGTGTGTATTAGTCGTATGGAGCAACCCGCCGTCATGTTAATTAACTAGCGAACGCTTTAAAGGTCACGAGCAAGCCTCTCTCGAACCATCTTTTCTTATCATATCGCCTCTCGCCCACAGCCGGACCTTTTGGCCTCCTGTTTAGAATAAGATCGCCCATTTCAATGTATTATCGCTTGAGCTATTGTTTGCATTGCACGGAAAAAAAGGACATAGTCTTTCTCCCGGAGAAATGTTTGTACTGATGACGCATTCCTCTTCTTAAGGTCGTTTCTCGCTGCGTGTACCGCCTCGGCGGGGAGGTAAAGTGCGCCGAAGTGAATAGCCTTTCAAGTGTTCCTCACCCAAGTGGACCCACTGTTTTTAAACAGAGACTTAAGAGCAAGTGTGACTGCTGCAGTGTCCTCCACATGGTGGTTCCACTTACTGTGCACCGAGAAAATGATTAAGGTTGAAATCGCGAATGTTCACTACTTCGCCCACACCCCGGCGAAACGTGGGTGGTATTACACAGCCCTCCACTTCATCTGTCACTCGTCTAAGCGGTGCAGAAGGTCGTAAAATACCACCGCCGTCGCTTCTGCTACCGAAAAGCCACATTAAAGTGCACTCAGCGTTCCGTAATAAGCCCGCCCTAAAGCACTTTTTTAAAATATTCGTTCATTAAAGTGTTGACAGAGGCTCTTACGATTTCGTTGTATAATAAGTTTTGGTCACTTGATAAACTTCATAACTTCGTACCACTCAAAAAGCTGCGCAATCCGTCGAAGTACTTTGTCTGCACTTAACGTTAACAAGCTTAATCTCCCTGGAAAGCCGTGCCCGGACGCTGAAAATTGCGGGGTTTCGATTAGTACCCGCTACGAGACAACGAATTTTCGCAAAAAGGTTTGTGCTTTAAATCTGGGAACATCGCTCACCCATTACTTAATTCAACTGGCCAAAAAGTGCCGTCATTTACAGATTACCTTGGCTGTATATCCTGACATAAAAATTCCCACTGGCTGCAAAAGTGTTGCAAGGTGGTCGAGTTGGGACGACATCCTTGAATGGAATCAGCGCGAAGGAACTTGGAAGGAGCCGAGAAGCACACGCTGCCTGACACTCGATACCTTTCTACAAGTTCCATCAGCATTTGCTTAGCGCTTGTCCAATGTACTCCAGTTTGCGAAAGAACCTTCAGGCAGCATTACTACGCTTGGACACTCGCCCCCTGTTCGAACAAAAGATTTTGGGCACGTGGGCTGACAACAAGAAACAAAGCCTAGTCGTTAAAGCCCTGCTTATATTTCTCAGTGACTCCTCTCTGGATTCTAGGCTCTAGGTTGCGAAACATTTAACAGACTGCAAAATAACTGTACTTTTGTATGGACGATAATAATGTGCTAAAAAATTGACTGTAATCATCTGATTCAGCGACCCGTTGTATGGGAGACGTTTATTGGTTTTACTGTTTGTACATAGTTCATTTTGCAATTTCGTTGTCATTTATCGTACTCTCTCTCTCTCTCTCTCCTCTCTCTCTCTCTCTCTCTCTCTCTCTCTCTCTCTCTCTCTCTCTCTCTCTCTTCTCTCTCTCTCTCTCTCTCTCTCTCTCTCTCTCTCTCTCTCCATCAGCAGCGAACGCGGGTATGGTGTGGGCAGGCGTAACGTCCTCCTTGTTGGTGAATGGGGGCATACGATGGCCTGGCTTTAGCCCTAATGTCATGTTTTGAAGTATTACGCCGTCGATCGGGGTCCGAAGGCTCAAAGTTAAGCTCATTTTACCTTGTGGCTGAATATAGGCCCAACAACGTGCCTACTCGGGCGCACCGCCAGTGACGATGACAGCAGAGTATCATGAACAATGCACCACTTCCCAAATTGGAAACGACGTCAGCATACCCGCCCACATACTTGTGTTTTCACGACTCAACGACAAGTGCTGCCTCACGCATTTTGTATCACAAGAGGGAGCTTAGGTGCCCCTCTTACCTTTGGTCACTCGTCCAGTCTGACTGAGTTTCTTCAGTTTGGTTAGTCTCTTGTTTAGCGCCTGAATTGTTGCGTCTACCTCCTCCACTGCCCCTAACCTCTATTGTGCATGGGAATTCTCCCGTTTCGTGCCCTTTGCAGAGCCTTTGTGTGGGAACCGCACACTCGGATCGCAGCCGCGCAAATAACAAAGTTCCGAGTATTTCCTCTTTTCTCGCTAGACTCATCGAAACAAACGAACTGAGCCAACTGGTCTCGTTGAGCTTGGCAAACGAACTCCGGGCTCGAAGCGGATTTGTCCAGGACTCAAAGCACCGTCCGAATCGAAAAGGGCAGAGGGAGTCCGAAATCGCTGCGTTGTTCGGTCGGGGCTGGGAAAGGAATTTGTCGAATTGCGGTCATTACATTCACCCGCAGTTTAAAGCATTCAGAGCGCGCTCACGTAAAGCGGTTGAGTCGAGTGGTCGTTAGAGGACAGCGGCAGATTATTCGACCGGTGCACAGTTGGGGAAAATGGGGTAGATAAAAATGACACTTAAAGCTTTCCGCTATTTTCCCTATATAGTGCTACTGTCTGGCCCGCATCCCACGACACCTTTCCTCTCGATATGAGCAATGGCTAATTGGGTAGTAATTGCAATTTTCATCACTTGTCCGGCGTGACTTGTTGTTACTGTTGATACAACACTACCAAAACTTGAAGAGCTTGCCACAAACTTACATTGTCTCGCACTTACGCTGATTGCTGCTGGCGCCCGTGAATATGCACAATGCACAATTCTCAGTACCGCAGAGATCTTCGGGGCTCTGAATCTGCTTACGTACATTGAAGGCGAAAGCCTGGTGATAGTTGTCAAAGTCGTCTTTCACTGCTCCCTTGTATTTGCGCCTGTCTCTCTCGCTTTCGTTCCTGCGCAATTTGGCGCGAATCACTTGAACTGATACATCGTGATAGCGTTTCTTCATTTTTGTTTTTTGTTCTAATGAAAATCAATTCTACACGCAGACTGACAACACACGCCACAGCTTCACCTGAATCGGAGGTGTGTTCAGCATCGGTGCACCCGTTCTACTCATGCGCCGTCAAGTTCGCCTGCCCCGCGACATGCACTATAACTACAGTTCAACCGCGCTCTTATGTTCCTCAGCTCTGCGTTTTCCCGGCTGCTACGTTGTTGTTGTTTTTTCTAGTCCCGGCGCAGCTCACATAGAGTCCCATGTATTAAAAGCATCACTGTTACGTCGTAGCCAGAGTACGTTCCCGGATCATTCGTCGCAATCTGACACTCCGAACACGGCCGAGCAACATGTGCGGACTACCATTTTGACGTTTGACGAGCCTTGGCGACGCTTGGATACGGAACTGACTGCATGAAGCCGCATGCGGGTGCGATTCGTCACCACTAGATGGCCCTATGTTACTCTATGCTATCACCATCATCACTGCGCTTACAATAGAAGTTTCACTTCAGGAATGCCGCAAGTGCGTGTTTGCCATAAAAGGCATCATCGCAGGAATAGCACGCGCTCTCGTCGTCATCGTGCGCTTCAAGCTTTGAGAACACCGTTGAACTTTGCTAACCGCGAACTTTGTCGTGCCTTGATGGCGTCGCGAAAACGGGAGGGCGCTTTCCAACCTTCAGAAAAGCTTGAACGTACTAACTCAGTCGGCACGATGAACAAGCAGCCATGCGGCAAGAGAGTCTACAATCGCTAGTGGGACTTGGCAGTGCGGCGCGTGGTGTTTTCTAGTGATCGCAAAAAGCGGCAATCATACATTCTCGAGTGTTTTAAGGTTTCAAGTAAAAGCTACAACCACAAACGTTTTGTTCATTTTGCGAAGGGCTTCTTCCTCACTGCCTGCGTTTGCCTGGTTGTTGACGTTTTGTTTTCCCCGGTCCGGGGAAAACGTATGAACCGGGTTCCGCTGTATAACGCGGGTTGAAATCCCGCACGAACTAAACTGTGTTTCTATGTACTCTTTACAACGGCTGCCATATTCTGTACCGAACAACTGCAACAACTGCTATCAAGAACAACATCGGTTTATCGCAGAATGGGGCACTTGGGGCTTTCGCCTGAAAATGTGGCATGGGGCCCACGCACAATCCACGTTATTATCAGTGACAGCAAAGAATCACGTTGTTCCGAACGTCCAAACCTTCGCTGAACATTATGTTGATCAGTTATTGATGTGCCCCATTCGCTGTTCTTGTTCCTTCGTGCTGAACTTGACGAAGTTAAATAAACAGCGGCTCGAAAGAGAGATGCCTCGGGTTCTTGACGCGTGTTCCGGGAGAAAGCAACGGCAAAACTAGAAAGGCGGACATCCCATTAAGCGGGCCCATTCTGCTTTAATCTTGGATGCGATGCACTTAGCTGATGAGTTTCCTTCATTGGAAGGCCGTGACAATGCGCTGCCGCATTCTTTCCCATGCAGCAGCTCTTCCGCTTAAGTATTCACGATTATTCTTTGATTCGTTTCGCCGGACGTTTCGAGGTAATCGAGGTTTATTCCTGTACGCACCTCACTTTGGATATGAATAGAGAAATAGGCTTTCCGCGCACTCATATGTAGTCGGCGAGAAAATTACCCAGACAGTCGAGGGCCTTTAAGAGAGCCCTTTTTTTCAGCAGAAAAAAAAAAAACATTCTAAGCATTTTTTACCGTTATTGTCGCGCGAACATACAGTGAACTAAGGGTAAGAAATAAAAGCGAGATATTGCGAAGAAAAGCTTTTAGCACCTGATTTTCATCTTAAAGAGCATTACAAACATCTCAATTGGTACGGGATCGTTACTCAGGAATACTTTTTATCTGGAGGCCCCTCAAGCGTAATTAATGCGTTGACCAAACTTTGATGTCAAGGGAAAACCATTTTTGGGTCGCTGCTAAGCGTCAAAGCAACGTGAGTCGTGTCCAGGTTATATCCAAGCAGTGATTTTGTTTCGTTGACCAATTTGTTTTGTCCTGTGGGATTATTTATTGATAAGGCGCCCACTAACTGCCCTAGTCTTAAGACTCGTGTGTATACACAAAAAGGAAATTACGTAATAATAGGACGCTGGGGGAGATGAAAATAATCTGGGAAAATATGGGAAGCAATCAGATAGCACATTTTCCTGGCTTCCTTTCGATTTGAAAAAAAAAAAAAAAGATTACCGTGAAAAAAATTCGCCACCGTTCTAGGCACGATTGTCTGTTTTAGGCCGACAACGTGCGCACAGTTGGACTCTGAAACTTCTCGGTCCATGTCGAACATACATCTTAAATCCTTACGAAAACTCGTATTTTGGGCCTTCCGGTTTTTATGTCTAGCTCCTCTTTTTAACAGTTTCGTACTATCCAAATTTAACGTCGCCTGTGGCTGAATGAAATATTTCTTTAGTTTCTCTCTCTCTCTCTCTCTCTCTCTCTCTCTCTCTCTCTCTCTCTCTCTCTCTCTCTCTCTCTCTCTCTCTCTCTCTCTCCTCTATCTCCTTCTCTCTCTCTCTCTCTCTCTCTCTCCTTTCGGTTCTGAATTTTCGTTCGGTCTCTTTCTTTTCTGCTGCTATCCAGCCCCTTTGATTGTCAGCTCCTCGGCCGCTCTTATCAAATTTATCACGTCCTTACGCCCAGGGTGTTTGCGCCGAACAAATAACGCAGCGCAGACAGCATTAGCTGGGTGGCCGAACCTGTAACCCCCCGGAGGAGGATTTACGGCTCGAGCGGCCGACTGGAACCAGGTAATAATCGCTGCGCCGCCCGGAGTGCGTGCTCCGGAAGTGACGTTATTTATGACGGCGGCGCGAGGGCTTAGCCGCCGGACATTTCTCAGGGCCTCCCACGCTGGAGTGGGACGTTCGCTGACCCGAACTGCTTTGCTGGTCCGCACTCCGTTTGGAGACCTTCCGGTGGGGTGCCCCCAACTTATACCGCAGCAAGAAAAGCGGTTCGGCCAGGACCGGCGTAACGCCGCGATGGGTGTGGCTGTACCATTCAGGTATACCTAGCTCGGGCTCACAGAAGAAGCATTCGTTTTGCCGGAGAAGGAGGAATAAACATGTATTGAACTGCATGCGTTCCTTTGTGGCTTTCTTTTGAAAAATGACCGCCTCTGCTTTATATTCGCTGCGTGGTGATGTTAAACACACCAATTAGAGTGTCTTGGCTGGGCGGGGATAGCTGGCGCAGTCGTCTGTGAGGGAACTGCATTTGTCGCTTCGCTAAGACTTGTGCGATGAATTTGTCGCAAAACGCTTAATTGTGACGCCATGACGACACAACACTTCGTTCAATTTGAATGAACTAGCATTTCGTAACCAACAAAGACAATTTTTTCAGATAAAATATTGGCCGCGTTTCTAATACTAATTCTTTTTATTCGTAGTCAGGGCGAGTGAAGGCAGGCGTACAGGGCCAGGGTAACCAATGAAGTATCGTAAATTCAGTTTATTGTATGCGTTTGTAGAGCCTTCTCACAGCTTTTCATGTTTATGGCCGACCGCAGGACGTGGATGTCAAAAATTTGCGCTGTCACTGCCTAGTCGGACGAATTGTAATTTATTAGATGCGACTGCATCTCATTCACTCGCCTTGTCCCTGCATCCGGCGTCGTCGGCGTCCGCCCCTCCCCCATTCTCCTCGCCGCGCGAGCTGCGCTCTCCGCTGCTCACCCCCTCTCCTCTCCGATGCCCCTCTCTCGCGAGGGGCATTAGATTGGATTCGGATGGCTTGGCTTGGCTTTGCTTGGCTTGGCTTGGCTTGGCTTGGCTTGGATTGAATTGGATTGTATTGGATTTGGATTGGATTGGATTAGATTGGATTAAAGTGGATTATGTTGGATTGTGTTGCGTCATAGTCGCGGCAGACGCACTGGCGCCGGCGCGTCCCCTCACCGTTATGCGCGCTATAAAACGCGGTGCCTGCCCCGCTCCGCTCCATCGTTCCAGCGCCGTTCCTCCGCTGTCCAACGCTGCAACGTGAACCCCCTAAACGCCGCATCTACACAGGGGTTCCCGCGAGGGGAGGTGGGAGTTTTTTTAAGGAGGAAGTCTTACACGTCTCATCGTTCATCCAACCTTCACCGTCTTTGAGTGCAAACGGTCACCACCGTGTAAAAAAAAAAATTTTCTCCGGAAACGTACCATAGCAGGCGGCGCTCCATAGAGCGAGCTTATAACCCGCTGTAGTGAGAGGGGGTCGCCCACGGCAATACGCGGCAGGCGAATACAGCGAAAGAATGCAGCCAAACTAATAAACATACAAAAAGCGAAGCTACATAAGCTGAGCGACTAATTAAAGTATAAAAAATGGATGACAGAGTGAGTTGGGGTGGACGTCATTACAACGGTTGCCGGTAAGTTAAGTCTAGCCGAAAGAAAATCAGGGCCCTTTCCACACTGTGAAGAGTTATTTGAAGCTTTTATTTGAAAGGAAGGCCAATGAGGGGGTGGTTGGGGTGGGGATTGGAAGGGGTATATAAATAGTATGATCAGTTTCAGTTCTTAGTTCGCACTTCGCACAAGAAGGATGACCAGCGAAGCTGGGCGCAGTCCAAGGAGTGCACAAAACAAAACACGTTCTTTTGCAATTCGCAATTGCGTACGCTTCCTATATTTCGCTGACTGAAACTTGGATGGACTATAGTTTGGTTCTAGGCGACAAACATGGGGCCTTGTGTATCCCTCCCCTACAAGTCCATGTATTGAGAGCATATGGGAATTCTAGAACATTTGGTACTTCACTGTGAACTACTTAAATTATGAATTGTAATAAACTCTGCGTAATGTTAGAGTTGTCCTAGCGGATAATTGCCACATATTTTCTTTTTCGAATGGTTCCGGTATAACAACAGTGACAGCCGTTTTCTGTAACCCTACTCCCTCCGTAGGTGGCCGCGTATTGACAACAGACGGGAATTCTGCAACGTGTGCACCTTCACTGCGAGCCACATAATAACGACGAGTAAATAGGATTTGGCACAAGCATAAATTCCTCATGTACGAAAGAATAAGTTTGCGCAGAAGACGAGGACTAAGAGACGAGAGCACAGGACGAGCGCTCGTCCTGTCCTCTCGTCTCTTAGTCCTCGTCTTCTGCGCGAACTTATTCTTTCGTACATCATGAATCAACTAGCCAGCAATCAAGTCCTAATAAATTCCTCCTAGAGGCCAACTTCCGAAGGATTATTTTTTTTCAAGAGACCTACATTAAATACAGAACTACCGAGCATCCACCAGAAAGTTGGCTTTGCCGTAAGATTAAATTTTTTTTTTGTCGACGCGATTCTCTCCGCGTACGCACAGTGTTTCAGGAACTACCTATAAAAAAAGAATAAAGGTATGCCGATGGTCGACATGAATGCGGAAGAGGAGAATGGGAAACAAAGCAAATCGTGTGTATGTCTTTAATGCATCGCTATTCACGCTTTCGCCTTCAGGGCGCCTTAGGCGTAACATAAGAGACCCTGTGAATTTTCCGCTCTCAAGTTTGTTCCAAGTGCGTCTTGTGTTTATATGCCAGCCTTGTGATCTTTTCTTTCCTTCTCTTCTGCAGTCCACGTGGAGTGTGGCGCGATGAAATGCGCGAACGCTGCATATTCGAACAAATAGCTGAGTTTCCAGTTGTTTGTCGAACGGAGGAATAATAAATGACGTTTAAGCACACAAGAGGATTCACTCGCCCATCGTGGTTGGACGGCTACATTTGAGCCACTTTTCTTTAATCATAATATGCAAAGTTTCCAACCGGAGTGTGCAGCGTGCCATCCTGCCGACTGTTCCAAATTGATAGTTTTTTATGTTTAATTATTCAGTGTATATTTCATGTAAAAAAGCAGACTGGGCCTGTAAAATGTTGCACAGCAAAAAAAAGGGGATCATTTTTTTTCTGTACGTCGTCATTAATAATTCTACCAGCCAAGTTGAACTCTACTGAGTGGTTAGCGACGGTAATAATTTCTTCTATTTCTGAATAAGGTGATACCTCACGAACTGGAAGTGTTTTTTTTTATCATCCAAGCAAGTGAAGAAGAGATGCATTAACCATATATGGAGCAACGCACTCATTTCATTTGTTTTTTACGCGAGGTCTTCAAACGCATCTAAATCGATTGCCGTCATTCTAAAAACAAGGCCTATGTTTCAGGAGAGTCGTTGTTATTGCTCGCAAAAAAAGGCTTTAAGTCGAAACGTACTTTCCTAAACAAAAGAGGACGCGGAAGGTATTAATGGCAAGTACGGAAGCAGCAAATATTCGTTTTTTGGAAGGCATACCGTGGGTAGTAATAACGCAACAGATAAACTAAATATTCAACTTTATGAGGAACTTTATTGCTTTTTAAGACGTCGGCGCGTTACTCCCCGCTATTTTATTCCAGTTGAAGAGGCCACGCAGCTATAAAGCGCTTTATACTCGCAAAAATAGTCATTTTACGTGACAAAGTACTTGTGCTCTGCGCGCAACCAGGAAGTCAAGAAATGCGCCCCAACTCGCTCGCACCGTCCGTAACGGCATATGCAAGCTATACGACACTCATTCGTTTTAACGCCCGAATGTATAGTTCTCCAATGCGGAGCTCCATACCAGCGCATTTCCTTATTTTTCTCCCTTTTTGTGACACCACACGGCGCCGGATAAATATCATTTGAATTAAACAGGTTTCATCTGAATTGTTTGTCCATCTAAAACAACTGAGTGAGCACTACAATTTTGTGATAGCTTGTAGAGATTGCTAAATAACTCCACCCTAACGTGCGCATAAAGGTTCCGCGGAGACAAAATGCAACTTTGTTTTTGAAAAGAATCATCCTTTGGAAACTTTCTCAGCTTCGTTCTAGCCACAAAAGACGTTTTTTTTATTCGAAAAAGTGCCAAAATATCGAAGAACCTTTAAATTTTGCGTTGCAGTGACGTGAAATAGGTAGGAGTTACGTATGCGGGCCGACACTAAAAAAACGTCGTCATCAGTGTGTTGTCTGCACGTTAGCCTTCAAGTGATACGGTCAAGCGGAACTAGTGGCCCCCCCAACAATCCCCCAGACATGTTTCTTGGCTATGGCTTTCGTCAGCAGTCTCCAGTTGCACAAACAAGATTCTGTGACGACATAGAGAGATCGCCGAAAGTGCCTGCGGCGTCGCCACTGCTTCGTGTGTTCTTTTTTTTTATCTCTAATTTTTTTGAAGTTTTTGATAAAATTGGTATCTTTGTTATCAGCACAAAGCAGTCTTCTTAATGAAGCAAAGTTTTATTTTGTCTTCACAGTCCTTTTAAGCTTCGCTTTCAAGCTCAAACGCGGTAGTCGAGCAGAAGCTTGCGTATACGGAACTGAAATCGCCATTCTCACTCGTAGAAGACGACATATAAAGAAAGCGCCGCACACAGATAGAGGGCACCGCAATTATCACCCACGTCTCCTCTTCTGAATGCATGATGGGGGCCTTACGGCGGAACACGCGTTGTCCACTCAAAAACCATGACGTCACGATGGCAGCGCCACGCGGCGAACTCCGCGACGGACAGAAAATTCCCGCTCGTCCCCGTGATCCGCGTCATGACCCTACCAACCAATCAGCATTCTCTCGTCCCTGCACAGACGCCGGCTTTCTCCTTAATATTGCTTCTTTCAAGCAGTCATATCAATGCTACTTAGCTGGGCCGGGTGGAAGGGACGTGATTTACCGTCGTCTTTTCGCATACGCAACGCAAATGTAGCGTAAAATGACCGGTGCGCATGGTTGAGTAGACAAGCTGTGTTCTGTGTAATACTGAAAGTGAAATTTGTGACCTAGCTGGTAAGGCGGCCCGGCCGCGAAAAAACGCTTATTTTGTTGCTGTAATAGTTCGAAGGATAAAACTCACTCAATTTGTGGCTCTTTGCTTAAGCTCGGCGTGTCATAAAGTGGAGCAAGAAATATATTACAATGCACACCACAGGCAGCGGAAAGGGTGAATAACTGCCACCTAAACAGATAAGTAACTTTGTCAGGGTTGGGTCACATTTGCCACCACCATCGTTACTAAACGGAGCTTTATTAAAAACAACAACATTCTTAATAATAACCATGACCTTGATGACGGACAGAAACATTGCCAATCTGTGCCACGAAAATGGTTCCAGAAGGTAGTCTCCGCCACCCAGCGTTACCATTCGTATATTATAGTTATTTTTGTTCGACGTGAGCATTAGAAAAAGTCGAAAGATTAGCGACGTCTTAATCCAGTTTGAAATCAATCATACCTTCAACGCTTTCCTTAAGACTCTGTGTACTGGCGCCTTCGCCTCAACCTACAAATACACGGCGTTGTAAGGTGGCAGATAGATAGGGCCGGCCGGACGGGGAGATTGAGGAAGAAGGCGATTGCTACCCACCGTATCGACCACACGAAATATCGGACGAGCTGCATACTGCCCGTACCGCACGTACTCCCCCGCATGAGGGGCCCATCCGAATCTCTTCCCTCCTACATACTTGTTCCAGTGAGGTTATCCGAATTCTGGCGCCCCCATCGCGGGACTTATGGAGTTTTTATTGCGAGCTATATTTCATCACGTTCCATTTTCCTCGCCGCGTATCCTGAGCATGGATTATTGTTTACCCCTACCCTACTGTTTAATCAACTTTATCGCGCATGCAGCGCGGGAAATGCGCGTTTGAAGCGGCCACCGTCCGTTTTACGGCGTCGGTTCTCCTCCGGCTACGACTCTCGCCGCCGCATTCGAATCGCTCTCGTTCATCACGCGTACGTTTACGGCCACACCTTGGCCGCAATGCAGCCGCTTAACCGCGGCCAGCGTCTCGGCCGGGCATATCGATGGAGAGCTGCCCGCAGGTTCCGAGTAATTGACGCCGAGAGCGGGCCACCTCGCGTGGTCTCGGGCAGCCGATCCTTCATCTATCTAAGTGGAGCAGTTTACGGCGAAAGCCGCGGCTGTCTCTCGGGCGCGAAAGATGGCAGGCCATCAGGGCGGCGAGCCGCGAAGAACCCTGTCTGGCCTGACTCGATCGGCGCTACTTCGTTACGGGAACGACGTTGCTGGGCTGGCATTTTCATCTTTCCTCGTGGCTGGCCCAAGGACGCGTATTGTTCGCTGGTTGCTTCCAGCGCCGTAGAAGCGGCGTTCGATCTCCGAGCTGTAAAATGCGCTGGATGAGGGGAGGGGGAGTGGAGCCCGTAGCCTCGGACTTGGGCAAGTGGGGAGGGGGGTTGTGTATGCCTAGGCGCTTTTCACGTTCGCTCAAATTCACCAAAAAACAGAAACTTTTTTCGCTCCTCTCGGCCTGAAAGCTAAAAAACAGTAACAAATTAACAAATGATTCGATCTAATTTGATTTGGCCCGATTTCTGGGCAACGCTTTTGGGCAAAGCACTGGGAAAGCTACTGTTATAAGCAACGCGGAGTGGCACTGCGTGATTGGTTGGTTGTAGTAGATACGCCTTCCAGTTCGTGTATTTGCATTTGTTGCGATTTTCTTTAAAGTGGACATCCAGTGCGTTTATACCTTCAACAGAAAGGAAGGTGACCAATAACAGCGGCATCGCAAGAATTTTATCTTGCAAACAACGCCAATATCCGGAAAGAAAGAAAGAAAGAAAGAAAGAAAGAAAGAAAGAAAGAAAGAAAGAAAGAAAGAAAGAAAGAAATGTTTCGGGCGCGAGCTTTTTAAGTTTTTTGATGGGCGTAAGACGATAGTTTTTAACTGAAGTACTTACTTTGTGGCCCCTATTCTGAATACATGGTGCGCGCTTGGTGACTACGTTCTAAAGGAATTCATGATTTGGAAAAAAATTAGGAGAAGTGTTGCAGGGCCCCTTTGTTTTTACCATTTTACACGAAATGCAGCTGCAATGACCCTGGAGCAGTGTGTATGTCCGTGAAAGATTGGATACATAGCGTGTGCTTGTTAGTTTGAAGGTGCTATGGTTACAAAACTTCACACATAGGCAAACTTAGGTCTCCCTTGCATATTTTTACCTACATACTCTGTTATAATTCATGCTAAAACGACGTGAAATTATACTCTTTGGCCCCAAGTATTTGTATTTATTCTGATGGATTATCTAAATATAAGATGGCAATAGAAGTTTTGGTCGAAGTTTTATATAGGCGACTAATTTTCGGAATTAGAACGACAACGGGCTTTGAAGTCTGCTCCGAATTGGGCTTCACCGGCAACTTTCAAACTGAAATCACAAACAGAAGCCGAGTAGTACGTGCTTGGAAGCGTACTCTCAAAGAGAGACTGGAACCTACGCCGTTTTACATTAGGTGAATCCTTCCAGGAAAATTCAGGGCGCTTTCAATACCGTTGTATGTGACGGCAAAATGCCGAGGGCAACTAAAAATATTTTTTTTTCATTACGAAAAAATTATATATGTACTCACAGTGTGAGAAGCCAGCGGCCACCACCTAGAGTTATTCCAATCTTTTCATTGCGCTTCCCGTCGACGGACGCCCTCTTTTTGTATTCACGGCCACCGCCGACCGTGAATGGCTTTTCCTGCAAACGACTCTTTCAGTGGCAAAACACGCTTTACAGGGGAAAGTGCCTTCGCGTCGTCGGCGCGGGCTTCTTTTGAATAAACCGGGAAGTGGAACTCTCTCGGAGCTTGCTGAATTCACACGCCTTGCAAACTAGTGGAAGCGCTATTTTTTGCCGTTCTTTTTTCGGTGCACAGCTTTACAAGCTGGACGGAACACCGCGTACGTTTTCTGGCAACGACCTGTCCCAGCACTCGGCCCGAGAGAGACTCAAATTTGCGCCGTCGTCGTCTATGGAATTCTTCAAAATGGACCTTTCAGGTTGGAAAAACGTTCGAAATAAATGCCGAAACCTTATCAGTATATCACTTAAACGCGCGCTTCACTTTTTCTCCTTCCATTTCCGGTTATCACCGTTTTCATCTCTCTTGCTTTTTGGTAACTTTTTTTTGGGGGGGGGGGGGGGGCGAGATGGGGTACGGGCAGACTAGTGACGGCTCGCAGAAAACTAAGACATCAATAGTGCGTGTTTTTATCAAGAGTCCAACACAAAATTTAGCTGTGCACTGCATGCCCTCGCACCATCGGCTCCCGCCCAAGACACCGTTTGCGTAGTGACTGGATGATATCATTCGAGAAATCCGCCCCGGCTGCACTTTTAATGAAGATATATGGGGCAGCCCCTGCGGTTAGAGCACTTGGTAAGCGATTACGAATACACAGCATAGCGGACCTAACGGCGCGTCGCAATTGTTCAAGAGTTGCCCTAATTGGTTTCGAGCTCATATATTACCTTTCACCGGGCTGCAACCAGTTTCTGAGATTGAGTGCAGGATTTTGTCCGCCTCTACGGGGGAACGCGCTTGAGGAATCGATAAACGCGCGTGGCGAGCGTGTTGAGCGTGTGTTTGGGCTTGGCAGGTTTGCTGTCGCCGCCATGCATCTAGGAGCAGGTTCGGGAAAGGGGTAAGCTAAGCACGGGCGAGGAAGCCGTGTACGGCGTGTGTTACACGCATTGTCTAGGGCATCTCTACGGAAGATGCGAGTGCTTCCTCCGTCACCTTACCCCCTCTGCCTCACGTTATCTAAAATGGCGGCGAAATTGTAGTTCGAAATGCGATGGCTGTTCAGTGTCACCCATTTGTCGGTCCCGACGACACACCGGGAATTTGGCCCAAGTTATTGAGGCTAAAGCCTTATCTCCCATTGGAATGTTGACCTGGAATGACCTCGTATGACCCTTGAATGAACCCAATGAAGTTCAAAAGCGAACAATATCATGCTGGCCTTGTATTAGAGATTGTCGATATTTACCAAAGTTAATTGATGATTGCTCAGTGATCGATTAGTAATGATTGGTAAGGAGGGACTATGGCGGACTAAGATGAATTGGGGTGGATTAAGACGCATTAGAGTGAAATATGAGCAGTAAAAAATAGCGTGGCCACTGTGTCGACGTGGGAACATGTGTATAAGAGATACCCGTCACAAAATTACCCCGGGCTTTTGTCGTCGGAACACGTAAGAAGATTGAAGCATCCCAAGAAATTTTAACAGAGTTGCTTAAGCTTTTAGTTCAGCCGTCAAGCGTTACCATGAGCGCTCACGTGCGCCTCGTGAGGAGCGCCCCGTCATCGTCCAGGATTGCGCATGGGCGTGCACCACGTGAGGAGCTCGCAAAAATACCAAGAAATACCGAGCGCACGTGAACGCGCGCCTGGTGAGGAGCGCCCGGCGTCGGCCAGCTCGACCTTTGAGAACACTCTGCCCAGCATTCGTGGCGTGCCCTCTCGCGTGCTGTTCTCCTCGCTAGTTCACGTGTGTTCGCGCCTGAGAGAGAGAGAGAGAGAGAGAGAGAGAGAGAGAAAAAATAACCTTTATTCACTAAGGATTAGGGCGCGGTGGGCGCGACCTTCAGCGTCGCGACGACTTCAGCCGCTCGAGTCACGAGTTCCTTTTGAAGCCGGGAGTCGGAGCGGCCCCACGTCTCCAGAGAGCACCGACGCCGAGTTCGCGCTACAGAAGCCGAGTTCGCGAAGCCGGTTGCCGCGTGTTCTAGCGCGTGCTAACGGGGTCCACTTTGGGAGAGATGTGAAAGCCTGCGGACGAAACGACCCGGGCCTGCCAGTCATGGAGAACTTTCGGCAAGTTCGGAAATCCATGTTAGGTGCAACAGCCAGTCTCCGGCGAAGGGAGAGAGGCCGTCAGTTCTGTTGTTTCTCCAGCCTTGCACGACTAACGCAAGCGGCGCATTTTTTTTAGTTCTTGCTTCTTCGCATGCGGAAAGTTTTGGATTTTTTTTCTCGCGGCTAGTGGTGGTGCCTGACTTTTTCTTTCTTTCCTTCCTCTCGACGCAGGCGTGGATACACGGATGCGGTTCAGCCTGGAGCCCGGCCGTGGCGAGTCCGGCTTCGCGCAGTGGATGGACGCCACCAAGATCGTGGTCCGACTACCAGACGGCATCCCCGCCGAGTTCCGCAAGAAGGTGAGCGTTGTGGCGCTGGCGAACTTGCGCCACTGGATGAAAAACAGAGAACCGTGCTAAATAGAGGGCTTCAAAAGACACTCACTCAACTTTTAACTTTTAAAGCGAAAACTTTCTTAGTGGGAGCGATGGCGTTCTGTCAAAAAAACTGTGGTTGATTCCTCTGCCATAGGAATCGGTAAAACACGGAAGCAAAATGTGCAGCGAAATCTGCAGCTTAGCACGATTTGCGAGTCGGCGGCTGTGTTTGGGTGTGCTTGGCGAGCGAGTTCTGCTGGTGAGTCGCTTCAGCAAAGGTGCGCTGGCGTCATTTCCGTGACGGATATGACGTAAGTGAAATCTTGGGGTATCGCGGCAAAAACCACTGTGGTGTTAAAATATAAAACCCGAAAACGAACAACCCTTAATATAACGTACTCTTTAGTCCTAAAGGTTGCTTCCCCGCAAGAAGATCCTATGTGCAAAGGTGCACCCTTTACAGGCCGCTTGCATCGTTTGTACTGGCGTCACTTTTGTAAAGGTTGCTTCCCCGCAAGAAGACCCTGTGTGCAAGGGTGCACCCTTTACAGACCGCTTGCATCGTTGTACTGGCGTCACTTCCGTGACGGATATGACGTAAGTGAAATCTTTGTGAATCCCGGAATAAAACACTGTCGTGTTAAAACTATGATCGACCCCATAGACCGGTTGGTTGACCGAAAAAGCTCTGATAAGATCTATGGACACACGGCGCGTACGTGAAACCGAGCTTTCATTGTGTCAAAGCCGTTACTTGTAAATCGCGAAAAAGGAGCGCTTCTAGGTCAGACAATACAAGCATCGATCATGAAGAATGAGTACAACAGTATACCTTTATCTTATAAACCACGTTTCTGTATACATTTAGATCGTTCGTCGATGCGCCAGAGATCGTTGCACGGGTTCGTTCTCCGTTCGAGATTCGGGTCTTTGAATGTTTGACGATCGATTGCACGCGCTTTCATCAATGGTTGGACGCACTAGCTTTCGCGCTTCTCCCAACGTTCTTTGGGAAGGAATGGTAAATTTTTATTTAGGCACTTTGGCATGGGCCTTCAAGTCCAGTTTATTATTTTAGTGCCGCTGTCGAGTTTAAGTATCTGGTTGTAAGTGGTCGAGAGAGAGGGAGTGGGTCACGACCCGGCTCCTCATCCGACCATCGAAACGGAGCCTGCCTGCCCGATACCGATACTACAGTGGCGATTTTTCATAGTACTACGACAACAAACACGCGTCTAATTTTCTTGAACGGTTACAATACTGTTCAGGTATGCCTGTCACAAATATCCAATCCATGGCGCGAAATATCTGCATCTGGCGCTTCCGTTTCTCGTCTCTACAAGAACAAGCGCAAGGCGTGCAGGGATCTTGCCGTATGTAATCTACGCCCAACAGATTCCTGAAACGGCCAAACTCAGGGCCGATCTCTTTATTTGGTACCTTTCACATAATAGAAAAGTCAACAACAGCCTCTAAACATGTCACACTTCTTCACACTTTTTACGTGATAGATGGATGTCAATCAGTCGCGCACGCAAAACAAACGCGTTGTAACGGCGCTGATACGTGTCATAGTAATTGTTGCTGCATTCAAATTATATATTTAATATCGGGAAATGCTAGTGGCGACGTGCATGAGCAACGGTCCACCGTCATGACTGCCCCATCGTGTGTGTTCTTTATAAGTCATTTGACCTTTCCAGTACTTGCAAGCGTATCGTAAAATCGAGGCTTCACGCTGGACAGCCCCTCTACACCCCTCTCCCCTCCCCACACCCCATCCCACACCGCACCAATTTGTTAATAAACAATCAAGGAGTGCGTAACGTTTTACATTTAGTGGGCTTGCCGTGGCGAATGACGTTAGTTATGCGTCACCTCACGTTCCCTGCAGTTATAGGCACCACCCTTAACTCACGCAGACGTCCCGTACCGTCTTCCATATTCAAATTCAAAAGAAGGCAAACCGCGGCATCCGGCCTGCCAGGAAGTCGATCGTCTATATTTCATTTCACAAGCTGTGTGCAGTGCCGGGGTGGATCTGGGTCATGAACGATTCACCCGCACCAGCGCTCCTAACTCGCCGTGACATTCTGCCGTGGCCGGTTAAATAACCTGACAATAGGCAGATAGGGGGGGGGGGGATTTCGTCTAAGGCCCTGACGCCGATGGTTCGCTTTTCGTCAGCCTGTCACTGTATGATGTTATGGTGGGTTAGACGCGCTGATACGGGCGGATTATTCATAAAGCATCCATATTCTGCAGGCTACTTGTAAAATGAACTATAGTAATCCTTTATGGGCATTACCGTTACTGCTGTAGCGGTAAATGTAGCGGTAACGGTCACGCCCAGTAAATAGAATCAGTGGGGGCATATCCGTCTGGCCATTTTTACTTGCACTAGCAATACGGGTGTCAAATTATGATTCTAACATTATGTACTTTATTACGAGTTTTGTCAACGACGTGTCGCTGGCTAACCTCAATTCAAATGGACGTCATAACAGCTTTTCACGTGGGCGTGCACTCAAAGCAGTCGTGTCTCGTTTTTCGCAAAATGTGGTCGCTGTCTGCGAAGGAGACAGTGCGGAAAATGACGGCCACCGACGTACTCAGACGGTCGACAGCAGCCCTCGCCGTCTGGGCTGATAAGAAAATGTTTTATTAATAGCTCGAAATGGCAGACGTGAAGACGTGGTGTTTCGTCACTAGATGGCGGTGCAGCCACGATCAATAAACCAAATCCTTGCATTATACCGCACCCTGCGTGTTTCAAGACGCCCGGATATTCTTCTCACTGTTCCTGGAGAACATACGGATTATTCCATTTTTATTTTCCTGTCGCACCAGGAGGTTCAAGCGTAAACAACGGTCAGTACAGAGATACACACTCGACATGTTTGGTCTGAAGTATATTAAGGGCGTGTTTAGCATTTGTCGTGCTTTATTGCACGAATAAGCTATGATCCGCCGATGGTGTGACGTTTGATGTTTCGTGAAGCTGAAAGATATATTTTTTATTCATGCACACGAGTGTTCATACGCCACTTCCAGGCAAAGAGATGTGACGTCTACAGCAGCCGCCAAAGATGAGTTGTTCAGCAGTTACTTTAAGCCGTCCAGACAGTGAATATGCAAATATGCACATTGTGAGGTACATTTTCAAGTCTAATCCGCGGAACGCGCCCGCCTCAGGAAGAAAAACTTATCTATTATGAGAGGTGATATTTCAGCCAGTTAGGCCTAACACCTTCTCCGCTGGAATCTCCTTTAACTAACCGCCACACACGATTGAGAACATTACCATCTCAGTCAACACGTGAAGGAACAAGAAAAGTGTTCACCTTTTATATGACTTCACCCAGCGTGGAGAGTACAAATGGCGTTTTTGTTAAAGGAAAATGCCCATGAGTATCAAAATATTCGCAAAACCGTCGTTGTTGTAGTTGTTGTCCATTGCAACAAAATGGCGGCTGCTCTAAAGAGCAAAAAATTAAAGCCGTTCCATCAATGTGAAAGCTTCGAAGTGCAGAGCAGTTATTCGCCATAACGGGCTGCAGAGCCGTTATACGCTCACTGCTGGATTGTAAAGCTGCCCTCTACATTCTCCTTATCACTTAATGCGGTACATGATGCAGGCACAGTTATAAAACAGCTAGCGCTGAAGACAAGCTGACATGCTGTTGGTCTCAGCCGGCGAATCACCACCCATAGCAGCGCTTAGCCGCATTCGAAAAGGCATCCCGCTGTACACCGAGAAATGCGGCCAACTGCAGTCCACCCCGCTGTGTCGCAGACGGCCGAATTTCTCCCCGACAACCGGGAACGCTAAGCTTCTGAACCGGAAGAGCGCAGTTACCCCGAGGACGATTCTTCCCACGCTGGCTTTACAAACTCCTTCCCGGCGAAGTTAAACCGCACTCCCGAATGTTCCCGAAATTAAAAAAAAAAACACTCCTCTTAGGTCCAGTCGGCGCAACTTGGCCCGTAAAAAAGGATCAAGCTTTGAGAGCTCTCGGACAGCAGTGGTGAGAAGTCGACGACCAGGGCGCACCAGGCCTATCTAACACGCTGTCCTGAGAAATCTCGCGTGGAATCCCGGTAGTGATTTGCACTCGTCTCTACGAGGAGACAGAGCGAGAGAGAAAGGGTGGCTGTCAGGGAACGCGCGGCCGTTTCCGGGAAATCGGCTGTTTGCGACTTGAGGGAAGTGCAGTCGGTTCGCTCCGAATTCGGCGCGCCGGTGATGCGGCCTTCCACTTAACGGTTTAATTAATGGCTCTCGAACCTGCTCCCAGTTACGCAAAGGGGAGAGAGGCAGCTCAGGGAAGAGGAAAGCGGAGGAGGAGGACTTTGGGAAGAAGTAGGTCGACTGAGGCTAGCATTAGGCTGGCATCCTCACGGGAGAAGCCAGGAGGAGGAAGACGACCGAGCGGCTTTAGCTGTGTCTTGTGTGGGCGGTCAGTTTGTGTCGCAGACATCATTACTTGCTGGGCTGCCCTTAGCCCGTGGGATTGCGGTGTGCTGCGCTTGTAAATGAGGACGTTCGGTGTCTCATTTTGTGTGTGTAAAATTTGGGCAGGTGGCGCTCCACGTGCGCGACTCAACGGAATACCAACGCAGCTGATAAACTTGCTTAGGCCGAAAAGTAAGGCATCGTTTATGAGGACAATATATAAGATGATACAAACCCAGAAAATACCGGAGGATTAGCTAGAAAGTAGAATGATTTTAATAATAAAGGCAGCCGCAACAAAGGCAGTATTGAACCGCACAGACCACTCGCAGTAATGTCAGTGGCGTATAGATTCGCATTGCAGGCGATAAAATCAGAAATTCAAGCATGGATGGAAGAAAATGAAATCCTTGGGGAACTGCAGAATGGATTTAGACAAGACGGGCGCTTGGATGGTAATTTACTTGCGATAACACAGTGCATTGAAATTGCGAAAGCTCAGAATAGACTCATGGATTACGTTCTTGGACATTAAAGGGGCATATGACAACGTTAGCAGAGAGCAGCTGCTGAGGGTGCTGAAACTCGGGGCTTAGATAACGAGTTAATACAGTGCTTTTTGGCAATCTATAAGAGCAGCTGCAGCTTATGGATGCAGTGCTTTAAGATAATATAGTGCACCTGACATGGGAAGGGCATAAATGCGCACAGCAGGTCAACATCCATCGAGGACTGAAACAGGGGTGCCCCTTGAGCAAAATACTGTTTATGCTTTACATGTCAGGGTTAGAAAAGAAACTGGAAGAAAGTCAATTAGGGTTCAACCTAACGCGTATGTGGCAAGGCGAAGTGGCACAGCAGCGTATTCCGGGAATGTTATACGGAAGCAACATTGTTTTTTTTTTTAGCTGACAACCAGAGCAATATGCAGTCTAATAAATATTAGGGTTCAGGGAGCCACAGGCGTCGGGTTGAATTTTTGCTCTGACAAATCGCGAATAGTGGTTTCCAACGACACTAGCGCTGACGTAGTGTCAATCCAGCGTGGCGAATGACCGAGAATGAAGGAATATAAATATTTGGAAGTGTTGAATAAACGAAGGGGACAACAACTTAAAGGAGTACTGACACGAAATTTCAAAGCTCAGATAACTGTGTAATAAGCTTCATTTGTCTATGAAGATACCCGCTACGAAGTTTAAATCATCACCGTTCAGTAGGACATATTTCAAATCAATTTTGATCCTCGCGCGCACGAGAAAGCTCATCCGCGCCATCGAGCAAGCTCTTGACCGCATCTGCGCTTCGACCCGGAACGGCCGACGTCAGGGCTCCCGTTACGTATCGAGGCGGCCGCGGTGCTGTTGGCGAGCACTCTTCCGCCTTGTGTATCACGTCACAGCTTTGGAACTGTCGTCACAGGCGACTAGCCGTTTCTGGCGCGTGCGCGCGCGCCCAGACCGGCATCGGCTGTGGTGCGACGGGAACAGTGACGCCAAATGCGCCTTCCTGTCATGGCGGCTGCCTCGGTGTTCGCTTCACCTAAACCGAAACTGACACGAATAAACGGAGCTGTAAGTAATCATTTATTCTGCGTTCGACAATCTAATGTGCCATTTTATGACTAGTGGGCTCGTACGTACCTATAGCCGCGAAAAAAACAAAACCAACAATTTCGTGTCGGTACGCCTTACGAACCGACGAGGAGCAACTGAAGAATAAAGGAACGCGAAACGCAGCTGTGAGGAAGCATAGAGCTCTGTGTGGGTATAACAAATATGAAGTAGTGAGAGGAATGCGGAAAGGACTAATGATTCCGGGACTCACACTTGTGAATGCAGTACTCTGCTTAAAATCAGACGCTCTATCATGCCTTGAAGGGAACCAGAAAATGGCAGGCCGTTTGGCCTTAGGAGCGCATGGTAAAACAACTAACGAAGCAGTACAGGGACATATGGGCTGAGCGTCGTTTGAAGTTCGAGAAGCTCGCAGTAAAATATGTTTTGAGAGGAGGTTGAGATCAATGTATCGTCGTAGGTGGACAGCTAAAGTTTTTAGGTACCTATAGATGTAAAGTGTGAACAGGCAGTTGCTAAGGAAGACTATATATAGAAGGCTGACGATGAAATACGGAAAGAACAGTGGAGCATCAAAGACAGGAAAGGTAATTAAAAAAAGAAGCAGGGCAGATAGAACAAATAAATGCAGAGAAAAAAGGAAGCTAAAACGTCGTTAGAGATGTACAGGACAGAGAAATTGGACATCAGAAAGGAAAATTTCTACGATAATTGCAAGGGCAGCGCTTTGCTTTTTGTAGCTAGGGCAGGTTGCTTGAGAACGAAGAGCTTTGTGGGGAAGTACACCCAAAATGATGGGGTATGCGTGGTCTGCGGAAACTAAACAGAAACTATGCGGCACATAGTGTTGGAATGTGAGCGTATCCATCCAAATCTACATGAGGAAATATTCGGCTTCCAGACGCCCTAGGATTTAAGGGTAGCACAGAGGAAGTTAACTTGCAAGGCTGTCGAGAGGACGAAAAGAAGATTAGAATGCTGGTGGACGAAAAGCAGAGAGGGGAATATTGCCTGGGACGGCTACCAACTGCAACAGAAAAAAAAAAGTTTTTTATGCCTGCCCTAAAAGCAGTGATAGAATTAAACGAAGAGTATAAAACATAGATGCATTAGTTCTTTTGGTAAGATACGACATTACCCCGCGTTTAAAATGGGGTGCCACTATCAATCAATCAATCAATCAATCAATCAATCAATCAATCAATCAATCAATCATCAATCAGACAAGTCCTGGTAGCATCAATCAATCAATCATCATCTAAAATAATCAAATCCCTGGCATGCGACGGGAGCGGCAAAGAAGTTACCCTAAGGCCTCCGCATTTCCTGCATTTCGTTTAGAAAGTGTGTTAAATCTTTCGGTGTTGGCGCTGATTGCTGTAGGTTCATAAACGGGGTCTTTAGTAGTGACTACGTCTTGGTAGGTGTGCCAGGCACAGAACAAATAGTTGAGCTTGCGTGCATACTCTTGGCCGATTCTGTGCGTCTGCCCTAAACAGACTTAAACTGATGCATTTTTCGAGACTGCTCAGGCGTAATCTCTTTTGTAAGTTTGGTTGTCGTCTTTTGCTCGCGTTTTTAGAGAACTTGTGAACACCGTAATATTGTTTGTAAAAGTGTTCTCCACTTGCATGGTATCTAAGGAACTTTTCCGCAGCTTCGTCTTGGAGGTGTACTGCAGCTTACTAATGTAAAAGGACTTAATTGATTCGAGAAGGTGACCCGACTTCGGCAAAACAAAATAAAACGACTACACTGACTCCAAAGAGAAATCCATCCGCGCGGTTCTGGAGGGACACGAGGCCTGTATTAGCTTAATCACGTAAACCGTAGCGGCAGTGAGGCATCACTAACAGAACCTCTCTTAACCATTCCTGCTAGTCTGGTAACACCACCACTGGTCGCTTTATTCCGCGGTTCTCGTGAGTCCACGTGCGCTTCGCCAGCACGCGTGTAGTACGTCGGCGTTAAGCTCGAAAAATAAACAACTGTTATCCAAGGAAACTTGTAAGATAGTGTGGTTAATGTTTACTGAGCATTTCCACCGGAAACGGTTTATAGAAAGTGTTTTCGAATAGCTGAATTAGAACGGGAGGTACGACTTTTTTTTTCCCCGATGTTATTGCCTAGGCCGATCGACTTTCGTAGCGGCATTCCTGAGGGTGTTATTGAAGCTATACTCTTGCGTCGAACTCATTTCTAGGTGAAACGGTAGTCTGTGAATTTTCTTTCCTGGCCTTATTTTCTCGGCCTCGGTTTGTGCGGCGCGCTTTAAGGAAGTTTTTTCTGTCTGAATGTAGCAGTTTTCGAAATTTCAACAGCGGCGCCAACTAACTCTGCACAGTTCTACGCGGCGGGTGCGTTACCAGCTTCACCGGTGTCGCGGGCGCCACATTTTGCAATGTCGAGCTTGTCGATACAGTCATCTGGCGGTCGCTCTAACAAATTAAACCAGATTTATCAGTAAGCCACTGTAGCTTGCTATTTAACGTGTAGCTCACATCGTTGGGAACCATTATACTGCACGAGCGTTTTGCCTCTGGTGTGCCCCTGTTTTCTTGTTTCTTCTTTTGCGCCAAAAAAGTGTTGGCATGCGTGAACACTTCCACCGGCGCCATTAGCTAAACAGTTTGGTAGCCCGTACTGTAAAGCACAGTTATGACGAAATCCTGGGGACTGACTTAAGTATAATCAACGCTTCGTTAAAATCCGGGATTATCTGCTCCCCCCGCGTGGCAGCCGGGACCTTAAAAAAGTTCTATAAAAGTAACGAGGGTTCGCTTCTCGTAGCCACTGTTTTGTTTGCAGCCTGAGCGCTTATTACCAATCTATTCCTTGCATAAGAGCCGCGACACACTGTGATTCGATCCCCGTCACCCCAACTAGCACCGTAATTAGGCTGTCAAAGTCTCGGCTTATCAGATAGGACCCTTTCCACAACTCACGCGATTATTTTCGGCAATAATTCGGTAAACACGATTTCCCTCAACTAAAACTTGTAATTCTCCTACCTTTCCTGACAGTTGTTTGATTGGACGTGCACACCGAATATCCTTTTGAAGTGACACTAATCTGTTTTGACACGCTACTTCGCCGCACGGATCGGACTTCGTCGGTTGTGAAACTTAAGTAAGTGGATGAGTCTGCTAATCTTCGGCAGCGCTGGCTTTCCCGCTGCTCTTACGCAAGATCTTCCTTTCTTCAGCTGAGCGCGGGTTTGTCGTATATTTCTTGCGGAACTGACGTACTTTAAGACCCGGTCTTGCACACGATGCAGCTTTGGATGTAGCCGCGCGGAAATCCCCTTCCTTGCTGCGGGATGTCCAAGCACCCCTGAGTGACAGTCATCTGCTGGAACTGTGTAGCTAAAGTATGACGTGCCAAGCCCGGGCCGAGGTTTAACAAGTCCGTGAAAATCATTGCGAAACTAAGCAAGTCGGAGCAAACCGTCGAAATTTTCCTCAAATCATAGCAAATCTCGTTCATAACACATATCGGGATTGCCTTTCTGAATCCGCATTCGCTGTAATTATCGCCAGCTTTGTCTTCTGCAAAACGAAGGACGCTCCCGTCAACTCCCAACTGTTCCTTCCTCGCTTCGTAGGTCGTAGAAGTCCACACTGCGCCCCAAAATGTCGCCATAGAATATGATGTATGATTCCCTGCTCCGGATTGATAACACTTGCGGATCCTTAACCTGCTCTGAAATTTCGTCGCTAGTCAGTTCTGTTTTTTCCCCTCCATCGGAACAACCACCGCCATCGCCGGAAATCGAACCCATCACTTCGTGCTTGCTAGCGCGGCCTACGAGTATTTTATTGCGACTGCACGTATTCATTTTTCACTTCACTTCACTTCAAACCACTGTTATTGTTGCTGTTGTTGTTGTTGATGATGATGATGATGATCCTTTACTGATGACACATACCCACGTGGTGGTTTGGCCAAGAAACGGGGTGGCTTTTTGGGGCTAACACGGCCACCTCACAGCACTATAAAGTTGGCCTGTAGAATTTATTGGGGAAGCGGCTACAGAATTAGATAATAGAACTGGAGAATAATCGGAGATTGGTGTAATACTTATAAGAATTTGCGAAAACCCCATTTTTGAACGGGTTAACAGGACAGGCGTCACTGGTCACTGAAATATACGCGTGAATGGCCGCAACCAGCCCTTTGCGACAAGAGCCCAGGGATGCGGCCCCGAACCAAAGGGACACAGGCATCGACAGGGGATGGCCGAATCGTTGAATCGGTGCGGCTATCTTCTCTGGCCCGCGATAGGCAGCTACCGCCCGCACTTCGTCGTGGAGGCGCTCGATTCGAGCAGGACACACCCTCGTGTCAATGCAGGTGCGCTCGAAACGCGCTGCCGCTAAACCTTCATTCGAAACAAAGTGCATTACCACTCGATTCGCTCCCTTTTGGTGTCGAAGTTTTAAAGCGAAGCTTTGGTGCCCTCACTGATGCCGTTGTGCGGCAATACGCCCTGCAGGAAAGCCGAGTTTCTCTGACGATGACGAAGAATGATGGTGGGTGAAGTGAGAGAAAAAAAAAACGCTTCTCGTGGCCGGAATCGAACCCTGGTCTCTTGCGTTATGCATCCGGCGTTTTCCGGATTGCTGCATTTCGACATGGTCGAAGTTATTTCGAAGACTCAGACAAGAACCCGTGTCCCGTCTGGAGCGCTGTTTTTGTACGAAGTATGAACCAACGAGCCTAAGCGCTTCCATTGACAAACCAAAGAACCCGTCACCAGAAGAATGCGTTGCTCTGCGAGCCGTAAAAGGCTGTTAGCCACAAGACGTTAGGCCTAAGTTCCAATTTTAAGGTTTAGGACGTTAGTCCTAACGTCACATTTTAGGGTGTGACTCCTCAAACTGGTACCCATTCAAAAAATTGCTCATTGAATGCTAAGCAGAGCAGGTACCGATTCCCGCCGTGCACCCCAAACTCAAACGTTAGGCCGATTCAGCGCACACCCGCAAGAGTACCTGTGGGTGTTCTAGAAAAGTGGTACGCACCTCCACAGTAGCACATACTGCATTGTGGGACCGGCCAACCAAAGATTCCATCGCAAGAAAGCTTCGCGTTAATCTACCGCGCCGTCGTTAGACGGAGGGGTGCAATATTTTAAATGCAGAGCATTTCTTTAACTCACGTGTAGCGTCCGCCGTCCGTCCGCAACAGCTCAGCGCGCAGGTGCGCCCTCTCCCCCACTCATCCTCTCCCGCATCACGCTACCCTCCTCGCTCTCAACAACAGGTCCGCACCCCTCCCCCTACACTATATAAGAAAATAATACTTACCGGCGCCTGGTTTCGATCCCACGACCCTGCGGGCGGAACGCAAGGTACATGGTGCTCTACCCACTGCGCCACAAAGCCGACACAGAATGAAAGGCTACGAACGCGCCTTATATCCTTGACTCATTCAAACTACGTCAAGAAGCTGCTGATACAACGCATTCACTACCTGTGGGCGGAACGCGAAGTACATGGTGCTCTTCCCACTGCGCCACAAAACCGACACAGGAATCAAAGGCTACGAACGCGCCTTATATCCTTGACTCATTCAAACTACGTCAAGAAGTTGCTGATACAACGCATTCACTACCACCAACTCCCCAAACACTAAACGTTAACGCAATACACCCACCCCCCATGCGACGCATTTACTCGAGTCCCCCTCGCGGGGAGATGGGCCTTTTTTGAAGATCTGCTATGGTTTTTCAGACGTATAGGCTGATAGGCAATCACTTGAAAGTCACTTCAGTGTTTGCGGCAGAAATCGGTCGAGTTGGTCGGAGACATACACTCTCCACCACGTTTTTGTGGGAGGTCTGTTTGAGCGGGATAAATGCAGGTCCATTTATCGATGCTTATAGATTCGCCATGGCTAAATTACTGTCGGCAAAGGCACGCACAAAAAGTGGAATCTGTGTTTTTAGTCACGTTAGTCTCACTCATGAAGCGAAGCCGTTTGAGATCGGCTCGTGTTCGCCAGGTGGCCCTCTGTTCTGGGCAAACTGGAAGAGCGTTTCACGATCTACAAAAACAGAGGTGAGTACTTAAAACTGCCCTACCGTGCAGGACGAATTGCACGTCGAGCTTGTAAGTCGGATTTCGAGAAGGCGTTCGCCTCGGCTTCTTAAATAAACAATCGTGTCTTCGTAGAATCTTCGGCCACGAATGAGAAAAAGCGAAGGCACGTGGAATGAGAAAGCAGTTGGTGTGCGCGCGACGGGGCACGCTTTAGTTCATCGACCCTACCGGCAATCAGTGCTCGAGCTCTCCCTTCCTCCATCTTTGACTCGCGCGAATCTTTTACCACGCTGTTTCGCATCTCTGGATCCAGACTTGGCGCTTGCGCAAGGACAGCTCGGGCAGGAATGCGGGGCGTCATTAAGAATTCAGAGCCTCGAAGGCCTGCGCACTTGGCTGTCTGGCCGAGGCGAACGATGCGCCGCTCCGTATTCCGTGCAGAAGAACAGGCCTGCGAACCACCGTGTAAGAGCAGGTTACGATTTATACGGCTACGATTTGTAACTCTAAAGGTTAATTGGCGTATTCATGGGAGGTTGTCCAATCCTGCTCTGGTGAGAGAGTGCGTTACCGGCAATGGTCGCCGGGATCAGGCCGCACCCCAAACCTCATTCTGCAATTTAATCAACACGCGGATTTTGTTTTTGTTTTTGGTCCTGTGGGAATTGGGTGGCACCGGGATTCGAACCACGGTCCTCCTGCACGCGAGGCGGATGCTCTACCTCTATGCCACCGCTGCGGGATTAAATTGGTCGCAGTTAGCACAGGACCGGGATAACTGGAGATCCATGGAAGAGGCCTTTGCCCTGCAGTGGGCGTAGGTATGATTATGATGAAAATTATTATTATTATTATGATCATGATGATGATGATGGAGATGGTGATGATAATAATTTGTAACTCCATGAACTCTGGATCAAAACAACCTCAGCGCGAACTGTTTTCTTTAAACATGCTTCATTTTTTTTTTCGCAGCGGAATTGGCAAGAAAGTATAATATGATGACAGGTGATAGCACTGATCATACAAGGCTCATGGCTGCAAGCGGGTGTTCGTGCGCGCGCGTTTCTTCTCAGTCGTAGCTTCTCGTTAACACATGGCGAGGTCGACACTTCATTGTCTGTCTTTGAGATAGACATCATGATTTCGCTGGTCATTCCGCTTGACGACACATGACGCATTTTGGGGGTGGCTTGGTGGTGGCGCTTCTTGCTGTACACAGTCTCAACAATTTGTGTGGTTGCGGAAAGAGCCACACCCATGTCCACTCGTTTGCATATCTTCGGGCCTCATGCGGTACGGCGCTCTTTCCTGTTTTCTCGTGTTGCTTCTCGTGTGCCTCATCACTTTGCAGTCGTTTTGGCTTAGAATTTTTCAATAATTTCTTGAGGCACAGAGTCTGGTATATGCTGCGGGTGCCCCCTGTAGCTCACAGCCTTTTTACCTCGTCGTTGAAACTCCATGAACCCGCTGTTCCTCGACATTCGGGGAGCGTTCGCGAGGCGCGCTTTTAACCATTTCACTAGTTTGAAGCAGGCTGCGTGGTACGGCAACAGCGGTTTGTTCGCACGCGGTTAATATTTCGAGCGAGCATGTTGTTTTCCCAGGAGCGGTCTTGAAATCCAGCCAACAAACGTGAGCGGCTTAGCATGTAATTGCATCCGCCTTGGAAAATAGATCGGCCGCTTGCCTAACCGGCCTAAGCGGCCCATTGAGCAAGCCGCCGCATTCTCGAGTTATCGTGTAATTACCACAACAACTGCGCTGTCGTTTCGCACCTCGTCGCATGGTGGTCGCGCGACGTTTGCTTAACAATGGAAGCGCAGTCGAGTAAAGATGTCGTATTCTCTCCAGCGTGACTCGGCCTTTGCACCCCACGCTTTCCGCCGCTCTATTCTAGTAGGAATGGGAATTTGTGAATGCTGCCTCGAGTCGAGGATGACAAATAAGGGTTGTGTCGGAATGGGAGAAACAGTATCGAAGTCGACGCTGGAGGCGCGAGTATGACGCGCTAATAGGTGCGCTTGTGAATTCTTCCCTATTTCATGTCGTACTTGTAAATGGTAGAACGAAATGTAATGTGCGGTCGAAATAACGTTCCAGGTTTGCAAGCTGATTTTACTGCCTAAAGAGTATTGTTAGGATGGTTACATCATGGTTACACCTGCGCATCGAAAGAAAACGCGCGTAAGCGAAGGGCCGGTTTCAGAGAGTTGTCAATTGTTAGTCGGCGAAATTGCTGACCAGAGTGCCGCTGCGGCTGCTCTCCGCAGCAGCGTAGATGCACCGTGTGTTGCCTACCTCGACTTAAAGTACGAACAGCTTTGCGTGAATCTTGGCAGGAAACATAGGACACACAAACAGAGAACAAACTCTACACTGTAAAGCCACACTTAGGTAGATACGTAGCAGACAAACAAGACAGACACAGCTAGGCTATGGATAGGCCACACTTACGTAACACATTCACACTTGCTCACTGAGTCTTCGAGATTCCTACATACTAATCACATGCAAGACGCTCCACACCACACGACGCAAACACTTTCCATAAATCTACAGGCCACAAAATCCCACTGCACCCATCGCACTTCTTAGGCGATGAACCAATGTTTTCTGGCAAACGCGTTTTTATGTATTTATCAAAAGTTAAATTTCTTAATCTTATTTCGTATCACGCATAACTACAACCTGGCCCTCTACACCAGCCATCTCCGTTGTCTTTATTTCTTTTTTGCCCTGTTGCTGATCAATTTTAATATACACTTTTTAATCTATGCTAGCTAACCATCTGTTTTTGGCTTTCTTTGCCCTAGTTGACCTTGCGCTATTGCAATGCAACCATGATCATCATCAATTGTTAGTTGGCGCAGTTATCCTGTTTGTTTGTTGCTGTTGTTCTTTCTTTAATTTGTAATGACACTTTTAATAAGCTTGAGCTATCACAAGAACTTGCTTAACCAAGCTTCATATAGCAGACACCGTATGGCCGGAGGAACTGTCAGTATGTCATTGCGATTACAATTTATATTGCGCGTGATATACACGAACCTCCCGTTAAAGGGACACTGAAGTGAATTTGTCAAGCTCCCGTTTTTGCTTGCACTGCGTAGACTGGCTCAAATTAGCACACTTTTCTCGTTTATCCGGTTGACAAATCGGTAATTATTTTACAAAGCGCGAAAGAAGAAAAACTACCATGCGCGGTTTGCGGCGGCCGCACCAACTAAGGCTGTGACGTTGAGAGGAGGGGCGCCGTGATTGGACGATGCCCAAGGTTAGCAATCAAACAAGTTTCGGTTTCGGTTTCGGTTCTGTAAAACATAACCAATGGCGTTGTTGGATGGGCATTCTCAATATCTCAGTAATCATCGTACCGCGCTTCTGCCATGTTGGCGGCTGTAAAATGCACGAGATAAGCCTCCCAGGACGGCTTGTAGTCGTAGCATTCACTAGCCGAGACCTACGCAGTGCATGAACGCCCTCCGCGTACCCGCAGACGCCCAAATGTCATGCGCTTTTCCCCCATATTTGGAGCTTGCCTCCCTCATGCCTGTATCGTAAAAAGCGTGTTCGCACCAGGCCAAGGGTCTGTTCATTCTGGCCTGTGCCCACTGCCTGCAAGCAGTCGGTGCTTATGGCAACAGCACGCCAACGAGAACTCGCTAGCGCGCCAGTGCCAGCCTGCGCGTGTTTTGTGAACTAGTTCGTGTAGACATGAACGTTGCGGCCCAAAAAAAAGTGAACTCAATATAGAAAACATCAGCGGAAAACATAAAAGTTTACTTACAAAAAAAAAAAAAAAAAAAAGCACCTACCCGCGAGGATTCGAACTCGTGACTTGCGAAACTTTTGCGGTGAACTACATAACGCCTCAACCCACTCGGCCACGAAGCCGGATTTTTTTTTTTTTTTGATAAACAAAAAACTTTATTTACAGAGATAAATACAGGATCACATCAGATGATTGCAGGGTATTCGTCGTACACAATAGCAGCTCTACGCATGCAGAAAAATAGGCGCTTACTGCCTTTACGCTGTCATGGCGTAAGCATGTTCTGCCGGCAAGTGTAAGCTAGTGGCATAGCAATGCTGGCACAGCCGCAGAGTTTGGGCGGTAATTACACTAGCACGAAAGTTGTCCAATGGATGACAGTGCCTTTTGTGCACCGCTTGAAGGGAGTGGGATCGGAGCGGAGGGAGGGGCAGAAGGCTCTGGGCAAGCAGAGGTGAGCAGGAGTGTTACCCGATTCTAGCCATCAGATTGAGTCCCATCTCCTCCGCTCCTTTACCTTAAATTCTGAAAGGACACGCGAACCCTGCGCCAGTGCATCACGCAGCTCGGTGTCCGAGTCTGGCCCGTCAAGGGCGGCCACTGCCCACTGCGCCTTCTGAACAAAATGCCTCCACGCCGGCCGAGGGTGTTCAGCGCATTCAACAGCATCCACCCTTGCCCTCCAAAGCGAGTGGAGTCCCATGACGTGGATGCAATCCTCGAAGATGTGGGAGCTTCCGTGTCTGCATCCAAGAACCTTAGTTGGTCCACGTGAGCTGCCATTGTGTGCCAAAGGAGCACTGCAGCTCGTCCCAGAAATACGATGCCGTATTGCACTCTAAGAATACATGCTCGCCCCGTCTCCCGCCTTCCGCACAGCGGACAGTTGGCCCCTCCAGGGAGGAAGAAACCCCGCTCTTCCTGCCTTGCCTTAGTTGTGAGTATCCCTGCGTGCAGACGGAAAAAGAAGTCCTTCGAGCTTGTTGGAACGGGGAGTTTCCGCACACGCCGTAAGACGTCACTTTTAAGGCGGCCTAAAGGTGGGGAGCGGTACAAGGGGGGTGGGAGGGTCTGTTCTACCAAATCCCAGTAGAGCTTCCTCGGCTTCACTGCGCACAAATACTCCCAGGAGAAGAGTTCCTGCAAGAGGGCCAGTGCCCCCGCCACTTCCCTGTAAAAAGCCTGTTGCACGGGTGCCGTGTGCAAGGTCTGCTGTCGTTACGAGCCAAGGGGCCAGGTGTAGGGCGCCTACACTTTGGAGAACCGCCTGGAGGAAGCCATCACTATGCGATCTCGGAAGTACACAAATCTCTGTACAATCATTTTGAGTTCCATGTTAACGAGTCCAAGACCCCCGGCTTCGGCGCTCCAGAAATGTTAGTGCGGCGCATGGTTCATACGTGGATCTCCAGACGAAAACCGCAAACAACCGGTGTAGCTTGGACACTGACCTGCATCCATAGTCGAGACGCGGGCCGCGTACAAGATGGCCGGATATGCCACGGCGTTGCAAACATGTGCCCTAGAAAAAAGAGGGCAATATGTCGCGCTCTCCAGGGCTCCAAATTCCTTCCAGCCGCTGCCAATTTTGTCTGCCACCGGGGGGCGATGGCTGCGCCGGTCTCTAGGTTTACCCCAAGGTAGCGGGTGATGGGGCCCCCCTCCATCGAACTCCGTAGAGTTGTTGGGTTTGGTGAGCCATTCGCCGAGCCATGCTCCCTCCGACTTCAAAAGGTTGAGCTGAGCCCAGGAGAATCGACAGAATTCATCGGCCAGTGCAACAACCTCCCCCGCCTGCTCTCTCGATGTGCACACAAAGGCAACATCGTCCGCATAGGCCAGGACCTTTAGTTCTTCGTCTCCAAGGACGAAGCCTCGGATCGACTTGGACGCTATTGCCATCCTGCAGAGAGGTTCTATGTACAGTGCGAATAGAATAGGGGACATGGGGGCAGCCCTGCCTGACCGACCGTCCGATGTTGATTGGCGGCCCCACTTCCCCATTCGTGATGATGCTTGTAGTTATTTCTGTGTAGCAGATCTTTATCCAATCTACCATTGCATCTCCGATCCCACATTGACTAAGGAGCATGAACAGAAAGGTGTGGTCTACCTGGTCGAAGGCCTTTTTAAGGTCGAGTTGAAGGACAGCTAAGGGGTAAGTGCCTGACTCTGCCACCTCCGCAGACCGTCCGCATGCGATGCAAGTTGGTGTTAATGGAGCGGCCCCTAAATCCGCATGTCTGATGTGGGCCCACCACACCACTGAGGGCCATCTCGAGTCGTCGGGCCAGGATACGGGCTAGGATTTTATAGTCTGGTCGACAGTAAACTGATGGGCCCTGAAATCTTCCACATTCGGTACCGTCATCTTGGACGGATTTTTTGGGTATGAGGCACAAATTACTGTTCCGCATTGAAGGTGGCAGCACTTTTGTGTTTTGGATGTTGTCGAAGACAGATACCAGAACAGGGCTTATCTCTTCACGGAATACCTGGTAGAATTCAGAAACAATCCCGTCAGGCCCCGGTGACTATTTTTGACAGTTCTTTTATCGCGTGTTTTACCCTCTTCGACCGTTATCGGGCTGTTTATTATGACTCTAACGTCATCTGGCACCGTTGCAGCTCACCAAGGACGTCCGGTGGGGGATCGTCAAGCTTCGAGCGCAAGGAAAACAGCTTACCGTAGTACTCACAGAAGGCAGTCGCCACCTCCGCGCTCCCACTAGCAATGCTACCAGAGTGGTTCACCTCGGCAATTGTTTTAGCGGCGGTCCTTGCTCTCTCGAAAGCACCGAAAAGCTTCGATGGCTGTGCCTCGGACACTACTCGCTGCTCCCTGCTCCGCACAAGAGCTCCCCAATATCGTTTTCTCGAGCTCAGACCGGATTTCTTCCTTGACGCTGCGAATATCCCCAGCGAACTCTCCCGGCCTCTCCTCATCCGCCTCTACAAGAGAGCGCAGACATTCTACTAGCCGACTTAATTTCGCCTTTTGTCTCGCGCCTCCTGTTGCCCGACCGCAATGGCTGCTCCTTTGACGCGCTTTTTAAAACGCTCCACAGCCACCGCGTCGACGGCTGAAGCGTTAAGCGCTTCTATCTCCCCTCTTATGCGGTCGACGAAGGCAGCGTTGTCAAGGACCATAGCGTTCATCAGCCAACGACTGCCGACCTTCTGCTTTGATTTCAGGATCTGATTTTGAGGGAGCATGCTACGAGGCCATGGTCCGAGAAAGCGACAGGGGTGACGGTGTAATCGGTCACCAGTGATAGCGCGTCACCCGTCAAGTAGACCCGATCTAAACGAGCTTGTGACGTGCCACGCCACCTGGTGAAGCGAGTGGTCGACCACCCGCGCTGCAGGGCCCACGTCAATCAGGTCACCTTCGCGAAGGATAGCTTTCAAGATACGCGCCGATGGGTCCACTACACCCCTAGCACCCGCTCTGTCGCTGGCATTGACAACACAGTTAAAATCGCCTGCCAGGACGAGACGACCCGGAACCCACGAGAATGTCCCGAATGGAGGAAAAGAAGTCGGCACGCGCCGCCTGGTCATTCGGCGCATAAACGCACACAAAGCGTGTAAGTTCCCCTCCCACCAGGACGTCGACGATACAAAAACGCCCGTCCTTTGCCAGCTCGCAGTCAATTACGGTTAAGAAATCATGCTTCCGGATTAGGATTGCGGTTCCACCCGCTCGCGTAGGAGTGAGGGTGTAAAAACACCAAAATTGATGGCCAAAAAAAACGAACGAAATTTTGGGCGTCCTCTCGTGAGGCAATTTTGGTTTCTTGTAGAAAGCCACGTCCTATATTTTTTCGTTTAGAAGGGTCGGCCAGCCAATGTTTCCTTTTATGTGAGGTTAGGCTCACCACATTTAACGTGGCTAGCGTTACTACTGCGTTCTGGTGTGCTGTCATGGTGAGAGAGGCGCTTACCGACTGGGCTTTCAACTCCTTCCGCCTGTTGAGCTTCCCCCAAGGTTTGTTGACCCGGTGTCTCCCTGGCTTGGCTTGGAGGTGGCTGCACCGCCGTGTTTCCCGCGTGCCTTCCGTCGCGTCTCAACTCCCGTGCGCGGAGCTGCGGCGACCTCGTCGGGAGCTCCTCGTCCGCGTCGTCACAGCTGGTCCCTCCTGGCTGGTCGTTCAGGAAGGCCGCCTCCTCTCCCTCCACATCGGTGGTTTTCGCCTCCTCACTCCGCTGTTCGCTGTTCCTAATAGAGGGCATATATTGCACAACCGGTTTACACTTTTATTTAGTTTTGGCATTTCAAGCAGCTTAGGTGACTATTTGTTGTACTGCGCTCGTGCAGTAAGCGTCGCCCGAGTTTCCACAGTAGCTCACGTCTAGCAATTGCATTTCGTAAACGGAAAAGCGTTCGCAGATGCGTAGTCGTGCTGCTGACCGCTGTTCTTGTTCGCCCAGCGCAAAAAAGTGCTTCCCGCGCCCTAGTTTTACGCTGTACGGTAAAAATATCAGTTGATTTTACTTCCTTAGTACCTATATTGACTTCGCTGACTCTTCTCCCGCCTTCAAGAGGCCTTATATTTTCCTACTGGCGTACCAGTCAGCGAAGCGTCGCATGTGCGCTTGTGCAGCGCCTGTGTGAAGCGACCTTGACTTGGAGCTAGATACAGTGTACAAACAAACCAAGTAAAGAAAGGCACATTCTTCCATTCACAAACGTGTCCTGGCTTCGTTTCAACTAAGCGAACGAATTGCGACCAAGCAATTTTTTTTAACCTCCTTGATTGCGACGACCCGCCGGCGGCCGGCGGACGAAACGCTGGGCCAACTGACTCTGTCTGAAGGCCGGGGAGCCGTGCAGTAGCGCAGCCAGCCAATTGCCACCTCATCCCCTCCTGACGTCACACGAAAACGCCACAGAAAATGGGCGAGCGTAAAGAGAGGAGGACAGCATTTTCGAATTAGTTTTTCTACTAAATAAAATCGCGTAAACGCGCCTAGAGTGGTCGAAACATGGCCTGGGGACTCCGGACTACAATTTGCGCTAGTAATCCCGCAATGTTTACATATCACTTCAGTGTCCCTTAAGACGAACTCGAGGTTATCGTGAATATTTATTCGTATTATCAGAAATTTGTCTCAAGCGGACGTTTCTTGCACTGCGCACGTTGCAAGAAAGCGAAAGTGTTGTTCGTCTTAACCGTGAAATTCGTCTTAACACCGTGTTCGTCTTAGTGTCCACTATGCGCCTGCCTAGGCTGTTCTCCGCCACATTTTTTATACTATACGGCAGCCGTCATAAGAGGTTAGGAGAATTTCTAAGTTTTGTGCAACTTGCCTTCGGGGTTTACGCGCTGTGGGCGGTACTTTCACATTGAACAACCGCCCCCGGGCTTCTAATGAGTACCGGAAAACCACCTTGTTATTGACCATGTAACCATATTGCTTACAATCTCGAGCGCCAGTTCCAATTAATTTTCGAGTGCGTATACTTCGCCTCTGCCTCAGCCGTCAAGTGGGTAGCGAGAGCGCGATGTGGGCGCCAGTGCTAATGCACGCTGCCATGTTCTGGCTGAATTTTTACGGCTGATGACCGGCACGCTGCTTCTGACGCCAGAAAATGAACAACACACAGTGACAACAAAACAACGGAACGTGAAACACAACGGCACAGCATAGTAAACACAGTGCAACAAAACAAAGTAAGCACAGACGAGAAACAGACCGGCGAAAATGAGGTCAGAAAGATATTTTGTGTTTCAGTTGTATAATGTTATGCTTTGTTTGATGGGGTGGACGTAGCCTTGCGCAAAAAACTCCCACCTCCCCTCGCGCGAACCCCTGTGTAGATGCGACGCATAGGGGGTTCACGTTGCAGCGTTGGACAGCGGAGGAACGGCGCTGGAACGATGGAGCGGAGCGGCGCAGGCACCGCGTTTTATAGCGCGCATAACGGTGAGGGGACGCGCCGGCGCCAGTGCGTCATCCGCGGCTATGACGCAACACAATCCAACACAATCCACTTTAATCCCATCCAATCCAAGCCAGGCCAAGCCAAGCCAAGCCAATCGAATCCAATCCAATGCCCCTCGCGAGAGAGTGTTCGCTGTCAGAGAGGAGAGGGGGTGAGCGGCGGAGAGCCAAGCTGGCGCGGCGAGGAGAATGGGGGAGGGTGGACGCCGACAACAACGACGACGACGCCGACGCCGGATGCAGGGACAAGGCGGGTGAATGAGATGCGTGGCATCTAAAACGGTGGGAAGTTGCTTCGCCTAGGCGACCGCCCACCGTATCAAAAACACGGAGAATCACCACTTATCGCGTAGTCTTGTGAACTGCAGAAATCCCAGCAGGAGACTAGACCCCTCTTTTCGTAAATTCTAGTGTCCCCTAGAAGAAACTATGTCCTCCGAAGTAGCACGGGCCACTCCTAGCTCCCGGAGATGACGAAACGAGTTCTTCCGCTCCAGCTTGTTTTCGTAAATGTTCACAATATAGTGATCAATGTCACCAGACACGCTGCGCGAAGGGCGCAAAGGAAATAAGGCAAGGCTGGCCTTGTATAGCCAAGCTGTAGGTGTACGCGCAGAGGCTGCTCTCACTCGGTGTAGAGGCTTCGGCTCTATTCAGGCCCTTCATGACGGCAGGAACGGTGCACAGAAACAGACCGCTCGCCTGCTCTTTAAGCAGCTGCGGCGTCACCCCGACCTCGTGCCCAACGGTGATTAAAGACCCACGTGCGAACGTATTGACCAACACGCACAGCCACCTGCGTACCAGCGAGCGTACCTACACTTGTGACGCTTAAATACACTAATCAGTAAATCTTGATCATCATTATTCTGAACGATTCAGCGGCATGTCAGGTGCCGCAACCGGTAAGCAGCTTGCGAGGAATAAGTGTAAGCAACGTTGCACTCAATAGCGTAGGAGACTATGGGAACAATAGCAATGCGGCGGGGCGAGCAAAGCACTTTGGTAAAGTTTGCTGTTGTGCCTTTTTTATTGATTGATTGATTGATTGATTGATTGATTGATTGATTGATTGATTGATTGATTGATGATTGATTGATGATTGATTGATTGATTGATTGATTGATTGATTGATTGATTGATTGATTGATTGATTGATTGATTGATTGATTGATTGATTCCCGGTAGTGTGTCCAATGTGCTTTTGCGAATCTTTACGCCCACACGCCATTGAAGGTGCGAGCTTGAGGGCGAGGACTAACTGAGTAAGCGAGGCTTCCGTGCACGGCATTGAAAACTTCTCTTATTCTTCCTCTTTAAAGCTATTTGCGACGCCAGACTCCGGCACTAGTTATTTATTGACACCCTGAAAAACCCTGAGCGTTTGTCAAAGTCACGCTTCCCGACGGAAAGGCTTCTCTCGTTCTTTCTCCGGGCTTCCTAATACGTTCGGATGCCCTTTTTGTTGCGACCGGTTTAGACTTGTTGGACAGAAACAGTTTCATTTTCTAAGCCTTAAATGGAGGCTTATGGAACAAATACCTTCCACAAAGCAAAAGTCGCCACCGACGCTCGTCTTCAAAAAATGTCAATAGGGCTGACTGTTCACTTTCTACAGTTGTAAACACCATCCCGTCGAAAGCCTCGTGGAAGAGCCATCGTCAGAAATAGTGAAAAGTTCAAAGCCGCCAGCTTTGATAATAAAAAACTTAAATTAAAGGCACGCCGAGCGCCGAACGTTTCGTTACGAAATAATTGAACGAGTCTGTCGGTTGCCAGACCGTGGTGAGAGCTGCCTTTCAGTACTGCGGTCGTTTTGTGTGTGGTCGCACTCTTTACTGAGAGTCGGCAAATTGAACGACGGACGAATCAGTTAGTGGGGAGTCCTACTCGCTCTGCTTTTGGTTGCTGCCCTTACGGCTCTCATCTGTCCCTTCATTCGAACGACATTTCTCTCTCCGAGTTAGGCTGGTAAGTGGCCATCAAAGACGTGGACATTGTAATCAATAAATTACCTTTTACCTGAAATCGCAAGCGCCCGCTGCGCGTTTTCTGTGCTAGTTTCTACGCGTGCGCGGGAATTTCGCTCCTTCTTATTTTCAGTATTTTGCGAGGCTGTTACTACATTGCTGCTACAGATACTTTCCGTGTCACCGTAACCGGGGTCTGAAATAGAACAAAAGGTTTTTTTTTTTTTCTTCTTTTTCGCGCAGTCGCTACAAAAGGAACAACGGCTTCTGATTGGGACCGTTGTCAAGAATAGCGTTAGCAAATTCTAAAATGTCGTCAGAGCTTCGTGCTAAAAAACGGTCGTCAAGGGTTAAACAATTAAGATTGGTTTGCAAAAAAATAACGCCGTTCCTCTCAATGTGAAAGCTTGCGGAAGTGCAGAGCAGGGATTCGCCATAATGGGTGGTGACGCCGCTATCCGCTCACTGCTACCATCCATTACGCTCTTCACCGGCCTGTCTCACTCCTCTCTTGGTGAATATGCAATTCAAATTTCCCGCCTTCGTAGTGCTCGCGCGCCCCCTGCCTGAAACTGCGCCAACGAGAGTTCTGTTCTTTTTGTGCTTGCTTTAATTTCGTATGCTGGAGCTGTTTTACGTCATGTCGAACGCGCCATTTTTTTCTTGCGCGGCCGCTTTTTTCGCTTAAAAAACCTACCCAACAAGCGTTCCTAACTAAATGAACGCGGGGGCTGCCGGTTGTATACACAAATTTTGCCTCATATGTACCTGCAGTTTTCTTTGCGCTAAACAACTGGAAGATGTATGACAAGCGCCAGCGGTTCACGAGGTTCGAACGGTTATGACTATTTAAACCGCGTGGTTTTCGAAGCCTCAGCGTGACTCCCTGACGACGGTACACCAGGCTCTACTTGGGTCCGTTATCTCGCTGTGCCGCCTGATTCTGGCAGTCGCTTGACATCGACCGTTAGCGAGCTACGACGACAGGGCGATACCATAAAGTGTTCTGCACTTAAAATTCAGTTTTGCTGCTACCCACCGCCTTTAGAACACCTGCAAGGTTTACTGTATTGCACAACTGTTTTGCCTGAGTTTTTAGTTTTACCAGGGAAACATCAGAGTACGGAGCCAGCACAGACGACACTGTCTCTCGTGCTTTAGATTTGTAAGCCTCCGAAGGAAGCGCTCAAAACCCCCTTCTTTCTCTGCCGGTAAAACACACAAAGAATGGCCCAAGAAAAATTAAGCTACACGCTTCACAGGAAGTTTAGGACCAGCTGGTTTACAACCGAATGAGTACATCTACGCCGTCTGATACAAAGTCTTCATTACCTTCCTCACTGACGAGACGGGTAACATTTCGGACTAGAGACAGTGACTCGGGAGCCGATTCCTTGATGTTTCCCTGGTAAAACTAAACACTAAGGCAAGAAAGTTACGTAATACAATAAACCTTACAGGTTTTTTTAAAGGCGATGGATAGTAGCAAAACTGAACTTCTGAGCATATTTTCAGTGCGAAAACCCACAAGGTCAATGTACCTCTAAACTATCGTGTCCGAATCGGGAACATGGCAGCGATGCCAAGCAAAGTTTTTGCAGACCAATTTTAATCGTTTAACACTTGACGACCCTTTTCTAGTACGAAGCTCTGACGACATTTTAGAATTTGTTAACGTTATTGTGACAACGGCTCCTTTCAGGCCTTCTCTGTTGATATCAAGCACCTATTTTGCTGATTACCCCTATGACGCTGTGCTTCGCTGCGTGAGGGAAAGCATCGACAGGTTCAATCCCGTCGCCTTCATGCAGAATGCGTGTTGTGTACCGGTTCATGGTTTTTTTAAACTGCTTTTTTACGTAAAGTGTATACGTTTGTACAGTTCGAGGGAGCACCTCATCTTCAAAAGCAGGGAGTGTGTATTGGTTCTTGTATAGGTTCCTGTGTTAAGCGATGTATTTTTGTCATGTTGTGAACAGAAGCCTCTCGGCAAGGTTAGAAGAAAGCATGTGTGCGGGTGTTTAGATTCGCAGATGATTTCCTGATTGTCGTTAAAGTGCGAACCTGCTGCCCTCGAGCCCGAGTGTGCGGACATGCTGAACTTCTTTGAGAATCTCTGCATCCCCTGGACCTAACGTACGAACTTCCGGTGGTGGGGCAATTAAAATATTTAGATATTCGATTTAACTTCGACCCCTGACGGTATCTGCTGGTGCTATAAACCGCGTGACAAAAAAAATACCTTCTACCTTACAACTCCCCGCATTCGCAAATTTTAAAAAGGTACTAAAACTATTATAAAACTGTGCTTTAAGAACTACCTCGAAAAATTCTCTCCGCACCTTACCTCCGCTGGCGTCTACGGCCAGGTGGAACGCCTGCAGAGCGCTGGCTAGCCTGCTTCTGTGGTCGCCTCCGTTGCCGAGCGGGTGCTTGGGAGACTGCGTGCGAAGGTCCAGTCATGCGCAGAGCCGATGAAGAGCAGGCAGGAGCTAGGTTGCGGTTATCCTCTACATGCACCGGTTGTCCCACAACTTGAAGAAGTTGCCCAGTGCTCAAACGGGATATAGTCCTCTTTCCTTCTCCGAACAAGCTTTTGAAGCTGTGCAGATTGCACAACACCGAGAGGTCGTTGGGGGAAAAAAGTGCGCCACGAAGCACAGGAGGACATATGCTGAGTGTGTAGAAGGGGTTGTGTACAAAATTCCACTTTGCTGTAACAGATTTCACGTTGGGCGAACCGGAAGATGTTTAGACGGCAGGTTAAGTGAGCATGCCAACAAAGTTAGTAACGCACTCGAAAGAAACGTGCGCGATGGGGTTTTTTTAGTGCAGCGCTTCTCCACATGCGGATGTGCGCCTCCCTTTGATAAAACACAGTTTGTTAAAAGATGCTCCGGCCGTACCACACGGGATATTATAAAGGCCGAAATGATAAATAGGCTGGGACAAGCCTGTCTGAGCCCAGAGTCCATAGTTCTGTCAAAGAAAGAATCGAACTTCCTACGCGTGCGCCGCTGATCAACAGGTAGAGTACACTGTGGCTACTGCGCATGTATATGTGTGTTTATTTCGTTTCTATACACCGTTGGTTCAGCGCCCGCGTGTGTCCAGTTCTCTTCCTTTTCGCCCGTGTGCCAGCTGTCTTTCTCCTGGTCGTAGCCTAGGTCACAGCCCGCAAGACTAATCATTTAACTCTGGGCGAACTCCGCTCACTTCCTCGTCCTATTAAAGCGCCAACCGTGGAAGTCTCCTTAAAGTAACGGTGACACGTGGATCATATCCCTCGAATGGTGTACATTTCTCACTTACGAAAGACTCCGCTATAAATCTGCACCCACGAAAGGAGAAACGCTGGAAAGTTTGAGGCCCGCTTAATTTGTTTCATGTTTGAAGATCCGCATAGACAAAGCCTTCCAGCAAACAGGAAGCTTCAAGTTTCGAAGGAACCGTAAGGCAGGCCCAGACAAGAGAAAAGCGATTGGCCAGACAACGCTCTGCACTTTCGTTTAAGGCTAGCGTAGAAATTCGTTATAAATAATACCGCGGCACAGTGTCTGCTATACATCGCGGCTTTAGGAGCAAATTGCGCGACACATGCATTTTTGGACATATATCTCGTCGTTTAATTCAGTGCTAGAATAAATCACATACACAGTAACTCAACGTTGACCGTATTAAAATATGGGAAAATTCATGCGTCTTCGCGTTGGTGTAACGTGTAACAGCGTAATCACAACAGCGTCCCTTCATCCGTGAGAAAATTCTGAGTCGCGTACCAGCAACTATTCCCGGCTCGTGTCGGTGCTGCTTCATGCAGTCACCAAGACAAACCGTCGCTCGAAGTTAAATTAGGGTCCATCGCACGTAGCAACCATCTGGAGACCTCAACTAGCGTCTCCCCGTCGGGTCCGCATCGAAAACATTCTCCTTTTTGTTGTGGCTTCAATTTCCGCAGGGCACCCTGCCCTCAATTGGATTCTGGCACTGACGTCAAACGATACTACGTGTTCCGCCTAAATTTCTTCTATCGTTTGGTCCTCCGTCGCCGTCGTTCAGTAGGCGACTTGCGCTTTGAGGCAGACCGACCCAATATCGAGTTTGTCATCCCTCTCTCTTATCTCCTTACTTTAGACCTGCGCTCCCTTTTCTTCTGTACCCATTTACTTCATCTTTTTTATCTATTTTCTTTTATAGCTCGTCCTCTAATAACTTCTCTATTTTCTCCCCTTGTCGTTGCTGGGCACGAAGCCTCAAGTTGAAGCTGGAATACGATATAAATAGCCCTCGCATGAGTCTTTGGAGACACGCTGAAAAACCACAAGGGACGTGACACAATATTTTGAAGAGCGGAATTGGAATTAGCCGTGTAATAAGCTTCCTGCATATGTTGAGATCTCTTTCGGGAAGTCTCAACTGTATTTGTTTCGTGACGCGAAATTTCGAAGCTTAGATAACTATATGATTACCTTCTTGTATTATTATCATTATCGTCGTCATTATTATCAGCAGCAGCAGCCTAATTTATGCTCACTGCGGGATGGAGCCCTCTCCTATTGGCTTCCAACTGTTGCTATCTTGCGCTGCCCGAATCAGTTGTCTGCTGCCAAAATTCGTTTTGGCAGCCACTCCGTTACCCCAGTGGTCCACCGGTTTGCAGTTCCTCGCAATTAATTATTATTAATTAATTAATTAGGTAAGTAATTATACCTCAGAGACCTGGGCAACAGGTACTTCCTGACGGGTGAGCTGAAAAAGAAACTCACTGGTAAAAGCCACGCGAGGTATGAACAACGAAAATTTCACTGCAAAACGCAAGCACCGAAAGGATCGACAAAAAAAATGTGTTGGTATACTCAGAAGCTCATCGCAATGTTTCACATTCACAGAGAAGCACATATACGAAAAAGACTCTTGGCGATTGCTTTTGAGAAGGCTTGTCAACTATCATTTCACTCAGACTGAGTTTTTTTTTTTTTTTTTGCGAAAGATTGCCTTACGGCACAAGAAAAAGTTCTCATATGTACAACACTGCACCCGTAACGCGCAAACATCCAAGACGAGACCGGTGCTGGGGCCCCCATATCCAGCGCTTGAGATCTGGGGGTCCGCCAGGATTGAGCCCTGTGCCTCGGAGGTGCTAAGTTCGGGTGCCTCGAAGGCCTGGGCAAGTCTACAGCAAATGTTCAACGTCAGCTTCTGACGGAGGAAGCACACAGAAAGGGCAAGTGTCCGCCAACGGCGCGTGACATCGGGCAGGCCAAGCCTGGGTAACTGCTGGAGATAACGCCACCCCGACCCGAAGCCTCCGCAACACGACCTCCTCCCAACGAGCGAGCCCACTGGGGAGGCCACTTCCACGCGGTGGAAGTAAAGCACGCGTGGCGCGACGGAGGGTTTCCTTTTCTACTAGAAGTTCTTCTATGGTAGACACTTGGAGAAGTGGTAGCGGCCGTGGGAAGTCCCTGTGACAGGCGGCGATCCGCCGCTGTGTGGGCAGGAAGCATGTCCCGGCGAATCCACAAAACGCGGACAAGGACTGGATAAGTGTCCATAATCTCGTGAATGCGTGCGGCTAGGCTTGTACAACGCGCAACGCGACACAAATTCCGAATCGCTGCTCCTGAGTCAGTATAAAATTCCAGCTTGTCCCCAGTAGTCAAAGTCGATGCAAGCGCTTGCAGGCCATCTCGAATGGCAGCAAGTTCTGCTAGCAGGCTTGGGAGTGCACGGAGTGGCTCGTACGCGCAGCTTTGATTTAAAGGGACCCTGTAACACTGTTCGTGCAGCGCAAGTAAACCTGCGCGATGTTTAGATTACACTGCCAGGAACACCCAAGCCAAATATTACACGTGCACGTGAAGCGGTAAGCGCGCAAATCGCCGTGAAAGACGCGGAAAAACCAACCGCGCTCTCTTCAATTCTCCTCATTATGCACTCCTGGCATGGCCTCTGCGACGTCAATCGGGCCATGGCTGTCCTGGCTGTCCTATTGGCTGTCGCTGGTCAACTTCGCGGCTAAATTCTGGCATTTCCTGTGACGATCCGCCATCGTCGGCGCTGTGTATCAACCTCTTCTATGTCTGAACCTGTTCGCATGCTTTTGGTGTTTCTTTGGTTTTGAGTGCGCGCCGAGTTTGAGTGACGAACTAAATATTCCACTTTCAACGAGCCCACTCGACAACAAACGTTTATTGCTTCAAAAACGCCCCACCAGCCTGAGAGCTTGCTTGCTAGCAGGCCGCCATGCCTGCTTTTTTGTGGCACCAGACCGGAAATAGACCCGTCCACGTTGCGGGGAAAAGGACAAAACTCCCCGGCCTGTGACATATCGAAGGCCGCCGAACAGAACGCCGCGTGCCGCCCCCCTCTCCGGGAGAGAGTGCGCAGCTTTCATCGCGTTGTCCGTGGTTGAGTTGAGAGGGAACATTTATGCGCGATTTTTCATCGCGCGTAGTTTCGGTGATAGTGAACGGATTTTCATAGTTCTTGCGGGAGGAGATTGCTGGGACAATGGACTTTACCCCAAAATACATTCCGAGTAGTCGATAGTAAGTTTTGCAGGGTCCCTTTAAGGCAGGGTAGTAGGGACACGTCAAGGCCGTGCTGACGAAGCAGTCGTATGCTCCGGCGTCCACAATAGCCTCGACAGCCAGAAGTTGCATTTCAGGGCGCCCAGTCAGGGACATGAAGGATGGTGTCCGCGGGCTGATGCAGGCCAGAGGTACGGACATGGAGCCTTGTCAGAGGCTCCGTCACCCGATGGTAGAACCAGGTACACAAACCAGGTACACAAGTACGGAGCGCACTAGGAGACGGGCAATCGTCCAGCAGGCCCCGCCAGACTTCTGGGAGATGCGGCAAACAATGTGGAGCATGTGTCCGGCTTTCTGTAGAGCAGATCGGAGCCACTGAGCCGCTGAACCTGAAACCGATATCTCCAATCCCAGAACTGCAAGGTGTCCAACGATTGGAATGGTGTACCCATTCATCTGCAGTGCGAACGGAGATAACGCAAGGGAGCGACGGCCCCAAGCGTTCGCGACGGGAAGCGCAGCAGTCTTCTCTTGAGAGAGGGTGAGGCCCGAATACTCGCACCATTTCTGGCAGTCTGTTGAGGCTTGCTGGAGGAACTCTGCTTGACGTAGGGTGAAAAAAAAACACTCAGTCAACAACTTCACTCAATCAATTATTCACTAATCATTTGAGTCTAAAGTAAGTACCGCGGAAATTGCTGTTTGCGGCACTTCGGTATGGCAGTCGTCTCATATTTTAGTGTGCTAACACTTGTGGCGTCGGCGACAAGAAACATGTGCGCATGTCGGATGCCTCTTAACCGTCTGAAGCCTGTGCGCGGGCTTTGGAGCAAAAGCCTACGAACGCGGGAAAATGAGTGAGAGCACATGGCCACCAACGGACGATAGCACGGCGGTGAAAAAAAAGTTGCGCGTGACGTCAGCATGCACCACGCCTGCGCAGTGGGGGAGTGCGGCGTTGTGTTCCGTTACTCGTGGCGCGAGTGTTTGTATGCAGGCATGTGCACGGCCTCCGGTTTGAGCAGCGTCGCGAGAGGGCAGGCGCAGCGCCGATGCGCAGAAAGGGCGATAGGCGCAGGAAGAAAACAGTGAAGAGTAGAAGTAGGCGACCCTACGCAGTCGGCAAATGATTTTGTACGTTCATGAACCTGTTTGTTCATAACATTTGTGTACTTACGCTCCACCACTGGGGGAGGGTGGGAGAACCGGTAGCATTCATTTAAGCTTTGAGCAGTTTAGTGCATTGCACTGTGTTGGTGCTCAGCAGGCGTCGCGAGATAACGCAATATGTATTATCATAAATGAGTTGTAATATACGCGTGCGTGTGTGTGTGGGTGTGTGTGTGTGCGTGTGTGTGTGTGTGCGTGCGTGTGCGTTTGTGGGCGCGCGCGGTTGCGTGTGAGCGCAGCAAATTGGAATAAGGAATGAACGCGCGCTCGTTGAATGCAAACAGACACACAGACGGGGGAGCTCGACAATCAAGAATGCCGAAGAAGGCATAGGGCAAGGAGTCCATCATTTTTTATTGTTTAAATAGCTTCCTTTGGCCTTGGAGACCCAGCCTGTGGCATAGCGCATGACGGCCTCTCACACGTCACAGATAAACAAAGGTTGCGCACACGACCTCTCACTACGGCTGCAAAGGTAGAAGCAGAACCTTCTACTCCAGCTGCTGTGACATGAACCTGAACAAAGAAAATTACAGCTACTTACAAGGAAATGTCGCGCTACTGATGAGTACGAACGGAAATTCGAAGTATAAATTGCCAAAAAAGGGTAATCTATTTTGCCTCAAGGCAAAATAGATCGTGAAAACCTCGAAATGCAAAGGAGAGGTTGCGGTCGGTCATAAAAACAGATAAAGAATTTTTTCAGTCAGAAAAAAAGTGGTGAAAAAATATATATATATATATATATATATATTTATATATATATATATATATAAGTATTTATAAAAGAGGAAGAGAGGTAGTCTAGAAATAAAGCAAACTCGCAAACTCAAAGTAGATATAGCGGATAGCAGGATCAAATTCTGACCTAGGTGAACTCATTTGACTGCCAAATGTACACGCTGCCCTTGGGGTTCAACGCGCTATACGAATGCTGAAGGAGACTAATTTATACCGGAGCTCTCCTTAACCACGCGCACTCATAATGGCTATATGCCCGCCGGACGAAAAGACCCCTCCGACTTGCTAAATTATTATTGCATCTCGGAAAGTCAGGAGCCAGAGATTATATTACTATGCACCGGGGCTTCGCAAAGAGCAAAGAGCCGGAAGGTTAACGAAATTACACGGTTCCACACTTTCGACGAAACCTGTAAAGGGGGAGAACGATGGGAAATAAGAGAAGTGCTAGTTTTCACACATAACCCAGGAGCAAAGTGAAATATCGGCTGGGAACGTTTGCAGGAGGCACATTCGCAGTATCATAGGGAATTGCTGCATACTTACTATGTTTGCCCTGTTACCAGAAACCGTTAATTGTGTGGGAAAATTCAAGAGACGGAGTGAATTCTACGAGCAGAAGAGTGGGTCCGAGACACCTCCTCGCACCAAACTTCCTTAACCTGGAAAAATAAAAGAGCAGATGGGCTACAAAAACAGTTAATTAAGCCAATCTGTGCGGTCTTATTCGTGTGCAGCTCCGGTGAGTCATACCGAACCATTCCGAGAAAACTGCATTGGCCGGCCCTCACTATCAATGATTATTAAGTTTGTTGAAGCATCAGTGCTATAGAAACGTTTTCTCAAGTAAAAACGGCAACTAAGTCATGAAGGTCATCTTAGACTCTTTGAATACTTTTTGTAGTTCACGACTGCAGGTGGGTAAAATTTCTGGCTCCCTACGTATTCCGAGAGGCAGATGTTTACTGAAGGGGAATGCACCGAGAGCCTCAGAAGTTGGTAACTAGTTAGGAAAAAGGAAAAAAGAAACAAAGGAAACCGGAACTCAAAGTACTGCTCTTTAGATTGGTTGCCATATTCTCGCTTTTTTTTTCGCCGCACGCAAGAATGGTGAGCGTAAATGGCCCTGCTGCCGAGGCGTTTGCTTCAAGTTTTCTCCAGGCTTAAAACGAGGACCTGCTGATGCCCGCGAGCAGCCAAGCTCCCGTTTGGTTCCGGTAAAGCGTGCTTCGCCTCCTGAAGAGTTCTTCGCAGGAGAAGCCTACCCAAAAGCCGATAAGGAGGTAGATCGTTCGAAAAAAAAAAACGGTCATAGGGCGAGGGCAATAACGTCGGCTAGATCCGGCGATTCCCGCAGACACAACCTTTGCTTTTTTTTTTGCTTTGCTAAATAGCTTAATGTAAAAAAAAGCGAAATAAGGTGAATGCTACACGCAGGAAAAACGCTTTTTTTTTTTTTTCTTAACCTGCGGCAGAGCCTTGTTTATTAGTTCTTTAGGAATCCGGAAAAAAAACGTATGCTTCGGGAAAATATGTTATGCGACCATGCAACAAAATGAAAACGCTAGAATGGCGGCGAGCTTTCTGAGCTTAACTTCCGGGACAAAGCGAAATCACTGGATACGTGTCCAACGGAGTTGTGCTGTATGTGCGGGAGGAGGATGGCTGTGCAGGGCTAGCGCCTTTGGGGCACCGTTTAAATCTGTCGACTTAGGCATTTTTGCGCAGAAAACTCCTTGGGGTACTTAATTCTGCTTACGTGCTTCGAAGGAGGGAGCCTGGCGGTACTTATAACATTTTTTACTGCAATGTCGTTTTTTGCGTCTTTCTTCGCTTCCGTTCCTTCGTCTAACGGGGCTAATTACGCCAGCAAGCAGACTGGCGTATTTAGCTTTCCTATAATCAGGGTTCTGCGTTGCTGGTGCGCACCTGTTCTACTCACGTGCCCTCACATTCAGGTGTCAAAGAACACGCACTATTATGCAAATTTACGTTTACAATTCATGGTTTTGTGAATTTTGGGAAGCAGGAGCGTTAGCCCCTCAACGCTCCCGATCCCTGGCCAATTCCAAGGAAGGAAGGAAGGAATAAAGGTAAAGGAAAGGCAGCAATGTCAACCAGGCTGTGGTCTAGTTTGCTATCCTACACGTGGGGAAGGGGAACAATGGGAAAAAAGATGAAAACAGTAAAAGAAGGGGAAGGTAAGGACAGAGCGTAAAGAGGTGTGGCCAGCGTTACGACACTATAGACGATAGAGTTCATTGACTTCATAGAGAATAGACTTTTGTGCTACAGTCTTCTGTGCAAGTTTCGTTGTTTTTAGGAAGCACAGGAGCCCTTTTCGTCGCCTTGTGCGTAGATGATGGTGAAGGCCAGTGGCCCAGGATTTTCTCCTCAGATAACGGCCGCCGAGAATCGAGCTTCCGTTGAGGAGAGTTGCCTTCTTGCCGATGAAAAACGTGGACATTCGCATAGAACATGGCTTATGGTCTCCGGTGTGTCGCAGACTTCACACGCCTCGCTGTCTGCCCTTCCAATCAAATGGGAGTAAGCATCTGTGAAGGCGACTCCAAGCCAGAGACGGCAAATAACGGTTGCATCACTCCGTGGAGGCCTAATGGAAGAGGACGCTGAAGATGCGGGTCCAGGGCATGAATACCGAAGCTCGTAAACACGTGTGTGTGTGTGCTACGGAGTAGGGAACAACAACTTTAGTTCATCCGCTGCCAACTAAAAATGTCTATGCAGGCAATAAAAAAAGCGAAGGTAGCGCTGTGGTAGAGCACAGGATTGCTTCTGTGGAGATGAGGTTGAAATGGCAGCGGATCACACATGTGTTTTTTATTTATTTATTTACTGCAGACGCGGCAATTTTGTTGACCAGGCAACAACTACAACGACTGACCGTCTTCTTAAGTGCCGCGCACTTTAGGGGCTCGCCTTGTCGTCGTAGCTCGCTCTCTGGACCCAAGTAAAGCCACGCGTCCCACAGAGGCTTAGAGAGCCAAGCGGTTTATATAGCCATAATCGTTCAAAACTCGTGAACCGCTGGCGCTTGTCATACATCTCCCCGTTGTTTAGTGCAAGGAAAACTGTAGGTACATTTGAGGCAAAAAATACGTAATTAACCGGCAACGCCCGCGTTCATTTAGTTAGGAACGCTCGTTGGGTTGGTTTTTACGATAGTAAGCGAAAGAAAGTGGCAGTTCAACGCCAGCACATGCGGGAGGAAAAGCAAGCACAAAGAGAACAGAACTCCCGCTGGCGCAGTTTAAGGCTGGGGACGCGCGAGCACTGGAATGGCGGGAAAGTTTGAAATACGTCGAATAAACCTCCGTTGAGTTTTCAGGAGGGGAATGAGACAGGGCGGCGTAGAGAGTGATGGGTGGTAAGAGTGAGCGAATAATGGCGCTACAGCCCATTATGGCGAATTACTCCTCTGCACTTCCGAGAGCTTTCACACTGAGTGGAACGGCTTTATTTTTGTTTTTCCTTTTTTTTTTTTTCAGAGTGCAGCGCCGCCTTGCGGCACACCCGGCAGGGCTTTCGCGCCAAAGTTTGTCGTGTGACCGCGTAACTAGTCGGAGCGAGTGTGTAGCAAGTTTCGAGGCGAATCTCTCAGAATAAGGTCTGGTCACTCCAATATTATGAAATTAAATTGCTCCTGAAATTCGGCCGCCTGTAAGTTTTCTCGTGAAAGTAATAAAAACGTTGTACTGTTTTTCTCTACGAATATAAATTGAGAAATATGCGGCTACGACGAAATTTGCTATTTGTCTCAGGAATGGTTGCATATGAAGTCTCGGAGCTGCACACGAATAAGGCCATGCTTCACAGATTAACCAACCTTCTTTGTGGTCCATTTACTGACTTTCTTTTGAACGCGAAAGCCTTGGATCTCTGCGTTTCGCAGAACCTATGAGTTAGAGAAAATCGCCGCGAGGTGCGGAGAATCGCACAGAAAATCGGAGCGCGAGGCGCGAGCCGGGGGTGAGAAGGCTACACAGCAGGTCACCAGAAAGTTCAACTGGGCTTTCCCATTCTTAGAAAGTTCTAAGCATACCCCGTAATTTTTGCCTAGTTAGTGCGCGTTAAAACAGGAAAAGTCTCGCAGACACTCCTCTGCTTGTGTAATATTTTGTGTCTTGAATTTTTCTCCTGCTTAGATTATTTGAAAACCAGAGAGACATAAAATAAGCGCGCACCTTGGCCTCCATATATTTTCGCATATTCCTGTGCCTCCTGCGAACGTTCCCAGCTAATGTGTCACTTTGCTCCTGCGTTACTTGTAAAAACTAGCACTTCCCTTTACCGTATAGTTCCGCTCGTAACAGCATTTCGCCAAAAGTTTGAAACTATTTAATTTCGTTATCCCTTGCCGTTACCTCGGCACCCTAGATTCTACAGTATATTTGCGAGCTTTCTTATGAGTTTCGTGGTGCAGTAATAATTTAGCGACTTCGACGAGTCTCGACCACCGTAGGGAACGCAAGTAATATCATATAACGTGTTACAGGATAGCTCCCAGCATATATTAGTCCCCTGAAGAATTCCTAATGCGCAGCGCAGTGCATACATCTTGCAGTCAAATGAGCACACTTCGGCCAGAATTTAATGACCCCATCTTGACCTCATCAAGACAGCCCACGCGTCGCCCGAGAAGGAACTGGAAATAAGCGGATAGAGTCTTTCAATTGCGCGTTCACGAATTATAAGCTCACTTTGCTCTTCGTTATGCTAAGAGTAAGTGCTGGTGGCCACTTTTTTTTTTTTTTTTGCTCCCTAGCCGGGCGGCTAAACAGGCGGGTTCTTAGGGTGACGCAAATTCATTTAGGAATCACGTCTGGAAAATAAAAATACTGATTATCGTTGCTGTGTACCCCTAAGAACTTTTCGTAGTAAGGTACACACAAGCTTAGGGGATCGTTAAAAACTGAATTTTTTTTCTTCGGAAGAAATTTGGACGACGAACACAAGCAGAGTGAGAAGAAAATTAGAGAACACAGAAGGCAAGCCTGTCCATGTAATGTTGAAATTAATATGCTCACTAAAATATTCAAGGTGAGTTGAAACAAAATTATACGATGGACGAGAATTAGTTATAGTGCTTTGATTTTTTTTTATTTTCAATGGTTTATTGAATTACGGTGACATGCGATCCATCAACTCAATTACAAAAAGGCAACGTTTATGATTTTAAAAAGCATTTGCGCCTCCACGTGTGAATGTTGTACATGATCAAACTTTCAGACGTAAACACACGAAGCCCGCCTCCTGAACACGTGTCTGATGGAGCACCGTCTTGTCGGATTGGTACGTACACTATGAATGAAAGACGAAGCCCCGCCCAAACTTTAACTTTCCAAAATCCATTAGAATGTTCCCATAATGAAATCGATTTTTTTTTTCGTATTATCCTATTATCGAAAACTTTCTCACGTACCGAGCTGCACGAATGAACAAATGCGTTTTAAACACCATTATTCCGTCTTTTCGCCGCCCAATCCACTTAGTTAAAAATAACAAAGCGGCTAAGCTCGAAATTCAGGAAAAAGCTGGAGAGGCGGCTTTCGCATTCTCTTCTTTTCCCCAGCTGAAATTAACGAAGAAAATCCAAATTTTAAGATTTAACGCGCCGATCGCTACACTCGCGCTATAAGGCACGTCGTAGTGGAGGGCTCCGGATTAATTTTGACCACCTGCTGGGGATCTCTAACATGCGCCGAAATCTTGACACACGAGCGTTTTCTCTTTTCGCCTCCATCAGAAAAGCGGCTGCCGCGGCCGGGAATCCAACCCGCGTCCTTCGGCTCAGCATGGTTAACAAAGAAAAAAAGCAGTGGTATGGGGAGCAATTGGTTATTGGAAACAGTAAGGTTTACCTACACACAGGGAGAAGATTTCTTTGTTGATGAATGCCAATCAATACACGGTGCTTCCGGACAGCGTGAATGTTAAATAAAAGCAATAAATTCGCCTGGATGACAGCGGACCGCTTAGATCCACCACGGGAGGGCCTATGAATTCATAACTGGACCGTCACAAATTCCCCACTGGCAAAGTGCGACAGATTGTTATACAGCGAACCACGGCAGCGAACGGAACGCCGGCAGTGCCGTTCGTGGTCGACCGGTGAGGAAAAGTGCGATAGCTGTACCGCACACGCGTTCCGCATAGTATTGTCGTGGCACATATGACGGGAACAAGTGCTACAGGTGGGCTTTGCGTTGTGGGATTACTTTCTGGCAGCTTCTATCAGTAAGTATACCAAGAAGCTTTGCTCCGCACGCCTTGCCTTCTTACGTACATAACAATCGTATATCTTTCATAACTTATGCCACAAATACAGTGAGTAAAGGTTACAACTAGAGGGCCACAGTTAAAGGTTTCGCAATTTTTTTTTTTTTACGCGAACACTTTTGCTGTTTTACAGCCAGAGTGCTAAGGGTGAGGGCGGGAGGACCTTATTTGCCCATGGTAGGCTCAGAGTCGGCAATTTTGCTGTCAACTTCTTGGTTCTGCTTTCGTGCTACTCTGTTTTTTGAGGGGAGACACCTATCCACTTCCACTAACCGGACGTTAATATATTCTTTTTATTTATGAATCTGGACAGTGTTGATATCAGGACCGTTCTATATATCTACTGGCGTTGCCTGGTCGCTTCCGCGTGGTAAACAACTCATTTCAGGACTCGGAAGTTTCCGAGTGCGCGTTTGGCGCCGTTCCTGGAGTGATGAGCGCCCTGGTCGTTCCCTGCGGTGCCGTTGTGCTTGCATGAACCGTGGACTCGTTTGTGAGTGGCGCTGCCACAGTGCAGTTCCCGGTGCACGAAGACCGTCTCTTCTGGCCGGCCACTTTTAACGGCGCCCTGCTTTCTTTGCCGATGAAAGACCGCATCTGTATCAATTTAGCGGTGCGTGGGAATCCTTTGACACTATACTTCCGGGTTTCTCTCTCTCTCTCTCTCTCTCTCTCTCTCTCTCTCTCTCTCTCTCTCTCTCTCTCTCTCTCTCTCTCTCTCTCTCTCTCTCTCTCTCTCTATCTCTCTCTCTCTCTCTCTCTCTTCTCTCTCGCTTCCTCTATTCTGCCCTATGCCATATTATGAGGAAGAGCCAACTGTAGCTACCTGGGACGATTTCCTAGAGAAGTTTTCTCTTTTTTTTCTGCAAATTTTTCAGTAAGTAAGGCTAATGAAGAATTATTTACCCTGTTTTGATGTTTGTACCTTAGCGTTTGGGCGCCACTGTACACAGAAATATTCTCCTTAAGAGTGTTCATGACTCTCGTTCAGCGATGACTGCAGTAATGTTCTAATATCGTCGCGCACTGGGGCTTGGGCTTCGAATCGGTTTTTATTTGGTTCTTGTTATTCTATGATATGGGCAGTGCGTAAATATTTCGTCGACGAGGAAGGCTGCCATCACTTGGCGGCCTCAATATTCTTCCGGGCTGTTCGGGCGCCATGTTATCGGCTTCCCGCCTGCGGTTTGGCGGCATTGAAAAAAGCAGGTTTGGTGGCTTCAATTTACGCAGAAACCGGGAAAGCGAACGCCCACAATTCGTGCTACTGAGTACCAACGTCGTACGCGGCATGATAGGCAGCAAAATAAAACCCCAAATATTACAAGGATAAAGGTGCGTTCGCGCTTTTTTTAAAGCCACAACAAACTGTAAAGACAAATGGGCCTGTATCGGCAGTTCCGCAGGGCTCAGTCCTCGGGCCTTTGTTATTTTTGCTTTATGTTAATGATTTGGCTGACATTGTTCGCTCTAAAATTCGCTTGTACGCTGATGATTGTGTTTTATATATCACGTAATTCAATCGCCCAATGACCACATCCTTCGTAACGATTCATTTCAATCTTTATGCAACTGGTGCAGTTCCTGGCAAATGAATATTAACTACAATAAAACTGTGTTCATGTCCTTTACTAATAAATTAGTTCCTTCAGATTTCACCTACTCATTTAATGGATTGTCCCTGCAGAGAGTTTACCAATATAAATACCTTGGCGTGCTTTTCACTCATAACCTGTCCTGGTCCCATGATATTGATTACATTACTGTAAAAGCTCTAAAAAAGCTTGGTTACCTCCGGCTTACACTATCTGCGGCCCCTGGTGACGCGAAACTAGCTGTGTACAAGACACTTATCCGCTCCGTGCTCGAATGCGCGTCACCTGTATGGAACCCCTACAACCAGTGCGAAATCAAACAAAGTGAATCGGTACAGAAAAAGGCCATTATATTCATCTTCAGGGTATATGACTCCGCTTTTTCACCCACGTCAGCATTACCATCTTTGAACCTATCGCTACTTTCATCGCGGCGGAACATTGAATCGCTCAAGCTATTTCACTCTACAATTTACTCGACGTGCAAGCTTTCAAAAATCTGTACTTAACGTGTTCCAGACCTTCTTCAACACGCCACTACCATCCTTTGAATATGACACCATTCTACGCCCGTACTAACACGTTTAAATTTAGCTTCTTTCCACGAACTGTTGAACATTGGAATAACTTATCCGGTCACATACGTTATTTGCCCTCAAATGAATTCTTGTTATTCATAAATACCCTTTGACTGTTTTTCCTTTTCCATTTTTTTTCTTATGTTTGCTGTGTTCTGTTCCTTGCCACCATGTCTTCATTATGCCACCATGTCATACCATGCCTTTCCTTCGCAAAGTATTAAACCATGTGTGCTTTGTACCGGCCTCTTCCCCACTCCTGCCATAGCCCTTACGGGTTGCAGTATGTATAAATAAATAAAAATAAATAAACCTACCCGTGCCATGGAGCCCTCTGCGCAAGCCACTGAGCACGGCAGTACGCACTGTATCATCATCGTCGTCGTCGTCGTCGCCGAACAGCTCTGAAACCTGGGCAGTAGCGAAATGTGCACCACATATACCCTGCAGCCAATTTTGAAGACATTGCTCTCAGCACAAAACTCGCAAGTGCACTCAGCGGAGTTCAATGACAGTAAGGTTCTCACACTCACAATTCGTGCGACTCCTCCTTTCCTAGTCCTCCGTTCCAAAAGAAATAAAATTGATTGATTGATTGATTGATTGATTGATTGATTGATTGATTGATTGATTGATTTGATTGATTGATTGATTGATTGATTGATTGATTGATTGTCCTCCGATATTTTGTCTATTTTTTTCTGGAACTCTTCCTTCTTTTCTTTATCATGGTTGCTAGTCACCCAATAAATTGCTGAAATCTAATGCGCCTGATGTTCTTTTGGGTTAATGTGCTTGCTTAAATGTTATTATAATTATCAAAAAGACATTTCGCAATGAGATACCGAATCCTCACCAATTTTGACGGCCACCCACATACGAATGTGGCGACATAAAAATCTAGTTCGACCGTAAAACGCTCTGAACTAGCGTTCTGGTTTTGTTTTACTCTACCTCAGTCCCAATTATGACTAAAGCGACGATCCATATATCGTCCTTAGAATATTAAAAACCCGTTAACTTAATAAAAGGCTCATTGAAATATTAAGGTTTATATTTTAAGGTTCGATACCGGTACATTTTGAATGCACTTTATAATAACAGAATGCCCATGTGCTCAGTTATCTTAAACTGCATACGTGATCAACATTCGTTGATGACGGCGATAGTTCGTAATGTAATAAACGCCCTTTGCGGGCCGGCGCATTCTGACCTGGTAGATCAAATTATAAAGAAAGAACTTCGGAATCTACACTTTCGTAGTTTCGTGAAGTAACGCGCTTCTCTTCTTTCCTTTCTCTTATTTTGTGCGTCGATCATTCTAAGGTCACTTAGCCTTTACTTGTATGCAGGCATCTCATGCAAGCGTGGTTGGAAACGGCAGAAGTTGGTAGACATTTACACCCGCGCTCCACGACTGTCGTTAATGCGAGCGACGTTCAAATGGTCGACCATCCGTCTAGCGGAATGGCTACCATGCGGAGGCAAACGCAACAGGCAAAAGCGAAAAGGTCCGATGGAGATATGAAATGCGAAAGTTCGGGGGCAACGATTGGACGCTACAGGAGGAGGAAGAGGAGGAGGATAAACCTTTATTGAGTGTAAGTGCTGATGGCAGGGCACTCGCCTGGTGGAGGGCGTCCTTATTCCGGGATACCCAGGCTGCGACTTGCCGTAGCGAGTAATTTTATTACATGGAAGGAAAACACAGAGGTCGGCCGGCCGGCCTGATCGTGTAGGCTCCGGCCTGGTACTCAGTGTGAGTGAAAGGTAAGGGGTGAAAGAGCGTTGATGGGGGGTGACAGCTTTGATGATCGAGGCAGGAAAAGTGGTTGGGAAGCTCTGGGTGAGACCTCCGTCCTGCAGTGGACACAAATGGGCTCTTGCTGAATATGATGATGATATTAATGGTAAGGATGATTTTTATTATTATGATGATGATTACGATGGTGGCGGTAATGGTAGGGTGGGGGACGTCGGCGAAGGTGAAGATGACGATGATGGGGTTGATTCCTAATTTTTTTAACTGCGTTTCGCATACTTATCGTGGAAACCTTCCTGAGAACCTATTAATGCGGCTAACAGGATACATATTGATATTCACGGCTTAACCCGCTGCATTTTACAGCGAAGAAGTTGGCCTTTGTTGGCCGGGTTTTTTTTTATGTCCTTGTGCGCGCGAAAACTCGACTTTGAAATATGCCCACACTGCACCGCACACCTGCGAAGGTTTATTGGACAACGCTCTACCTTGGATTGTCCGTTTCGTTTGAGGCCAGAAACCCCCCTCAAAACGGACGACAAAAATAAGATTTAGTGCATACACTCGCTGATACTGGAGCTAGAGACCAACGTATGCGGATGACTGCGGTTTTAACGTGGGTGACGGAATCATAATCTATACAGTATACAACACCCGCGAAAAATCAAACACACACACACACACACACCTGCGCCTTCATGCATAGGCACTTGCAAGGCTGAGTCTAAAATAAGACGAACCAGTAGTCACGGTCCGCGACCTAAGTGTTGGTATTGCGAAGCACAACAAGAAGGACTGGTTCCTTACTTTTGTCTTAAACAACTTTGGACTTGTGCATGCTGCAACCCCATCAACTGACCAAGTGATGCAAGCCGTGTTTTGATATGAGCTTGTCCACTTTGTGGACAAGCTCATATCAAAACACAAAACACAAAGTGATTGTCACTACCATTGCTTCCCAAGGTGTAGCGGTTTTGCAACAGCCCCACTAGACATCAACTTTCTCCGAGCCAGGATGTCCCATCGACTTTTTTCGTTGTTGTTGTAATAGTAACTGATGTGGCAGACAAGAAAACGAAACAAAGTTGCTGCTGGAAAAATTTCGCGGTTCATTGTTCTAGCGACGAAATTGTAAATCCCCCTCCTTCCGACTCTGTTCTTGTAACTGCGGCGAGACAGCCAGTGGATTCCACCGTTTTCCAATTGCCTTCAACTAAATGACTTTTCTAGGAACGCAGAAATAAAATACGCGCGGAGAAGGCACTGGAGCGCAAACCGACAAAAAGTTCGCCTGCACGGGAAGTTGTTCTTCCGGATCTCGATCCCGCGAAAAATTACCGTGTCGGCGTGTGCGCGGGACACGCTGGGTGACCTGGGAACATCTCGGTAAAGCTTCAGCCACTTTTCTCCTACCTCTCCAATTTCGACGAAAGATCAAAACTACTGCACCGCTTTTGTTTACACTTTATGCTGGGGGACAACAATTTTGAACTGGCACCTCTGATGTGTACTGCTCACTGAATGGTTCTCGTTGGAAGGTTGACCTTCAATAGCCACGGTGTCGACACAAACAGCAAAAACACCCAAGAAGGCCAGAAGCGAACCCAAGCATACCAGCCGTGTATAAGAGAGGATTAATGATTGCCTAAGTTAATTGATGATTTATTTGGGATTGATAGTAATGATTAGTAAGGTTTAAAGTGGATTGAGAGGATTTGAGATGGTATAAGTCGGATTAAGGCGGACTGAACAGGATTAATATGAACTAAGGACGTAAAGTATTCCGGATACTGTGGAAACGGGTGAACAGTGTGTGTAAAGGGTAGCCGTCACATAATGCGCTAGGCTTTCGCGTTCAGACTTTAACGCCTCCGAAAATTTTCCTTTTTTTTTTTTTTTGCATCATAGGGTGATGCAACCACGTACCACGTACCGCCACGTACCATCGCGTGCGTTCAGTCCAGAACTGATTACATTATTAAGATGCACGTCACGAACGCGCACGACGAAAAAACAAGAAAATAACGAAAAAAACACGAAGTAAAATAAAACAAACATTTACACTAACAATTAGAAACAATGTGACATAAAAACTCACTGTAAGCTCACTGCGTCGAAAATTATATCAAATTGCTGAGGAGGAGGAGGAAAAACTTTATTAATGTACAAGACAGAGTTAAAGAGAGGGAGAGGCGGTTAGGCCTCTCTTGCATGGGTGGTATTCCTCAGTCCGGGATCCCATTGGTCGAGGCCGCCGCCCGTGCCCGCTGGACGAGAGCCGGCTGAGACTCTAGGTCCGAGCAGCTGGGCAGGGCCGCCTCCCAGCCCTCCCTCGTTGGCTTCACTTTGACTTTTAACCCTGGATTATACTGGCAGGCCCATACCATATGATACGTGTCTGCCCACTGACCGCAGAAGTTACACGAACCCGAGAAGGACGGGTTGATGTGTTTGAGCATTGCGGGGCTGTAGAATGAGCCCGTCTGCAGCCGGCGAAGATGGCGCTCCTCAGTTCTATCCAGGCCCTTGGCGGGCGCCGGGAACGCCCGCCTACCGCGGCGCAGGTATGTTGTGACCTCAGAGAATGTGGTTAGCGGATAAGGTACGAGTGTACGGTCAGAGCCTGGGAAATCAGAGGAACTCCGGGGGAGGGACGCTCGGGCGGCTGTGTGCGCAGCCTCGTTCCCCTCTACTCCCTGGTGGCCAGGTACCCATACAAGTTGTTTTACGGTGTCGGATATTTCTGGATTAGCATTTGTGAGAATTTTTCTAGCTAGGAGTGCTATGCGACCCCTGATGAAATTTCGGCAAACTTGTTGCGAGTCAGACATTATGTGCGTTGCGTCAGAGTGAGTGGCGGCCAGGGCTATAGCCGTCTCTTCAGCAAACTCAATTTTACTCGTTTTCACCGACAGTCCATCCACCTGTGTTCCCTCGTGCAGGACCGCAACCGTACAGATGCCCTCCGGTGTGGGCCCCGCTGCGTCTACATAATACACGCCTTTACGGGTGCCGTATTGTTTTGTTATGGCTGTTGCTCGGGCTTGCCTTCTTCCTGAGTTTCGGTCAGGATGCATATTACTGCTGTAGCGCCGTCAAACGTGGGCATTCGCCATAAGCTTGGCTTTGCAACAAAGCTTATTCTGCTAACTGACCACGACATTAGGAAATCCCGAGAGAAGAGTCATATTCAGCTTCGTTGTAAGATCAGTGTGCAAGCTGCTGTGCAGCGCTTCTCTTTTTTTTTTTTTTTTTGTGCTAGATAACGCCGCTCCGAAAGTGCATCATAAAATTGTGTTCACGGCTGACAGGCTTTAAAAGAAGCTTTCCAATTTCGGTACCCGCTGCCATGAATGCACATAGGAGAAGCAGTGGCTGGAAGTTGCGTTGGCATGTCCGCTACTGCAGGTCTGCATAAAGCCTTCACCTTCACTGGGTCAATCTCCCAAAAACGAGACGACAGCAATTTTCAGCGAACGTCTCTTATTTGAGGCACTTTCGCCAGCGATAGACGTTTATTTCTATTTAGTCTCAACAAGCACAGTCTCACACCACCCGTGATCGACATTGCGCAAAGTTATTTGCTAAAACACATCAGCGCAAGCCATGAGACATTCATAATCATTGTGACACCATGATCAGTAAAGACACGTTTGACGGCGAGTCTTTCGGTGTTCGAGTGCTGTTGAACGGCATTAGCCAAGCACTCATAAGGCCTGTTTTAAGTGCACTTATTCAAAAAAGCTGTCTTGCTATAAATTGGGGGTTTTCTGTCACCTAGGTTGAGCTTGCTCATTCTACGTACGTCTGGTTGAAGTACGTTAGGCTGTCTAGGGTTAGCTCAGAGTACCCTGGATTAAATTTCATCGTGTTAAATCGCGTTAAGTCGGGCTTGTCTGGGTTATATTAGATTTGGCGAAACATTTTAGGAACCGTTACAGCGCCATTAAGTTGTTCCCGGGCGGCGTCTGCCAAAGTACGAGCGCATGGCCATGCTACGTTGCTGCGCTCCGTGCCTTTCGGTGCGTGAATTCACGCTCGGACGCCCGCCTGGAGGCGTAGTGATCATGCCATTTTTATAATGACTTCTTCCCCTCCTACTGCTGTTACGCAAAGACTTACGTGCCCCAATGTACGAAAATGAGGCTTGGTTGTCTAACGCAAAAAATGGCGACCGCTGTAAAGAGTAGGAAAACTACATAAACGCCGGAATTCGTGCCGAAGTGCGCATGTGCGTTAATTTCTGTAAAACAAATCCATTAGTTAGAACAAAACCACCATCCTTTCCTAAAGAAAATTGAGAGGAGAGTGAAAGGTAAAAGTGCGTCCAACCTTCGCTGAAAGTGCTTTCAATCGATCGCCAAACGTTCAAACATCGAAATCGCAAATGAAAAACGAACCCATGCGACAATTTTTCGCGCACCAAGTAAACGCATCTACGAGTCGATCTAAATGTATACCGATACGTGGTTCATGAGATAAAGGTATACCATTGCACTTCTTCTTCATGATTGATGCGTGTGTTGTCTTATCTAAGACTGCTTTTTGCAGTTTTTAAGTGACCGTTTTGACGCAGTGGAAGCCCGCGTGTTCACGCTCAAGCCGCGTGTCCAGAGATCTTATCAGAGCTTTTCGGTCGACCAACCGGTCTACGGGTAAGTTTTTAGACGTAACGACATCGGTACCACTAAGAAAGCTTTCGCTTTAAAAATGGGGCACAATGGAGTCGAACCCGGGTCTCCAGAGCGGGTGCCGAGTGCGTCACCACCGTGCCACCTAAGCACATTGCCTTAGGCGGAAGAAGAGCCAGCAGAATGCATACGGTGCTGACGTCGTATCGAGTAACCTGTGAAGGTGACGGCACATGAATATAACAAGCGTACCCCAGCCGCAGAGAACTCCGATTCTGTGAAAGCTGTGGCGTGAAGTGTCGCCAGAGTCTGTCTGTTGAAGTAATGGTATATAGCGCTAAAAGACGAACAAAGGAAAACGAAAAAAGAGACGCAAACTCAATCTAACAGTTTAGAAGTATTTGATGCGTTTCGCCAGACTTTCGCCTTCAAAACATTAAGCAGACTTAAGTGCAACGGACGATTTATTTCTTTTGCCAGCGTGAGGCACGCGACGTACTGCCCAACGTTGGTGCGTGAAGTGAGCACGCCTCCCACCCCTGACTTCAGGTCACGATAGAACGAAATAATCGCCGTGCGATAAAACACGTGTCGTTCCCCCATTAGGGTTGTAACGGCTGGCCATTTAAGTTTATTTTTTCCCGCGGAGAAGTCGTATTCCCGCGCGCTAGACGAATGATGCAAGACACGAATGAAAACATTGCCTTGATCGGCCTTCTCCTCTAAAAACAAAAAAAAAAAGAGTAAACTGGATTAAGCGGAGGCGGGAAAAAGCCAGAACGGGAAAGTAAGTGACCGCGTGGGGAGCTCGTAAAACCATTACTCGCCGTTTACGATGCCCGCCGTTAGAAAACAATGGTCTTTGTTTTTATCGATGCACGCGATGTTGCTTGTTTACTCTGGCATCGTTTGTCTTACGGGGCGTTTCACCGTGTTTGTTCGCCATGTTTGGCATGTCACCATGTAACGCTTTTTACGACGCGCTCTATAGGGTACTCTGTGCATTTTGGCTGCATAATTATTCGCCGCTAAGGCACCCTGCGTGGCCACATACCACCTACGTGTTTGCCTATTCGCTGCCAGGATAACCGCAGCGCGTAAACTTTAGTGCTCGTTATAGAATGTTTGCGATTGCCGTTTCTTAGTGTGTTCTTAATTATCAGACTACTAGATCACTGCTGGTTCATAAAAATAAAAACGGTAGCGGATGACGCCAGGTAGTCGCGATTGTTATCTCGCTAAACTTACTGGAACGTCGCTGCTGCAAACGCTTCTTTATCTGGTCGTATTCCAAAATGGCTCATCAAGGGTATTTTTAAGCGAAGCTTATTACTCCAGGTCAAACCCGGGAAACGGCTAGTTTCTCGTAGAATCAGTCTTGGCCGGCGCCAAGCTGGCGCCTCGAGCGGTTGCGCAGTGAAAGCGTCTAGTCGCTGGTTCGTTGTGCGGGGAAATAGGTGGAGACGGGGTCTGAGGGAAAGAGTAAGGGCACGTGCCATCATAAAATGGTAAAAGGAGGCGTTGGGTGAATCCACGTTCACTGCTCGTTCGTTACTACAGCGCCGACTGCGCCGAGCAGCGTCTGTTTTTTTTTTTTTTTTCATCGCGGTGCAATTGTGTGCGCTTTTAACTGCGCGCTCTCAGGGGCAGAGCCGAGCTCTCGCTCGAAATACTTGGTTTGATTGCGTTCAACCACGGAAAAATTTATGGCTACACATAACTGTTATTGAATTGATTGATTGATTGATTGATTGATTGATTGATTGATTGATTGATTGATTGATTGATTGATTGATTGATTGATTGATTGATTGATTGATTGATTGATTGATTGATTGATTGATTGATTGATTGATTGATTGTAACGCGCCGACGCAACGCAGGCGATGAGGCACGCCGTAGTGGAGGGCTCCGGATTAATTTTGAATACCTGGGGATCTTTAACGTGCGCCGAAATGTCGAACACACGGGCGTTCTTGCTTTTCGCCTCCATCAGAAAAGCGGCCGACGCGGCCGGGAATCGAACTCGCGACCTCGTGCTCAGCAGCACAAGGCCTTAGCCACTGAGCCACCGCGGCGGGTAACTAACTCTTATTGAAAACCGCAGTCAACGCTTGAGAGATATAAAATTTGCTCATACCTCTTTCGCCTAGGTTATGTGTCACTTCTATGTCGTCTGCTAAAAAGCCTCGCTGCTCACCCGCCTTGGACAGACTATAATGTCTCCTAACTTTTGTTTTCTTTCGTCCACTTGATGGGTTTGGAAGACGTCGATAGTTTATAAATGACAATGTATTTTAGTATCGCTGAAAGTGTCGTGTTGGGACACACGCCTTTCTTTGCTGGTCTTCTATGAACAGCTAAGAAAACCTCGGTCGTTGGTAAAAACCGTGTGCCCGACCGCCATTCTCCGTAGCTGTGAAGCTAGCTATATAGCCTCATTGCAAGAACACTTTTTTTTTCCTCGCTTTGTGAACTCTACATTAACTACAGGGTAGGAGCGACGTTGATAGAACCAACTAATTCCAATGACTAGTAGTTCTAACAACGTTGGTAGGAGGGCTGGGGTCGATACTGGGCACGCTTCATTTATGCAGAAAGGCTACGCAGGTCTACTTTTAACACATGCTGATTCAAAGCGCTGTTTTGCGTATCACACGCACAATAATGTTCAGCGATGTGAGCGAAACGGAGCCCCCCCCCCCCCCCCCCCTATCAAAAAAAAAATAATAAACGAAGCATTGTTCTTAAACGCACTCCGTTGTTTTTCTTTTTTTTTTTTCGTCTCTAAAAGTGCATTCAACAACAATCCTGCTTTTTCTTTTTTCAGTCTGTAAAAGCGATTTCGATCAATAACAATGTTTTATTTTTTTTTCTTCGAGAGAGAGAGAGAGAGAGAAAGAAAGAGAGTTTATAGTCTCTCTCTCTCTCTTTATCTGCTCGCTCTCACTCTCTCTCTCGCTTTCCGTTCCTAGAAAGCAGCAGGCCCTGGAAGAATTCCAAATTATTTTCCGAAGACAACGAAAACAAAATGTTAAACTGTGAGCCACAAAAATTTGGGAGACGCTGAGAACCGCACAACACTGAAAGAAAGCAGAACTGATTCACGTGAGCTGAGGGAAACCTCATAACGGTCAATTTATACGGGCCACTGCAGCGCTGAAGCCTTTTAGCGGCCGTAGTCAGTCAATCGAGGGCTGCTAAACTACTCTGAACCCGACAGGACACTCATTGAATCACAAAAGGCCTGTAGATGTAATACAGAAAAACTGAACATTTTTAACAATACACAGAATAAGTGGAAATGAAGCACATTTAGGTGCTTCAATTATATTAGCCGTCCTGGATTGAAAAAACACCGTACGTACTCTATCATACTCCGAATTCGGGCATAAATTATGAGGCATCACTTTAGAAGGAAAAATACAGGACCGCTGAAAGAAAATAGTAGGAATGTGCAAAGCTGTTTAATAACTTCCAGACGTTCACTTGGGGCCATCTAGGCGAACATAAAATAAAAGCAGGAATATGGCTGGCGTTTCGAATTGTAGGAGCTCAACAATAGCTACGACCCGAAGCGAAGAGCGCAAAATGGTTTTACGGCTAGCATTTGCGCGCATTTCTCTCTTCGGAAGAGGCCCTGTTGACCTCCACCGTTGCCTTGCATCGGCTAAACAGTAGCCGCAAAATCCCCGTTGACGTTCAGCACAAAAATAAAGGGGATTGGCGTAAACGTAGTGAATCGTACCCAGATGAATTATTTCACACTTCAAAGTGAACTAACAAAGGATATATGAACCTCACAATTACCCATTAGGTCGGACAATAAATAATAGCGTGGTAGGCCGTACCTCTTCTCCGGCCACAGTTTTTTCATAAGGCTCCCCGTCCAATTCGCGCCTAGGCACGGGTGTTGTGCTACAGTGCTTGTGCATCGGGGTGGTGCAGCATACGCTCAACGCTATCAAGCTGTCAGCTGTGGGCCATGACTGTTTCTTCGGTGGGATAGTAATTATAGCCTGTATATAAGCAGTCACAATGTCCGTCCTTTTTGCTGTACTGTCTCGCTGTGTAACCGAATGAACATATGTCGCACTTAGCCGGCGGGAGCGTTCGGAGCACATACAATCGCTAAACACCCGTGAGTCGATATTTTGCGGCTCACGTTGAAGTCCCCTTGGTGGTCTTAATCCGTAGACCCTCACTACTTTGCATCTTATAGCTAAGGTTCTGCTTCGGGAGTAAAACCCCAGCTTCATTTAAATATCCTTGTTTCTCAAAAAAATATCAGCAGAAATTAAACGTACATAACCGTAGACGTTCAAAAGAGTGTGCTGAAGGGCTTGTTGGTACATTGTAACTTCAATAAAACAGCGCAGACGATGGGACTAAGCAAGAAACCCACGCCTGTCTTGTGTGTTGTTGGGTTTGTGTGTTTCTTGATTAGCCCCGTCATACGCGCTATTTTCTTGGAGTACGCACTCAATGTGAATCGTTGAGCAGTACGAGCTAAACCACTGATCCCTTAATCAAAACCCAGAATTCCGCACGCCAGGATTGTCAATAACCCAAAGACCGGCGCTGAATAACTGCAAAGGAAATCACCGAACTCATTACAGCTGTTTGGCGCAGTGCGGTGTATGCATATATTTTTGCACTGGCGTCACTGTCGCTGACATGTGGGAGCACTGCTTTCACGGTGGAAGGCTGTCAACTTATCTGCCATTGACATCTCGAGCAGCGCTGAGAGAAGTACCCCAGAAAGGCTTCCGGTGACGTCACATGAAAACTATGTATAAAAACAACGCCTAAAATTGATCACGAGCAGATAGCTGCACTTAAACCGTTCGCTTGCGACAGAACAGACAGAATGATATTTCAAACCCTCTTAAAAGCCTGCTGGCGCACCAACGTCGCCGCTTACTATTTGGTCCCCGAACATTGTGCTGCTGTAATGTAGTCACCTCGGAAGTCAGCGAAGCCTGCATTATCAATGAGCACCCAAGACTGCCCGCCAAGAGTCCGGCTTGATGTAACCATAATGGAACATGTAGCGCTGAACTTAACACGGCGACCACAGCATATATAGTGGGAAAAAAAAAGGGCACACGAAACGGAAGACTAGCCCAACACCAAGCTTTATTGATCTAACCCTGTCGATTGCTTGTTTCGTACTCATAAAGCCAAGGAGAACAAGCGAATCTCGTCAAGTGGTGAGCCTGAGAGTGACCGAAAGACAGCGCTCGCAGCTCAACAGCCTTCCAAATTCTGATAACGACGCCAGCGCCTTATCAGGGCGGAAATTGGCGAAAACGATAAGAACAGCGCAGGAAGACGCATCGCTTCAAGCGTCATCTGTGACGCTGCTGCATTAATGTTGACGTCGTTGCAAACGTAATCTGTGACGTCACCGCTGTTGGTACCCGCCTTTCCGTAAGTTCCGCGCTAGTTGGCGATAGCCTATGGGCTGGAAACCTGATTGATTAATTATGAGGCTTAACGCGGCAACGCTACACAGGCCATAAAACGCGCCGTAGTGGAGGGCTCCGGATTAATTTCGGCCACCTGAAGATCCTTAACGTGCTCCGAAATCTCGAACACACAGGCGTTTTTGCTTTCCGCCTCCATCAGAAAAGCGGCCGCCGCGGCAGAGGCTCAAACCCGCGTCCTCGGGCTCAGCAGCACAACGCCTCAGCCGCTGAGCCACGGCGGCGCGTTTTGGCTTGGAAACTATTGCGTGCGCAACTTATAATAGCTGGTGGTTAAAAAGGCCACGGACGTAGCAGCGATAGGAAGCTATCCGTGAAAAAAAAAATAAATAACAGCTTCGAGGCGCTCACTTCGACGCGCGCCTCCCAGTGCGGCTGTATTTTAGTTCATTTAAACGGCCTTGATAACGTGTTGGCCTACTTTCGCTTAACGTAACGCCTGGGCGATGTTCGCTAGCCACGAATTTGGAAGGTTGTACAAGGCCTGTTGGCTTCCAACGACCGGCTTGGGAGAAGACTCCACCCTGACAGCGTAAACGCGACTACGCCGCCGCCATGGAAAGACTCAGCTCGCGTCGGCTTGACCAGCGCTGCCGACGTGAAACTAGCTGTCAGAGCCAGCAGCTGCGGGAGACACGGAGCGATTAGCGCAATTGTATATGCTCCGCGTCCCCGGGCACCCTCCGGAGAAACTGCGGCCGGAGGAGAGCCTGCCGCGATATTATTTAGTGCCTGGCCTCTGTCAAAAGAGATTAGGACATGCTACTTACTCGCCTGCAGCGTTAGCGCTTGTAGGAGCCGCGTCACGACCTGACGCGACGTCTTAGTTCGTTTGCTACGAGGCGGCATCACTCTGAGTTCATTTAAGAAACCGGGCGAGTTTGATTTGATCGTCCAATTACGGGTTTTAAGGAGTTTGCAGCTGCAGCCTCTGATTCACGTGACCCTTTTAATTAAGATAAACATGCGCCATGATTAAAGACAACCGCCTGCCGCGGAGGCTGTATTTCTCACATTGCTATGGACGCTATATTTCTACATTTGACTGCAACGCGGCAATATCTGAATTGGGGCGGGTAAGAAAACAGGAAACGCCAAGAACAAAGCAATGCTGACAAAGGAGATTTTGAGGTGAACTTTTTTTTTTTTGCATATTTAGAAGACATAAGGTTCGATGTCCCTAACAAGTATAGGCAAGGCCTCAGCTTGGTTCCAACGCTCGCAAACATTCTAGCGCGTTCGAACCTTCTAACAAGAACAGAGGTTGTTTTTTCCTTAACCTAGCCATGAATATAGTTTCTATGCTTTAGCAACGTGTGGATCCCATCTTTGACGCTGAGCTGTGGATGCACAGAACGGGAGCGTATATTACAAGACAGCAGCTGAGGATAGTTATCCCCATATTTTCTCCCCTTCGCTACCGACGCAAAAAAAAAAATATCAAACTCCCTCCCTGCGCAATTGCTCGGATCTGCGGAGCGGGAAAGTATTCAGAAGGGGAAGGTACGCGGCTGCGCTCCCTCCAGGCCCCGCTCAACGCACTTCACTTCAGAAGGATCACGCCGCGGGCTGTGTGTCTAGCGCAGAGCACACGTCCTTTGTTCGCGCATCAAAGGATCTATAGGCTGCGCTTGCACGCTCTGTGCACTACTCGCGCTGTTCCCGGTCGAAAGGTGGTTTGGCGCGTTTGTGTGTCCCGCCTTGGCGAGCTAGGTTTCTTCTTCCCAATATCGCGCCGCGGCTCCGCAGGGCGCAAATGCATTCCTCGTTATGCGCTCGGTGATATTCCGCTGTAGAGACCAAAAATTTTCTTAGTCTTCTTTTTTTTGCAATACTTATAGGGAACGGCGGAGGACATACGATCTGGCACTACTGCTCTTGCTTCAGCGTATTTTTAATGCGGAGCGCTTTTTGGTGGATCCCTGCAACTTTTTTATTCCATTGTACCGGCTTCACGGAACTTCTCTCGTAAAACGTTTAAATCACATTTAAATAATTAAGATGTTAGCGTCATAAACGTGTGTTCTTGCGCTACCTGAATATCACTGCGTTCATTTTGATAATGAAAGCTGTGAAATTTGGAAAACAAGGTGATTCGTAAGGCGTAAAGTTTTGAGGGAAGAGTGCGGTAGCGAGTAACCTCTGTACCCCTTGTGCAGAAGGGCGCATTCTAAAATAAATAGCGCTATTAAAGTAGCTGAAAGTAATTTACAACAGCATTTAGAGCAATAATTGATTTAGTACAGCGGTTAACAAAAGCAGTGCCGCAAACGTCCTTTCAGCTGATGGGGAACGCGTGTGGTTGCTGAATAAAGCGTCTCGTTGGGTCAGTAAAAATAATTGATAACCACGCATAATTTTGCTAAGTTTAGTATTTCAGAATTTTCTCTGATTGCAGAAGTTACAAGGGTGACGTTTGTTACGCGTTTCTCGTAGCTGCGCAAACGGCTTTCGAATGGCTTTCGCTTCCGTATGAACGTTGCGACCACAGATTACAGCAAATAATTGCTTATGGACGATCAGTTCCGGCGCCTTTTTCGACCTTAGATTTGCAATAAACTTATGGAACGTCGTCTCCTGCAAATTGGCCAGTCTCTCTGTAGTGTATATGGGCTCGTTATGTGCGGTTGTTCATTGAGCCCCAATGTGCGTGACTTTAAAAAATTGCGCGATGACGTCATCATCTGTGCCTGCTCAAGGAGTTGTTCAAATGAAGGCTCGCGGTATTTACCTCGGGATTCTCAAACCTATACAGACTCATTTCATTTCGAATGAAACAAATAAACCATCACCCGTGGTGACCACTTTCTTTCTTGAGTGAAACGAGCATTCAACTAACATCTCTTCAGAGGCTTTTGCTGGAATTTCTTCATTCTTTATTATTATTTTTTTCGCTTTGCGTCGTGTGCAGATCTGGCTGACGCTTGCGGAGCGCTACCTGGCGAGTCGGAACCTGGACTGGGAGTCTACGGCTCGGTTTTGCTTCAATGAACGCTGCAACCCGGACGACGACAACCTTGGCGTGCAGATCGTCAAGGTACGGCGCTGTTCACAATTCCGTCGACCGGAACGCAGCAGTCCGGATCCGACACGGTGCTTTCACGCGGTTTACACCTCACTTCGTTTCCTCAGCCGTAGTTCTGGCGTGGTACCACTCCGTGACAAGCCATTCGCCCGAGCTTCAACCTTGTTTTTAATTCAATGGTGCCGCGGTGGTAATGCCCGTGTCAGAGTGAATCACGACATATTCCCCGAAGTTACTGAAATTCGTAGCAAAGTTCGTTGTACAATACCTGGTGCTTGTAAATAACGCTAACACTTTTTAATGAAACATATAATTAATTAGAAAAACGTGAGCTTCAACTAAATCCGCTGTGTCTCTGGGAACTAAGTAGCATGCGTCGTTTCTCCTTCATTCTACGGCCCATTGAACAAGCTAGAAAGCACCGACGCTTATGTATAATTATTTTTTCATTACGTTTTCGAACAAAGTATTTCGTTACCAGTATTTGGGTACCTGCTAGCATCAAGACCGGTGATTTTTCGCGTCTTGCAAGAGAGCAGTCTGGCTTGATATATAGACAGCCGGCGAAGCCGCTTCCGCTCTTTGAATAGCCAAAGCCACTTTTAATAATACAAGCCTTCAAAACCGTCACCATTCCAATGCCCGGGGAAGGGGGGTGCAGACGACACGGGAGCAGATGAGGTAAAAGAATGTGGTGCACCACGGGATCTCTTACGCTCATTGGCTGAAGGTGCTTCTTCACAGCTTTCCTGATCGGCTGACGCCAGTCTAGCCCTGGTATCACTGCACATAGTTTATGAAATGGAGTGTAAGCTTCTGCCCCCGTTGAGATACGCGGCACACGTACCCAACCTAGAGAGAGGTCACATTTTAATGAACGTGATTGTCGGAGTGGAACCTCGGTCCGGGAATCCATGTGTTTCCCTAGCCGTTCCCGCCCGGGTGACCAGAAGGGTCTTGTCAGCAGTAGATAGTTGTAGCAGAGCGGAGAACCGGTCCCGGAACGGTACCCGGTGCACCTGCGCATGTGCACAACCACTTCTGACACCTCTCGCGCATGCGCAGTGGCGATGATTGCCTACCGGGTACCGTACCAGGACCCGTTATCCGCTCTGATATAACTCCCAGAATCTCCCACAGCTCAGGAAAGGACCGGGTGCATAGGGGTGGGTGTTGGCGCGACTGACTTACTGGTGGCCGCGTGCTTTGTTCTCTGGCGCAGGACCTGCACCGCACGGGCTGCAGCCTGTTCAGCGGGGACCAGGCCGAGCAGAACCAGGCGCTGCTCAAGAGGGTCCTGCTGGCGTATGCGCGCTGGAACAAGTCGGTGGGCTACTGCCAGGGCTTCAACCTGCTCGCCGCCTTCGTCCTCGAGGTGGTCGAGTGGTGCGACCAGGACGCGCTCAAGGTAGACATCCACGCGCCCCCTTCGCGGCCACCACCTTCGACTCCTTCCTTGTGGAGCCATATGCGAATATTCTTCTCGCAAGAATCTATTTGAAAGATGATACGATGTGTTCAGCCTGTCGTATACGATCTTTAATGTGTAGTCTAGCTTATACACTATCGGTTATAATATACCTAACAACGTGTGAGTTCGAGCTAGTTGGTTCTTCATTGTACGAATTTAAAGCGCAAAAATTCAGACAGGAGACGAACAGGACAAACACAAGCGCTTGTCTTTGTCCTCTTCGTCCCCTGTCTGAATTTTTGCGCTTTAAATTCGTACAATGGACCTAACAGTTCTGTAAAGACTGACAAATTGTGGTTCGATTGCGTTTTTCGGAGAGGCAGTGGGAATTCTTAATATTTCCCTACTTAATTTCCGTCTCCACACACAAAATCGCTTGATGTCGCTTCCAAAGTTGCGATTTATGGAAGAGTAGTGACTGTGGCTGCCCAAGAAGACCTGACCTATATGTGGCAGATGATGATCTACCTGGTGGAAGGCGTACTGCCGGAGGGCTACTTCGCCAACAACCTGCGTGGGCTGTCCGTGGACATGGCCGTGTTTCGAGAGCTTCTGCGCATGCGCCACAACAACCTGGCCATGCACCTCGACAGGCTACAGGCCGGAGAGAGCAAGGCGGGTAAGTGCCGCTCCGTGCGGGCGATTACAGGGCCCTTTTAAAGCCAAGCTTTCCGCGCCTCACTGATGGCGATGTTATGCCAATCGCACTGCAGGAAAGCCAACTTTACACAATGCAAGGGCATATGATAATGAGGATGAAAATGAAACGTGAAGTTTTCTACGATAGAAATGCGAAGTCGGCAATTTAATCAGCCGAAGTCCAAATCAACGGCAACGCTGACGTAACCGAATCACGAACTGATAGGAAACTCATAACATCACATTCGCTTAGCTTAGTGTTGCCGTAGAGTTGAACTTTGGCTGATTGTATTGTGGGCTTTGCATTCGTATAGGAGAAAGCTTCACGTTTTAACCATTTCTCTTCGAGAAAGGAGCGTTGGATTGTTTCTAAGTGCGACTCATATGATTTGAGGAAGCCCGTAATGAGGACGAATTAACAGTTGCGCGCCTCGAACGAAGATGCATGGGCGCATTTGTAAACGCTTCAGCATCATTTGCGTGGGGGAATAAGATTTTTGGTCTCAGTTTGACATCGCTTGATGTCATTGCTTTCCGCATTTACCCCAGGATAAGAGGGAAAATACATCGTAAAAGACGTTCGGAAATTCTGAGAATAGTTTACAAATGCGTAAGCATTCGTGCACCGCTTCTCTTAATTGTACGTTTTTCGCCCATCATGCATTTGGGCGGATGCAGTGCGTTGTACAACTGGCACTGTGAGGTATCCGGCAAGAATTCTTACGCATTAATGGAGCCACACTCGGTTCTATTATGGCTGGTGAGTCACCAACTGCGTAACACGCCTGACACGCAATGACCTGCCGTCTGCTAGATGTGGTTAAGAAAAACGGCTTTACTCTTGATTTTGTCGAAATCTATTCCGAAACTAATTATACTGTGCAATTTGCCGGTTTCTTTACTTCTCATAGTAAGTTAGTTCACAATAAATGCATTAAAATGTTAAAAGAATAGTAAAATGAATTAAAAGGGTTAAATGAGTTAAGCAAGAGTAAATAAATGAGTTAAATGAAATGAATAAAATGTCTAATTGCATACCTTTCTGTCGGTGCCAAACGCCCCGCTGGTCATCCACCTTCACAGCTTAATGGGATCGAAGGCATAGCGCAGAGAAGACATGGACGATGACGAGACGCGACAGGCGCTGCTATCAATGTGTGATAGTTAAATTTGATAGTGGCGCCTGTCCCGCCTCGTCACCGTCAATTTCCTCGTTGCGCTAAGCCTTCTTTTCAGCATGAACCAACTCGCCCAACAACATGTTTATATCGGTGTTAGGCTCGAAAGCGGGCGGCACCGGTTATAACCGTGTGTACCGTTGTCTCCGTTCCTCCCCTCCTGGTTGGCGTGCAGGTCTGAACTACGAGCCTCCGCTGACGAACGTGTTCACGATGCAGTGGTTTCTGACGCTCTTCACCACGTGCCTTCCGCGCTCGCTGGTGGTGCGCGTCTGGGACCTCATCCTGCTCGAGGGGAACGAGGTGCTGCTGCGGACCGCCATCACCATCTGGGAAGGGCTCGCCGAGTGAGCATGGGGCTGCCCTTTTTTTCATCCACTATATGGGCGTGGCAGGGGGTGCAAAAGGGGCACTTCCCAACACAACGTCAACTCCAACCCTTACGGTCCATGTCAACCCAATGGTTTCGACTCAGTAAATTCTCTGCCGCACTGAAGACCCCAACGGCCTAAACGTCGACAGTAACAAACCCGTGAACACTATAAAACAAGATGGGCACTTTAGGCAAGCGATCAGGTTACTGCCCCGAGGCCCTGTAAGCAATATTGCGGAACCGGATGCGGACTACTTCATTTGATCTAAACAAATCTGGAGCGCCCTCCCCCAATGGAAGACTCCTGGGTCTTGAGGCTCAAGGAACTGGCGTACTAGGCGCCACTTTGCGCATGCCTGTCTTTATTAGTTACGGGGCATCTCTGATCCCTCATGCCCCCGAAATGCTTTCCAGGTTCGCAGTAGCCCTGTGGCGCCGCGTGAATCGCCGTCCTTCCGTTATCACTGTGCAAATAAACACGTCCGCGGCCGCTGTTTGCGGGTCGTAATTTGAATAAATATTATCTTCCCAGGCACTGCTGGTTAGCACGAATTATGTTCTAATTTTAACCTAAGCACCGATAAACTGTAGCTGGCCAGAATTGCCATTCGCCGCTCATGCCTGTAGCTACCGCAATTGATGTTGGTGCGTTCTCTGACTTTCCGCCCGCACTCCGGAGGACCAAAGAAGGCATATCGCCCGCCTTACGGGCAGCTGTAAGTAGGCAGGTGAAGCAAGTGCAAGTGGAAGTTGCGAGTGCAATGCAATGGCAAGTGGTGTGAGCAAGTGGCAATAAATTCAGACTCGATGAGTGCGAAGCACTTTTACGGGCCTCCGCTATAACAGAAAACAAACACAGAACTGCTGAGTGCACAGCAAATACTCCACTTCGTACGCAGTTTCCTATGACGACTAGGGGATGCACCAGTTGAACAGGCCCGACACAACCTAAGTTTAAGTGAAGAAATGGAAAAATTTAGAGCCCTTCCAGTCTGTGATGAAGGATGACAAGCCAAGCTGGGCGGAATTCAAGAAGGTCACGAAAGAAACCTGGTTCTGGGTAAGAGTTTCGCTACTTCCTAGTTATTCAGGTGAATGGAAGCAATACGGACTAATGTTTATTCTATAGGATAAAGACGGGGCTGAAACTGACTCGCAAAACCCAGAATAATGATCATACAATTTGGTCTGGGGTAGTTCCGAGAAAACGAGAGTTACAGCCGTTTTCTGTAATCATACCTCCTCTCTTGAATGTCGTGTATTGACAGCAGACGGGAATTCTATATCGTTTACAGCTTCCCTATAAAGTAACTGTTGCAAGTAATGTGATTATAACGCCATTCTCGCGCCCAATTTCGGTATGTTTTTACATAATGTTTGTACATAATGCTTTGCCGCAATATTCATCAGAAGGTTTACTTTGCCGCAATATTAAATTTCGACGACCGCGACTTTTTTCTACGCACCCCGTCACCAGACACAGTTTCCGACAGGTAGCCTAAATAACTCTGAAATAAATTTAGTCGTCGACAATGCATCACTTGGAAGATAGATTTATTCAACGGTGCGCCGCGCAAACGGCGGCCGCGGGCGACGTGTTTTCTTGCACCAGTGATAGCGGAACGACGGCGATGGTCACGCGGCGCCACAGCGGCTCCCGCGAACATGGAAAGCATGTCGGGGGCACGGGAGGGATCAGAGATGCCCGTAACTAATAAAGGACAGGCATGCGCAAAGCGCGCCTAGCGCCAGTTCCTTGAGCCTTGACCCGGCGCCGCTGGCTGCAGATGGCGCAGCAATGCAGTTTTGCGCCGCTCGGCCACGCGCCGCACATCCCGCAAACTTTGCTGGCGACTGTCGTTTTTCGCCCATCATGCATTTCGGGCTGATGCAGTGCGTTGTACAACTGGCACTGTGAGGTATCCGGCAAAGAATTCTTACGCATTAATGGAACCACACTCGGTTCTATTATGGCTGGTGAGTATCCAACTGCGTAACAGTCTGACACGCAATACCTGACCGTCTGCTGAGGGAGCGTGGTTACGAAAAACGGCTTTAACTCTTGTTTTGTCGAAATTATTCCGAAACTAATTATACTGTGACAATTTGCCGGCTTTCATTTACTTCTCATAGTAAGTTAGTTCACAATAAATGAGTTAAAATGTTAAAATGAATTAGTTAAAATGAATTAAATAAGTTAAAATGAGTTAAAATGAGTTTAAAATGAATAAAATGTTCTGAATTGCATCACCTTTCTGTCGCGTGCCAAACAGCCCCGCTGGTCATCCACCTTCATAGCTTAATGGGATCGAAGGCATAGCGCAGAGAAGACATGGACGATTGCGAGACGGGACAGGCGCTGCTATCAATGTGTGATAGTCAAATTTTATAGTGGTGCCTGTCCCGTCTCGTCACCGTCAATTTCCTCTTTGCGCTAAGCCTACTTTTTCAGCATGAACCAACTCGCCCAACAACATGTTTTATTACGGTGTTATGGCTCATGATTTTTAAGCGTGCGCTGCGGTGGGGCGGCACCGGTTATAACCGTGTGTACCGTTGTCGTCCGTTCCTCCCCTCCTGGTTGGCGTGCAGGTCTGAACTACGAGCCTCCGCTGACGAACGTGTTCACGATGCAGTGGTTTTCTGACGCTCTTCACCACGTGCCTTCCGCGCTCGCTGGTGGTGCGCGTCTGGGACCTCATCCTGCTCGAGGGCAACGAGGTGCTGCTGCGGACCGCCATCACCATCTGGGAAGGGCTTGCCGAGTGAGCGCTCTGGCTCTGCTACTTTTCGTCCACTCCATGCATGGGCGTCGGCAGGCGGGTGCAAAAGGGGAGCCACCCCAGCACAATTGTCCCGCCCCCCTGCCCTCTCCCTACTCCCCCTCAATACAAGGGGTTTGCCCCCCTCAAGACAAAAATCTGCCGAAGCTCCCCTCCTTCGTTCTCCTCCTTCGTCTCAAACGCAACGTTTATGCTTCAACGGTCGCCGAAAAAAAAAGAGAAAAGCACTAACCAATCTCTTTAGGCGGCCTACGTTTCGATTACGTAGTCCATTTTCTCGGCCCATGTAATCGCATTTCTTGCCGAGAACGTCGTTTTCGACAGTATCTTTCTCTTTCGCCCGTTCAGCCCGCAAATATAGATGCGTCAACAGTGACGACATACTAGCGCGTCCGCGGGTGGTACTAGTATTAGTGGATTGGGAAACCCTTTTGTCTAGTATGAACTCATTCTGAAGTTACACAAAGTTAATACTAAGCTCAAAGCAGCTGAATATTCAAAATATGAACGCTCAGATGTCATCAATGTATACATCTCAAACCATCCTGACGTCATTCTGGTAGTTTTTACGTCCGTGAAATGTACCTGGCGTCCTTTTTTCACATCTCGGCTGAACAACCAAACTGAGTCTCCAGGCTTTCGTTACACAGTGAAATAAAAACTTGCACTAGTTCAACTACACCGCCAATTCCAAATAGAAGTCAGCAGTTTCGATTCGCCGTCTTTTTTTCACCGCTCAGTTGCACTCCGTGTTCTTCCCTGTATTCACGGAGCTATTCGGAAACCGCGTGTTGCAACGCGGGCTGATACATTGATCGATATGGCTGGGAACAAAAGGTTGACGGCACCGCACAGAACATTTTTTTTTTTTTTTGCGGTCATTTTTTCTCAGGCCAAGTGAAAATATCAGTCAGCGATGTTTTGTTTCCCGTTTTACTTTTCCTACACACAAAAACGCTATTTGGCTCGGGCCGCAGCGAACGCCACCGATCTAGGTTTGTCACTGATTCGCTATTTATTCGTTCTGTATACGTTCGGCCGGGCGCGTACGATCATTGTACAAATCACCCTGCTAGCTTTCATTTATTGTTTTGTACCCGTAAGGTGTAATTAGTGAACACAATTAGCAACGCTTGCGAACAATTTTTTTTTTTTTGTTATGTGTTGCGTTATTTCTGTTGCGTGCGGAGACCACATTTCTTTCTCAAGGGTGGAAATAAAATCAACAAAAATAATAAACGTTAGCGTAATACCGAAGGCGAAATGACCATAAGGTTACTACGAATCCCTACATTCGCGACCTTCATCCTTGCGTGGCATTCAATCAGTGCCGAAGTAGGCTCATACTCCGATGTTGATAAATAAATAAAATAATGCATTCTAGATCTTGTCGTTACTTATTAGTAAATTAATATTCCCCGCCTTACCCCGTCAGCATGTCTTAAGATCACAAGCAGATATTTCTGGCAACGTTCATGTGGCCGTTTTTCCTAAACTTCTGTGATGGCAAGCTTGGTTTACCAGGCCGAAATTTCCTGAACACAGCCGGGGCCGGGCACATAGTTTGCAAAAGGTGATTCCGATTGAAAATCGAAAGCGGAAAATTTTTTTTTACGTTGCTAGTGCCTCGTCCCGCCAGCAATGACCAGGCGCACAATCAGCGCTTTAAAAAACTAAAAAACATGATGTGCATACGGTTCCCACGACCATCTACATGGGTTTAATTTTTTTTTCTAATTGAGAAGATAGGCTGGCGATAATCGTCAAAATCAAAGAAGCAGTCGTTTCCAGCCTGCATGGTTGGAGAGATTTCTATAAATCCTGGCATGATACATGTCATCCAATTTATGCTTAGAACCAGCCACCCAAATGCGATTGCGATGAAAGCTCAGTAAAATACGTTCTGGACAGTGAACATCAATTTAGGTTTCTAAACTTACAAAAAGCGATATGCGGGAAAAAATAGCGCGTGGTCCGCGCCGGTATAAATCCGCATACAATTGTCACTTATAGTCACGTATAGTTCGTGGAATGTAACCCGAAAAATACGTTGTCGTATTATATTTTTTCGGGTTACACTTCCGGCGAACTATGCGTGACTATAAGTGAAAATTTTACACTTTGCGGGTATATACAGGCGCGGACCGTGCGCTATTTTTTCTCGCGTATCGCTTTTTGTAAGTTTAGAAACCTAAATTGATGTTCACTGTCAGACGTATTTTACTGAGCTTTCATCACAATCGCGTGGGTGGCTGGTTCTAAGCATAAACTGGATGCCATGTATCATGCAAAGATTATCATGTGAGCTCGTATACCATGTCAGCGCAATATTTGTTCTAGGAGCACAAGCGTTTTAGCCGCGCAAACGTTAGCAGTCTGCTGAGACCTCTCTCTTTCTTCAGTTTCAGTTTCAGTTCGAGTTTTTTATTCGTAACCAAGTATACAATGTGTGAAAAAATATTATACAGAAAGGGTCATGAACTGTGACCCTGTGAAAAGGTCATGAACTGTGTGGGTTATCTGTATCGCAGTGCTGGCGCAACTTCTGATTTCACCCTTCTCCTCCTCCTTTATTTCGTGCGGCGTGCACAGCCGCATCATGACCGTGGAGAGCGCGGACGAGTTCTACAGCGTCATGGGCGTGCTCACCCGGGAGATGGTGCGAGTTCGGCGTCAAGGACCCCCACGAGTTCATCGTGGTGAGAGCGACTCCGTTTTGGTTCGCCAGGGTGGGGGTGCTGCTCTGTCGAGCGCGTTAGGGTGTCTCGATGCCAGCGCCTCCGTACAGGGTACACTTTTTGGACCACTTTGAACGGTCCCGTTCCGCCGCTCCTTCCCAAGGTCGCCATTATGGGTCAAAGTGCTCAATGCGTAGAGTTCATACTACGCTCAACGCGGCCGACCGCGTGTCTTACTGCGCGAGACCGCATCTGGTGTGGTGTTCTCACGTAACCAGTAGGTGTAACACTTTGCCAGGGTGCAGTTTCGCCTGAGCAGTAAGAACTAACAAGGACGATGGGCCGTTGCATTCCGCCAGCGGCTCGACAAGAAAACAAGCTGAGTTGTTTTCGTTTCCCAGAAGACCCAGAAATGCGAAATAAATAGTATAGTAATTAAAACGTCGTGATTAAACCGCATTGCAGCAAAAATCGTAGCGTGCGGTCTTGCTGCGGCGTCAAGCGAGTGACCCAAAATGGCGGCGCCAACGTATGAGCATCTCCACCCTGTGCAGACGCCCGTGCATCGAGGCACCCTAGAGCGCGTTAAGAGGGATTAAGGGGGATGAAGGGCGAAACCGACTTAAGATTGGGTCTTTTTGTTATAGTGCCAAAATATGCTAACTTTCTTCGAAAAATGTACCGTGAAGTGGCATCCTCAGATGTGCACCAGAAGTCATTTAAAAATGCTGCCAAGCGCGCCCCCATGTGGCCCCGCCTATAGCCACTGCAAGTTTTTTGTGACGCACAGTGGTATTTACTTTGTTATTTTTTCAATAAACACGCGTATCCATTTTTCTTCACTGGTAATATAAAACCGAAAATTATTAGGATTTAAAAAAGTAGTGGTGGAGAACAACCCTTGTTTACTATAACACTATGCTCTGAAAGCCGTTTGTACGGGGGGAAATATGGGGTACTCTTAGAACCGCATCGAGCAAGCTGCATTATTGCAATGCGTACAAAACGAACGGCAACGATGAAATCGCAAAACAGTTTTGTATGTCATTTTTGTTTTCTTCTAATGACCAAGTATGCAGAGCGAATTCAGGTTCCTATAGATCAACTCACAAGTTGCGTGCGCTGTGTTGGATGCTATATGACTCTCAAGAAGAAAGCTGCCCTACAAGCGCTTCTAACTCCCCGTGACGTCTAGCTCACCGTGAAGAAGAGGAATAATAGGCAGTGGGGCTTTCGAGGCACAATTGCCATTTAGTCGGTCAACTCTGGTAGGCTTAGCTTGTCCTCCATACTCTGCGAATCAAAGTTAACTCGTGTAACAGCATTTCAGCAGCAGAAGTGTGTCCAAAGACGCGGCAAATGCTGGGTCCTGCCTAGCCTGACGCGTGCGCTCGGCGTCTTGGGCAAGAACTGCTCTATATAGTGACACTAGTCCTGCGTAACCTTCAAAAACAATCTGCGAATATAATCTTTACCGGGAAGATATGGGTGGCAAGGGGGGAAAGAGGGGGAGGGGGGTGCCTTATTATTCATAATGCTGTTTCGATGCTTGTTTTGTGGTTTTCTTACACGAATTCTGAGCTCTATGCTGCTATGCAGACGCATGCGCTCGGCGTCTTAGGCCTTGGCGCCTTGGCGTTTTTGCCCACGGCGATGAACCCGTTGGGTGTAGAGGTATACAACTTTGCTTTAAAAAGTGTTGCGGGGGTCTTTAAAAGCCCGGCTGCATTGACTGCGAAGTAATCGGTTCATGACAATCGTACGCACGTCGTCCTAGTTGTTGACTACCCGCTCTTCACACTGGTTTCACGTGAGCTCTGTGGCTAAGCGTCCGCCCCCGGGGCCCCTCTTCATCCCGCCGGCGCAGGCCATCTGCGACGTGTCGCGGGTGCCCATCCCGCAGCTGTCCGAGCTCCGCGACCGGTACACGTACGACATCCGGCCCCTGCCGACCCCGTCGACGCAGAACCGCCACGGGCTGTGGCTCTTCCTGGGCGACGACGAGGACAACGACGCCGACTCCGACCACCAGATGGTGGTGGCCGCCGCCTTCTGCGGCATCTCGAACGCCTTCCTCGTCGCCAAGAACAGGGGTGAGCAGAGTCGGGCTTTCACGCGGGATGCGTTGTTGGAGGAGGGGGTCAGTGAGGGAATTAACTTTATTTCGACGAGCTTCGGGCGCTTATGGATGGTTGGGCTCCTGCCCGGTGGGGGCCTCCTCTAGTCCGGGAAGCCCTGGTCCCCGCTGATTACCAGGCCCTCTCCACAAGACTAAAATACTTCTTTTCTGGTAGAAAGGCACGAGTGAGATGACGCGTTAGCTCAGGACGCGTAACTCGACATATGGTAACAGCGACGAATGAGATGTAAACCTCGAAAATATAAATCTGAACGCGCGTAATTTGGCACTTTTTACAGTTCAAGTAACTGCATGACCAACCTGTAAGTTTGCGTGAATCGGTCACACTACATGAATGTACCGGGTCCTTTCTTTTTACTTTATACCTTCGCGAACAAAAATCTTCGTTTATGCGTGTCCAGAATCATTCAATTTTTTTTTTCTTCTTTTTTTGTCTTATTTTCCCGCCTAGAATAGCCCCAAAAGCCCCACAACTATCGTCAGCCGTAGCGATGAAGTACTGTCGCGTGAGCGCAATCATGCGATGTCGGAGCGGTTCGAGAAGAAGATAACTGAGCACTACGTAGGCCCATGACACGGACTTGAACTGCACTGGTAGTTTGAGACCTAGATGGCGCATTCATGGCGCACATGGCTCCCAACGTTTGATCGAAATGAGCAAGCTCAAGGCCAGCGATATCAACCACGCCATCTCCCGAGCGTCGCTTGTTTTATCGTCTATGATGCGTACCTGCGCTGGGAGCATTGCGTGCCGCTTCGCAACCCTTCCCATCCGTCTCTTACGACGTGGCCTATTTCGAGCACGCACTGGGAAGGGTGCAACAGAGATATCAGTGAACTGATGACTCCATGTCACTCTTAAGTCACGCCGCGATATTCGCGGAAGAAGGGATAGGGGGCAGCAAGGCGACAACGCGGCAGGCTCCATAGCGCACGTAACATATTTTTGATAACGAAAATACCACTTGGCACAAAACCTGGCAGATGTTGCTGTCCGTACCGTGAGCCTTTTTGGCTAAAGTTTGTTTCACCTCACTACGGGCTGTGATGCGTTGGTGCACCCTTTACAGGAGCATCACGCGCACACAGGGAGGGCATCCTCACCAGTTTACGAGAGAGAGAGAGAGAGAGAGAGAGAGAGAGAGAGAGAGAGAGAGAGAGAGAGAGAGAGAGAGAGAGAGAGAGAGAGAGAGAGAGAGAGAGAGAGAGAGAGAGAGAGAGAGAGAGAGAGAGAGAGAGAGAGAGAGAGACTTTATTTGGCAGCTCAAGTCCGAGCCTCGGAGTTATGAGTTCTCGGTGGAAGAGGATGTTCCACAGAAAGAGGCTTATGCGTACCGTAGCCTATAAATAACTCAGCCCAGACAAGGTAGGATGAAGGGTGGAGACACGTGCATTGGTGCCGCCATTTTTGAGTCATTCGCTCCCCGCCGCACAGCGGACCGTAACAACCAGTCAATCTGGCTAGCTGGCGCAGCTCGTGCGACAGCTTCTCATTGGCGCCAGAGTATATCTTGAAAGGACAACTTACGCCATATCTTCACTCGGGAAGCGGCCTGCCCCAACAAGATGCGTCCCAGCACGTTGAGCACTTTAACCCAAAATGGCGCCGTTTGGGAAGATCGCCGGCGTCGGATCTGTCAAACTGTGTCTTCACCCTGTACGGCGGCGCTGGCATTGAAACACCCGAAGGCAAAGTGATGCACTGCGCCATCCAGTCATGTTTGAACACATATTCACACTGTTTTGGCCCTTAACGGCAGCAACACTGCTAACCGGCTCTGTAATGTCGACGTACCGCTTTGGGATAGGCTGCTTGAGTCGGGTTTGGTTCCCGCAACTTTACTTTTCCCTTTTGTTCGTTGCACTTATAAGATACCTTTTTTGCTCGGGTATATACCTTATTTATGACACTTTTGTGCTCTTCATTGCTGTTATTGGGATTCCGTTTCTTTAAAGCCGTTTCTTACTAATTTGTGGATGTTTCTCTATAAAGTGAGGCTCTCTTTTTTCTTTAAGGCCGATTTCAGTGTTCCGTTTGTTAAATCTGGGCTAGCTTCGTCCTTTTAGGACGGTTTGAGATGGGCATGTAAATTTCATTGCTAGCTAAGTGAAGAGCTGGCTGCCTGTCCTAGCTATGGAGCGCATAGACGCCGCCAGAGCTGTGGAAAGGAACCACAGAGTCAGATGCGCTGACGTAGGCACTGGCGTGAGATTCTAGTCACGGCACTAAGTAGCGTTCTTCGGACAGTGTCGCTTTACAGGGAACCAGATGTGAGTAAGCGTGTCATCTCACCGAATGAGCTACGCTGTGAAAGGAATTTACTTGAATACAAACAGAAAATGGACACAATGGGGTATTCGAACCCGTACCGGTTTCATCTCACACAGCCAAGAAACTCCCTTAACCATGCGCTGTAAATTATCAGCAATCACTGAGCATATACACAGTGTTTGTCCGTCATGTCGAGCGCAGCCAACGCAGCTATACCATGTATACCGTTAGTCTACAACTCATCTTCCACTGATGAGCGGAATTTTGCTCATCACCAACGCTTGTGCCGAACCAACATCCACGGCACCTTTACGGGCCGTAGCAACGCAAATGCATTGCTCTTCTTCGCTATGTTGCTTTCAAAAAGTAGGAAGCCGCGCCAGAAACTGAGCGAGAAATCAAAAGAAGGTATAGAACTTGAACGCCTGGAATGTAGCTAGCAAAGTACTCGGGGATGCGCATGTGGAGACCCTTGACGCATCGTTGTCAGGGGGCCTGGGCAAGGCTTACACATGCGCCGTAATATTGCATCGCAGGCGCAAGCACTCGGAGCATGTACATTTCTTGGTAAAATTATGAAAATTCCAGCAGTGCCTTCGTTTCCTTATTTCCGCGCTCGGATTGAGCGGGAGTGACTGCATTCATACTCGCAGCGGGACGTAAAAAATAAGCGCAAAAGTGGCTTTAATAGACGTTTTCTTTTGTTAGTTTATTTTTGCGGTATTGAAAACCATTCTGATGAGGGGAGACACTCGTATTGCCGGACGGTCTGCACTCCCGTCGAACGTTACTCGTCGTGTTAACACTGCTCAGTAGTTACATATATTGCCTTGCGCCGTTCGTTGAGCGGACTCATTGGATACTGTGCTTGGCCTTTCGGAAAAAATTCACAGGTCAGGGCAACGCCCACGTTACAGCGCCAAGCACCTTGGACCCCAGCCGGATGAGCTCGATATCTCGACGCTCAAAAGGCAGTACTCCAGGCTGAGGCAGCGACAGCGCCAGGCGCACATTATACTCACAGGTACGGAGACCCCTTTAATGTTCAATCTTTCCCTTTTTGCTCTCTTGTAGAAAATGGTTTCAGTAAGGACCTTCCTCAAAATTTTCATAAGCCCAATTCTTCAACGACAATCCAGTCGACACTGCATGGTAACAAATAGGTTGGGGATACGTTTTTTTTTGTTAGTACCGCAGCTGCTGAACGCGTTATTTCTGCGTTTACATCTAAATGTGATGGCATCTATATGGATAAATCGCATAGCTGAACAACTCCTGTAGCTGTACCTGCTGTCAAACCAAAAAAATATGACTCTGCAGTTAAACAAAGACATACAAATACTTTCGTAATAACTCTTAGTATTATTGAACAACCTAAATGGCTATAAACTGCTGAACTATAAAACGCGTAATTTTATGTTCTTTTATCTCAAGTAATTCGGAAACTTTAAGATAAAAAGCGCAATAGTTATATACGACGCGCAATTTTTGGTGCCATCCTACAACGACGACGCCGGATTTTGTGTCTCATGAGGCATACAAGGCTACCATATATAGGAGTTATAGCAGGGAGGAAAACCGGTTCCGGTACGGTACCCGGTACAGCCTGCGCATGCGCACTACCAGTTTTCCCGCCTCGACGCACGTACAGTGACGCCGGACGCTTACCGAGTATCGTAACGGGACCTGGTTCTCCATTCTGCTATAACTCTCAATTGACTTTCATTTCGACAACCCTACCAAAGTAACTTGGGGCCGGGAACATGCGTACGTAATTGTTTCGACTTTCTTAGCATCGTTCAGAAGTTAAAGGTGCCGTACACATTCCTCGCTTGACAACTGTAGTTTTCTTTTGGGGGAGCAGGATGGTAACGCTTTCCATTTACAACTGTCGCGCTTGCAGGCAACCTCCAGGCACCCATGCTGACGCGCTCCCAGAGGATGTCGCAAGGGATTCCCGTGAACAACCTTCTGGCCGGCCAGAAGCCCCTGGTGCGGAGGGCTCGGCCACCGCCCCCCACGCACGCTGTGCCTAGCGGCCTCCCGCTTAGCCACACGACCACGCACCCAGCTGGCGCCACCGTCACCACCCGTATCTCCCCGCGGCTAGCGGTTCCCGTCACGGCTAGCACGACAGCGTCCAGCGCTTCACCCTCCACGTCGCCGGTGAGCGCCAACGTCCTCCACCACGTCGCCAGCGACGTCTACTGTGCCGAGGAAGATCCCGCCGCGGGTCCCAAGGGACCCCATTCCGGTGGAGACACTGTCCTGGGAGCAGGCCAAGAAGCTCAAAGCCGGGAGGGGCGACAGCAGCAGCAGCAGCTCGAGCTCTTCTTCCACGGAGCTCTGTGACGATAACAACAACCGCTCTTCGTCGCCGGACGAACCGGCGCCCAGTCGTAAAGAAGCGCGTGTTGAGGGCTCTGACAGCAGCGTCCCAAAGGCCCCGCATCCCTTGCCCGACAAGAAGCCACCGCGCAGAATTAAGAACGGCGCCCACAAAGATTCGTCCGACAGCTCGTTGTCGTCTTCGTCTTCTGAGGATGAGGAAAGCGCGGACAAACGGGCCAAGCGTCGCCACGAAGGTCACGATTCGGAGAAAACGCAACTGAAGCCTCCGCGACGACTAGCCGAGGGCTTCAAGCCGTCCACAGCCGGCCACCACTGTGAGGAAGACCGGGGCGCGTGCCGCTCTGGTGAGGCACAGAGAACCGATAGTACGAGATGACGATGAAGACGGTTCCTACAAACCGGACGACGAAAGCGAAGGCTCGAGGAACTCGTCTTCAGACAGCTTGTCGTCGGAAGAAGAGGAGGCGTCTTCGAAGCTCGAAACTGTCAGTTCTCTCGCGGAGGTCTCATCGGCGGTGGAAGAGTCGACTCGTTCCCTAGAAGAAGCCGTGCCTGCGCGAAAGAAAGTTCCCGACTCGCTGAGCTCGGAGACGGAGAGCTCGCGAAACACCTTTTCTAATATGGTTCTCTCCGGTTCCGACAAGTACAACATCGCGACGTCCTCCGAGGCGTCCAGTTGGAAGTCCTCGAGCGATGCCTGCCTAACGTCTTCTTCGAGCGGACCACGGCCGCCGTCGGAGGCAGGTAGCAGCAAAAGACGTCAGATGAGCGGGCTTTCGGCAAGACTGTCAGACGAGGAGTTCCAGAGGCTTTCCCGAAAGTTCAGCCAGTCCGCCCTGTGCGACAGGCAGGCTCAGCGAATGGCTGCGCAGAGGGGGGCCACCAGGCGAGGGACGGACGAGCTGGGCACCCAGCGGTTCTCGCCCAACATCGACAGGTCGTCGTCTGAAGACGCGGACAGGAAGCTGTCCATTGGCTCCCCGCCCCGGTGGACTCCGAAGCGCACGAACACGTCGGACGACACCAGTGGCGAATCGCCTTCGACCGAAATCGAAAGGCTCCGGAGGGACTCTAGTAAGCGAGGCTCGGCGAGCAGCGACGTTAGCGTGCCATCGCGGGAGCTTCGGAAGTGGTCGTATAAGTACGACAGCAGAAACACGTCAAACGACGTCAGCTGGAAGTCTTCGGACACTGACTACCAGCAGGCGTCACTTCGCTACGAGAGATCCATTTCGGAGGAGGACGGCGACTTGGCAGCCGGGAACGACGAGTCTCAGAGGCCGCGCCTTTTGAGGGACGACAGGACGACCTCTTTCAAGGCGAGCCAGGAATCCTTCGACGGCAGGTTGCTGCCTTACGACCACTCAACCCCGCGCGATTCCATCTCTCTCGGGGAGAGGCGGCGTGGCTCCTCCCTTACATGCAACACGCTGACGACGCTCAATGAAATGACGCTTGAGAAGGCGGACGAGGAACTGGACGCTGGCATCATAAAGTGCAGCGAGTCGAGCACCTCGAGCTCGCATCTGACCTCCCCAAACACCGAGCTCCGCAGATCGGCCTTCCAGCTGGGTCTGAAGACGTCGGCAGAGGCCGCCGCAGCACGGAGTCTGGCTGAAGACCAGTCGCAGTCGGTATTCGACGCACCCGAAGACCGAGACGAGTGGAACAAGTCAGCGCACAAGGTCGACGCCTCTCAGTTACTGGACAGCCCGGCGCAGGCGACGGCAGTGACGCGAGGTGCTCGCTGCGCATCTGAAGGCTCAGCTACGGGGTTCGTCTCCCTCGGGGGCTACAGCGGCGAACAGGCTAGGCCTAAGACCGCCCGGTCGATGAGCACCGACGCGACCATGATCAGGTCTGCGAGACAGTCTAGCATAGTCGGCGGCGACGGGACGGTTACGCTCCCGTCCATCCGGCGACAGAGGTGTCTTTCGGGGGACGTCGGGGACCCGAAGTCTACCCCGCCGGCGTCTCCGAGGCGTTCGCTGGGGGAGAACTACAATCCGTTCCCGACCCGGCGGCCTTCGTTCACGGGGTGCATTAGCGATTTCAAGGTCAAGCTTGGATTGTACTCGTCGCAGGAGAAGCCTGCAGTGACTTCAGCTTCCAACGGATGTAAGACGACCTCGGTGAAGAGGTAACCAACAGCCCAAGACCCATCCCATGTCAGGTGAGGGTGCGCTCTTCGCAAATAAAATGCGAATACAAGGCACGTTTTCCTTTCTTAATCCTGGGTCCTAATTGAAAATTTTACGACAAGATACTTCCTAAATCTAAAACTTAATTCACAAATATGCACTTACTCCCATTAAGTTATACCTCAATGTGGCATCTGTAGTTCAACACATAACGAATCCCGAAACGCGTGGCGTTTTTCGATGGTTTCCATGACTGCCGTCACAACATGGCGGCACTCTAAAATGTTTCCGCGGGTCTACACCAGAATTAAGCTTTTTCTGGTAACAAATGGGACGAATAATGAGGTTAGACATTCGATTTGATTGGAAAAATGTGATTTGCACTGTGATATCACGCAATGTAAAACTTCATGCTTGCATTGTGCGATGCCACAGTCCAGATCATATATTGGGCCTCCTGATATGTCCCCTATGCCCTCTTCAGCTACACGTGTTTTCTCGCAGGCCCATGAGCATTTTGGGGTGAAATTACGATATTATTGCTTCACGACCAAATTTTAGGGAGCGCAGTCAATAGAATTTGTATATAGCTGCCATTCAGCGAAAGCGGAAATATGAGTTTGAAGTGCTTCGTTAGAGCTTGGCTTTTTTTCAAGCGCTGCAGACGTTTTGTATGCACCCAACCGCGCCTTAAATGCTTGGGTTTTGACCGCGTTTTTGGCAGCAGGTTTCAGAAGTTGTGAAACGTTCGGCCGTCGCAATTTTCGGCCGTCGCTCAACGCCCCTTGGTGTGTTGAGCGGCGTCCGCTGAGGGAACGGGGTTTCGAGGGTGGAAGGTTAATGACGGGGATAGAAGGGCACGAACAGGAAAGCAGAGAACCGGAAGTGCTTAAAACGCCTGGCGTGCCGCAACGTCTTTCCTGGCAGCCGCTAGATGGTGATACTCGTCCCCGCGGTCTCACCCAAAATTTATCCGTGAAGTCGTGCTACAGTCCTGCTTAAGAAGCAGGGGAATGCGGGTTCGGTTGCCTTTGCAGACAACTCACGAATTCCGTTTTCAACATCCGTGTCTAAAATGTTCGCACATTCACAAATTTTGAAATGTTGCGTTCGACTAAAGGCGTTTTCGGTCTACTCACGTTTTAGGCAGCAACTCGACGCAGGTCAGAAAATAGCGCAGCAGTGAGACGGCCGTGCTTCTTTCCCGCAGATCACCGAATCCAGCACGCCCGAAGACTCAAGGGCGGTCGCCTCTTCGATGGCGGCTCCTGCCGCACACAGGCCGTGTGCGTGTAACTACTGCCGTTGGGGGACGGAGGAACCTCTCCCACTGAGGAGTGCGGTGGACCTCAGACAACAGAGACTTCTGCCGGAGACTTCACAACGAAGTTCGCTGCGAGTGCCTGGAGGTGTCGACAGGAAGGCTCGTCAGAGACAACAGTGCCCATCTCTCATCTGTTACCATCGTCCTCCTACAAGCGTCATTCCTCGTCTCCTCCTCCTCCTCCTCCTCCTTGATTGCCTTTTTTTTATTTGGTGTGCGAGTGCGTCGATGCGGAGTACTCATGCCGCAAAAGGACCCGCCTGTGGTACGTACGCACAGCCGCCGAATTCTTGAATAATAGAGAGTTTTAGCTGACCGTTTATGACGAGGCTCCGCTCCGCTCTGATAGCTAGCGGGAGCGCCATTGCGCATGCGTGACGCGCTAGGGCGCTAGCGGCGAAACCGGAGCGGGGCCCCGCTCCGCTACCGGGGCGGCCTCTTATCGGACCGTCGCGGCAGCTTACGCTGCCGCGCAGAATTTCAACGTGGCTGCCCCCCGCGAGGCGAGCGCGCTACAGCGAACTCGGTTTCGTCAGTTGGAATGCGAGCAACGAAATCGCTAAAGCGCTTCCGAATAGGCAGAGGTGCCACACACCTCAACGAGGTTTGGAACGGAAGCGAAAAACGCCGACCGAAGCGCGGGGCTGCTTCTATGCAGCGCCAAGAAAGACAGCCTTGTCTTGGCTATTCCAAAGTTTATCGGCTTCTTTTAAATTATTGAGAACAATTATACCTTGACAGCGATTACATTATACAAAAAAAGTTTAAATGAGGCAAAAAACACGGTGTTTTGCTTTATTTGAGCGACCAAATACAAATTCTTAATGTTTCCTTTTGGATGAAGTTTTGGTTTATATACACACGCACAGGAAACGACCAGTCACGCGAATCATTCCCCGTAAAGGGAGATACGGTTATCGCTTAGCTAAAAGCCTTTCTGCCGCTGACACTCCGGTTGTGCTAAGCGGGCCGTAGGGAGCATAGCGGAGCGTCAAAAACGGTCAGCTAAAACTCTCTATTATAAAAATTCGGCGGCTGTGCGCTTGTTTCTGCTACGCTTCGAGCGCTTACACGTGTGAACGGCGAAGTTTGCATACTCTCTGACCTGCTGCTTTGACCGATAGCTGAACCTCGCGAACGTAGCCTTTGGAAAGCGGGCGTTCTACAATTCCAACTAACAGCTTATGTTAGCTTAATTTGTTGTTGTTTTTTTTAGAAGAAACATATGCTGATGGCCGATCCCACGCACCATTCTTCTGTCAGCTTCGTTGTGCTTCCGCGGAGGCCATTAGCAGACGAGTGCTTCGTTTTCTGTTTCAAGAAAAAAAGGGCGTCTTCCATCAATTAGTTCGGAAATGTAGATGCATTGTATGAAATGGCTTGTTGGGGAATGTTGTGAGCGCGTGATTCCAACGAGCCGACGTATGAAAGGCGCAGTTGATCGTGGCACCGCAGTCACACTGACCCACGAGGCGGTCGTGTCCTGACTGCGCTAAAGTAGCAGACTTAAAAAGGCACAATTTCATGCTTTCATAAATTTAATGACGCTAATGTTCGTGTTTTTTTTTTTTTTGTTCCTAAACCGGGCTTTCCAGTCATTTCGATGACAGAAAAATTAAACCCAGTTTCACCCAGTGAAACAGCGATGAAACAGCGAAGCTGTGGATCTCGTGTCGGCTCGAAGTTCGTCAACGGGTGTTCGCACTATAATTCTGCAGCACGCAAATTCTGCGGTTCGCGCAAAGGAATCGGCAGGTAAATGTCAGCGGCGGGAGGCTCCTTCCACTTGCGGGAGTGAGAGAAACCGCGCCTGCGAGACCACTGCGCCTGCTATTGGTGCGTCTGGAAACCACCGGCGGGGTGATTCCCAGTTCCACCGATACGGGCCGCCGGCGCGTCTGGAAACCGTCTCGTACCCCTGCGTGACGTATGACCTACAGCAGACGGACGAAAAGGCTTGACTTACAACAGCTCCGCTGTTAAAAAAAAAGAACAGCCATTGACTTGTGTACTGACTGCAGCGTTATAGCGACAGAAAGCGCATTAGACACGTTCTTCGTAAATGTAACTATACAAAATTGCTTCCGCGAGAGGCATCTATTGAACTTTTTTTGTTGAGCGAAATTTTTCTTCAAACTTGATATCGCAGGGGGAATTTATATCTATATAACCAGTCGTCGTCAAAGAGCACTCTGTTGGGTGCCAGGGAAAAGAGCGCCCAAAGCGGTGGAGTCTTATGACCGGAAATGGCGTCGTGGCCCAGTCGAGAGCGAGGCACCACAAACGCAGGCTGTCCGAACTATTATATCTCGCAACAAGCTTTGCAAGTATTGCGACAGAACGTTGTGCAACCGAGTGCACGCCGTTGAGAGATCAGGTCGCGTTAAAGAAGCTACGGTGAATCTCTCACAATGAATAACTAAATTAATAGAGATTATTAGTTTTAGTTCATGATTTTGTTGCCATTGTGTGAATGGTATGTTTCTGGAACAACCGGTTCAGTGCTTCCATCAAAATGCACTTCGCTGCACACTACTGTCTCCTTTTCGTTTCCTTTCTTCTTCTTTTTTTCCTTTTGTCCAGAAGATATAAAAAAATTCTAAATTTGAAAAAAAAAAAAACGTGCTGTTAGTGAGCACATCCGCGTGCCGCGCTATCCATGCGATCCTTGTTTGCCACCGTTACAGCGACGTCGAATAGACTCCAACGAAGCCAAGTATTATACACTATCTTTGCGCTCAGCCGAGGTAGGGCCATGGTTCAAGATGCGCAGTGGATGGGGCTCAGCGTTAGTGCTTTTCTCTGCACGTGTCACGAGTCTGCCGGTTGCAGGCGAAACCCTGTCTTCGCAGCTCAATGGACGCTCCCTCTTGGCCGCTTCAAGGCAACTTCAATGTCGTCGTAATAGCCGGTTGGCTGGCTGGCTGGCTCGGGGCTGGGTAACAGTGACTTCGCTTTATTATCGATGTAAAGGCACTTGTTTGCAACATCTCTAACGTGTGAGCATTCTTTGCCGAGTACCCCCACAGCCAGAACCATGTAACGCAGTGCATTTGCTCGAAAATGCATAATTGGCAGAAGTAACACATTTAATCGTTATAATAGCTAAATGGAGATAATTGGTCGAACGCATTTTCTTTTTGTAATGGCATGCAATTTTGGGGGGAGGGGCATAGATTAATTGAAACAGCTTAATTGAAACGGTCGTCTGCAATTTTATCACTCATAATGTTGGTTGGGAAACCAATAGCTAAAAGCTTGCCATGAGATCATTGAGTGGTTGACCTTCCTAAGGTATTGGTTTATTACATCGTGGTTTGTTGTTAACAGTGCCCGTATACCTTGTCATTACTTGATAGTTCGGAGTAGCCAGCTCCTTCTTTCGGTTAGAGCTAGGCTCTTTAAAAGTGAATATTTCCCTCTCTATTCAATCACTTACTCTACCAAACGGAAAAAGAAACACTTTCGCCGCTGTGTTTTGGACAAACTATGACGGTTTTCGTTCGTTGTCCTGCCGGCACACTTTCTTTGTTTGCTTGTAAATCATATCATCCATGTGATGAGATCGCTTGTGGATGTACACATATTCATGAGGGGGAAGTTTATCTTGTTGCGTCCTTTGCGTTCAACCGCTGCTGGTCAGTCTGCCACCATATCCGTTTGACTGAGTAGATCCACGTCATCTGGCTTGAGAATCCGCGAAACTGAAAATCTCACCTCTGAGCGAATAGCGTCCTTTCCAGCATAATTTTGGTCAAAGCTGCACGGGGTACTAATTTATGTTTCTAGCCTCTTTGTAGCTGAAATATCATAACATTGCGCAGATACCGCTGCGTTAAAAACACGAGCACAAACTGACCAACCAGATCATCCACATTTCTGTATTTAGGGCTGGCAAACTGAAATAGCCGTCTCTTTTTTTTAACTCTGCCATTACTTCAACTTCTCGTTCAAAATGAGCTAAACAAAACGCATAATACATGGTCAAGCGCTTGACGTCTGGTAGCAGCTGCCCTTGGCAACCGTACAAAACAGATGGTGTAATGTACCCATCCCAGAAATTATTCATGGAATTCCTGAAAAGTGTAGAGTAATGTTTTTTACCAGCGGGTTTACAGGCTCAGTGCCGCTGAGCGCATTCAGTAGGCATGCGCGAAAATACTCGCTTTATTGTAATATTCCACTGAATATTACTCGGTATACGTGCTTCGATCAGAGTTTCAACATTTGAGAATTTTGATCTGTTTGGCCCTAACAAATGCTAAAGACTAGGTCGCTCTCCTTTGGAACGCGTTCTTACACAAGCCAAGCCAAAGCTGGCTTTGTTTTTTTCTTTCGTTACCACGGCCTTGCGTCTCCTCCACTCGCTGGTGCTCGGTATCTAACGTAAGCCGAACAAATCCAAATGCCGTGACCGGCACTTGGATACGATGCAGCACTGTATAAAATGGCATTAAGCAACCACGTGGGAAACGGAAAGGTTCTATTCGAGGCACTTCCTTTGATCCTTTACTCTGGCTAGTGTTTACCTTGAGCGGCACTATTTGATATCCTCTGCGAGTTCGCTCTCTCGGTGCAAAGGTCAGACGCCGCTACGCCAGAAAGGGAAGCGTTGGCGGTCGTTTACGACCTGGTAGCTACCGCGCGGGCGACCTGAGCGGTGGGCGACTCAGGAACAACTTATTCTAGCGGAACTTTGGGGGCCGAAAAAAGTTACAGGCAATTGTTCGTGAAGGGTGTGAAAAATACCTAATGTATTGCACGAGCACGTTTGACTGCACTCGCATGCGAGCAGACACCGTAAGAGGTAAGGTTGGTGTGAGTTAAACAGCTGCGGAACGCGCGGAGTGCAGTACACAGATTCAAGAAGAAAAAAAAAAGGGAGGGGGGAGAGAGAGAGGGGAAAGAGGACTGATAAACTGGTGCGAAGGCCATAGTTTTGCTTTCGGTGTGCCAGTCACGGAGCTTTTTCTTTTTCAGTACAGTCACGTGGGTAATATAAAAATTAAAGCCGTTCCACTCAATGTGAAAGTTGTCGGAAGTGCAGAGCAGTGATTCTCCATAATGGGCTGCAGCGCCGTTATCCGCTAACTGCTACCACCTAATGCAATTCGAATTTCCCGCCTTTGCGGTGCTCGCGCGCCTCCTGCCTGAAACTGCGCTAGCGGAAGTTTGGTTCTTTCTATGTTTGCTTTTCCTCCCGCACGTGCCGGCGTTGCACCGCCACTTTTTTTTCGCTTACTATCGTAAAAACCAACCCAACGAGCGTTCCTGACTAAATGGACAAGGGCGCGCTGCAAGATAATTACGTATAATTTTGCCTCGAATTTACCTACTTTTTTTTTCGCTAAACAATGGGGAGACGTATGACAAGTGCCAGCGGTTCACAAGTTTCGAACGCTTATGACTATACACCGCTTGGCTTTGGAAGCCTCTGGTTTACGCCGCGACGACAGCCGCTACGACGGAACGCCGTGTGGCTGTACTGCAGCGAGCGAGCTACGATGACAAGGCGAGCCCCTAAAGAGCTCTGCACTTAAAAAGCCGCATCGTGGGTCGCGCACTGAACAAGAACAAGTACTCTAAACTGAAGGGTTTCTCTTCGGCGCACGTGATTGGTGTGTTTGCGTGTGGTCTCCTTGTTCCGGGCATATCAGTGGCGGTGGTTCTTGGTCGAAGCCACGGAGCAAGATAAACTCCGTGGCCGAAGCTTTTTGTGGTCTTGTGCATCGAAAGGCAATCTGGATCCGCTGGTAAAAAATACTACCCGTGTATGCTGCTCGTTTTGTCAAATGCTAAGCAATCCTCGAGACCCTGACTTCTCAATGACAATGCTTTCCCACTAGTCTATGAAGCTAGCTCGGCCGATGTTTCGTGTGTTGCGACTAAAATAAATGGCCAGTTAGGTTCTCGTTGCAATGGTCATGGGGGCTGCCGGTAACTCTGCTTGCAACGATTCAAATATATTCACTTTAAAATTTGTCGAAGCACATCATTATTCGCTTCTTGTTGGCATCGAAGGCGACAATCACTATTTGCACATGCCTACATTCAATCCGTCGTCCTCGTAGAAAATGGAGCACTGTATAGGACAGCATTAACTCATTTCAATGGCTGGAAAACGAAGATCCTCAGTTTGCGCCTTCGGTACGAACTCATATCGAAACGTTTGAACTACCAAAGTAAATACACTAATACAAGTGGCAGGGCACATGCCAACCCCTTCAACTGGAAGTGCCATTGCAAGTTCTGGCAGTTCTTAGGTCCTCGTCTTTGTCTCCTGTTGGAAGTTTCTTGTGACGATGAGCTGCCCCGGCGGTCTGTGCTGCTTAAGCTGTTTCTCTTAATTGCCGGCCCTCTCATTCTTGTCTTCAGCTTCCACCCCCCGGCTCTGTCATCATGCTATGCAAAGGATTACACCTGAAAGACACTCGCAGAACGTGCATTCTTCTCGTACGTTTACATTTCACTAATGACGAACACGGGCACAAATCTGCCCTCACAGACACTGACAAGTCAATGAGCAAAAGTGAGCAGGCTCAGTGGGTTTCGGGAGCATTTCTTTTGTACTAGAAAGTGCCGCAAGGCTACCCTTGTAACAATGGTTGTGACGTACGTGTGCATTCTGCAAAGGTGGCTCTCCTGTATAATTTCCGCCACGCTAAGTAGTTCCAGTTACAGAATCAACGGGCATGTATTACGTCCGTAGTATATAACTTACTTGAACTGTATACGTCAGATTGGACTCAATATATCACCCCTTCCGCAAGCAGCAACTCCCGAAACAGCCACCGCGGCTGATTCGGGTGAATTTCGCCGAAAATGTGGTTGCATGCACGATCGAGACAAGCCGCTTCTGTATACCCAGTTAAGAGCAAACCGGAGTTTTTATCGCTCCGGTAATTGCGTTGGGTGCGTGCAAGCGACAACAGATTATGATACTCCGCACCAGAAAGTGTTGTGGAGGTTCTTACAACCGCATCGTAAATGTCACTCTCAGATTTGTAGCTGTGAAGCGTACATGTTGCTACAAGAAGGAGGATTAAAACTAATTTTTTCCTGCGTATTTTTCTAGTCCGTTGGCAGTAAACGGATTTGTGTGTACACAAGTGAATGAAAAAGGGGGGCACATAGTAAGCGCACGCGCCGGTCTTCGAGACGTTCTCACCGCTGTTCCCGCTCATGTGATACCATCGCCTATACCTTCGCCGAGTGCACTGTGAACCACCTGTTCCTGTTCTCACTTTCCGAGTGGGCCGTGCAGTTTCCTGTCGGGTGACTCCAGGTTGTCGTTACTTGAAAAAAAAAATATCTCAATGTGATAATAGTTTCTAGTTGTTCGCTCTTTCAGCGCCTCAGCACCTCTCCCTGCCTGTCCTGCAGTTTCCGTGCTGCAAGCGTAGCTCGCGAGTCGCCTTGAAAGTGTAGTGCGTAGCAAGGGGTGTCGGGGTGTCTACTGACGTCGTTCAAAAGGATCGAAACAACAAAAATTGTGTCGTGCCTGCGTATGTACGCGTGGGCCACTTGCGCGGGCAAGCATTTCACCGCCTGTAGCCTTGTCGGACGCCTCTAGAACGTCAAATAGTAATTGACAAAACTCGAAGAATAGAATTCATTACGAACGCACTGAGCCCTAAAAGAAATGAAGTCCGTGTATTACAGAAATTCTGGAATGTGTTTAACTTGTTTTTAAATGTGTTTAAGGGTTTAAATTCACGTTTCCGTGTTTCAATTGCCTTCAACACTGCACAACTCAACAACCAACTCACCTCTTTCAAAAACGCAGTTCATTCTAAATTAACACACTACCGGGCTTGCACCGCGCAGTGTGCAGACGGGGTTGGCGTTAAGGGAAGGTACTTGTTAACTGCAGAACACGCTTGAAATGTGGTTCTTCCGAGCTACGCGTAAATAACATAGGAGAAATGTTCATGCTTTTCCTGTTGCATTGGCGCACGAGTGTTCGTGTGGCGGCTTTTTTTTTTTTTTACCAGAAACATCTACGACGCGGTTTCATGTCGTTCAGCAACTGCAAAATTTGATTGTTTCTTAGGAATTGACATGTGATTGCGGGAGCTTTTTTGCTCAGCTCAGTTAAAGATGTCGAGATTATTTAAACCACAGGAGACGGTAATTTTAGTGTGGATGCATCGGTTAGGTATTTCACAAGAAAGCAGCCTAAAGGCGTTGATGTTTTGTCTGTTTTTTTTTTATTTGTTGAATTGTCTGAGAAAACTTCTTTGTTTTGTCCAAACCTGACAGGCATCACTAAGGTTAGAAGTAAAATCATTGCCATCAGAAGTGTAACCTATGTGAGTTTACACCTCCCGCCGCCTCGGTGTGGCGGGATAGACGCGAAAAACAATAGGAATCACCATTTTCGCAGTATGAGGTAGTGGTATCTACCAATTCCGAAGGTACTCGTCCGGCTTGGTAGGAAAATAACTCCGTAAACTAATTACGGTAAATGGTTCGTGTAGGTCATGTTCTGAGCTTTCTCAGTGGATTTTAACGCGTTCCTTTGCAAGAAGAGTGCATTCAAAGGGACTGGTTTTGACGCACCATGCCATGCGTCGATTTGTCGATGTCGGTTATAGGCAACAGGCTTGCAAGTCCGCAGTGCAGGATAGCATTTAGCAGACTGCGAAGAACACGTTTAACTCGTACAAACTGTACGTGAAGAAACAAGATAATTTGTACGCACATTGAAAGAGAATATTAGTTTTTCTTTTTCTTTCAGAGGTTGGTTTATACGTAGCACCGAACAGCATTGCAAACCGGTATGACGTCATCGCTGTAGTTCGCTAGGTGGCCGCGAAGGGCGCTCGGCGTTTATTATTATTTTTTCCGAGCTTCTCATCGGACAAACAAATTTCTGAGGCTTTAAACTCTCGCCAAGTGGTGAAATGGGAGTTGAACGAATTCACTTCAGTGCCGACATAGGGCAGGAAAGACGCGCCTAACCACAATCCACAATGACCCACGCTTTACTTCGTTTTTTTTTTTTTTTTTTGTGGACTGCTGTACTTCTTGTTTCATGGTATTTTGTGCAAAATGGCTACAACTGGATACCGGCCGGTACAGCTAGGGGCATGCGTTATTGAGATGTGAGCTTGGTATCGTAAGAACCAGCATAGACTTGCATATGTGTATACGACCACGACTTTGTGCTAGGCTGTGTTTCTTTTTTTGTTTGTTTGCAGCCTACATACACGCTTGTTAATCCTTCGCAAGAGTTCTGTGAAAAGTGTGCAGCCCTTTGGGCGCATTTCTTTAAGAATCTGTGTGTTTGATGTATATATAGCGCATATATTTGTACATATTCATACACATTCTCTATATTTTTCTTGTGCTTCGTTCGCTACTGCCTGTACATATTCGTGCCCTAAGAAAAATGGCTCGAACCACAGGAACCTCGCTGCATAAAAAGAAGAATAAATCTGCCACACTCTCTTGTGATGTGTCCTATACGTTCGTTGTATTGTGTCACTCGTTTGCACAGAACGTGAGAATTAGAAGAAGAACTCGTGAAGTATACCACCTGTTTATACGAACAAATACCGGTGCAAAAACCAAGAATGAATCGGTCAGTTCATGTGTTGTCTTAACAAATGTGCCGTGCCTCCTGATTATCTTACCGGAAGGTAACTCGTCGACTGTGGCGTCTGTGCTTGAGAAAAAACATCAAGCGGGCAATTTATCAGTCAACCGTAGCAACACGTTACCGTAGCCTGTTGAGTCCGGCGATGAAGCACTCGAGAAGATTTTTGGAGTCCTAGGTTAACTTGTTTAATTCACAGCTAACAACATGCGCTTACATTCAAGGCATAGAATTCTAAACGTTACACTATGTACGTCGGAACAGAGCAATTCTCAGAGAGATATCTTGGTGGCGAGGGTTTTCTGGTGACTCCTGGCGTCTGCCCTTGTCTGCCCTCGTCTGCCCTCAAACCGACCAAGCACGTCAGTTTTATGACAAAAATTCTGCCTCTTAAAAAGGTGTCACACCGGAGAGTGAGGAGGGCCTATCGATTAATCCACATTAGGCCGTTTATTCGCCACAACAACCAATTGTAGGTGCGTGTACAGATAGCCATGTAACCCAGCACTCCCTCTCATGTAAGTACTCGGGCACTTTTATCGACCCCGGGCACTTTTATCGACTTTTATCAAACCACCAGCAAGAAAACAGAACTGACAAAATTTCACAATTCTATAACTGAACCTCGGACGCCCAGTCTAGAACGCCGAAAATCACACCTAAATGTCTAAATTGCCCTTTTGTTAGCTCTCCCAGCATCGCGCTGGGGAGAAACCTCCGAACGAATTCAACATGCGCACTGTAACTTTGGCCAGCACAACCAGGCTAGACTCACTGACGCGTTTCCCCAATAATACTCTTTGACCCAGAGCTCGAATGATCTCGCAGCCCTCCTCTCTCTACCGAGGGCTTCTAACTACCATGATCCTTTCAACACATTCATACAAATTATACAAATTATTTGCCTCTTTTTGTCCCTTACCTGGCACGCGTAACATCAGGTATGAGAGTGACGACAAACCTACCCCCCAACCCTTTCCCCTCTTACGGGCCTGCCTGAAAAGTCCGAACCTTGAGACAGGGGCGGAGACAGGGCGCGTGTTTCGTTGTCTGAACGGCCCCCGAAATTTTGCCTGTGTGCGCATCCCGCCTCCCCCCTTTAGCCCTCTCTTCCGCCCATAGTTTTACATACTTCATCTATAAAATTTAATGTAAAAACGAGAATAAGATAATATAACGAAAATATGATATTGTTTGGGCGCAGATTGTCTGCTTTCATATCTATGTATTTTTTACCGGCTGGGCATAACACACACCGAAAAACATTTTTGGCTACGCCACTGCCCTGAGACCCAGCGCATGCTGGTGAGAAGGGCCTGGACTGCCAGCCAAGGCCAGGGCATCCCGGAATAGGTGCCCTGGCCTTGGTCCACCCGGATAGAGTGCCCTAGCCTTGGTAGACCCTGAATAAAGTCCGCCGGCCTGGTGCTCGAACAGCAGCACTAACGCTCGTAAATACTAAACATTTATTCCTCCTCCCAAGGCTGCAGCCGGGCGTGCCTACCATACAAGCGGTCGCTGCGGATATTTGTTCCACCAGAGCCCGCTCCTCTGCCCGTTGGATTGCCCCGTGGCGCACAAGTGTTCCTGCACAAGGCGCGGGCTGGTAGGGCGCTCACTGATGACGTGCTGGCCAAGTGATGCGCCTATGTGCCAAAGCGCCACCAGCATGCCGCCCAGGATCATCAACATGTTGCCTGCACCTCCTGCTCCGCAGGAAACATGCCCACTGTACACCACATGCTGTGGGAGTGTCCCAGCCTCCGAACGCTTCGTTTAAAGTGTCTCCCGCTCGGAGTACAGCGGCTTGAGGACTTTATACGCAATAATGTGAGAGTGGCTCCTCAGTCCACGAGCCCACGTGCTGTTGTCCAAGCTGCCGCAGCCCTTGGTCACACCACGTGCTGGTCCTCAGGCCGACAGCTAGGAGACCCTACTGCGCAGCGATCTATCCTTTAATGCAGCTACGCCTTGTTCAGATGGCCGAAGAAGCCGCCGGAAACAATATCTCCGGGCTGACTAACGCGGCAGAGAGAGCCCAAAGCTCCTTACTTCAGGGCGAATAAGACTCTCTCACTCTCTCTCTTTCTCTCTCTCTCTCTCTCTCTCTACTGTGATGGACTTTAAACCATCTAACCAAGCGTCAGATGTGAATCGTGGCTTGCGTCGCGTAAGTACGCCTCGAGATTTATCGAAACTGTCCATGGCTACGGTCCCTTGCATTTTTGTTCTACGTCAACAAAAACTCAGTGCGCCCTCCCTTTGCCCGCGCTCCAAACACGTGCGTGGTTCCTTTCCTCCGGTCCCCCCTAGGTGGCAGTATTCGTCCACGCTGGAGGAACACAAATCAAGGAGGCGATAGAGAGGCGTACACAGGCGTCTATAGAGCACAGGCAATCCAAGAGGATGGGGAGACATCAGGAGAAGGTGGACCTAAAATGGGAGCAATATAAGCAAATGAAACAGGAAGTGCAGCAATTAGTGCAGGCAAAAATAAAGGGGGACAGCGAGTGATGGGTAGCGCAAATACGAGGGAGGGGTAGAGACGCGCCGAAAAGGTTTTGGAACCATGTGCAGGGATTCGGGAAACGCACGAGTCCCACAGAAGGCGGTACTATAGAAAACGAGCAGGGGCAGATGCTCAAGGGAGAGGAAGCATTGGCATACCTACACAAAATCATCACGGAGAAGTTCGGTAAGGTGGATGAAGAGTCCCCGCAGTGACACAGAGATGTCGCGACGGGTAGGCCGGAATGTCTGGAGATAGATGGGGACAAGCTGAAATGGAAAAGAGCAGAGGAAAAGGTCCCCAAAAATACCGCGGTAGGCACGGATGGGATACCGATGGAGTTGATTAACCAGTTAGGACCAAAGAGCAAGGGAAAGCTACTACAAGCCATCAGAACAAGGATAGAAAAAAAGGCAATACCGGCCGCGTGGCAAATGAGCAGGATGAACTTAGTGTACAAGGGCAAAGGAGTCAGGACAAACCCGAGCTCGTATAGGCCAGTAACCGTCACGTCAGTGCTGTACAGGTTAGCAATGCAGGCAGTGAAGTTCAAACTAGAGCAGTGGGTAGAAGAAAATAGGATAATAGGGGAAACTTCAAAATGGGTTTCGAAAGGACAGAAGACTAGATGACAACTTATTTGTGGTAAGCCAATGCATAGAGGTGGCGAAGATGCAAAACCGACCTTTGTGGTTAGCCTTTCTGGACATTAAAGCGGCGTATGATAATGTAGACAGGGAGCGGCTTTGGAGTATCCTGGAGGACGAGGCCTGTATACACCTACAAGGGTTTGAAACAAGGATGTCCTCTATCTCCGCTGCTGTTCATGATCTACATGGCGGGGTTAGAAAGGAAGCTAGAAGTCAGTACGCTGGGGTTCGACTTATCATATATGAAAAACGGGCAGGTGGTGGAACAACGGGTTCCGGGACTAATGTATGCATACGACATATTGTTGATGGCGGACAAACGGATAAGTATGCGGGGCTTGATGGATATATGCGGTGAAGAAGCGATGCACCTAGGGCTATCCTTTAGCAGAGAAAAATCGGGGATCATGGTCTTTAACGACGGCGTGGAGAACAAAACAGTATCAGTGCAGCAAGTAGAAATACCATTGATGAAGGAGTATAAATATTTAGGAGTATGGCTGAACGACAGCGAAGATTACACGCACGCGCATGAGGAAGCCGGAACGCGGCTATAAGGGAGCATAGAGCCCTCTGGGGATACAGCAAATACGAGGTGGTAAGGGGAGTCTGGAGAGGGGTCATGGTACCAGAATTAACTTTCGCAAATTCGGTTCTGTGCATGAAACCAGAGACCCAAGCGGGCCTGGAGGTAAATCAGAGGGCGGTAGGCAGATTGGCCCTAGGGGCCCACAGCAAAACTACAAATGAAGTGGTACAGGGGGATATGGGCTGGTCGTCTTTCGAGGCGAGGGAGGCGCAGAGCAAGATAAAGTTTGAGGAGCGACTTCGTGACATGGAGGGAAAAAAATGGGCCGCGAGGGTGTTTAAGCACCTGTATATGAGGAGCGTGGACACGCGATGGAGACGGAAGACCAGACAGCTGGGGTTTACACAACAGTTTAAAAGCAGGTAAAGGCAGCAGAGACGACAAAGTGGGCACAGAGAATGGAAGCGAAAAAACCCTGGAGACTTATAGGGCAGAGAAACGGGAAATTAAGAAGGAGGGATTCTATGGCAATACGAGAGGCAGTGCATTGCTCTTCGAAGCACGGGCGGGGTGCCTGAGAACCCGGGCATACACGGGTAGCTACAGGCAGCAGGATGAAACATGTGCATGCTGCGGCAGTGATCGGGAAACTATAGACCATATTGTCAGGGGCTGCACAGAGATACGACCACCGCGGGGTGAAGGGGAAACGACGCTGGCGGAGACTTAGGGATTTGGGGCGAGGGGGAACCTCAACTTCAAGGCCAAAGAGGTGACGAAGAGGTGACTGGGGTGGTGGTGGAGGAAAAGTATGGAAGGTATGGGTACGCAGCGGAGTAATCATACGGATGAGAATTTAGAACAGCGAGGGGAGAAAAAAGGGGGGTGGGAAGCGATGAGTTTAAAACAGGGAGGAGGGGGAGATTGGGAGGGAGGAAGCAAATCTATTAGGTTAGCTGGGAGTAGGGCAAATAAGCGTAATAAAACAGGCAAGTCGGCTGCTGACAACCGACGCCTCGATTCAAATGGAGAGCCACTAATCATCATCATCATCACCATCAGGAGCCCAATGCCGAGGCTCCACATGTCCTTGAAGTGCGAGGCGTTCTCGTGCGCGTTTGTTTTATCGACGACTGCTGCCGAAGGAGGCGTCCGCCGGGGCTAGAGCCTATGCCGGGCGAGCACGCTACAGCGGCGTCAGACCTTTGGCGTTGTTGTCGCCGCTAATTTTCGCACTGAGGACCGGCGTCGCTCCGTGACTGCAACACCAGTAGCAGGGGAATAAATCAATCGTCGCCCTCAGCTCGCACCCGTGGCTCGTACCCTTCTCTAAATTCTGTCACCTAAGCTTCGCTGGTCATGCAACTAAACTAGAGTACAATGGCTAATGGATTTTATTCACGTTATCTGGCGGTGTTGGTGGTGGTGGTGATGTTTGTTAACGGAAGGACCTAGCCTTGCTTGGTATGCCGGCAATCGCTCCCCCAATCAACACCTTCTTGCCGCTATGCGCGGGAAATCACCAGGAGTCACTGAGGTGTCTTTAGAAACCCGATGGACAGGCGCAAAATGTCTCTCCTGGTGATCCAATGGACCTGGCAGCTGAACGGGTGTCGCCACCACTCGGCGTTCCCCTCGTTAGTGGAATGAGCCGGTGCATTGGACTACGCAGCCTGCCGTTGTTTTTGCCGTATTTCCTTCGGTGCTTTGAATGTTTTGGTGGTGTTGTGAGCGGATATGTGCGATGAAACGAAGTCTAGACAGATGTGTTGGGTTCTTAGATGCAATAACGGCTACGTAAACCTGTCGGACGTTTCTAAAGTTGGGTACGGACTACAATGACATGAGCGCTTTTTGCAGCGATCTAGCGCTTGGCTCCACCCGATCTGAGTACGAATAAAGCTGCTATTATTAGTATTCATTTTTTCTTAAATGCCAACCGGTACGCAAACTTGTTGGACGCTTCCAAGTTTGGGAATGGGCTACATTGACATGAGCGCTTTTTGCAGCGCTCTGCGCCTGGCTCTGCGCGAGCTAAGTAGGAATAAAGCTATTAATATTAGTATTCATTTCTACTATGGGTGCTGTTTCAGGGGTGATGGTGTGTGGTGATAGCATGAGGAGTTCGACTTTTGGTGGTGAGCATTTTAAACCAGCTTCCTGGGTTGCCTGTTGTACCGCTGATACTCCTGCTTTAAGTATCGCTTTTAAATGGGCGTCGCCGCCCCCAGTTACCCAAAGGGTGATATCATCAGCGCACATACTATAGCATAGCCCAGGGATATTGTCCAGGATGGGGGTGAGGTGGGAGACGACGAGACAAAAGGGGAGGGGTAGAGGACTGAACCTTGTTTACAGGGAGCGAAGTGCACCTGCTGGTGGCCGAGCTGGTCGAGTACAACGCGCGAGACCCATATTCGATTCCGACCACGGGAAGCGTTTATTTCTTGATGCGCCTGATGTGCCTTCGCTTATCATCATCATCGTCGTCTCGTCGTTTTCTGAAACCCACCGTGTAAAGTTGGCTTTTCTGCAGTGCGATTTGGTGACGGGACGGTCGCCATCAGTGAGGCATAGAAATTAGCTCCGGTTTAAAAACGCGGTGGCAGCTTCCTGAATGCACGCTACCGCAGTGCCTTGAAATAATTGAATTTCTGAAGGGCACGTTGGAGGTCTTGCCGAGGTGTTGTACAGAAGTGTGGTAGCCAGAGGTTTATCCAGAATTCCGTTGTTGGCTGGTGTCGAAATCCTCCTGGGGGGTGTTGGGGGACTTCTGGGGGAGGGGGGGGGGGGGTGTATAAATCCCTAGCTGTGCCTGGCACCCGTAGAACCTGTTTTCGGGGTGTCGATTTCCTCCTGGTAAAGAGTGGTTGAATGGCGTTAGGAAGGTGTGAATAGATCCTTGGCCAGCAATCGGGGTTTCGAGGAGCTGATGCGTCCGCTTCACAAAATTCACGCAATTATGAACTGGAAAAACACGATTGGGTGAGCAAATGCGTCATTCGCACCGTTAGACAAAAAAACAATCTCGAACAAAGAGGCACAAACACGGTACAGCAGATAAGTCAGTGGAAGTAATTCGCGATATAAGACGAAGAAACGAAAGCTAAAGACCCGTTCGCACTTGCGACGAAGTTCTGCCGCAACGACAAAAATTGCTCGAGGCCAAACGAGAAAAACGATAGCCGGGAGACGAAATTAAGCGGCGGAAGTGCCGTCGCTTTCTCTCGCTTTCGTCGCAAGTGTGAACGGGGGACGCAAATATACATTTTTGTGCAGATACGCGGTACGTGTTTCGCATCACGAATCCGGTGGGGTATTCCCAAAAGAATTCTTACGCATTGAAAATTTTTTTACCGTTTAGGCGGAGTAGAAGGGTGAAAATGGTAAGGTGATGGCTCGCACTTGCCATGTGGAAATATATGTCAGAAAATTCATGGGTATCGCAAATGACGCGCACTGATTAGCGTTGTTCGCAAGCTATGCCCCTCTGGTAGCTGATTGAGCAGACGACACATGGAGGAGACGACATACTGCAGTCACGTGATATCTCGCTTGTTCGCGAAATGAGCTTGAGTTCATTGTTTCACAGTATCGCAATTTAAATGTAATTTTTTGTAACAACTTTGATATTGCATAAGTATTCTTGATATTTATTATTGCTTTACTCAAAGATATAAACGTCACTTGTATCACGTGACTTCCGGATTGTAAGCGATTCTAGACCGGAAGTAGAGACCAAAATTTTATGCCTGACATGAAGATGATGAAGAGTCACCGCGAGCACGTTGGCGGCTTCGCCGAAGGCGCAGTACCAGATTTTTCTCCAGCGTTGCGCTCCCAGCCTCTTATCATGGAAGTACTCCCGCCGTGGCTGTTCAAAGCGAAGCGAGACGAAGGTCGCATGCATTTTGCCTTGTCGCATGCTCTGGAAGCACCCTCACGAGCTGCAACGTTGGATCGCCCGAACCACGACCGGCTTTGCTCGAACGCGTGGCCGTAAACATTCCCAAGCACGGAGCGACCTACGGCTGCGTGGTGTTTGCCACGTGTGCCGGCTTACTGTGACGATTGAATTTGGCATTCTGCTAGAAGTTACCGCACCACCTTTTGCGGTGTAACGAGGGTCAAATATTACCTGAGCCGAAAAACTTTGTGTACGAAAAACTTTGATTTCGCTCGCCTGCGCAATTGCGTACTGGTGCACCCTGCGTTGTGGCACGTTGTATGTGCCACTTTGCCGTGATGACGTTTGTGGTATACGTTTTTGTCTCCTTCAGTGCAGAACCACATGTGTGCGGGCGCGGGAAGACGGATCATTCTCGGCCTCACTCAGCACCTCACAGGTAGTAGTGGGCTGGTTGTCCGAGGACTGCTTAGTCCGTGCGATAGGTGCAAAACGAATGAGAGATTACGCCTGGGAGGAACCGCGGTGAGTTCTGTGCAATAAACGGTGATTACCTAGAGTAGGACCTAAGCGGCCAAGTTAAAAAGATAAAAATGATCAGTTGATTCTAAGAAAGTGCGGTGTGTTTTGTGAAATAAAATGCAAGGAGCGGATGTCGTACGTACTCTGTCATAGGCGTGAACTTTGACGGATCCGAATGCTTATATAAATGTTTTTTCCGTCTCTGTCTCTGCCATTTTTAGATGCCTACAAGACGTGCTTGCGTTAAGTGGGATCCAGACGCTAAATATAACATTTTGAATAGAACTCTTCGTTTTGTTGATGTTTGGCTCGAAAAAAAGGACAATTTGTACGCCCGAAAGTAACGCGAATCGGTTCCGTGACGCTCGCGAACAGAATAGAGTAATGGTAGTTATGGTAATTTTCTTATGACATTGCTTATAGTGTACTGTACACTATATTGCTGGTGTGGCAGTGGAGATTATACTCAATTTTTTTACGCTAGAACAAATTGATTGCCGTAATTACCCGATTCTAACGCGCACCTTTTTCCCGGAAAAAAAGGTCGGAAAATCGCATGCGCGTTAGAATCGGATACGAAACCGAAACTGCCGAAACAACGGAAATTTCGTCTCGCCCATTGCCATCTCAGAGATGGCGCCAAAGCTTTTAGCAACAATTTTTCGGACGCAGGAAGCATAGGCGCGCAGGCTTTTCTATCGGCGTTCACACAAATCGTCAAATCGTTCCACTTGCGCACTTGATACAGCAATGGCAGCAGCGGCTCTCGCGCGTTCAAAACGAGTGGTCGGCTGAAGCGTGCGCCTCTGGAGAAGTTCGCAGGATGGGCGTGCGAGGCGTGGGCCACGATCCCATCGATCATGGTTGAACCAGGTGAACCATGGTTGAACGTTCGTTATGAAGTGTGGAATGGCGAACGCGCTTGACGGCACCAAGGACGAGATGTGGTCAGCGGAGAGCGACGAAGAGGGAGAGATTACTTCGAGAAATAAATCGCCCGTTTATCTCGCATTCGTTTTTCTTGCTCACAAAGTTCCGTGCGCGTTACAATCGGAAGTGCAAGTTTTTTCGGTTTTTGCCAGGAAAATAGGGTGCGCGTTAGAATCGGTAAATTACGGTAATAAAGGAATGAGTTGCGGGGTATTCCATCTCACAATTGTTGCGGCCAACGCCTCGTGAAAGTTGAAACCGTGTCGGTACAATGCCTAGAATCACGACCGGCTCAAGGCTCAAGGACCGGCTTGCCTAGTACACGGAGAAAAAACTCTTGGAGAGTTCAACAACGCCATAGAGTTAATACAACGATTTGTCTAAAGTGAGCCACGAACAAAGCGCCGCCCAGCAACATTGGGCATAACCGCTCGCGAAAGCAAGTTCGTGGGCTTCTGCTCGCGCTCGAGTCTCTTTTCCTGTACAATTGCTGTGCGACGTGTCTGTCTCGCGAGAGGACGGTAATTAACAACCAGCCCACAGCGCAATGACGCGTAGGCAAAGCGAACGACAATGCCGGAAACGCTAGGCGGGACGAATAAAAGTGCGTATGAGCTTTCGCATGAAGTGGGTCATACGAATGCCAATGGGTAGTTGCTCCAGCTTTTTAAATCATTCAGGTTAAACTCAAACTTCGTTGGTAAACTCGCGCCCTTTCGATCATTCTCCAGAGCGGCGGTATTTGAGCAGCGGTTTGCGGGCTTAGCGCGCTTCGAGCTTATGCTGACGTTAACTTGGCACGTAATTTTTTAGCAATTGACTTCAGCATGTGCACATATTTATTTGATTGATTGTTGCGTTTAACGCGCCGACGCAACGCAGGCGATGAGGCGCGCCGTAGTGGAGGGCTCCGAATTAATTTTGACCACCTGGGGATCTAACGTACGTTAAAATCTCGAACACGGGTGTTTTTGCTTTTCGCCCCCATCAGAAAAGCGGCCGGGAATCGAACCCGCGTCCTCGTGTTCAGTAGCATAGCCACTGAGCCACCGCGGCGGGGTTTCACGACATATTTCGTCGCCGCCTCTGTTAGTGATAGCTTAACGGCCCTGCTCGTATCGTATTGTGTAAGAGCTGACAAGCGTATGTGTGTTCAGTTTTATGCTGCATCGTCTGTTGACCTTTTCTTTTGTTTTCAGCTACAATGACGACCCACATTGTGGTGGCGACTGTTCTGGTTTTTGTGGGATGTTGTACCAACGTCATCTTCCTCGAGCTGTTGGTGAAGTAAGCGTTTCCCATTATTGGTCACTATTTTCTCCTCTCTAATCTCTAGTGTGATGCAGTACGTGCAGTCGTTGAACAGGCGAACAGAGTCCAGGCTGGGGATGGAAAAAAAAATCAACTTTAAAATACAGATTTACAACGTTACTTATTTGGTCGGGGCATATGTGTTCGGAAAAGCGGCCATCATTAAAGTACTTATTTGGGGCAGCTGCAACCACACACACACAGATGCATGCAAGTACATTTCCAACCACAGCTAGCCTTCACTTTCCATTTATTAAAGCGTGAATTTTACTACCCTATCTAGAGCAAGAAAAAAACCGCTCCAAGAGCAACAAACTGAAGATTAGAGCTGCTGTATGCTTGGAAAACGATTGTGACGCAGCACAGAGCCCAGCAAAAGTTATCATGGGCACATAATTGGGCAAAGGTCAGACACGAACAAATCACATTCGAGGGTAATTTACGGCACTTGATATACAAAATTCCACCATCATAATTCCTCTTAGAAACACCAGTACCACTGATAGCGTCCCAACACAACAGCAAAATTGAAAACTGAAGGAATGTAAGCACTTCTTATGAGTTAAGAATGAGAAAGCATCAACGTCCAATTGAACGCCACTAAGTGTGCAATCGAACACCACAAGACGCTCTGTTTCACACAGAGCTTGGTGTGCCATGTGCAAAAATCCAAAATAGTCTAACCACTTTTCCACGTGGCTTTGTGCATTCCTGCATGGTGCTTTTCTTCTTGTTTTATTTTATAGTACTTGCTAGGAAATGTACCGCAGCTTTGTATTGTTTTCTGAAGCACACGCTATAGAATGTGTTGCGGTCAGTGGCGGTTTGGGAGCCACAACAGGCACCAGACAATACTGACACAGGCTTTATCACTGAACAAGCCGTTTTAAGCTTTCACATTAAAAAAAGTGGTAAGTTTCACCAAATCAAGGCAGAGGCCAGCTTGTATGGTGTCACAAAAACAAGCACAAAGGCAGACACATTCCCAAGGTGAACTATCTGTTTAGTGTGTTCAGAAAGCCCACACACTATGGGAGGTAGCTAAACTTTTCAGTCAGTGCATCCCGTTTTCCCGTAGATGACCAGTGCTGACGTCACTGGTGAACCAAGCAAAGACAGACATGCTCAGATGCGGAGAGCCTGAAACAAGAAATAAGAAGTTGAAAGGGACCTGCAGTGAAATGGATACCCAAAGCATTTTATCTGCAAAGAAGCAAGCTTGGTGACGACCATGAATCCGCATTGATAGCAGGGATGCAGAACATCAACAAAGATTTACGCCAAAGCACGCTAAAATACCGTACGTCCTGCACGTCAGTGGAGCCCTGGCACTCATGTGCACATGCCCTCTAATGAGCTTTGTTTCGATCTTATCACTGTAGACAATCACACGACGTTCGAAATTCATTTGCCCTCTCAAGCAATCGGCTGGGGTTAGCGAAGTTTCTCCCAAGCGAGCTTCTCCCCTCCCTCACTCCGAATTTCGAGCTGTTGACTACAGAGTTCCAGACGCTAAGTGCAGTTCTGTGTACATAGGCGAAATGGGCAATCTACACAGGTGACTGACATGGCTCCAAAATGATGCCACTAGGGGCCACACAAAAACAAATGCGACTGCGGAGCATTGTCAGAAGACAAGACACATGGTGGACTGGGATGAGACCAAATTTTTCTCCACTGACCCCATCAATCTTCCCGATTGCTGCTTGAGTCTCTAATCATTCAGACAATGCCCGTAGCACTTTACTGAATGAATGGCAATCTGCACAACAGCTATGCAATGTCACTGTGCTACATGGTAACTGATATGTAAGAGCGTTCTCCACGGCACTGCTTATTGTGAACAGGGTACCCATGGGGCACCAAAACGTGAAAACTTTATTTTTCACTTGGTCAGTCTTGTTTTCGTTGCTAATGTGACAGAAACCGCTGGCCTGCATGGCAGCCCCAATAAACTGGGCTGCACCCATCCATGTGTGCGAGGTTCAAGAGAGTTCCCCACGAGTTTTGTGGGCCTGGTGCTTCTCGCAGTTTTTTGAACAAGAAATTTGACAAGAGTTGATTTTCATTGCAAACTGAACGAAACTGGAACTCTACTGTCTGCAGCTACCAGGCATCTGGCCCGTTATCATTCTCATCGCTGCGTAGGATAAAATGGCTCTAGGCGAAGTTGAATGACAGTAGCGTGAACCGGCGCCAATCACGGCAGTCAGCCAAACCATAAGGCACACACGCCAAGTGATGCACTTATTGTGGCTGCGCAGATGCGGCCAGTCGCCACGAGGCGCAGCTTGTACTGAAAGCCACGCACTCCGTTGTTCGTATTTCACTGTATCTTGATAGTAGAAGCATGTAAGTACTAGTGCTCTAGAATGATATTCCAGGGGCTCTGGTGGCGAGTGTTGCCACGTTTACTTCACTATGCTGCAGTGCACTGGGTTTGAGATGGGGATGTAGCTGCTCTTTATTTAGAACTTGTTCTAGGCGACCATTGCCGCCACCTTACTGCAGCAGCTGTCAATAGAAACTTTGCATCACAGTGCTGGTTCGCCTTGCCTGGTTTCAGAGAGCATCCAGGATGCACCAACCTCATCACCTTCGCACAGTTCCTCTTCATCTCTGTGGAAGGGTTCATCTTTGCGACCCAACTTTGGCAAGAGGCGCCCCGTGGTTCCACTCAAGTGAGTTTGGGGCCTCTTGCTTCTGGAGTTTACTCGCACTTCGAGCTGTGCGTACGCTGCAAGGGCAACGCACTTGTGCTGACCCTTTGATCTCCAAAACTTTATTGTTTTTGCTGAAGCATGTGAGAAGTTCTTTATGATCTAAAATTTATGATCTTCACATTTGTGATGATTCCGACATCACAAATATGAAGTCAGAAAAAAAATTTTGGTTCATTAGGACGGACACTAGGGCATACTGGGCACTGGGAAACACTGGGCACTTGAACAAGAGAGCTACCTTGATCACCATGATTTGTGGTTCAAGTGGAGACAATAACGTAAAGTTTGTATTGCTGTCATTTGTATAAGAACGAAATTGCACAATTTCGGTTACCTTTCACCACCTTATTGGGCCACCCGGGCTCGATGCGAGTTGACACGCATAAACGAGACTTCTTTTTTTAGCGCACGGAAGTAACAGGCTGCCCACTCTTTAGTTTTTGAAGATCTGAGATCCTTTTCGATAGACAGTGTAAATGTAAAAAAAAAACACAAAGTGTGAGAGAATAATATTGAGTTGTTGCTCCTCAGCAACACTGGCATCAAGGGTTACTGCTCAGCAATACAGCAGTAACAAAATAAAGCTTTGCGACTGTTTGTAGCATCCAAGCAAATTATAAGCACACAATTTAGTACATCCGGGAAAAATAGTGTGAATGACTTGTTTTTGCTCAAGTCAAGAGCATTGCTAGGTTGCTGTTGCACACGTGCTGTGGGATTCTGTTTGAAAATGTTTGGGTGAAGCCATGAGCAGCGCTCTGTCAAAGGGGGAATGTTTAGAAGCACGTGGGAATTCTGTAAGTGTAACATTTTCGCCAGGAACTCAACACTAATGTGTCTTTTTTTGTTGTTGTTTCTTGTTTCTCCCCCTCTTTCAGGCACTACGTCACCTTAGTAGTGATGTTCTTCATGGTCAGCATCTCCAACAACCAAGCCCTGTCCTATGACATATCCATGCCCTTGCATATGATCTTCAAGTCTGTGAGTGTCTTGCACCTCAATTCGCTTGGGCAGTGTTCGCGCTTATGGTGAAACCCTGCTGCTGTAAAGCTGTCGTGGGTGGCTCTTGCTTGTTGAGTCAGTAAAGTTCAATAAGCTTTGGTGTTTGAAATGGGCATTCAAAATACATAGTTCCTTGTCACTCTTGCCACCAGGGTTTAATGAGCTGTAAAATTAGTTCCAAGCGGTGCATCAAAAAAACTGATTCTCTTATTGCACTCACAAGGGTTCATAGTATTGGAAAATATAAAGATTAGAGTTTTATGACTAACAATGTCTTGTCTACTGTTCCTCCAAAAATGGCTGATTATCTCTAATTATCTCAGGAACTAATTGACTGATTTAAGAAATAATGGCATATTTGAAATCAATGGGAGAAAAGCAGCAAGACTGACGAGTTTCTCAGAGTTTGTTTGAAAATTAAAAGAATTTTTTATAAGACCGATGTCCCCCTTTAAAGGCCCAGAAATCTCACAACAGCTCTTTAAATACTTGTGCATCCAATGATTAATTGCATAGAACAGCATAAAAAAATGTCAGTATCGCTTTGCATTGCTTCAAGCCTGAAGGGTACTTGCCACAGAACTGCGCCATTACCCACGCATTTTGTGTGGATCTCAAAACACTGCGGAGGGTGGTGGAGGCATTGTTTTTAATGCCCTGCCGCTGATGCTGAGCAGCTGAGCTGTCTGAAGGCGGATAGGTCTACCGTGACAGTGGATATTTGATGACCGTCTTCAATAAATGTCCTGATGGGGACTTCCTATTGCAATTTCAGGCTGTATTATCAGCTCCTTTCCCGTATGTGGAGCTTTGGGGGGAGGGGGGGGGCAAGAGTGCTTTTCTGGTGAGCTGTTACACCTGTAGCTCTGGCTACGTGCCTCAGTTCGGGAACGCTGCCAGCGCCTTGCTGCCACTCACTGAGCCGTGTGTGTGAAGTGACAGTCACGAGTTTCTGCCAAACGTCAGAGACATTCGGCTATGTCACCTTCTTTTCCTTGCCACGTGGTGACGTCATGCTGATGTCCATTTGCTGTGTGCCACTCCCGTGCTGTTCATTCGGCATAATAATTACATCAAATAAAGTATGTTCCATGCACTGCATGCTGTTCATACTTCAGCCAGAGTATCCTGTTGAGTAAAGGAAGTGAACTGGGTAATAAAATCAACCCCCAAAATTATTATCATACCACATTTACATTGGGTTTGTTGTGGCCCTCGCAAAGCTAAAACAGACAATGCGCATGACGCTGCGAAGAATGAGGGTAGGGGGCAGCGCAGTATATGGGACGAAGCGGAGACAAGACAAGCACAAGCGCTTATGTTCGTCTCATCTCCACTTTGTTCCGTTTGTGCTGCCCCTTCTACCCTCAAAGTTATGTACCAACCGGCTCAAGCTTCAACTCTTCTGCAAAAGATGTTGCATCGTAGACCTAGCATCCACGTATTTACTTAATCTGACCCCCCTTTGTAAAGCAACATGACAAGTTGCACATAATTGAGAAATAGGCAACGAAGGAGAAAATATTTGAAGCAGGAATGAAGCACCAGTTACCATTTGGCCGAAGAGCCATAAAAAGTGGAACTTCTCATGAACGTGAAATAAGCTGTAAAATCTCAAAATAGTATCTTGATCATGTTGTTAGCAGAGCGGTCAGTCCCTGTTCTATGAACAGCTGCATAATCTACTTCTTTAACTGCGCACAACTATTTATTAATTCATGCACACTGTGATTTCTTAAAATATTAACGTATATTTCATTTCTATTCTAGACGTAACGTTATTGCTGTAAAAGTTACCTACTTATTGTTTATTAAATGTTTCCCACCATTTCAGTGTGTTCTTCAACACCAGTTAAATCACACAATCATATACATCCGCCCCTGCCCCCCCCTTTTACTCTGTGTTCTTTTTCATATCCAGAGCACAGGGGCCGTTGTGAATTTTAAAAAAAAAAAGAAAATTCTTAGTGAACTTAATAAAGACCACGTCAATCACCTTCAGAGATTATTGTTAAGGGTGTAGTGCAGGAATAAAATTGGAAGGGGTGAGCTGTTTTGCTTGCTTCGTGAGGGACAAGGCAGTACTAAAATTTTTTCTCCGTGGTGAAAACATGGCAAATCTCATGTTGTTCCTCATTTGCGTGTTAATTGATTAAATCAAACGAGCTTCATTGCTGTGAATTTTTCATAACGTTTTCTTCTCGTTTGGTTGCAGGGCTCGCTGATTGCGAGCATGGCACTAGGCATCCTTCTACTCAAAAAGAGGTTGGTCAGTTTCTGCATTTGAGATACATACTACTAGGTATTTCTGTGGACATTTGTAATTTTGAATTGAGCATGAAAGCTTGTCTCGAACACTCGAGTCACTCGAGACCACTTTTATTGAAGCAGTTCTTGTGCAGCGCCAGTACCAAGCAAGCTCAGATTAATACAAAGTTGGCACAAATAAATGTCAAAGCAAAGCTTTGTGCTAAAGCTTAGAGGAGCCAGGGCACCTATTTTCATGGCTACGAAAAGTAGATTGCTACATGTGCTAAATTATGTTGTATGCTACGCATAGGTATAAGCAGGGTTCTCGATTAGGGGGCCAAGTCTTATTGCAGCCCCCCCCCCCCGGCAACTCCCGACATCTTCCCACTAAAGGCCTCATGGTCAGAAGTGTAAATACAAGGAATGGTTAAAAATTTTTCTTTCAATGAGATGAAATTGCAACACGTGCAAAATAAATTTGAGCAGAAGTTTCTACTTTCATGTGTAACATCGGCAAGGGGAGCAAGTCCCAGCGCGGATGCAACATCAATTTCACAATAGCATCAATTTCCCGGCTTGGTGGGTTCAAGCAACGTGGTTCCCGTGCGCACCATTCAAACGCTAGCTTTCTAAATGCGTAAGAATTTAAACTTAATATTGTCCATTCAGAAACTCTTTTTACGCGGCTGTTTTGCTCGGTGCTACGCACGTTATTTAGGAGCAAAAGTAGAAAGAGGACAAATTCCAAAATAGATGCAAAAATGAAAATTATGTGATAATGTGTTTCTCACTACAGCTAGCCTGCTTTTGGTCCCCGCCTTTCCGGGACTGAAAGTAAACAGCTTTTGGAAGGTAACATGAGGGTTCTTCGGCTGCCATTATCGTAAAAACACATGCGTAGTCATAACCCTACGGGACAGGTTCGATAGACTTAAAGTATGGGACAAATTTTGCGCCCCCGCTGAGATGATTAGGGAAGGCGGCCACGCCCCCCTAACCCCCCCTGTGCGCACGCCTATGATGCTACGTATGCTGCAATTCTTTCAGGAAAACATCTGGAACAAGCATTCTCTTGACTTCATGTATTTATTTATAATACCTTACAGGCTCAAAGAGAGCATTGAGTGAGGGGGGTACAAACTTCAATAGTAACAGGGCGGTGATCAACAACAAAAATACACAGAAAGTAATACACAGTGATAACTGAAATAGAAGTGACAAAGCAGGCATAGCAGCTTCCATTTTGTTGCTGTCAGCGTTTGTTCTGCTGCAAGCTTTCAAGGAAATGAGACAGTGCAGGCCATGCTAAGTTACTAGCATTCAAGCTAGATCAGCTGATGAAAAACTAAATTAACTGAATTTGCGGCCAGCACCTCCCCTTCAGCTTGTTTACTGTCGTGTGTGGCTCAAGTGCACCAGGATGTTAGGCACTTATATGCCAAGATATTACAAAGGTTCATGGTAATTCTCTTGTGATCTTAATTGATCGATTTTTTGTGCAGTCCACATGTAGTTAATGAGTTTGCTTTGGTACCTCATTATCGTGTACTATCACCCTCAACTTTGTAAGCAAGGTTTTGTATCCCTCCTGCTTATGTAAGAACTGAACAGAATAAGTATGCTTGTGGAGAGGCTCGCCTCATACCTCTCAACTTCTCTTTCCTTTTTTTATATATAGTACATGCACCCAAATACTATATGTATGACCTAGATACATGTGCTTTCACTTACTCCAGGTACACCTTATCGAAGTACCTTGCAGTGTTCATGATCACGGTGGGAATCCTTGTCTGCACCGTAGCGTCAGTGCAGAACTCGGTGAGTGCCTGGAAAGGAGCTTGCAGAAACCTGGCATGCTTTCATGTTGCGTGGAGTTATTTATTTATTTTTTTGTTGTTGCTGTTTTATTTCTGCCGACTCAGCAGAGCTTGGTGCCGTGATATGAGTTGCGTTGCACAAGTCACTTCGTTGAAATGCTCTAACCAGCAGCAGTGCCGAAATGCTTGTAGATAAGACAGTCCTTGTTCAGTTGCACTCAACAGAATGTGCCAGTGAAGGGCAGCTTTACACTGATTGGTGCTCTTCCTCTCGAGGCTAATGGGGCAGCACAATAGTTTTGTGAGCTGTCAACCAGTCTACGGCAGTGGAGGGCTAGATGTTTGTCCTCGGCAGCTGTAGTATGTGACCCTGGGGGGCGTACGTGAGGGCTGTCTAGAGCTAGCTCTTTGATGGGCAGAGCACAGACATCCGATAAAGGCTGCATGTGCATTACCACCACTCTGAGGATGTTGTAGAATGGGTAGAATAGAATAGTGTGCAGAATATGTCGGGCGTGGGGAATGGCATTCAGGAGGGTGAATGGTCGAGACATGCGATGGGAGGAATGGAGCCCCGTACACGGCAGAGGAATGGCAGTTGTGGCAAAACTGTGGCAGTTGTGGCGCGTAATTACCTCTGCAAGCCACAACTGAAGGGGAAAGTGGAGAGGTGCAGCTGTTGCTCACTTGGCCAGAACGGTTTGTAATGCCCCGATTCAAGGGGTGGGCTGCCGACAGAATGGGCATCTGCATCATTGAATCAACGGGAACGACAAATATTGGGTGCTTGATTGAAACAGTTTTAGAGGAGCAGCTCTTGGTGTGGCTTTTTGAAAATTCTAGACAATTGCCAATACCAAAAACACTTAGTCTTGTGATTGCTTGTCAATCTTCCCCAAGTGGAAAAAAGAAAAAAATATTCCTTTCAACGTAAAGTGTCAAGAATGACTTCTGGGATGTTCATTCACTATGATTTACCTAGGTACTAAACTTTCGTGACCTGAACCCACCGCGGTGGCCCAGTGGCTGAGGTGTTGTGCTCTTGAGCCCTAAGACACAGACTTGATCCTGGCCATGGTGGCTGGTTTTTGGATGGCCGTAAAAAGCAGAAGCACCCGTGTGTCGAGATTTCAGCGCACATTCTAGATCCCCAGGTGGTCAAAATTTATCCAGAGCCCTGCGTGCCCCATAGCCCAGCATGCGAAACCCCACAAACAATCAATCAGTCAATCAAATCTAACTTTCTTGACTTCAGTCTCATTCATTGTTATTTATGGGTAGTCACAGCAACTGCAGTTTTCAGACCACAGCTTTAAGACTGCATTTGCCAAACTGGGCTTCTGAAAATGGCTGTAAATCGTGTTCCAGTAGAAATTTCTTTGAACAAGTGACATCATTTGTGTCCGCTAGGATAACACTGTAATGCTGTGAAGTTTCTTTCTTCTATTAAATAACCTTGGAGAATGCACAACCACCATCTAAAATCGAAATTTTGTGTTTTGTACCCCTTTAGGGATGATCGTGGCTACTTAGGCATCACAGTCATTTCTAAATTTCTCTGTTGCTTTCTGCTGCACTTTCCAATGATGCAAAAATGTCTAGTAATGGTTTGTTGTTCTGAATGCTCCAATAATTAATTTTCTTTTTTTCCCCTTTTCCATATCTTCTTGCAGGGAAAGGGAGGCAGTGCTGCAAAGTTGGAGAAAGGCAGTAGCTTTTCCACCAAGGCTTTTGGTAAGAATTCCTCCTGGCAATCTTTCAATGTGATCACATAGAATTGCATCTGAATGTGATGTCACGCAGATGTGGCGGTAAGTGCATCGGTATTGCTATGTCCTGCGCATTGGCAGAAAAGAGGGGGGATCGCATCGCGACAGGTTTTAAAAACTTCTGCTTGCATTTTTCACGGTGCGCTGATGAACGGTGATAATTTACAATGAGCCAAGGCATAGGAAAGTCACAATAAAGTGTTTGCTGAAGACAAATGTATGAGGGCTGATGGTAATGTTGGAGTTACGTGCACTCGACTAGCTCATTTTCTGCTTGTAGTGCACTGAGTGCTTAAATAGACACGCTTTTATTTATGGATTCACATAAAAAGTTGCTGCATGAAGTAACGACATAAGCTAGTCGGCCAATTAATGCAAAGGACAGGCATGCCTTGCTCCTTGCTGCCAAGACAGCTGCGCAATAGCCAGTTGCCAAGTGCAGTTCAGGCAGCCTGATAGCATGCGCTGAACTGGGGGCTGCACTGGGCGTAAAACCCAGTACCCCTCCCCTCCACAGAGCTAAACAGAAGGACTTGCACTGAGCCAGAGAGTCATTCCGTATGCACCAAATTAAAGGGCCCATAGGGTTGGCCACAGGGCAGGGATACCAAATACCTAGCTGCCCTTGGGCAGCGACATTGGCGGTGTATGCTCAAACATTTAGATGCCTGTACTTGCTACAGGTAATCTTCCTGTGTTCCCAGTAGTTGCTTGTTCTCAGTGAAAGCTCAGAAGAAAGAACACAAGCTGTAGCCCTAATTCATGAACAGTGTAAACTATGCGACCCAGTGCACCCCATCCTATGTTACTTACACCCGCTGTGTAGGCCAAGTAACACGTCCACAAGCAACGAGAGTGTGAACCTGAACACACAAAAACAACTTTGTGTGTTTGTGATCTAGTGCAAACAAAAGGAAACAGCTGGCTAGGCTGCTATGGCAACTGCCGCACAGATGTGGGGAGCGTAAACGGGCACGCGATGGAGTACAAACAGCAGCAACGGCTTCTTTCTCTTTGCTTCTGCGTGGTTGCTGTGACAACCGCCAAAATTGCACACTCCGCGCTTCGGCAATGCCAATACACAACTTGCTCGGTGCTCTTTGGGTCCCCTTGTTGGTGATCCGGTGGCGCTCACATTGTGAAATTGCAACAAATGTCAACTACTTACTCTGGAAAAGCATCGTGCACTGCAGAAACATTTTCCTTTTAGGATGCTTTTACTTCTAGGTGAAGTCCGATGGTGGTGTCAGCGATCAGTCTTGAAGTTAATAGACAAAAACTGACAGAATTGACTAAATTTCGTGCTTCAAAGACAAACTTTTGCAGCTGTACATCTCTCTCAAATGTTTTCACCTCTCGTAGGAGATGCCAAGGTGCCTAACTTATACGCTGGTGACCCCCTTAGTATGCTGGAAGGCGGCGATTTTTTTTTTCATGCGATTCTGTCATCAGATTGAGTATAATAGCACAGTACTTAAAACCGGACACTTGAATATTTCCAACTCCTCGCACTAGAATGCTTCGTGCTTCAAAGACACGAGACTTTTACAGCAAGGCTGTACATCTCTTCTCCCCAATGTTTTCATCTCCGTGGGAAAAACTGCCAAGGTGCCAAGAATACACTTATACACTGCATGCTTCACCCCTCCTTAGATTTCATGTTAGTGGGGATGGCCCGGGATTTTTTTTTTTTTGCGATAGTATCTCTATATTTCCATTTTATTTGCCAGTGTTATACTAACACTGAGCTCTTGACCTACGAGTATACAAAAAAAAAATTGAAACATTTACCGACCGATTCTAACACACCCCTGATTGTAACGCGCAGGTAAGTTTTATTAGGAAAATTCGAAAAGATTATTTGACACCGATTCTACCGTGCAGGTTTAAATACACCACATGCATGGCATGAGACAATTTATTTGACATGCACGCTACTGTGGCAGCAGAAATCCCGTGTGCTTCATAAACTTGCTTATCCATCTCCTGCTGACACTAAAACTTGTGCCGTAAACATTGAGAAGTGTTTAGGTCTGCTTTGTTTTTGTCAGTCGTGCACTCATCTCTCCAGAATGCCCAGTGGGCATGATGCAGTTCAGTTCGCCTTGCTGTCGACGAGTAAAATTACCTTGTGAGTGATGGACGCTTCATAGTGGTACCTCTTTGGAGCCGTAACGACTGAATCTAGGTGCTAATCGCAGCTGCAGAAATATGTGCAACAACTGGCTAAGGCATGCCTGCCCCCTGAGGAAATGGCTGCACCAAAATTTGCTCGCGTGACGTTGACGGATGGTTTTGGATTGGAGTTAGTTTGATTTCTGGAGGACGTCGACTTCATGGTGATGCTGATGGTTGCTCTTTGATGCCGATTTCAGTTTTGAGCCCGATCATAACGTGCACCAAAATTTAGAGGCTACTTTTAGCAAAAAATGGTGCACATCAGAATCGTCCAAATACAGTACTTGCAATGCGGAAGTCATTTGTCTGGCTACATTATCAACACCAATTTCAATTCAAAGGAAAACAGCGATGTCAACTAGAATACGTACGTGCTGTAATGATGACGTAACTTTTTCTGCAAAATAATATGTTCCCTCCCCCCTTCCCTTTTTGTTGCATACATGAATAGGCCGGAAATGCTGCTTTGGAAGTTGTACAATATGACCGTTTTAAGTGCAAAGCACTTTACGGGGTCACCTTGTCGTCGTAGTCCGCTCACTGGACCAAGTAGAGCCCACGGCGTACCGTCGTAGCGGCGTCCCACAGAGGCTCGAAAACCAAGCGGTTTATATAGTCATAAGCGTTCGAAACTCGTGAACTACTGGCGCTTGTCCTACATCTCCCCGTTGTTTAGCAGGTACATTTGAGGCAAAATATACGTAATTAACCGGCAACGCCCACGTTCATTTAGTTAGAGAACACTCGTTGGGTTGGTTTTTACGATAGTAAGCGAAGGAAAGTGGCAGTGCAAGGAAAAAAAATGGCGCGTTCCAAACTGCGCAGTAAGGCGCTGGCGGCGCCGGCTCTTGCAGGAGGATAAGCAACCACAAAAAGAACAGAACTCCCATTGGTGCAGTTTCAGGCAGGGGGTGCGAAAGCACTGCGAAGGCGGGAAATTTGAAATGCGTTGGACATACCTCCGTTCCATTCATCAAGAGAGGAGTGAGAGAGAGTGGCGAAGAGCGTGGTGGGTGGTAGCAGTGGGCGGATAATGGCGCTGCAGCCCATTATGGCAAATCACTGCTCTGCACTTCCGACAGCTTTCCCATTGAGTGGAGCGGCTTTAATTTTTATCAGTCATCAACACCTTCTTCTTTCCAGGCATAGGGCTGCTGACGTTTGCCTGCTGCTGTCAGCCCGCATGGGCATTTACCAGGAGACCCTGTACGCCCGCTACGGCAAGCACCCCCGCGAATCTCTCTTCTATGCCGTGAGTCCTTTATACATCCCGGGCCATTGCTAAGCCACTGAAAATCGCAAACTAGTAAGTTTATACTGCGAAATATAATTTTTAGGGTTTCAGAACGGGCATTTTAGCTACCACATGGAAGTCGTATTGTCTTTGCAGTAAAACTAGAAATTAAGGGAACTATTGTTGTCAACGCGCGATTTTAGCATTGTCCATATGCGTGGGGAAACTTCCTGTCGCTTTGATTAACTCCGCATTTATTGTTTTGTGTGTTGAGTGATTGCAGGCAAAATGAACGGGTGAAATTTGTTATATTTGGAATTACGCTTGCTCTGTTTTGCTGATCTTTCAAGTTTTCAAGAGCATTTCCATGATCTGTGAAGCCTGTTTGAAATGCATGCTTTCCTGTGACGGCACGCATATATTGAAGCACCCTACGAAACCTTGTCTCTTGGTATCCATCAAACAAGCCTACAAGGACCCTCTGAGTATAATTTGTTGCACGCTAACGTGCTTCTTCAAATGTTTGTCCTCTTCTTCTATGGGATCTGCGACAGCATACGGTTAGGGACGGATGCATTGAAGCTACATTCTGACCTTGACCTCTTTAAGGCCACATTGTGAACTTGCATTTACCTTGATGCATAAAGTGCTCAGTTGCATTTTCATTGGAGAAAAACAAAAAAAACTAAGTGCTTAGATACTCAACTACAGGTTAAGAACAGCCACAGAAGTTCCAGCAGATGTTTCTCAATGCCCAAAATAGTTTATCCAAAGAGTGGCGCTCGAAAGGCCCCAGTGAGGTAGTGTGGGCACCAGTGTTGCCGCCGTCTCACCAATAGTCTCACAGCTGTGAGGCCTTGCTTTCCATTGGCTGCTATGGGCGATGTGTCAGTAGTGTACTGGACAAAGCCCCCGCACATTGATCGAGAGAAACAATTGCTTCTTCATAGTGTTCAGAAGGAGCCATTGCCAAATTGGCAGCACTGAAATAAAGAATCGACGTTTCCATTTGCTGCACCGCTGGACTGAGCTGGTACGGCTCTTCCTTCTCAGTAAAAGGAGTGCTTTTCGTGGATATAATATTAAGGCCCTCCTGTTCGTGATGTCGTTGGTGTTAAAGGGGTCCTGAAGACAAAGCACAACTTGGTTCGATTTAAAACTCAGCTCCGTTCTAGCCGCGAAGGATGTCTTTTTGAGACAAAAAAAAAAAGCAAGAAATATTGAAAAACTATCAAAATTCCAAGCTGCAGTGATCCATTATGGGCAAAAGTGACATAATATGAGCCAGTGCTGAAAACACAGTTATCGTGTGTCAACTGCACGTTAGCATTCAAGTGAATACAGTCAAATGGAAATAGAAGCCCCACTACAATTGCCCGTTCATGTTTCTTGACGTCATAGAGGAATCGCTGGAAAGTACTAACTGCTCGAACCACCACCGACTTCCTTTCCTTAATATCTCCGTTATTTGTTTGAAGTTGGCGATGAAATTGGTGTCATTTTTATGGGGACAAAACAGTGTTTAATAAACCTAAGTTGTGTTTTGTCTTCATGGCTCCTTTAGTTTGCTCCAAGTTAGTTGCCCAATTCCTGACTGCATAAAACGATGTTAACCCTTCTGTCAACTTCTTCCCCACAGCACGCCTTGCCATTGCCCGGGTTTCTGCTTCTCGTTCCCTGACATCTATTCGCACGCCGTTTTGTTCAACTCTTCAGGTGCGTGAAGTTGTGTGGCTGTCTGATAAAGCTACAATGAATGTGTTCTCAGTCTGGGTGACTTTTATTCCCGCCCTGTACGGCCTGCAGTCGTGTGAGAGATCATTTTCAGCCTTTTTCTAGTACACTCTAAAAATAGTAATTGCCCAAAGTGATCAAGTTTTTTTTTCCTGCAAGGTCTTGTTTCATGAGGCGTCATATAGTTGGCAACAAATTAACTGTGGGCACAAATATATGAATATATCAGCGCGCCAATTTTGTCATTTCATTTCTCAAAACAATCATTTATACGACTTATGCGTAATGAGAAAGAGCGTTCACAGCAGTTTATCAACCTAGCCAAGCTGTGACCTTATTTTCCTTCTATTTACAAGAATCTTAAATGTACAGGCTTTTTTTGTTTGCATTTTGTTGGTGATTGTATGTGTGTGTGCCAATACGCATTGTGTTTTAAAAGGGGGGACCTAGCTATTGTAAGGTCCAACAATGTGATTATCTGCCCTGTATAGTGTACTTGGGAATGCTTCTTAAGGAATTTGGTGCACTTCTGCATGTGCCTACATACCTCCGTGCATAATGAGGAGTATTTTGTAGTTCCCCGGAGGTTGGTTTTTGTTTAAATTTTGTGGGCTCATTTTATATGTGATTCGTGTAAAGCTTCTCCCTGTGCCAAAGACCTTTGAAGGAGCCATGAAGACAAAATACAAGTTTGGCTCATCAAAAAGAATGCTTTATCCCAATAACAAGCGATGCCTTTTTTTTTTTTTTTTTTGCAAGCATCAAACAGGTAATCTATTGTAAAGTTCCGAAAGATTGCCCACCTAATCTACAGAGATATCAAGTGAAAAAAAAAAAAACATGTGATGGGCGAACTTTGCAGAAAGGGCAAATAAGTGACCACATCGACACATGAATAGATGATTCGCCTTTATTTTGTTCACTTATCGTCGCTAAGCCATCGAACGATGCACTGCTATCAGAGTCGAACACAAGCTGCAGCGCTTCGTCCACCATGCTCTCCCGAGTTCGGGTCCCCTCGCCAGTTCAGTGCTCGCAGAGGCCAGGCACTGGTTGAACTTGCCTTCTTCAGAACCGTCAAGGCCTGTCGAGATGCCGCACCGCCTAAACAGTGCCAAGACGGTGTCTTCGGACGGAGACTACCATACCCCGGACACATGATGATGGTGGTGGTGGTGGTGGTGGTGGGTTGGCAGCTGCCCCTTTGTAGCAGGGGGAGGGTGTATTCCCTGGGTGTCGTAGCCGCAATAGTTTTGTTCGTCGTCACCCGTTCGCACTCTAACGAGCGCGTCTTCGCCACTCCTCCAGTCGACGCTTTATAGTGCCGACTGGATTTAGTGTGTTGTTACTGGTCACCCACCCCATTGGCACTCCACTCACATCTGTAATGTCGTCTGTGCCAGGCGTGCCCATGGGGGTAGACACGCAATGAAACCTAGTGCCTCCTCCATGGTGGCACCACTGGGGTGGTGGGGGTGCAGCTGTTCGTTCATCCAAACAATGTCTTCTGCCTCTTCCTCGCCAACATATCACACACAGCACCGCCCCCTCACCGTCCCACTTCTGCCTCCACATCCGGGTCCTCAGTACCCCAGCCTGCGCCTCGGACAGCATCGCACTTCGCGGCAAGAGCTTGCAAGGGTGGTTTGCTGCTTCTTTCTCCCTCTCTCCGGTACCCGGATGTCAACTGTGCACCTATCTCCCTACTCTTTGTTTTTCGATTCTTCCCCTCCACTATCCCTTCCTCCACCTTCGCAAGTCAAGCTGGACAGGTGTGTCTCTTTTGTTCGAAATCGAGACATTGGCGGTGTTCGCGGCCGCGGGACGTTTTCACGAGGGAGCTCCCTGGGGCTTTCGAAGGCGTCCAAAGCTAACGCGATATTAGGGGGTGGGCAATCTTTTGGGGTCTTTTCGAATGTCTCGATAGCCGCGGGGAGACGAGGCGGGACACGTCCAAACACCTTCGCGCTGTGAACCCAAACTGGGGTCCCTGTTTATGTGTCGCTCGTGGCCAGCACTCAACAGTGGTGGCTCAGCCCCAGCGCTACCGCCCTTGGAAATTGTCCGTCGGCGACAGCAGGTGATCGTACATGCTGGGGCAACACTACAAGTAAATTGAATGTCACACCCCTACTCAGGGTGGGCAATGTTTCGGGGAGGGCATTCTCTCAGAACCTTACGGTAGGTATCGAGGTACACAGATGAAACATTGACGACTCCCTTGCCACTTCATGCCTGGTCTATGTGGCATCACAGGGTCGGGTGTATGTTTTTTGCAAGTGTAGTGGTGCCTTCTGTTTGATCATACCACTTCAGTGGTAACGTACAATTAGCCAATGTTCCTTCTAATATGTCACTGCTGTCATGTGGCGTAAAATTTGAAAGGTTTTTTTAAGCTTTCTTGCATTTTTTCAGTTAAAAAAATGGCTTTCTTGGTTGAAATAAAATTGAGTGTGTTACCAAAGGCTATTTCTTTTAGATTAAATGAGGTTGTACTTTGTCTTCATGGCCCCAGCTAAGGCCGGTGATCTGCAAGCTCTTGAAGTGGTCATAGGTTCACAGCCAGTGCATTTGGCCCCGCTTTCTAGTGGTTTTAACATTTCACGCTTATTTTACAGCCCCCTTAGCACTGCCTTTCCTGGAAGCCATTCCAAGGGCCTGGGTGTACCTACTCATCAATGTCATCACGCAGTATCCTTTCTCTTTTTTTCTTGTTTCAAATCATTGCACTAAACTCACAATCTCTCATCAGCGTGGGATTGACAAAAGTCACCGTACGGTCAGCAGTGATGCTGCAGGGCATTGTCAAACTGTTTCGCACATTCAATGTATCCCTTGTGGGCTCACATTCCATCCACACAGTCACCCGCGCTCAGCAAACAAGCCGTGCGACCGCCAACTGTGGTGGTTTCATTATACACAGAGACGAAGGCAGCAAGAGACTGTGTTAAACGGACAGACAACCGATTTTTGTCGAGTATATGTTCACTATCCCAAATGAAAGGGCATCCCTTAAAACACCTTAACGCGAAATGGTTTTGCTGATAACGCCCTAAAACTTTTTAAATCGAAATTTTTAGATCTACGAAGCCGTATGTGTCCTCTCAAAAAATAATGCTGGCAACCATGACACACAGTAGCGTGGCAGCATACTTTTGTCTGTATGCAAGATGAAGAAGCGGTATTTAAAAACTTGTCCCCAGCTAAAAAAAGTGTGAATTGCAGGCTTTCTGATTCCTTTATGTGTATTTTTAATCACTAGTCTATTTTGCACGAAGGCACCATCTTTTGGGAAGAACGATAGGTAGAGTGCTGGCTTTATGTTGTGGAGGTCAGCAAAGTTTGATTCAATGTAGGCGCGTCCTTTTTTTTTTTTCTTTTTTTAAGCTGCCGTTGGCATTTTTGGAAACTGAAAACGAATATTTCAGCAGAAGAAACGCCCCTGACTCAGGCAGAATCGCCAAAGCTCCTTCACTGGGTCTGGTTACTGAATGCTGCCATTGATTCTGGGCATGGAGGTTCAGTTAGCCACCCTGAGAGCAACCCAGCAGCGGCTGGCAGCATGTCTTTAAAATTTTCAAGAGAATGTTTAAAAATACATATACAATTTAAACTTATACAAATACTTGAGTTAAAAGGTTTTCAGTAAGCGAATAAACATTTCAGCAGTTTCAGCAGCTGCGAGGTTTGGAGGTCGCGTGACCGGGACACACATTGTAGTGTCAAGTTTCTACACTACGAACTGCCACCCTTCGGATTTCAGAAAGTTTGGGGCCAAATTAAAATTATTTGCACCAATTTGTTCGTAAATTGCTTGCGGTTACCGGGCTATATAAAACGCTGGCTTTCATCTGAGTTAGAGAACATATACGCGACAAAAATCGCTGGTCCATCCCTTTAATGTCGCGGGCAGCTTTTATGGCATGCACAATCAAAATAATGCATACAGACTATTCATATTCCAAACAATAGTGTAGAAATGCCACAATCTGTTACCGTTAACATGGCACTATCTCTATGTAGCACATTGCCTGGATTCTAGTTCACCACCATGATCAGTAGCATAGCCACATCGCTATATTTTTGTTGGGGGGGGGGGAGATATCCTTTTTGGTGCTGAAATTTACAAACTAATAGATAGGCTTTTGAACATTTAAAACAAAACAGGAGTGTTGTTCGTGCCACTGAGCTTGATAACCTTATGTCTCCACATTTTCTTCTCAACAACCAGCGGTTTTCCCATTTAGTTCATAATTTGATGAGGTCACACTATTTCTGCGACATTTCCTTATCTATAATGACATCGCAGCACTAACTGTGATCACAGCAATTATTAGGCTGTGAGCAGCGAGGCTAAAATTGAATACTAAGCAACCCAGTCGACAACATCAGACAACCCAGACAATACACCGTTTACAGGGCTACAGAAAACAAAATTGTAGCGTCGAAGACCGCAGATAAGCGATAAAGCGAGAGGTAGTTGGCGTGCATGATGTTCTGTACTGCGCATTCAAACTAGGCGTTGTTGGGTACTTAATGAAGGAGAAAAAAAAGAAAGAAAACAAGGCAATCGAAAACTATTTTGACTAATGACATTTAAGAGTAATCAGAAGTTGCCAAAGAAGACCTTTCAGCAGTGTATAGCTGCTAGTTGATGATGATAAGGCACATGCTTTTTTTTTCTTTTTTTAATGTTGTCATGCTTATACAAATAATTTTTTGTCAATTATATGCGAAGTTTTCTGTGTACATTGTGGAACATTGCAACATTGTGATGTGGCTGCATGATCAGTCGAGAATGTCAAAAGTCTAGTCAAATGAAACTGTTGAAACGTAGAAAGTGAGAAACCACTTGTTCAGGCACTGCTTTTTTCTTTCTTTTTTTTCCATTCTTGTTTTTTATGTGACAGGCACCACTCAGTTCAGTTCAGCTGGCTACTACAGCAGATTACACCAAATACAATGAAATGGCAAAAGTTTCCAAAAACATTTCGGCCTATTCAGAATCAAGCATAGCTTGAGCCTCCAAAATATATTGCAAGATTGGTCTAGTTTGTCACCGAGCAAAACTTGCCAATGTCCTTTTCTTCACCTGTTACGTCAGTGAAACTCTGTGCCTTCCAGAAGAATGGTTTCTCTGCTGGCTTCAAGACTAGCCTCTGTAGAGCTGAAAGCTGAAAATATTTACTAGTGCTACCTTTGTCAATTGGAGGAGAGTTCCAGTTCAAACGTTACATCCTGGAAATATGGTGGTACATCACATTTGCTCCGTGCAGTTTGAATTGACTGAATTGTACATGCATTGAACTAGTGAGAAATTGACCGTGAACTCCCAACTTTGTCAACGTATGCCGGAGTTCAGCGTAATTAAATTGAGTCCAATGTATTGGCACCTACTGTACAGCATTCGAGTTTAGCCATTGCTGCTGCAACAAATGACAGAAAAATCTAATCAGCCATCTTAGTGTTTGACACGCTGACACTCGTCAAGGGAAACTGCTGTTAAAAAGAGCAGTTTCTTTTGTTTAATACTTAATGGAGAAAAGCTTTCTCATTCACCCTACATTGTATCTTTGAGACGCTTTTATAAGCTCATTTTATGTGCAGTTCGTTTGCCGTTGCCCCCTGTACCGGAGACCTTTAAAACAATCCTCAAAAGCGAGTGATCGGAAAGTGGAAAGCACTTGAAGCGGTCGTGAAGTCACAGCAAGTGTATTGGGTCCCACTTTTTTGCTTTTGGGTACAGCAGACTCAAGCTCTCTTGAATTCTACCGCTATAACTATTACAGAGTGATTGTTGTGACGTGAGATGCCATTCAAGCTTAAAAAGAATGCCGTTTCACTGAATTAGCTCTCGCCCTGTACAGTCGTGGACAAAAGGAATGCGAACACGAAAATATGAATCAGAACACACAAAATTCAAAATTCTGTTCGTGGAGGTCCAATAATGGCACGCTGAAGTTGTATAGTCGAACCTCGCTAAACAAAGTTGTATCAGGACAGCAAATTAGTTCGTTATAACCGAAAAATCGGCTGTAAAAAATCAAGTGTGGCTCAGTTCGCTTGACAAAATAGGACTGCGTCCTTATTTATTTGATGAATGATGTGATCTCCGTCTGGTGGATACTCGCAGCACTGAGCAAGATGAAGTTTTCCACAGTGTCTACGAACAAAAGGGCCTTTATACTTCTGCAGTTTAGGACTACGGAGGGTTTTTCCAATTAGCTTCTCAGCCTCCTGGTCAAATATTTTTTCGTTATATCTGATACCGCGCTTCCCTCACGGTTTCAGTTTCGTTATAAAAGAATACGTGTCATTGAAATAAAGCGTGACCAACCAGTCTATTTAGTTCGCTATATAGCCAATAATTTGCTATATCAGCGTTCATTATAACGAGGTTCAACTATATTTGAAAAGCCACATTTCCCAACTTTGTTAAACATTGTTACTGTAATTAAGCTACTCGTCAATTTGGCTTGCATGGAAAGAAATTGCGCTATTTGTGTGTTCTAGTTCATATTTTTATGTTTAATGTTTCATTTGTCGATGTTTGTACTCTGTGCTTGATGCCTTTCTCGTAGTTTCCGAATGACTTTTTTGAGAGAAATTTTCACTCCTTGACCCCCCCTCGCCAGATATGTGTGCATCCGCTCGGTGTACGTGCTCACCACCGAGTGTTCGTCGCTCACAGTGACACTGGTGATCACGCTACGAAAGTTTGTCTCGCTCCTGCTATCCATCTACTACTTCCAGAACCCATTCACCCTGGTCCATTGGCTGGGCACAGCGCTCGTCTTTGCGGGCACGCTACTCTTCACGGGCGTGCTTTCCCGCGCACCGGCGGTGTCTGAACCAAAGCCCAAGGCGCAGTAGCGGCACGTCATGCGGTGGGATCATGTTTGTTGTCTGCAGTTTCGCGGAAAACGAAACAATGTTGTTGCGTGGCGCAAGGTGAGGTGCTTAGCATCTCTTAAAAAGAATGAGCACCGTCCTTGGACTTAATTCATCAATTAATTAAATGCTGTGTGCTGCACAATGGGTTTAAATGTTGTAATGTTGCACATCAAAGGTTTGTTAATGTAGGCGCGTTCACGCGAGAATTCGATTCAAAATTTTGGGGGTTTGCTACACCTTGGCTATGAGGCGTGCCGTAATGAAGGCCTGTGGATTAATTTTATCCGCCTAGGGCTCTTAAAGCGGCCATGCAGACAATATACAAGTTTGTTTTATTCGAAAGACTTCGTGTTTTATATAGTGCCCCCTGCACTTGTCTGGCAGCAAGCGATGCCGTATTCACTGAGAAATTGATCAATTTAGGTTGAAATTTTTATTCTCCCACCAAATCGTGTGTTTTCGTGACATCTTCCATTAGGTCAAAAGGGCGGGTATTCAAACTAACTTCCAGTGCATCATTAGGCTCTGCAGGCTTGGTTCCCGTCAGTTCTCCCAGATGGCGCTACCATAGTCAGCCGACACCGTTGTCTGCTGTTGCTTTGTTTTTCACTGTATTTGCTCTTAACTTGCTTTGTTACGGTAGAAAGTAATCGTTTTTTGAAACGTGGAGTATGCTCGACAAACAGGGTCACGTAAGATCACGGTTCTTACGCCAGTCGGAGTCGTGCAAGACAACTCCACAGTGGCGGCCTGCTGTGCAGCTAAAACAAGCATTGTGCGCCCAGTACCAACAGCAGTGTACATCGGTACTTCTATGTTTACGTGTACTCTCGTAACTCCCAATGTTTACCCGCCACGGTGGCTCAGTGGCTAAGGCGTTGCGCTGCTGAGCACGAGGTCGCGGGTTCGATTCCCGGCTGCGGCGGCCGCTTTTCTGATGGAGGCGAAAAGCAAAAACGCCTGTGTGTACGAGATTTCGGCGCACGTTAAAGATCCCCAGGTGGTCAAAATTAATCCGGAGCACTCCACTACGGGGTGCCTCATCGCCTGCATTGCGTCGGCGCGTTAAACCCTACAATCAATCAATCCCACTGTTTACCCCACCATTCTTACTGCTATAAAAGAAATGTGCCCTTAATTTAAGCACACATAGCTCGTTCGGCAAGCTTGTAAGCCCTGCCTAATTTGCGTTTGCTTTTGCCGGCCTCAGCCAATCACACAGCTGGGCGCATATGACATCATAGGTTCTGTTGCGGGAAATGAACTAGGGGGTCGCATGGCCATTCCCTTTTTTCCTCATTATATAGCTTATTTCAGCAAAGTGTGAGTTAGAGGCGGTGTCAGTATGATTCTAATGAGGCAATCTTTCGAATGAACCAAACTTGTGTTTTGTCTGCATGGCCCCTTAATGAGTGCCAAAATTTCTACACATGATGTTTTCGTTTTTGCCCTCCATGAGAAAAACGACCACCGCGGCCACAATAGCGTAGCCATTGAGCCACTGCGGCAAGTTCACACTCAAAGTGGCTTGTACAAAAATCATGTAATGAATGGCGGCATAGAGGGCAGCGGACTAGGAAAAGTTGCTCATTCTTGTGTTTTCACAGCAATACAGAAATTTGAAGAGGTTAATTTAGGCAGAAAATATTTTTAAGGTAAAAGCAGCCTATTTCCTTAATTACAAGATAACTCGATATAGTATGACAGGTTTATTGAGCTCAAAGAGAAAGTTTACCTAAGAGTTAGGCAGACTTTTTTATTCTAAGTGATGAAAGCGAAAGTATTTTTAATGAGATTGCACAACATCTTGCACGTGAGATGGCCGGCATTTTTGTCCAATCGACGTGGGAGAGCTGCCTTTTAAACGAGGTGCATGATCAAGTGAAGTCAGTCTAGCCTTGCGTGTTCACGTGGGACAGCGTGCGTGACCGTTTTGCATAACTGAATGTTCATTTAAATAAAAGCTCCTTTTACAAGCTCCTCACGTCTACCGATTTGATGTGTTATGTGCGACTTGCAAGGCTCTGTGGCAGAGAGTCATCGTTAATTAGTACGCAGGCTGGAATGTCGGTGCACGCAGCCAGGTTTACGCCAACAACATCAGGCCAGAAGTTTCCGCTTCTGAGTAGAATTATCAACTGTTGTAATTGAGTGGTGACATTGACATGGGATGAAATTATTTTTTGTCCCCCGTTTCCACTCCCCTCTAGCATCCTTTTCTACTACACAAAGCCAAGATTCAATCTTCCATTATAGTCTAGCATACAAAGCATTTAATTGTCGTATTCATGGGAGGTTGTGGCCGTTACTACACCAGGGTGGCCAATCCTTGCTAAGTAACTCGGGGGACGAATTACAAAGCATGCTTTCCGCACTGGGCGAACAGAGTAGAACCGTGGGCCTGAAAATTAATATGCAGAAAACTAAAGAAATGATCAATAACCGCGGGACAGCACAGCGATTTGAGATAGGTGGCGAGGCAGTGGAAGTGGTAAGCGAATACATCTACTTAGGCCAAGTTGTGACCCCAGATCCCAACCATGAGGCAGAGATAATTAGAAGGATCAGAATGGGGTGGGGTGCATATGGCAGACATTCTCAGATAATGAATAGCAGCCTACCATTGTCGCTGAAGAAGAAAGTGTATGACAGCTGCATCTTACCGGTACTCACCTACGGGGCAGAAACTTGGAGGCTCACTAAGAGGGTTCAACTTAAATTGAGAACGACTCAGCGGGCAATGGAGCGGAAAATGATAGGTGTAAATGGCAAGAAGAGAGCGGAGTGGGTCAGGGAACAAACACGTGTTAAGGACATATTAGTAGAGATTAAGAAGAAGAAATGGACGTGGGCAGGGCATGTAATGCGAAGGCAAGATAATCGCTGGTCATTAAGGGTAACAGAGTGGATCCCTAGAGAAGGCAAGCGTTGCAGGGGGCGGCAGAAAGTTAGATGGGCAGATGAGATCAAGAAGTTTGCGGGGATAAATTGGTCACAGTTGGCACAGGACCGAGGTAATTGGAGAATAATGGGAGAGGCCTTTGCCCTGGGCGTAGATAGGCTGGTGGTGGTGATGATGATGATGATGATGACAAAGCATTTAGAAACTTTCGCCAAGGGAAAAATGCTAACGAAAATTAGATTGCTGTATTTCGGTGCGTGTAACCCACACTAATCAAAATCTCAGGAGTAATGTTCTTGTGTGAGTAATAGGCAAGTTTTGCTCAAAAATAAATGCAACTTCTACGCAACATACGCTGCACTGTGACGCATGCGTCAATACAAGCCATCGTTGCAACCTTGCTCCTGATCTATTCTAGCTGCCTGGTTATCAAAAGCAAAAAATTTTGTCTTAAATCCTCGCCATTCTAAGGGCATATGCCGCGATGCTGTGTCAAAGGGGATCAGATAGCAGGTGTACCATTACCTTGCACAAGCGAGGACAGCTTAGCAGCTGCTATCTAAAGGTGATATGCTCGGTAGACGCGCCTTGCCTTACAGCAATAGGGGTCTTAGCGGCATATTTTTTCCCGGTAATGAGCTGTTTACATGTGAAAAGAAATTTGGTAACCACGGGTTCCTTTGTTGTCTTGTTGTCTTAGTAGACACAGTGTAATGGCATTGTAACCTTTATGGTAACCTTTTTTTATTATTATTAATATTGCTAGGTAGCATTGCACTTTAATGGTGCAAGTAATATGTTTTTTTTTTTTCCAGGGTGCAATTTGGGGGTGCTGGGTGCATGCAGCAGTGGGTTATGCGTGCAAAAATGTGGTATAGCTTTAAAAACGTCAGTGTGTTACACACACTAAAGCTGTAGCAGGGTTGAGGTGTGTGTTGCTGCATAGGGCACTGTATTAAAGGCCAACTGCACTCGAAATTTCAAGCTCTTGAAAACATTTTCTCCATATAGTCTGCCTAAAAAGACTGCAAGATACAAAATGTGACAGCTGAAATATGCGTATCCGCGGTGCAAACGGCCATCAAAAAAATTACACCATCTTCCCGTGGGGAACCCTGATGAGGATGCGAAGCATCATAGGGGTTCCGTGTGGGTCCATTGTGTTGCCGTTATGTTGAGTGTTTAGTAGCACCAGAGGGAATTCCGCGTCCGGGTCCACACCGGTGGCAAAGGCACGCAAGTACTGTTGTGTGACGGTGAGTAGGCGCGGTATGGTTCTCGAGGCGCCGAAACTCGTCCATCGTGTTCTTGTCGATGTTGTCGTCTCTGTGGTAGAATCGGTAGTCTCCGTCAGTGTTGGTGAGGTAAAGATTGTTGGCGTTGGTGCACCGGCTGAGAGCAACGTACACGCCCTCCTCTTCGCAGCTTTGTCTTCTTCTCCTTCTTCTTCTTCGGCGGTTCCCCTACGGGAAGATGACGACGGTGGTTGAACGCGAAGCTGTCTCGTGATGGATTCTTTGGTTGGCCAATCCCTAGGGGCATCCTGCCACAATCAGCATCAGAGGCGCTGCGGACGGGGCAAGGACATGGGACATCCCCCGAGCAAGAGATGCTTCGCATCTAATAGGAGATTTTGAAACCGAATTTGGGAGGAGCGTGGGCATTACGGCCAGGCTGAAGTGACGTTCCAGCCGGCTTGGCTGGCAAGTGTGCGGCCGCATGCGGCCAGCCGAACGGAACAAACCTGCACACAATGCTTCGCCTTTGCTGCAGCCCTAGGAGAAGCGTGCCCAGTGGAGCTCAGCCGGTTCTCCTGGCTGGCCGTAGGAAAAAGCACAGGGCCGTCTGCAATGTCACTTCAGCGTCATGGCTGTTGGCGCGATCCGCTGGCAGGTGCACTGCCGCCTGCGACGGAGCTATTTTAAACGTTTCAAACTAATTAACAATGCATTTTACGGAACTGCCAGTCATGTCCCAGTTGGTTTGGTGGTACGTACTGTATGTACACAGTAAATTTGGCCGAGGTGAAATTTGAGTGCAGTTGGCCCTTAATTCAGAGCTCCTCGAGACCTTAACATGCGCCAAAATCTGGCATTGCTGCTTTTCATCTCCGTCAGAAAAACAGCCGTCGTGGATGGGGATTAGGACTCGTGACTTCGCGTTTAGCTTCACATTAACACCTCACATCAACACACAGTCTCCAAAATTACCGAGCCTATTTGGATAGAGCTTAGTTTCACTGTAAGCCAACCCAGTCTATCAAAATTTCTGTTGACCTTGTCAGGGGCTGAGAAAGTGTAATCGCTGTGGCTCCCATTTTGTTAAAGGGAGCTTTCCTAAGAATTTGCAGAGAAATTGACAATTGTCATCCTGTCTGAGTGTAATTGGCGAAAGCAGCTGAAAGAAGTGTGTCCAAAAAGCTGCGAGCATTTCCACAGCACCGGGGCCCATTGTTGTGCACACAGTGAAGCATTCGCAGGCGAGGCATCCTCCCCAGTGAGTGAGAGCTGTGATTGGACAACTTCATTGCCCTTTCCTTGCCCACACACTGCCGAGAGGCATGCGAAGTTGCACGATATCTGACCACGGTCATAGAACTTATTAGCATGTGGCCCAAAACCAGGCACGTTGTAGCCCTGCTGTTCGTTTTGGCCCTGATATTTTTTTTATCACCAAGCCGGGGTTGCATTCTTGCGCACATTTTGTTCCCTTCAAACGTGCAGGCTGCCACATGACTCCGATTTGTTGTGGCATGAGGTGCTTGTTTTGTTGTGTTTTTTTTTTTGCATTTTCCCCTTTTTTCTAATTTTATTGTTATTATTATTTTATTATTTGAGTTGAACTGCATCTTATCTTCCCTGGGGACCTTCTGAACGAGTGCTTTCTTGGAACCAATCCAGCGACCTCTCAGAGAGCAACCGATCCGACTTCTTAACCCAGATAGCTACGGTTCACCTGTGAAAGGTGCACCAGAATCTGAGAAGCTACAGTTTATAATTACACATAAGAAGGTGTTCAGGGTTGATTCCTCTTTCTAAGGAATTGGTCAGAACACAGAATGTGATTACCACGATAAAATGTTCTTTCTCAAGAACATGCATACTGTAGTACAAGTTTATGACTTAATTTAGGAAGAGGCAGTAAGGCATGTAGCGGCGGAAGCGATCGGAACACACAGCTGGCAGTCATGTGCTCTTCTAGAGCTCTATGCTGATGATGGCAACTGTTCAGTGGTTATACCTCTTTCGTTCTTCACTCTTGCAGGTATGAGGGCCAATCCCCTTGAGTGTGTGTGTGTACTAGTTCTTTAAGTGCCGCTAACAGCTATCGCAAGGCCAGCGTTGATAATGGTTCTGTATAGTTCCCCTAGTTGACCGAGCATAAACCACGAGCACAGATATGGCTAGGCGGCTGGTCTGGTGGTTTTGGTATATTCATTCTTCTTCTGCACTGCAATACTAGTAATTACTAGTAGTGGCATTAACAGGGTTCACGAGAGACTTGTACAGCAGTGAAATGCGACTGCTGTGCTTTTTGGCCAAAGCCACCCCACCCCAGAGGGGGTGAACTCGAGAAAGTTGAGGCATGGGGACCATCTTATGCATGTATGAGCAAGTTTCTCACTAACCAAGCACTTGTCACTTTATGTGCTCAAATCTTTGCATCTAATTCAGATAAGGCAGTTTAAGATAAAAGTAGCCCTCCATAAACTGCTAGGCAGCCCAAGCCTGCCTAGTCTTGAGTGGATGTCTTTCCATGTTTAAAGGGGTTCCACACCCTCTCCCAACAAGTTGGAGCACACAGGATCCCCCCCCCCCCGGCACAGTTCGTGTGATCTCACAAGAAGTTTTCTGACGTGATCACTATCAGCAAAGTTATCAGATAATCAAAAGTGCAAATTCCTGTGCTTCTCTCCCGAGTTGTTTGCAACGCGATGAAGGTTAAGTCGCACTGGTTCAAACGTTGACAGGCCTGATGTTGCTCACATCAAAGAGCAACTTCCAGTTAAGCATATCGATGAACATACTGGTGGCAACGTTTGCTGCTGTTTGCAAAGAGTGCATCAAAGCTTTTGCTAAAAATGCGCCCAACCTTTGCTGAAAGTGCTTCAAATCGATCATCAAGCCTTCGAAGACCCAAATCGCAAGCGAAGAAAGAACCCATGTAATGATTTTTTGAAGCGCTCAGTAAACGCATCTACGACCATCTAAATGTACACCGATACGTGGTTTATGCACTAAAGGTTTACTATTGTACTCCTCCTTCATGATCAATGCGTGTATTGCCTTATCCAGAACTGTTCCCTTTTCGCGATTTTCAAGTTACCGTTTCGACACAATGGAAGAAGCCCAGTTTCACGCACGTTGTGCGTTCAACGTTCTTACCGGAGCTTTTCGGTCAATCAGCCAGTCTGTGGGGAAATGCATTAGTTTTTTTTTTTGACAGGATGCCTTCCGTTGCACTAAGAAAGCATTCACATTACAGTTACCTGCAGACACTTAGAAACTTCTTATGGCTTGTGACTGAAAGCATAAATGCCCAGTTCAGTGCCCAAGACACTTCCCTTCTGCCTGGCGTTGTCGAAAGGCCTCTTGAGACACGTTGCCACTTGAGACACGTTGCTTTGTGATCCGCCCTAACACTTTCAAATCACATTGATCCGTCTCCTACACATTACATTGCAGCTCATCCCTCAGCTCTGTAATGAGCGAGTTCCAGATGGTGAATTTGGCTGCTTTTTTTCGCGTGTTTGGCTGCATTCTTGCACTCCATCTGTGGTGTACAGGCACAAACAGCCACTTCACAGTACTGCCAAGTTTTGGCTCGCACTATGGAACGCCTTGCGCTATGGAATACTTCCGAAGGAGCCGTTTTTCTGTTATGGACGCCGACTTTTCTGCTCATCGGGCCAGGCCATTTAAGGCCGTACAATTAGGCACTGCAATGAAAAAGTCTCAGCTTTCAGAGAAGGAAGATACTCTACGAACCAGTATGCACCGGCCCTCTTAGTTGCTTAGCAAATTGTAGCCAGACTATTCCACAATGTAATGCACGAGATGCAAACCTTTGAAGACCCAAAACGAAGAACGAATCAATGCAACGATTTTTTGAGGACATGGGCACTGCGTGTAGTTGGACCACTGCACTTGTGCATCCAGCTTTGGCTCTGCAGCCACATGCCTCCTTGCCTGAGCCAGGTCGCTTTAATTTTTTTGCGAGCAGATTCACATGTGCGTCACTTTCAAGCGTTGTTTTCCACTATATGTCTTTTCACACGCACACCTTTCATGCCCCCAAAAACTTCTTCAGCAAAAACCAAGACACCGTCACAGATCCACACTTTCAGCTTTACCTGCAAGTTGCTGAAATAAATTGCAGCACAAGCGAGTGCCGTAGAACTCTGTGGTCTGCACAGACAGTTAACGGATGGCAACACAGACACAACATTAACGGGGTCAGCAGTGAATTTTATTTCTGATGTCAGGTGACCTGTGAGTGATCAATGTAGTCAACAAAGCCAACGTGGCTGCAAATACATTAGAACAGAACAATTATAGCAGCTCATCAGGCACACACTTCGTCTGACTAGCTGTGACCGGAACACACTTCTCACTGCTTTGGCCACTTCTGCTGGGGAGTAGATTCCCAATACAACACATGTACCAAGTAAAAACATCCACATTACAAAACTTGGTCGGACAACTCTGTATGGCATGACCGAAGTCAACAACAAGCACCCTACCAGACAAAAAAAGTGCAAAAAAAAAAAAAGATCTGGAAGACAATTTATCCGTAGCAATCACAAGCGCTATCACAGTGTGCTTATGAAAGACTTGGATGACCGCAGTCGTGCTTATCTGAAACACATGGGCGGACTGCATTGCAGGGTAACACTGAAGACTACTGCATGCAGACGATGATGTGAAGTCAGATGCGGTAAATGCGCCGCGCGTTCTCTCGGGTGATGGTCAGAATCCGTTCCACGGGAATTTTGCGAAGGCTCGCAAGACGTGTGGCCACGTGAATCACCATGCCTGGGTGGGATTGTTTCAGCCTGCCTGACTCCTGCGGTACAACGCGGAAAAAAAGTGTGGCTTCATGAAGTCATGCTATTCCAAGTGTGCTCGCATTTTGGGCAGGATCTGTTTTATGAAAAATCGGTTGCATCTCTGCACTGCATGCAAACAAACAGATACCCATTTCAGCTAGTGTTTGCATATTTGCGGGATCTTATACACAATATATTCCGTCTCTGATCTCTGGAATGTATGCAACGTAAAAGCTTTGTAAAAGAACAATTTCATACACACGCTTTCTTACTCTTCATTTTTAACCTAGCAGGTTATTAAAGAAGCTACTTGTAAAATGTTACAGTCCTACCAAACATATTTGCCCACCTACCCCACATTTAGAACTTCCCTTTAATGGCCGCTTTTGCCTACATTTCCCACTCCTTGTTTTCTCAAAACATTCTTTTTTTGCCACGAGACCAACTGTTCCACATAGCATTTTGGGACTGTCCTGGCTAGATTAGCACAACACTTACTACAGTTAAAAGCTTATCAATTGGCTAGTGCTATAAGACGTGCAAAAGGTAACATTCGTTTGTACGATTAAAATGCACTCAGCAGTTCACAGGACCATTGGTATTATAAGTACTTTATATACTTCAACTACCACATTTTAGTTACACTTTCCACTACCCTCTCTTTACATCCACTTTTCTCAGCGCCTGTTTGCCCTAGCTGGCCTTGCATTGCTAAGACCAATCATCATCATCACTTTATCAAGCAAAATTTCATGTTGGTGCAATTTTTGCAATGACAGAGCTAAAGTTATGCCTACAGTACAGTTGCACCCTCTGGTCCTTATAGAAAAATAACATAAAAACACTGGTATTTGCCCTAGTGCTTTCCAATCGCCGTGTACTGTTCTCCCCTTGCACTATTTTGAACTTTCACTATTTCAAACTCAGGTGGCTTGCTCTAGCAAATCAAATTAACAAGCTTTTACTACAATCAAAAATTCGTCACAGGATATCGCGCAACATACAGCGCAACCTCAAACTTGAATGAAATAGACACAATAGTGCTTGCACACTTGTTCTTAATCACTAGAGATGTTCACTTCAGACCAACCTACTCAGTTTGCCAAGAAGTGTTCGCTGCGGCTAAAGATTAACAGAAAGGCGTAGGTAAAATATAGCTACTTCAAGCTGAGCCTAGGGGGGGACACTGCTCGTAAAACAGATTCCTTTAATTTTCAGTAAAACACTGTGAAACTTGTCAGTCTTGCTGCTTTTTTTCCCACTGATTTCAAATATGCCATTGTTTTACAGTTGGTCCATTAGTTCCCAAGATAATTCGAGGTATTTAGCCACTTTTGGTCAAACAATAGACAAAATGGTGTTGATCATAAAGCTGTAATCTGTATATTTTCCGATACTTTGAACCCTGGTGAGTGCCATAAGAGAATCGGTTTTTTGACGCACGCTTGGAACTAACTTTACAGCTCATTAAACGTTGGTGGCACCAGTGGCAAGGAACCATTTTGAGTGCCCATTTCAAGCGCCGAAGTTTAATGAGCTGTAAAATTAGTTTCCAAGCGGTGGCGTCAAAAAAACTGATTCTCTTATGGCACTCATCAGGGTTCATAGTACAGTAGAATCTCGATGATACGATTCTGGGTGATACGAATTTCGGGATGATACGAATTTCTGAAAAGTCCCGGCAAAATTGCATTGTTTGCAATGGAAAAATTTCGGCTGTTACGAACGGACCTGCGCGGCCCGGCGGATGATACGAACGAGCCGGCGAGGCGCTCGACTGCCGAACAAGCAAGTGACGGCTCTCTCTCCCCATTTGTCACTCTTTTTTTCTCCAGAAACGGCCGGGCTGTTGTTTTCTGCTCGCGAAAAACGCGCCCCGCACGCCCCATGCGCGCCGTGAAACTCCGCACGCTGCGCGCGCCGCGGCCGGCGGCGGCAACATGGCGGCGGCTTCGGCCGAAGTGACACGGCCGCTTGAGCGACTGCTTCTAGCCGCTCTTTAAAATGCCGCTCAAGGCAGACACGAAGTTTCTTGTGCAGTAAAGGAGCTGATAACGTTGGCGAAAACGGTACTATAAAACACCATCCGCGCCGCTAGTGAAAGCGCCCATAAAATATATGCCGGAGTGCTAAGCCTAAACATCTCGGGCGGAGCCAGCGGGCTGTCTCGAGCGTTTCGCAAGTCGTCAGCGTCTTTTTCTGACCGAGGTAGGAGATACCGCGGGCGCGAAATCGTCAATGGGCCTGAAAATACAGCCGCGCAAAGCCGAGGCGTGCGAATCGCGTGCAAAACAGCACCATGCTGTTCACGCTTGACTGTTGCGGCGTTGTAGCGAGCTTGGACACCGGGAGTGAGGAGACAAGCTCGAAGCTAGGCGAAGCGTTACGCGCCCAGAAAGGACTGCTTTGTGACGTGGGGGTTCAAAAAAGCAGAAAAATCACGGATTTGTTCACGAGAAATGAAGAAAAGAAATAAACGAAATCTTTTTTCAGCGCTCAATTTTTTGGTCTGTGTTGGTTCATACGAATTTGGATGATACGAATATTTTCGCGGTCCCGCGAGATTCGTATCATCGAGATTCACGAAAATATACAGATTACAGTTGTATGACTAACACTGTATTGTCTATTCCTCCAAAAAATGACTAATTATGTCTCATTATATTGGTAAGCAACTGATTGACTCAAAAAATTATTGCATATTTGAAGTCAATAGAAAAAAGCAGCAAGACTAACAAGTATCGCAGAGTTTAACTAACATTTAAAGGAAGCTGTTTGAAGAGCAGCGTCCCCCCGTAAACAATGATGCATGATGAAGCGCGCAAATTCGAAAGGAACGCACCCATTTGGGGAGGAAGTACGGGGAGTCCGTCTCCAGCAGCAGCCTGGTGAGCGGGATGTTCCTGGCGGCCTCAATGAGCGGGTCCCCGCTGACGCGCTCAAACGCCACGAGGGGCGTGAGGCCCAGGCAGAGGTTGGGGAAGGCGTCCAGCCACTGCTGCGCCTCCCGCCAGCCACCGGTGAAGCAGTGCCGGTGGATCGGGTAGTCCTCAGGCACCAGCTGCAAGCATGGCAGGGGCATTCAGGGGGCAAGAATAATAATGCCTGCCACGTGGCAAATCTGACGTCATTTAGAGCGAATGACATTGGCTGCAAATAGCCAGGCGCTACGCGAGAATACTTAACAACATCCAGTAATAGAATGAGTTTGGGGAACCTTCGCATTAGCCTCCTAACGAAATGAGCAGCCTCATCTGTGTCCAAAACCTACCAGAAAAATCAATATTTCCCCCTGCATGTTGTCCTATATACTATATATACAGGGTGTCCCAGCTATCATGCACCAAGATTAAAAAAAAAAAAGAGTAATGGCATAACTCGAAGAAAACCTAGTGCATAATGTTTGCAGTACTGTGGAGAAGCGGACAGTTTTTATTAATGACAGTTAATTGTAATCAATTATCTCACTCGAGAATCACTGTCCTAATCACTAAAGTGTCAATGAGGCGCTTGTACGTTACCCACGAGGGGCATCTAACTGCGATATTTTCAGCTATGAACTAATTGCGTACTCATTTATTCTGACTGATAAAGAAAACCTGCAAAATACGAAAAATACCACGTGACAGCGCTCCTGTGCACATCGTAAAGCAATGAATGCCCTCAAACGGGCTGCCTCTGAGTTAGCCAGAATGAAATAAACAAAAGTAAAAAGAAATGCAACCGAGTTTCTGCCTTATCAGCCACAGGCGTCTTGTGAAACTTGCTGCTGCGGCTCCTTCAATGCCTGCCATTATCAAGGTGATGCGCTGTTTCTTCGGGCGGGTGACAGGCGAAGCAGTTGCTTTCAATCAACTTATTTGGGGGCGCTACTTTACGATGCGCGCGGGAGCGCCGTCACGTGGTATTTTTCATATTTCACGGCTTTTCTTTATCAGTCAGAATAAATGAGTACGCAATTAGTTCGTCGCTGAAAATACCGCAGTTAGATGCCCCTCGTGCGTACCTACAAGTGCCTCATTGACAACTTTAGTGATTAGGAGAGTGATTCTCGAGTTAGATAATTAGTTACAATTAATCAACTCTCATTAACGAAAAAATTACCGACCGCTTCCCACAGTACTGCAAACATTATGCGCTAGGTTTTCTTCGAGTAACGCCACTGCTCTTTTTTAAAATCTCGGTGCATGATCACCCTGTATACAGAAAAAAAAAAATGGACGCCATCACGCCCTGCAAAAGTGGGTGCCAGGTGCAGCTGTTGTAAACCACTACACAATGCTGACGGGGGAGGGTATGTAATGTTCCTCATTGTCTCGGCGGGCTTGCCGCCTGCACTCGGCTTCTCTGGCGGCAAATGCTGGGTCCTGACGTATGCGCTCGGTGTCTTGGGCGAGAACTGCTGGGTTCTGCCAAGCCTGACGCATGTGCTAGCCCTCAAACGATGCAACTCCCCTCTCCCCTTCGAGAGCAGCTAGCTGCAAGCCTAATCTTTACCAGAACACATGCGGGACGGGGTTCCCATTGTTCACGGCACCTTATCATCCATCATACAGTTTCGATGCTGGTTTTGTGGTTTTTTTCTTTACACGAACACTGAGCTCTATGCTGCACACCTGATTAGCCCGATGCAGCATGCGCTCGGTGTCTTGGGAAAGAACTGCTGGGCCCTGCCTGGGTGTTTTGTTTGGGAGACGAAATTGCTAACAGCTTCTTTGTAAAGAAATACAGATTTGTTACTAAGGAAGTTCAAATTTCATTTAAGAAGCAAATTCATTTTGTTAAAAAAAAGTAAAAGGTTTTACTAAAAAACATTACAGATGCATTTACAATATCACATTGCAATTTTTCCAGTTTCCCAATTATCAAACAACATTACTTTGCTATGTAGATTCGCACGGCCAAACCGAATGCCCTTTGTAGCTAATGTCATTCACTCTAAATGCAATTAGATTTGTTGTGTAACAGGGGCGTAAGCATGAAGTCAAACTTAGGTGGCAGGGCAGTATTGAAACTCTCCCCACAATCTTTAAAAGACATGCGTTCACGTTTCTGATGGTCATCAGCCATAATAGGACTGCACACCCTGTATTCAGCCAAAAATAAACCATGGAGAAAAAAGACAAACGACAACAGTGCTGGTGTCATCCCCCTTTTTCATCCGTGTTTCAGTATGTGCTTAATTTTCAGTGGCGAATGTTCATTAACTAGCTTGGCTCTCCATTTTTCTTAAGAGGCGACCTTTCATCCCAGTGTCCACATTGGCTACAAGGTAGCAGCATTGCCGCAAGAGCAATGGACTGCTGATTGCGCATCTCCCAAACTACATATTTGAACGTGTCGTGGGACAAACTGCAATCACTTGTGAAATCGTTTCTCTCTTCTATGCTGAAATTCGCAGCGTCACAATCAGTGCGGTCATCCCCATGTGGTTATTCTTCTCCCTGTCTTGGGAGTTATGCAAAGTTTTGCATCATTTCCGAATGCTTCGAGAAGCATGTGTACCCGCACGTGCTTGTCAAGAACCTCAAGGAACGAGCTGAGAAGTAGGAAAAGAAACCACCACCATCATCATCAGCCTATTTGTGTCCACTGCAGGACGTACGCCTGATAAAAATTCACGGGCCGAGATTGGATTTGGATAATTGGGGTTACGGCCTTTGCTCTGATGATGAATGAAATGACGATGGACGAAATTGCCAAGAGGGTCCCCACCTCCTTCATGATCCTGATGGTGTCCGGTGTGGCGTCGCGCGAGTGGATCACCAGGGGCAGCTTGCGGTTGAGCGCCAACTGCAGCTGCCTCCGGAAGACCTCCTGCTGTGTGTCGTGGTCACACGCGTTCCTGCACAGTAGGAACACAGAAAGAAGTTGCATGATGCCTGAAGCGGGAATGTGCAACAGAAAAAAGAACACTTCAAAAATTAAAAAAAAAAAAAAACTCGGGGTTAAGCAATTTTTTTTTTTAATTTGCCACATCTAAAGTCCTAGAATAAAATGACAGGTGAAAAGTGTCCAGAAACGTGTATACACATACGTGCATCATTTACACCGCATTTATAAGCCAATACGGAGGTGTGGTGCAGAGTTAGCTAAAGAAAAACACTTCCTCGTAAGTTAACCTTAGAAGAAGTGCAACAGGGTTTCGAGTGGGATGAGCTGATTAATGTCGGTACAAAACAGCTGGCAGGAAAAAATTACGGGGACACTTAAGCGCAGCCTATGATGCGATTGCAAAAGCACAAGTGTCCAACTGCAGAATGCGCACGTGTCAACTCATTACTACCACCATCCTCCACCTTTTGTGTTTCTTTTTTCTATTAGGTTACTGTGACTCAGCACAAACCTGCACTCGCATCGCCAAGCAATGACGACATTCACGAGGGACATCCTTTGCTAACTGCTTAATGCTAACTTTGAAATTAGCATGCGCATGTGATGCTGCACCACGTGGCAGTCTGCAACACGTACTGTTCATCCAGCGGCCGTGCACAGGCCCTTGAATGTCGAGCGTGCAAAGCCTGCTCACATGTACGCAAATAGGCACGCATTTATGACCCCCCTCAGAAAAACGGCAGCCGATCTTCCCCTGCAACTGACGTCGACTGCATGAAAGTCAGCAAGCAAGAGAGCAAGCGAGCCGACCAGTGTTCCCAACATGTTGCACGCAGATCTATCCTTGCTCAATCCTGCAAATGACCCTCCTGGTTTATCTCAGCAAAAGACTGGCCTTGAAATGTCCGGCCAATCCGCCGCAGTGGTATGCATCACAAGGGAGCATGCAATTTTTTTACCACTGGAGTTTCCTGTTGCGGTGAAATCTACCAAGCCACAATGAATTTCTCCTCTGCCTCCATGAACAGATGCTAGGCCACTTGCACAAAAAAAAAAAAAAAAGGAAAATGAAAATGAAAAAACAAGGGCCAAGTGATTTTAATGCTCAAGGGTTGGATCCTCAAAGCTTGAAAACTGGCAAGGGCGTCTTGTTTTTCACCCTTGCGCGCTAAAGGTGCCCGCACATGTACACACACACATTCGAAGACAGGTTGGCTACCGCTGAAGGCACTTGGCACCTACAAACTCGCACGTCAAGTGCCTGCAATCAAAGCATCTGAATGACCATTTCCTAACCGATCAAGCACAGAGAAGAATCAGGGGTTGGCCAGCAGCGGCAGCACTCACTTGTACGAGTAGTCGAGGCCGATCTCGCCCAGTGCAACCACACTACGGTGCTCGAGGGCGCGGATGAGGTACTCCTCCACCTCACTGTTGTACTCCCAAGCCATGTGCGGGTGGCAGCCGTACGCCCCCCACACGCCGTCTTCGTCCAGATACTCGTTCTTCACAGAGTACTGCGGGGAAAGCACGCACGCCAACGTATAACCCTCAAAGAGCCCCCTAGAGACAAGTCTGCCTCGTGTAATTTTTGTGTACACATAAAGAGATAGTAATGAGAAACCACTAAATGCTCCATTACGTGAAAGTCCAGCATCGGTGCGACCACCCGATGGTTCGAAAACAGGCAATGGCACAGAGAGAGGACAAGTACACAAAAGGAAAATGGGTGAATTGAGGTATGGGGTTCCCTTTTCTTTCAATACCCCTTCCCTTTTCCACTCTTCCCCATTCTAAACCTCTCCCCTACGTTCCCTCCCCTCCCATCGTCATCCGTGCTCTACCCTTCCCCCTCTCCTGTTCACCTCACCCTCTTCCACATATTCCCCCTCATATCCAATCCCTCAGCTCATTCCCCTCACAATCACCCTTTTCTCCTCTCCCTCTTCCACTCCAATTCACGTTATTGTTTTTATTTACCAATTCCTGCCTCTCCCCCTCAAATGAGAAATGAGTGCTGCACAGTAGTCCTACATCAATTACATCATGGTCAACCTGACTGCTACCACACTAGCACCCTAGACTCCTTTGAACAAGGGCCTTATCTGGAAGAAAAACCGTGCACCCTCATACTGCAACTCATCCAAGGGAGTTCACTGCACTTTCGAGCACAGGATACACTGCTCTCCACACAGAAGTGTCAACTATGTTGATTTCAAGTCGGCGTGAGCTATAACTAAGGTGTTCACCGTTGCTCCTAGTTCTAGCTAGCGTCACTAAATAAGCTACGCTTAAAGGAGCCATGAAGAGAAAATGCAAGTTGGTTTTATTCGAAAGATTTCGTGTTTTATAGTGCCCCCAGCGATTGTCCAGATACAAACGGTGCTTTATTCACTGAGAAATTAAACAATTTAGGTTAAAATTTTGATTTTCCCGCTCAATCGTGTGTTTTCGTGGTCCCAAATGACATCACAGGAACCGACCGCTCTGCAGCCTAGAGTACCTTCATTCACGCATCCGCCGTACAGGGTAGAGACACGTATACGCTGGCGCCGCCATTTTCGGTTGCTCGCTCGCCGCCGAAGCAAGTCATTGTGTCAAAACCGCGCTAAAATTATCGCCGCAACGCGGTTATTGAAGAAGTTTGAATCATATTGTCTGTTCGCGTTGCTAGGTTCTCGTGGGAAACGAAAAGAATAACGTGTTGAGCCCGTTGGCCCAATTGCGGCGGCACGGACCGTTCAAAGGTTGTCTCCACCCTGTACAGCGGTGTTGGTTTGTTCCCGCGTTTCTTTACGTTCCGTAACCTAGATGGCGCCACCATACCGTGGCAAGCGTTTGGTTTGTTTTTGCCCGCATTTAAACCTGGCTTGTTTTTGTTCTGGGAGAAAATATCGTTCCCTGAAACAGTGCTCGCTCGACAAATGGGGTCACGTAAGACACCGTTGCTTGCGCAATCGGCCAGTGTCGTCTGAGACAACCCAAGCCCGTAGTGCTGTGCAGCTAAACCAAGCATGCTGTGCGCAGTACGAACAGCAGAACGCATCAGTACTTCTATGTTTACATGTGCTTTCGTAACTTCCACTGTTTGTCCCATCATTCTTATTGCTTTGTAAAGAATGTGCCCTAAATTTAAGCGCAAATCGCTCGTTCGTCTAGTTTGTAAGCTCTACCTAATTTGCGTCTGCTTCTGCCAGCCTCCGCCAATCGCAGAGCTTAGCTCATGTGACATCATAGGTTCTGTTGCGGGAAATGAGCTGGTGGGTCACATGACCATTCCCGTTTTTCCTAATTATGTAGCTTATTTGAGCGAAGTTTACGTTAAAAGTGGTGTCAGTATGATTCTAACGAGACAATCTTTTGAATGAACCAAACTTGTGTTTCCTCTTCATGGCTCCTTTAAGAGTACCACCATCGTGCACCCGAAAGCGTCTGGGGGCCATTTCGTTTCTGGCTTGCAGTGTTGCCATCTCTCCCAACGAAACCGCCGCTGGCTGTGACCGGCCACTCTAGCGTCCGCACAGCAGAGAGAGAGAGAGAGAGACAGAGAGGAGAGGCGCCCAGAAACAAAATGGCTGCGCCCATATGTAAACAAATATCACGTGGTGCCGACCAACCAATGAAAATCCTGGAGGCACATAACAATGAGAGAAAAGAGTGCTGGTATTCTAAAAGCCTTTGTTTAGTGACACTAGTTCTAGCAACAGTAACATTTCGTTTCGAAAGTAGAAAGTCACCCCATTGCACCGTAAAACATTCAAGCACTGTGTTTTCTCTGATGTCAGCCCTGCAAGCCAGGTTTTCTCATTTGTTTCAGTTTGCCACTAACGTCGGCACATTTATCTGGTTCACAGAAACTGAGCCAGAATTAGCAAGCTAATGTATGAATCAATGATAATCTTTTATAGCTTAAATTTTGTTTTATTAAACAGCACCGGCATCAGTCCTGGCTGCACTGTGGAAGTCAGCAGAAAGAGAAGCTACAGGACACCTAAGCACTTCTTATGGGTTGTGAATGTCCAGGCCTGAGACACCATGCATTCACCTCACATCGCCAAAGGGCTTTGTAATCTTGTCAATGGAGATGATTTGCTTTGACATCCACCACCTTAAGTTTGAATGTCTTTGATCTTTCTTAACGTATTGGGCCACTGCTCATTCCCGAGTTGACGAGTGCGGTGATTTTCGCCACTTGCCTATACTTTCTGCTCTTATCTGTTTGTCTATATCTCTGTTCCACTTGTCTATACTCTCTCTGTACTGTATTCTTCTGCTCCCTTTATCTGGAATGCCTCATGCTATCAAACACCTCCGAAGGAGCCACCAGTTTAGCTCGCATTATAGAACGCCTTGTGACATGGAATGCTTCCGACAGAAATGTTGAGTTACGGGTGCCAGCTTTCTTGCTCAATGAACCATTCAAGGCTTTCGCCTTAAAAAAAAAAAGGCCTGAGAATGTACCTCCTAGCACTGCCATTGTTCCTTTACACTTGAACACCCCTTCATCATCTGCGTGCATCCTTAGCCCAAAAGAAAATCCGAGATGCTTTGTTACAGCAAAACATGCTGACAGGGAGAGCAGCAGAACCACAGGCTGGCCCCGACCTAGCGATCGTACCTGCTTGAAGCTGGACGGGTTGCAGAAGTTTGCGACACAGCCCTCGTAGCAGTCTGGGAAGGTGTCGCGGTGCTCGAGCTTGAACTTGGCAAACGTCCCACGGTGCCCCAACTTGTTAAAGATGAAGTCCAGGTGGCAGTGTGTGTCCAACACTCCACCTCCGCTCGCCAAATCCTCGTTGGAGATCGAGTACGGCCAGTCCTTGGCCGGTGGCGTGGCAACAAACAAGTTTGTCGACAGCCTCTCCACCAAGCAGGAATTCCGTGGTGCCCAGGAGCTGTGTCGGCGTTGAGGCACCACCATTCGTTCAGGGGGGCCAAGCCTGTTGTTGTACCGGATGACCATGTCTGGGGCACAGTCATCGTCGATGCCCTCCTCTTGGTGCCGGGATGCCGCTGTCTCAGAGGACGTGGCGATTCCCTGGGAAGATGGCGTCCAGGAGCTGTGTCGGCGCTGGGATGCCATCATCCGAGGAGGCTGGACAATTCTGTCACTACACCACGGCACTGCATCCGGCCTGCTGCCAACACTTCCCTCCTGAGAGCGGGAGCCAGCTGATGTGGCTGTCTCAGGTGACAGTGGTTCCGTGGTTCTCTGGGAAGCTGGAGCCCAGGGGCTGGGTCGATGCTGGGCCATCATCCGAGGAGGCAGGACAGTTCTGTCACTGCACCGCAGCGCTGAGTCCGGGGCGCTGTCGCCAGCTGGCTTCCTGGTAGAGTGCGGGGGTGGCATCCCTCGAGGTGTTCGCGATAAGGGACATCGTCAGTTCCAACTCAGACGGCGGGCAGGCACTGCTGGAGGGTGGCTCCCAGTTGTTCTGCTGGCGCCGAGTCACCTCAGATAAAAAGCGGTCGTGCCACGAGTTGGGCCCGTCGTCAGAGTGGGCCGAGAAGTCTGGGCCACTGTCCTCCTGGCGCCGCCATGAGCCGGGCGTGTTTGGGACGTGCGAAGTCCTGGTGGCTTGGAAGGGTAGCCTTGCGAGGTGCGCCCCGATTGCGCTGAGTGAACATGAGGTGGAGGCCCAAGCTTGTTGTTGTATCGCACCACCAGGCCAGGGCTGTCGTCCTGCAGGCTCGGCGACACTCCGAGGCAGAGGAGCCGGGCGACTTTGGCGGCAAGTTCTTCGACTGAGTGGCTGTTGAGGCACAGCTGGGAGTCTTCGAGCCATTCTGCTGCTTTTGTGGCGTGCCACCTGGCAGGCCTGCCTACCCGGGTTCTGAAAACGATGTCCGGAGTGCTGTCCATTGGATGGCAGGCGAGCAACTCAATGGTGCTTGTGTCAGCGTAGCTGTCCTGCAGACAAAAGAAGCCATCATTAGGTGTCGGGAAGCACAGAAGGTGAAACAGAGACTGTTTGGGTCAGCTGGTACACCGTACCGAAAAGAAGTTGCACTTCATAGGTGTTCAATAGCCTTGTAAGGACAGAGCAGACAGCCAAGCACACAATCGCTTTGCTCCCAGTTGTCCTATTCAGTCTATAACAAGCCTTTGCATTGCAACTTTTGTCAGATAGGCGTGATAATGATATTAGTGAGGGGCGGGGGAGATTAGCACTGAACGGTGCCACAGCTGTTAGGTGTGAAGAAGAAGATATGCACATCATTGAGTAGGCACGGTTTGAAATGTAGCTTAAATTACAGAGTTGAACATCTAAATGGATGCTACCAGGTTGAGCCCACATTAGGAAGTCTTGCCCAGCCAAAGAGTTTATTTCTGTCCTCAGGGATTTTGTTGTGTCTGTTTTGTGGGAACAGTGAATTAAAAAGGTGCAGTACACTATCAATAAGGGCTGAGACACCCTCACAACACAGGTTGGTGCAAGGCCTAATAAAGCTCAGTGCACAGTCTCAAAGCTAGTAAGTTGTCCACTAAACACACTGAAAGAAAAGTTTGGGTTATTCATAAGAGCCAGAGAGAGATGTTGAATGTCACACTTAACACAGATTAGAGGGGGTGTGAAACACAGCTCAGATTGAGAAATAAGTGAGGTCAGGACACACAATGCTAAGTAACGACAAAAAGCCAATGCTACTAGCAGCAGCATGGCCACAGAGAAACGAAGCAAGACCCAGGCATACATTTCGCGGGAAAACCCAAGATGGAGCAAGTTTCCTGAAACAAAGATTCGCCTGCTGGCTCTGCGACTTTTGTTTGTAAGGCAGAGGAATGGGAAAAAGTATGACGGCAAAAGTAGAGTTGTCCGACACAAAGCAGGAGCAAGATGAAGTCACCAAACTTAGTAAAGCAGAGGAATTGGAAAAAGCATGAGATCAAAAGTAGAGTTGTTAGACACAAGGCAGGAGCAAGAGGATGTCACCACGAGAAGCTTTGACGTTTTGCAGTGAACTTCCAACCGGCGACAATTGCAAAGGCAATTATATGACCACCTTTACCATTAGTCTGGTCCTTATGCAGTGAGACACACACTTTCTCACACTTCACTTACAGGCAAGTTTCGTTACCAGAAAGTACAAATTTGCCTTAGATTCCCATTCTCAACAAGGTGAATTTTAAGGACAGCTAAACTCTTGACAAGAGCTTTTTTTTTTTTTTGTATAACAGCATCTCAGTTCTCCCTGCGCGAAGCCATTCACACAGCTCCATACCTTGTCTCGCTCCTCACAGCCCATTCTGTACACGCTGGGTCCGTGATACTGGAGGCCACCTCGGAAGACGTGCCTTTCTCTCTGCGGACCATGAGGCCAACTTTCTTCAGAACTTGCACGACTCCTCTTCACCGAGGGTGACAGAAGGCTGTCTTCCGGGACCCTCTTCGCAGGAGCTGCCACCTGGTTGCCTTCTTGAGGCAGCGCCATGAATTGATTGTAGAGAGGAAGCGACCAAGCTTCCGGCAACAAACTTTCCATGCTGAGGTCCTCCTGAGACCGGCAGAGACGCCTCAGCTCAGCGTTACTGTCCATTGAAGGGGAAGATCCCGAGTCACCGCTGTTGTCCGAAGCGGAGTTGTTACAATCGTCCTGAGCAAGGCTTTGTTGGCGAGTCAGGTTGCCACTCGGAGTCGCAGGCTGAGTGTCGCTCAAAGTGCAGACGCCGTCCTGAACCAGAGTTGGGGAGTAGGCAACGGTCAACTTGCCGGAAGGCAATGAGGCGCTCACAGTAGGCTCGCAACTGCCTGCCGTGGTAGGGGAGTTGGATGTTTGCGCTCCGGTGCAGCTATCGTCCTGTACGCAAGGCATGTCCTCCGACCTTTGGGACTTGAGCCTACCCATGCCACACACCTGCGCAGATTTGGCGTGACAATTACCGCCACGTCTCCTTGGAAGTGCTCTCAATTTGGGAAGGTGTGTCATTGCAGACATATCTCGTTTAACAACGTATCTTCTAATTCCGGGAAATGTAGGCTGATGCTGCTTACAGTCACCCACTGCTGAACACGAAGCTGCAGTAAAGGTATCTAGAAGTTGCTGGGGTAAAAACTGGTACCGCGAAAAAGTTGACACTAGTTCTGTCTTTACAGGCGCAGAAGAAGCCGTGCAGGATGACCCGTTTCAAAGGACTGAGTTTGCGGTACACAACTGCGGAGGGCAATAAATGAACCTATATAATCACTAGTTGTAAGCCTCTAGCACGCAATCGAAGGTATATGCGTGGATACGAATATTTAATTAATTCGAACGTTTTATGCGCCGAGCGGCAACAACGACCGGCTGAACCAAATGAAAGCTTGACGCCTTTGCAGTTTCTCATCAAAAATAAGGAACGATGCTCACAAGACCAATACCTTCACGTCGAGAAAGCGCGCCTCGGTAACCATTATAAGCGAACGCAGCACTGATTGTTTTCGGCGACAGACGCACCTTCCTCGTGCAGAAAGTTAGGCACAGGGAAATTACGCAGCGCAGCTCAAGAAAATACATTCAAAAATTTTTAAGAGCATGGAAAACGTTAACTGCACGGCTACCGGAGTTCTTTTTAATTCTAGGAAGCTCGGCAGATATAGCCTGATGCAATGACAGCACGCCTCGACCCGTCATGGAAGAAAACAGCTGCTAAAAAGTTCGTCACACTCAAAACGCCATAACGTAAACTCAAGCAATGAATAAGCCATGAGTGAGTCACCGTACACTCGTTTAACACAACGTGGATTAACTGGTTCGCGGTTTTCATCTCCACTATGCAAAGTGACGCGAGAACGGCGTCTCCCGTAATGTCAAAGTGCAGTCACATTTCCAAACAACTTTGTCACTAACTCAGAGAGAGCAATCTTGTACTCACAAAAGACCGGTTTGATGAGCAACGGTTGCGAAGATTCAAAGGTGACGCGCCGTGTCAGAATGACAGCACGAAACGTCGAAGCGAACCAACAGAACTGCCGCGCACGTTGGGCACGTTTTCGGTGACGGCCTTGTTAGCAACGTTGCAGAAACTCGACACCAGGGGGCTGCCATGCAGCAGCCAATCACAGACGACCATTTCAAAAATGTCTAGTTCCCGCAATATTTTTTCGCGGGTTCGCGAAGTCGAAATCACTGGGGGGTCATCCTGTCTTACGGAAATAGATTGACAGCTCACTGTTCACGGCCTCTCGAAAAGGGGAAGAATGTGGTGGCCGTGGCCAGCTGCTCGGCGTACATCATGGAGGGGAAGAAGCTCACTTCCTTCCACCTAGTAAATCCTACGTACTTTCCCGTTCCTACTTACACCTAAACCTGCTGCGTCCTTCCGCCTACGGTGGCAACTTGACCCGCGGCTTGCAGCACGCCTGGTCGTGTGGTGTTCCAGATGTTCATGAGGACTTTTCCCGGCAGGTCATCAGAAGGAAGAGTCGTACTTGACCTTGAGCGGAACGTGATATGCTGTGTCACGCTCTTCGCTTTTTTGAGGCGAACTCCTTATATCTCTACGTTTCATGGAACGCGTGAGATACAAAAAATCGTTGTGACGCACTCAGAATCGCGCAGAATAAGCAATGCGTGAGCCGTCTTGAGAGGTGAAGGTACCGGCGGGAGCAAACAGGTAGCTCTTGCAAGCGAGCTTCGGAGGGCGCTGTCCACGAGGCTTGTCTAGGCTTGTCAAGTAGTGACGGGGAGTCAACAGAAAGGCCTACGTCCAAATAGACTTTCGCCTTCACGATCTTCCTGTTCGCGAATAGCTCTATAAAACACCTATCCTGTTGTATGGAAACTTTCTTAACAAAAAATATATAAAAGGTGGCCGCTAAGACGACTAAAGCATTACACCGAGTTTCATTTTACAGGGCATTGCGGGAGGAGGACGGTTACAGAAAGCGGCTGTAACTCGTTTTATCATAACTTTCCGAATAAAGATTCGAGATAATAAAGCTTAATGAATAAAGATTGAAATTGGCCGATAAGATCCCTATATTGTCAAGTTTCATTTATTTGCCATGATTACCTCAGGGCGAAGTTGTAAACGTTAAAGTAAGTCACGCCTGCTGTCAATGAATGGGCATGCCCATAGGAGGTGTGTGTCTGTGACTCTTGTTTTACCGAACTTTTTCAACAACAATTATACGAAAATCAGCCGCTAGTACAGCTCTCTCATTAGTTCACGTTTCATTTACGTGCCATGTCCACATGGTTCACCATAATAAGTTCATACATGTGATCAAAATTCTGTGTCAGTTCTGTGTCAACATATAGTCACGACTGCTGAACAGATTCGCTAGTCATCCACCTTCACCGAGTGTAATGGGCACATGACCTTTTTTTTCTGGGGGGAAGGGGGACGTGTGTTGTGGTCGTCCTCTTCTTGTCTTTGTGTTACTTCTCATAGGGGCATGTGAGTGACTATGTTGCGTTCATTCTCTTTGCTTCGATTTCTGTTTTGCACACGGCATCCACGAAGAAAAAAACGACTAACGGGAGGCCATATCTTCGCTGTAAAAGTTGCCCACTCTTCTCCTCGAGAGAGATGTAATGGCGGAAGCCGATGGGGCACCCCATCGTGCAAAACTGCCTTGAGTCATGCATGGCCTCATGTCCGAGCAGCTATATACACTCATTACCGCTGTTGCTGGATGTCGTGTCGTAACGAATACTTTATATTAGGGGCGAAGCCCCTTGGGGGCTGCGGCTGTTGGCGTCTCCTGTCGTCGTCGTCGTCTCATGTAGTCACGGTACTAAAACACCGGGACACTCGTTTACGCCTCGCGATAGAGAGCGCCGTGCTTCAAAGACAGGAGGCTTTTACAGCAAAGCTGTATACCTCTACCCCTCAAAGGTTTCGTTTCCGTTGGCAAAAACGACAAGGTGTTAAACACTGCATGCTTCGCCCTTCCCAACATTTCACGTTAGTGGAGATGGCCCTGGATTTTTTTTACTACGATACCAATCCCCCAAGTCTCATCATTACGCAGAAACTAGCGTTCTTATGTGCTGCTCTCCAAATTACGGTGCCTCGCTACGCGAACACCTTTCAAGGGAGCGACGAGCTTGGCGGGTGTTTGGGCAGCACGACGCCTACGCGTTGCTTCTGACCGCGAAGCCATTTATCTGTTGGTGTGGTGACAGAAATTTTGTGCCGCACACATTGCAGGCAAATAGCGACGCACAGAGCGGGTATTTTGCTAGGTCCGACGGTCCGACGTCCTCCAAGCTGGCGACGCCGTCTCCGCTGCTGCGCTGCCCGAGTTCTGTCGTCGCTTCGGAGCTGCAGGCGGACGTGTTTTTTCGCGCTCCTCCGCTTCGGTGGGACTTCGGATCGGCGGCCTGTTGTCCACGCGGGCCGTCGCCCTGGATTTGGGTGTGCCCCGGCTTTCGCTGTGCTGGTGTGGGCCGTCGAGTGCCAGCTCGCTCCCGCTCCTGAGTACCCGTCTGCCGGCTGCATTCCATTACAGCGATCTCCGAAGTGGTCGGAACCGCCGCAGATGTCGCTCCTCGGCGCTTCGCCCTTCCCGTCGAGGATTCTCGTCTCTCGGACGCAGCATGACGCCAGCCAGCAGTGTTCGATGTGTGTGGTGGGCGACGAAATCGACCACAGCGGAACTATATACTCTTCTTTACTCTTGTTTTAATTTCCTCTATCCTATCCTATTTCCCCCACTATTCCCACCCTCGGACTGGGTTGAATGCAGGTGAGCTCTCCTGAGAGCTCAATAATGTCCCCAGTCTATTTCTTGATGCGCTCGCACCGACGAAGTGCAATTTAGGTGTCACCTCTACCCGCGCCGCGCCTGGCGACCTTCGGCGAGCACGCGCTGTACTGATGTAAAACAGGGAAACAGCAGCGGTGGTAGCCGAAGCGTGGCTTTGGCCATAAAAAAATTGTTTTACCATCTGTATACGAGGCTTGTTCGCATACAAGTCTAGGAACAAGTATACTTATTGCAGAAATGCAATTTCCAGAAAGGCACAAAGCTGTATGTTAAATAATTCACTGTTTTAAATAAAGACTTCGATAATTTGGAGAACGTTTTAAATGATTCACTATCCGTATTACATAAAATATTGCGCTAGTGACCATGTATGTTTCCCCCGATATGTTGCCAGTGGCTTCAGAACTTTCCTGCAATTTAAATTTGCTTAGGCACATATGCAGTGCGTCAGATTACATCGTGGTCAACCTGACACCGTTACCAACCACACTGACACCTCAAACCTCTCCCGAACACGGGCCTCATCTGGAACAGAAACCAGTATGAAAGGTGAATGAATTGTATGAGAATTCATTAGACAATTTTGTATAGGGGATGATCAATTTTGTATAGAGGTCATGCTCAATGGATGAGCACGTCCTGGTTGGATATGTCCTGGTTCGAAAACAACGTGAACGGTAACTGAAGTGTCCACCGTCGCAGTAAAGAACAGCTCCTGCAGTACTGAGACAATTACGTCTTGTCCCAAAAATATGCACTAAGGTCACCCCATTGCACCCACGCGCACAGTTGGAAACAGTTCGACACTACGTTCCGGCGTTCCCCTGTGTTCGGGTATACACTCGAACACAGGGAAAATTGCGCATCGGGATTAGGAAGTTAATGTGTGAACCGACGGTATTCATTTCTTGTTCTGATTTTAATTTAATTTAAGCTGCCATCATTGAAAGTGGAAAGCATCATAATAAAAACTGTGGTTGATTCCTCTGTCATAGGAATCGGTAAAACACGAAAGTGAAATGTGCAGCGAAATCTGAAGATGAGCATGATGTGCGGGTCGGCGGATACTAGGCGAGTGACGTCCTGCTGGCGGGTCGCTTCGGCAAAGGGGTACTGGCGTCATTTCCGTGGTGGATATGACGTCAGTGAAATCTTGGGGTACCACGGCATAAAACACTTTTTCGTTAAAATGTAAAACCCGAAAACGAACAACCCTAAGTATAACGTACTCTTTAGTACTAAAGGTTGCTTCCCCGCAAGAAGGCCCTGTGTGCCGGGGTGCACCCTTTACAGGCCGCTTGCTTCGTTGTACTGGCGTCATTTGCGTGACGGATATGACGTCAGTGAAATCTTGGTGTATCCCGGAATAAAACATTTTCGTGTTAAAATATTTCCGGGAAGGTGCCTCGTTGCATTGCCACTGCTCCATTGTATATAGGATGCCTTCAATTTCACGAGCACCTTAGCCCAAAAGAATTTCCGTGGTGGTTTGTTAGTGAAATGTGCGGTCACAAAGAGCAGCGGACGCTGAACTAAAAGAGTCTTACCTGCTTTAAGTTTGCCGGTTCACGTGAGTTTTCAGTGCAGCCCCCGTGGCAGTCTGGGAGGGTGTCCCGCTGCTCATGATGGAAATTGGTAGACTCCTTTTGGAGTCGCCCCTTGCAGTCCGCGTCCAGCAAGTTCCCTCCCTTGACCGGGTCCTCTCTGGAGAGCTGCTTGGCAGCTGGCGTGGCAACTGAAGAGTCCGTCAACGCTACCTCCACCAAGCAGGGGGGCCGTGGGGCCCTAAAGCCTTTCCGGCGCTGCGCCACCATTCGGGGAAGGGGACCAAGTCTGTTGTTGTATCGCACACCATGACCGGGGCATCGTCATCGCTGCCCTCGTCTTGGTAGCGGGAGCTTGCGTATGCCTCTGTCTTAGAAGGCAAAGATGAAGCCCAGGACCTGTGTCTTTGGTCAGCCGTCATCCCAGAACACAGCACCGGTATGCCCTGGGGGCTGTCAGTGCCCGTTTGACCGTTGGAGCCACCCGATGTTTTCTTAGACGAGGGTGGTTCGGTTAGTTTGGGGGAAGCCGCAGCCTGGGATCTGTATCGGTGATCGTGAAGTGCGGGGATAGCATCTCCCTGCTGGCGGCTAGCTCTGGAGGGGTTCGGGGAGGACGTCGGCAGTTTCGTTCCGGACGACGAACAGGAAGAGCGGAAGGGTGACTTCCAGTTGTTTTGATGGCGTCTGGTTGTCCCCGACGGAAGGCAGTCTTTCCCCTTGTTGGCCCGGTCATTGGAGTGGGCTGAGGAGTCCGGGCGTTGCCACGAGTCGGTCATGCTAGGGGTGTTTGCGGTCCTCGGTGCCGTCTTGAGGTGGGTGCTGGTGGTGGTATGAAACGGCAGTGCACGGGGCGGACCGCGATGGCGATGGGTGTATGGATTTGGAGCGCCAAGCTTGTTGTTTATTCGAACCACGAGGGGAGGGCAGTCGTCATCCTCCTGAAGGCTCTGCGCCGCGTCAGAAGCGGAGGAGCCGGGTGACTTTGGCGGCAAGTTCTCAGAGTGAGTGACTGTGGCTTGGTAAGGCATCTTCCGACCGCTTTACTGGTTTTGCGGCGTAGTCACAGGTAGGCCTGCGCACCACGGGGCGGAGGTGGTTACTCGAAATGGAATGTCCGGAATGCTGTCCACTGGATGGAAGTTGAACTCAGGGGCGCAGGAGTCGTCGTCAATGTTCTGCGGACAAACGCAGCCATCATTAGGTGCCGGGAAGCATGGTGGGAGGAGCAGAGACTTTCGGTAAGTTGGTACATCATAAATGAAAAAGAATTGCACTTCGAAGGTTTATAATAGCCCAAGAGGACAACACAGACAGCCAAGTGCACAATCGCGTCGCCGTTTTTTGGCCTCATTCGAAGTCTAACAAGCCTTTGCAGAGCAAATTTTCTCACGATAGGCATGGTAATTATTTGAATGGGGTATTTGTACTGACCAATAAACTCGTGCCACAGTTGTTAAGAGTGAGGACGGGGTGTCGCATTTAGCGACAAGGTATGTCCATCACTGATTTGGACTAGGTATGAAAATGTAGACCAAATTAAGCGGAGGTCACCATTTAAATGGAAGTTACGAAATGATAGCCCAGCCGGGGCCTTCGCTGCTGTACTAAGGGATTTTGTTATAGTGAATTGTTTGCGGGAGCAGCGACTTCAAAAGGTCATGCAGTAGAATCTCATTAATAAGGGTAAAATAAGCACGGAAGGACAGATGTTTAGTGTCCCACTTGGCAACAGTGACCCCACGCCAATAAGTAGATTAGGGTGGAAAGAAATTGGGTCAGACTAAGAAAAACGTAAATGCCGCAAACAGCGTGGCCATAAGTCCCAGGTATGTCCCAGATGTACAGGCAGCCTAAAGATTTCTTGGGAAGCTCCCAAGACCTTTCAAACAAGGATAGCTGCCGACTCTCGATCGCAAAGCAGAGAAGTAGGAAAAAAGTAGCCGTCCAGTGCAATGCAAGGGCAAGTCGAAGTCCCCGATTGAGAGGCCTCTGTGCTACTGTGACTTTCTAATGGGCGAAAATAAACCTCAATGGCAATTATGCGCCATTTTTACCACCCAGAAGCTTTGACTCAGCTATAACCTGATTGATTGACTGTGGGATTCAATGCGCCGAAGGTGCACGTTGGCTATGCGCCGTAATAGAGGTCTCAGGATTAATTCTGACCACATGTGGATCTTTAACGGCGCCGAAATTCCTAACACAAGGGCCTTTTCGCTCTTTGTTTCCTGCGGAAAATAAAAATTTGCTCTCTCTCTCCCCATCAGATAAGCGGCCGCCACGGCTGGGAATCGAACCCGCCTCCTTGGGCTCAGTAGCGCAACAACTCGGCCACTGCACCACCGCGGCAGTCACAGCTATAATGTGTCCCTTATATGCAGTGTGACATGTAGTCGCTCCTAATGTTCCCTATTTCGGAAGCACGCCGCGAGCTGAAGTCGTGTATCTTCTCTTAGGCGTACCATCATGCGAGCCCACCGGAACTCTTCTCTTGGTCAAACTGCCGTTGTCGGTGCTCCCGATACGAGCTGCATGTCGGTTCTCGCTGCTATCGCATCCAAACGCTATCGCGTCAAAATATGTGCGACGCGCATACGCATAAATACGCATAATGACTTCGCACCCTTCTCCGGGTGCGAAGTAGGCTTAGCCCCTCGGCTGGATATTCGAGCTACAGCAGGGTAGCCGAGGTTCGCCACTGCAGCCCGCTGTTTCTCAATGGAACAAATAAAAAAATAGGGGGGTGGGAGGGGGCTCACCTTGCGGCGTCCGGTGTGACGGCCGGAGGCGACAAGCGGTGTTCTGGTGCTCTGGTTCGGTGCTCTGCCGCGTGGGACGTGGCACGTGCTCAGCCCCCTGACACGCACCCCAAGTTGATGATGATAATTAATGCGATGGTAGCGACGGTGGCGGACACGACGTCGTAGGCTCGAATCCTTAAGCCTTTCAGCCGGGATTCTTATTTTATTTCAAGCAAAAAAAAAAAAAAAACAACTCCGGCGGACAGGGCAACGCTCTTGAAACTATATACAGTACTTTATATCACCAAACCACGACCAGAAAATTCGCGTCCTCCTGGCTATACGACAAAACATTCGCGTTGCTCCGATCCCACGGAATATGCACCACACGTACAACAAGGCACGCCGAGCAGCACGATTGGCAACATTCATAAACAATGCCACCACCTCCCATGAACCCGATATACGGACGCATCGCCATATCCCCACAAATGTGCACAAGCCGCCAGCGTGGTCAGTGCCAAAGGAACTGAGCTGACTGCAGTTACTGTTTTCGTCAACTCCACCGAAACAGCTGAAGAAGTTGCCATCGCCCTTGCCGCCACAGCAGGCGAAAAATTTTTAACCATTATTACCGACTGCCAAGCCGCTTGCAGGAACTACCTAAAGGGACGCATATTGCGACCCGCCTTGATAATTCTACAACAAGCGAAACCACTCCCAGAACTGCAAATAATTTGGACTCCAGGTCACGAATACCTCGGGGGTAACGAGGCGGCACACGCCGCTGCCCGCGCTCATTCACACCGGGCCGTTTCCCACGAGGGCCCCATTTGAAGCAACAGTTAAGCCGACCTCACTGCAAACATACGCCGATGTACTTGCCCACTACCGGTTGTTTTCATTGGCGAGGCACGCATGCAGGCAACCATGTGAGTGCACCGTCATTCGTTACGTTGGGCTCCGCGGGATGGCGGTACTTGTCCGTGCTCGTGCTAAGCACTTGATGTGTGTTATGGACGTTCCAAACTCTACCCCACCAAACGCAAAGTAATGCCTTGACTTCAATGTCAGCTACAGTTAATAACATCTCTGTTGAAACCACCGTTGAGATTCGGGTTGAAGCGGAACAGGCGACGCACGCCGGTGTTTTTTTTTTTTTTCTGCGGCAGGCGGGCGCAGTGGCACAAGCCGCGCCATGCCCGTGGCGCTTCGGCCATGCCTGTGGCCGTTTCCAGTGTTGCCAAGCGAAGAAACTGATAGCTAAACTCTTCCGTGAATACAATTTATAGGAACGAGGGTCGCAAATAGCCATTCCCCCACCCGCACGTCTCTCGTGATGGAGCTACCACCTTCCGGCGACTACCCACATAACACCCTTCTACATGCCATGTATCCCACCCTATACCCTGCCACATGCAAATCCTGCCCCCAACCAGGCACCCTGTACCACATTGTATGGGAGTGCCAGCATTCCCCAACACCCAGCCCTAACCCCAACTCTACCTATTAGCTTCTGACCCGCTCCGACCTCTCACACCAGCGACGATTGGTGGAGAGGGCACGGATGGCCAGCATGATCCAAGGTTGGTTGGTTGGTTGCCTCAGATTATGGCACATACCCACGCGGGGGATGGGCCAAGAAGCTTTGTACCTAATCAGGATGTAACCTATATTATTTAGATCTCAAAATTTAGAAAAGGAAATACAGAACAGAAATTTTTAATATGTATAATATGAAGGTAGAGTCAGGAAGAAAAATGAAATAAATGTGAACGCTTAGCTGGCTAGCAGGAAAACCGGACTGTCGCCGCAACGTAGGAGTGTAGGGCGGACACAACATCCCTGTGGCAGACTCTCAAGGGCGGAAGCGCCTAGTGACAAAACTTCGGAAGTAGTGAGCGCCTCCCACTGGGTGGGGGCCCTAACACCAGCACATCGGCTCAAAGTTTATTCATCATCATCCAAGCAAAATACTTTTAACAGCAAGGATGTTTAAGTTCGAACTTAGTTCTTTGACGTTAGCAAAACAAAAATACCAACAAAAACACTCCCCCGGAACGATCTTCGTGCAGCGGCTTTAGCAAAAAATGTACTGAGCGCACGTGAACGTGCGCCTCGTGAGGAGCGTCCGGCGTCACCTATGCTTCCGCGTAAGCTTGCGCCACGCGAGGAGCTCCCGCCTTCGTCGTCGTCGTCGTCTTCGGTGCGGCGGACTAGCCACCATAGCGGCGGTCCCGCGGCGCGCCGGTGGCTAGTGCCCGTACCGCCGGAGACCCTAGTGTTTCCCACGTGACGTTTTAGGCCGGTTGAGTCCTGGGCGGTATTCTCGTAACTGTCCCTTTTGAAAACGTCCCTTTTGCGCCCCTTCCTCGTGACGTACTTCCGGTTAAGCAGTGAGCGTTGGCAGTAGGTTTGCCGCGCTTGCGTTACGTCACTTCCGGTTGTTTGCTTTTAGCCAATCGGGGCTTGCCAAAAGGGACACTTTTGAAAGGGACGCAAAAGGGACAAAACACGAGAATACCGCCCCCTGGGTGGTTCAGAGGGAGGCGACGTAAGCACGCTTGACTCGGTCGGCGGCTACGATGTCTTGACGGCCGTTAAAACTGCACTCAAAATTTCGACCTCTTGAAAACCCCATTTCCGTATAGTCTGCTGAAAAAGAAAGCAAGATGCAAAATAAACAGCTAAAATACGCGCGCGGACGCCGAAAGCGGTCAGCAAAAATCGGCCATTTTGAAACCGAAATCGAGGAGAGCGCGGCCATTGAAATGACGTTGCAGTCGTCCAGCGAGTGATCGGACAGTCAGCAGCTCGGGAGCAGGCCTGCGCGCAAGCTCTACGCACGCACGGGGCCGCAGATGGGTGAAGCGTTCGCAGCAGAGCTCGACCGGTTCTCCAGCTGCGCGGCTGGCCAGAGGAAGAAGCCCCGGCCGGCCGGAGCGTCACAGGCGCGTCATGGCTGTTTACGCTATCTGCCGGCAGGTGCAGCGTGGTCTGCGGTGGAGCTTTTTTAAACGCTTCTGACTGGTTAACGAGGCGTTTAAGGGGGCTACCACTCGTGTCCCAGCTGATTTTGTGGTACTTACTACACATTAAAAAAAATTTGGTCGAGGTGACAGCCTTGAGTTGCCGCTCGTCTAGGAGGAACGTGCATAGATTTGCTATTTCTGCTCTCTCTTTCTTTGAATCCCCTGTCAGTGTGAGGAGAAGCTAGGTCGACCCCCAGCTCTGCTGCTTCTCCAGCCTCGCACCGCCAGTGAAAGCTGTGCCTTTTTTTTTTTTCTGCGTGTTTTATTTAACTCTTGGGCTCTATGAGCTTACAAGCGAAAAATTGAGTTCGTGGTGCAAGTAATTAGCGATCTATATGCATGACATCTAATTAGATCACCAAGTAAATTCAATTGGATTAGAATGTTGAATTTCAGGAGAAAATTTTTGCTTAATTTTCTAAATAATAGAAAGCATACGAAAAACATAGCTGTTAGTGCAAGTTTTGTTTAGATTTAAAGCCATGTCGTCAAACTAGGACTTCGGTCCTTGGGGTCACCCGACGTTAGCCTGGTCTTCACTGCAACTTCCTTCCTTTTTCTAGCGTTCAGCTGTAGAAAAAAAAAATCACGCCATATCCACGGAATGAATGATGATAAGTGGGGCGAAGCTCGAGAGGGGGAGATCATCGGTAACCGTAACTCTCCCGTGAAAGTTCGCCCATTACATCATTAAGAAAGACGTAAGACTGTGTGCGTACATTGTACAAATCAACTTTTATTTTCGGAGTCAATGCTCCCAGGCCCAGACCTGGTGAAAGACCCCGCGCCATCGAGGACTACCCCGCACCTCCACCACAATTTGTCACGTAGGATGGGACACAACGGTAAAGAAAGAACTTTTATTTAGGGCGAACTTGTGCCCGAACAAGACGAGAGGAAACGAGCAAAGGTCCTTGCGTCTCGTTCGATCTCCGAGAACGACTGCCTGCGTTCGTGGCGTGATCTCTTGCGTGATCTCCCCCTCGCAGTGCACGTGCGCTCGCGCCTCCGTTGGCGAACACAGACAAGCTCGCGCTCCCGGTGCCGAGTTTGCGCTGCCGGTTGCAGCCGGTTCTTGCGCGTGCAACGCGGCCCACTTTGCGACATCTCCGAAAGCATGCGGCGGTCACGTACCACGAGACACAAGGGATGGACAGACCCATGACTTAAGGAGCTTCGCCCCTAAAATCACTAAGTACGTCACCGTACTTAGTGACTCGCAGGAGGCATGCCGCCGATATCTTCGCGGCCGCATTACTCCCACAGCTCTCCGCATCCTTCAGGCTAATTACGAACTACCCGACATCCCACTCATCTGGGCACCCGGCCACGCTGACATCCCCGGAAACGATGCGGCCCACGCCGCTGCCTGCGAGTATGCCCGCCAGGCCATCTCCGACCGGCAGCCTCCTTGCCCAGATACCCCTCTCACTCCCCCTGCGATCTCCTCACCCACTACCGCCTCAGCCGCCGCAGATATCCTCCTCCTCACCCTCGCCTTAGTCGTATCAAAGCCACTACCCTCCGAAGGCTACAAACTAACACTTACCCCCACCGTACACTCCTCCACAAAATGTACCCTACCCAATACTACACGACCTGTGCCTACTGCCCATCCCCTGGCACCGTATACCACCTGGCATGGGAATGCCAGCAATCCCCGTCTTTATCTCCAATCCCCAACCCTACTTACGAGCAGTGGTTGGACCGGCTGAACAGCTCGGACCTTGCGGCGCAACACGAAGTCGTCGCTAGAGCCCGGGCGGCCAGCCAGGACCAGGGCATCCCGGACTAAGGATGCCCCCCACAGGGCTGGTGCCCCTGCCATCCAAATTTGCTCGTTTTTATTAAACGTTTATTTCTCCGAGCTCTGGACGCAGCTCGGACTCGCGGCCTCCTGGACTTGGGAGGCTGAGCACATCGTGGTGTGCACAATAAACGTTTATTCCTCCTCCTCTCTGTGTTCTTGGATAGCCTCCTGGCGTGATGCTGCCCTCTCGCATGCTGCATGCTGTACTCCGGTTGTAGGTGAGAGGGCAACACTGCCATGTGGCGGTACGGGGTGGCGCCAGCAAGAACTCAGTCGTACCGAAAGAGGTCCAATAAGACGCCGCTCTATAAGCTCAAAGGTTCAAGCCTGGGACGTCCTGCCCTCCTTCGTCGCTACCATCGCATTAACCATCATCATCAACTTGGGGCGCGAGCCACGGGGCAGGGCGCGTGCCACGTCTCACGCCACAGAACACTGAACCGCCGCCGAAGAGACCGGCTTCCCCGCTCCCCGCTCCGCCGCTTGTCGCCTCCGGTCGTCGCGCCGGGCGCCCTAAGGCGAGTACCTTTCGTTCCCCGGCTGCATTGAGCATCACCTTGACACGGTGACGCGATCGGCTACAATTCTCTAGCTGAGAAAGCCAGCCTACTAAGCTAAGGTCAGCTAAGCCTATACCTCGAGTACGGCGAACGGATGCCGCGGGCTTGGCTGAGGGTGTAGAGTTTTATCATCCATGGCGGCTAGCGTATACGCTAAGCCGAGCCCGCGCATTCGTTTTTGTGAGGTACGGCCAAAATAAAGTGGTTCTCACTCGTCTCCGCCCCTTCGCGCGCATGCGCAGTGCACGGTACCGGTAACCCGCCGCCGTAGCGTTAGCGTACGCTAGCCGCGGTGCTGCCATAGGCAGAGAAAAAGTAGTAGTACGTTTTTGCTTGAAAAATCAGCAGAAATCAATGAAATTTTGCTCAGTATTCAGCAGACATCAGCAGATTTTACTATTCAAAACAAGCAAGAAAGAGCAACTTTCCATTTCAAACTTCTTTTTTAACGCTCGTTTGCCAATTCGTGCACGCGCACGTGTATGGTGGCGCTGCGTGGGGTGAAGATACGCAAATGCAACTATGGTTCTCTTCTTTTTATTTCTTTTCGGGTACTATATGCTTTGTGCGCGTCGGCGTCGCAAGCAGCTGATTCGTGTACTGCGGGTACTGTCGTCTGTTTTTATTAGGTAAAGTCCGATGAGTTTTATTAAACTGACGCAAATCAATACAATAAAACATGCATTTGCTTCGTTCCTACTGAATTTTGAGGGGTTCGCAATGAAGTCGTATCGGAAACTGTACATTTTTAAAGCAAAGCTTTCTAGCTCTACCACCCAACGGTTCTTTCGTAGCGTGCGCGGGACAACAAACTCCTAACGCGGCGGAGGCGGGAGGGGGGAGGGGGGTTTCATTCACGGAGCACACTGTACATGCCCCGACGAATTTGCCCAGCGTTCCCCGCACGGAAGTGCCTGATCGCCGGCGGCGGCGGTACGGCTTTGTCGTCTGCTTTAGCGGCGGTTGTTTTGGGCCTGTTATGGCGTGGTTTCGCGTCCATTTGCGCGCTGCCTTCGCACGGCTTCATTAACTTGGTCTACAGCACCTCCAGGGTAACCGCACCCGACGGAATTAAGTGGTCGCACGGCAAAGATACGTTAAGGATTGGTTTGCAGGGCGGCAAACAAAATGTACAAACCACGTATGGACATCTGGCTGCAAGAGAAACGCTACCTTATGCGCACAGCTTGCCACGAATGGGACTCCGTTTTCTAAATTGGTGAATACCGATTCGGTTGCGTTTTAAGAGGTACTACAAAAGGCGAAAGGAGCAACTGGTTCCGATAAATAGCGATTATAGAAGTTCCCTCAGCTCTCTCGCAATTCTCGAACTTACTAAACTAACTAGTTTAAATTGCAATAAATGGGAATCACTAAGCTCACACGCTGAATCGCTTCGGTGTCTGCGCTTGTGTCGCGCGGTGGTGTAGCCCCAAGCTAGCACATCAGGATGGCTAAGTTTCTCTGTGTCACCCTTCGAAAGACGCTCCTCTCCGTTTTCTTTCTCCCGCCTCACGGCCGGGCTACAGTGGCGGGGCGGCGGAGTCCGCCGCTCTAGCCCGACCGTGGCCGACGCTGCTGCTGCGTTCGGGACGCCACCCCCGCCCCCGCGAATTCCAAGTAACGGCTGGTTTCACTCTTTGTAGAGCCACGTGTGTCAATTCAAGTGACGTGGCATGGGCAATTGCGGTAGGTTCCGTTTAAGGCTTTGCTTTCCAACCCCCTTCCAGCATGGATTGTATCAATTTTTTTCTTTTGGTTGGCTTTCAGTTCTTCACGACCCTCAAAGCCAATTAGAACAGGTTCTCGAAACAATGACGACGCCCCGATTAACTCGAACTGGGGTCAAAATAGTAGTAAATTTTGTTATCCTGATGTGCAGAAAGCAAAAAAATCAGTAGATTTTGCAGTCTTATCACTAAATCAGAAGAAATTGAACAAAATCAGCAGATCTACTAATTAATCAGTAGCAGTGGCAGCACTGGCTAGCCGCTTGTTGCGGGCAATTCGTCGTGGGCACTGAACATCCGCAGCCTCCGTGCCCATGTGCAGCTACGTTCGATCCTGCGGGCGCTTGTAAAGAAAATTTGTTAAATTTACTATGAAAATAGAATTATTTTGCCTAGACATAGTCAAAGACCTGTAATGATACCAGGGACCGCCTCTTATGCACAGCCGGATTTCGTCAAACTCTATACTGGCGCGTCATTTGCTGCACATCAATGGTCACCCACTGGTGTGCAAATAAATTACGATGATGGCAGTGACGACGATGCCTCGTTACGCGTGTACGTGTACTTTAAAACGCACAATCGTTTTGCTTAGAGCAAGGCGTACAGTTGCACCAAAAATAAACGGAGCACGGGTTGGAGATTTTGATTGGATTGCTCGGCCATGTGCCTAGCCAGAAACCTCTAGCTGAGTTTTCAAGAAAGCCATTCTAAAATAAAATCGGGCCGCACATATATTCTATTTATGCTCGCAGCGGCATAAAATAAAAATTATCGTAATTTCACGAAGCCATGCTCCTTTTACTTTTAAAGCCACCTGCACATAACATTCTGTACTCAAATCTGAACCAAATGACGGCGAACTTTGTAGAGGGAGTGATCCACGGCAGAAATTCGGGGTGCACAGGTACACGGTTGAAAGAGCTGCTCAAATTTAATTTTCAGAGCCGAGTAATGACAATCTGTAGTTCATTTCACAAGCTTCGTAGAGCACAGTGTATGCTACATAATTGCGCATATAACTCACGTGACATTCTACGACTGAAGTAAAGCGACAATAGGCGTTGGGGCGCGCCTTACGGTTCTATCTGCCCAGCGGGTTGGCGGGTGGGGGGTCGGAAGTGTCTTCCCAAGGTCCCGACGCCTATTGTCCGCTTTTCTTGAGCCGGCCACCCTAGGATTTCCCGGCGACACACGAGCGGAAAATTACGCGTCTGCGCACGCGTCTCCCGCTCCAATAAACGTTGGTTTGCCTGCCAGAAGACCGCCGGATCGGTGGCTCCCGCGCGCGTCGAACCTGCTAGGTAAAGTTGCCGCGCCGCGTTGCGAACCGGATCGCTCGGACGCACATGTTTGCCGCCTACTCTGTGGGGGGATTGTTGAGAACAATGTAGCATGGGCCAGACTTCACGTAGCTTGTGCAACAAAACAAAAACTATAGTACATGAAGCTTCCTCACGTGAAAGTGTCGCATTCATCGCTCTTCTCCGATGGTTTCGAACGAGCGCAACCAACTGTCTCGCAGATCTGTTGCGCCGTGGTGTCGCGGTTGGAGTGGACTCCGGCGTGAGGGGAGCTTGCCGCGGCCACCTGCTGCGGCTGAGCGCCGAAGAGGAGGAGAGACAAACACCACCCTGCGGCACTCCCTTTCTTCTTTCCCGGCGCTTCCACAACCGAAGATGGCGGAGGTTGGTGCGGAAGCCCGCGACAGTGCTGAGCTCCGCGTGCACGTCATCTCCACGGTTTGTATCCTTTCAACCGAAACTTATTACAGCAAAGCCGTCTAGGGTTAGGACCCAGCAGGCGGTCTAACTATTCTAAAAAGTAAAAAAAAAAGCCCTAGGGCCTTCATATTTTTAATACGGCTTACGTTTCTCACGAAGTCTTCCCAGCAATGCACTTGTGTACACAGGTGAAGCTGACTTCAAGGAGATTGTGGCAAGTTTGGTCTTTTGCAAGATGGCTTTCCGACATTGAGTTTTGAGCAGTGAAGCACATAATCTTCTTTGGAAGTGTCATTACAGAAAGTGACTCAACTCTTGTTTTATTGAAACTATTCCGAAACAAATTACATTATAATCAGGCGCTAAGACGCCTTTACCATTGCGCCGAGTTTTTTTTTTTTTTTACTTTTACGAGTTACATTACATAGTTCACACTGAAGTTGTGAATATTGCCGAATTCTCGCCTTCTATGCGGGAAGGAAACGAACAGCCCCATGTTTTCCCACTGGAATAAAACTCTAGTTCACCACTTTGACTACGAACCGGTCAAAGCATATTGTCGCATACGCTGCGGCTCGGCGCCACAACTTTGGTCATCCTTCTTCACAAAGTGGACGGGCACTGAATTTTTACCACAGGTGAAACCCGGAAAACGACTCGTTCCTCGTAGCGGCAATCTAGTTAACCTTCAAACTGAGCCAAGGTCAAGCCAGAGCCTCGTGTGCTTGCGCAGTGAAGACTTCTAATCGCTCGTTCGTTCTAAGGGGAGGGGGCGGATTCTGTATCCCCATCTATTCCTTGTTCTAAAAAGCTTCCCTGTTCATCCACCTTCAGAGCAGAATGGCTCACGATTTTGTTTTAATAATAAACTAGTAATCAATAAATTAATTTCGTTTATTGACAACTGGCAGCGGTACGAGATGCCAACGTGGATCAAAAGTATACTAAAAAAGCACTGCGTTGCGTGTTTCCTGTTTCTTCTTCGTCCCTGTTTTCAGCGCTGAGTAATTTTTTTAGCATCACGTACCAAATCGCCCTCATCAAGCTTTTGTTACATCAAAAGTACTTTAGCGCTTCATCGACGCGAGCAAAATGGACACCCACGTGACGCGGACACCCGCGTGAAACAAATCGGCGCAAGACGAAAAGCATATGGCGGGAGTAACACTCGCCTTCAGTCCACCATGGGCGGGTTCCTGAGTTGCGTCCGTTTCGAAAGTGTCATATTCGCGTTCGTGTCAGTCGTGACGTAGTTTTTCTTTCTATTTCTCTCGCCAATGAACGTTCTGCGTCACACCCGGTCTTTCAGCCAATCAGGGCTCGCTCGAGACGGACACTTTGAAGCGGACATGAAATCGCCCGAGGGCAAAGCCTTAGCCACTGAGGCACCGCTGCGAATGGACTATCAATAGAGGGCGCCATCAACGTTGCTTTTGTAGGTAAATCAGAGAGCGGTAGGCAGGCTGGCCCTAGGGGCCCATAGCAAAACTACGAATGAAGCGGTACAGGAGGATATGGGCTGGTCGTCTTTCGAGGCGCGGGAGGCGGAGAGCAAGATAAAGTTTGAGGAGCGGCTTCGTGACATGGAGGAAGAAAAATGGACCGCGAGGGTGTTTAACTACCTTTATATGAGGAGCGTCAACACGCGGTGGAGACGGAGGACCAGACAGCTGACCAAGCGGTGCGGAAATTCGGTAGGGGAAGGTGGGGTATACACAACAGTTAAAAATCAGGTAAAAGCAGCAGAGACGACCAATTGGGTGCAGAGAATGGAAGGGGAAAAACCCTGGAGACTTATAGGACAGAGAAACTAGAAATCAGGAAGGAATGTTTCTATGGCAATACCCGAAGCAGGGCACTGCTTCTCGAAGCACGGGCGGGGTGTCTGAGAACACGGGCATACACGGCTAACTACAGGCAACAGGACGAAACTTGTGTATGCTGCGGCAGGGATCGGGAAACCGTAGAACATATTAGAGTTTTAGCAGTCCGTCCGTTCCGTTTGTTGCGTTGTTACCGGGTTTACCGGGACCGGTCTGCGCCTGCGCGCGCGGAAGGGCGAGAAGGTTCGGACATGGCGAAGGCAGGCCAGCGGAACTAATCCCCCTACCGTGACGAACGCCCAAGTGCCCAGACGGGGCCGGGTCAACACGCTAGCTACGTACGTGACGGAACGGACGGACTGCTAAAACTTTCTGTTGTCATAGGCCGCCGGCGCCGCGGGACGATGAGGAAGTGACGTTGACGGAGGCTTTGGGTTTTGGTGTGAGGAGGAGGCTCAACTTCAGGGCCATAGAGGTGACGAAGAGGCGGCTGGAGTGGTGGTGTAAGAAAAGTAGGGAAGAGAGTGGGACGTAGGAAGAGTAATATACCGAATCAGAATTTAGAACATAAGGGGGGAGTGGTAAACAGGTGTGCAAGAGAATAACGCAGGCAAGTCGGTTGGGGACAACCGACGTCCCGATACAAAGGGAGGGCCTCTAATCATCACCATCATCATCATTGCCCGCGCATGACTAACCGCAGGTCCAGGAGTGCCGGGAAGTCGTGCAGCTGCTGGGCGGTAGCCAGCTGCTCGCCCTGGCCACGGACTCGTGCCAGAGGTGCCGCAGGGGCAAGCTGTCGCTCATCCAATTGGCCACGCCCACGGGAGACGCCTACATCTTCGACGTGCTGCTGCAGCCGTCGCTCGTCAGCGACGGCCGCCTGCAGGAGCTGCTCGAGTCCGACATCGTCAAGGTGAGTTCGCGCGCACTAATTTCCACCCACCTTGCCCACTAAAGCCCGTTCTACATGGGGCGAATTTCGCTTGCGAATTCGCAGCTGCGGCGCCACTCGTGCACCAAAACGATCTATTCTCGTTGCTGTGCACGCGAATTTCCAAATGTTTGGAAGAATCGAACTTCTCTTGTGAACGCCGCTTAGCATTTGGCAATATGCCGCAACAGTGAAAATAGGAAAGTACTCGTTTTGGTGCACGGGCGGCGCCCCAACTGCGAATTAGCAGGCGAAATGCGCCCCATGTAGAACTGGCTTTCGTCCACTTAGCCGGATGGCGGGACCGACTGATCGCTTTCAACAGGCCATTCGGTACTGATGCGCCCGCTAATGTTAATGCTGGTGCTCTCATTTTACTTGTGGCGTGATAGTCGACGGAACGGCAAAAATACACGTCTTCGCGCGACAGTCGCGTACGCAGCATTTTATTTCGGGGGTTAAAGGAGTCAGTTTCAAAGAACTAAAAACAACGCAAGAAATATTGAAATACTTTCCTCCTACATGATTGCCGCATGGTATGCACGCGTGCATGCGGTAAAGCATGTTTTACAGGTTTATAGATTGCATAAGCATGCATTCGCAGCGGGGGAGTAGGAGGGGGGCAAGAAACTTGGTGTCTATAGCGTACGAGTGGCAAAACGGTATTTGCGACAACACAGGCTGAAAGCTAGGCTTGGAAGGGGGCGATATTTTAATTCGAGCTACCGTGACGCGATACGGGCAGCAATGATGCAATAGAGGCAGCTCTGAAAACAGGTATTAGTAGATGCCGAATTTTGAGCCATCAAAAAGAGCGTTTTAGGCGCCAAAATAGGCAGGCAAAACTTTTTAGGCCTCCAACATACAAAATATAGGCACCATAAATTTTTACATGAAAGCAAAACGTCAAACGAAGACGTGCGCGACCTGTATCTACGATAGAAAAGCCAAAAAATGTTATTGTTTATGATGGCACAAAAGCACCAACAGTTCAACACGGTCGCTCAATCATCCCATAAAACTGCTGGACTAATACCGATTCATCGGCTTAATTCAACAAGCGCACTGCTCACATTCATGTTGCATGGCCTATGTCGCTTGCTCGAGCGTCCAATATAGGGAAACACGGGACAAAAAAGATTACTTGAGAGATGGTAATTCTGATTAAGTGCTATTTTATGTCTTCCTGACGCAATATAATTACTACGCAACACGTATACAAATAATAAACGCAAGACAGACTACGATTTATTATGAAATTAACATCCTCTTACACGAGGACTGTTAGGTTAGATCTTACGTGAGGACTGTTAACTCTATAGCAATTTTATTATACAATATCTTGACACTCCCAAATACACGCCTTGCAAGAGCGTTTTTTAAGCTCTTAAGCATGCTCTTAAGCTTTAAACAACCCTCCCTGCGGTCTCGTAAGTGTGACGTCGTAGTAGCCGGCGTCATCGATTGGCGGGAGTGACGGCGCGAGCTAAATGGCCATGCACACAAAATACAAGTTCGTTTTATCCGAAAGATTTGGAGTTTTACAGTGCCTCCAGCGCTTGTCTGGCAGCAGACGAGTATTTATTCACTGTGAAATTAATCATTTTTAGTTACAATTTTGACTCTCCCGCCAAATAGTGTTTTGTGACGTCTGCCATGACGTCACAGCCTGTAGGCTGGGTGTAGGAAAAGGGTATTCAACCATGGATCACATCCATGGCGTCAGTCAGGGGATAGAAAATCCACAGAATACACCAAACCCCTTTACGTGGCATTTATAGACTGAGAAAACGTTCGATTCCGTACTCACCGTATCCGTGCTAGAGGCACTAAATGACCAGGAAATAGAGGATCCCTACATAAGAGTTCCAGAAGACATACATAAGGAATGCATGGGCAGGATAACGCATCACAATCAAAACGATAAATTCCCGATCCGAAAGGGAGTAAGACAGGGAGATACCATCTCGCCAAAACTATTCACAGCGTTTCTGGAGGTGGTGTTTAGAAAGATTGACTGGGAAAGCATAGGATTAAGTATAAACGTAGAATACTGGAGCCATTTGATGTTTGCGGACGACAGTCTTGCTGAGTGAGACTTCGGAACACACGCAAAGAATGCTTGAGGAACTAAATTAGAAAGCACGGCTGTGGGGCCAAAAGTAAATAAATCTAATGTAATCAGAAATAAACATGCCAAAAACGTCCTCTTCAGCTTAGGAAACGAGCTAGAAGTAAAGGAATATAACTACCTCGGACAGGTGGTTAGTGCTGGCCCCAACCCCGAGAGAAATCCGGCGCAGGATAGATATTGGTTGGGGTGCACTCGGGAGCACTCCCAAATAATCATAAGTAAGCTACCTTTGCCACTCAAAAAAATATACCAGTGCATACCGCCGGTGATGACATACGGAGCTGAAACTTGGCACCCGACTAAACAACTAGAAGGCAAACTAAGCCGGCTAAACGGGCCATGGAACAAATAATGTTAAGACTCGGGGACAGGAAACGAGCTACCTGGATCAGAGAACAAACTAGAGAAAATAAAACGAACCGACAACCGATGGACAATTAGAGTAACGGAGTGGATACCAAGAGATGAAGTTGAAGTTGAAGTTAATTTTTCTTTCCGCATACAGGGCGAAATGACGGAAAGACCGGGGGAAAAGCAAAAGGCTAGAAGCCTGACAGAGGTTTTTCCCCCGATGGCAGTTTTGCACGGTTATGAGGAAGAGGAAGGCCATTAACGAGATGAAGGGATGAAGTGGAGAAATTCGGGGGTAAACTGTGGACTCGACTAGCGCAGGACAGGAGCCGTTGGAGGTCAGTGGGAAAGGCCTGCGTCCTGATGATGATGATTATGGTGATGACCTCCCAACGAAGGGTTTTCAAGCGAAATTGGTGTGCGCTGTTAAATCTGCAGTGGATTTCGGAGCTTTGTTTACATTCAGTCCTCCCAGATGGCGCCACCATACTGCTCTGCACCACTGTCCACCTTTGCTTTGTTTTTGACCGTATATACATCTGCTTGTTTTATTTCGACAGGTAGTAATCGTTTCGTGAAACAAGGGGTATGTTCGACAAATAGGTTCACGTAAGACAATGTCGCTTACGCCAGTCTGCCAGTATCGTGTGAGACAACCGCAAAGCTCCCACTGCTTTGCAGCTGTAACAAGCATAGTGAGCGCAGTACCAACAGCACCACACTGGTACTTCTGTTTACGTGTACTTCCTTAACTTCCATTGTTTACCCCATCATTCTTACTTAAGTGAATATACGTTACACATAGCTCGTTCTGCAAGCTTATAAGCCCTGCGTAACTTGCGTTTGCTTCTGCCGGCCTCAGTCACCGCACGGCTGTGCATATGACTTCGTACGTTCTAGTGCGGGAAATAAACAGCGGAGTCTCATGGCCATTTCCTTTTTCCTGATTATATAGCTCAAATAGTTTACCTTTAAAGGGGTGTCAGTATTATTCTAACGAGAAAATCTTTCGAATGACCTAAACATGCGTTTTGTCTGCATGGCCGCTTTAACGCACCTTCCTGGCTAAAAGTGTATAGCTGAACTGGAAAATCTCGGAAGCTGAGCTACGTGTTGATTATAACTGGTAGCAAAATCAGTTTGAAGCTCACTTCAGTGTTCCATTAACTCACGGCGAGTTTTTCGAGGTCGAATCTGCGTAGGCCGAGCAGGTTTATGCATGATATTCGTTTATTCTTGATTAAATCATGCCTGTAAAGCATTCTTCACACTCAACGTGGGTGCGTAACGTGCAGCCTTCGTGTAGGACATGAATTGCACTACCCAATCTCGTCAACAACGAAGCCACCCGAAACAGAGGCGCTGATTGAAAATCAATCTGTATGATTATTTTGATTCAAAACTGTGTGTCAATATACAGTAGCCGACCAATTTTCCGGACCTGGAGGGGAACGAGAAATATTCCAAATAAAGAGCAGTCTGGAAAATCCGCGAGTCGCGAAAACGAACTTTATTTCATTTAAATGGGACTGAAGAAGTCGCGAATGGTTCCTTGCGTTAAAATCCCCCTTCGTGTGAGAACGCCGTCTACTTGCATCTCTGCAAGCGTCATGTTTTCGGTGCAAACGTTGGACAACGCCATAGCGTTGTCAATGTCTTCCCGACCCGTTTCCGGTTTTCGAAATTGCTTCCGCCGCAGACTAGTATACATGCAAAATTATGGCCTTCAAAATGAGTTTGTTACCTAAAAGTGTTACACTGTCCCCAGCGAAAAACACGGTGAACAAATCATTTTATCTTATAACGAATTATCGCATATAACGAAGCAAGGGTCGTGTGCTGAGAATAGCGAGCGTTTACGTTATACTATACTAATTGCCGTTATTAAAGACGATAGTCTTTCTTGGGCTACTTAAACCCAGAAATTTTGGTCTTTCTGTATGTCTGTCTGTCCTGTCCAGTCTGCGGACTCGATTCAGCAAACCGGCCAAAGCAAAACCATGCCTGCGCAATAGTCTTATATAGTCACAGCTAAATCTACCCGTCTATGTCCGGTGTAATGTTCATACTTGTCAACATTGTTGAAGAAGAACAAGACATTACGCAAATATGAAACAACAAATCAATACAGAAGTGATATTTGCAGTGTTCCTTTATAAAAAAATCAAACATGCTTGACATTTGCGAAATTAAATACTTCATCAACTGCAGAAAAAGAATTCACTCCGCCGTCGCCTGCTGTCGCCCGCGCCACTATAGCTTCTGGCGCCATTTTAAGAAATCAACCGGCAACAGTTACGCAAGGTTCCACTAGATAGGTTCCACGTTCTGCTTGCAACGCACGTGGAGTAGGGAAACGCGGTTCTATAAACGTTGAAGTAGGGCGCCTCGATTCACGCGCGTCTTCGCCGTACGGCAGCGTTCGCATCGAGACACCCGGTTTGGAGCAGTGGAACGCGGGAAATTTAAAATGAGTTAAGCAACCTTTGGCGTCTTTACCTTGGGAGGAGCGCGACGCAAGAGGAACAACATGAGAGGTGAGCGGGAAAGCGAAGGGAGACATTTACTTCGCAAAAGCCGATAAAGACTATCGTCTTTTGACGGCATTTGCAACGAAAGGAGCAGATACGCGGCCATTTTTTTCTCACTCCCCCACAGGTGATGCACAACAGCAAGAAAGCGGGAGCGTCACTTTTCTTCCAATTTGGAGTAAAGCTGCAAGCCGTGTTCGACACACACGTGAGTGATTTTTCTTTCTGCATCTACTCGTCGACGGTCGCAAGATGATGTCACGTTTTTTTTTTTCCCCACTTAATATGCTGGAAGGATAAACTAGCTCAACAAGGCTTCGTTCACGTTCTTCGCGCACCGAGACGTTCGCTCGCCGAGCAAGGGCAATAGAGCATCTACAAATAACTGGAAATGCACCGCTGAAGCGAAATACAAAACCCGCGTCCCGCGTATTTCCAATGTGCGGTGTCGATAGCACGCTTTGCCAGAACCGCACAAATGGGCAGCCGGCTTCCCAAAAGATAGAGGGAGAGAGAATGATTGAAAGAGAGAGAGGGGAGAGAGCTCTAGAGAGAGGGGAGGAGGGAGGGAGAGGAGGGGGCTCGCAGATGTGCCTCCGACTGCCATCTCGGCAAAAAGAAAGCGGCGGCCCCAGAACTGCAGGTGTTGCGGATAGCTTTCACGGATTGTTTTTGCAGTCTGAAGTAGATCTGTGCGCGGAACATGCGGGAGGTGACAGACGCATGGGCAGCTTGTCGTGTCGTAATTCAAGGGGCACCATGTAGGGTCACAGAGCATCGAAGCAATCTATGTAATAAGGCGCTTACGCAATGCGTCCCACTGCGCAAGACCAAAGAAATACTGACTTGTCGTTTTAAGCGAAAGCTTTCTACGCCTCAGGGATGGTGTCGACGTCCGAGTGAATCACACTGCAGGAAAAGCTTCACAAAGGGTACATCATCTACACCACGTGAACATAGTAATGGCATGTCCTTTGCACAGCCACGGAAACTCCTCGTATACGCAATACATAGTTTAGCAGCACACACGTTAGCGATGATGATGATGATGTGAAATACATTGGTCTTTGGCTTCGACTCCATTAAAGACAACTTCGCGTTTTCACCATCTTTCTCTTAGGAAAGTGTCTTTTTTTTTTTTTTTTCGTTTTCCACCGCCAGGCGGCTCACGCGGCCCTGCAGCACCAAAACCGCGGAGCGCACCCTCACACAGTGAACTTGCTCTCCCTGGACAACATAAGCGCCCTCTACGGAGGCCCCACCAATCCGCGGGGAGCTAAGGTAACAACCCGCCACCTTCGCGCTCTTCAAAGGGGCCAAAATATAGAAGTCTGCTTCGTTAAAAGCACTGCTTCGTCCCGACAACAATCATACCAATTTTGTCGCAAACTTCAAATAGATAATCGAGATATTAGAGGAAACAGACGAAGTGTCAACATTTCGAGCCGCTTTCCGGAGATTTTTCTGACGTCACAGGATCTTTTGTTTGTGCGATTGGCGGCAGCAGGCTTAAGCCACCGCCGAGAAACATTGCTGAGCGATTTGTAGTGGGACAATCTACTTCCGCTTCAATGTACTCGCTTCAATGCTAACATGCAGTTAGAGCTGGCGCACATTACACACTTCTGCCCGTAATACGTCACTGTAACGCGAAATTCGAAAGTTTCGGGATACTTTCCCCATTTTTTTTTTCGGTCTAAAAGACGCGTTTCATAGCCGAGTTAGCAGAAAGCTGGTTATTTCAAAGTGAACAAAGTTGCGTGCCCCCCACCCTTTGAGACGCTCTGACTCGCGCGGCCACAGACAGCGGTTGCAGCGCGGGCGGCCGCTTGCGGAGGACGTGATCTTCACGCGGCCTTCGACGTCTTCTGTCTGGTTCCGCCGTCTACACCAACCTTCGCGACGCCTGCGACCGGAGACCCTGCCGCTGTTCCGCGAGCTGTGCGAGGAGCAGCTCTATGTCCCGCGTCAGCCCCGGCGACGTCCAAGAGCGCGTGACCCTGCGCTTCGCCCGGAACTTTCAAGCCAGCGCCTTGACACCGCCCGACTCGCCAACACCCGGGTGACGGCCACCAACAGGGAGATCAGCGTCTTGGGGTGAGCTCGACGCGTTGTGTCTGCGCGCTGGCAGGTCTAATCACGGTAATCTCGTAGAGGACAAAGTTTTCGCTGGGTACTGTATTTCGATTATTCGCTCGGGTTGAGCCAGTTTTTAATTGCGGGGGTTCCGTGCATTTTTCTTGTCTGTGAACAAACTCTGGAAGTTCGAAGTGTCTTTTAATGGCGTTGGAAAGCAAACGTGTCGGTGAGTAGTCACCACCCACAGACGCACGCCATTTCAAAAGATTTGGACCTCAAGCATTACACATTGTTCTCAACGGGCCCCTATTGGAGAAAATATGAACCTGGAACACCAAATAGCGCGACTTTCTTTGCATGCAAGCCAAAAATGATGCGTGGCTTAGTTACAAAATAGGGAAAAGTGGATTCCAAACATACCAGTAGCAGACCTTATATGAACTCTAAGAACATTATTTTTCAATTTGCACGTTCGCGTTTCATTTGACGCCGATAGTACACGTCTTTCTCAGGGATGACCGCCGTCAACTCTCAAATCCTTTAAAAACCTCCACTGGTCATCTTACCTTCACATAGAATGGCTCACGATTTTTTTTTTTTTGAAGCGAAGCTTTGTTTGAATAAATTTGAGGCGCTAAACAACAGGACCAGAAGAAACACGTAGACACAGAGCGCCTCAAATTTATTCAATATGTTCAACTAGCCCTGATCAGGCTTTTGTTATTTAAGCTTTATTTGCCTCTTTTCTCTGCTTTTCGGGCACTGCTGCTGCTGATGTGGTCTGGATGGATGCTCCGCTGGGTTTCTTACACCACCAGATTCGTGTTAAAGGGACAGACAACCGATTTTTGCAATGTGTACTCTGTCTATCCAAATTAAACGGGCATCTCTTAGGGCACCTTCAACAGAAACGGTTTTCCTGGTAAGGGCCCAGAACCGTTTGAAAGCGGAATTTTTTTAGATCTGGCAGCCATGCGTATGGAAACGAATGCTGGTAACAGTGACAGTGAACCGCGCTGCACCTTATAACTGCACCTGAGATGAAGTCGCATTTCAAAACTGATCAAATACTTTGGGCGGTTTTTTTTTGTAATCTTAAATTGAAACCGAGGGATTTTTTGTATACGTAGGGTAATGTTATGTTTCGACATTACAAGGTGCCACCTTTCATACTTAAAGTTTAGTGCTAATTAAAATTATCTACCCAGCTCATTTAGAAAGTCCCTTGGTTGTATATACACTATACAAACACGCTGGACTCATACGAGTAGAGCACATGCACTCGCACCCCGCCGCGGTGGCTCAGTGGAAAGGCGTTGCGCTGCTGAGCACGAGGTCGCGGGTTCGATTCCCGGCTGTGGCGGCTGCTTTGTCTGATGGGAGGCAAAAGCGAAAACGCCCGTGTGTTCGAGATTTCGGCGCACGTTAAAGATCCCAGGTGGTCAAAATTAATCCGGAGCCCTCCACTACGGCGCGCTTTAAACCCTACAATCAATCAGCATGCACTCCACAACAACCGGTTCTCTGTCAGTTCATTTTTTGTTGGTCCCTAACCTAATCTAACACCTCGCACGCGCTTTGATTGCATCAGCTGTCACCTCTTTGTGCAGGCGCCTTAACCTAACGGAAGAGGAGGTGGCGGCGATCAAGGCAGACCCCCGCAAGATAGCCAAGGAGCGCTACCGCCTTTGAAGAGGGCTGCGAACGACGCGGCCGCGGTAGCTCCGGTGAACAGCGCGTCCTCTAGCAGTGTGTCCGGACCATCGGCGTCGAAGCGCGTCAAGGTGTCCACTTCGGCCCGCCGGAATGGGTCAAGTGCGAAAAGTCCCCGGATGCGCTCGCACTCCAGTGCTGCCCAGACGACGTTTACCGGGGACGTCGTCTACACTAGGTGGTTCGTGGAGGAAAAAGGACGCTGACGAACGCCTTCCCGCTAACGTGGTGTTCTGCTGCCGTGGAGACTTTATTTTAAATTATAAATTAATGCGCGTCAGCCGCCACGCGCAAATAAAACGCGGGAAGAACGTGAGCTCGAACGAAGGTTCATTGCATTTTTGAAGCTGCGGAATGAGAACGCGTGGTCACGTGAAATGGACATGTAACATGTCATGTAAATGAACATGTAATGGGCATAAATGGACATGTAATGGGCTAGTAACGCGGGAACCTGAAGAGTAGGAGATGGGTGAAGGGGGGGGGGGGGGGGGAGGGGGTGGGGGGGGGCGATGCTGTGCGCAGTGCGCAGGTCGACCGGGACTGACTGCAGTGCGGGACTGCGCAGTGCGCAGTCCACCTGTTCGTACGTGCTTTCTGGTGCTCCGATAACAGCGTGTTTTCTACAGAGGACAGCGAAACGGCAGAGACAGCGGAGGACAGCCGAAAGCTGAGTATTTACCTGCACGGTTCTTTCTCGTTGGGGTCGGGTTTTTCAGCCGAGATGACGCGTAGAAAGCTGGTACAGTGTGGTAGCTGTCCGCGGCAGGTAGGCGCAGAGAAGTTTCAGCTGGATGGCGGCGAGGCAGACGAAGGGGCAGATACGTGTCGGTTATGCGTAGTGGTGTCGCGGCTAGAACGCGTAGAAGCGGATAACTCGGGGTTAGCTAAGCGGGTTGCAGAACTGGAGCAGCGCTAAGTAACGAACGCGATGAACGGAGGGCTGTTGAGGGGAAGTTAGAAGCAGCTGAGAGGAAGCTAGAAGGGAGCGTCATTTCGCCAACAAATAACGAACACCTCGGCCCGTGCAGCAAAACGGAGGCATGCACCGAGGTGACACCGGGGGTGGAAGCAACGAAAGGCAACAGCTACTCCCACGTGGTGCAAGATAGGCCAGCAAAACCAGTCGATAAGCCGGTACCAGTAAAGAGCGGCACGTGGAAGATGATAGCGTGGTAATCATTGCGAGTGACTCTAACACGAAGAGGAGCAGCGCTTCCATAGTGTGAAGGGTAAAGGGGGATAAGCGTGTGAAGGTGGGGTGTTTCCCAGTCAAACGATGCAGATGGTGATGGACTGGAGCGAAGGGGCAGCTGGCCTTGTCTAGTAGCGCTAGAAACCTTGTGGTGATTGCCGCGAGGCTTAACGATGTTCCAAAGGTAGAGGAGGGAAAACTTCCAAAGGGAGAGGAGGGAAAAGGAGGGAAAGAGGGAGGAGGGAAGGAGATAGCGAAGGGGGGTAAAGGACCTGCGGGCGACGGCCCCAAATGTTCTCATTGCAGTCCTGCACCGTGCCGAGGTAATGAAGCAGGGCGTGCACACCGAACGGGCAGTACTCGCTGCTACGCGAGATCGTGAGGTGCGGCAGGGAACTTTGGGGCTTGAAGTGATAGACGTGAACAGGGTAGTGGGCAGCATTGGACATAGGCAAGCTTTTCAGTGGGACGTGATTCACTTCAGCCCAGGCTCGAAACAAGGTGCGGTGGCGTTAGGTGGGAGAGCGGTAGCTTTTTTAGGGGGCCCCGCGCAGCTAACGGAAGGCAAACTAGGAGACAAGGGGAAGCAAGGGACACATGCACACTCAACGCTGGGAGGCAGCCAGGCATAGAGCTAAACGGAGAACCTGCAGACGTAACTGAGAACGTTGACAGAATAGATGTAAATGGAAACAATGGAGCAAACAATTTTGTAAAAGACAAAAATAGACCCCATAAGTGGAAAGGGAAAAACAAATGCAATAAATATTTAATCAGCTACACAAATATGCAGGGAGGCAGAAAGCCTGATAAGTGGGGTGGAAATTCAAAAGCAACTTGAACGGGAAGGAATAGACGTGGGACGCTTTAGCCGATACTCACCTCCGAGACCTAGAAGCCCCGCCTGTCATAGACAATTATGTCTGGGAAGGTTGCAACAGGACCACAGGAATGAAGGAAGGCGGAGGTGTTGGCATGCTCATTAAACAAGGGACCGACTGGCAGAGAGTGCATGAAAGCTGTAAAGAGCATCTATGGATTAGAGGCACCATAGAGGGGAAAATTACATGGTTAGGAGTAGTGTATCTGTGGACCGGAAGTAGTGCTAGGGAGGAAAATGAGGAAATGGTAAACTGTTTGAGAAGAGATATAAACGAGTTCAAAGATTCGGGCGAAATAATCATAGTTGGAGATATGAATGCCCATATAGAAGGTTTGGATGGATACACAGACCACAACGGTTCTCTAGGAAAACCGGCTTGTAATAGTAAACACGGAAAGCAAGTGTGACGGACAAATAACGTGGGAAAGCGGTAACAGACAGTCCAGCATAGACTACCGTTTAGTATCCGAGTCAGTATACGGAAGGCTGCGGGAAATGAGGATAGATGAAAATGGAACAGACAGCTTAGGAAGCGACCACAAGCGGCTTAGCTTGCACTTTGGAGGCGCAACCCGGACAAATGTAGAAATAGGTACAATAGGAGGAACTAATTTGAACAATGAGCGGTTAAAGATCATCGCTGATAGATTGGAAGATGAAATCAATAAATACCCAGACAAAAATTGGGATTACGACGAAATGATTGCGTTCATAAAGGGTAAGATGAATGAAGCAAAGCAACGAAACCGATGGAAAGGGAAGAGAAAGCCGAGAAGCTGGTGGAACAAGGAAATAAAAGAGGCTATTGACCAGCGAAGAAAGGTGTCGAGAGAACATAGAGAAGCAAAAAGAACTGGTATGGAACCGGAGGTAGTAAAGGAGAAATGGGATATCTACCGTGGGAAAAAAACTAGAAGTGCAGAAAATGGTGCAAGCAAAGATCAAGCAGAAAAGCGAACAGTGGATGGCAGAAATACGGAAGAAGGACAAAAGCGCATCCAAGAAGTTTTGGAACCATGTAAAATTACTGAGCTCAAAAAACGATAACCATAAAAAATTCCTGATTGATGAGGAGGGGAAACATTTAGAAGGAGAGCACGCGTTGGCGCATATTCATCGAGTGATTAGTGAGAAGTTTAGGGCAATAGTGAAACCTGCACCGATAACATCAGCGCCACAGAAGACTGCGGAAAGGGAAATAAGTTTGAGCAACCTTGATTGGAAAAAAGCAGAGCAAAAAAATTTCCCCGCATTTCCCCGAGGGGAAGAATGTGAAAGTGCGAATGCAGGAGTTGAATTTGCGCGGTTCGGTAATGTTCGCGAAAGAGAGATCACACACACACACACAACTACAAAGAAAGAAAGATGCATTTATTCACAGACACCTATTTGTGTTGTCGTTGTACTTGATTGCTAGAGCGGATCTCAGCTTTGAAATTTCGTGTCAGTACTCCTTTAAGCGGGTGCATTAGCCCTTCTCACGCCCGATTCCTGGCCAATCCCCCACGTGGGTATGTGCCATGCACAGACACCTATTTGTGTTGTCGTTGTACTTGATTGCTAGAGCGGATCTCAGCTTTGAAATTTCGTGTCAGTACTCCTTTAAGCGGGTGCATTAGCCCTTCTCACGCCCGATTCCTGGCCAATCCCCCACGTGGGTATGTGCCATGTCAGCGGCCAGGCAGCGCGCGCCCATCTCCCCCCGTTGCCAAGGAAGACGAGGAGCGCGCGCACCCGCAGCTGTTGCTATGTGGACGGACGGCGGTCAACGGAATTCAGGGTCGCTTATAAAGTGCATTCGCACTTAAAAGAGGCAAGGCAGATTGAAACGAATAAATGGAGGGAAAAAGTGTAAGCTAAAACGTCGTTAGAGATGTACAGGGCTGAGAAATTGAACATCAGAAAGGAAAATTTCTACGATAATTCCCAGGGCAGTGCTTTGCTTTTTGAGGCTAGAGCAGGTTGCCTGCAAACTAAGAGTTTTGTGGGGAAGTATTCACAAAATGATGGGGTGTGCGTGGTCTGCGGAAAAGAAACAAACTATGCGGCACATACTGTTATCCATCCAAATCTACATGAGGGTATCCATCCAAATCTACATGAATGGAATATTGGGCTTCCAGAAGCCCTAGGATTTAAGGGTATCACAGAAGAAGTTAACTTCAAGGCTGTCGAGGGGGCGAAAAGAAGATTAGAATGCTGGTGGACGAAAAGCAGAGAGGGGAATATTGCCTAGGACAGTTACCACCTGTAACAGAAAAAAAAAGTATTTTGTGCCTAATAAGCTTTTTGTGCCTGCCCTAAGCAGCGCTAGTATTGAACCAAAAGTGTAAAACATATGTATATTAGTCTTTTTTGGTAAGATGACATGTCATCACCCCGCTACAAAGGGGAAACCAATAGCAATCAATCAATCAATCAATCAATCAATCAAAAAAAGTGTAAATTTATACTTTCTGGCTGCGGCAAACAACTTTCGCCATCATGTGCCTTTGATAATGGCCATCCTGAGAGGAAGTATATATAAAATGCCGATCAAGCGCCCTCCCCCCCCCCCCCGCCCCCTCCCAGCATTTTCCGGGAATTTCGCATTTCTGTACATTACCGGGCAAGCGCCCCCTCTACTTTCAGTCATTCCGAAGCGTCTTTAGGGCTTTTTGGATGCCAAAGTGTTCAGACAAAGTGAATGGGAATGTTCGGTAATGCCGGTTGCAGTGCTTTTCTCGCGATCGCCGCCATTTTGTGATCCGAATAGCGCCACCCCCACCCCCCAATCTCTAGACCAATTATCTTACAAGTTTTATGGGGGGGGGGGGGGGGGGGCTTTCTTTTCTAGGTATTTACTAGGCAAAACCTTTCCAAACAACTAGTGCACGGTTCATATACACGTCGTGCGTGCTAGCGGTGGTTGACGTTAGGCTGGCACATCCCCGCATTCGTATAGCCCTATTGCACTTGCCTAACTGCTACTTCCAAGATTAGAGCACTGAAATTAGTCATGAAGACGTACCTATGTCGACCTCTAGCCCGCCGCAGTGGTTCAGTGTCTAAGGCGCTGTGCTGCGGAGCCCAAGTTAGACCACGGCTGCGACGGCTGCTTTTCAGGTGTAGGCAAAAAGCGAAAACGCCCGGGTGTTGAGATTTCAGAGCACGTTAAAGATCCCCATGTCGTCAAAATTAATCCGAAACCCCTCCACTTTGGCGCGACTCATAGCCCACGTGTATACTTAGAAATCAGGTCGACCTTCATTCAGCCCAAGTCGTCGATCTGTGGTGGTGATGTGATTCATGCTGGCTTCGTATTCCGTATAGGTCCCGCGGGTTCGAATTCCACCCAGAAGGGTTGTCAGGTCTGGCGATTTGACGCTGAACTGGCGATTTTTCGAGACTAGCGGCGACAAAAATTTCAGTGTGGCTACTTGGCTACTTTCTGGCTCCTTTGAGCACTGGTAATTTTATGTATTTCCGGGCCCTTCCGATGCCCCGCTTTCCACAAAAGGGGCCTTACACTTCCTTTCGTTGCATTTCAGTGGTTGAGACAATCTGAACAAACAGAACAAGCGTTTAGGCAGTTGGTGGTTGTCTGGCAAAATCTATATTAGTCTAAACAATTCACACACCACCGTATACAGCGCTACTACAGGAAGAAATCAAAATTTACTGTGCTCTTTTTGATATACTGCACCTGATTTCGTATGAATAGCCTCAAAAGCCTTCAAGCAATGTCATGTTTTACAAGTATAAGATTTTAAGTAGTTGCGGGAGCTTGAGATGCCAAGCAGAGTGGTGGGAAGTGTTCATGGACGTTGTATAATAGGCACGGGATTGTTAAGAAGCTGGGAAGTGGGTAAAACATGGCGTGCAGCAACACCCTTTTGAAGTCATTATTTTTTTAATGCTTCCCCTAAACCTGCCTATTTTACTTTTTTTGTTTGTAATCAGTAGTGATCCGCTGTCGTTTTACCGCACCACAGCAAGCAAATAAAATTTGATATGGTTGTCGGTTTTCTGCATCGACATTTGCGCGTTTTTTTTTTTCTGCAAAGGTAATCAAAATAGTGCTTACTAGCATCGCCTCGCTGAAAATGGCACCTTTCTTTAAACATTCACTTCAAGGTGGCGACTTTTCTGGCTACTTTCCGCAATTTTCCGGCGATTTTTTTTCTTCTGAGGACCTGGCAACCTTGGCCACCCTGACATAAATTTACCTAATTTTCTTTTCAACTCGATTTGCTTCTCTTACAGCAACTTCCCCTGAGATGGCGCCATTCGAGCATCGACCCTTTGACCTGTTTTTATTCAAGCCGTCGGCCACTTCGTGTGCCATCTCTGACCACTATAACGGATGTTCAACTTACCGAGCTTACTAATGCTTTCGTGTTGGAGCAATGCAGCGCCACGGCCGCTGGATGAGAGCGCACGTCAGTGCGCCTTTCATCCAGCGGCGCGCACAAATGCGCTCAAGTGCGCACAAATGAACGCGCACAAATGCGCTCGCCATCAGAGGAGAGACAGTGAGAGAGAGAACTGTTGCAAGGGCTCGGCCGACCACATGAGAACTGCGGCCTCCCTTGCTGTTCGGTCTAGGGCCTTTTGATTCTTCAGCGGAACAGGTGCGCAGCACGGCCTCCTACTGCACGGCGTTGTGTGTGGTGTGTGGTGTGCTCCTCTAGGTTAGGTTGATGTTTCGAGCCTAATTATGCAAAAAGTGGTCCCTTCCTTCCAGGAGACCATGGGGCGACCGGGCTGTATCAGGCCTAGACACCAGGAGTTCCTGGGCATACAAGTCCGGCGTACGAGTCAAGTTCCCCCGAATTAATTTCTCCCACAGCTAGGGGACAGGGGGTGATAACGGTACAAGGGCTGGGTTATGTGCCCACACCAAGATCGGTGAACGGTTAGGAAATGACAGTTTCCCGCTCATGTAGCCATCATATTCACCCTAGGGAAGAACTTCTGAAGACACTCGCATCTGGACAGCCCTTTCCGACACCTCGTGCACAGTACGCACACCCGCAACGAAAAAATGTTTGCAAGCAGAAACTCGTGGTGCTTTCGCGCAGTATTACACGGTTTGGCGGGCGTTGCCAATTAAAGCCATATGTCCTATTTTTTCCCTTGTCCCCGTGGTGCTGTTCCTTTAGCTAACTTGTACTGTACACAGCGACCTTCAAGACGAAGTCCTGTGCAAATACTCCCACATGTGTTTACGAGTGCTGTCAGCTGTTACATACGCCGGGGGGAGGACTGTCAGAGTTGTAAGTTGTGGAGGAACCATTACTATGCCCGCGACCGCTATTTTAGGCTGCGGATAAACTGAATTTTTTTACTGCAGTAGTATGCAATAAACCTTCGTTGTAACGAAGCATAGTGGAGGGTAAACTTTGTTATAAGTGGTACTTCGCTGAAGTGGGTGATTTTCTCTTGCTGCGCTGTTGTTGGTACCGTAGAAAACTTTCCAATAAAGCGGTAATTCGAATAAAGCGACATCTCTATAACGCGAATTTACTGTAGTTTCGTTTTGCAAAGACCCGGCGTCGACGTTGCCCGTGTGAAGCATCGGCGAAAGAGGACACAGCGGCGAGGATGCAGTTGCGGGGGGGGGGGGGTGTACTGGAGGGGGGAAGTGGATTTCTGACCCGCACAGCAATCGCCCTGCTAGTGCAGAGTCCAATTCATCAGCCGGAATCGCCACCCGTATTTTTTAAAGCGAAGCTTTAGTGTTCTATTGATGGCGCCTGTAATGCGAGTAGTAGTAGTAGTAGTACGAAACTTCAATGAGTCATAAAGTATGAGTGGTTTTCTAGTCCAGGTGATGACCGGGTGAACGATGCCCTAGATGCCAGTAGTTGCCGGCCGTCCAGGTGGTCGCGGGTAATCAGGTTCTCCCACAGCTCATGGAGGAGGAGGGGGGAAGGTAAGGGTGGGAGGTCGGGGTTATGCGCACACTTAATAGAATGTGGACTAGTGTGCCAGGCTTAGAGCGAAAAGTGCATTGGGCGGGAAATCTGAGTGGGAAACTTGGATGCAACGAAGAGTGGGTTTCTTCTGATTTGGACAGCTTGGAGTGAGGTTCAGGGAATGGTTGTTTGTCGAGTCGATAGTACTGTATAATGTCCTGAAATAAACCAATAGTGTGGACTCCGCTTGTTCCTCTGGGGCCTGGGAGGACAGTGCGCAGGCTTGATGATGGCAGAGTCCTAAGGACTCTGGTGATGGGCAAAATTATTGCTCGTCAATGCACAGTGGGCGGGTGGGCGGGCCTAACGTCCCATTTAGAGGTTTAGGACGTTAGGCTAACGTCACATCTTGAGGGTTCAACACCTCAAACCGGTACCCACTCAAAAAAATTACGCCCACCTGCCCTCGCGGGAACCCTGGTGTGATGCGACGCTGAAGGGGGTTCCATTTTGCGTTTCCGTTGGGTCGATTACTCGAATTGCGTGAGCAATTGTCGGGTAATCGAGAGAGAGAGAGATGAAGAGAGAGAGAGAGAGAGAGAGAGAGAGAGAGAGAGAGAGAGAGAGAGAGAGAGAGAGAGCAAGCGTAGCGCGGACGACCGTCGACTGAGAGACCGGCCGGAGCGCGGCACTCCGCTTATATGGGCAGCGCGCCCGAAGGAGAGGAGACCGCGGAGAGTGAGGGCGCTGCGCATGCGCACAGCACGCTTGCGCCGCGCGCAGCGCCGCCCACCGGCGGAGTGAGAGTGCGCTGCGCCACGCGCCCGCAGATGTTGGGCGAGAGTGTTCGCTATCGGAGAGAGGAGAGGGGGTGAGCGGAGGAGAGACGCAGCTGTGCGGACGCGGACGACGACGACGCAGGAAGGACAGGGCCGCCGGCAAGAGATGCTCCTCTCAGCGTCGCATCTAAAAACCAGCAGGTGCCGATTCGCGCAGTAAAGTCCAAACACAAGCGTTAGGCGTACGGAGTGCACACCCGATAGTTGCCGTGGGTATTCTAGAAAAGGAATAATTTGCCCACCAAAAGGCCCGAAAACTTGCCGACCAGGCCTCGGAGTGAGTGTAGAAACCTATACCTCTTGTAACATACCACGGAATAATACAACATTTAAGGGATAATGTGGGGTTCTTCGGGGGGCGACCTAGCCAGTACTCCGGCGTAAGCCACCACGCTAGCTCCCGGCGTGGCAACCACGCGGGCTCCCGAGTCTACGGCAGCCCAGCGAGGTTCGCCGATACGAGAACACAGTAGACAGTAGTGCCGAAGCACAGCCGTTTATTTGGGGACTCCCAAACCATGCGAGCGCAAGGCTCGACGGCGTTCACGAATCACGCCGTCCGGGTCGTGATCGCGAATGGGAGGCAGGCACGTGCACGGCGCGCGACAAAGAACAGTTCCCACCAGTCGCGTAGCCAGGATTTTTTTCGGGGAGGAGGGGGGAGGGTTAAAGTTGTTTTCAAGCCCCCCACCCGACAGAGAAAAAGCGAGGTAGTTTGCAGGCGCCCTTAAAGGCTATGAAGACAAAATACATGTTTGGTTCATTAAACAGACTGCATTTTCCCGATAACAATGATAACAATATTATCGCAAACAGAATAATCGAGATGTGAAATAAAACATGAAGCAGAGGCCACTCCCAACCAACTTTCCGGCGATTTCTCGACGGCATCACGGGTTTTTACGATTGGCGTCATACGACCTAAGACACAGCCAATCAACATGGCTGCGCGATTGTAGGGATCATCTAGTTCCATTGATGCTATCATTTCAATTGTTACGTGCAGTTAACACCCACATAACTACGTTTTAGTGCTGGCCTGTACTAAATCACTCCTACCCATATTACGTCACTGCAGCGCGAAATTTGAAAATTTTTGATATTTGTTGCATTGCTCCGGTTTAAAAAAACGTCTTCTGGGGTTGGAATGTAGAGTTACCAAAGGCTAGTTCTTTCAAATTCAACAAGGTTGTATTTTGTCTTCAAATGGGATTAAGGTCTCTATTGGTGTTGATTATGGTGGTATTTAGTGCCAGATGAAGTTGTAAACTGGGAAAAAATCCGCAGACCGCGTGGTGGAAATCTGCGCCCGTGATATACTGCACGCACGGGCACCTTGTGCAGGCATTGCATTAAATGAGCATAGTTAAATTTCATGTGGTTACTTTCTTTATTTCAACGTGTGGGGTATGAAGGGTGTGACATCCGCAATAAAAGGGCGTAGGCCGTAATATTGACATTTTTTTATTCAGTTACTGTTGTCCAAAACGCAGATTTTTTTTTTTTTTTTTGCTGATAAGCATTCTACGCCCGATCGCGTGGTGTGAAATGGGGTAACAAAGGTCACGATAACGGGCACACCATGCGACAGCCGCTACCTCACTTGGAGTTGCGTGCCTGTAGATGAAGCAAACTACTAAAACTGCAGCGAGAACAAATATATTTTTTTAACTCTTCATGTACTTTAACTGTTCACGTAATTCACGGACAGCGGTAACTCCATGTACTTCACGCTGTCCCGATGCGCTTTGAGTAACCATCGTCAACTTTGTGCATCATAGGATATTTAGGCGTTTATATGAGTATAATTTACGTTTTTCCTCTTTCTAAATTACCTACCCGCTTCATAGCTGGCGCTCCTTTCAACAACCAATTTAAACGCAAATATTGCATTAGAAATAAAACGAGATATAAATTTTTTGGCTCGCAGACATAAAGGTACTGTGACATCGTGTAAATATTAGGGAGCGATTATTTAAATATTAAAATACACAGTGATCACGCAAGGATAAATCAGGGGTCAGGGGAAGAAAATGACTTACAATTGCGGCTTCTTTTGTGTGTTGCATGGCACTTCGAGTCTTCGGCCCTTGCACCGTTCTGCCATGTCGGCGTTTTTGTGACTCAGGCCCCTGAATATACACTGCTCTGGGCAGCCGCCGCCAAGGCAAACAGCGGCTGTGGACGCAATGGAGGGGATTTTGTTGGGACCGAGGTCGAAGATGGCCATCGGGTATTTGTTACTGTCGCGAGCGCCGTCTGCCTATGGCAAGGCTGGTGACCGTCATGCCCTCATGTGTAGGATAAAGTCTGGAACTTGCTCGGCAAGCCGCAGCATGCCCTTTTCGTCAACACCCTGTTCCCCAGTTTCGTAGGTTAGCGAAAAATACCTCCGAATGAATCTGCCTAATCGCGGAGGAGAAAATGACTGTCTGCAACACCGCTTTCTGAAGGCGACACGCAGTGCGCGCAAGCTGAGCCCATTCAAAATTATCCCACGCCAACACCCTCCCGGGCTCCACTGAGACGTGAAAAAGAATGATACGGTGACGCTCAGAAGAGGTGCATACTTTGCTATGCGCCTCATCCACAAAGGCCCTCTGCCCAACCACGACATTCATCCAGCTAAAGCACACGTTTCGCCCAATACGCAGACCCATCGCTTTCTTCAGTTAACTGTCTGCCACCGCCGCTTGCCCGTGGTTCTGTTTACACATACAAAGATCGTCTTTTCCCTTTCGGCCCTTTATCGTACCAGTCTTCACCCATCAATGGCGGGCGGTCTCTCTTTTTTTCGGCCTCGAGTCAGTGCGGACCACTCCTTGCTTCCCCCGTTATACCGTGATGAGTCAATCTCCTCTGCTGAGAACGACTCAGCCGACCAATTATATTCTGTGTGGCAACATGCCACACACAAACGGGCACAATGTGGGCTGAGCGTACCCGAGGGCGCCATCACTTTTGGAGCTGCACCCCTCCGACGCATTTATCCTGACCCGGGCGCTTCGTTTTGTGTAAGCACCAATGCGTTAGGACAGGCATTGGGTCGTGAATGTTTTTAATAGTGGCACATACGAAGGACATGCGCCTTTGTTCACAGGCGACGTACCAGGCATAACAGGCAGCACGGCGCCGGCCGGAAAGATTTCGGTGGGGGAAGGGGGGGGGCTGAAACCCGGTGCCCCCCCCCCCCTTCCCCGGCTGCGCCACTGGAACTTGCGAAGGACGGACAGAGGAACCCGTGTGAGGGATGCAAACTAGACAAACCGGGAGATCACAACAGCGACTAGAACCCAAACCTTGATCGAGATCTTACCGAAAGTCGCAAGAAAATTGCCGTCATTCATAATTTTTTCTTGCTACGAGCCTGGGAAGTTCGCCAATTTGGTGAAAATGAGGCACTATGCGCGGCGCTGTGGGCAGAGTATGGTTCCTTAAAAACTACGGAGTGAGGAGAGGGGGGTGCAGTGAAAATTTCGGGGGTTTGAACCCCCCAAACCCTTCTCTGGCTACGCCACTGGTTCCCACCCGAGAGACATGGTATCTGCCACCACCGCGCTGTTCGCCGATCTTGCCCCGACCGGGCCTCCGGCGAGACTCCCTCCGTCTTCCGCACGCACACGTTCGCGCCGCCCGCGCGCCTATGCCCCGCACAGACCGGTGGTGCCATCTCTCGGGGGAGCGCCGACGAACCAGTGGGGCGCCGGACCGGTTTCAGCGCAACGCGTCTCTCCCGAAGCGCGCGGCGGCTCGGGATCGCGGGCCGCGGTTCTCCACGATTCCCACACATTACAAGCTTAATCGACGGACTTTCCCGCTACCTCACGCAAACCTCACGAAATCTCACGAAATCTCCTACAAACCAACACCTTCCCTCATCCAATTAGGCTACACCGGATATTCCCCACCAAATATCCAGCGAAATGTATACGCACTGCCAAGAACCTGGTACACTCAGACATATTATCTTAGAGTGTAGAAAAAACAAGCACCCCCCCTTCCCAGCATCCCAAATCCTCAAGAGCAGTGGTAGACATTGCTGTCGAGCTCCTGCATGCCTCTCGGACCAGCTCCTGCTCACCGAGAAGGCAGCCGGTGCTAAGGCAGCTCATGGATTCTCATGAAGAGGGAACCCCTCCTGCAACGCCATAAATGCTCTGACAATGAACGTTTCTTTCTCTCTCTAGAAAGTACCTCCAGAGTAGCACATACTCGCAGTGTGTGTGGGATTGGCCAACCAAAGAATCCATCGCGAGAAAGCTCCGCGTTCAACCATCATCGTCGGTAGACGGAGGGGTGCATGGTTTTTTCTCTAACGCGTATTTTGTGGCTTCAGTCGAGTTGCATGCGATATAGTGTCCGTGAAGACGGGAATGCATATACGAGCTTAAAAGGTGTGCAGCAGGAACCCGTTGAGTCGATGCAGATCACAGCTGTGATGGATGAATCGTGAGACCAGTAAGTTGAGGATACTCCTTATGGCTCTTGAAAGACATCCCATAAACGGTAGTTATAACGAAATCGCTTTGTTAGAAATTTCGCTTTATTCGAAGTGTTTAATGGCCCCCGCTGCAGTGCATTCAGAATAGCTGCTTCCAGCCAATTATCGCTTGTAACGAAGCTGTACGCTGTCCCGAGTACTGTGTAATATGTAGCACAGTACTCGGGACAGCGTTACCGGGACTTACTGCATACAAAAAACGTATACGTACCGGCACGATATATCCTTGATAAGTAAAGTGATGGTCCCCTGCCTATTCCCGTGTCTGCGGTGATGAATAACTAGGTCACGCAGGAAGTTAAAATTTCGGAGAAAGGCCGTCACCTTTATTGAACATTGAACAAACATCAACTTCAACATTGAACACTGAGCAAACATCAACTTCAACATTGAACATTGAACACACATCAACTTCAACATTGAGCAAACATCAACTTCAACATCGAGCATTGAACACACATCAACTTCAACATTGAACAAACATCAACTTCAACACTGAACACTGAATTCAAACGTCAATACTGAACAAATGTCAACGTCCGAAGGAGGCTTGCCCCGAACCGGCACGTCGACGCTCATGCCAGGGCCTCCCAGGCACTCGCGATGGTCCTCTTGAGGGTCTCTCGCTTCGCCCGCTGCTCTTCAATGCACTGCATCACTTGCTCGATCTCGCTCACGAGCTCGCCGATGTCGCTCTGCTGAGCGTCCCAGCGGGCCCGGGCTTTTTCCAGGCTGCTGTCGAAAGCCTCGGCCATCTTGCGCAAAGAAAAAGGAAAAGAAAGAAAAGAAAAGCTCAGAGTAAATTTGTTTTTCGAAGGAACCTAGACAATGGTGACAGCAGAAAGGCGTGTCATTACACACGCACGCACGCACGCACACGCACATCATCTTGAAACATCACTCTCCTCTCACAGCCTAAAGAGCACGCATGCATCAAGCCTTTCCACTAAACCCCGACTCATGGCGACGGCTTGACGACTATACGACGATGATTATTATGGCTTCTTGCCCATCGTGATATTGACACGTCCGATGAATGAATCCGTACTCGCCCTCTCTTCAAGATGAATGCCGATTGCACTGTGCGGCCTTTCCAGCTGCAAATTTATACCTCCCGCGGTCAGAGATCGATTTATCATTGTATATATAACACGGCTGTTATATACGAGACAAAAGTAAATACGAGACGGTGATGCCTCGCCGAATTCCTCACGAGAGGGTAATAATCGGTCCAAACGCTTGTACGTCAGGAGAAATTCCCTTTTGGAGATAGGCAGGCACCATGATATTCCTCTACGTTCTATGCTATGACCTACGAGTATGATTCAAATTGTGCGATAATCTCTAACCCGCTAATATTAATTCCAACTTTTCATTTTAACATTTGAATTCCCTATCCGTCTGCACGGCTCTTTCATCTGTAGAAAACTTAGAAGCGTACTTTTAATTAGCCACTCCCTCAAGCTGACGCCCCGTTATTGTTGGATGCAATGTTTTCCCCCGCATCGAATCTTCCTGTTTCACAATTCGTGCTGTTTATTCTGCTTAACCCCCAATGCTGGCTTTAATTGCACTTTTCTCTAAAAAGCGGCCTAGCGCGAGCAGTTTAGAGTCGTGAGCCTGCTCTCCTCAGCCCACGTGGCCTCTCCAGCCTTTTCAAGGAGCCCACCTGTTTTGGGTCGAAATGTCCGCCTTTAAGATGCCCCAAGATACAACCCCCCCCCCCCCCCCTTCTACTCCCAGTTCCCCCACTTTACGTAGTCTTCATGCCACAATAAAGGTACCTCCCTCTCCTCCTTTTGTAGTCTTCGCAATTCATATTTTTGTTGTACTTGTCTCGTTACAGAAGTGACTTTTGTACGTTACTTGCCACCCCTGTTTGGACTCTCAAGCATGCACCATTGAATAAATAAAAAACCTTCGCCACCACCCCAACTCTCTGCGATAATGAGTTCCCCCCTCCCGTGCCGCCGACGACGTACAAAACTTTTTGATTCGATAGCTACGCCGAGGAACCCCTTGCATCAACTATATATGCCCGTTGCTCATGCAATCCTCCCCATTAAATCCCACTGTCTGCTAGAATAGGTCTCGGAACAATTCTGAACGTCAAACGAAAATGAAGCCCCCAATGCGTGAGCATCTCGTTCGGTTCGTCTCCCTCGCGAACCTGAGGCTCGGCCAGATGCGCACAGCGCCGCACACCTTGCTTCAACTTGTCATGCCCTGCGCAGAGGCAGAAGGCGAGAGCCACGCTTCGACTTGACATATAGCCGGTATTCAAGGGCGTGGAATGCATGCAGGCAACCAAGTGTGCGCCGCCATATCTGTGGCCAAGCGTCTGTTGCGAGGCGACGTTGTGCACACGGCCCGCAGATCAGGTACCCCCCTTTTCTCCTTTTCTCCTCCGGTGCGCCGTCACTCATTACGTCGGGCTCCGCAGGATGGCGGTACTTGTCCATGCTAAGCACGGCTGTGAAACACGTGACTGTGTTTCACGTTACAAACTCTACCTCAGCGAACGCAAAGTATTGGCGGTGAGCGCGAACACAGGCGGCGCTGCGAAGCGCGCCTCCGTGACGTCAGCTTAGGGATAATCGCATTTGTCGTCTGCTTCACTCAGGATCGCTCTCCCTGCTGTTTGTTTACGCTCGGTCAACGTCTGATGCTTGTCCGCACCAGAATTGGCGTGCGTGTAACTTTTTATCATAATAATAGGCTTAAAATCGCATGCACTAGCTCATGGTGTGAATTAAAGTATAGTTTTGGATACCGCTACGGGAGACACATTGCCGGCGCCACCCCATTCCTTGCGAAGCAGGTCCTGTGCGGAGCGCGAAGCGTCGGAGCTAGGCGTCAGCTTCTCATGTAAGCGTTCGAACAAAAGGAACAGTCAGCTGCTAATAACCGACAACAGCGAAAATGGAAGACCAAAACAAATTCTAGGCCTTCAGGGCTGTCGGCTTTGGCAGAAGGCATCACGATTCCCGGCAATCATATGTAAGATAAAACAGTTTTTGCAACCTTGCCGAACGCTCGAACGCGTTTTGTCACATCACTTTACGTTGTCAAGGCATGAAAGTTTGCCGACATGCACTATAGACTGCAAAAACTGTACGTTGAGTTCCAAATAACCCAGTGTGTATATACGCGCGTGCTGATTCTATACCAATCTAACCAGTATGGAGGTTTATTGAGCAAAACGAGTCACGTCTTCGTTAAATTTATAGTAACACATATATGTTTGTTAAGACCTGGAGGGATATTTCGGAACATTTTGCACAGCCATATCTTCCCGATATTCGGATATGCGTTATAGGAAAACTGCACTCAAGAGGAGGAGGAGGAGTAAGGGGAGGAGGGGAAAACTTTGTTTAACAATTAAATCGCTCTGGTTAGTTGGCCGGGTCCTCAGTCCAGGACAAGAGAGTAAAAGTAATTTTCTTCAAATCATACAACGCCATCCCGAGTAGAATAGGATTTGTTCTTCGCGCCTGGAAGGGTTGAAAAGCAATAAAGAGCTACTTGGAATTCTTCTTCGGTTTCGAGTCTTGTAATATATGCAGGTATACTATTTATTACGTTAGTTGGCGAGTATATCATGCCTTCAACACCGTAATCATGTCATCATTGTTCGAGTTGAGAGTCAGTTCGTTATGATAACGATATAATTACGATAGAAATTCGGAGTAAAAAAGCCGCCTTCGAGTACTGTGGACCACGTTGTTTAGCCCATCGTGATATTGACACGTCCGATGAATGAATCCGTACTCGCCCTCTCTTCAAGATGAATGCCGATTGCACTGTGCGGCCTTTCCAGCTGCAAATTTATACCTCCCGCGGTCAGAGATCGATTTATCATTGTATATATAACACGGCTGTTATATACGAGACAAAAGTAAATACGAGACGGTGATGCCTCGCCGAATTCCTCACGAGAGGGTAATAATCGGTCCAAACGCTTGTACGTCAGGAGAAATTCCCTTTTGGAGATAGGCAGGCACCATGATATTCATCTACGTTCTATGCTATGACCTACGAGTATGATTCAAATTGTGCGATAATCTCTAACCCGCTAATATTAATTCCAACTTTTCATTTTAACATTTGAACTCCCTATCCGTCTGCACGGCTCTTTCATCTGTAGAAAACTTAGAAGCGTACTTTTAATTAGCCACTCCCTCAAGCTGACGCCCCGTTATTGTTGGATGCAATGTTTTCCCCCCCATTGAATCTTCCTGTTTCACAATTCGTGCTGTTTATTCTGCCTAACCCCCCATGCTGGCTTTAATTGCACTTTTCTCTAAAAAGCGGCCTAGCGCTAGCAGTTTAGAGTCGTGAGCCTGCTCTCCTCAGCCCACGTGGCCTCTCCAGCCTTTTCAAGGAGCCCACCTGTTTTAGGTCGAAATGTCCGCCTTTAAGATGCCCCAAGATACTCCCCCCCCCCCCCCCCCCTTCTACTCCCAGTTCCCCCACTTTACGTAGTCTTCATGCCACAATAAAGGTACCTCCCCCTCCTCCTTTTGTAGTCTTCGCTATTCATATTTTTGTTGTACTTGTCTCGTTACAGAAGTGACTTTTGTACGTTACTTGCCACCCCTGTTTGGACTCTCCAGCATGCACCATTGAATAAATAAAAAACCTTCGCCACAACCCCAACTCTCTGCGATAATGAGTTCCCCCCTCCCGTGCCGCCGACGACGTACAAAGCTTTTTGACTTGATAGTTACGCCGAGGAACCCCTTGTGTCAACTATATATGTCCGTTGCTCATGCAATCCTCCCCATTAAATCCCACTGCCTGCTAGAATAGGTCTCGGAACCATTCTGAACGTCAAAGGAAAATGAAGCCCCCAATGCGTGAGCATCTCGTTCGGTTCGTCTCCCTCGCGAACCTGATGCTCTGCCAGATGCGCACAGCGCCGCACACCTTGCTTCAACTTGTCATGCCCTGCGCAGAGGCAGAAGGCGAGAGCCATGCTTCGACTTGACATATAGCCGGTATTCAAGGGCGTGGAATGCATGCAGGCAACCAAGTGTGCGCCGCCATATCTGTAGCCAAGCGTCTGTTGCGAGGCGACGTTGTGCGCACGGCCCGCAGATCAGGCACCCCTTTTCTCCTCCAGTGCGCCGTCACTCATTACGTCGGGCTCCGCAGGATGGCGGTACTTGTCCATGCTAAGCACGGCTGTGAAACACGTGACTGTGTTTCACGTTACAAACTCTACCTCAGTGAACGCAAAGTATTGCCTCGAGACCGTTGAGAACATCTCTGTTGACGCGGCCGTTTAAAATCGGATTCGAACGGAGCAGATGACGCACGCTGGTGCTTTTTTTTTCCTTCGGCATGCGGGCGCAGTGGCCCAAGCCGCGCCGTGTCTGTGGCGCATCGGCCATGTCTGTGACCGTTTCTAGTGTTGCCAAGCGAAGAAATTGACCGCTAATTTTTTAAATGCAGAGCATTTCTTAGCCTCGCCTCTTCCTGCGTCGGACGGCGTCCACAGCTCCGCGTCCGCAGCAGGTGCGCCTCTCCTTCTTCCCTCCTCTCTCTCAACAGCAGCTGGCGCGCGCATGCGTCGTAGTCAGCCCGTTGGCTCCGTCGTGGTGGTCTCGGCGTAACACGTGCTTGATAGCAGCGCGGTGGGGCGTGGAAGTGCGCGCGCTGCTTGCGCATGCGCGCTCTCCCCCCTGTACTGCTCTCCCTCTACTGCGCGCGCTGCAAATATAAAGCGGCTAGCGGTCGCTCGTGCTTCAGTCACTGCGTTGCTCCTTCCTTCCTTGGTTGACGCTCGCTCCCACGTTTACTCGTGTCTTCTACTCCAGCATCACGGAAGAAGCGATGCAAGCAACACCGCCTTCAACCAGTACTGACGCCCCAATGCTCTGCATTTACTCGTGTTCCCCTCGCGGGAAGGGGCGGAAATTTTTTCAACGAATACCGCCTATACCCTGGTAACGTGGCCACCGTCGCCAAGGCAGCGTCACTCCTTTCTTGAAGGAAACTTTCCCCAAACTTCACTCTGTGTTTATGCTCTAACCTGTGCTCTAACCTCATCTAAAAACGTTTAAGCTCATCTGCCACTCGCTGTATTGACACACCAACTAGGATTAATGCGAAGATTTTGGCCGACGTGCCCCATCTATTATTGGTCACGCGATGAAACAAAATATTCGGTCACTTTCACAAAAAGTGCTGGCGATGTGAAAAGAAATACTAAATATTACTTCGCAGATATTTTTCGCGTGCAAATCATTCGAGTCCTGTGATACATCTAGCCCTACAACTTCATGTTTGAGGATATACGCTACCGAGCTTTTTGCGGCTAGTAGAATGACATACGTGCATACCTTGGCGAGAAACGCTTCCCGAATTTTGGGTGCGCGAAGTTCTTTCTCGCGCCTGCGTTCCTGTAGATCAGACAGCGTTTTGTTGACCTTCTCGTAAAGTTCGGTGATGGCACAGTCCGGGTTGTCCTCGCCATTGCGGAGATGTTCGTCCTCTTCCTTGGATGTTGCCTCCTAAATAAACATGTTAAATAAGTTTTTGTGAATAAGGACTTTTTCCCGCTTAAATTATGTTCGTTACCTGGAATGCTTCTTGTCCCTCGTACACTACAGGCTCATGAAGTGCTTGGGGGATGTTTTCCAGGGGATCGTCGGAATGTTCAGCATCGAGGCGCCTCATTTTGCTTCGGCGTTGTGATCGGTCGCTAAGCTGGGTTTCAGCGGCTGCGCTGTCTTGACTCATTCTGCAGATTCCGCTGTGGAAACCCGGTGACTAACGCAATTGATTCTTGCCCGCACTTGGACAGCTACAGATTTTGTGTGGCCGCAGGTTTGACGCAGCCAGGATCGTCTGCTGCGCGTTGTTCTTTCGCAGGCTGGATTTGAAACGGAGGCCTGATACTGCAGAGTCGCGCCAAATTTAGTTGCTTTGAAGCGGTAAAATGGGCTAAATATTACTCATAAAACGAAAAAAAGCGAAGAAAATTTGTTCAAAACAACGCGCTTCTGGTTTTGTTTTGTCACATGACGTCGCAGGTGGCAGCGCAAGGCATGATGGGATCGACTGGGAATGAAATCGTTGCGTGACAGGTGAGGCCTAATTTTTTCGCTTTTTTTCGCGATATTTCGCTTCGTGATTCGTGACTGTTGGTTGGAAAACGACGGAAACGATAAACTGACCCGACCCTAGTAATAGGTGACGCTTGTCGTGCGAGCATACGTAAAATAAGAGCGTTTTTCACGGGCTCAGGTGCTTGCCCGCCGTCCTGGCGGCGCGGCGGCATGACTCACGTCAAATTCGACTGTTCCACGGACGCTCGCCTCTCGAGTTCGCGCCCACTTTCTTTTAAAACCAGAGAGCGTTGGTGATCGCTACAGCAGCACATTTGTGCGTGTGCACTACGTTCGGCGTGTGTAGAAGAGCCGCGTTCATAGCTGGGAAGAAATATTTATTTACATTTGGCGACCACCTCCCAGTTCCGCGCTCACCAGGTCGGTATGCCCAGTGAGACGCTTTTGCTAATGTTTGTTTTCCCTCCGTTGTAACATAAACGAGAGTCAACCGTTGTTTAGGCGCTTTGGCTCATACAGTGCTATGCGACAGTGCTTACGATTGTTTTATTTGATTTCAATTCATTTGCGCGATCTCGACTAGAGACGCATTGCTTCGTTTGATGCTTCCTAATCTACAAAATTGCTTGTTCTTTCAAAGTCACTGGTGCTTTTGGTGAGCCGCTGCTTCGCAGGGTGTTTTATTCGGTTTTACAAGCTGTAATCCCACAAGTTATGGTGGCTAGAGCCACGTGTAGTAACGTGAAAATATTCTGACATCTTAAAAACTTGTTCACACGGTAGGGCGTTCAAGCGCGATGCCACCGGCTTGTGCGGGATAGTTTCATGGGCGCACGAAATCTTTTTTTTTAAGAGGGAACAAGAAATGGGTGTGTCCATAAGCGCTGTAAAACAAGGAATTCATATTCCGTGTACACGTGTGAACCACGCGCATGATTATATTCGGACAGAACGGGGTTCTTTGGTTATCAGTTTCGGGTTCACACGTGTAGTCCGAGGACCCCCCTCCCAGTAGGAATAAATTTGGAAAGCGAATGACAGATTGCTTCTCGCAGAGTCCGTGGCGAGACCAGGGACTGATAATCGAAGAGCCCTCGTGGCGCCGCGTAAACATTTCCTGTCGCCGTTGAAGGCTAGGCTGATAAGACGAAAAAGTGGGTGTGGTTGAGACAGGCTCGCGTATTGCAAGGCGCTCGGTCGTCAGTGAAGTTTCCTGTGTTCAGTAAACTGTGATGGTGATCTTGAATGTTTAGCAACACTGCATGTGTAGAGTTTCAGTGACAGGCTTCCTGTCATTGTGTGGCAACTGTCGCGTTTCTGGCACATTCAAACATTTTTAGCTGACATGTCCTACTCCTCTGCGCTGTTGTAAACAGCTCCACTTTTCTCCTAATGTTCTCTATTGTGCTTGTAAATGGATGTATAGAAACACAATTCAGCACGATTGGTATGTAGTAGTAGCATAAAAGCAACAGCTTGCGAGGAACGCCTGTTTTATTTAATTGGTAAGTTGTAAAACTCACCTCATTGCATGTTTTTGGATTCTACTGAGTGATGTGGCATGCAATGCAGGGAGCAAGCTTGGTTTAGGTTTTCGGTAAAAATGAAAGTGCGTTTGGTGGAGTGTGAGACAGCAGGGAAAGTTTCTTTTTAGCCTGCACTGGCTAAGTTCTGATGCACTGATCTAAAGTAATGATCAATAACCTCGGGACAGCAAAGCAGTTTGAGATAGGTGGTGAGGCAGTAGAAGTGGTAAGTGAATATATCTACTTAGGCCAAGTTGTGACCCCAGATCCCAACCATGAGGCAGAGATAATTAGAAGGATCAGAATGAGGTGGGGTGCATATGGCAGACATTCTCAGATAATGAATAGCAGCCTACCATTGTCGCTGAAGAAGAAAGTGTATGACAGCTGCATCTTACCGGTACTCACCTACGGGGCAGAAACTTGGAGGCTCACCAAGAGGGTTCAACTTAAATTGAGAACGACTCAGCGGGCAAGGCTAACCAAGAGGGTTCAACTTAAATTGAGAACGACTCAGCGGGCAATGGAGCGGAAAATGATAGGTGTAACATTAAGGGACGAGAAGAGAGCGGAGTGGGTCAGGGAGCAAACTGGTGTTAAAGACATATTAGTAGAAATTAAGAAGAAGAAATGGACGTGGGCAGGGCATGTAATGCGAAGGCAAGATAACCGGTGGTCATTAAGGGTAACAGAGTGGATCCCTAGAGAAGGCAAGCGTTGCAGGGGGCGGCAGAAAGTTAGATGGGCAGATGAGATCAAGAAGTTTGCGGGGATAAATTGGTCACAGTTGGCACAGGACCGAGGTAATTGGAGAATAATGGGAGAGGCCTTTGCCCTGCAGTGGGTGTAGATAGGCTGGTGATGATGATGATGATGATGATGGCTAAGTTCGAGTTGCGTCCCAGTGATGTTAGAAAAGTGTGCGGGAAGTTGTGTATGTTCGCGTTAAAGGGTAATCATTTGCACCGGCAGTGACGAGCGATGCATAAAACGTAACTCAGTGGGTACAGCAAACAGATATTGTGGGTGATAGTGACGAGTGAGAAAATTTATACACTAGCCACCAGAGGCGACGACAATGACGGGCTGTCGCTGTCACTCGCGTTTGGCCAGCCAGAAGCAGCTTACAAGTGAGCGACAGTGACGGAAGGTCCTGGCGTCAATGTATAGATTTTTTTCGCTCATCACGGTTGCCCACTCTATCTGTTTGCTGTACCACCCATTGAGTTACGTTTTAGCCATCGCCCGTCGCTGTTGCTACTTGTGGTTACACCTTTAATCATAAGAACAGATTCTGGCATACCTGACATAGTATTGCGAGCAATGTAACAAATCAACAAAACGAAGATTACCAGTTTTTTTTTTTTTCACTTACCACACATGGTGATGCTTCAGAGACATGGTGTGTGGGGTCTAGTATACAAGACAGATTTGTTTTCTCGTAAGGCTCCCAAAGTGTTCAGTTTTGAATCCTGTAAAGCCACCTAGACCGCCCAATGTTCCACTTCAACCAGCAACCAGTTTTGTGTCCTGAGAACAAAGCAGGCATGTCTAGACGGAAAGGGAAATATCCTTAGGTGGTAAACAACTAACTGGTTCACTGAGGGTAACCGTAGGCAATGCTGTTTGAGGGGGATTTTATTCGAAGATGCTTCTAGCAGCAAAACTTTGCCTCGAAACCAAGGTGCACCCCAACCTGCAGGCTCACTTTGAATGCAGAGGCACAAGTACAGAAGGTTGCAAGCACAGTGCAAATGGTGCTTTTGCTGTTGGGCTGGACGCAAAGTAGTGGGAAATTGCTATTAAGTAGGATGCATCCCACTTTTAGGGTGTCGATTGAGGTGGGCCCCACATTTGCACGGGGACAGAATTTTTTCCCACTTTGGCTGTACTGATCTGCTATGGGAGTCGAGGCATGGTGGGAGCTACAGAACAACACCTGGCTTCCTGTCATGTGCTTATCCGGTACTTGCAGAATCCATTCATGTAGGTAAATCGCCTTAATGCACGCTCTAACAAAGCTAAAGCTCAACTAATGCTTGTGCTGCACAGCAACTTTCAGCTGGCAGTTGAACGCTTACTTACAAGTGCCCCTCGTAGATATTTAATGTGCCAGTCGATAGATAATTGGTTGGAAGGTTTTCGGAATGCCTTTGGAGCGGCCTTGTACCCTACTTGCCACTTGACCTTCCAGCATTGCTTGGGTACAGCTTTACAGCTAAAGCTTGGGAAACAGATTGCAGCAATTGATCATTAATGTGTCAATTATACTGTACCTCGTTTAGTTGTTTATGGCAAAATGTTCATAAAATCTGGAAAGCACTTTGTCGTACAGGATATGAATTGGGTATGCTTTGACGAACATCGGATGCTAGAAGACGACATTGCTTACTGTGGGAATTGGACTAGAGCATATAACAAGGTGCCTATGTGGAGCTTGTGACTAGCTTTTTTGTGGTGTCGTGTATAGCAACTTTATTTGATCATGTTCCATGTTGTCATTTTCATTTTTCAATGGTCGCTTGACTCAGCGTTGCTGTTAGTGTGGACCTTGTGGTGAATTTGCCTCCCTGAGATGCGTTTAATGTGCTCCAATGAAAATGGTGACAACCATGATTTGTTGTTATGTGCTGTTTCTTGTAACTGCTTCGAATTGTGTGGGCCTGTTATTCGGAGGGAAAATGTGGAGCACACTGGTTTAAGTGTTGTCGCTGGCTTAGCAGTGCTCCTGGGTTTCTTTACGCGACGGCTGTTAATGGGACACTGAAGGCAGCCAGCAAGTTGGTTTCAAATGAAGGTCTGACTTTCCATAGCCATTTTAGCATTGATTTTGTGCCGAAAGATGCCTTAATTGCTGAGAAATCACTAATCAAACGCGACGCAAACAGCAATAGCAGTTGCTATTTGCATCACGATAAACCGGAAGCAAGTGAGGCAGCAACTGAAGCAACTGAATACAACGCTACCACGTACCGAGCAGTCTGGTCAGTTTCGGTCAAATCAGTCGTGCTTTCCCAAACGGCCGCGTCCTTTGCAGCTCCGGACCACTGAGCAAAATCTCTTCTTGGTACCCGTGGTCGGTATTGACGTTCTGCTGAAAAACATATTGTCTTTTTGAGGCCAGGCGAATGTTGACATTAAACCAACCGCTTTGTACATAGCTCGCACGCATTCTCGAAGAGCAATACCACCGCCCCAAGTGTGGTCAAGTAGCGCCACCTAGTGGCAGCCAGGGAAGACATTGCGTATGCCAGACATTCTAACCACTTCCTGTGTAAGTTGCACGGTATAGCTAGGGGGGGCGGCACTAGTCTTAACGTTTTTGCAATTGCCCACCTTATTTTGGAGAAGCTACGCATAAGAGTGGTATCTTCGTGCTCTTGGTGAGCTAATCTATCGATTTACAGCAACTTGTAGATTGACTTCAGTGTCCCTTCCAGGTCGGGGCTAAAGCTCCGCTATACTGTGCCTGTCCATTGTCCAGGTTGTCCAGGTAGATGGGAGCAGTACGGAGGAAGACTTGGATGTGATGGAGGGGCTTTCATGCCTCTATCACAGAAGTGATTGGTTACCGGTGCCATTGTATTGTAGATAGGACAGTGTGTGTTGCTAGAATGAAACAAAGGAGAGCACTGTTGCTATATTTATGCGGAAGGACACAACCAAGACAGGTGTTGTCAAGGCAGGTGTCTTCGTATGTGAGTGAGGGAGCACCTTAGAATCAGTTGCAATGATTTCTTGAAAGATATTCACCGACCAGGAGATAATGGGGCCAAGTGTGTGCTCGTGACAGAAAGAGAAAGAAGTATTGTGCAGTGAGCACAGAGCAAAAAGTAATATTATTTCAATTAGACAGCACAAACTTCAGCACAATAAAATGTAACGTTGTAGGAGTAACGCAATACCAATAAAACATTAATATAACGGCCGTCAAAACACCGCCACTTGGTGCCTATGTTGTCGCAGTGTCATCCGATGAGTGCAGCTGGGCTGAACTTCCCTTGTGCTGGAGTAGAAAATTGTCTGCCAATTTTTAAACACTTCTTGCGGGACAGTGCCCTGATAGAGGCAATGTAACAAAGCGCTTCTGGCCCATACTAACAAAGGGTAGCGCTTATTCATGGATAGCAGGGGGCTTGGCGTTTGACTAGCTCACAATATATGCACTTTGGGGCCCAGACTTTGCACAAGGGCTGCAGGCTTGAAAGTGCAAGCCTAATGGAAACCACAGTGCAGCGTGCAAAGGAGTGCCTCGACTCTAAAACGACGCCTTTTTTGCATTGGCGAGTGCAGGTGGCTTCTGGGTGGCGTGTGCGACTGCTGTCGGGGGGGAGTGGCACCGACTGTTCGGTAGGAGAGAAGCAGCGGGGAGAACACAGCGGCAGCTCCCCAGGGTGGCTGGCCGGCGGGATGCTTTGCGATGAAGAAGCTTCGCCGCCGCCTCGCGTCTTCCTTGAATCCGTCGCGCTTCCGCAGCGATGACGGCCTCTCGCAGCACTCCGGGCAGCTGTCCCTGCGGGGGGAGAACGGGGGCTCTGACCCCGGCGGCCACACCGGTGAGTGGAGGGGCAGGGGGGAGGATAAAAGGGGGGGGGGGGGGGGGGGGATATAGATTGTCTTATGTGCAACTGTGACCCTCATCAGGCCACAGGTCTGCAGAGACCATGTTGACACCCGTGAGGATGCACCTGCTACCCCCTCTGTGGGTGAGTGTTATGTGATGCGACAGAGCGGACGATGACGAAGAAGTGCACTGGCTCTTGTGCTTGGTTGTTCGCCACATTGCCAGCCCCCACAGCACTCGGTGCTCGCTCCCTCTCTAGTTAGGTACATTGCCCAACGGATAATCCCCGTGAAGCTTACTCGTGTAATGAATACACATTTTCATTTCCTTAAAACCAAAGCAAAGTTAGGGGTGTGTTTATTATGCAGGGTAATTTTTCGGAAACATTTTCGGGATGGTCGAAGAAGGCCGCAATGCAAAAAAAAAAGAAGAAAAAGGCGTTGGATAACCTAACATTTGCAGGAAATATATGCGTACGCTATTTGCTAACAGGCAGCGTTTTTATTGCACTACACTCGCCTTCGTTTCTCAATGCTTCTCTCCTTGTTCGAGAAGCTCGACCAATCGTCCCGGTCACTGGCCACTTCCGAATTGCACTTTGAGGTTCCAGTTTTCTTGGAGCTCTTGGATATCAAATCTGCTGGCACAGCGAGCACCATGCGTCCAAGACTCAGGAGCACACAAGTTGGATGGACGGCCTCTTAATCTTGCTGGTCGGTACAAGGCGTAGCTCTCCTGTGGCCATTCAGTCTTTGTACAAGCAGTTACACACCGTCCTTGAACGGCTTGTTCACGCACACGTGAATGGGCTGCAGCGCGGAAGTGAGTCCACTCGGGATGATGGCCATCTGGGCGTGCAGCTCCTCTAGCTTCTGCCTTACGTGCTCTCCCAGGTGGCTGCGAAAACTGTCCGGCATGAGGAGAGATGGAAGAAACAGGGTGCCAGGTTTTTGTCCCCAGACAGTATGAACCCGGTCAACCATTAGGGCGGCTGACATCCAGCCTTTTCTTGGGCCCGTACATGAATGCCGGCTGGAAAGTCCAGCTTCGACAGAGTTTTCCTGTAACACCCCGGTCACACGGGCGCTTTCAAGCGCGATTGAGTTGATCCAGATCGAGCTCAATCCAGATCGGGCGCTGCTACGCGGCAGTTTCAATCGCGATCGAGCCCGATCCCGCTCGAACTCAATCCTGGTTTCCCAAGTGCGATCGAGGCTTCCAAGCGTGATCGAACGAAAGCGGTGATACTCTTGTCCCCGCTGAGCATCGCACAGAAGGCGACAATTTAAACTAACGCCACAAGTTGTATCAAATAACTTTACCCAAATAAGCGTGCAGTAACATTTATATAGTTCCCTATAAGTACGACCATGCAAAGATACCAGACGCCGGCCATGAAGTACATTTTTAGCACCATCTGGCGTACGTGAATGCAACCGGGTGCAACTTTTCCGATCAGGATTGAAACGTGTGATGTAGCAGGCAGCGGTGCGTCGAGTGAGCTCGAAAAGTCAATCGCACTTTACATCAATACGGATTGAAAGTGAAGTGCCGGTGTGACGGGGGTATTAAATACAGTGGAACCCCAGTCTTAACGACGACCTGCTTCTTACGATGGATCACCGCGGTCAACTCCTCATAGAAACATTCCATTAAAACCCCCGATTTATACAACGCTTGGGTGCATGCAGTCCACTTCATGCGAAGGTCCCTGGCGGGGATAAACTGGCGTTTTTCCCATTATTTACAACAGCTTATCGCCGCCTTGTCCCGACCTTTCTTTTATTGCTGTCGCAAGCGACAGCAAACGACTGCATGCTCCACCATCATCATCAGCCTACTCGGGTCCACAGTTTACCCCCAAATTTCTTTATTTCTGGCCATCCCTCCTTCGGATTATTGGCCTTCCCCTGCTTGTAGACCCATCTCTTGGTATCCACTCTATTACCCTAATTGTCCACCGCTTGTCGGTTCGTCTCACTGCATGGCCAGCCCAAGTCTATTTCTTTTTCTTTAGTTGAAAAAGGAATGGACTTGGGCTCCACCACCTTCAGTTTAAAACTTGCTGTGTAGCTCATACTGGCCCATCGGGCACTGCGCACCAGGAGTACAAAAAAGGTTGGAATACAGCTGAGCAAAACCACGGAGCATAATGGCGAAGTCGCGGAACAGCACAGAGCAGAGTTGTTCGCACGCCACAGCGTTTTCATGGCACTATACGCGAGAAGGTTTGTTTTGTGTTCAGCAGGTGGCGCTCTGCAAGCGCGCAATTTTTAAATTGTGAGCCACCGGCATTCGCGATCACATCTCTGGGTACTGCTAAGATTTCTTTTTGTTAGAATGCGTTTTTAGCGTTTCTGCGCGCACTGTGGCATGATACTGTGATCATCTATGGCATCGGCAACCATGCCAAGATAAAAACATACTCCCGGTGAAGAAGAAAAGGGGGGAGGGTTCATTAAGTGAGTGGGTTCGTTGCGCAAGTAAATACGGTACCTACTGGCAGCACGATTCCCACGCCCTACTGCATACTCCTTTCACTTAAAGCTGACTGTGTAACTGACATTTCGGCCCATTGCTGACTGTGAAGCTCAAGACAAGCAGAGAAACAAGCCACTGACAACACTGTCACTGAGCGGGAATGGCTACCAGAAAAAAAGTAAGGCTAGACTGTGAGCGTCATTTTTATTGGCTGCCCACGCCGCCGCGCTGGAGTGTTCGTTTTTACTCTTTGAAATGGCTCTAGGTTGCATGCGCAATCATCCTCTGCGAGAGCGAGTGAAGTGGGAAAGCATCAGTGCGCCTGTTTGCGGGACTGCAGAGTATCAAAGTTGGGGAGTGCGTTTTTGATGGGTGGAAAAGAAAAACCTAATTCTGACGACTCAAGTTGGGGGTGCAACTATTATGCAAGTGCGTTCATTATGTGAGTAAATATGGTATATAGTTGCAGCTTGTGTAACCACGTGCAGGGATTTTGGTGAGCGACGTGGAAAGTGTAACCCAATGGGTGCAGCAAACAGGTAGTGTGGGTGACAGCGACGAGTGGAAAAGTTAATACACTTCCGCCAGCTGCTCTGTTGCTGTTGCTTGCTTGCGGGCTGCTTCTGACCAGCCAGACGCGAGCGACAGCAACAGAGCAGCAGCTGGCGGGAGTGTATTAATTTTTCTGCTCATTGCTGTCACCCACTTTACCTGTTTGCTCCGTCCATTGAGTTACACTTTCAACGTCGCTCACCAAAATCACTGCATGTGGTTAGCCCATAATTTTGTCGTCTCAGTGTTAGCAGAACCTGTACTAATCATTAGTTCACTTCCAAATCTGGGAGCAAATGAAAACATTGGGTGCCCCTTAGGGTCATATTATGAACTATGACAGTGACGTCGCATGGTCGCGAGATGATTCGATGAAATGTGATTGGAGAGGTAGTAATAACCATGCAGGCAGTTTTGCTATGTAACGGTGATGTGGTAGTTACAGTGGGGGATGATGATTGCAATGCTTTGCAACAGAGGATTAGTAAATGTTCCTGAATCTGGCATGCGTGATATGCTGATCTGAATGTCAGGTGAGACACGATTTCACCTGGTTTCTGACATGTTTGGCATCCTGAGCAACGTGGTTAAGTCACTGAACCATCGTTTAATGGTATGTGTAGTCTCCAGCGGTCGTTTGATGCCTGTGGAGGTGAACATGGTTGCTGCTATTGGGCAAGAACAGTTGTCTAAACACTGTGTTCTGCCTTGTCTGGTCAGGTTCTTAGCTCTCAACCATGGCAGCGCAAGTCTTACACTGTGCTAATTAGTTTTGTCTTAGGTTAGAGTGTGTCAGCCAACTGCTGTATTCCGTCACGCACCGCGAGAGCATACTGAGATGTCGGTGTGCCCTGACTGACAGATGCGAGGGCGGCAATGGAGGTCATGTGACCATCGCTATATGTGCAGCAGTGCAATCTGCGATAGTGCATGGAAGCAGCACAGCAAACAACAGCGTGCACGGGCACCTACCTACCTGCCTTACCGTGTAGAGCTGAGCAACATCACTTTCATGCACAGCTGAGTGTGGCAGCTTCGTGAGGGAGGCGATGTCAGCGTGATAGTGAGTTAATGAAAATTTTTTGCTGGCAGTTGCAGTATGTACCGTATAATGCGGAATATAGGTCGAGGCGGAATATAGGTCGACCCCCTTACCTTGTAGCCGAAAAATGCAAAAAAAATAATTAGGTACCAACCATTGTTTTATTGAGACTATAACTTGTTTCGTCTCAGATTACTCATTTAAAACTTTCTGAAGTATCGTCGGACGACTGCTTCTGGCTCGCTGTCGCCCACACAGCAGGTCGTCCTCGGTGCTGTCCAGGGAATTTCTTATGCAGCACTTCTTAAACACTCGCAACACCATGTCACCGTGAAGCGAGCGCAAAGCATGGGACACTCGTGTGCAGACCGGAGCGACAGCCTGTCTGTGCAGGCGGTCAGCAAACATCTTGGGGTATCCATTCATAGAGACATCGCACGACGCTAGCGGACAAAATTTGCCCCTTTGTACAGCAGCACAGGTGCACAGAGCAGCGCCCATGAAGCGAGGTCTTCCGAGCGTTGCATACCGAGAGCTGCCCCTACAGCTAACGCCGCTAGCAATACTTCTTTTGGTGATTCCGAACTGGCGCAAGGCGGACACGTCATTGGCCTTGGAAAACCCCCAACTTTTCTTTTAAATGCTGCTGTGAACTGGCACCAAGTGCCTAAACTCATTTTGAGCAAGAAGAAAATAGCACGCACACATTCGCCGACAGCGAGATAAGCAACAAAACAAAGATGGCGTCGCGTCCGATTGATGGTGGTGGCACGATGGTGCCTTTGGGGTTTGGATGGGCTCAATGGGATGCTTGGTTGCCAGATGACAACTGCCAGTGACTGCAATATAGGTCGAGGGGTGACTTTTTGCCAAATTTTTCTGTAAAAAATCTCGACCTATATTCCGCATTATACGGTAATTACACTGGCTCCCCCCTGGTAGTGTAATGATGACCTCATGCTCGTGATAAAGCTCACAACTGCACAGAATAAGGGTCCAGGTGATGCACCAGATGGATTGCGAATGTTTTCATAGTCAAGGCTCAATGGGGTTGAAATGGCCAGCAGGCATTTGCCACTGATGGCAATGTCGTTACAGCATCGCCACAATTACACTGTTGTCCCCATTATCAGCGGGAATTGTCTGCCAATTTTTTACTTCTCCTTGTACCAACTATCGGGCGAAAAATTCACTGATCAGTTCCTGCTAATACGTAAGTTGAGTGCAACTGTGTACAGCAGGGTGTTGCGACCGAGCGGGGGCACCCGATCCTTTCTCCGTGGCCTCCAACATACGATGGGTAGCGTGTAGGAAGCGAGCGGCCAGCCGGTGTTGCAGCCGTGAAGAAGTCCAGAGCAGTAGGGTAACGTAACTGTTTACTTCATAGCGAGAGGTGAGCCGAAGCCAAAAAAACATACAATGCCCCGACGGGCGAGGTTAAAATACAGGACACGAGCAGAGCGACCGCATGGATTCGCTGCTCCGACAGGAATGAATATCAGCGTTTGTGCTGCTTCTTTTATACCCAAAAAACGCCCCCAAGAGTAACACGCCACGAAATCACAGACACACACACGCCCAGTCTTTCCAAGATCGCGAGTCATCTTCGCCCCTCGTGGCGTCCGAGAGAGGGGGGGGAGTGTCCTTGAAAGGTGCCGGGGTCGCGCTATCAACTCTGATCGCGCTGATAGCGAAACGTCTAAGCCGGGAAGGTCAAGCAGGTGCCTGAAGGGTGTGGCGCTGGCAGCTGCCGGGAGCAAGTTGCAAAGCGAGGTGATTGACCCGGCATGTCGAGACACGAAAGTATGATTCACCACACGCGGGCGCACATGGTCGATTCCCACGTGGTCGCTGATGCGGGAAAACACGTGTTGCTGGCCGATTCGTAACAGCTTCTCCGCCGGGGGTCCGAGATCCCGATGGATAAGGGTCTGCAACCGTTGTCCGGAGGGATGCTGTCGAAGTGAAGTGTTCGGCAGACGCTCGACACCAGGCCTTGGCTGTACGACACCGTGCTGGAGCTTCACCGGGCGGGTCACTGGAGGAGTAGTGGCTCCCCAAGAACGTCTCTGGCTTGGTCAGGCAAGCAACAGAACAACACAGGAAGACACAACCGCATCGCCGGCAAGTGCGAAGACAAATCCACACTGAAGATCTACCAGGCTTTTAGTTGCGATAAAATACGCTAATAACTAACTACTCTAGTTATATTTTTGCCCAGCAGTAATTTAGACACGTGACAAACTTGAAAGGTGACATTTCGCGTGATCGGAAATGTCCCACACAAAAAGAAATGTAATCATAAAGGGCGAAACCTGCTCCAGGAAAAACAATGAAATTGAGAAAGTCAGGCGTCTACAGGCCATTTCTCGCGCTAAGAGCTGCGATTCGAGCTCTCATCATTGCTCCGAGGTTTCCCCAATTTGTATCGCACTTTAGGTGCGCCAGTTCTCTGAAAGAGACTGCTGCGACCGCGTGAAATCACACCTGTCGTCTTGTTCGACAAAGGTCGAGCGCGCGGAGGAGCGAGCGGGATTTTCCCCCGTTCATACGTTGTGCGCGCACTGCTTCTAGGCGGCGTTCCCTCGGCGCGATGCGAGCTCACGGCTTTGCTCGCACTGAAACACGCGCCACAATTACGCGCTGAAGTTTTTGCTACCTCCTCATTGCTCGCCTTTTTACGAACGCGTTCGGCAAGCAAACGCCGGAACACGTTTCCGTTCTCTCCTCTAGGCTGGTCGGTTCCCGACTTCGGTTCAGCCACAGGCGACACCGGAACCTCAACTAGCTCAGCCGATGTTGACCTATCATCGGGAGCATCAGCTGGGAGTGAAACGGGCACGACGAGCCCATTAGACACCTTGCAGTTCCCCACAGTCACTACCTCGTCGTCCCTCGCGCTTTCAGCGACAACCTCGGCACGCGAAGTTTCCGTTCTCCTTCCTTCCTGCCAGAACCACACTACACCTAGGCTGCCCTGTCTCAAAAGACGGCTCAGTTGCCCGCGAACTGCGCGCGTTCGGGTCGACAGCCGTTTTAAAGGGATTCCCGTGATCTAGCGCACTTTGAACATGGCGACGAAACATCTCCGCTCACCGTAGGGGCCTTACACACAGTGTACTTACGCTGCCCTCCGTCGCGAGCCTCTGGAAATGCCCAATCATCGCTTTCTGTCTGAGTTTCGCCATTCCTCACAGAGGTGGCGACCCTATCGTTACTCGAGCTCTTCGCAGCGAGCCCCGCTGGTTCTTTCCTCGGCAGTTTCTCAAAATGGTACCCCTTTTCCCTTAACAGCTGATCCGACCTGTTCGAGAATAGGTACTTGTACTCCGGAAGTAGTTGTGGGGATACTGCTGCCTGCGTCACAAGTTCACCAAACGGACCTCCGATGCTGACCTTAGCAATCGGCAGACGAACGTTTCGTGCACCTACGGCTGGCTTCACCCAAACACACTGCCCTGTTAGCTTATCCGGTTCCACGTACGAAGGGTGGACCATGTCTACCGTCGCCGCGGAGTCACGAAGAACTCGGCACGGTTTACCATTGACGACTAGCTCCCGTACGTACGGCTCTAGAAACTGCCTGCTGTCCTCACTCTGATCTAGTACGTGAAAGACTAGTTTTCCCTTCTTACAACCCGGCAGCGAAATGTCCCGTCTCGCCGCAGTTGTAACATGCAGCCTGTCTGCGCGCTTCGAAAGCTTTCTTTCTGCGCTGCTCCTCAGCGTCTGCTGCTCTCTCTTCGTTATCGTGGCCAGTTTCTCTATCCACGAGAACGATATCCCTTGCTCCACCGTCTACCTGGGAAGCTCTGCCTTTCGGCCCTGACTTGTCAGGCCTCGGCCTGAACTCTTTGTGGCCGTCTTTCGGCCCCTGCGCACCTCGACGTGCGACGAACTCGTCGGCTAGCTGAGCTGCCTGATCCACAGTACTTACCCCTGGCCTATCTTGCACCCAGAGTCTCAGGTTCTCTGGTAGACGGCGGTAAAACTGCTCAAGACCGAAACACTCAACTACCTTGTCGTGCTCTCCGAAAGCCTCTGCCTCTTTGAGCCACTCTTCCATATTTGCCTTCAGCTTGTAGGCGAACTCCGAGTAGGACTCGCCTCTAGCCTTCTCGGCTTCACGGAATTTCTGGCGAAACGCCTCTGCTGACAGCCTGTACTTACGCAGGAGGCTCGACTTGACTTTTTTGGTAGTCCTCCGCCTCCTCCTTTGGCAAGCGGGCCATCACGTCGGATGCCTCACCTGGCAAAAGCGTAAGCAGCTTTTGCGGCCATGAGTCTCGGCTAAACTGGGCCCTCTCACACGTACGCTCGAAGTTGACCAAAAAAAGACCGATGTCTTCTCCTACCTTGTAGGGTCGCATTAGGTCACACATTCGCAACGTAGGTCGCTCAGTCGCCGCAGACTGCACGCTGCTGCCACTCTGACGTCTAGGTCGAGACGCCTCGACGTCTAGACGCTTCATTTCCAGCTCATGCTGTCGCTCCTGTTCTCGCCTTCTATCCTCTCGTTCCTGTTCTCGCTTTCTTTCCTCGCGTTCCTGTTCTCGCTTTCTTTCCTCGCGTTCCTCTTCGCGCTTTCTTTCCTCGCGTTCCTCACGCTGGCGCACAGCCTCTGCAGCCTGACGTTTAGCGGTCTCCCTGCCATTGATCGTCTCAATGCACTCAGACAGCTCGTCATCGTCAGCCCCAACAGCGAGTATAGCCTCTATCAGCTCTGGCTTTCTCAGCGCGTCCGCAACATCCAAGCGCAACTCTTTTGCAAGCTCCAACAACTGCGGTTTTTTCAACGCTTTCAAATTCATGGCCGGTCTAGAGTACTGCTTTCCCACTGCTCCAAAAATGTTTTGCGCGAATAACCCACGCGACAAAACAGACGCCCTACCAGCTATCCTCAGAAGCCTGGTAAAACTCAGTGAAGAAAAGTCCCGCACTCACCCTTGACCGCCGTGAATTCTGCGAAGTCCGAAGCCGCCTTGACGTCCGTGGTGTTGGGTCTCGCACCGCTGGCTCCAGGTGTCACGAAGTTGTCATCCGACCGCTGCCAACCAGTTGTTGCGACCGGGCGGGGGCACCCGATCCTTTCTCCGTGTCCTCCAACATACGATGGGTAGCGTGTATGAAGCGAGCGGCGAGCCGGTGTTGCAGCCGCAGAGAAGTCCAGAGCAGTAGGGTAACGTAACTGTTTACTTCATAGCGAGAGGTGAGCCGAAGCCAAAAAAACATACAATGCCCCGACGGGCGAGGTTACAATACAGGACAGGAGCAGAGCGACCGCGTGGATTCGCTGCTCCGACAGGAATGAATATCAGCGTTTGTGCTGCTTCTTTTATACCCAAAAAACGCCCCCAAGAGTAACACGCCACGAAATCACAGACACACACACGCCCAGTCTTTCCAAGATCGCGAGTCATCTTCGCCCCTCGTGGCGTCCGAGAGAGGGGGGGGGAGTGTCCTTGAAAGGTGCCGGGGTCGCTATCAACTCTGATCGCGCTGATAGCGAAACGTCTAAGCCGGGAAGGTCAAGCAGGTGCCTGAAGGGTGTGGCGCTGGCAGCTGCCGGAAGCAAGTTGCAAAGCGAGGTGATTGACCCGGCATGTCGAGACACGAAAGTATGATTCACCAACACGCGGGCGCACATGGTCGATTCCCACGTGGTCGCTGATGCGGGAAAACACGTGTTGCTGGCCGATTCGTAACAAGGGGTTCTCAAGCATGTTGGTCCCAGGGAACCGTGCTAAGTTCCGTTAAGTGCCAAGGAACCCCCCCCCCCCCCCCCTTTCGCCAGTTTTCATTCCGTTCATGCTACATTAACGTGCAATAAATTCAAAAGCAAGCAAGGGTATCGCTTTTTTTTCCCCCGTCGACTTTACGCGAATGCGTACGCTAGCGGCACCTATCTCCAAACAGGAGAAATGCGCATGGGGGTAATATAAGACCGAGATTCAAGTGCAATAGTTTAACCACGTGGCCCGTTTTCGGAGTCTGGCTGGCTACAAGCTGCTGGCGAGATTTATTGCGCAGCTCGTGCGTTTCTGTTATGCGCCGAGATGTGCTTACTGACACTCGGGCGTGAGTAATGGAGGTTCCTTAGATCGATCGCACCTCAAGTTCACCATATAAGACTTTGCGACTGCGGAACCAGGGAAAATTTATCAGTGGCTCGCGGAACCCTGAGGAGGGGCCTGCGGAACCCCTAGGTTCCGCGGAACCCACTTTGAGAAACCATGGTGTACAGGTTTGATTCTGCGATATATTAGGAGAAGAATTTTGTATTATTAAGAGTGCTGTGAATAACGCGGCTGGTGTTGTGCAGTACATTGCTAATTGGGTGTGTCTGCCTCTGTAATCGGGTGATCGTATAGGAGGGTGTATGCTTGGTGATGTGTGGGTGCTTTTTACAGCGGTTGCCACAGACTGTCGACAGCATGCTGCTCTGGCGCCATCTGATTATGAAGCTTTTTTTTTCTTCTGTACACATTTCATTTGTAACCATAGTTACGGCCTTAAAGGCGCCATGCAGACAGAACACAAGTTTTGTTCATTCGAAAGATTGCCGCGTTAGAATCGTACTGACACCACTTTTAACGCACACTTCGCTTAAATGAGCTTTATTGTTAGGAAAAAAAGGGAATGGCCATGCGACCCACTAGCTTATTTCTGCAACAGAACCTATGATGTTGTATGCGCCCAGCTGTGTGATTGCGCAAAAGCAAACGCAAATTAGTCACTGCTTATAAGCTTTCCGTGCGAGCTATTTGCGCTTAAATGTAATGCATATTCATTTTACAGCAGTAAGAATGGTGCGGTAAACAATGAATGTTACGAAAATACACGTAAGCATAGAAGTACTGATGTGCACTGCTGTTGGTACTAGGCGCACTATGCTTCTTTTAGCTGCACTGCAGTCCGCCCCTTTGGAGTTGTCTTACACGACACTGGCCGATTGGGGTAAGCGACGTCTTACGTGACCCTGTTTGTCGAGCATGCTGCATGTTTCACGAAACGATTACTTTCTACAGTAACAAAAACAAGCGAGGTGCAAATACGGTCAAAAACAGAGTAATGGCGGACAACGGTCCGTAGATGAGTATGGTAGCGCTATCTGGGAGGACTGACGGCAAGCAAGACTGCAGAGCCGAATGACCCAGTGGAAGTTCGTTTGAATACGCACACTTATGACTTCATTGCTGACGTCACCAAAACACACGATTTGGCGGGAGAATCAAAATTTTAACCTAAATTGATTAATTTCTAACTGAATATGGCATAATTTGCTGCCTGACAAGTGCTGGAGGCTCTATAAAACACACGCTTTTGAATAAAACTAACTGGTATTTTGTCCGCATGGCTCCTTTTAATCAAGTGCCCGGCTCGATGATAGTGTAAGTGGGAAGGGGTGCACGAATAAGCGTACGCCACTCCTCCCTCTCGCACAATTTTATTCTCTGCTGCACTGCACATTCGCTCTATTTTCATCTTCCTCTGTGCCAATTGATTGATCCCTTGGTTGCACCGACGGTGGCCCTGACACCAAACTCGTCAACGAACATTGAAGAGCTGCGATCTGAAAGTGTTGTTAATCATTGATAGCTGCACTTCGGCTTGTAGTGGCATCATTGTCGTTGGCGCCCGCGCCCCATCATCGTCAGTTCTTCAAATGAGGACGCACCACAGAACACGATGGCATCCGCGCTGCTCAGCCGCACTCCACGGGTGCTCTCCGATTCTCGGGCCCATGTTATCGTCCCCACGCAACTCTGATAAATGTGGGCCCTGCTGCACAGCACATCGGCCGCCTACATAATTGGTGACCCGGACGTTGGCAGCATGGAGCCCCGCAGCATCTTCAATCTGCTTCCTACCCGGCCTTCGAGCACAGCTACCCCAGAGCCTGGATCTGTGAAATGGCGGCGCACTTCCAGCTACGGTGCATCGACTCGCAGGCTGAGCGGTACCACATTGCCACAGCCCTGCTTCCACATGACCTGCGCATCGACATCATAGACTATAGTGGGCAACCATACCATGACCTTGAGATCTTTGTCATGGTGCATGTCGGCACGAGCCCTGCTTGCCGTAATGACTCAGCATCGCCCCACGTTGTTGCCTCCCCGCACGACACGCCAAGTGTTGGAATGGGAAGTGCATCCAACGGCCTGCAGTCTTCCCTGTGTCGTTGTGATGAGCCTGTGGCCGGAGCACAATGCTATGTTCCATCACTACCCCCGGCTTCACAGAACGTCCGTCCTCCACCTTGACCCCCTCCACGCCCGCTGCACCCAACCACTTGACTCCCGGCAAGCTGACACTCTCGCTTAGTACAGCGGCTTTGCCACCTCGCCCGCTGTTCTTCCCCGAGAACGCCAAGGTGTGGCTTTGCCAGATGGAGTGTTTTTTCGACCTATACGGTCTCACGTTGCAGCAGGACCGTTATTTCCTGATCCGTGAGCTGCTACCTTTTGCTCTGGCCTCCAGGTTGCCAGAACCTGGAGCACGCCCTTATGACGAGCTCAGGGCCTTGCTGCTTGCGCGCTCCGGTCGTTTCCATAAACGATCCGCGCCAGCGATGGAGCATTGCTCCACTGTTGTCAAAGTTCTCTCGCCTCGCAACAGTGCGCCTACGGCGACGGTGTTGCAGAGTAGCAACGACACCACGACAACGATGGCGCGATACACGCCATCACACGATACACCATGTCATCACGCGATACACCATGGCCTCCTGTCACCACCTGCCAGTTGCGGCTGATTGAAAAATGGGTGAGATTAAATTGATTCATGTTACAGGGGATGTCTGCGGAAGCAGATGCATCAAGTGTAAGGTGAAAAAAAAAAAGTAAGCTTTTAACTCTTTTTAGCAGCACCATAGGCCATCGGACAGTGGTGTTCCAATGATTTCAAACCTCGGGTGAAAGCTATAGACAGCGCCTTGCAGATAACTAGGGCCATCTGGCATAATTATTGGCAACTCCTTTTTCGATTTCATTATTGTTTGTTTACATTGCGTGTGTGGAGGTGGCGTCGAGAGTGAAATTTGAACCCACGATATCGGTGAGTTACGCGAAAATGGTGCTCACTTCACGGCGCGCTCCGCAAAAGTGGACAGCTTGTGGCAGAGTCTTCGGCAGGTGCAGCTGCTGATATTTCTTACCCCAGCAGCAGTGATGACTCCAGCAGCGATATGGGTTCATCAGATCTTGGTTCTGATGAAGTCGGCTCCCATTCAATGGCCTCAGCTTTGACAAGTGCTATGGCTAAGGTTAGTTTTTGGCTTCGTGCTGTATTTATAAACAAAACATGCTTCCTTTCTGACGACTACAATTTTATTTTATGTGTAGGGTCTGAACAACCTGCGGCGGGGATGTCTTGCCAAATGCACTGTGCCGTACTGTGTTATACCTTCAATATAGCCTGGCACTCATGTTGGATTAGTGATGCATTAATTCAACAAGCCCCTTATTATATATTTCACTTCACTTGCAGCCCATGATGATGTTAAGGGTGATGTGGAATGTACTTATTGTCATCATCATCGTGTGTATATATTTAGGTATGTCGAGATTTCGGTGTTACTGATGCCCACATAGTTCAAGTTACTCCAGAGCCCTCCACTGCAGGGTGCCTCAAGCCTGGAATTCGAATTTGGAGCATTAAACGCCATAATGTGAATCTGATTCCGAGTTTGATTGAATCCGGGTTGGCCTCAATACTGAATGTACTGATGAGTTATATACATTTATGACCTCTGCCTGCAGGTGACCTTGTCTCTGTCCCTAAGAAATGTAAATTATTAGAAGAAGAGCTTCTTCCGTGAGTCGTGAGGATTGCCTACTGGCTGAAAATAAGGATGACACAACCACCGCTGGGGCTTCTAGGGTGCTTGTGCTCCTACAGTAAGGATTTGAAGGAATGAATGGGAAGTATGAAAATAAGCTGTGCACGTCTGCGCCAACAATGATGCAGTAAATATTTTAGCCGCGATAGGATTTTAATAAGTGAAAAAGTATAGGGAACACAAAAGAAACCTCAATGGGTAATGTCACTGGTAATGGAACTGTGGGGAGCAGTGGGAGGCCAGAATTGCCGAGCCACCCCCCTCCCCTCGTCATCGGTGCCTGTGGATTGACTTGCGCTCGAGGGGCTTTGCGGAGTGGCAGAGCCATCAGGGCTGCTAGATTGGTGGGCCTGCAAAAATCCAGAACTTGGGGTACAGCGTTGGTGCATATATTGAATCATAACTTAGGAACGTAGAAATAACTTGTATATTAGAATTCCTAAAACAGTTTTTAGGCTCAGTATGATCGCCTATATGTATTGTGTGTATACTTTTTCTGTGAATTTTCTCGTTTATTTTTTACCCATGAACTGTACATATTTCTACCTTTCACAAAACTTTTGTTATGTGTTTAAAAGAGAAATCTACAAGGTGAAATTTCAGGCATAGCAATGCTAAATGTGTCGAGTAGCTCAAGAGAAAGAAAATGTTTCGTGGAAGCACTCAAAATCGGCCATTTTTCCGCAGTAACGAAAAAGTTAGTGGTGACAGTTACTGGGATTTGGAAATGGGTGACAGATGGCTGTAGAGGCATTATAAAGTTTCACGAAAATTCAAAGCCCCCTTCATCTAACGAGAAAGATGGTTGAGATGTGAAGCTTTCTCCCAATGCAGCCTGAGTCATAGCCAAAGATCCGCTTCGCTTCCACCATGTCGGAATAGTGCAATCGGATAGACATCGGCTTCATAATGCCAGGTGCCCAGGCTCGATTACAACCACAGGAAGCGTTTCTTTCGTGAGGCACTTGATGTGCCTTCTCTTATCATCATCATCATTTTGTGAAACCCATTGTGTAAACTGAGCTTTCCTGTGGTGCATTACGTAGCAATGCCATTAGGGAGGCATAGAAAGCTTCGCTTTAATTTGGTACATTTCACGGCAGGAATAGTAAAAAAAAAAATTAAAGCTGTTCCACTCAACTGGGAAAGCTTTCGAAAGTGGAAAGTGCAGAGCAGTGATTCGCCATAATGGGCTGTAGCGCCGTTATCCGGTCACTGCTACCACCCAATGCAATTCAAATTTCCCGCCTTCGCAGTGCTCACGCTCCCCCTGCCTGAAACTGCGCCAGCGGGAGCTCTGTTCTTTTTGTGCTTGCTTTTCCTCCTGCACGTACCGGTGTTGCACTGCCACTTTTTTTTGGCTTACGTAAAAACCAACCAACGAGTGTTCGTAATTAAATGAACGCGGGCGCTGCCGGATGATTATGTATATTTTGCCTTCAAATGTACTTGCAGTTTTCTCTGCTCTAAAGAACGGGGAGATGTATGACAAGCACCAGCGGTTCACGAGGTTCGAACGCTTATGGCTTCATCAACCGCTTGCTTTGTAGCCTCTGGGTTAATCGCTGCGGCGACAGCCGCTACAACGGAATGCCATGTGGCTCTATTTCGGTCCAGGGAAGCGAGCTACGACCACAAGGCGAGCCCCTAAAGTGCTGTGTACTTACAATGTTCCTTGTGCTTTGTATGAGGAAAAGGAGCACCAGCATTCTGCCCAGCTGTTTTCCAACTTTTTGCTGAAATAATTGGTCGTTGTCAGTTGTGGTCTTAGTGGACCTGGACTTGGTTGGAGGGGTAGGAACTTTTGTCTGTCTTTGCTCGTGGGGTTAGTGTAACTTCTGTTCACAGCTGTCACATTGTTTAATTTGGGGGCCAGTGCACGTTTTTGCTCTGCTTGAATGTCGCTTCTCAAAATCCAGACTTATCCTCCAAGCTGCTCCGTTGCAATTAGAGCACTGCACGGGCCCTGATTTTAAGGCCCGAAGCCCGGCCCGAGCCCGCTTCGCGAAGCCCGAGCCCGACCCGGGCCCGTAACACCAAGCCCGAGCCCGGTCCGGGCCCGGGCATTCATAGTGAGCCTGGCCCGAGCCCGGCCCGGGCCCGCCATCTCAAGCCCAGGCCCGGCCCGGCCCGGCAATTTATTTTTTCGCCTAGGGAGGGCCCGCGCGTGTGTGACCAGGCCCGGTCTTTGACGCTGAAAAAAGTTTGTTTATTATATTCCGGGCGATCAGACGGAGCATCTAGTCTGTACAAGCACGTCATGAACTGAAACGCAAAAAATAATGGTTTAAAAGTGCACGTAGGTACGTCTGCAGTTCGCGCCACATCGCGTAACAATAGCGCGTATTCTTAGACGAGAGACACCATCACCTTTGATTACCAGACTCTTGGCAACTTCACGTGGTTGTCTCGGACACAAGTTGGTATTGCTGAATTTTTTTTATCCGCATTTGAATCAACGAGTATGTACACTTCACCTGCAGTGGTTGTTAAGCGGTGGTGTTTCTCTGGCATGCGTGTTTGATTCCCGGCCACGGCAGCCACATTTTGATTGGTGCGACATTTAAAAACACAACGTGTACATACATAGATGTAGGTGCACAGCTCCAGGATGTCTGAATTAATTTCTTCCCCTCTTGGGCATTCCTTGTATTCGTATCTTTGGTATGTTATACAGCAAAATATAAAATCTTGATGCAGTACAAGAAATGTCACTAAAATTACAGTATAGTGAAACATCAGACCTAGCAAACACGTTTTAAAACAATGCGTACAACTAACACAGCAAGAAGCGCGCAAAAATAACCAAAAATATTCATTTTTAAGCTCTTCTCTACAATTCGCGTCGGACCTATTAAACGCCGTGCCTATGAATTCAAGCCTCGAGACCCGGCCCGGGCCCACGGCGTCGAGCCCGAGCCCAGCCCGGGCCCCAGTCATTGAGCCCGGGCCTGGCCCGGGCCCGCCGAAAATCGACTTCGGGCGGCCCGGCCCGGCCCGCGGGCCGGGTCGGGCCTGGGCTTTCGGGCCGGCCCCGGGCCCGTGCAGTGCTCTAGTTGCAATTTTGACTGTTCCTAAAATGCACCACTGCAGTGCTCGTAATACTCTAATCTGTGCTGTGGGAAAGAAAAAAAAGAGCAGTACAACTTTGTGATGTTTGCTTCAGCGGACCCAAATTTGTCCTTCATCAGTGTGTCCTTCATTAAAAATGCAGTGCTCTGATTTGTAACTTTCATTCATAGGCATTTGCTGTGCTGTGGCATTTATCGAGAAACTTTGGACCGAACAAGTTCCAGAGACTGGGGTATCGGAGCCTATATAGTTCGAGCGGAATGAGCTCTGCAGCTTTCAGTGTTCGGTTTTCTTCTAGCCCATTTTAATGCTTCTTGTGATGCTTTGAACTCCCATTGGTGTGTTTCAAAGCACATTTTGTGACGTTATTTGGTGGAGGATCATGTCCAGCTTGCAGTGGGCAGGACTAGGAGCCACCTGGCTCCAGTTATGATTGAAGAGGGCCAGCAAAGCCTCTTGGGCCTCGTCGTCCACGTTTCGGATTAATTTATTGGTCTGTCTTGTCTCGGCCAGGGGTCGGTTGCGTGTGAGGCAGCCTAGTACTTGTTGTAGTTAAGGAGCGTCGAGGGGATCACTTGAGGGCCAGTGTATGCCTGACCAGGAGAGGGTGGGTAACTTGATGGGTGCCCAAGAGCTGTGTGAAGAACGAAGAATCGAGAACGAAGAACGAGAACTGAAGAATGAAGAATCGAGGAGTTCTTGTGGGGAGGGGGGAGGAAGTAAAGGGATTATGAAGGAGATGTTGGATTTGTTGCTGTCCAAGTCTACGAGGGGGTTTACCCCTCAGGAGCTTCCTGAGGATATGCCGAGTTTGTTTGGCGCTCAGTGTTAAACATTTAAGTCTATCACAAAAGCTTTGCTAGTTTTGGATTCTGGAAGATGGAATTTATTTTTGTGATCTTGGGAATGTACTGTGTCAGGTTTTAACAGATATTATAACATCCGGGGTGCCTTTATTTCAATGCTCGTTTACATGTGAGGGTTCCCCGTTGGAGACAACTATCTCTATGGCTCGCAGTTATCTTGCACACTTGTTGTTGCTCACCTGATATCTTCGCAGTGACATAATAGAGCTGACAGCCATTGTTTTCAGTAGGAGGGATGTTGACAAGCGGTGCTGTTGTTTGTGCTGCTGAAAACATGTAGCCATTGATGGAGCTGAAACTGGATTTTCGCGATACATTTTATTTGTGTATGATACTTAAAATGGGAGTAAAGAATTTGGGGCAGTTGGTTGAAAAGAGAAGGAAATTAAGTTTTATTCAGTCGAAATGGAAAGTTCTTGAATTGATTGCACTGTGGAGTGCAGTTATGTCTGATAAATAGTTAGCTCAGGCGGTTGTGCCATTCTTGGGCTAGTCTCCGGAGTGGTGCGGCATTTTCAAATATCTTGTTGGCACAGGCTCAGCTGGTAGCCCCACGCTGTGTACTTTTCCTTTTACATCATTTCAGAGGTCTGTCCTGTCCTGTCCTTGACCTCCTCCTGTATTTATGCTTTTGCGAGCCTCCTCGCAACTCTCATCCATATCGTGTGGGCATCATCATAACATACACTCGTTTTTGCAGGGGCATCATGTTGTCATACCTTTCAAGGTAGTGTCTGTGTATGCTGTACGCAGATGCTAAAGCTTCTACAAGCAAATGCAGTCACATATTGAGCCTGTTTGTTCCTCAATATGCCAAGTAACTGCAAGTTGATTTCTAGAACTGTACTGTATAATTTGATTATGCTGAACTTGAAGGAGACCAGAACTGTTCAAGTTTGTGTAACTGTGTAATCTATTTTTTTGAGGTGTGACCATCACTTGCACATTCCTTGGTTCAGTCAGTGAAAATTGCATCGTCCCCAAATAAGCATGACCAAACGATGTGGCCAAAAGCTGTCGCCAAAAGGCGTGGCCGGTGCATGGTGGCAAAATGTTGCCCAAGCCCACAGAAGTCTTGGGGCCTGCATATTTTGATATGACTGCTTATAATGTTGCAGGCGAAATGTCTTCCCAGCTATTTGTTCATGTATAGTAGTGAAGCCTACATTAGACAGGCTCTTCATAAAGGTTGATTTCTCTAAAGCTGACTTACCCACAGTGCGTGTGGTGGTAAGGCCTACCGATAACGAAGAATTTAATATACCTGGTATCGTGGCATCATACACCCAACAACACCAAACTCGTCAGCACAAAACTCACAGCCATTGAACTCTGACATAACTCTGAGAGAAATGGTGCTCACACATTCTGATGGTGTGGGAGAAAAAGCTTAGGAGCCCGTCTAGGGTTTTTAGAAACCTTAGAGTCATGTTTATTTAGAGGTCTAGTCTAGCTTTTAAGCTTTGGAGAGGAAAAGAACTAACACGCATTCTTCATTTGTGGCCCCTTGCTAAGTCAGAAAGCCTCTTGCCTTTTTCAGAAGGCTGCGTTCATGACAGATGACCACTGCCTTTTAGCGTTTTATTTAAATGCACAGTGCTTGAAAAGTGATCTGGGGGAGACAGATGTGTTTTTAATGAGCTGAGTTCACAAGTTTAACCTTTTTTGTTTCAGTGAAACATGGTTTTGCACCCGGTTATGATTATTCTCCTATTGCTGGATGCGATTGTGTGTCCCTGTGCCATTCGAAAACGTGGTGGAGGCATTGCTATTTACATTCGCTGTGATTTGCAATTGCTGAATCCGAGGCCATTAATGATAACTATGGGTGTATGGCTGTGAAATATTACGATATTCAGTTTTCTTTCGTTTTTTCCCTCTCCATCTGGTTCAGTGAGGAACTTTTTTTTTTAATTTCAAAAGATTTGTCACAGCTGAATATTCAGTTAAATTTTGGGAGGCTTTTTGTCAGTGGCTTTAACGTCAATTACTCTTCAAAAAACAATTTTTTTTTAGCTTGGAAGAAATATTTCAGTGACTAGATGTTTAATGTGATTGATGTGCAGACTTGAATCAAACTGAAGTCTCGTACAATTTGGGACCTGGTTTTGACACGTTTTTTGCCTGAGGACATCAATTTGGGCAGCATTTCGTGTGATTTAAGCTATCTCCTCCCCATTTACCTTCTATTATATTGTAATTTACCACATTCTTCACAGCAAGAATTTTTTGATGAGACATTACTTGGCAGAAATAATAGCGATAGTCTGAAAATGACATGGTTTTGAGTTATACAAATGGGGCTAGTGGATAGGCTTTTCTATCGGGCTTAATATCTGCATATAACACATCTTTAAAGTTCAGATAAAGCATGAGAAGACACTTAAACCCTAGTTTATAAACTGCAGTGAAAGCATGAAACATCAAAATAAGCTCTTCGCTATTTTTAACGATACGAGAAAGGAACCTTTGAAGAAACCTTAAAGTGCTTAAGAAATAAGCTCAATGCCGATATGGAAAAAGCTAAATGTCATTGTTATATGCACAGCTGAAAACCCTCAGCTTGTGTGTCAAGCAGTGAAGGAAAGAAATTTAAAAACACGCTAACAAAAAAATTTTGCTTCAGTCAGAAATTTTACACTGATCTTGAGTTCCCGAATCTGTTCAATGAACACTGTGTTAGTCCTGGTTCACCAGCTAATGACCTGCGTGAAATTTCAGTTCGAGGAATTCTTCACGAAAAACTGTCCAAAAGTCATGTTATTTTTATCTCCTTACCAACCGGACAGAAATTCTTGAGGTTATTTTTTCTTTCAAGGACAGCTGTTAGTACACTGCTGCAGATGATATTAGGCTGAGGCCACTGAAGGCTATTGCTACAGCAAAAAGTATTCCGCTTGTTTATGCGTGCAACCTTATTCTTTCACAAGGGATGTCTTCAGAAGAATTGAAACTTGCTCATGTGGTAGGTGTGCTCAAGGGTGGCCCCGTGAACAATTTAAATAAAAATTACTGACCAATTTCAGTGCTCTCAGGCTTCATGAATATTTTAGAGTGCATAACAAAAAAAGATTAATAGGGTTCTTGTGATTTGGCAACATTATGAAGGATGAAGAATTGGGTTTTCAAAAAAACAAATTCGTGGAGGTCACGCTTGCAATAAAAGAACGAATTCTAGAGAACACCGACAGAAAAGTATTCGCACTGGACATATTTTTTTAATTTAAGAAAGGCCATTGATTGCATTCAACAAGGTGGGCTGTTCTGAGAGCCTTAATTTTTTCGAATTAGAGGTCTAGTATAGCTGCCGGGCAGCTGGACGGCTGGCGCCACCACTTGGCACTCCCCTCGTTACTGAATGGGCCAGCGCATTGGACTACGCAGCGTTCCGTTGTTTTTGTCGTGTTTGCTTCGGTGCTTTTAATGTTGAGGTGGTGTTGTGGGCGGACGTGTGCGGTGAAATGAAGGCTAGGCAAATATTTTGGGTTTTTAGATGCACAAACGGTTGTGTAGACTACTTAGCATTCATTTCTAAAAATAAAGGCAGGTTTTTCTGCTGCTGAGCACTGAGGTCGCGGGTTCGATTCCCGGCCGCGGCGGCCGCTTTTCTGATAGGAGGCGAAAAGCAAAAACGCCCGTGTGTACGAGATTTCGGCTCACGTTAAAGATCCCCAGGTGGTCACAATCAATCCGGAGCCCTCCACTAGGCGTGCCTCATTGCCTGCATTACGTTGGCGCGTTAAACCCTACAATCAATCAGGTTTTTCTGCTGTTTCTCGTTGCAGAACTTGTTTTTTGAATAACCATGAACCAACTAGCCAGCAACCAAGTCTTATTACAGGCATACAGCAATAACGTCAAGCAATCACTTTCATGCGGCATTTATTCGGGAAACGATTCCTGGTGGCTGTTGTAAACTTATCTCTCCACGAGGTAAATCAGCGTTTCCTCCTCCGTAAGCAGTCGGGTTATGTAGCATCATCTCTCATTCTTTTTATTTTGGTCTAAATCTTAGAAGGTACTCCCCAATTTTGCCTTTAGCTTGTGCTACGACGTCCGTTCCTTCACCAATTGTCAAAGGCCAGCACCGCAGCCATACTTGGATCATCTGCCCACTCCACTCCGTCTTTGCAGGAGCATTTAGCCGCACGCAGGCAACAATGCTGAATGAAAAATTTGCACGAAGGAATGGATTTGCACTTCCAGCTCAACTTCCAACTTGGCACATTGAGCGTCGTCTGTGATTTGCAATTACGGAGTATGGGTGTAAATCCTACTCATGGCATGCCTCGTAAAGATCGCCTCCACTCTCAAGATTACCGATATGCAAAAGAACTGGTGCTTATCTAGACTTTGTAAGCTGCACCGCAGCAGAACCACAGAAAGCCATGCACAAGTGCGCTGCGCTGACCGCCACTGGCATTCCACTGACGAGCGGCTCGCTATGGGTGGCGCTGTTCACTGCGATGGTGGTGCCGTACAATGGCTGCCAGGTCCATATGGTCGCTACTAAGAGGCTATTCAGCGTCCAGCATCCAATATACAGAAATCAGTTGTCATAAATTAGACACCAAATACATGCATTATGGCGTTCCTTAAGGATCGCCTCTTGATCCAGTTTTATTCTTTCGTCTATTAACATTTCAAGTGGGCATAGCTGAGCAAAACTTATTGCATGCTCATGACACTAGCTTCTTTGGTGTGCATGCTCATGGGCCCTTTAGAAAAAGTGAATGATTGGTTGGTAAATTTGGGCAAGGGCGATCATATTGAATGAGCTATGAATTAAATGTAGATAAAAACAAATACTTGTTCAGACCGAAAAAAGAAAATCCACAAGCTGGAAATTACACTTCTAGTGCCACGAATGTTGTGCAGTCTAGAAACAATTCGATGCCTTGGAGCAATATGTCATGGATACATACTATACATACTTTGTAAAGGTGTTGGTGTCCTTTGGTGCCAGCTGAGATCAAACACAGTCCGGAACATTTCGACCTTTTGGGCAATATGTCATGGATACATACTATACATGCTTTGTAAAGGTGTTGGTGCCCTTTGGTGCCAGCTGAGATCACACCTCCCTTTAAGTGTAAAACTAGTCTTGCATGCTTTTTCACTCACGGCCTGACTATTGCTTTTTAGTGTGGTCTATCACAATCAAATTAAAGGGACCCAGAAAAGCTTTGTGAAGGTGGCAATCAAATGCATTCAGGTGGTAGAACACACATCGGGGGATTTTTGAGCCAAGTGTGAGCCCCATACGTTGTACGGATAATTTGTAAACAATTTTTGAAGATCGCCTTTCTCAGCCGATGAGCGCGACGCCGCAGTGAGCCGACCGTGGCTGACGCAACGGCGATCGCGGCTGACGCAACGGCGAAGGCGCCCCCTGATTCGCCCAATCGCCGGCGAGGTCGGCCGCGGCGGCGTCACTGCCATTGGCTTCCGGCTGCTCTTCCTCCTTCCTGCGCGATCGCGAGGCAAAGGCGGGTCCGCAGCGATTGACCCGTGCCTAAGCGCAGGAATGTAGCTAGCACAGAACGGAAGTTGAGCGTCACGATGTCACATGGCTATCCCCAGTGTTTCCAGCTGCTTTGAAGGAAGCAGAGAGGGAGAGGGAGTCGATCGGCAAGGGGGAAGAGGTGCATTTAATTGCTTCTGGCGCAGCTAATACTGAATGTAGATCAATAATTCCAACGGCATTGCATCGCTATATTGGTGCTATGCGACAATACAGGCCTTTTGTAACTTTTACAGAAGGCTTTTCTGGGTCCCTTTAACCTAAATATGTAACCATATGGTACTTAAAAATTCAGTATACAGGCTATTGCAAGTTTAAAATACTTTCAGAGTTGTACAACATACTTTGAAAAGTGTGAAATATTCAGTAAAGGGCCAATACAATTCTGATACAAATAGTATAGTTCGAACCTAACTAGTATGTATCTGCAGCCCATACGAACTAAAAACATGTTCTGGGCCATTCTCGAACTGCTGTGGAGTCCATAGATCCCGTACCACTTCAGTCAATACTCTATTTCCATGTGGTACTTAAAAAAAACAAATGAAAGAAACATTTCCTACAGCAATATGCATTTTGCGCTGACCGTAGGTGTTAATGCTCTTACTCTGCTCACTGTTGAGTGCTTAAATGCTTATGTGGGTGCATGGAATGCAATGTTTTTTCCTGGTTTGTTGGTTTTGCGGCAGCTTTTTTAACCATTTCTTATTGTTGTTTCTTCTGGTATGATTTGGCCCCACTTCGATCGCCAGCATCACCAAACCTTCATTATTCAAGACGGCCATATCAAACTCTTTTTGAAAACTTGTATGACCCACTCCTCTCTGCAACACCCTTGAAGCCCTGAGAGTATTGTAATAAATAAATAAATAAATAAATAAATATATTTTTATTTCTCTTTTGTCGGCAAAAGACAATTTTCTGTTCAACTATTTTTTTTTGCATTTGGTTTATTTTCTAGCTCTGTGCAGAAAAAATTGCATTTTTTTTTTGTGTGGAACCGCTACTCTTATGATTGTAACTAATGGTCACAGAAATACTTCTTCGTATGTGCTAATTGGCATATTTTCGTTTTGCATTTAGCCATGCCGTCCAAGGTAATTGAAAGTAGATGTAAACAACAGCATCATCACATTGTTTTTTGCTGCAGTTTACGCTATCTCAGTCCTCAAAATCTTAGTGTTCACACAGAGTCCATGCACATTAAGTGTGCTTTCAATCTGACAAACTCTGCTTTGTGGTTTGCGAGTGCCGATGTCAAGAAAGCAGTACGGAGTATGATGGGTGGTTATTAGCACTTTTCAACGTGGCTTCCTCTTAAAAAAGGAAATGAGTGGAAAGTCGACTAACTACACATTCTAAACTTCAGCTGGTAAAGTTGTAGCTCTTCGGCATGCCGTCCTTCCATTCTTATCTGTTTCCGTGTACAATTTCACCGCCCCTATTTAAATTCAACCGAGGCATCAACCGAAGCATCCCGGACCACACACTTTGGCTCTGTAATAGAGGAGGGGACTGCCCTTGACATTTGATGGGGCTGAACTGAGACAAATGGCTTCCTTTCACCGATTGTTTTCACAGCCTTGCCTCGTGACGGTCGAGCTCTGATTGAGTAAATCACTTTGTTTCTCCACGTGCCTTGGTGGAGCGCAAATCTATGTGGAGCACATTTAATAAAAGCTGCTTTCCCACCCCGCACTTTATTTATACCCGTAGCACGCCGAATGGTGAAATGGTGTTATTGGGACATCCAGCGATGCCACCTTTATCTCGGCATTTTCAATGCTTAGAGTTCGCGTGCTGAGGGCCCATCTGGAGGCGACTATCTGGCTTCAAATCCACTGCTGTCCTTGGTTTTCGTCCTCGGGTGTTTTGATGTCGCCTCTGTTTTCACGTGCGGTTGCTGAAGACGCTAAGCATTAGATGGCAGGCTTTATGGATAAATTGGGACGGGGAACCATAGAGTTTCATATTAATATATACTAGAGGGAAATCCGGCACCACTGTCTAGGGGAGCCGCACTTCAGCGAGCGTTCTGTCATGTATTGGGCAAGAATGTTCCACTTGTCCTTGGCATGGTTTAAGAACAGGCTGAAAAGTTGACTCTGGTTGAAAAAAAAAAAGCAATGATATTACTGTAAAAGATTATTCAAATTTGTTTCGTTATTATAAAATTGAAGCTCCAAAGAGATTTATTCGTCAGTCATTATTTAGAAGCTTCATGCAGAATGAAAAAGAAAAAAAATGTTACCCTTCTTTGCTGATTTTGGCTTCAAGGCAAAAGGAAGCCATATGGCTAGCCAAGCCAAGTAGGCGAGTAATGTCGCTGCCCATGGCGGCCCGCGAAATGCAGCGCCAGATTTCTTTCTAGTATATATTAGTATGAAACTATGCTGGGAACTGAAGTTCACTGTATAGGTAAGGGGGTTCAAAGTGCCCTCTTCTGTTTTGTTCTGACCCGTTTCTGCCGAGTGGGAAAAACCCATTCCCAAGGTTTGAGAGAAAACGTTGGCCATTATTTTCTGATTATTGTCCCAGTTGCGGCCCGCACGGTGATGAGGTGACACATCAGTATGTGCAACTTGAAAATGTGAAGGTTCTTCCTGTGTTGGATTAATTTGCCGATGTTGTAAAAGTGCAGTGTAAAAGCATAGAAGGAGCAGCTCCAATCACCAAATGCACAAAAAATTTGGGGTGTAAGTTCTGCATTGAAAGTTAACTGTTCCAGAGCATGCACATGGCGCAAAGACTCTTCGACTGTGAATCTGTGTGCTTGTTCGTAACATAGTGACTGTAATAAGCTGTTCGGTTGGCCTTTTTTTTTTTTTTTTTTTTTCGTGTATACAGTTTTTGGAGTAACCATAAGTGTAGCGGCTAGCAGGAGTAGCCAACACTCTGCCGTCTTCAGTAGCAGCCCGCAGTCCTGTTCCTGTTCCACATGCTGGCTTGGTTGCTTTTACCAGAAGATGCTGCCTTCAATTTCTTACGTTTTGTTTCATGCAAGAACAGACTGTCAAGGGCTAAAGTTAGTTTACCCTGTCGATCACATCACGGCAAAAGCCTTTGTAAAATGAGCGATATTATTTTTAGGCCTGTTTTTTTATGTATACCACAATGCAAGTGATTAAAATTAATCTATTGAAGTTGGCCAGTTATTGTCGTAAAATTTTTAACTTTTGCCCAACATTTCTGTCTAACAAAAGGCCATTTTTGTTTTCCAGGCTCGAGGTTGAGTCTTTTCTCCCGTGCGACGCATCGCTTCTCCGTTTCCTCAAACCGGATTCCTGACCTCCGATCTCCACTCACGGGTAAGTGAGAGCTTACGGATCACTCAAATTCTCGGTTTCCCCACTTCATTTGATTTCAGGCCACTGAGGCGCTATTGCCACCAGCACTTTGCTGGTTTCGGTATGCACTGCTGAAGGTGCGTCTCGTCTTTCAGAACAAAACCAATGAACATCAGAAGAACTGGCATAGCCACCACGCTTATCATGATTGTAATGATGATGTAGGTTGAGAAGTAAAGCTGGGAGAGATGTACTTGGCATGTAAGAAAAGTGACCTTTTCTGAAGTAAGCTACATCGTAACAGTTTATTTTTAGCAAGGACTCTGTAAGCATAACCCTTTAAATTTCAAAGACATCGAAGATTCCTTGCATGTGTTATAGGTGAAACCCTTGTATGTTCGTTGACACTTGCGATGTTTGGCTTCTGCCTCGCATTGTCTTAGTTCCGTATCCTGTTCACGCTTGCGATTTGTAGCTTCGGCCCTGTGTTGTCTTAATTCTTGGTCCACGTGTCGTCGTGCTTGTCGCAAAATTGCGTGGCTTCCATTCGGTGTCATGGTGGTGGTGGTGGCTGTGTCGGCTTAGGAGTGGCTAGCACCTGCCTCTTTGCATTGTTGTGTTCCCTCGCTTCTTCTGGGGCCTACGTCCCTGGGTGTCCAGTGTCGGTGATACAGATGCTACAAAGCCTATCACGCACAAATTTTGAAGTACTGGGCACAATGCGCTCTTTTGATGATCACGGGCACATTGGCGTTGGAGCCAAACGGGAATTGGCGACTCAGACTTGAGCTTCCGACCACAGTTGTCATCGTCACTGGCAGTTCAAATTCGGTGTGACCCCTAAGGATCGTTCAGCCGGGTGATCGAAGGTGATGGAAAAGATGACTGGCTGGCTTGTGGTCGACTGCATGTAGCAGACGACGGTCTACTCTAAAGCAACATGTACAACACGTACAATTTATTTACACAACTCGTGGCCTGATCAGGGAAAAAAGAATAGGGCAGAGGTCCGCGTGTAGCGGGCCTCCTCTTTTTTTCCCCAAAAAACCCAAGGTTTCATTCCAAAAGACCTGCCTCGTAAAGGTACGTCACAATTTCACAATCTGAGAATAAGAAGGACCCATATCAGGCTGCCGATTTGCCGCAGCAACAACCAATGGTCGGTGTGTACACAAATAACCATGTGGCCTCTTATCAACGGCGGGTTCTTCCTTTGCAAGGACAACATCATAATCATAATCACCGTAGTCAAAGTTATAACGCAAGTGCAACACCAACAAAAACAAACCAACTAGAGGCAAACTCTGAGTACTGACTGTCGGCCTGGCCTCTCAAGTATTGTTCCTATGATGCATGCTGACAATAACACTCTAGCAAAAGATTCATGTCTTCGTTAGCGTGCCCCCCATCATTCCAAGTACCACACTGAGCGATACAAAACCTGGTCGCCTGCCCATTGACGTATCTTGTGGCCACCGAGGCGACAGTTGTAGATGCGCGACGAATTCACACACCCCCTGTATCTTTGGCCAGTGCTGCATTTCCCCACTCCGCGGCGCGTCTCTCCGTTTGTTGCGGGTGTGATGAATAGGCACGTGAGTGATTGATTGCGCAATTTAGCCGGCGGAAACTTCAGTGATGACGGCAATGAAGATGGGCTGTGGGCGAGTTAGTGATCGCGGAAGCTGGAACGACAACGGCTGGAACAGGGCGCGGTTACATGGAAACTACCCCGTAAGGCGCCTGGTCCACGGGCCACCTTGAGCAGGACCATCGCTACTCTCCGCCAAGGCTCAAGAGCGCGCCTGGGCGCCGTCATCGTAATTCTGGGACACCGACTGCTGAAGTTCCGGCCTGGCTGTTGGCCGCTGCCGTTTAGCCGCTAGAAACACATTGCGACGAAACGTGAGCTGGCTTGGCTATTATTGGGCAGTGCTCTCGAACCTTCCGAACTGCCAGGCTAATTGTGTACCTTCGAAATGTTGCTTGCGTATTCTGTGTGAGCCAAACCCGTCCTGTCTATAACGTGTCGTCGTCTACTATGCCCACGTCCTCTGCTTGTCCTCATCGTGTTAAATATAGTCTTCAGCGTGTTAACCAGCATTCGTCTCTGCTGCGTGGTCCTTGGCCTATTCCTAACAGCAGGCATTACAATGGTGGCAATCACTGTAATTAAACTGAAAAGGAAAGCAAAAGTGGGGAATTATGGAAAAATTGTCATTTTGGCATCACAATCTCGTCGTAATCGGGCCTGTATGGCTTTTAAAAGTACTTACCTCTTTTTTAAAAGTACCTGTTATTGCACAATTACTGATATTGCGGAGGAGAAACTTTGCAAACCAATAAACAAAAAAATGCCTAAAAGAACGCTGTTTGGGGCGGGCAATTTTTCGATCCCAAAGACCCATATCTGCCCCCTTAAAGGGACACTGAAGGCAACCAGCAAGTTGGTTTCAAATGAAAGTCTGACACCTTTTCCCTTCCTCGCTTCCCTCGCAGCAATTCCATGACCCAAACAGTGGCTGCTGCAGCCGCTGTTTGCGTCACGGTAAAACGTAAGCAAGCGAGGCAGCGGTAATGTATAGTGGTTTAGAAGCAACTGAATGCAACGCTACCACATGCCGAGCTGTTTTGTCCAAATCAGTAGTGCTTTCTCGAACTCCTGCGTCTTATGCACCTTCGGACTACTAAGCAAAATGTTCCTTCTTGGGACCTGTGATGAGTATTGACGCTTTGTGGAAGAAAAGCATATTTTTCTTGTTAGTCTACATGAATGTTGGGGCCGAACCAACCGAAAAATGTCTGCTGCTGTTTTGCTGACTTTTGTCATCTGTCGACTGCTTGTGCCGGAAAGCTAATGCCACGCTTTGTTGCTTGTTAACACTGCATTGCTAAGGCGTTGCGCTGCTGAGCACGAGGTCATGGGTTCAATTTCTGGCCGCAGCGGCCGCTTTGTCGAGTATATATTCTTTATCCCAAATGAAAGGGCATCACTTAAAGCACCCTTAGAGAAACGGTTTTGCTGATAACGCCCTGGAACTTTTTAAATCGAAATTTTTAGATCTATGAGCCGTACGTGTCCTCCCAAAAATAATGCTGACAACCATGACATACAGTAGCGCGGCAACATACTTTTCTCTGTATGCGAGATGAAAAACGATATTTAAAAACTTGTCCTCAGCTAAAAAAAGTGTGAATCGCAGGCTTTCTTGTTCCTTTGTGTTTTTTTAATTCAACATTCTATTTTGCACGAATGCGCCATCTATTGGGATAGACGATAGGTAGAATCTGGCTTCACGTTGTGGAGGTCGGAAGTTCAATTCTCCCTGGGCGCGATGTTTTTTTTTCTTTTCCTTTAAGCTGCTGTTGGCGTATTTGGAAACTGAAATCAAATATTTTGGCAGAACAAACGCCCCTGACTCAGGCAGAATCGTCAAAGCACCTTCGCTGGGTCTGTTTGCTGAACGCTGCCGTTGATTCTGGGCACGTTAGCCACACTGAGAGCAACCCAGCGATGGCGGGCGGCGTGTCTTAAAAATTTTCAAAATAATGTTTAAAAATACATATACAATTGAAACTTATCCAAATACGTGTGTTAAAAGGTTTTCTATAAGTAAATAAACGCTTCAGCAGTTGCAGTAGCTACTAGGTTTGCAGATCACGTGACTGGGACACATATTGTAGTGTCAAGTTTCGACACTACGAACTGCTACCCTTCCAATTTCACATAGTTTGCTGCCAAATTACAATTATTTCCCCCAATTTGTTTATAAAGTGCTTGTGGTTACCGGGCTATATAAAACGCTGGCTTTCATATGAGCTGGAGAACATATATGCGACAAAAATAGGTTGTCCGTCCCCTTAAAACCAGCATGCACTGGGATGCGAGTGTTTGGAGGGGTGATTGGTAACTAAATTGGGTGAGCCCTTACTGCTCTGCAGTGGTGTAGCCAGAACTGTATTTCGGGGGAATGTGATACGCCACTGGGAAAGAAAAAAAAAAGAATGAAGACAGCGCCGGACACGCAAACAATTTCATTTTTCTGTTGTGCATGCACAAGTTTCGGGGGCTGTTCTGGCACCGAACCCCACCTCCCCCCCGGCTACGCCCCTGCTTCTCTGGCAGCTGTGATGACCCCAACCTTGCTGTGCAGTAAATTACTGCGGTTGCTGCGTAGTGTTTGCACTGTTTGACAACTTCCACATCTTTACATTATCTGCTGGCAGAGCATATTGTGCGAGCCGCACAGCGGACACTTGCGTCTCGCGTCGCAAACGCGTAATGTAACGCCAACATGCGCGGTGGAGATTACCCACTTTGCCGAACGAGCAGTTGGTCGTTTCGAAATTGGCGCCGTTTTTATCCAACTTCACGTTGCGTAATGCCACGTACGGTGTTTCCCGTGATGCCGCGCGGCTCACTACGGTACCGACGCGACTCAGCCAACGAGAAAGGTTGTAGAAAGAGAAAGCTAGACGCAGAGAGAGAGAAGGGCGACTTCTCTCGTTAGAGAGGAGGAGTTTGCTGGGCGCGCCAGCGCCACCGCCGCCGCTGCTCGTCGACGGCGTTCGTTGCGTGCTGGTCCGCTGGTCCGTGTTCACCCGAGGGGCCAACGCGACCGTAGTGAGCACGGTGCGTCGGTCTGCATCGCGTTTGAGACCGTTGACGGATTCGTGCGTGTGCGCCTTCTCGATCCACTGCCTCGTCCAATCGGCAGCGCTGCACCAACGCAACAAAACGTTTGCTCATCGGTTGTGTGCCGAGATCAGTGGGACGCCGCCGAGAGCCATGCAGGCAGCAGCCGCCGCTACGACAGCCCAGCCGCGCCGGCAAGGCGACTGACTTTGCCGCTCATCTGCTGCCGACGATCCTTCCGACGCCGCTGCTGTCATCGCCGCGTCGCGTGTAGCACTGCGTGCGGTTGTTCCAGTGCCAGCGGGTAAATAGGATTTCGGGCGGCGTTGTGGTCTTCGTCCGCCTGCCTCGTGTGCTGTACACTGCGGAGCCCCGGCCCCAAGGGACGTTTTTATCGCTGCCGCTTGTCTCCCTCGGTTCCCTGTGATCGCATCTGCGCACTGTGCGAGGCGAAGCGGTCGCCTTTCTCCTCATCTTTCCGAGTGTGTGTAGTGTGATCTTTCGAGTATGGCTCTCGCCGAAGACTGCGCCGTGCTGCCGCTTTTCGGCCCGTCCACGACGACGGTGGAAGAAGCTGCGCCGCCTTCTCCTGCGACCCACCAAGGTTCGCGTCGCTGAGAAGAAGAGGCCTCATCTACTCAGTGCAGCCGTGGTCGATTCGTGGTTAAATTCTATATAAATTTCCCCTGGCCCGGACCAACGACTTGTCTGTGTCGCCGGGAACTCGCCGTAAACCTTCCCTCCCCCGTCTCGGCAGCTGGTGTGCGCGGCGCTCGCGGATCTGTGATCGGCCATGGATATCAAGCTTCTGCACAAGAGCAGCACCTTCAGCAACTTCGGCAGCCACAAGCTGGGCAGCTGGTTCTCGACCTTCAGCATCGCCAGGCGGAAAAACAGCTCCACGCTCAAGAATTCCAAGAGCCTCAGTGAGTTGCCCTCTCCTCCTTCACCACGCGAGACCGGCTTCTTTTTTTTCTTCCCCCCACCCTCTCTCATTTCCCGCGTTTTTTTCTTCTTTCTCCCAGTCTTACGTGCTATTGCCGTAAACGAAGAGGTGCTTACCCGCGGTCGCCTGTTCGGCGTTTTGTTTTTCGCGCTTTGGTTTCCTCGTCGGTCGTGGTATTCGCTCGGTGCGAGTTCTCTTCGTGGAGAGCGTCCCTCTCTCGTCGACGGCGCGCTTGAGTCGCTCTCTTCTTTTTCCCAGCCTCCTCCGTATCAATTTTCCGCCCGGCCGACTTTTTCTCCGCTGACGCTGGTCGATTGAGTCCCCGGCAGTTATGCGGAGACCTTCGCCCCGACCGACAAAATGCCTATTTGTTGTTGTGTTCTTTTTTTTTTCGCTTCTTTTCTGGAGCCTAGGTTATAAACGCGTCTTGCGCGCGCATACCTAAGCAGCGACTGTCCATAAAGAGGCGGTCTCTCTTTTTCTCCCTCTCTCTGCGACTTTCGCAGAACGCGAGTTCGCGCCACGCCAGAGCGATCGATGCTTTGCAACTTAATTTTAGCACGGCTGTGTTCGCAGTTCAACGCGAACCAGGGCTGTGTGGGTAGAGAGAAGGCAGCTGCTTGCATTTGGCAGGAGAGAGTGATTTGCATAAACGCAAGTTTTTCGACGATTGAGAAATTTTTTTTTCCTCTGTCTCTTGCGTAACTGTGACGCCTTGGGACATGCTGAAAGGCAGTCGCGAGGTCGACGTCTGATCAAAATGTTACGAAGCATCCGCGGACGTGGTATTGATCTCAAGCGGCGCATCCGACCCGTGTTGTATCTACGCCGAGTTGGGGACTGAGAGACATTTAAAGAAGAAAAAAAATCTACATCTTCCTCGTGTGTGCAAGAGAAACGTGGGATTCCCTCCGCGTGGGATAACAACATGCGCCGGAATGCCGGCTCCCGCCGAGCGCGTTTCTTCGCCTCCGCGCAACATGCTCGGCGAGTGAAGGGCTGCTGCTTGGTTGGTGCTGGGGCGACGTGTGGCCGTGTTTATTTACGCTTGCCGTCGTCGAGCGCGCCCCGACGGTATCCAGCAGAGTGCCGCCGGTAGCGTGGGCCCCGCCTCCCCCCTTTTATTTTGCTTCTTTGTGCCTCGGGATTCCGGGGCCTCCTCGCCAGCGCCTGCGCCGGATGACCGATCGATCGCAACCGGCGCTGCTCGAACCTCCGCCGACGAGGCGGGGGCCGCCAGGAAGATGCTGCGGAGAGCGGGGCAGCAATGGGGGCGTCGCGGCCGTCACTGGGTTAGCGTCTAGTGGAGCCCCGCGCCGTCGAACTGATACTCATCTCGTCGTAATCTAAGGCAGCCAGTGCCGAGAGGTCTTTGTTCTGTATTGCGAGCCTAACTTCGCGTTAATTTATTATTTATTTATTTACAGATACCTTAAAGACCCCATTGGGTGGGGATTTACACAGACAATTGACAGCGTATGGGCACGCGCGCTCTGGTGCATACTCCGTCGCAAGCCGCCGTCAATTAGCGCGACAAAAAAAAAAAAAAAAAGTCGAAGGACGTGACAAACTAAGAGAGTCGGTACTTCCAACTGAAATTTTATAGTACAAAAATTTTAGTTAAATTTATGCTCCGGAGGGGGCTTATGTCTCGCCCTGATGACGAGACATAAGCGCCACTTCCAACTGAAGGTTTATTATCAAGACTAAACATATTTAGGTACTGCCGTCCGTGAAGTCGTTAATCTGGTTGTCTGTTGCGCTTAACGGTGGCTTGTGTTCTACGCATGCGTAGTGGCATCCTTCCGTAGTGGCGCTGTCGAAAGGCACCTTCTGCAGTACCTCCATTCGGACAGAGCTACGGCAACGAGCGTGGAAATTGGAGCTACGATATTCAGCTGGTTGGCTATATGTTGAAGCCCTCAGAGCTGGACTTTTAGTAGCAGCTAGAAGGGAGCCGGAACGCGTGCAGCGACCCACATGGTTTTCGTTGCTTTATGGACGACGTTATTGCGCTACTGAGCTTTATCGTAATTGATGTAAGGGGTCGGAAAGCGCCTCTCCACGTCGTCAGAACTGTGGAGGACGGAAAGTTGATATCGAGCGGTACACACGCATGGGTGATCGAGCACTGTCGATCGTTATGGCTGTTTTATATAACTGGCCGCGGGATTTGTCACGCAATGTCCCGCGATAGCGTGGGCGTAAAGGGATGGGACAGGGAAAAAGAGTTGACGTTCTGGGTCAACTTGCGCGTGATCATTAGACCGTCACTCTGCTGCCCGAATGGCGTGCGACAGTGCAGTTAGCGCCCGCGTACGGTTTGACATGGTTACTACGCTCGTTATACTCTTCCTCCTCACACTGTGGATATTGATCCGACGTACCCAATTGAGCCGACGAGATTGAGATTGATCCGACGTAACCCAATTGAGCCGCGTAACCCGGTACACGGAGCAAAAAAATCCACCTCGTGTTCGATCGGTCCTGTCGTTAGTGGCGCCCTCGCAAGACACTGGCCTAAGTTACGACTGCGTCGCAATTTACATATCCCGTAGAATTGTGCGCTTTCTGGGTTTATGTGAGGGTAGGGTGCCGTTGGGATTAACGTGGACGGACAAATTTTTCTGCGAATCTTGACGGCCGATTTGTTTCGAAGAGGGTCATCTCTGCCGTGTCAAGAGCGAATGCCGCTTGTGCGAAGAGCTGAATAATGGGTTAACTATTATTCATTGTTTGAGCCTCAAAGGTTGGAGGCGCGCTAGGCGCAGTTCTTTCACTGCACTTGTCGTAACTGCTGCTAGTGACTCTCTCCCTAGTAGTGACGTCAGCGCGCGCTGGAAGATTGCGGGGAGCACGAAACAGCTCCTTGCAGTATCAGCAGAAAGTCGCCGCATTCTCTCACTGCAGTCGGATAATGACCCCGAACTGTTGACTCTTCATATTGGCCGAAATTTACGTAAAAAAGTGTTCACCGGAGTGAGAGGGCACCTGCCAATCGCGTTAGTTAGGAGAAAACGGCTATGACGGCTGGCGCGGAGGCTTGGCCTTTAGCTCGGAGGCGTTGACCGCAACGGGCGTTCTCACCTCCCGTCGTTACGCGTCGTGAGCGCGTTTAAGCGTACGTAGCCCAAGTGCGATGTTTTAGTGGCGTGATTTTATTGCCCGCGTGTGCACCGTTGATTGCCCTACGCCAAATCGTCCATAGCCGCTAGCGGTGTGGCGCCATTCACGCTGGCTGTGCCGATTATGCAAGCGTGATCACGCCGAATGGTGTGCCTCTTGTTACTTATCTTCTTTTTTGAAAAGTTGAATTTGTCAAATAGAAAAAAAAAAAGAAAGGAAGCACGGTTAACTTACGGGGGTGTAAACGCAGCCCGCCCGTTCTGTATCGCTGTTAATAAACATCACTTTGGCAACTCTATTATATAGGTGATAGTCGATGTCGCCTATAGTTATGCATATCCTGCAACCCATCCGATGTCTGTAGGCGATAGCTTACTATGGGGCACAGTTCTGGAACTAAAAACAAATTCTACCGTCGACAGTCTTATTTACGCATTCGATCGACATCGGCCTTAGAAATGAATAAGCTCGTGGAGAGAATCAGTCCTTGCGGAACGCCGGCACATTGGGACGGCTGCTTGTCCTTCTCACCCCCTGGCTGCTTCGTCGCGGCCGTGCTCACCCGACAGTCGGTGGAGCTTAAAAAGACGAAACCGGTTCCATTGCTATTCTGAGAAGGCGATTGATTGTGGAAGTGCCGTTTATCCAGTGGTACGCGGCGGCACAGTAGCGCGGTCTTGCACGTTTGGTGACCCACGAATTTTATCTCGAGGAGGCGGTTTCGCAGTGCCGCGCGGCATCCTATTACAGAACCACGCGACGGATTGGAAGCCACCGCGTCTCTAAGTGATTCCATCTTGAAGGGTGCACCCAGTAGCCGATCTCCACGACGCAGTGAATGTGGGACACTGCGGTCGGTGCGAGTGGCCCTTATATAGCAGGCGGCCGGAGTTCTTTTCGGGGTATTTATAGGGACGTTGGGCAGTACGTCGGCGGGAGGATGCCGTTTGATGTGGAGAAAGGCAGGTTCGGGGATCGTGATTACGATTCTTCTCGTTAGTGTAGTGAGGGGGTAGCTCGTGGATGCAGTACGCCATGACGTGGGTAACGGGCAGATGTTTGCGTAGCGCAGGCACGCATCGCACTCATTGACGAAGATACTTATTTTTTGGGGCGCTTGAGTCACCATGCACAGTAGTCTGTCTGTCTGCTGGTGTAGGGCCTCATCTATGTCGATAATCAGTTAGCCATTCAGAGCTGATTATAGCCGGGCCGTCCCGAGCCAGAATTGCCATTTTTACTTCTCGGCTATTACAGCAGCAGCGGAGTGTATAGTCCAATCGGACAGCAGGCTCTCGCTTCCGGTCTGCTTCGAACCGAGCCTCGGCCATTTCGAGCTACATTTGGATTCTCAGCGTACATTGATTTAGGGGGCCTTACCGGTTTTGCGGTGGCTACGCGGGTTCGGGCGGGGCAGTTTGCCTAGATCAACAGTGCGTAGCCGAGAAAAGTAATTCGTGGGCAGAATGGCGAGAATGCGTAGACGGGCTGGATTAAGCTGCTGTTCTGAGCACCGGACTGATAGCTGGTAAATGGATTCGACTTGATTCAGGGTGCCACCCCTCATTGCTTTGCACTCCTTCGCGTCGCTCGCTATTGGGATGCTGTTCTTGGCGCTCAGGAATTCCAGGCGCTTATCGTCGCTGGGGCGAAAGAGAAGCACCGAACGCGTCGTTTGGCGGGAGAGTTGAGAGGACCGAAGTGGCGGGCCCTCCTCCTCCTCCTTCCAGGGCCGGACTGAAGACGTGCGTGGACTTGGAAAAAGTTTGGAGGCCGGTGGAGGGGCGAGTCTACTGCGTCACGCTGCTTTTCGGATTGCGCGCCGCGGCGGCGACTGACGCTGTCCTCTGGCGTCTGCGTGAGATAGCTTTCCGGGAGGCCTGTTTTGCTCTTGTGCGGCCTCAAGCAGCGCTGGAATGTAGAAGCAGTCGACTCCGTGGGCAGCCAACTCTCCGTCGCCCTCTCCCTCTCTTCCACTGCTGGAGCGGCGGGACAGCCTTGAAAGTTAAACTTCTTCGTTCCCCCCTGACTGTTTTCTTTCTTGTCGCCCAAGCATTGTCTTGTCGCACGCGTCCCCTTCCCTCCTATTTTGAGCGAAGCTTATATGGCGGCGGGTTCCGTGTGATCGTGTTGTCCGTCAGCGAAAACTCCCGGGGCTCCACGTGTCTTCGAAGCGCGGGGCGTTGGGGAACGAACGTCCTGGTGTTTGTTCCTCATGCATCAAACGGCCCGTGATTTCCGTTGTGACCGCGCAGTAGTGGAAAACGGCGGGGCCGTCCGTTGTTTTCCTAGCTAAAGGAGCTAGGTACTTGGGCTCGAGAACGGCACACGCCCCGAACGCGTTTTGAAAGCATTTCCTGCACTGGTGATACTTATTAACGTACAAGATGAAGTGCCGCGTGTGCGGGAGTCGGACATGGAGTCGGGTTTTGTGCATTTTTGTTACGTAAAACGCTTTGCGGCAGTCAACTGTTCATTTTCTTCTTCTCTTTTTTTTTTTTTTTCAAAGTTAGGGGAGATGCGTGAAAGCGATCCCACACCGTTGACGTCGCCTCCTGCGTCTGATGTATGATCGTAGATTTTTTTTCCCCGCCTGGAAAGTCGCCGTGTAAAGCTATAGCTGCGGCTGCGACGCGACGCCCCTGGCGGCCGTCGGCAGGGCGGCACGGCAAGTTCGACGCTAGTGTGCACGTAGCTTAACTAGCTGAAAACGCTGCCAGAGCTCAGGAACTCCAGTTGGCAAAACTAAATGAAGATTTATCGCTCCGGAAAGTCCTGCTTGCCTGCCGTCATCGTTATGGGGCGGTCGTTAGCGCTTAGCGGCTGTGCGCGTGTTCTTTAATAAAGTTCGTCGTTATATCCTCCTCTTCCTCGCTACAGCTGTATCCTGCATCTAACCACTACATTTCGCCCTTTCTCGCGTGACGTTGTCGTAGGTCACCGTGACGCAAATGCAGATGTCACGCCGCACCTGTGACGAACGCGAGCTTGAAAACGTATGTGACATCTCGGCCGCGCGAGGGGAAATGTTTCGTCTTTCCTATTTTTAACTTTTTCTCGTTGAGTCACTCTCAGATAGCTTGCGACGTTAAAGCTGAGAGTCTGTGTAGTACATCCATCCACACGCCGATGGTGCATTGTTTTGTCTATCAACGCCGCTGGGAGCTAGTACGCGCCGATTTGTCGCTGCCTCGAAGTCTACGTCTGTGGCCTTGACTGATGAACAGGAACAGAAGCGAGACAAAGCAAGGGAAATTAAAGAAAACACGGACGCATGACGGAGGCGGCGACGGATGGTCTGTTTCCTCGCAAGTCATGTTCCACTGCGAGGAGGAGGAAGGGGGGGGGGGGGTATTGTAATCCACGTAGATGTATAAAAAAATAAAATAGGTATGCCATGCCGACCGTCCGGAGCGGCGATGTCCTTGTTCTTCGAGAAACGCGTAAAACGCATGGAGATTGGCAAGTGTGGAAGCGTTTGCCGCGGAAAGGAATCCCAGACGGAAGAGGGGTCTCGTGAGGGCCCGCGTAGCGACAGAGAGGGTAAGATGACCTTGACTTTAGGCGGTTATGAGCACTTGAAGGGGACAATAGGAGGGGAGGGTACGTTTTTCTGACTGCGTTACCGTGGCAATTAAGCTTTACCAGTGGCTCGCGCACTGTTCGTATTTCGATTATCGAAAGGTCTGCACCGCCGCTCTTAATAGTGCCTCCGGATCGCGCGAGGCTAAACGCGTAAAGAGACGCACCGAATATTGCACTTGTAGCTACAATTTGAGGGACGTACGTATACGGTTTAAAAAAAACCTGAGCGGTAAAACAGGCGGGCACCCTAAGCACGGGCGTCTGGCCCACCCGCCTTTGTTGTTCTTCACTCGTTTCGCTCTTCGGCTAAATTGGGACGTGCGGACCTCGAGGTAATAACGGCCAGGCCGTGGCATAGAAATGTGCTACAGGCCGTCGCAGAGGTTCGTGAAGGAGGAGAGACGTCGCAAGGTTCGTGAGCCTTGTTAGGACCGCACTGCGGCTTGTTTGTGCGCCTTTTTTTAAATCATCGCGCGATATATGTGGCGCAGGCCTCGGGCCAATCAAAAACTGTCCGTTCGCCTCTTACATTGGTCAGCGCTTATAACCCAGCTTGTGCTTGTGGCCCTAACGTTGAGTGATAATTTAGAGGGAGCTCCTGCACTACTTTGCACTTTTCAGCGCCGTGTCTCACTATAGGTGTGGTTTGGGGACAGTGTGGGCGCGTATGCGCGTTGTGAATACATCGCTCTGCGTAACGCCGTCAGTTTTCGCACGAGCTGCCGCCTACTAGCTAGGGAAAGAGAGGGGGGAGGCGCCGAGAAAGGGAGAAAGCCGTAAAGGTGGGCCGAGTTGTGGTTGCACGGGCTGAGTCAGACGTGTGGCCGCGTGCTTTCCTTCGCTTTGGTCGTGGGTGAGGGTAGCAGTGCATGGAGGAGAGCAGCCGGTGAAGGGGCGGTGGTTGAGGACGCGCATCTCTTGAAAGGCGAGCCGACGGCGCGCTTGTGTAACGGTACTCTGGGACCCCCTCGGCAGCAGCAGCAGCAGCAGCCTTGGCGACGGCCAGGATTGCGGGGCAGATAAGCAACGCGATTGCCCATCGCACTGACACTTCGAGGGGGCTGTGTGCAGTGGCGGTCCGCGACACCGTTTACGTGGGGGAGGAAGCCTCGGTGGGCGTGCGAACTGCGCTGGTCGAGCTTGGGAGAGGAAACGTAATGAGGTTGGGCGCGTCCGTCGGTTCGCTTAGCGAGAATGAGGGGAACTGTTGTAGTGTCTTTGTAATCCGGTTGGTGTCGTGCATACCTTGCCCCTTCGAGAGTCTCCGGGTGTTGGCGTTCACAAGGCGAGAGCCGCTGGCTGCCCAGCTGTGCGCCGCTGCCCCGATAACGGCTCTCTGTTGATAAGGCGATAAGTAGTACTGCCAGGGCGCGTTTGCACGTGGAAACACTGCCGTGCAGCGGTGACCACGGCGAGGAGGCTGAGAGAGAGAGAGAGAGAGAGAGAGAGAGAGAGAGAGAGAGAGAGAGAGAGAGAGAGAGAGAGAGAGAGAGAGAGAGAGAGAGAGAGAGAGAGAGAGAGAGAGAGAGAGAGAGAGAGAGAGAGAGCTGCTTTATTTATATTGAACATTTAAATGTAGGGCGGTTCTTCATTTCCGGGCGACCGTGGCTCGCTTTCGGCGCACATTTGCCGCTGTGCTGCCTGCGTTTGCAAACGCGGAACAGCCCGGCGTACCTGCTCCTTCGTGACCTTTGGTGGCGCTGAGCCATCGAACGAGTCTATGCAGGTAGCGGTGCAAGTGGAATGAACGCTGCGCAGAAACGTCACCTTTTACGCTGTGGGCTCCAATGTGAATGCGTTCTAACTACGGTACATCCTCATTATAACAAGATCGCTTTACTGGAAATCTCTATTCCAAGTGTTTCATGGTCGCCGCTGCGTTTCGTGAAGAGTGAATGATCTCCACTTTTAGCAAAAATTCACTTATAACGAAGATAGTCTTCAGTCCAGACGACTTCGTTGAACGAGGGTGTACTGCAGCTCCGCGTCGTGGCCGTGTAGCACTGTAAACCGAGATTCTGTCGGTGAAGAGACGCGCTTGCGGTGCGTCGTCGAAGCTCCCGGATTTAGACGCCGAGCGCTGCAAACGCCGGGCTTTATAAATGTTTGCCCCGATACCGTTATGGTGATGCACAGCCGGCAAACGTGCGTGCAACGTGACCGCCTCTATTGTTTCCCCAAGGCGTCGTAAAACACGTTCCTGAACGTTCTTTTCGGCTCGTGTCGTACAAGGTTTTACCTTGCTCGCTCTTCAGGAGAAGTGATAGCGCGGCTAGGTCAACAATGGCTCCGCAATCGACCCTTATCTTCGAGCAACAAATGGGTTTCTAAGCGGTGTAGTATACGCCCAGTAGTCTGGCCTGTAAAAGGTGCAGCAGCAAAGATGGCACGTGTTCAGCCGCCTCTTGTGAGTAGTTTGACCGCGCCCTATATTACGGCTGGAAGCAGTGGCGTGTAGCCGGGGGCAGGGGGAGTTCGGTGCTAGACTACGCCACTGGCTGGAAGCATCATTGTTGGGCGTTGATTTCTCGACGAAACAAAGCTGATATAACATTTACTAGTGCGGAGAACTGGGCAAGTTGGTGAATGTTCATGGTGAAAACAGCGCCTCGTGTTTGTGGTTTCCCTTCTCTCTGTCTTCGTCTTTGATGCGCTGTTTTCACCGTGAAAAAGCTGATATATTTCAAAACCGTACTGATACCCTGCTCAAGAGTGTTTTGTAATGAGTGTAACTTTCCTTTTGCTTCGTTTTTTTTTTTCCACCATGTGAATGATGTGCGTTTCACGAATTACATCTGTGCGCGTCTTTGGCCTCGTAGAACGAGGAACAGGGTTATGCGGAGAAGGAGTGAGTGTAGGGGGGGGGGAGCCACTTTTCGTGGTTTGGGCGAGGACATGGTTCGAGCTTCCTCGCAAAGCGACGATGGAGAGGAATTGCATTTTGAAGCCAGAGTTAAGGAAAATCGCTGCAATGACCGCGTGTCCGACCGTGGTCACCTCTGCCCGTTTTCGTCGGTACCCATTCTTCCATGCGACGGCTGCTTGCGCAGTCCGCGGTGCGGTAATAATCGGGCCTGGAGGGAGTCGAGGCCGTGCGCGAGCGTCTCCGGCCTCTGCCACCTGAAGCTCCTTGAAAGAGCCCTCTCCGCACGAGCGGCACGTAACGATATGGCGCTGGTCGTGCCATCTGCCTGACCGTATGAGAATTCCGCATTGGCGCCCTTGCCTGCTCCTTGAGCCGCCGTTCTAGCGCTTTTTCGTTGCCGGAAGGTCCTTGACGTTTTTTAAGGTCATCGGGCGACGGTGGTATGCTCCAGCGTTCCATCTTTAGCCCATCTCGTTACGTCAAAATTTAACCTGTTGTGATAAGGATCAGATAGTTATGTGCGGTACTTGCATGATCGCTTTGCTCGTAGGTAGAATGCGCACTCGTCGAATTGGATGGCGAGTTGCGATGTGATGCGGTGTCAAAATTTTCTTGCGTGGGGTCAGATTGTGGAGCTATTCCACTTCGGGGTGGCGCGGTTTGTATATCTGAGAAGAGGCGCTTGACGTGGTTATTTTGTGCTTGACGGGTGAGCCTGATTGATTCTCAGGGTGTGCTCTTAGTCGACTTAGAACATTGAGCAAGAAGCCAACTTGCCGAAGTTTCAGGCTGTGCCATCTTGTTCGCGGCAGGACTGCTTTGGTGGCGTGGAGACTCCTTTCACCGCCTGCTGTGCCGCCTGATTTTCTTCAGTTTTGTAAAAATACCTTCAAAAATATATTTTACTAATTGCCTAGCTCTGAAAAGATAATTTTCAGTGGCGTTTGTTTCGTGGTAAAACAAGTTCCGAGCTGTTCGTACCCTGATCCTTGAAAGCCCGTGGGGCGAAATATCGGCGCACGCTAAACAGATCGTCAGGTTGGTCTGTGTCACAGTCCGTTCCTCGTACTCATAGCCCGGGTGTGGCTTCGGCGCGTAAAACTCCCGGTTAAAACACGGCTCCTATCCTTGTAGCTTCAAGTCGGCAAGTAATGAATGCTTTAATCCTCTTTGCCATTCTCTAAAGATCCCCGATTTTGTTTAAAAGCTGTGCGATGAAGTTTTCAAGACTCCGCGCCGCCTCTTTAGAGAAAGAAACGCCGTGCTATCAAGTTTACCTGTTTTTGTCGCCGCCCTAATTGGAAACAACAAAGCAGCAAAACCTTAAGGACATGATACATTGTTTATCAAACTGCGCCTGTGTCTGATAAGAAGGAAACGCGAGCGTGAGAGTGGGCTTTCTTTCGCACGCTCCAGTTTCACACGCGACTCCCGTGGAAACGTCTTTTCCCCTTGGGCCGATGTCCCCCGAGCAGCCTTGCGGGCGGAGGCCGCACCCTGCGTTTTCATTTCAACAGAGGCGCTCCTTGTGTTGCGGGTCCTGCCAGTTAGAAGCCTGTCCCTCTCGTAACTGGAGCAACTGCATCGGTAGGTTCAGGTGGACTCTGGAGATCGCAGTGTAACGGTGTCTGCCCGCCGCGGTGGCTCAGTGGCTAAGGCGTTGGGCTGCTGAGCACGAGGTGGCGGGTTCGATTCCCGGCCGCGGCGGCCACTTTTCTAATGGAGGCGAAAAGCAAAAACGCCAGTGTGTGCGAGATTTCGGGGCACGTTAAAGATCCCCAGGTGGTCAAAATTGCGCTTTAAGAATTTTGTGCGCCGACGAAGACTGGTTCGGTGTTAGTTGGGTTGGAACCCCTTGAAATGGTGGTGAGTGCCGAGCTCCAGATCGTTTCAGTTACGCCTTGCGTGGCAGGTTTGGTCAGCGCGTCTGGAATCACTGATGTCTGGCTGAAAAACACGCTGCCAGCGGAATATGGAAAATAGCTTTTTTTTTTCTTTGACAACTGGAATAATTTCACCGGTCTATGACGGGACAGTAAAAGCCGTCGTAACCTACGAAATGTGTCAATTGTTCTTACTGTAGATGTTATTTGTATAGACCGACACCGAACTGACAAATAAAAAAATGACGGTCTGAAGCTCGCCGAATAATTTGCTTTTTTTTTTTAAATCGCCGCATAGACGCGATTTATGTGATATACATGTTTGAAATGTGTGGCCGCTTTCTTTGGCTTTCTTAGACAGCAAGAGGAAGGAAGGATTGGCGTAAGCGTCGCTGTAATTCAGCATTGAAAAAAAAGAAAAGAACAGACGGTAACTCTGTGGTTAGACTCGTCGCTTTTCTCCCTCAGAGTTGTTTTTTTTTCGGTGTGTGCTTTTCGAAGCTCCGCTGACGTCAATGATGGAGGCTCGTCTTTGACGTCAATGGTGAGGGTCGTCTCTGTGCTGCGGTTTCCACTTAGCGTGGCGCCTTCTCTGGGAAATACCTGCGCTCCTGAACACACCTTCCTTATCTCTCTCTCCGTTCGCGGTTTGACTTGTTTACCGTTCTAAGCGAAAGCCGCTGCTGGTATGCGCGTGGCGGCCAATGCAAAAGAAAAGTGCGGCCGTGATTGGTTTGCGCCGGAGAAATTGTCCCGCACGCCCACGTCTCCGATCACTTTCTCGTGTGAAAGAGGTTTGCTCTCCCATGCATGCACGTGTGCGTCCGTGTGTTATTCTCCGTGGATCGCATGAGCGCCATTAACGCAAGCCGGTTTTATGTGGCAGGTACATTGCGCGCGCGTGCCCATTCAGTCCGGTCGCTTCGTTCGTTCCACGCAAGACGGTGTCGGTTGTAGCGTCGTCCGTCTCGCGCGAGTGCGGACGATGCGCCGGTAAATTGCCCCGTCGACGCTGCGCGCGGCACTCGTACAACTGAGCCGCTAACGCCGCCCGAGCAATGATTGCGAGTCCCTAGAGAAGCGCGGATTAGTCCGGCGCGGCGCGGAATCGTTTTGTGATGGGCGGCCGCGTCTAGATTTCGCAGCCTACGCTCGACAGGGTCGTTTGGGATGCAGGGATTGCCGCCTTTATGTACTGCTCCCATTTTCTGGAGGCGCCGTACTAGAGCTGCCCCGGGAACAAAAATGGCCGCGCAACATTGCGGGGTGTTAGTTAGACTCGCGCTTTTGCGTCCAGGGGCGGTATTTTCGTGTTTGTCCGTTTTGAAAACGTCCGTTTTGCGCCCCTTTTATTGTGACGGGCTTCCAGTTGTAGGCCAGCTTTGGGTTGGTTTTTGCGCAGCTGTTTTTGTACACACATTTTGAACGACTAAAGCTATTTGAAACTATCTTTTATGTGTTTATTGTTCCGCCAGCGAACCAACGACAAGGCGACGAAAAATCGTCTGCTCCAAATCGTCTGCTCCGAGAAGCCGCGGCTCATAGCTTCGCCACGCTTGCATGGCGCCACATTGGCTTTTTTGGCCAGTCGGGGCTTGCTCAAGACGGACACTTTTGGAACGGACAAAACACGAGAATACCGCCCCAGATTCCCTCCCGAGACGTAAAACGTGACCCCTGAGAAACCATCCCCGAGCTTGTAACGATGCCGGGAATTCGCCGTGCTGGGGTGTATTTTGACACTCGTGTAAGTCTGCTCCTCCGCAGTGTTGATGGATCGTTTTGGGCACGGAGTACATTCAACCACTCGTATCTAGGCCCTACACGCGCTTTACTGTGTGCCGCGACGTGATTAGCATCTTCTCGTCTCGATAAACTCGATCACTCTCAGCAAAGAAGCAGTCTTCAAGGGATGTGAGGTTACGTGACGGCGTTTTATGAAGCGAAATCGACTACAATAGCGGACATATCTTTTGGTGAGGTCGTCTAGTTATCGCTCCGGTGATGGTGTTTCGCTATCAGTTTTCCACTTTGGGGCAGGTTCCGAACGGGTGGGTAATCTCGCGGGCCGCGCGGTCCACGATGACGGCTGACGCTGGATTGGCCGCCGACAACAGCGCGGCGCGAGGCTGGTTCTCGCGCGTCTCCGGGTCGTAAAGAACGGAAAGCGTGCGGAAGCAGCTGTGTTTTCCCCCTGTTGGATTTTTTAACTGCCGTGCTGTCCGAAACGCCCACCGGCGTTGCCGGTGTATAGAACGTAGATCCGCACGGGACGTACCGAACTCCCCTAAGTACCTTATTTTCGCGATTCGAAGCACGCTTCTCTACTTTCGGGGAAAAAAAAAAAAAAAAAAAAAAAAAAAACATCGCAAGGTGGATTTGAGACGCGTGGAAGCAGGCCCGAGTTGACGCTGGGACAAAGTAATTTATGACGTTTTCAATTGCAAATCACTTCAACGGAACAGAAGACGGCCTGTTGGGGCCCAAGCGCCAAAAACGGACCGGTCTGTTCACTCTCCGTAGCTATTTTTATTTTGAATGTTTGCCAGATAAAACTTTATTCCTTGTGCTCGTCTCTTCGCGATACGGCTGCAAGAAAAATGGACGGAATTAGTTGGAGGGGGGGGGGGGGGGGGGTAATTTCGTTTTTTTTTTTCTTCGAATCTAAGCACCTCCCTCACTTCGGGCATCGCGATCGAAAAAAAAGTGGGTGCTTAGGATCGAGTAAATACGGTGTATTCGTCCCTTATCGGACGTTACGCGACAGTATTCCCTTTGCACCTTCACAGTTTGTTGATCTGGCATACGCACAGTGTGTTGTAATTTTTCAATCTGGAGGGGAGGAGAGAAATCGCGGGCGAGTTTTTAAAAAGTTGATTGCGGGGGAGATACATCGGTTAGTTGTTAACGTGGTTGGAAAATTTGGGTTTACTTCCTCGAACAAAAAAAAAAAAAATATTAGCACCATAATTGCGGATTGTTAAAGCTGCAACACAGATTATCAGCCCCCCCCCCCACCCTTCCCTCCTTCCCGCTGACGAAAAAAAAAAAAGAAAGGCTGCCTAGGACCGTTATGACGATATTGTATCGCTTGCACTAACTCTGCGTTCGTTTTGGATAAACGATCGCGACTGAAAGCCGCCTCAATTTGTGTGTGAAATAAGCGTATGTGTTGCCTTGTGGCCTTGTGCGAGTGCGTCAAGCAATGTCCGCTCTGTCTGCCTGCACTCGTGTCGCGGCAATTCACTCCAAACGTGCACAGTCGGAACTGGCTTTGAATCCAGATTTTATTTTTGTTTGTCCGCAATGATCACTTTCACCGCGGCAGAAGTTTTTGTCTTTGTTTTCGAAGTCTGGTTCGTCTGTTTGGTTGCGGGTATATTGTCTCGCCTCGTCACCCAGAGACATGTCTGAACTCAAGATTTTGTGCGTTAGCAAGTGGGTTCTATTTAACCGTGTACAGTGGAACCTCGTTCATACGTTTTTCACCGGACCGGGAAAACAAAACGTAACAACCAGAAAAACGCAGCATAAGAGGAAACCTTCAAAACTGAACGACAACGGTGTGGGTTTCGACTTGCACCCATGTATTTCTGCAACTTTGGCTTTCGAACCTTAAAAAAGACTCGAGAATGTAGGATGGCCGCTTTGTGCGATCGCTGAAAGCACCACGCGTGGCAATGCAAGGTCCCTAGCGATGTGGACTCTCTTCCGCGCTGGCTGCTCATCTCTTCTACTGCGTTTAGTACGTCAAGCTTTTCCTGAAGGTAAAGCGCCTGCCGTTTTCGCGACGCCATCAAGGCACGACAAAGTTCGCGGGGTCAAGTCATTCGTGTTCTCAAAGCTTGAAGCGCACAATGACGACGAGAGCGCGTGCTATTCTAGCGGTGGTGCTTTTTATGGCAAACACGCCCTTGCGGCATTCCGAAGTGAAACTTCCATTGTAAGCGCAGTGATGATGGTAATAGCATAGAGTGACATAGGGCCATCTAGTGGTGGACGAGTCGCACACGCGTGTGGCTTCGTGCAGTCAGTTCCGTATCCAAGCCTCGCCAAGGCTCGTCACACGTCAAAATGGTAGTCCGCGCATGTTGCTCGGCCGTGTTCGGAGTGTCAGATTGCGACGAATGATCCGGGGACGTACTTTGAGCTACGACGTAATAGTGACGAGTTTAAAAATATACATGGGGCTCTATTTGAGCTGCGCCTGGACTAGACAAAAACAACAACGTAGCAGCCGGGAAAACGCAGCTCTGAGGAACATGAGAGCGGGGTTCTACTGTATTTATAAACTACGACGAAGTGGGGAATTTCAGGCCAAAGTGGAAGAGCCCTACGCGTGCGCGGGTCTCGTGTTGAATAAGCCGAGTAGGCGGCGGCCCCCTTGCTGTCAGGGTGTACGCCCCGTGTGCAAGCAGCATCCGCGGATCGAGTTCGCTCGGTCGTCATCGTCCTAAGGGCGGTTTCTCGTGTGGGCCTCACCTGCTGCCGCGGCGGCTGGCGCATACGCAGCGACGCGAGCAGTAAGTATACGCACAGTAGCAGCATCGATTGTCGGCCGCGCGTCGTGTGTCGTCCGGTGGAGCACGTGCGTCACAATGGGGTCGGTATACATAGTACCGCGGACGGCCCGCTATTCCCGCGCTGCTCGCGAATCGGAACGGTTGGTGGTGCGCGCTGGCTGGTTCCTTGGCTTTCCGTCACCGTGGTCGGGGGTTCCTGGAAAGAAGTTTGAGACAGTTGTTAGTGCGACTGGTTAGCCGTTGTAGAAGCGGACGCGCGTGTAACCGGGTTGCTTCTGAAAAGCGCTGTCACCGCAAGGCGAGAGCAGACCAACGTTTGAGTCCAGTCAGTGCGTGGCAGGTTTAAATCCGACAGTACTTGTCTACTTCCGGTTGCTACTTCCGGGTGGGTTGCCGTAGCTTGATCGCGTTGTTCACGCTGCGAGCGACTGGTTAGCTGTTAACGGTTGAGAAGGACACGCCCGCGACCGGACGGTTTCTGAAAGCGTTGTCATCGCCACGAAGCGAGGGCGGCTCTCTGCCGACCAACATTCGAGCCCCAGTCTGCGGGTGGCAGGTTTAAATCGGACAGCTTCCGGTCGGCGCTTCCGCTTGGGTTGCCGTCCGCAGGTTATCACGCCTCGTGTCTTAGCGTGCCCGCCAGCTGATTTCTTAATTTTCCACCCGAGCGATCCCCCCAGGCCGACCTCGGCTTGCGCCACGACGAAGGTAGGAGCCCGGCGTTTCCTGCAGTATACACACACACAGTGTGGATCGATAAGTCGCTGCCTTATTTAAAGGTCCACTTAGGGCGGGCACACGCGTCGCGCACAGCGTTTTCGTCCTGACAGCCTCGTTTCGTAATCACTAACGAGGTTTTAATTATTTCCCTCCCGAGTGCCCTTTCGTCCCCTTTTTGGGTTGTTTCGAAGGGACCGTCGTCACGTCGACGAGTCTATATAAACGCTGCACCATCGACGTTTCAATTAGGCGGCGATTGAGCGGGGACCCCCGCCCGCGGTAGTCCCTAAATTACCCCTGTATGTGTAGTTTGTAGTCGAGTCTAGGCGTGCGTCACGTCGCCCGGGAACAAGGAGGGAAGGGCGCAGTGACGATGATGGACCCTGTCACCCTGTCGTTGTTTGGGCCCTTCCTGTGGTCCGTGATTGAGGACGGCCGTCGCCTGGGAGGTCCGCCGGAGGACAGCCGAGGGGCGTCGGCGGGAGCAGGTGAGCGGTCGGCTTGCGTACGGGCATGCATTTCTTCTTTTTCTCTCAGGTATTCAACAATATCAGACGGTGCTCCTTACCTTTTTATACTACGTCTGAACCGATAGCTGTTGTTGAGTGCTGTGTATAAGGAGTTTTATTGTTGAAGACTGTTGTTCACGTTTTGCGCCGCGTGCAGCCGCGGCGGATAGCGTGAGTTGCGTCGTTCTTGTGAACGCAATATGTTTTCACGATGGTTCAAAGTAAGGAGACGCGCAGATGTCGGGTCTTGAAGCCGGTGCAGTTCCCGACTTCGTGCGTGCGGGTGTGCGTAGAAACCTTCGCCCTTTGAGAAGCCGGTGTTCGATTGCAGGCGCGAAGTGACACTCGAGACCTGTGCCACTTTTATTGTGTGACGAGTAGGTAGCCTTCACGGCCGGCTTGTTTTGACACGTGCGCGTTCTAGAAAGTTGAAGCGCATTGCAAATGGCCCCATGAGCCACTTTGAGTACCGTGTAAAAATGTTCGCTGCTGTGGTCGGAGGGTCGTTTGTTTGAGTTACTTGTAAGCTCGTGCAAATGGCTAATCCTACGTGGCAAAATGCTTTAGCCATTTCTATTGCTCAACGAAAGAAACATCATTAATAACGTTGCCGAATAAACGAGCCCGTGTGTTAAGCAAGAAAAAGCAGAGAAGAGCGCTGCCGTTTGCGCCTCGTTTAGCCCTGAACCCGCGTCGCTTCCGTTTAGCCTGCAAGCTTCAGCTGGTGCTGCGGCTGTCTGCTTTAGCATTGCCCCCGTTTCCTGCTCCCTGAATGAGCTCGTCTCTTTATCCCCCCCTCTGTCATCATCGCGTCCTTACGGAGTGAGTACTCCTAGCGTCGGAGCGGGCGTGCTCCACTTTTCCCGTATTGGCCCCGTGTGGTGCGGTGACTCACTCGTCTCCTTGCCGCTATTGCCATCCGCACTTTCCCAACGCGGCGAGCTATCTCTCTCCGTTACACAAAGACCCAGGAAGCGTCTTGCGTTCGCTGGCGGAGGGGATGGATAAGAAGAGAGGATAACAGAGACAGTCTTCCATGTCGTGTCATCGGGGCGGTCGATGTGTCACGGGAGGAAACGGTAATGGATGTGTTTGTGTGTGTACGGGGCGCGATATCAAGAAATAGGGAATTGACCGGCACTGGCTTCGTGCAACCCGCCACCCCTCGGCTGTGTTTGAGCTGCACACACATAGCGTCGATGCCGTCTTGTCCGGTTTCCTGGGCCCCCTGTTGCTTACGGCGATCAGGTCACGCGGACGGCCTCCGAGAAACGCGTTTTCCGCTGCGCCTGTCGCCTCGATCTGTATCTCAGTGCCGCTCGTGGTATATCGGGGCCGGTCTATAGGCCAACCCCGCAGAGCGACATAGCACGGATTCGCCGTGGTGACTCCACGGGCCCGCGCTTGATGCTTACTACGCGCTCGTTGGGTTTGTCCGTTGTCATTCGGGATAGGGTCGAATGTGTGCCTCGTTCACAACAGAAGATGGCACTGCTGGCCAAATGCGTTAGCTAGCGAAATCGGTGCCAGCTGAACTAACGTTGGGCTAAACCACCAACGTCTGTCTTGCTGCCCCATCTTAAGTCGGGTTTCCAGCATCTCGTCAGCTACTTACCTTTGGGCCGCGCGAGATGTGTAAGGTCTCCTTCTAAGATATGTAATCGCGCTTACATGCGTGCGTGCTTACGTTCACTCACAAACGAAACTATCTACACGAGTGCCCTAAGAGAGTAACCGTCACGGGAGCCGTGCGTGAAATGTTTCGTAGTCAGATAACCGGTGCCTTGAATGATACCGAGATAAGGGGACGTAGCGCAGGCGTGACTGGGGAGGCATTCATTAGATATGCCGCCCACGCGTTTGCGCAACGCGGAATTCTTCTGACGTGATAACTGTTCCTGACGTGTTCGATGCGTCAGCAGGCAAAGCGCAGCTGTGCACGTGCACTTGAAAGTTCCTGCGGCAATTGCATTGTGTCAGGCCCTTGGCGCCTTATCGAGGTGGTGCCGCGTGGAAAGGCGTGCGTGTTCCATCTCTCAATCTGCTCTGCGCAGGTTTTTTTTTTCGTTGTGGTTTCTTCTGCATCTTTCGCTGTTACTACTGATTGCTTTATGGGCGTGTTCCACAACCACGCAGCTTCAAAGTGTCGCAAATTGACTTTGTCTCCGTTATGCGTGGCTGCAGGGCGTATACAGTCGAACCGAGTTATAACGAAGTAGCATAGGGACAGCAAGTTAGTTCGTTATATCCGTTATTCGTTGTAACAGTAGAGGTAAAAATCGGCTCTAACAAATCGAAAATCTGGCTCCCTCAAAAACACGATACAAGAATGCATTTCTTAGGCTTCGAATCCACTATAAACAAGGTAACCCTTACCGTTATACTTGTTGCATTTCAACCTCATTGAAGCGGAACATGAGTACGCCAAATTACAGCAGAACAAAGTTCGCTTGACCAAACAGCCCAGTGTCCTTAGTTATTTGATGGCGGATGGGACCTTCGTCTGCTGGCTACTCACAGCACTTAGCAGGATGAGGCTTTCCGCATTGTCTGCGAACAAATGGGCTTTCATACTTCTGCAGTTTCGGACGACGGGGGCTTTTTTTGAGTAACTTCTAAATATTTCTACGTCGTATCCCATATATCGCGCGGCTGGCGCGGTTTTACTTTTGTAAAAAAGAGAATAAGTGTCATTGAAATGAAGCAGTGACCAACTAAAGTTTATATTTAGTTCGCTATAGCCGATGATTCGCTATGTCAGTGTTCGTTATAACGAGGTTCTGCTGTAGTCCAAATAATTCCATAGTTCCATATGGGAGTCCATAAAGCTTCTGGAAGTCCATGGGAGAGGCCTTTGTCCCGCAGCGGTCATAAAGTGGCTGGTTTTGATTATGAAGATAATATAAGGAACTGGATGCGGAACGATGTTTTTTCCTCGTCTGTATATCACGCGCCGCTGCTAACGTTGGGGGAGACTAAATTGATGTAACGGAATGGTTTCTCATCGGGGGTGGGTTCAATGATCCCGACATCTTTCCTTTTCTTCTTTATTTTTTCTTTTTTCTGGAGGGTTGAGGCACGCATTAGAAAAAACGGGTCTAGTGCAACCTAGCATCACCCTTTCTCCCGGTGGGAACCGTCGGTGCGGTACCAGTTTCAGGTCTAACATCGTCGTTTGTAAAAAGCTTAAAAAAAAAAACGGCAAAAATTCTGATATAGAAAAAAATAAAGAGAGAGAGCGGCGGTAATTTCGCCTCGCTGGAGACTGTGTGCTGCTTGCTGGGTACTGTACTGCTTCGATCATGCCCGAGGTCGTACGTCTCGGTGTGTACGCGAAGCCGGCTATTTCAGGACATTTGGCCTTTCCCGGGGAGCAGTTCGATAGTGCGGAGCTATTTTCCCCTTGGCTTTCCGTGCGCGGTATCCAGGATCCGCATTGGCGGCTTATCTTGCCCCGCGGCCTTTGTCGAAGCGAGCTTTGATTCACTGACTTGGTTTGTCGCTGTTTTTTTCTTTTTTTTCTTTTTTTTCTTAGCTGGGCAGGCGTTTCGATCGCAAAGGTTGGAACAGAGAGCGGTAGGGCGAGCTTGTTTAGCGAACTCGAGTGCTCTGCGCTGAGCTGGAAGGTTTTTTTTTACCCTTATCACGCGTGTCAAACGCAGTGCAATGCTGGACATACCAAAGAACTGGTCCAGCGTGAAGTGTTACGTGAACATCGTATCTGTCGCTGTCATCGTTATGCTCACACGTGGCTGTTTGTGGCGTCGTGCATTTTTTGTTTCTCGTACAAGGCTTATAACCTATTCGTTCGGGTGCTCATCGAACACGGCTTTTATTTGAGACTAAGGTTAAGAGAATGAAACTTGGTGGGATTCCCGTGTGCAGAAAGACGAGTACGAGTGATAAAGAGTTGGGTTTTCTCTTATTGGCAGTAAAACACTTCACTGGCGCTCCTGGTCCTGTGAGAGAATTTTCTGGCTTGAGGGTATGGAGGCTCCGCAGCTGCACACACATGAGGCGTGGCTGACGAATTAGTTTAGTTTCCCGATCTCGTGCTACGTTTACTTTTGCCCGTGCCTGTACCCGCCAAACGTCGGCTCGTTGGGGCCGATTCTGCACGTACCAGCGTACCCGTGTGCGCGGCGACAACCTTGGTCAGCCTCCACTGACCGAGCACGCTCACGTGCGATGCAAGACGGACAACGCGCCGCCGTTCGTGTCCGCAACCCGTTCGCTTGCGGAAGTGACGCATGGCTCGTTTTTCCCCGAGGCGGAAGTGACGCCCGCGGCGTCCTTCGGCGGGCTGTCGCCACAGCTGTGACCAAATGTCGACGGCATGGTCACTTCCTGCCGCGGCATCGTGTACGAGCCCTCACTGAATGGTGGCAAGATTGTGTATGCCAGTTGTCAGTTTTTTTTTTCTCGTCGAACGACTCGATGAAACCTGTTACGTCCGTGGTTCCGTTGGTCAAATTGGAAGAAAAGCGCTACGCTGAGCGGCCGTCGATGTTCGCTTAGTAGAGCGCAAAGCGAGAGTCCCGACTGCCTCACACGTGCCGTAACCGCAGTGTCGTTTATACTCAGTTACAGTGTCCTCGGTGGTTGCCTCGCCAACCTAAGAGATAATAGTAGCACTCGCTTTTCGACGCCCTTTGTGTACTCAATCCGGAGTGGTTTGGCGTGCCGAAAGTGTCAAGCTTCGCGCTCCAAGGGCACATTGCTCTCGGGGCTGTAGCTCCGGCACACTCGATTTTCGGAACAACCTCTCCGCAACATGATACCTTTCGTGGACGCAAGCGTTCCTGCTCTCTTGTTCTTCGAAGACCTTGGAAACAACAGCGGCCTCCAGGTATCCCCCTCGGCTCTTGTACGACTTCGGCGGCAACGTAGTCGTCGAAGAGCCGCAGCCCTTTCGCTTTCCGAGGCCGTGCTCTCGGCGTGGGGTCGCGTGCCGTCCTTGCGAGCCTGCCGGTCTTCTTCGCCCTCGCTACTTTGCTGTCTTCCTCCTTCTCCCCCTCCTCCTCTGCGAGCAGCTGCGTTTAGCCGGGGCTCGACGCCGCTGTAGGTCGCTGTTTCATGCACCGAGAACAAAAAGACGTAGAGGCCGGTTGTTTGGAAGCCGCACTGGGTTTCTAGGTTAGCGCGAATGCCTCGCTCTTCGAGTCGAGCTGGTCACGGAGAACGTAACCTTTCTTCGCTGGCTTCTCTTTCAAGTGTCGCAGAATGCGTCTAATGTCCTCTGCGACGAGTTTGTCGCCTCGGAGTCGTTAATGGGGAGTCGTTGGAGTGTCGGTGTGTGGGGCAGAGTTTCTCCGGAGGCACCCTGGGTGGCTTCGCTGTCTGCGGCACAATTTTGTGAGCGGGGCTTCACCGTCGTACAGAGAGGCCTTCTACTAGGTCAAGGTGCCCCGCTACGGCGGACGGTTCGCAAGCGGGCAAGCGACCTGTCGCTATTCAGTGTCTTTAGAAAGACAGAAATAACAAGAGACACTTTTTACTGTGCCGAGACAGCTTCCGAAGGAAATGACAATTAGTCTAGCTGTCCATAGGCAGGATTCGATAACCTTGCTGCTAGCGGCCGTGAGGAGCTTGCGGTAAACTCGATGGGCGACCTTCGTCGTTTCAGGCTTTTTCAAAACGGCGCCCAATCGCCGAACGGCGGCAGCGTGGAACGCAGTCGCCAGGCGCCATTTTTAGTGATGGGAAAACACCTTACTGTTCGAAAAACAACAACAAAAAGAAAGCTGGATGAGAAATCTCTCTCTGTGTGTGTGTGTGTGTTCGCGCATGTAACATTGCGAAATCATGCAATGTGAATGGGAGCTGCGTAAATTCCCGAGATATCCTATTCTTGAAGAATGGCGCTCTTGAGAAACGCCGATATTACGTGCCTCGGCGAGTTTTCGCAGTACTTTAGGATAAGGTTACAGAAGGAGCGGCGTTGTTGCCGCACAGACCTCACATTATTGTGTGCCAGCGCGCGTCCGGTTTTGTCACTTCCGGTTTGGCGCACCGGAAATCGAGGAAACGTACAATCCGACCCTTGAGCAGGGTGAAGGCGAGCTGGCAAGACGGTGCATTGTTGGAAGGGTGACACTGGCGGAGGCACGCTTGCTCTCCATCCGGCGGCGGCGGCAGCAGCCCCGCGGAAATCGCCCAGCGCGCGGGAACTTTCCGGGATGGAGGAGGAGGAGGATGGAGACGAAGCGCTCGGGCTGCGTTGACGGCTGACAACGTCCTTGGCAGTTTGTCAAGGGACCGCGCGGGAGCCCTTTGTTGCGGCTCAGTCTCGCCCATATACGAGGCCGTATAGAGTGACGCCGGCCGCTGCTGGCATTTGCGCGCCGGTGGTGCTGTACCGTCCATATTCAGCAGCGAGCCCCACTCGGCCGGGCTTCTATTCCTGCGCGCTGTCTTTTTAGCATACGCACCCAGTAGGAAGCGCAGTCTCGCACGTGCGTCACGTCAGCGCGAGTACGGCTTCGGCAGCCTCCAGGGTTCCTGTATATAGCTCGAGCATCTACTGAAGAGCTATGTTTTTTTCTTTATTTGCACTGGTGAAAGCATTGCAGTAAATTTTTATTTTATTTTTGCTAGAATATAGGTCTAGCCTCCAGTAGCCCTCTGCACTGGATCTGCACGGCGCTGGCACTCATCTATTACAGTTTTCGTTTCGTCAGTTTCGCTTTTACTTTCGTTTTCGTTTGTTTTGTAGCAGTGGCTGGCGGCACAGCAGTCACCGATTGTACGACACTGCGCAGGAGTGGCGTTTCAAGAATTCCCCAGAAGTCTATTGTTTTTGTAGCGCGAGCTACAGTGGCCGAGGTTGAGCAGTTTCGCGTGGCTCCTGGAGAGCCGTGCTGCGCATGCGCGACGAGCAGTGACGTCTCACGGCGCACAGCTGGCGCGCCGGAGCCGCCGCGACTGGACTGGATTGGATTAAATTGGATTGGATCGGATTGGAAATTGTTTAAGCAGCAGTAAGCATGATAATCAGCTAATCCTAGACAACAAGGAAACCTAAGAATAACCAGCTGAACCTTAGCTCACGGTACGTTTATCCTGGCATAGCCGAGCTAAACCACTGCTAATTCTTTTCCCAGAACAACTTTCAGACTCGTCACTGTTCTTTCCTGACTAATTACTCGCGCGTCATTTGAGCGTTGTGCCGAGCAGTTTGACGCGCTAATTATTAAAGCCAGCAGCTTACTTTGGGCGCGGCATCACGTTTGGGAGGTAGCAGCTTCCTCTACCGGATTCCGGGCAGGGGTATAGTTGGCTCTAGCGTCACTAAATAAGCTACGCTTTATTTAGTGACGCTAGTTGGCTCGTAGTCGTCGCGTCGTTTTGTCGCCGCGCTCGATGGCAAGCGACAAAATTAGATAATGTCCCGTGGTTAAAAGCGGTGGATCCGCCAGCTCTTGTCAGTGTCAGCGTGCGACGATTCTACGCCTCGTCGACCGTCGCCTCCCCTCCGTTTCGAGGAAAGGGCAGCGGCGCCTAGTCGAGAGGCCTTATCGACAGTGTGCCCTTTTCTGCAGAGTTACGTAGCTCATGCGGAAAACTATAGCCGAGGGCGTAACCAGTCGAATCGTTAGATGCCCGATAACTGGACGTAACGCGGCGAGAAAGACCTTGATTCGTTCCCGGCGTATTAAGAGGGAGCCTCAGGGGCAGTGTAATTTCCGTGGTTGGAAACAACTTTCGGATGATGCCGTGCCCGCTTCGTAGTTTTTTTTTTTTTTTTTATTTATTTTTATTTTCCCGCTGGTTGTCTGTGAGAAAACGAGTAAGAATGGATGCGGTGAAACAGCCTGAGCGGGCTTGGTTGCCTCGGAGGCGTTTCAGTGCAGCGGAGCGCTTCGTCTCGGACTTTCTCCGTTCGGCGGTGGTCACGCTCGAGGGGCTGTTCAACGAGCTGCGGAGAACGGCGCTCGCGAAGAACGAGAAGACGCAGCAGTAGTCTGTGCGGGTCGTCGTGCTCGAACAATTTCTCCACTCTTTTCTGTTGTCGTGATTGTGGCTTTCGCCTTGTGCGCTAGCCTCCGATGCTGTCCGCCGTGCAAGTGGTCGTGGCCGTGTTAGTTGCTGCTGCTTGCTGTGCCTTTTGTGTTCTTCGATGGACGGCCGTGCGGCGCGGCTCCGTGAAATTGCACTGCGTGCTCTGCTAGTGTCTTTAGTATACCGCCGTGCATGCAGGCGCTGTGGAGAAGACGATTGCGAGGCGCCGTCTACTTTTCTTTGCGGGTCATTTTTCTCGAGTGCAGTGCGTTTTGCCACGGCGGGAGGAGGCGGCCCGGCGCTTGTACTTTGTGCTCTTAGCTTTCCTCTTTTAGATGGCACTGCCTCGTGGAGAGTGAATCTGCTGCGTGCGGATATATATATGCGGTGGTCCCGAGCTGGTCTGCTCCGCATTGTCTCCTCTCTGCAATTCATTGTTTTGTTGCGGGGGAAGTTCACTGAACCGAGGTCTAGAACTGAATCTCCGTTAAGTTCGGCGGACCTGTCTGACCTTCTGTACGCAGCGCCCTTGTACGAGAGAGCATCGTCCGGGAAGAGCTCGCCGAGAGCTGCGTGACCTTCGTGTACAGCTTGAAGCTGCCGTAAAGTTTTCTCTGCGTCGTCGTTTAACGTGTCTGCAAGCCGTCGATTTTTTTTTTTTTTTTTTGCCAGAGCAGACAGATTTAGAACGCGAACTTCATGGGATTGAGTTCAAAGCAAGCTTACGTCAAAGGGGCCATTGGTTGGAGTGATGTACTTAGTTGTGCGCCTCGAAAAAAAGTAGGCTGAGCCCATATACTGCACAGCCCCTTCGTATTACCACTCTCCAGAAAATGTCTCTCAAGTTCTTCCGTGGCCTAATGGGAGCGGGGAGCATTTTGACGCGAAGTAAATCGCTCTCTTTTATGGGCGTGGTATTTCACAAGCGCTGTACTATATGTTCATGCGCAGCGTGCATGTGATGTTACACAGCCTTTTCGCATTCAGACCGTTCCTTTACACCCTCCCTTCTCACACGAACCCCTTTTCTTCTCGAGCATCTTAGCGCAGCTAGTAATGCCCCACTCGTGCGGAACACCCTTTCCGCCTTTCACGTCAGCGACGGTCTGTGTCGTAGCCCTGGCCACCATTAGCCGTGCATTGGCGCTGTCGTGACTCGAGAAACAGACGAGCGCGCTCCTTCGTGAACCCACGCACCCCGTGTGACGGCGCTGTTCGAGAGAGACGCCGTTTCGTCTGGCGGGGACTCCTCTTGCTCGCTTTTCCCCCGCCCTTCCTGAGGGTCCCACGCGTTTCGAACCGAACGTGTGGGGCTTCATCGACGTTGTCTGCGTTAGTGTCCTGCGTCCCTGTTCGCCGCGGCGCCCGGTGGGCAGTCTTCTTGCGTCGGCCGTGCCTTGTAATGGTTATCGTACGTGCATCAGCGACGCCCTGCCCGACTCCTTACTCCGTGCACGCCCTATGCACGAGGACAAGTGAGGCTGGAAGCCGCCGTAATACCCTAATTGCTTGTCTAAACACGAACGTCGTAACACCAAACACTGCTCTCTCTCTCTCTCTCTCTCTCTCTCTCTCTCTCTCTCTCTCTCTCTCTCTCTCTCTCTCTCTCTCTCTCTCTCTCTCTCGGAGGTGTGTGTGTGTGTGTGGCGAGAGAGAAACAGTTTACTGATTCTTGTTCCTTTTATTCCCCAGCATCTTCCGCGCGCGCGCACACACACGCACACACGCACACGCACGCACGCACACACACACGCACGCGCACAGAGACAGAGTTATTAAAGCGGCACTAAAGGCTGTATGAAATTGGGTTGAGAGATCATAGCGTTTCGTGCGCTCTCAGATTTTGTTCGACGAACAGCGATGAGTTTTTGCTGAGAAATAAGCAAAATAAAGCTACCGGCTCTCTCATCCGCTTCCCTTTCATTTTTTTCGTGACGTAGCCATTTCGCTACAAAACAGGAGCGAAGCCCGGTGCCGTCTAGAGCGTAAACGCTGGCTTTAGTGGCTTTTACGTCTCCAAAACATGGCCGACTACGGAAACGTTTCTCTGGCCAAGGGATCTGGCTTGGACTTTCGTGGTTGTTCGCCGACGAATTGAGAAACGCGTTTAGATGCTCGAGAGGCCGGTGTGCCCGCCTATCCCGCCTCCCAGACCGCATCGAGCCGGCTGCGAGCATGGAGTGCTGTGGCGAAGCCGCTTTTGAAGCAACAAGCGCCGTTTCGAATATCAAGCGTGGCGTCCCGGGCTCCCGGCTGACGCGGTTCAGGAGGGCGCTTTCACTTCACCTCGTCTGGTGATCACGACCATCTCATTTTTTTTTTCTTTCGCGCCGCGCGAACTAGCGTGAAATAAACGCGCTTCACGGCAGCCGTGTAGAGTAGTAGTATTGCCAGGGCTTCACGTGGCTCAAACATAACAAGGGCAGAGCTACGCACGCTTTACGGGTTATCAACAGCGGCTCGAGGCGAACGGGCGGGTCGGTCAGCTAACCACTTGCGTTAAGTTCATTTCACGGTCGATCATGTTCCAAACGGGCGCACTTACCGGTAGCAACATTTTAAATGAAGTTTTACTCCTCCCCCGTGTGCGCGGTGAATGAGAGATTAGAAGGTCAGGCGGGTTGCTTAACCACCTGCAGTGCATCTTGTTCCTTTTGTCGCTTGTAATGAAGGAACTTTAGCTACTTCCTGCCGGGCATATTGCTTCTGAAGCTCGGGCGCTCACCGTCGTAGGTTATTGACTTCGCTCATTGCGCACTAATGCTTTTCAAAAGTGAGGCTGAAAGCATGATGGCTGGCTGAACATACCCAGCTTTCTCGCTCAAAATTCCGACCTCTCAGGAACCTAGCAAAACCACTTCACGAAAGTGATATTTGGCATAAAGCAAGACGTCAACGTGAACATCAGAATACTAAAAGAACATTCCAGGATTCTGAATATTTTGTGTGTAATTCTATGTCAAATCTTACTCCCCATGCATTTCTATGGGACAGTTTCCATGGCTCAGGAACCTAGTCGCGCAATGTGCGAGACTTGAAACTGCGCACAAAGCAAGTTTTCTCCCCCAATGTTAGCTGCGCAAAATAACTTTACATTTCGCTGAAGAACTACGGAGTAATCGCTGCTGAAAGGACTTCCATGAGCGGGAAAGCTGCACATGTGGGGAGGAAAGCAGTCTGCCTCGCAGTGTACAAAAGCTGTAGTCTGTGTTTTTTTAGATACGATAAGCTCGTGGAAAGCATTGCTTTACGTGTGTTTCACGTGCTCGACCACTTAGACTGTTTATTTCAATAAAACATTTATAGGTACTTCTCCAATGAGCTCTCGCCGTTCACAACTTCTGTGACATCATAAGCCGTAGTTCCCAAAAGCGAACGAAACGTCGTTCCCTATTTTCACGTTTGTGGCGTTCTGTGCCTTCTTGAACAACTGCTGGTTGCGAGGATGATGTATTCGGATTTTCGACACCGTAATCCATTGATACAGGCGAGCGTGCTTCCACCGTTTAGTGGAACTGTGAAGCGCTGTACAAGGTGCAAAAACGGGTCCCGGCATGCCGTCTAATACGCATGCGCGTACCGGTCCGGGAGAGGTGCTCCGCTCCGATAAAGTCCTTAGTTCTGCGCGCACCCGTCTCTGTGGCTTCATTCACACCAACGGCGTTATTTTTTTGGAAACCAAGCCACGACCAACGGCGGCCTTTTTCGGCCATTCGAGGCAACATCAGGGCCCTCGTTTCAGTGTGTCAGCGCAGCACATTAGTAACGGAACTTAAAAGTGGCCGGAATAAATCCAGACCCCTCCTATTATAGTTCGAGTGGAATTTGAGCTCGTGTCTGTATCACCCCACGCGAAGAAGCAGCACTTATTCTTTTGTTTCATTACATCCCTGTCCTCTTCGACTCTCCCGAGTTCCTCGTTCAAAGCTGCTTTTTCCCCTTTCGACGAGCTCGGAACGCTCCACTGTCTCCCTCTCTCTCTCTCTGATTATTTCATGCGTGTCGTTGCCAGCCTGTTGCGTCGCGTCTTCTCTTCCGTGCCTGACACGCTATCTTGTCTCCTCGAAGACGCAGCGTTGTCGTTCGTGCACGCGCGCGCGGAACTTCCTGGTCTACCCGCGCGGAACTTCCTCGTTTACGCGGTCCGAGAGGAAGTCTCTGCGGCCTAGCAGCTGTCTCTCCACCCATTTGCATTTTTTCCCACTTTTCGGCTGCGCGTGTCCCCTTTGTTGCGGCGGCGGGCCGCGGAAGCGCTTTTGTCTCGCCTGACCTTCGGCTCTCGTCAAGCGATAGTCGTCGCTGGGGGAGGAAGCTCTCCGAAGAAGAGACGCCAAGGACTCGCGGGATTATTTAAAACGCGGAAGAATAAAAGGCAGGCGGAAGGAGGGAGGCAACAACAACGTCGTGTGCGTCTCCTTGCTGTTTCCTGTTACGGGCGGTTTTGTAAGGGGTGACCTTCGCTGGCGCCGTTCCTCCGGACTTTCTTTGTTATTGTCTCCGGCTTTCCTGATTGTGTAGCGCCGAGGCAATGTTCACTGCCTATCAGCGACTTGCCCTTTCCTGGCTTCCCGTGAATAGATCGTTTGGTTTCCCGTGTCTGTAGTTCCGCTTTTTCGCGCGGTTTTTGTTGTTGATTTTTAGATGCGGTCAGCAGTGTTCTTGGGGATTTTTCCGTGAGGATTATCGCTAACTTGAAGCACGAATTGAAGAGGGGAGGGGGAAGGATTGGTTAATTGATTGTAGGGTTTAACGCACCGACGCAACGCAGCCGATGAGGCGCGCCGTAGTGGAGGGCTCCGGATTAATTTCGACCACCTGCGGATATTTATCGTGCGCCGAAATCTCGTACACACGGGCGTTCTTGCTTTTCGCCTCACCAGAAAAGCGGCCGCCACGGCCGGAAATCGAACCCGCGTCCTCGTGCTCAGCAGCACATCGCCTTAGCCACTGATCCACCGCGGCGGGTAGGTGGGGAAGGATGATGGCCCATATGCACAAAGAATTTTTATTTGTTCGGGGCTCGTTTTATTCTCAAACACCTTGGAATTGACGGCTACCCAGTTAGCGAGTTTCGTAGGAGTTCATTTGTGGCTGGTTTGCGATACTTGAGCAACCCTTTTTTCTAGGTCGGCGTCTATGTCGAGAATAGTTTTGGAACCGAAACAGCCCTTAAAAAATTGTTTTTTTTTTTACTTTGTTCGCTGCTAACGAAAATTGCCCCCTGAAGCATTCTTAGCAGTCGCGTCTGGATGCATGAAGGCGCTTCCCTTCTCTGGCGTGTCTCGTTTCGTCGAGGACTCTCTAATTGTCGGCCTTGTCTGTCTGGCCGTTCCCCGAGGGAGCTTTGAACGGCGCTTCGTAGCAAATTCTGGGGCATGAACGTAGTGGCTCGTAACTCGTTCGTCTGTGTGGCGGGCTGCGCGGTCCCGTTCGTTGAGAAACGCCAGCGCGTAAAATGTGGGCGGGCCGCCCCGCACAAAGGCGTTGCGTTCAGAACGGCCGTGTGAGACGTTTGAGCTTGTGCGGGTCAACCGACTTATTTTTAGAGCCCTAGTATGTGTGTGTGTGCTCTCTTTAGCGCCCACTCAGACCGTGGGTGTTGGGAGAGAGAGACAGAGAGAGAAAGAAACCCGTGCGCGATAGGACTTCGTCGTTGTGTGCGTGTGTCCCTGGTTGGAAGAAGTGTTTCCTTTTGACGCCGTTATTTTCGTCCCGTGCGCTATCGGTGCGCGCGTTGCGCCGGCTTTGCGCTACGAGTGGGTGCGCGGGGCCCGTTGTGAACCTGTTTTGCTTCCGAACGTGAAAGGCCGGTCCACTTCGCACGCGATTGTGTCGTCCAGGCGAGCTTGTTGCACCGCAGCACCGCGCAATCGATTGCTCGGGGCAGTTGCGCGGTAATATTGAGCGAACGGCTTGCCAGCTGTGCAGTTTGACCGCCGCCTACGGCCACGTCGTTCGGATTAAGGATGCCGGATTTTCGCCAGGCGTGTGTCTGCGGGGTTTTTATAGCTTGGCGTGGGCGGCGACGCCAGCCTCCAACGCGCAGATGGGTTTAGCTCGCACATTAACGACCCGATCTCAGTCTTGGCGGTAGCCTGAGGGCCGGACGGCCAGAAACTTCGAGTGCGGAATGCGTTTTAAGACACGCGTAATTTTCTCTGCAGTTAAAAATAGGGCTGCGCAGTTTTCACTGTGCGGCTCTTGCCAGCATCACGTTGGGAAGTGTCTGTTTCGCCGCCTTTTTTAAAATTCCGCGCCAGGAAAACCGAACCACGTGTCCGTCGCTGAATGATCGACAAAGAGAGAGGCTTTAGTAACCGCGTCGTCCACCTTGTTAGCCCGAATGAGCTCGCGCACACACACTGGAGGCAACCTACATTCCGTCGCACCGCAGCTGTTCGCCGTTGCTCCTGCTGTTGTCTTCGTCGCTGGGGCAGGCAAGGAAATGTGTTCCTTTCCCGCGGTGGTCGCTCGCTCGTTGCCCTTTCGCCGGCCTGTTCCGAGTCGCCCACGCATCTGCCAACCGCAGTAGTCGCGTGCCGCGGTGATTGGGCGAAGGCGGCGGCCGAAGCCCGCGGCAGCTGCGCTGTTGTGTCGCCACCGAGATTGATAGGAGAACGAGGAAGGAGGCCGCGCGAGTCTGCTGCCGCGTTATTGACCTCGTGCCACCTGGCCCAGTTGAGCTTTACGGAATATCCGGAGAAATCGTTGTTTGGCTGCGGGTGAATTGACCGGAGAAGTGGGGAGGTTCGGCTTCTCCCGCGTGCTTCTTCCCCCCTCTCTCTGCGAGCGGTTGTTGACGGGGGCGCCGAGGCGCCTTTTCTCCTTCGTCTTTCCGGCCCGAGAAAAGGAGGCCGGTCGTGTTTACGGCTGCTGCACGGCCTCCCTGGCCGGTTTTCATTCACGAGGTCCCTTCCATCCCCCTGCCGCCCTCATCCACGCTCGTGCCTCCGCCGCCGCTGCTTCGTCCCTCCCCGATACCCACGCCGATTGTGCTCCATTTTTACGAGACAAGCGATTTTGAGCGGCGTTGTGCGCGTCAAAGTCTCCCGCTGCTGCGGTGGTTAGTGTCTACCACGCGGCGTCTTCCGTATATAACAAGTCCAGGTGGGCCGTTGTCTTGACAGCGCCTGACACGGTGGAAAATAGAGTGTGCCCTTGCGGGCTTCGTTCGCCCGAGTGCTGGCCTCGTTCACCGCGTTCACTTCGATTCGCTGTCGTTTCTGTAAACTTGGCTTTGTTTAGTGGTAAACTTGACTGTTTTGTGGCTAAACAGCGCCTTCGGACTAGTCTTCAACGTCCACTTCGATTCGCTGTCGTTTGTCTAAACTTCACTTTATTAATTAGCAATATCAGTAAACTCGTCTGCCATTGTTCAACAGCGTGTTCGGGTTGGTCTTTCGAATACCGTTCCCGTGCTGTTCTTTTGCGTGCGTGCTAGAAGCGCGCAAAGGTTAGTCTTTAAATGGGCATCACGCTCACTTCCTTCAGTAATGCTTTGTTCTGCTTTATGTTCTTTGTTTGCTGCTTTATGTTAAAAAATAAGGAAAAAAGAAGGAAGGAAGAACTCGGGTTGCCGCGAACATGCACGCAGACGTTCCGGGATGAGAGAAAAAGCCGTGAAAGAAAGGAGAGCAGGGGGGAACGAATACAATGGGACGGCGTGCTATACAGTCAAACTTTGTTATAGCGAAGTAGCATCGGGACAGGAAATTAGTTTGTTATATCCGATATTCGTTGTAAAAGTATACGTAATAATTGGCTCTAACAAATCGAAAATCTGGCTCGCGCAAAAATACTTGGTACAAAAATGCATTTTTTAAGGCTTCGAAACCACTGCGCAAACAAGGTAACCCCTACCTTCCTCCTTGTTGCATTTCAACCTCAATGAGCCGGAACATGAGTACGTGAAATTGATTGATTGTAGGGTTTAACGCGCCGAAACAACCCAGGCGATGAGGCGCGCCCGTAGTGGAGGGCTCCGGATTAATTTTGACCACCTGGGGATCTTTAACGTGCGCCGAAATCTCGTACACACGGGTGTTCTTGCTTTTCGCCTCCATCAGAAAAGCGGCTGCCGCGGAGGGTGAGTGCGTGAAATTACAACAGAACAGAGTTCACTTGAGAATACAGGCCTGCGTCCTTATTTATTTGATGAAGGATGTGATCTTCGTCTGCTGGCTACTCACACCACTGACAACGAGGGACTTTTCCAGTGTCCGCGAACAAAAGGGCTGCTGCAGCTTCGGAAGGCGATTTTTTTTTTTCATGTAGCTTCTCATACTCTAGGTCAAATATTTCTTCGAAATATCCGATATCGTGGCCGGCTCTCACGGTTTCAGTTTCGTTATAAAAGAACAGGTGTCACTGAAATGAAGTGCGACCAACCTAAGGTTCGTATTAGTCCGCTGTAGCCGATAATTCGCCACCTATATCAGTGTTCGTTATAACGAGGTTCAACTGTTCTAAATTCCTTGATAGTGATAATCACGACGGCACCTCCATCCCTTCCTTTCCGCCTTGTCTCTCAGTTACGCTGCACTTTTAACTACAAACGCTGTAACAGCTGGCCGGGTGTGGCGTCGCCCGCATCGCACATACTCGCCGCTGTGTAGGCAAGGACCTTTGCTTTGTGCGAGTGCGTGGGTTTGCTGTGTTCCTATGGGGAGCAGGGAAAGTCTTCTTGGCTCTGAGCGAGAAATGGGTCACCTAGAAGTGTTTTTTTTTTTTTTAAGTGGCCGTTGAGGGTAAGCCGTGCGTGGGCGTGTGCGTGTCGTCTGATTGGCTGCATCGGCCCCGAGTTTCACTAGGGTCGACCTGAGGAAGGAAGTGGATTGCCCGCGTCACCTATCAATTGTGTCCTTTGCAGAGCGAATGTCACTTGGCGGGAATGCCATTCGTGGGGCGTAAAATGACATTAGCGGGTCGAATTAATCCTTGTGACTCGTTAGCGTTTGGTGGACTCGGATGCAATGTGGAATTTCGCCCGCTGCGAAGAGCAAGCTGTAACGCTGTTACATCACATGACGCTGTCAGTCTGTACAAAAAGGCTGAAGCTTTTCCAAGTGGACGGAAACCCGACTGTAACGTTCCGTATGTCACACTGTCGCCGCACAATGGAATCCTGGTGATCGAGAGCCGATAGCGCCTTGATATTTTCATATACGACCGCTTACACTTTTCGCGGGAAAGAAAATAATGTCTTTCCAGCCATGCGCCTGTGTTTAGTAGGGAAAGCGAGTTTAAGGGTCTCGGTGTGTGGCGTTTTTGGCATACAGTGGGTTTTATGAAGTCCTTACTGGGGCTTTCGTACTACTATCAACTCAGAAATGTATTCACATCACATCATATGTGTACAACTGCGAAGCCGACTTTAAAGGGGCTTGCAAAGCGCTTATAGGGCTCCACATAACGTCGGTCCCATGGAGGTGTTTATAAAAATTGGCTAGAGCCTTCTTACTTAGATATCAAATGGCTTATATTCTCACTGAAAAAGTGTCTCCCCCGCATTGCCTTTGTGTATCTGTGTGAAGCCGACTTACAGGAGCGCTGAACGCATTTATCCGGCAGGGACCCGTTGGGAGTGCTACAAGTAAGTTCCAAAGCAAACAGTGGCCAGTGACGTAGATGCTAGCCAAATTATCCCCCTCGCTGCAGGTAACCTGTTCGCCGTTTTTAGTGAACATACACGGGCGATTCTTGAAAGCTGCGCGTGTTTTCAGACGCGTGCCGGACCTCCTTCACTTGGGAGTACGTAAGTTGGTTTCGAACGGGCGTTCCGTGTCCACGATTCGCTTGAACGACTGGCCGTTCGTGCCCCCGTATGTGGGCCGATGTCCGGCCTTCCCGGGGCCTCATCCCATACGTCGCGCCGTTGACCTGTCCCTCTCTCAACGGTGGTCGTGCACCGCGGTGTAATTCGTCGCCCTCCCCCCGTGCTCGTCCGCTTGCCCGCAACGTTAGTCGGCGACCTTATGCGGCCTACCTTCCCGGTCGACGAAAGCGAATGCAGTGACACGCTTTCTGCAGCGGCGCGGATCGCGCCCGAGCGTTCGCAGTGTTGCCGAGGTCACTTCGCGTTAACCATCTGCGCACCGGGACGCCGAGGGGAATGCGAGGTCGTTGGCTGCGTTTCCGGAGTGGTGGCTTTTGTCGCTACTGTTCGCGAAAATTGTCTCTTCGATCGGGAAACATTGCCAGTGTCGTGGGAAAGGTCGGTGTTCCTCTCTGTAGCTCGAAGCGAGGTTGCGTGAAGGCGCGTGACCCCCCCCTTTTTTTTTCTTTTATCCCGCACTGCCAGCACTTCTTCCGTCTTAGGCGGCGCTCTGCGTTCCTGTAGATTCTCCAGCATTTAAAGCCTTTGGGTACAACTGTGTTGGCCCTTCAACTAGGCCGGCGGATATCGCACGGCGTACACAGTCGTTTTAGTCATGCTCTATTCGGCTTGCTGGGTTTTGGTTTGCGTTGTGGCGTACGCATTTGTTTTAATTATACTTTTTTGTTACCTTGGCTGCAGGCAGCGCCGGCGCATTTTTATGGCGCCACGCCGAGGACCAGGTCTGTAGTGAGCCGACGCTTCATTCGCGAAATAACAACTAGCATATCGGCGTTCGTGCAACTCGATTACGCTTGCGGATATGACTGAAAGAGCGTTAGTGATGGTCCTAGTACACGTTCCGCAGAATTTGCGCCAATTAATATTCCTGTAATTGCACGAAGACGACGCGTTATTTAATACGTAAGCGAACCGCCAGTCGTGGAAATTTGCAAGCACACGAGTGCCGCGGGTTCAATCCCTGCCGCGGTGGCTGCTTCTCTGATAGAGGCGAAAAGCGAAAACGGCTTTGTGCGCAGATTTTGGCGCACGTTGAATATTTCCGGGCTGGCCGAAATTAATCCGGAGCCCTCCGCTGTACAGCGTACCTCATAGCCCACGTGTCTTCGGTGCATTGAACTCCCGGAATCGGAATAATTGGTTCCGATCGTTAGTCAAACCGAAACTAAGTGAGGGATCGTCTGCGATTGATCGTGGCGCGAATTTCGCCTGCGAATTCGCTGATGTGGCGCCGTTTGTGCGGCAAAAGGGTCTATTCTCGTTGCCGTGACAAATTTCTAAAACGAGAACTGCGCATAAAACGAGGACACAAGAGAAGACGACTAGACACACAGGGCGGAGACTATAGCAACTGATTTTTTATGTGTGTGAAAAACACTGAAATTTCTCACTCAAATGAAAAGTCAGTTGCGCCCTGTGTGTCTAGTCGCCTTCTTTTGTGTCCTCGGTTTATGCGCAGTTTTCGTTTTCGTAATGTACCTACTAGCCGAAGTTTTCACTCTAATTTCCAAAAGTTTGAAACAGTCGAACATCTCCTGTGAACGCCGCTTGGCATTTGTCGCAGGAATAAAAATAGAACAATAGATCGTTTTGCCGCAACAGCGACGCCGCATCTGCGAATTCGTAGGCGAAATTAGCACCGTGCGGAACGCGTGTGTGCCTTGCAGTGGAAAGTGACGCGTGACTCAGCCGGCCTTGGGTCATCTCGCGGGCTGTTTGCGGAAGGAGGCTGTACTTCCGCCTTGCGTGAGCCGAACGGAAAGCGGAGCGTGTGTAAAAAGGTTGGGCGAGGAAGTTGACCTTTCGTCGTCGTCAAACCGGCGCGGTGTGCGCGCACGTGGCAGCGGCGGCGATTGATACGGGTGTGTCGGCGTCCTTCTCGCAGCGGAAATGGTGGCTTCGACGGGAAGAAGGTCGATGTGTAGTACTCCGTACGCGGTGAGCGGCGTGTGGGCGGTAGTCACGCAACCCTGGTTGAGGGGGAGGCGTCTCTTATCTAAGCGGCTGCGGAGCAACTTTTATATCGTTCCCGTTTTTCGCCGCGTGGGTTGTTCTGATGGGGGTGTCTTCTTTTCTTTTTTTTTTTTTGTTAAGCGTGATTGGGACTTACGCTTTAATGGTTTCTCCGCCTTCCTGCCGCCATTTCCGCCGGAAGAGATGGGGTGGGTCATTAAGGGCTGGAAACGTGTTGGAACGCGAAGGCGCCGCCTATAGCTCGGCTGACGTCGGTTACCGTATCCGGGTTTAGGTCCGCAGTAGCTGACATAACAGTTTCCTTCTTGTTCTTTCGCTGTCATCAATCCGAAGCCCACATCTGTTTCTCACTCACTTCGTGCGGGACGCTACACGATCGGCTGAGGGGCACCGTGTTTTGGATAAAGTTGCGATGTGAGACGCTCTTGTAATAACGCTATAACTCCTCTGCGAGGAGTGACTCACCGGTAAGAATTACCACGTTACAAAAGTCGGCAGTAACTACTTCCCCGGTGTCCGCTTGTAATGGCTGTTCGACGATCGCGTGGCCATATCTCGTCAATCGTCTCCTTGTTCTCTTCTCTCCTCCGACTGGATGCCTCCTTATTTGTGCGCCAGCGCGGCGTCGCGCGTCTCGGTGGTCGTAAGTGAAGAAGCGATGTGCGTTCGCCCGTGCGCCAAGAATCAAGCGAGCGTCTCGTCGGTGCATCTGACGGCGTGCCAGGAAATTCCGCATCTTCCCAGAGGGCGGGGCAGGCGAGCCGCCGCCGTGTGGGGAGGGAGATGAGAGCGGCTGGCGGAGGCGCCGCTTTCCGACCTTCATTCTTACCGCGATGTGCTGCAGTTGACGAGGTAGCTTCGCGCGTGCAGAGCGTTGATAAAGAAAACGAGAATAGGCGAGGCCGCGCGGCCCGACGGCTGCTGAGGTTACAGTCTCCGCGCGGATAACGTAATTGTTCGCTCTCTGCTCCGTCCGTCGCTGTAATACCGAGCCTCTCTTCGTATAGCGGTGACGGAATTGCCGGAAATATCATTGGCCACCCGCCGTTTTGCCACGCGAGTCGAAGGCCACTTCGCCAAGTGTGACGGAATTCCTAGAGGGTTTGTGGTTCGCATATCATTTCCTATCAAACTCTTTACGGAAAAGGTAGCTGAGAAGAGGGTCGATTTGACCGTTCTTTCCGGTAGGTGCGAAATTACGAAATAAGCATCTGGAAGACTTTTTGTATACGAAGAGGAAAAACTGCGCATAAAAGGAGGACACAAGAGAAGACGACTAGACACACAGGGCGCAGGCCTGTCTAGTCATCTTCTCTTGCCTAAGTTTGTATTTTTTTCTTTTGTCTTTCTTGTTGTGCACGCACGTGCATTGTATACTTCCGGCGTTTCTTTTCTGGCTGATTTCTTTTTGGTGGGTTGGTTTATTTCATCTATTCGTTTGTTCCACTTATAGTTTCTTCTTTTTTTGTTTGAGTATATATATATTTACTTACATGCACGGTATAAATCCTGGGAACTTGTTTATGTATAACCCGCATAACCTAGTTATCCTCCCCATGTACAACAAAACATAAATCGTATTTATTGCGAGTAAACCAGTGTCTTCTGTAAACGCTGTCTATGCATTGAAGGTACTGAAAAAAAAAGAAAAAAAAAGACGCGCACTATAGGTAAGGTTACGAATCGGGTTGGCGCGGATGTCGTTTTGGTTTGCAAGTATTTGTACCTCCAAATTGATCCAGCGCGCCTTTGGCAATGGCGGGGAATGTACAGTGAGACAGTAATGAGCGAAAAGCAGGCTGGTAGGCCTGTTGCATGCGTTGGGAGCAGCTACTCGCCGTGATTAGCTGGGAAATGTTTGTGGGGATAACTTACGCCGTGGCTATGGAGAAGGCGTTGCGTTGTGGCGAGCCGCTTTGCGTCAAGCTGGTCGCCGAAAGAACTTTCGAATAGAAAGATGGGAGAAAGGCGTGCACCTACACCGTCGCGGGAAAGACACACACCTTCTCTCAAATCTTTGGGCTTTCTATTTGGGGGCGATGGTGCGTGATTTCGAGAGCGTGCCGCTTTAGGGGCTGGGGCTGTTGGCGTCTCCTGTTGTCGTCGTAACCATTCTCTCATGTATACTCGGTGACAACTTCAGAACGGCGCCGGAAATTGCCGCTGTGCCTTATCACCGTAGCCGGATGTTTCTCCGTGCGGCGCAAGTAGGGCGTTCCTGGGAACATTTTGAACAAGGCGTGAGCCGTTCCCGTGATTTTTTGGTCTTAATATGCTTATAAACGACTCCAGTGACGACAAACAAACTGCGTGAGACAAGGCAGACGATATCACGCATTCATAGCAAACCCCTTTCTAAACGCGCGCGCACTGACGTCGCGGGTCCGGCGCTTTGGCGGAGTGATACACTACATGAGGTGGTGCCGTTCTTGAGTTGTAACCGAGTATAGTCACGGTACTAAAACACCGGGACACTCGTTCACGCCTCGCGCTAGAACGCTTCGGTCTTCTAAGACACGGGACTTTTCCAGCGAAGCTGTATATCCCTACCCCTCAACGGTTTCATCTCCGTTGGCAAGAACGCCAAGGCACCAAGAATACGCTTATACACTGCATACCTCGCCTCTCCCCAGGTTTCACGTTAGTGGAAGTGGCCCGGGATGTTATTTTGACCAGCGGTGGGGTGTGTAGTTTCTGAGCAAGATGACGCACGGTATGACGAATTATATCAGTCTCACCCTTACTATGTCTAAAAGGCGTACGAAAACAACCGAACAATTCCTTCCGGAGAAATTTATTCCCTCTCCGCATGCCCGAACATGCCAGACTTCCCTCCCAATCCCAACCCTACCCCTTCACAGTGGGCGGCGGCGCTGACGAGCTCCGACCACTGCTTCCAGCTTCGGCTCGTGAATAGGGCACGGAACGGCTACAGCCAGGAAGTCCTGGACTGAGACACCCTCATGGTACCGAGTGACTGTACTCAACGGATGGGATAATAAAGTTTTTCCTCTCCTCCTCCGCAGTCTAAATCCTGTCCCCCCCCCCTCCCTCCCCTCCTTCGCCCCGCCTTTGCAGCACCGTTGACACGCCCTCTTGTTGTGCTGACGCATATCTCATGACACGTACGCTCCTGTTTCGAACTTCCCGCGAACCTGACTCCAATCGGCGCTTGGAAGCGGCGCGTAGCAGCAGAGTCTGATAGAGGCACGTTTGTGCCAACAGCGCTCTCCCTTTGTTTGGGCTTACGTCACCCTCTGGCGGCAGCAGGAATGCGTGGCCGCGGCTGGTCGCGCCGCGAAAAAGGACACGTATTCACAACACATGTGTCGTGTGGGAAAAACGAGAACCGCCAGGGGCTTTGCTCCCACGACTGGGTGGTGTAGTCGCTCGCTCTCGTATGTTTCAGAGCAGAGCTTGGCTGCTGCCGCACCCCTTTGTCCACTGATCGTGTGCGTATGCGTGAGATGGGAACGATTTCGCCCGCAGCATTTAAATGAAGGCGGCTTTTATAAATGCGGCTGTTCGGGTATTATATTTCTGTAATGTGGCCGCTCGCGCTGCGTTTTTTTTTTTTTTTCTAGAACGCTCTCACCGCGCTGTTTCTTCATTCTGCGCAGAGGCAGCTGAACATTTTCGGCTAGATTCACTCGTTGAAAATTTCATTTTCTTTCTGTAAACTGATCCACTAATTAGTCAAAATGTGAAAACGACGGCTTCAAACGACGACCAATAACTTTGGTTATGAAAATTTTAACACTTCTCATTTTAAAAGTCTGGGACCAAAGTTACTTGTAGAACCCGTGTTAATCCGCACGTGTGCGAGTAATAAAATGATCTCGGCAGCTGACGTTACCACCAATACCCGCCGCGGTGGCTCAGTGGCTAAGGCGTTGCGCTGCTGAGCCCAAGGAGGCGGGTTCGATTCCAGGCCGCGGCGGCCGCTTTTCTGCTGGAGGCGAAAAGCAAAAACGCCCGTGTGTTCGAGATTTCGGCGCACGTTCAAGATTCCCAGGTGGTCGAAATTAGTCCTGAGCCCTCCATTACGGCGCGCCTCATCACCTGGTTAGCGTCGGCGCGTTAATCCTTAATCATCATCGTACTACCGATTTCTGTATCGGCGCCGTTTGCTTGGCCCCAGCAAGAGACAGCACTGTGCGTCGGTAGTGTGGCCAGGCCTTCCGGTAGAATGTAGAGCTGAACTAGTTTGAACGGACTCGCCATTTAAAGTGTAAACAGACGTAACACGAGAATTTTTTTTTTCTGTCAGCTGTTCTTTTTTTTTTTTTTTCATGAAAACGCACACTTAACTGGATCCACCGTTTACAATAGACCTGTTCATTTTCTTCGTCCTGGGAGCTTCCATTTTATGAGTGGGCTGCGCTAGAGGACCTACAATTGGCGCAGTCGACGGGTGGATGAAACTGCGCATGCGCAATACAGCCCAGAACATGATTTGATCTTATTCAATATTAACGGGTGAAAAGGTTTATACGTGCGCGAAGCACGCGACGATAACATCCTATCTTCGTTTCATCATCCTGCGTGGCCCCTCGAGTGTTGCCTCCAACTATTCGACTAATTCTCCTGTAGTGTAATCGACGGCTGGCGCTCGTGGGGTCTACTTCTTGTATGACGCCTGTTTGCGCTTTAAATGATGAGGCCTTTCGGTTTACGGACGTGGTTGACCAGGCAGGAAGCGTTGCGTAAATATTTCAATTCGTACACTCGAGCGTAATTTGAGATCGAATGAAAAAAAAAAAAAAAAACTCAAATCACACGATTCGAGTTGAAGCAGGCTCTAATCCACTTCTTGTTTCGTTATCGTCGCACTTACGGGGAGCGAGCCTGTTGCGTTCCCTGCTCTTGAAAGATTTTCGCCTACACGTTCCATTTAGTGCGCTAGAAAGTTCCCGTCGCTGGAGCAGAGACTCTTGGGCCTAATCGTTATGTTTGCTTATCTCGGGGCAGGCTGCCGCGCTGGTGGCCAGTGTAGCCGTGTAGTGAACTCGTTTCTTTATTATTGCTAGGCGGCAGCCGTCGGGAGGCTTATCGCGCCGCCGGCACCAGTGTTCTCGGACGTACGATGTCGCGTGTCCACGTCGCGTGATGCAGCAGCGTCGACGGGGTGGTTAAATAATCTCAGTCGTCGCTCGTTTCTTAATCTCTCTGCCGTCTTGCTGCACTCTGCAATGCTTCGAAGTGACACCCTTTCCTCTGTTTTGTTTTGTTTTACTTCGGAGTTTAGTTTTAGGGCCGCGAAGCAAGCCAGATTGCTTAATTTGAACCCGCCACCTCATCATTATTAGTTAGAAAAAAAAAACGTGGGGTTAAACGCGTCGAAGCTACACCATGGTTATGAGGCGCGCAGTAGTGGAGGGCTCTGGAAGTATTTTGGCCACCCGGAGATCTTTAGTGTGCGGTGAAGTGCTGACACACAGGCGTTTTTGATTGATTGATTGATTGATTGATTGATTGATTGATTGATTGATTGATTGATTGATTGATTGATTGATAGGGTTTAACGCGCTGACGCAACGCAGGCGATGAGGCGTACCGTAGTGGAGAGCTCCGGATTAATTTTGACCACCTGGGGATCTTTAACGTGCGCCGAAATTCGTACACACGGGCGTTTTTGCTTTCCGCCTCCATCAGAAAAGCGGCCGCCGAATCGAACTCGCGACATCGTGCTCAGTAGCACAACGCCTTAGCCACTGACCCACCGCGGCGGGTACACAGGAGTTTTTGCTTTTCGCTTCCATCTGGAAAGCGGCCACCACGGCCGGAATCCAACCAGCGCGCGACATCATTGCTGGTTATTCACCAATATGCGGTTGCGATCTTTATCCACGGCTCCCTATGTCGCTTAAACAATGCTTGTAGTAAAGCCCGCTTACATCGAACAGCGCGAGGATGGTAAGACAGTTCCATATAGCAAAAATTCGATATACAAAGTGGAGCAAAAAAATTACATGAGAGCAATCGTGCCGACGGAGTCACGAGCTAACGCTGAGCTCTTACCACCCTGCGGTTCACTGTTGATACACTTTCTCGGAAAGAAAACAGTCATTTATTGGGGCGGAAGAACTGCGTGAGTTGAGCCTGCTTCTTGGAACGCAACGCGTTGCTGGTAACTGCTTGCTCCACGGTTTATAAACAGTCGACAAACACAAGACCGCTGACCTCAATGACACTGCACTATCGCCGTAGCACGGCCACGGCAGCGACGGCTTCGCTCGTGCTCGGAAGCGGTACGGAGTCCTCGACGTATTCGACAGAGCGGAGACAAGCATGGGTACAAGCGAATAACGGCGAACCCAGCGAACCGAGCTAGTGCGGGTAGCGAGTGGCGCAGACTTCAAGACCGGTGACACCTCAGCCCGCAGCGCGCAATGTGGCCCTTTCGGCGCCAACGGCGTGCATGCGTGGAGCTGGTCCACTCTCCCACGGCGGGTTTGGACGCGCTCGAGCTCGCGCGGGAGTCGCGATTAAGTCACAAGCGACACCCGCGCCACCGCTGGACGCTGATGTACTGCGGGAAAGCCTGCCGCTTGCAAAAGGAGAGGGAAATATATCCATTGCAAGCATAATCGCGTTCTATATAAAAAGTTTAGAATGCATGTAATTTTCATGAAAATTATACAAGTGTTCGATATAGGCAATAATTCGATATATCCGTGTTCGATATAAGTGGGCTTCACTACAAGTCTGCTCACGCCGATCGAGCGGGAGAGTGATTCGAACCCCGGGTGATGTAGTGACACGCCCAATCTCAGACTGGGGTCGGGCGCCTGAAGCTAAGCGACACTATTGTTCCGACAGCCTTCCTCGTCGCACCCCGTGGAAGAGCCAATTACAGGATGTGCGCGCACACAGTGCGCCGATCGACCCTGGTGGGGGGAGCCGTGAATGCCACCCGCGGGGATGGAATCCAGCCACCCGGGGCCCGGCCACTAATCGGTTTCCGCCCCCGCGCTAATCGGGCATCTGTCGCCACCACGCTGAAGGCGTCAGATGACGCTCGCCCTTTCCAAACTACCGTCTCTCCGGGATCCAATCATTCCAATCCAATTCGGCCACCGCGCTGTTGGGTAATTCACCGGGTAGCGCGTTTTCTTTGTCGTCACTCTTTTCGGGCAGTCGAACGAGTGCGTGGTGCGCGTCGTCTGTACTTCGGGGAGCCCTTCTCGTCTTCGTAACCGACGTCCTCATTCCAATCGCGTGAAGAGTGTTTGCCTCGCTCGCACGCGTCGTCGCAGGTGTACGGGTTGGGCGAATGTGGAGCGGCGGAGCACGCCACCTGGCGCCCAACGTGCGCCCGGTGCAAAGCCAAGCGCCACTGCATCCTCCTCGGCGCAATCATTCCAGTCCGGTCCCGTGTCCACTCGGGGGCCTTTTCTAACCCTTGGGCAGCGAGATTCAAAACATCTCCCTTCCCCCAACAGTGCGACTGGTTTGATTGTAGCGGCTGCCTGCATTGCGTGCGTGCTTGATTAGATGTATATCACATAACCCCGTTCGTGTCGCCGGCCTGTCTCTCCTTCTAACTCATTTTTATGGCTCCACCGGGCGGTGCTATTCGAACCTAGCGCACTGTTGAGCTTATCGGCAGCACCGGTGTTCCACTGGCGATAAAGAGAGGAGGTGAGATAGAGCGCCGTCGACCGGTGACTGGCTCGCGGGCTTCTCTGCACGGCATTTGCCTCTCTCCATTCAGAACGTCGCTTCTCCCGGTGACCTTCGACGCGTGGCGAGCCGTAACGACGGGTCGTAAAAGCCTTTTATCTCGCCCCGTGTTCCGGCCTGGGTGTACTCGGCTCCTCGCTGATGGGTTCCGGGTCCGGTTCGCTGGCTGCCTGCCTCTAAAAAGTGCAGAACAGAAGAGAAAAGGCGGTGCTTAAAAATCGGCTTTACGAGCGTAATCGTGTATGATTGATACTGAGTGTATTGCTCTGCAAGGTTGGTAAGGGGGGGGGGGGGGGGGATAAAAGTCGGAACGGTGCTGCGTGGGCATTGCGGAACTGCGATACGAGTCGGGTCGGCGCTACGGGGAATGACATCGAGCGCTCGTTCCGGAGCGTGGTCGCATTTTATAACGCTTCGGAATGGAGCGGCGAGATTAGGTCGCACCGAATGTCCCCCTCGTCGGAGCACATCAGGGTCTTCGGCCGTGTGGAAGAAGGAAATGGGGAATCGGTGGACCTTTTAGCGAATACCTTTGCTGGTATCCGGGCCTGTGCGGGATGATAACTTAGTCTCTCTCTCTCTCTCTCTCTCTCTGCTCCGCCCGGATCTGGGTCGATCTTTTGTTTTATTTGCCGTGCTGATGTTTGAATTTCGTTTGAAGCGCTTATGTGCTTTGTCAAGTTCTAATCAGACCCGTTTTAACCTGTTTGTATGTCATATTTGGCTGCTGAGCTTGAAACCCCAACGAAACTTTACAAAATCACTTGTCGGCTCGTTCCGGCAAAGCTGCAAAGAGATCCTGCAGCGTTGCTGTAACGGTCAGTTTGCGCAGTTGCCTGGTTAAAATGCGCGTTAAACTGAATCGTGTTTTAACTTGCTTTTCGTGGGTAGTCAGTAAGTACTCATTACTTGCCCCCTCCCCCCCCTTCCCCCCGCCCTTTTTTTTTTCTTTTCGAAAACGATTCTGCGGCCACTTGATATCCATTGGTCAGTCTGTGTGCTGATATTTGTCTGCAGTTGTCGCTTTTCTCCCGTCCCGCGATTATTGCAAGTAAATGCTGGTTGAAACAACGTTTCAAATACAAATTCGGCAAGTTTAGAATGCGGATACACGCACACACATTCCGTTATCTGCCCCTCTCTCTCTTTTCCCGTATCTGATTACGTTGCTTCAGGTTGTAACGGAGAAAAGCTTATAAGCCGTGTTTCGTGTCCCCTCATAGCGCGGTCTGTCGCCCATAGTAGCTTCGTATAGTCAATAAAAAACCGAAACTGGCGGGTAAAATTGTAAGCGGCACATTGCTTGACATGAGTGGGCAGGAAATGCTACGGGTTTGCGGGATATGTTCGGGCAGGCGCCTATAACTGTACCACCAATAGTCCGGGCGTAGTGGCCTGTTTGGCTGTAGAGCTGTTTGCGGTCAATTACGGTTCTTATCGCAAGGGAGTTTTCGGCGTGGAACAGCGACGATTCTTAAGGGACGTTTGGCATGGAACAACGAAATAGCGTTGCGTTTTTAAGTATTTGTAATTCCCGGTGAATCCGAAGAAATATCGGCGGGTTCGTCAAACTAAACACGAATACGTGGTGTAAAAAATAATTTGTTCAGCCTGCTTTGCCTTGACGACCAGGTACTTTGCTTTGCCAGCATCGCGCAGTGGAGTAATCGGGCACGACTGGAAACTTCTACCATTTTTTTGTTCCTCCATTTCACGGCTAGTTCGTCCTCCGCGACGACTGGGCAACAACTTCATTGTGGCGATCGAAGCTGCAGGCCTCGCGCGCGCGTGTCACGGCCGCGCATCTTGTAAGAAAAGCAGCGAATGGGTTCCTCAGCACCACTGCGGAACGGGGCGAATGGTTACGCCTCCCCGGTGCGCATCGTGGCCTTCGGCCGCGGCCTGATACGAGCGCCCGTACCGACGAGAGATGTAATCGAGGGGCCGCGACCTTGATCCGTGCGCAGGGGAGGAACAGGGCAGGGATTGAGCTGCTCGGCCAGATATACGTGGTGGAGGCACTGTGGAGCTCGGCCGCATGTCCGTTTCCTAACCGGGGCAGAACTGAAAGCACCCAGCGCCGTTTACCGGTTCGCTTTCAACACTGGCGACATTCGTTGGACCGAGTGCTGGAGGCCATTCTAACTTTTTTGCTTTGAAGGTAGAATCGCAAGGTTCTGTTGTAACGGCCTCGGCTCGAGTACGCAATCCTTTTCTTTTGACCAAGAGCTAACGAAAAACAAACAAACAAAAAGAACGGGCCGTTCGATGGCTATCAGGTTCAGTTTCTGGTTCCTGTTGTTACCATAGAGTTTCATGCTAATGTATGCTAGAGGGAAATCTGGCGCCACTGTATAGGGGAGCCGCGCTTCGGCGAGCGTTCCGTCATGTACTGACTGGGCAGGCGCGTTCCACTTGATATTGGCATGGCTCATGAGCAGGCTGAAAGTTGGCTCTGGCTGCCCAAAAGCAACGATATTACTGTAGAAGATTCATCAAATTTGTTTTGTTATTTAAAATTGTACCTCCAAAAAGATTAATTTGTCAGTGATTATGTAGAAGCTTCATGCACGATGAACAAGAAAAAAAATGTTACCCTTTTTTGTTGATTTTGGCTTCGAGACAAAAAAGAAGCCATATGGCTAGCTAAGCCAAGTAGGCGAGTAACGTCGCTAGCGGCTATGGCGCCACCCACGGCGGCCCGCGACTGCAGCGACAGATTTCCCTCTGGTATAATTAGTATGAAACTCTATGGATGTAACCGCCATCGTTCGAGCCCCATCGATCCTGTTTCTTTTCTTAGTGGAATGATTTTTTGTGTAAAAATGTCCCAAATCGATATTTGTACCCTTTTTTTTTCGTAAATAGCAGTGGTTTGGTGTGTTTTAGGTTTGTTTGGACCTATCGCCGTGCGGCATTTAATTGATGTCTGGCGCCATGCAAGGAGGACCGGTTCTGTATTGTTGACGAAGTGAATGCCGCGGCCCTGCCTGCTTTTATATGCGTGCCGATTAGACATTTGCGCTACTTCATCGTCATCGCCAGCCTATTTCTATGTCCACTGCAGGCCGAAGGCCTCTCCCATTGGCTTCCAGCTGCTCTATGCTGCGCTGTCCGAGACGATTCTTTGCCTTCAAATTTCCTTATCTCAACCCTGCGTGTAGTTATCGGCCTCCCCCACCGCTGGTGGTTCACCGGTTCTAGGTTCTCCGCACTGCGTGCGCAGCTTACTCCGTAAAAATACGTTTTGCCTAGGGTGCAAGTAACACCGAAGTTGCTTATTAATGCTGTATTCGGGTGGTCGCTCTGATACTCTGGCTCGGAGTACGCCGATGCGGGCGCTTCCCCCAATCCGAGCAAGTCACTGCTCCCAACCGAACGTGAAACCGATCTTGGAGCAGCACGCGACCGTGGCGCCGCGGCGCGGCCAGCACGGCTACTGCAAACCATGCCGGCCGAGGTGTTTCAACGAATGTTTCAGCAAGCTGCTGTCCTCCTTGGCGTCGATTTCGGGCTGCCGACGCAGCGGAGGCGGTTCCCCTACACTCAATACGCGTCTCCGTTTCGACATGATGCGGAGATGCCTTCAGTAATAGCAAAAACGTCGAAATACTCACACAACAAACCGCTGGCTAGGCCTCAGCGAACGCCACTGACTAGGCAGGCGAGTAGGGGCGAGTCGCGGCGGCCGGGGTCACGTGACCCGATCGCGTCCAGATCTTCATGGTCCTGATTTAGGCGGTGCTCCCACTTGGGAGAGTCAGAGCAATCGGAGGCGCTCGGAGCGGAGGACGACGCTCTGAGACGACCAACCGAACATTCGTCGAGCGCTCGATTTCGACCACCCGAACACGGAGTCTCTTTACGGAGTGCTCCAGAGCGCTCTAAAACGACCACCCGAATACAGCATAAATAAGCCGAGCTTGATGTCCGGAAGCATCCTAAAGAACAAATGAGGCAAATCGGTGGAAACAAAATGGCCAAAGCGGCACTCATTTTGTGATACAGTCCGTTGCGGCGAAGATGCTTCAGAGCTAGCGCTGCGCGTCTTTTACACGGTTGCTGGGGTTCTTTGAACCTTCTGTCGCCTGAAACGTCGGTTGCGCATGCATGCGTGTGCTAAGTGACTCATGCAGACCTTTCGACGCGAGAGAGCTCCTTCACTTGGGTGCGCTGTCTTATCTCTAATAATCCTTCCCGTCGGTCGTCCGTTATTATTTGTCGGCACACTGGAGGAGAATTTACTTTTCCTTCGCACTGTCTGGCGCGTGTGTTTGCCACCCGATATACGTGCACGCCACTTCTCTCGTCTGGCGGCAATCTCTTGTAAGGCAGCGTGGTGCCACTTGAGAATTACCCTTGAGCTTTGCCGCGGCTGCTGAGTAGATAGAGCTTGCGTGCAGTGTTCAGCACTTCTCTGGCGTACCGTGAACTGTACTTGAGACTTCGTGATTACGCCAGGAGGAAGTGTGCGCTTTCCTCACCATGCACTTTCTGTAGATCAGTGCGTGTAATCGAGTTCGTTGCGCCCTATCTGCTGGGGTTTACCGCCAACTGCAGTTAAAGCTTGTCTTTCACCGATAAGTTGTCGGCATGTAGGTTCTTGTTACAGTTACTATTTGTGGTCACGTTAGTGCTCATGTCCTCGATAGATTTTTCATCCGTCTTTGTTTGGTCTCGATTCACTCGCAACCATACACGCGACCCTCATTCATTCGTTCCATTCGTATGGCGTGCGCTCAACATTTTGTGCTGTCATTCTACTGTCGCAGCGTGTAGTAAGGTACCTGTTACCTAGCTGGCGGCGCATGCTTCCGATGCTTCACCTAATGGTGCTTAATTCCAGCGTGTATACAGGAATAGTCTCTCTCTCTCTCTCTCTCTCTCTCTCTCTCTCTCTCTCTCTCTCTCTCTCTCTCTCTCTCTCTCTCTCTCTCTCTCTCTCTCTCTCTCGTGGAAAATTAGAGAACTTGATCACAGCGTTGACCGTCCCACCGGTCCACCCAAGACGCGACACCTGACGCCGTGTCACCCGGCAGGCGTATACCTCACACCTAAAGAACTTCCCAGTACTTTCCCTCGACCCGGCCCACTGTTGAGCTCAGTTCCGGGATAATAAGCGTCGGTGATAGCGATCGAAGACGCGTGCCATCAGCTAAGTGCTCACGTGGCGCCAGCGGGAGCCTTACGAACTGAACGGGTAGAGAAAGGGGCTGGCGTTTGAACGGTGAATGGGAGAGATAATGCGCGACCTTTACGTAACGACTCCCGTGGGCTCGCTCGTCCACTTGTGGGCGTGGGCACGCATGCGCGTTTGTTCCGAAGGGGCTCTTTCATTTCCCGTCGTCGGTGGCCTTTTACGAATGGCACCGAGTTGCGTCAGTCGCGCATTGAACGAGGCTGTTGAGAGAGCTTCTGGCGGCCGCCCGGTCTGCGCGCCGGATGGTTTCATCGCTCACCCGCAATACGCGAGATTGGCGGCGCGGCCTCTGTGTGGGAGAGCGAACAATCGCGGCACGCGCAACCAGGGCCTCGTGTTTGCGCGCGGCACTTATTGTGGCCCCGTCACGAAATGAGGCTGCGTGAGATATCGCGACGTGGCCGCATGTGTCCGCGCATGAGATCGATTTTTCTGCGGCAAAGAACGCATGCGCCCGGTTTTCAGCCGCTGCCGTGATCACGATTGCGGTAGTTTTATCGGCTATTCAGCTATGCGCAACATGTCAATCTCCATTCGAGACCTGTGCTATTGTTGAACGTATCTAAGTTTGGTGAAGGTTCTCTCGACATCATGGCTCCCATTAGGTAGGCACAGCAATTTCGGTGCAGCATTCGCCAGCCTGAGGTAGCAAGCGGTAAAGTCATGCCAGTACTCAATGAGTTGGGAAGCTGTGTTTGTGGGGCTTGCTTCCAGCAAGTACCGGTTGAGAACGGCGACCGTCAGCCCACGAGTGTGCACATCACTACTTTGAAAAGGTCACTTCGGGTGGAAATGGGGTTTAACCCGATTCTCCTGAGACATGTTCGGGTTGTAAAAAAATAGTGTAACCGGGTTTTACCTGAAAACGAACAACCTTAAATATAAGGTATGGCGTCTAATAGTGATTGCGCGGTCTAAGAGGCACTTCACAAATATTTAATAAGTCGCCCTCCAGCGGTGATGAAACGAACTCCCCGGAAGCCGCCCTCCCCAAAGGTAGCTCTAACTATGCATCCAAAGGGCAGACGAGCGACCACTCCGTACGGCTGCTTGACCCAGGGGTTGTCGTCGTCGTGCTGGGCGGCCTCATCGATTCGTTCCGCAACCGGCCACGGGGCAAGCTGTGCTGCTGCTGCCACCGTGCACGCGCGAGCGGCGCCTACACAGCGTATCGTCCGCGGCGTTGTACAACCCTGCACGGGCCGGCGCTCATCGGGGCCGTTAGTGGCGACAAATCGCCCTCCCTCTCACCACGTGGGCTCTTCTGCGGCGGGCCCCCGCTTTGTGCGGGGGGATCCTTCGGGAACGCGCTGGTCGAAGCCATTGTTTTCATCGGAAGGCGCTTGTGTGCATTTGATACTGCGACCTTAATTGGGTATTATCTCGACGCCGACGGCGTCGTTGTTATTCAAGGTTTCATCGGTCGTCCCCTTCTGGGCGCATTTAATCTCCCGCTTGCCACACGTCATCGCTTCGACCAGGGAGAATTGTGCGTTCGAGTTGCCCCCTTTTCGACGAACGGAGGCTGGTTCCCCATATTACCTGATGCCAATGTTGACACAAGCTTCGCATATGGGTTATTTGCATCCCTAATCGTCGCCTGCAGTGGTCGGAGGAAAGGCAAAACTACGGACGCACTGACTTATTCAGCGATTGTTTGCGGCTACTAAGTTATGAACAAAGCGTCGTCGCTGAACGACCCTGGGGTAAATAGTTGTTTCGATCGGTTCCATGCATCGCGTTAGAAAACGCGATGTCAGTGTTTTTTTTTTAGTCGTTTGGCGGAGAGACAGTGCGAAAGCCTCTCTTATTTTTAGGAGAGCGGCGTCACTGTTTCTTAGCAGCCAGCCGAAATTCTGGTGATGCAACATAACTTAAGCCTAACGTTACGGTCTAACTACTCGAGCGCACGTGGCGTACAGTGAAATAAAAGAACTATCCCGTGTGCGTAGCCTGAGACCTAGTAAACTGTCATAATACATCGAATAGCGAATACCCGCGTTGGTGTATTGGACAACGCTCTATATGCAGGGATGTTTGCTGCTTTTGTACAATGTTCTGTAGTTCGCGCAGCGAAACCGTGTGTCGTTTTTGTTATTTTTCTGCGCGTGGGATTCTGTGGTTGGTTTTTACGCGTTTTTTTCAGGTTTTTTTTTCTTTCTCATTTTTTGGCCCTAGGGATTCCGTGGTCTCGCTCTGTCCGATTGGAAAAGTATCTGCAAAGCGTGCTTCACTGCAAGCTTGGTCATGATTAGGCAAAGCCAGCTTGCGGGAAGCTGCCATGGTGTTGGGCTGTGATGAGGCAAAGCCAACTTTCAAAAGGCTTGGCTCGGTGTTGGGTAGAATTTAAACGAAGGTTCTTTGAGAACGTTTTCACGCTCAAAATATGCCGGCGTCCGTAATCGCGACTCTTCGTATATGGAACCGTATATCAAACCGTAAGCAGGTTGCGCAGGATTATTTCAGCCCTGAGAGCATGTCTGTGCGAATGTGTTGACACTGAGGCGTAGCTATTCATAGCTCTTTTATAGTTAATAACTAGCTAATAGCTGTTTGGTATTAATAGCTATTAATAACGACATGAATTTGTCCTTCTTTCGGAATTTTCACAGTTTGTTCTCTCTGAATCGGATAGCCTAGCACTTCGTCGTATCATTTTCGTGTCTGTGTGTGCGCGCGTGCTCTCCTAGCTGTTGCGTGCTGACCAGACTCTTTCGGCATGACTCAAACGGTCAGCTCATGCGGGCTCACGCCCGCTTTCACGCAGCGTTTAACGTTATGCGAAAGCGGGCGGGTGCGTGACACACGAGGCGCGCTTCGGTGAACGCAGCTTTCTGTGAGCTGCCCGCAGAAAGAAATGGAGGGGGCAGTCGCTACTGCACCCCTCTCTGCACGTGCAGGCGCTCTTCCGTCGCCGTGTGAGGCCACTGCTGCATCCGTTATGACGTGGCCTCCGCACAAGCGCCTAAAGTGTGTGCAAGCAAACGCGTAGGATGCTTCGTGAACCTGGTTGGGTTCGGGGAGAACAGCGTGGACTTGCCTAGTTTTCTTTTTTTTTTTAATTGAATAACTGAGCAGATTCCTCGAATAAAGGACGCGGGAAACCTCTGGTGTGCAAAAAAAAAAAAAAAAATAACTCACGTGAGAGTGAACTGTGTTTGCTGTGTCGTTGGCGGATGTTCTTCGTTTTGTGCTGTAATGATTGCCGAAAAAGGATTAAAATTGGGTTTGTTCCCGCCGAATCTACTTGTGGCCTCCGAGGCTGGTTTTGGTTGTGGGTCGGACTTCGTTTCGACCTCGCGGGAACCACTAAAAGTGTAGGGCCGTAATCTAGTACACACGAACGTTTCTTTTTTTTTTTTTCTACCGCCTTTTTAAGAAAAATTCAAGAGCGACCACAGCGAGGTTCGGCGAATCCCAGCTGTGCTTCAAATGTCAGCGGACCGTCGCTACTTTAGTGGGGCCGTAAACACAACGTGCAACATTGCTTCAATCAAAAGATTGCTGTAGCGTGATAGAAGTCGAGGGCTTCGGCTTAGGTTTAAGTTTGCGAAGGGTAAACAAGGAAGTTTTGCGTTTCAACGTTCCCGAACGCCACCATCGTTTGAGACATTGAGAAGGGTGTTTGTTTCGAAGTTGTCGCCCGTTGACAGAGCACTTCGAAGAGTAGTTGTACTGACACACTTATAGTGGCTCTAGTCGTAATGGTTTCTACGCTGTCTTTTCAACGAGCGCTTAATTTGTTTGCCGAGCGGCAGACACATATCTGACGTGCACGTGCAGTCGTCGACGTCGTGGTTGCCGACGTGCGTGAAGCGGCGTCGTCATTCATACGTTGTGGAGTCTTCTAAACGCGAAGCAGCTGTGCGGAGCATCCCCTGCCGATCCTGAGTCACGCGATCTCTCCACTAAACTGAAAAGTAAGGAGAACCGAGGCGATGTACACGTTGAGCGCATTCCTTCTCAGTATTATTCCGATTGGTGCGGCCGTTAAAGCTAGCGTGCGTACACGCAGTGATCGTTCGAATATCGCGGCATTTCCCTCGTCTTGTCGCGGAAACCCAGGCGTTGCCTCTCTTGACAGGGCGTGTTATATATACGATAGCCGGTTTTCACCTGGCATGCTGCATGGTCGTCCTTCCATTTTGATCGTTTTGTTGCGTGTCTGGAAACGTTCGCTGCGCGCGTGCGTCGGTTTGCGTGCGAGAACAATGGGGAATAGCGTTTCAATTGTCCGCGCTGCTTGTTCGTTTTTTTTTTTTTCACTTGCTGTGCGAACATAAGTCGACGTTTTCTCTGTATCCGTAAACTCTTTGAGCCGTTCGTTCTCCTCGCAGAAGTGTAGCTGTCCATTGTGGATTGGTAATGTGTTTTTAGAGGAATGAACCGAGTCTTTCGTTTACCAAAGCCATGACATTAATTGGCCTCCTCCCATCGTTTTTTTTTTTTTTTTTTTTTTTTTCGTCGAGCAACATCAGCTTGCTTTGCACGTGGTACGCATATTTCTAGGCCTTTTGCACGGTCGGAAACTTGGGTTGTCGTAACGGTGTTGAATTATCGCTGCTATGTTTACGGGGATCCGAGCACTTCCGCTCTTAACGCTTCGCACTGCTGCCCCCTATTCCGTTCGCACCCATTTTACAGCAAAGCTGTGTGCTTCTACCCCCGCACCCCCCAACGGCTTCATCTCCGTGGCAAAAAACTCAAAAGAACACACCGGGGCTCACGTTTTCCAACGCCTTGTGCGAGAACGCCCCATGCTTCAAAGACATGAGACATTTACAGCAAGGCTGTATACCTTACCCACCACGGTTTCATATTCGTGGGCAAAAACGCCAAAGCCTAAGACTCCGAGCGCATGCGTCAGGCTCTAGCACTAGCCGAGCGCAAGCAACAAGCCCGCCAAGTCGGCGAGAAACATTTTATACCCACCTATAGCTCCATCACCAGCTTTGATGCCCAGTTGGTGCCCAGCTTTGCTGGGCATCAACTTTCGCAAGGCGGTATGGCGACCAAATTTTATTCCTTTTCAGTTTCAGCAAGTTATTTAATGTCTCATTTAGTGGACTTGGCATTCTGCCGTTAGCTTTTCAACACGCTGGTTACTAGAATTGAATTTAATTATGAACTTTCGATCGTATTTTGCAGATAAGCCCAACGTACTTCTTAGTTAACGATCTCGTGTTTTAGGTTTTGAGCTGGGAACACGTACTTATTAAGCTCGTCTCATATCAGACATAGTCACAGCCTGGCCGTGTCCACATTTTATTTGTTTGCGCACCACTGTGTCAGTTTTACCTCCTCGATTGGCGCGGCACTCGGCTAATGTTACGACGGTGTGAAGAGGGAGGGGGGGGGGTGCAGCGGTGGAAACAAAGGGGACGCCAGTCGACATAGTTTCACTGCCCGTCTGTCTACATCGCCTGGTCGTTGGCTGCACACGCACGTAGCTGCTGGGCGGAAATACGGCGCTCGTTTCTCCGCGATAGAGTATTTGAAGCGCTGCCAAGGGACCGCAGCCGGTTGTCGTATATTACGAGTATCGTCGGCGTGCTCTTCTCCCCTTTGTTTTCCCGTGGCACTCCGGGCGCTTGCTTGTTCGTCGTGTGGCCCACAAACGGGCTGGTTGCGTGCGCCGCCTCATATTCCCTCTTCGATCGCTGCCTGGTTACAAGTTACGACTTCGAACCGTGCTTACAACGAGACCAGCTGCCGCAGGTTGTCTGCGGGCTAAAATTATGAGGCATCGTTCGCTCGAACTTTCGGCGAATCATAAGCTCCCTTCCCCCGTGTCGTTACGTGCGTGTAGTCTCCGAGAGGGTGCTGTCGAATTGTATCTACTGTTCGTATCTTTGTTATCTTTTTCGTAATTATTGTCCGCGCGTAGCGATTCCTATCGTCGTGTGTCGTGTTGGACATCGATTGCTGCCTCCCCCTCCATCGTCTCAGTGTGCGCGGTATCTTGTTGAAGAGAGGGCTGGAATAACCGTTTTTCTTCCCCACAGCTGCTCGCGCAACCTTTTTCGTGTCTCGTAGCGCAGCGCGAGTATCGATCTATCGCGCGACCGTGCTTTCGGCGAAACAGGGAAAAAAAGAGAAGAAAAAGATGGAGACTTGGCATCTGCAGCACGGAGCTGTTTCTCCGCGCAAGCAAGCTGCTGCCGTGTCTCGGAATGGTCGCTTGCGCGGGCCACACAGGCGGGGACACCTGCCTGATTCTTTTATTTTCTCTTCGCCGGTCTTTTATTCCGGCCGTCGCACGCATACACTGCCAAGCGTGGAGCGCGGATCTCGTAAAACGAGCCAGGTGTGTCCAAACGGTCTCTCTCTCTCTCTCGCTCCATCTCGGCCGGGCGCGTGCGTGCGTGTGTATGCGCGCCTGTCATGTTAGCAGCAGCAGCAGCTGTGCGATTCGTTGCGTGCCAACATTGTCCGTGCTTGACATGCGGATAGACCGTCTCCTTCCCTCTCCTCCCTCCCCTGCGGTATCTTTCCTCGCGCGTAATCCGGCTTGTTTACGGCCCGCCTGTCTTCGTGAGGCGTAATTAGCGCCCGTCGACCGCGGCTTGCCATTAATTCGCTTGGCTCCGGCCTGCTTCACTGGTCTCGCGTTGGGCGAGCGTCGCGTGGACTAATGCTAGGGACGCGCCGGCGGAGGTTAGCGTGATTTTTTTTTTCTTCTTTTAACCTGTCAGCGTCATTAAAGCGTTATTTGGCTCCGTCGGCGAAAAACGCGCCGTCCCCGTCCCTATACGCGCGTAACCAAGCCGCGTGGCTGGAACCCGTCGGCGAAATTCTGCCTCGCGGGTGGTTCACCAGATGGCGCAAGCTCGCCAAGGCGCGCAGTTTGAAAGTGAGGCATAGAAACGCAGAAAAGCCGGAACGTCGGAGGCTGAGTCCCAGTAGGAACAACACACAGCGTAGTCGATGGTAGTGATATGCAGGAATTATGGGTAATGCGTGGTGCAAAAAAAATATGGTTGTAAAATATGCTAAGCCTACCCGGAGTCGCGGCAGGTGCATCGCACACGTCAGTGTGTTCATCTTGACTTATGTGTAATGCCTGGTTCCAAAATATATTTTGTAAATTTATGCCAGCCCACAGCCCAGGCTCAGTGCTCTGGTCTCGAGGTTACGGGCGAAGGGCTGCCGCCTGGTGAGTTTGGGGCGACTTGTCATACTGTCCACGCACGGCGACGCCCGCTAGCAGTGGCCGTCCTTGCTTGTCGTAAACTTTTTTTGGTACTTTTTTTTTTGTTTCCCGCGTTCGTTCGTTAATTCGGACGTGTACCTCCCCCTCCTCCTTAGAGAGAGTGCGGCTTAACGGAGACAAATCGACGCTGCGTCCCTCGTGTTGCTGTCGTTAGACCGCCTCACAAAGAAAAAAGAAACACCCCAAGCGTCCCCCTAGTTATGCATCTGGAAGAATTCGAAGCGCAAAAAGAGAAAACGAAAGGGGTGACCTGGCCAAAGGATGAAAAATGGATCCGTGAAATCCGCTGGGACCTGCGGCGTACGTAGAAAATGTCTTCCCCCGCGCGGGTCCTCTTTCCGAGTTCCACTTTTCCTCATTGCGTGTTCACGTTCTGTGGAACGCCTCTCTCACTCTCTCGACACCCTCCGCCCCCGCCTGCTTGGGCGACACACTGCGGGGGCCTATTTCCGTGCCACTGTCACGTCCCCGAGGATAATCCTTTCAACTTTGCCGGACGACGTCGTCGTCGATTTATGTGCGGCCGCCGGGCCGCCTGTCGGGCTTCATTCGTAATATTTAAGCCCGGCTGCTGCGGACCTGTCGCTTGCTCTGCTTTTTTTTTTATTTATTTATTTCGTTTTGCGACGCTCGCAGCCCTGTCGGTGTGTCGGTATGTTCCGTCGCTCGTGAACTCGTGTTTGTTGACTCCTTCTACGTGCGTGCTGGGACTGCCACTGTTTGCTTGTTTATTCGCTTTTGGTGCGGCTAATGCCGACTAAACAAACATTCATTTCCTGGCTGCCCTACCCCTTTCCTCTCATTTTTTACTGCTCTTCACTTGGTGGCTTTTCTATAGTTTCGGTCATTGCTTTTGGATCGTCGTAGTACGTGAGGTTTTTTCCCTTGCGTTATTATTTTCGATGACATTGAGGCTGAGAAAATCACTGCATATATACTAATTTTATTTCAGTGCCACACATAAACCGTTTTACTACCGTCGTTTCGGCTGTAGTTTAGTGTAAAAAACAAAAACGGCGCTCAAGACGAGACACAATCCTCGGATACACACACGACGCTGCGCTGCGCTGCGCTGTGTGTGTGTGTGTGTGTGTGTGTGTGTGTGCGTGTGCGTGTGTGCGTGTGTGTCAGCGCGCTACGAAATGCGATTTCATCGTAGGCCGTACTCGCAACGAACTTGATAATACAGGAGGGTTGCGAGTAATCAGTTTGGTTGTGCTGGTTGTGCCGACTGTTCTGGTAAAGCTTCGTGGCTGTACGGAGCAAGCCGTACCCAGTCCGAATTTGCTTGATGTTGCACTGGCGCGGATCCCTCCACTATCGCGAGCGTTATCCGGTTATGGTTGGCATCGTCAGAAGTGCAATCAACGCACGTTCCCGGCGGTTACGCGTCGGGGGCAAACTGTTTTGCGGTCGGTTGCGATGATGCACGCTCTTATCCGCGAAATCAGCCTTGGATATCAGAACGATCTCATCGATAAAAGGTCACGTTAGTTGTTCCAGCGAGCTGTATCCGGTACTCAACTATGATCGCTCGCCTGAGCATTAGAACAGGCCGGGCAGTGTGCCCGGATTTTTTCTGTTCGAAGAGGGCCGTGCGTGGGTCGATTATGAGTGGAGTCATACCCCGACAGACTAGCTGGGAAAATTGTGTTTGGTTCCAATCTCGCAGTTTGCCATCGACCTCAGCTGATACAACAAAACTGGACATTACTGGGGGTAACTCATGGAATCCGGACCTAACTGATACGTTTACAAGCTGTTTGTTAAAGGTGGTGGTGGCTGAAGTGCTATGCGGTCGTGCCTTACTTGGGAGCGTAAGGTTGAGCGCGCGTCCTTTTGGGCGGTAAAAACATTTATTGGGTCTCTTAATGAGGATACATGGGTGCCGTGGGTTTCTGTCGTCGTGTCGACTCGTCCGTCACTCTCTGATCCTGCCGCCTTCTCGTCTTTGCGCCGGCGTTACGCCGCCCCCGCCACGTAGCCCCACACACGCACGCTGTGAAGGAGACTCGAAAAGCGCGCACCTTCGACCCGCCGCGGCGGTCCTCGACGGACGTCAGTGCGGACGTCAGCGCCTTCGATGACGCTTTTTCTTCGCGATCGGCCTCCTCTTCTGGGGAGGCCGCTGTGGGGGGCTTCCCTCCTCTGACCCGTGTGAGCCGATTCCAGGTTCGCTCACGTGCGAAAGCGCTTGTCAAGTTGCCCGCAGCGCCCCGGGATGACTGAAGCGATGCCGAGCGCTTCTGCAGAGGGTTAGGGCTGAAGCTGAAAAAAAAAAAAAAAAACGGCCGAGACTTTCAAGTGGGGATTGTGGAATAAATGCGTGTGCCGCTTTTGTATACATTGAGCTACTTTAACGTCGGCCTCACCGTTATACCCGAATACGTTGTTGGGAAGATGATTGTTAGGAGGTGGTACGAGAAGACCCCGTGTATCCCTGCAAAACACTATACACCGAGGCCCTTTAAGTCGGCTTCGCTACTACACACTATTGCATTCCTGGGGAGACACCACCGTAGGGGGCAGTGTGCTGAGTCTGATATTAAAGGACCTGGTACCTTTGGTAACATTTTCTGATGCTGCGAAAGTGTCACACATGTAGCGTTGCAAGGTTAATTTAAAACTGGGTGTGTAATTGCGTGCGACAGATTTACGCGAAATTGCGGTTGCCGCACGCGAAGGGGCGTCCTTTGAGGCATAATGAGTGAAGTCCGCAATTGCTGTCGTTTTTACTATGCCGCTTGTTCGCTGTTTACTACAACGGACCATGATTGGGAAACCGGATGTTGCGCTGAAAGTGTAGTCGAGGCCTATTGCGGAACTGCAAGGTACAGAAGCTGTGGAAGATTCGAGTGTAGTGGAGCCTTGCACCGGTGATTGCGCTCGGAGAAGCTGTAAACTAAGAAGTACTAGCTTGTTTTCGGAAATAAGGGCAAGGAAATCGTAGGCCTTAGTGTATATGTTTGTGTGCGCCTGCGTGCACGCGCCCACATGCTCAGTCAGGGGCTCGTGTGTCTCGACCAACGCTCGAGAACAACTCAGGTGAAGGCGTTGTTGAAGTAGGTGGTGCCATTTTTTGCGTAGAAATGGGAATTTCGAGGTGGTACTAAGAAACGAATCAGAAGCAAGTACGCGACTGTGGTGGGATACAAACCCACAACTTTTGGGATAGCGCGTATACGGCGCCCTACCAATCGAGTTCATCTATCGGGTATTGGTGGTAGCCAGCTTCGTTCTGACCCACGGACGTTGTGCGATTGATGTTTTTATATTTAATGTCAAGAGTTATGTTACTGGTTATTAGGTTAAATATACGATTGCAAAGTCACCGGGAAGAGCATAACAATATTTGTCGCGACAATTTTTTGAAGGATGATCATCTTAGAGAAACCCTCTTGGGTGTTTTTCGCCCTAACTTTATATTACAGTTTATTTGCGTATAAAAAAGCGAACACTAAGGCCGCAATTTTTTTTTAAACACAGGTTCTGCTTCGGTGAGTGCCAGCCTGACTTCGTCAATCCGTAGCTCCTGCAGTCTACCGTCTCGTTATTCCTGTCGGGCGGGCTGGTGGTTTATTCCGCAGCTCTAGTGGGCGCACAACCGTACCACTCTTCTGTGTGCAAGGTGGCAACGAGGCGGTTTGCTCTAGTTTCCATCAGTCTCCTTGACTTGTCGGCTGTCTCGTTTGGGAGCGCATTGTCTGTAGCCATCCTGGTCATAAACGTACAACCAACACTTCGAGCAGCCGGGCAGCTGCTCCGAGGATTTTGACGACGCCTAGGCACGCAAAGGTGCAACTGCGGCGGCGACGGCTTTGGTTTCGTTCATCGTCCGTTTCTTTGTCTTTGGGCCGCGGTGGCCAACTTTTGCTGACCCTGCCGTGAAACGCGTCCGTCACGAGCGTGCAATTGACTTCGCGGGGACGTCTCGTCAGTAACGGGGGCCTCTCTGTTTTTTTTCGCTCGCTGTCCCCTCTTCTGCCGGCGTGTCGGACCTGTGCGCACGCGACGGCTCGGAATTCCGCATTCCGCGCCCGTCCCCTCGGACTTCTCGTTGCGGCCTTGTTTCTTGCCTAGCTGCTTCCTCTCTCCGCCCCTGCCACCGTCTCTCCCATTGTTTTCGGCTGGCAAGCGAGCGGGAATCTTGGTCGGAAGCCTTGGTGACATTCGAAGCGGTACGCATGAAGAGTGCCGAGCGGGTTTTATTTTCTTTTTTCGTTCGTCATGATGAGCAGTCGACTACCGTTAAACCGAACTCAGCCGAGCCGAGTTCCCGGATAAGCCGTTGTTCGCTTTACTGGAATCCCCCTTCCACGCTATAGGATGTCGTCATCATCATCATCATGATGATCATCATCACCAGCCTATCTACGCCCACTTCAGGGCAAAGGCCTCTCCCATTAATCTCTAATTATCCCGTCCTGAGCTAACTGCGACCAATTTATCCCCGCAAACTTCTTGATCTCATCTGCCCATCTAACTTTCCCCGCCCCCAGCCACGCTTGCCTTCTCTAGGGATCCACTCTGTTAACCTTAATGACCAACGGTTATCTTGCCTTCGCATTACATGCCCTGCCCACGCCCATTTCTTCTCCTTAATTTCTAATTTCTACTAAGTATGTCCTTAACATGCGTTTGTTCCCTGACCCACTCCGCTCTTTTCTTGTCCCTTAATGTTACACCTATCATCTTCCGTTCCATTGCTCGCTGGAGTCGTCCTCAATTTAAGTTGAACCCTCTTAGTGAGCCCCCAAAGTTTCTGCCCCGTGGGTTAGTACCGGTAAGATTTAACGCTTTTTCGATAGGATGTCAAAAAAGAGTTAAATGTTGGATCCGAGTATGGTGGGATCTGCCCGTTTAACGTTTGCTTAATCCATGGTAAACTACCTCGCTACGACACGGTGTTCACTCCTTGTGTGTGAGTTAAAATCGTTGTTTTCAATTTTAAACGATTGTTCGAAATAATCTTGCGAAGAGTCTCGTACCGGTGGGGGGCCTCTCATGCCACGGGCGGGCACAGTGAACCGCTTATGGTCACTTGATCCAACGAGTCATTATGTAAAAGAGTCAGGACATCCACTAGGTCACGTGATGCCCGAGTGAACTCGTCGCTTGTTTCGCCCTTCGAGGCATCGTTCAGTACGCGGAACTCGGCTGTATATACTGGCGCCATCCCACACCATTTAAAGCTGTGCCTTGGCATGGGTTTGTGCATGCTTTGTACGGTTGTGGATTCCTGCGGGAGTATGGTTTCTATCACACTCCCAGGGTGCGTCCTTCGGCTGCAACTCTCTTTGATGGCGTCTTCATTTCGATGTTCGTCAAACGGACAGGCGCTTCTTTCGCCTATTTTCGCCAGTCGGTTTCGTCGAAGTAGTGATCGCTGAGAGCTCTCGGAACCGCGAAGTGACCTTCGGCTATATCGTAATGCTGAGTAATCCAAGCGTATAGCAAAAGAAAGAAAACGGAATGCCGTAAGCTGTTTTCGCGATGGCGCTCCCAGATACGCTCACCCAAAAAGGCATCGCAGCAGGCGAGCTTCGTGGAACACCACCGGGGTGCATACCGCGCCAATGCTGTTCTCGTTTTATGCATACCTGGAGGGGGACAGCATCCGTGACCTGCGAGATATGTCGCGGTAGTAGGGAGCGCTCCTGGCTGCTGCATTCCTGCAGACGACAGGTGGCCTTTTTTTTTCTTAACCTCGCACTTGGGCGTATTATAGTTGGAAGAGTCGCGCGTCGCTCGAGTTTCGGGTGCCCGCGTTGCATGCTGCAGTGGCTCGATTAATCGCAGCGCTTCCTTCGCATGTTGATGAGCATCTGGCGCCGCCGCGGGGTCCTGGAACGTCCTTGCGTGCGGACCGGATCGCGACGGTGGGAGAGGCTCGTCGCTGCGATGGCCGCGCTGGCCACTGGTGCGTTAAGGAATTCCTTTCTCCGGAAAAGCCCCGCGCTGCCCTGCCCGGCCGTGGCAGCGCGCTTTACTAGGCGTCGTCACCTCAAGCGAGGTTCGCGCAGCGCTCCCCCTCCCCCACGGGATGTTGCAGAATCTTGTCAATCGACGCGCGTTTGTTCGATTTTTTGTTTCCTTTTATGTAACGTGTTTATCGTTGTAGCGCCACCTGTGGATAATGCGAGGGTTTATCTCCCAGTGACGCGGCATCGTGCGTCGTATGTTGCGCCTGTTTTCTGGCGGGAAACGTGTTTACAGCCGGGAGTGATCGTCTGTCGCCCGTGCTTGGTTGCGCCGGTCGCCAGAGCAGGTGTCCGTCTCCCTCTTTCACTCCAGCGACGGTGATTATTAATTTATCACCCACTGCTTCCCTTCGTGACGGGTGGAGTGTACGCAAAATTTGCCTGCCCAAGGAAAAATAGCAATTGTTGCTGTTTATCAGTTCCCGGCTACACTTATAGGGCTTCATTGCGCTTGCCGTTTGTATACCTCCCTTATTCGCCTAGCTGAGCTTCTTTCTTGGCTCGTGAAGATGTAGACTGCAGTTGTGTGATGAGCCTGAAGTTCGGCATAGAGCGCGGATGGGTTCGTCTTATTTGCAATGACGCCATTCTGTGCGAGGGCTTCGGTTTAAGTCTACAGAGTAGACGGACTGGTATCTGCTGGTGGCTCGATAGGTGCCTGTGTCGCCTCGCTCTTCGTGCGCTTGTCTGGCGCCCCGCGTAGCTGCGTGGAACCGCACGTTCCATCATGCAGACTTCGTAAATAACTTGGGTTTTGCCCCTCTGGAGTCCTGAAACCTTCATATTGCACGGTGGGGGATGAGCGAACTGCAACCCACTTGTTCTCGCCGCGTCTTAGGACTTATTAGCTTCGGGGGCGGTACGGAAAAGCGTTCAAAAGACAGAAGAAAGCGACCTTGTTGTCCTAGCAAATAACTACAGCGATAACCACCTTACTGCTTTGTGTACAGAACCGGTCATACTGTACCGTTCCCTGTAATTTCGCCTACTTGTGATGCGGAAGAAGGAAGACGCACTCTTAGCTGCGCGGAGCATAATTTACTGCTTTAATATTAACGCCCCGTCCGCCGCCGTTGCTCAGTGGCTAAGGCGTTGTGCTGCTGAGCACGAGGACGCGGGTTCGATTCCCGGCCGCGGTGGCCGCTTTCCTGCTGGAGGCGGAAAGCAAAAAACGCCCGTGTGTACGAGATTTCGGCGCACGGTAAATATCCCCAGGTGGTCGAAATTAATCCGGAGCCCTCCACTTCGGCGCGCCTCATCGGCGGCGTTGCGTCGGCTGCGTTTTATAAAATCGTACAATAATCAATCAGTCAATATATACCCCCAAGACACCCGCACACACTTTTTTTTTCTTATCGCGAGTGTTGAGACATGAAGTGTCCGATTCCTAGCTTCTGCGTACAGCGTACTGCACAGCAGTTCGTGTGTTTACGAAATGAAAAGCTCAGCACGCAGTTTCAGTTCGTGGGGCATCATTGTGCATCGCGCAATAATAACCATAGCGCCTTAATTCCACGTGGCGCGAGAGGCAGCGTGCGTGTGTGCGCCTGAGCCATTGTGCGTGGGTAGTGCTCTCCGGGGATACCCCCTCATGATATGTAGTCTCCTCCGGCCTTTCTGTATTGACGCAACTCTGAGTAAGCGCCCGCAGTCGCCGCCGAGCAATCTCGCGATATTGCTCTCTTCCTATCTCGAAAGGAAGCCGTCACTCGAACGTCGTCGTCCTTGTCAGCGTCTTCTCCTTTCGCTATACGCGCTCCCTCTCCACGGCCTGCTGCTTCCGTAACCCATTTTCCTCGGCGAACGAGAAGCCGAGGGAATCGCCCTGGCTTCGCGAAATGCGCGCGCTTATCTCGTTATATACTCTCTCCGTGGTGTATACCGTCGATCCGGCGTACTTTTACCTCTCTCCGTCGTCTAAATTTGTACCTTATGGTACTGCAGCGTCTTTTCTCGGCCTGAGTGGCCAATAAAACGCTAGTTTCAGCAGCCGTAAGTGATCCTCGTACCTTATCTCGAGTTTTCTGAAAGCGTGTGTTCAGCAATCGAGGGGCTCCTTGGCTCGTCTTGCAGCATTCCGTACAGTTGCCGCACGGCGAGAGCGGCTCGTCACTGGAGAAAAAAACGCTGCTCAAGTTTCACCGAATGCGAGGACACGGAGTCGGGTGCTCCGAGTCGTACGCGGAGGAATGAGTGCGTACTATTTCGCTGGCGTGCGCTCGCAGTAGCTGGCGGGGTAATTATGTACCAGTTTAGCCCTTTTCTCCCGTGCTAGAAGCTCTGCAAGAACGGGCATTCACCACCGAAGACCGCTCCGGATGTCGCGGTGTTCTCACAAGTGGACGCCGAGCATAATAATGTGCTCGCATTAATTACCTCGCCTCTCGTCTTCATAACGCGGATGTGTTTTTTATTTGTCGAGCCGCCAGCTGGCGGCGGAAGTGGGTGGTGTCTCTCCCTCACCAACTGTTAAACCGGGCGTGTCCGTGCGCGAAGCTCCTTTGGTAGGCGCGTCGTCTCAGTACTGGGTGTGAATGAACTTGGCGTCTACTTACTCGTGGCGGTCGTAATCTCGTCGCCCTTCTTTCTCTTAGCGCTGCTCTTCTCAACAGCGGCTCTTCCGTTCCGACGCCGCCACCTGCTCGCCGTAAAGGCTGGCTCCCGAAGCAGAAATCGCCCTGTTCCAGTTTTCTCTTTTGTGTCAGTGTTTTTTTTTCTTTTGGCGCGCGCGTCGTTCTATATGATGATGGTAATTTCCTACCGACGGCGCTCTTTTTGATGCGAGAGAAAAATGGAGGAGTGCGTGCGGACAGATGTGGATGCTCGTGAAAGACCTACTCGTCGCGATGTCCTTTTTCTTTCTCTTTCTTTTTTTATGTTTTTATTTTCACTCTCCGCTCTTGTTTCTTCGGGAGTTTCTTGCCTCTTATTCTGAAGCAACAGTGGCGGAAGAGGCGAGTGTCTTTCACCTCTCTCTCTCTCTCGCATCTATTTCCCGGCGTGCCTATTTTCCTTCACTTCCCCTCCAAGCGTTGCATAAATGGGGTTCCCCCTCACCTCCTCCAGTGTTACGCGAGTGAGAAGCGTTTTCAATCCGCGCTACTTTGTCTCAATGCGTGTCCTCTCTCCCCCTTCCTCGCCGTCTCCTCCTCTGCCTCTGTTTACACTGCCATCTACGTGTGCGCTGACAGTCACGTTGTCGCGTTGCGCGATTCTCTCCGCCGCCTCGACAGCTGCTGCGGGTGCCGCGTGCGATCACCTGGGGAGAGGGAACGCCTGTTACGTGCACACCTGTGCTTTGCTTCTTATGCTGCGCGAGTCGCCTTCTCCTGCGAGGATCTGGCGTGCACGTGCGGGAGCTCGGATCTGCGCTAACGAAACCTGGGAGCCGCCGCCGCTGCTGTTGTTGCGCGCTCTCTCCTCCTCTTCCACTCCCGTAGCGGCGCCTCGCCCTCTTCCGTCACTCACACAAACGTATCGGGCCGTACTTCAGGCGCACAGTCGTTGCTCGCCGGGGCTTGTGCCAGCCGTGTGTGTCGCCCGTGTTTGTGCGAACGCCTTCGTGTCGCTGCCTGTCGGGATGTCGCCGTCGGCCGGCCTGGAGCGACTTCGTCGCACGTGCCACCTCGGTCATCGTCGCCGCTGGAGCCCGCAACCGTGCGTCAACGAGAAGTTCGTTAGGCCCGTGGCGGCAAACGGAGCGTTGCTGCCCCACGGCGGCTATCAGCGGAAGTTGCAGCGGTACCCCAACTTTTCTGCCTCGTCGTCTAGCATTCTGCTGAGTGAGTTCCTTGTCCGCGTCTTTTGCGTTTCTGGCCGCCAAACCGTAACGTCTTGAGAGCTGCTGTTGTAAGCGCAGTTTCGGTATATCTGATGATGCCCCGGGCGTTTCTCGTTTCGCTGAATGGACCCGCCGCGGTGGCTCAGTGGCCAAGGAGTTGTGCTGCTGAGCACGAGGACGCGGGTTCGACTCCCGGCCGCGGCGGCCGCCTTTCTTATGTAGGAGAAAAGCAGAAACGCCTGTGAGTGCGAGATGCCGGCGCACGTTAATGATCTCCTGTGTTAAAATTAATCCGGAGCCCTCCACTACGGCGCTCCCCTATTGCCTGCGTTGCGTCGGCGCGTTAAACCCTACAATCAATCAATCGTTTCGCCGAATGCGTATGGAACTATATTTCTCGAAGGTGTCCAGGTGAAATGCCACTTGTGCAAGTGGAGTTGTACAAAGCAGCCGCCCGTGGCGAAGCACTAGGCGCTACTCATAATGCGCAAACGTTTACGCCTCTCGTGCGTGTTGTGGAAGTCTTTCTTCCTGCGGTGACCGTTCCTAACTTGATTGGCCAGAGGAGACTCTACACAGCTGTATTACTACTGTTCTCAATGAGGTAAAAAGAGGGGTAGACCTGATAGTTGTCATCTTTAAAAAGGCACAGCCAAACGCGGAGCAGGTGTTCTAAGTGAAAAATTCGCACCGTGACGAATTTGAGACACGGCTTCCTGCTGTATTGCGATTCGAACCCATGACACAACTATGGTACTTGCAGCTATTTAAAGCGTGGCGTGACATTCACGTTGGTGATGGTTTGTATAGCCAACGATCAAGACCCGCGTTATACTAACTGTGGTGATGTTTATTTAGTAGAACCGGCGTTGGTTATACGTTTAGTATGAACAACGCCGCCTGTTTACAGCATATGCGGCATACGCGCCCATAGGCGAAGAGAATGTCAATTTTGTGACTCATGAGTTCAGTGACACCTGGAATGAAAGCATTGGAATGAGTAAGACGCATACGACTTGGCAGTGCGAGTTTTGAATTCCTTATCGCTTCGCTGCACTGCATCAAAGCCGGGCTCTGAATTGTTTCGTTATCAGTTTGCGTACCGGACGTGTTTGGCGCGAGGGCAGCTAATTTGGACCATTCAAAAGCCGGTGGAATGAGATTTTTTAGGGCTTGATGGAGCCGCCCACTTTATCAGTGGCCCTTGATGAACTAATTAATAATTTCGTGAGCCGCGGGAGCTAAAAATTGCCCTCTGCGTACAGCGAGAAACTGTCGTGCATGTTATCTCGACTGGAAAAGAATAATTAAGCCCGTTGCTTCCGCTAGAACTCCGTCGGTGACTGCTGCTTCACGTAGCTCGTGAATGAAATGTGTGCCCATGTTTTTCGTCCGTTGTTATCACGGTGTTAATTAGCTCCGATTCATTGTTCGGGATAGGCGCTCGGGGCGAGGACGTGTCGTTTGCACCTCTGTTCTGTTGTGACGTCAACGGACGCGGTTAATTGATTCAAGAAACGTTTCGCCCAACCGGCGCCTCTTCGCGTGTCAGGCGCTGTCGTAATACGCGTAAACGTAGGGGCAATCAAGTGCGCCGTCTGAGTGATTCGGCGCGAGAACTTCTTATTAAGCTGAACAGCGATGCTCTTTAGGCAACTAGAAAATCGTTAGGCGTCACGACTGCCTCTCGCTGTACGCAGAGAACAATTTTCTTTTCTGCCGCGGTTCATGGAATTAGTAATTAGTTCATCAAGGGCCACTGATAAAGCGTGAGCGAAATAATGGGAAATGAGGGCCTCGTTGAATGAAGACATGAGGGCATACAGTCAAGAAAACCAAGGAAAGCTTTCTCTGCCTACTCTTGTTTCTGTCTTCATTCATGTCTTTCCTGTTATATATAATATATTATATATATATATATATATATAGTTATATTCCTATGTTATGTCCAAGACAACTTGAAGGCGAAACTCTCGGTGATGATTTTATTATTTCCTTCGTATCACGTTCTCCTTTTCAGCACTCACGTCTGCCGTCGAAATATTTTTCTTCCTCGTCCGGGGTGACTATTTTACGAGCAACCGTTATATAGACATCCACACAAGTTCACTTTGCCATCCACATTTTTATTCCGACATAGAATCTTTTTGTACTGTGGCGACTACAGGTTTTCTCTCGAGGACGTTCAATTGCGACTCAACGACGAAACATATAGTGCTTTCGCCTTATTCGCAGCTTCTATCTCCTTCGTTATGGTCCGTTCGAACTACGTTCGCGCATGTTGCTGTTGGAATCAGAGGCTCCGATTGGACTTCGCGTGCGTCAAGAGGTGTGACCCACGCTCCGCGCGCACTTCGATACACAGTTCCACGTGCCGTCTAATGCGAACACAGCGCCCGAATCCTGTTGTCGGCTTCTGTCGCGTTATCTCGGCTATCTCGTACAGGACCTCGATCCGCTCTGGTTGAAACGAGCTGCAGATCGTGCGAGGTCGGAATTTGGGAAGCCGGCCTAAAAACGTGAGCATTACTATCTTTACGAGCATGCATGTGAATGGCGTGATCCCGGGCAAAGTGTGTGCAGTACAGCGGATATGCGACCCGCAGCGAAGGCGAGGTGTTTTTCACGTGACAAATTATTTTCACGTCTCTTCGCATCCTGCCTGAATGAGCAACGATCGCTGTTTGGACAACACGGTCTGATTCGTGTCGACTGCGCTAGCCTTGCGGAAATTTACAGGAAGGGGCGTTCCTTTCAACGAATTTCTCACGCTCCTCAAGTAGCTGTTAAGTCCTTGGAACCCGTGCGTGACATGGGTACGCCATGAGTATGTGGTTTACGCTTTTCTCAAGGGACCACGGGAAACGAAAACTTGGGGCAGCCAGGCAACATTGGGGTAATCGTCCGACCTGGGGTAATTCCAACGACGGCGCTGGGCTTCCACGGACCGAAACGACAGCCTCACTGGGAAGCCGTCGAAGTCACGAAAAGAAGACTGGAGCACTGGGGGCGAAAGAGCATAACGGAGGGTTTCAGAGGAAGTGGAGGACAGTAATAGATGTGTTTAATACCCCTGTCACACGGCAAATATAATGTCATTCAAACTGAATGACATTAGCTGTAAATGACATTCGGCTCCGCCGTGCGGGTCTACACGGCGGAACAAATGTCATTTGATTGTGATAGCGGTGACGATTAGCGAGCTCGCAAAACCGCGAAATTACATTTCAAGCGCATCTAGAATGGTTTCACATTTAATATATTTTTAAAAAAAAACGTAGCAAAGGAATATTTTTTAAATAAAAACAAGAAAACCACCGATTTAGGTGACATCAGTAGACATCACAAGCTAAGACAAGTTTGCAAAAGATCCGGATTAGGGTAGCGCGCGCACTGGGGACGAGATTTTCTTTTTTGTTGGTACTTGCTGGTCTTTCTTTATTAGAACAACAATACAAAAAAGAAAATATAAGTTTACTGACAGTTTTTAAAAACAGTATTCTTTGGTTTGTTACTGAATTTTCCTGTCTAGGGACGCGCTGCTGTCGAGGCTACTCATTCGGCCGCCAACTGAGGTGTAACTGAGGTCCGGGACCTCAGTTAGCCGGTAAATGTCATTAGATCTGCCGTGTGACAGCTAACGCCAGATCCGGATTTCCCGTCGACCACCCGTTTAAAGAGAACAGTCTATCTATCTATCTGGACATGGGTTCGCTATTTTTTAAAGTCTGAATTCGAAGCAGCTGCGGTCATGTTGAATTGGCTCCGTGTCGTCTCGTGTTCGTGCTGCTTGGTGAAGGGGAGAATAATCAAAGAAGTTTTATGTTTCAGCGTTCCCGAACGTCACCATATTTTGTAACATTTCACAGAGTTCGTTCAAAAAATTGTCACCGCTTGACCCAGCAATTTGACAGAGAAATTTAATCGACATTCTTATAGCGGATAGTCGTAATAGACCCGACGCCGTTTTTTTTTGAACTCGAGCTGTTTGCCGAGCGGCAAACTCGAATCCGACGCGCACATACACCTGTCGTCGTCGAGTTTGCCGGTGTGCGTTAAGAAACGCCGCCATTCATTCGTCGGTTTCTTCTGAACGCGAAGCAGCTGCGCGGGGGGCCGATCCTGAGTCACGCGATGTCTCCGCATAACCACAAAGAAATAAAGAACGCACATGCAATACGCTGAGCGGATTTCTCCTGCATATTATTCCTCTTGGCGCGGCCGTTAAAGTAATCGAGCGTGCTTGCCTGCAGCGATCGTTCGAATCTTCCGTAGTTCCCTTTCTGCTCGCGGAAAACCAGGCGTTGCTGCGCTGTGACGGGGGGTCGTGTTATATGTATGTGTGTGTACGCTACGCGCTTGCCGCTTTCTACATGGCGTGCCGTATAACCGACAACCCTTTTTGACCCTTTTGTTGCATATCCGAGAACGTTCGCGCCGCGCGTCGGGTTGCGAAAACAATGGGGAATGTCGCGTTTCCATTGTCAGGCTGTTTGTTCCTTTTGGTCGTTTGCCGACCGAACGCGGCGAAAAGTCGACACCTTCTCTGTATCAGTGAGCTGGGCTTCGATCGATCGCTCTCCTCACAGGAGCTATGCTGTCGATTGCGGTTTCGTAATGCCGTGCCTACAGGAATGAATAGTGTTTTTTTTCCGCCCCTGTACCGTAGCCCCTCCCCTCCCCCTGCTTGTTTTCTTTTGTTGAGGTAAGGAAACTGCTCGACAAACTCATCTGTTTCTGTGCCGCCGGTAGGCATTTCCAAGTCTCTCTCTCTTTTTTTTTTTTTTTTTTTGCGGAAATGGGAGTTTTAATAACCGTTTACACTAGCCCCCCTTTACACTGGCCCACCCACCATCACGCGCACAGTAGCTTTAGTGCGAGGGCACTGCCAACCCCGCAGACTTGATTTCCGCTTCGCTGGTTTGGAGCCTTTTCTCAGTTCGTCAGTTCACTCTTCTGTGTAGTCGGTGCGAGGGATTATGGAATTTAAGGTGATTGCAACACTCCCTCTGAAGCTAGTAATTTAAATAAAAAAGCCAATTTAAATTCAGTCTTGATTAAACCCACTAATAGGAAAAGTAACCGCTGTCCGAGTGTCCACACTGTCCGTCCGATAGGCTAACGGCATAATTTGAGCGCACTAAAGCTACTTTTTCTTTAATTAAGAAAGCTGTCTGGTGTATAAGCGCAATACGAAGGGAAAAAAAAACCGAGAGATGGTTCACCCTGATAAGTTTTTTTTTCCCCTTTATTGAAGTTGCCCCCCACCCCCCGGTTCTTCCTCTTCATTTTTTCTTTTTTTCCACCCCTCAAAGGGCACTCATTCGATGTTTCATCTTCCCCGTCCCTTGCCGATCATCATCACCACGACCCACCACCCTCCTTCGAGGAAATGCCGCCGCGTATGAGGATGTGCCCCGACCTGAGTAATGACTCGGTGACGTCAGTGCCCGGGGAGCGCCTCGGCTCCCGAGAATCGGTAGCGTTGTCTTCGGAACGACGCCTCCTCATAACGGTGCCTTCAATATCGCGTCGTCCCCCCCTCCCTCTTCCACGTCTCGTCTCGCATCTTCCCCCCGCATTGTACCCATCTCTGCCTCTCTCGTTCCGCCCGTCCTGCCTTTTTAACCTTTTACTGCCGTTTCTGTGGGGGGAGGGCCTCTCGCTCTTCCGCTTCGCGTCCGTGGCCCGAGTGTCGCGTTCGAGGCTGCTGCCGCTGCTCTCCTCTTCCACCCACGGCGGCAGCCATCTGCGCTCTGATAAAGGCGCGGTAGTACTAGTGCGGCAAGCAGCAGCAGCAGCAGCCAGGGCCCGCCTTTTCTCTGGGAGCGCCTGCTGCTGCTGCTGCTGCCGCCGCCGCCTTGACCCGAGCCGTTGGTTGCGCGTGCGAGGAGGTGACTCATGTCCCCTGCGTGCCATCTGGACGTCGTCTGCAGATGCTGGATGGGGAGGAGGAGGATGGGGAGGGAAGGTTCAACGCGTTCCACCCGTCCCTGTGTGTGTGTAATGGCACACGTCCGGGACGACACGTGACTTCTTCGCCCACAAGGCGGCGGCGGCAGCGACAGCAGACTCTTGGGCGACTGTTCGTGCCCGCTGTTGATAGTTGCTTTGTTGTTGGAGCGATCCGTCACGTTTGGCAGCGCGTGCCTGTCGGTGCAGAACGGGCAGCCCGTTTTTCTTTGCTTGTGGTCGCGTTAACCGAAACGCTTATGCGCGTCGGGAGACTTCAGTGCACCAGTTCGGCTTTGCTACTCTTTAAGCCCCCGCACCCAAAGTTTCGCTTTCATCCGGCTGGTTTCATTAGACTTGTCGTTTTGTAATATGAATTGTAACTATAACACTTAAGTGTGATTATAAGTTTTTTCCAAGTTGACATATTTAGTTAATTGTCTGGGAAACTATAGTGTCCCGAGAACCATGGCGGCGTGGGAAGGCCGGCAAGTGCTTCCGTGTTTCTCCTTCGTCTGGTTGTCAGTCAGCCCCGTCTGAGACGAATTACAGACCCGGCGTTCTCGCGAAGAGCCTGTTAGTCCAGTGGCGCTCTTTGGCCAGTGTGGGCAACGTCAGCGCTGGGACCCCATCCTGTCAGCAGCCTGACGAGAGAAGCGTCGGACCTCCGTGACATTGGCCTGGCCCGGCTGAGTCCTCGGTTGGGGGCGGCCTTTGACCCGGTCCTCTAACTTCGATCGGTCCTGCTTCTGCACTTCCGAGAGAACAGACGGCGCTCTTCGGGCGGCACGCACACGCCTGTATCGAAATTCCCTCGCCCCTAAACAGGCGGGCGAGCCATGTCGTATCGCACATGGTAGGGAGAACCTGTAGCAATCCGTATTTGGCTGCTGTCGGCAGCGAACGAAGCCGGCGAATGTTTGCGCAAAATAGACTTACGGCTAGATTCGGAATCTATCCTTCGGTCCATGGGTTCCCTCGACTCGGCTCTGTGGAGTATAACGCAGTGTTTTAACATGCAACAATCGCTTTTAAGGATATCCTCGAGTTGAGGAGGGCTTTAGTTTACCGGAGTTCAGGGCCGTATTCTGAGTCGTCCTCCACTGCATGTGCTCCCTAGGCTCGGCGCAGTTGGGGACCACACAACGAATTTTCAATGGGAAAATGGCTTCCAAGGATCTCCTCTACTGGAGGCTCGAGTGGAGGAGGCATTCAGAATACTAGGGTTAGAATCGTGGGCACGATCAGAATAATAAAAAAAAGTCCATTTAGGTTATCCCTCGATCGGAAGCATACTATGCTACCGGGTATCGGAACTGCAGCGACCTCGTCGCCATCGCTGTCCTCTTTGCATAAGCTTCTGCGGGAGGAGGCTCCTGGTGCTCGCCTGCTTTCTTTGGCGCACCCCCGCGGCCTGCCCTGCCCGACTGTAGCGCGTTTCGGAATTCCAAGGCTGCGCCAGAGACCTTCTTGCGCTGAGAAGCTGTTCGCCGACGCGCCCCCGTCTTGTTTGCTTATGTATATATTGGTAACGGCGCTGCTTCGCCGTGCGTGTGTTTTCCAAGCTGCTACCTGTTTCGCCTCTTTCGCTGCTCTGCCGTATTTTGTCTGCCTCTGCTGCCGCCGTCTGTGTTTTATTTTAAATTTTATCCGCGTTCTTTTCTAACATAACAAGGGCATAAAAGGTCAGCCTCGCTAATCATAATGTGTAATATTACTCAAAGCAATTGACGCAGCTTGCGCAGCTTCTGAACTTGCCGCTGAAAGTTCTCCGTGACTGGCAGGCCCGGATCGTTATGTCCGCAGGCTTTCACCCAAAGTAGACCGCGCTAGAACCCGCGGACAACAGGCTTCGCGAACTGGGCGTCTCTAGTGCGAGCTGTTCTGTGCATTATTTATTATTTTTTATTTTATTTTAGCTCAAGCTTAAACTGCTTTGGTGTTGAAAGATCAAGCTGTTCCCCTACGCTTTCCTTAGCGTTTTGTACTGCTGGCTTTCCTTTCTGATTCCTTCAACGAGCCCCTCATTTCTCACCATGTGTATGTATGTATACACACACACTGGGCTCATATCGTGCTTGCAAACATTGGTCGGAACATTTCTTTTTCTGCAGCCATTTCACGTGTGTGTACGAGGAGATAGAGTGCGCGGGTTATTCGGTGCGAAACGCGGTATGCGCCCCGTGCCGCTATCGTGGCACCGGTCCCGCGCTTCCGTGGCGTCGGTGCTGCGGATCGCGACAGCGTGTTGTTGTGGTGGCAACTTCGGTGCCACGTTTTCTCGCGGCATCTCCTTCTTTTTAAAGTGTGTACGGCTTCACTTTCTTCCCCTCTCTCTCACTGGTCGTGCGTGCGCGCCTGTTTCTCGTTTGGCGTTCACTGGCCGTCGAGTCCCACGCGCTTTGCCGTCGACTGTGGCGATAACGCCGCGGGGTCGCCGGACGCTGCCGTGCCTGGGGCGCTGATGCTGCGGCTTGCCGGTGGAAGCGAAAACAGGCAACGGGATACGCGACCGGATGCCACTGAAAAAAAAAAAAAAAACAAAGAAAGAATGTCGTAGCAAATCATTAACAACGATAGTACTAAAATTGCGCACACTTGGAATGTGCGTATACAGTTGAGAAGTTTTGAGAGCCAGGTATTTCTCGTGTACCCGCTTGCCGACGCACTAGCCGGGCAACAATCTGGCGCCGAGGCCTCGCAGGTTTTCTTTTTTTTTTTTTTTTTTCTTCTGGTTTTCTTCTAAAGTCTACTTGTCGGCGATGACGTCCTGCTCTCAAGGTGAGATTGGCCTTCCGGTCTGTGGTATCATGATTTACCGCAGCTTGAGCACGAGGTTTGTTCGCTCCAGCGTGGAAGTATATTGTCGTATTTCGGCGAAGGTTTTGGGAGGTTTTCGAAGACAGTCGATGGTGCTGCGTCGGCAGGAGGAAGAACGGTGCCTGGCCGGGATCGTCGCCCCGAGCCTCCTCTTTCTAGCTGTCGTGCATAACCAGCGCTGCCTTTAGGTTTCGTTTGTATACACCGTGCCAATTTCCGTGGCTCTTTGATGCGATTTTTCAGTGGCAGTGTTTCCGTCGCAAGGTGCGAGGTTTCGGACCGTTAATGCTGCTCAAGAACAACCCTGGCGTTTTGTTCCGGTACACCGTGCGTGCCGTGTGTACCGGAACCCGACTGCGCGTGCGCGCACGCCACGGCAAGGGTTGACCGCTCGTCAGCGGAACAGAGCCACCCTCCCGGAACGAATGCGCACATGCCCTGTCGGGTGCCGCTACACACGGCACGCACGGAACACACGGCATGCTAAAATCCGTGTTCACTCCGTTACTCCTTTGCCCGGTCTCACCCGCGGGCTCCCCTGCTCGGCAATGCGAAGCGCATTGGTCGGAATAGGGAACGGTTGGTACAACTGAGCCCCCTCCCCCAAGATACGCTCAAGAAGCCTCCCGCGTTTCGCATTTCTACCGACCCGCCGAAGCATATTTCTTTTTTCTGTTCGTATTGGCTCATCTCATCCGCTTTGCGCATTGAAATATTGACTTTTCTTTCTTTCATCAAAAAATGTGTCTGCAATAGTGTTCAGTCAAAATGTTGACCGTCAGCGTGGCTCCCGTGCCAGGAAACGGGACCCAGAAGACTGTGGCAACTATTGTGCGCACGCAACCCAAAGGGAAAAGTTGAACATCTCTTCTTGAGTCCTGCATGACGAGTACGTCGTCTTCGCACTGACCGGCCGCCATCCTGGCGACGACTCGTCGCACCACGTGGTCTCACGACGTTTCGCTGCGTTGCGTCCTCTCTGAGTAACCAGGCGGACGCGCTCGCTCACTCGGCTGGCTCTACGCTACCTGTGTTTCCCGCCGTCTAAGCGCGGCGGCGGGGGCGTCTCTAGAGGGGCAAGTCAACAGGAGGGGGGCATCATTCCTGGAAGGGAGGGACCACGCGGACGTGCTCGGACGGCGCGGGGAAATGAGAATGTGCGCGTCGGCACGTCCGGTCTGCAACTCGCCCTCCGACGCCTTTGTTTTTGCCCTCGCCGACCGACACAATGGGAAAGTGTCTCCGGCTGGCGCAACTCGCTGTGAAGACGCGTTACAAAGCGGCCTCACTCGCAGCACTGCAGCCGCCGAACTGCGTGGATAAGCGAGCCTGCTAGATTTCTCTCGGTGACTCAGTTCTTATCCGTCGATAATCTTTGCCTTCCACGCTTGTCGTTAGCGCTGCCTTGTTTTATCGCTCGGTTGGCGCAGTCGGGTCATCGCTCCCGCTGCGCTCAAACGCCGATAGTGCAATACTAATAAATAATAATAATAATAATAATAACGCTTTGTAACAAAAAAGAATACATATGCGGGCTGGCCAAAGCCAGATGGGGCTTGTGAGGCAGTGCCCGGCAGCTGACAACAGTTCAGTACATTGGAGAGTTTGTCGTGATAGGCGCAGTTCACTCTTCTGAAAGCTATTGGTTATACAGTTAAAAAAGTGCGGACCCTATTTTTTACGTCTGTTTGACAAACAGACGTCGTCCGGTAGAGTTCAGTAAACCCTCGTTATTACGAGGTCATCGGCGCAAGAAACTTCCTTATAGGCGGCATTTCGCTAAATTTGGGTGTGTTTCGCTGTCCGTGCATCAGAGTGGGGCTATGACAAAACCTTCGAATAAAGCGAGAGTAGTAATAAAGGATGTTGTTGTAACCATGGTTTACTGTAGGTGTGGAGCTGGCTACGCCCGGCCAGAACAACTTGCACACTCGGGTTGACTGTCCGTTTAAGGTGAGACTGCGGGCGTATATATGATAAAACTACTGTGTGCAGTGGTGACGGGGATGGTGTCGGGGCAACTGATTTGGAAGTTCGCCACATAAACGCGTCTTCAGCCGCCTGCGGACGTGGCTGCGAATGTTGAGTTGGGTGGATTTGCGGTCGATGAAAGCAGCGTAGCATGCCAACCGATGACTGCACCACGTTTCCACTCGGCGCCGTTATTGTGTTGCGGTTCAAAGAAATTGGGTTCGTTGGCCCTGGTGTGTGCGCTAAGGGATGCCACACGCATTGAACGCATCGTGGCCTCTGTGCATCGTGTATGAAGCCGCTGAGAGAGTCCAGGATCGATACGAAGCGCCGTGTCTGCAACGTCTTGTGCCCTATTGCAGTCTTATGGGCCTGTGCGCGGTGCTCTTGCGAACGGTTCGTTCTGCGCGTCGTTGTAGGAAGAGAAGAAAACTGAGGGGAGATAAAAAAAGGCGGCATCTGGTGAGAAGTGGGAGTGAAAAAAAACTTTGCCTGGCGGTTGAATTTATAGGCCTTCTCGGTAGACGGTTGCGAAGTGGAAACATACGAGAATACGGCGTGAATAAAGCGCGCGTCGCCCTATTTATAATTGTGACTCATTCCTCCTCCGGCAAGAATAGGGCGGAAGAATGGCCCACTCCGTCTCTCTCTCCCCCTCTCTCACTCTTTCGCGCGAGAAATGCGCGCGGTATCGTCAGTGCGGAGCGCCGTTTGTATCATCGCGAGCGAAAATAAAGCTTTGGCTGCAGCCACCGGACGTCGTATTAGGCGGCGTCGACGCTATATAAAGGGGAGCAGTCTATTGCAATCCTCCGCGCGCTTCTGTGTACAAAGGAATGAAAAAAAGGGGGGCATCAACCTTAAGGAATTGGCGAGAGAAGAGAGACCGCCTGGCTGAGGAGGCGTTCTTCATTCTCTTCTCTCTCTCTCTCTCTCCCCTCGGAGGAGAGCTGCTTCCTTTTCCCGGCCGTTTTCTCTCCAGGCGCTCTTATTTCGTCGAAAGCGGCTTCCCTTTGTTGAATTGGGCCTTGTAGAGCAGCGCTGTATTTTGTCATTTTAGTTTTGTTTTCAGTTGCTTTTTTTTTTTTCATCGTAATCTCCCCGTTGCTACCGGCTATCGTCACGTGGCAGTGTCACGAAAGAGGGCGGGGTTTTTGCTGGGTCGTCCCGACTAATGCGATTTCGGCCCGCTTTCCTTAATGCTTCCCCTTCGCGTCAGTCCTTCGTCTCGAGCTGTAGAGAAAGTTGGGGGCGGGTGGGTTGGCCAGGCGACGGACTCGGGGACAGGATGTGATGGATTGCGTCCGCAACGCGCCCCGTCTCCTCCTCTGCCCCTCTTGTTCCTGTTACATATTTTCGCCTCTTGGGCCAGACCGGAAAATCGCTTTGCTGCTCCGGCGACGCTTTGGCGTCGTCGTTCGGTGGAAAGGGGGGGGGGGGGGGATGGCACACGTCCGCTATCTCCCTGCGCACAGCAGGCCAGGTTGAAGTGGAGGAGGCTGACGACTGAGCCCTGTGGGGTGCCTACTGGCCTGCACGCGTTAGATGGGGAAACGGGTAGTGGTATTTGGCGCGAAATGAGGATAAAGAAAAGTGCTGCGCATGCGCGGGTGCCATGAAGGTGTGCTGGTTTGTGATCGGGTCGTTTGCCTCGTAAACTATGCATCGGCACGCGAGTGGCATTGATTCATGGCAGAGTAGTAGACTTGCGGATGGCATCTTAACTGGATAAGAGAAATGGTACTTACATGCATAATGGTAGCTAAAGCGAATTATACATACAGCGAGCTTCCCCCTTTTTCAGAGTTTAGTTCCAATGTATACATGCGTGAGCGCGCGCGCGTGTTTGCTTTAGTTGACTGCGTTTAATCAGTTCCAGCAGTTTCCGACTACGTTTAGGTTATCCGTCCGGTGAGTTAAAATTAGGCTTCATTCGGGAAGGTCTGACAATCGAGACGGGGAGGTGTGGAGAAGGGTACTAGTGCGAACTGATCAATTAAAGCACGGCGTGTGCCCCTACAATAGAAAGCGACGATAACAACGTTTAGTCCTTCTTCAAATAGGATGTTCGTGGGAGAACAAACGGGTACGTTACCGGCATTCGTTCAACTTTAAGCCGATTAGGGCCGTGATTGTTTTGTCGGGGGAGGGGGGGGGGGATTAAATTTGTGCAGCCTAGCTAAGTTTGTTCGTGGGCGGCACGCGACGGAAGTTAGGTTTTCGTCCGGAGCGCGTCCTCCACAACCGTCCGCCGTTTAGCGGCGAATGAAATACGCTAATGAAGCTGCGTGAAAACGCTGACGGGAACGGAGCGGCCTAATTGAACAGCCCGGTGCTCGTTTATACGAGAATAGATTGCGCCCGTACCAGCTGTAATGCCGCGCAACGCGCCTGGCAGCATGAGCACCGAGATGGGTGTGTGTACACTGACTGATAGATAGATGAATGTAGAACGCCGAAGAAAGGCCGAGGAAACGAACGGGCAGTTCGATGCGATGTTGGAACAGGAGGAGGAGGAGAGGAATCCGGGACGCCGGCTCTGAGAGGCTGCGCGGCGGCGGCGGCGACGGAGCTGAGAGGAGGGGGAGGGGGCTGATATTGAGAAAAACGCGGGATGGAGAACGGCGGGAGAAGCGGGAATGGATAAAAACAAGAACGCAAGGGATAATGTTTTGATCCTCTGGGTCGTTGCCATGGCAACGCCGCTGTCGCCCGTAGCAACGCGGACGTCATGTCGGCAGCATCGCTCACTGGTTGGAAAATGAGGAGGAGGAGGTCGAGCGCGCGTGTTTTGGGACACGGTTTGGACATCGCGCGCGAATTCTCGCGGACTTAGCATCGTTGCCTTTTTTTTTTTTTCTCCTCTCCCACGCACACGCGTAAAGTTGTTTACCTGGATGGTTAGGCGGGGCCTCCTAAACCGGGGATCAAACTTAATTCCCTGTTTGAGCGCGCTGGTGTGGAAGCGACGAGTGAGCGGGGATTTTATGTCATGGAGCTTCTCTCTCTCTCTATTTCTCTTTCTCTTTCATCTTGCATCGGTTCGATCGGATCCAGCTGGCGTGTTAATCATAGGGTGAATGCAGTACTCCACTAAGGCCTGAAGATGCGAGCGAGGCGCTGTTTGGCCCGTCGGTGGTGTGCGAGCCGTATAATTGGATTATGTACTGGCGTACTGATTAGAAAAAGTACGCCCTCGCCGCCAGCGAAAAAGAAAATTGTACGATGAAGACTGTCATAATCCTGGGTTTGAGTTAACGCGCCAGGAGCTTACACTCACCGCGACATGCAGAGAACCATTTTCTTTTATGGTGCTTCGCGCTAACCTGCCCACAACTGTTTTGTTTTTGTGTTTTCATTTGTTTGTTTCGCGTGGGTCTTCTTCCATGGCAGGGATTCGCGGAAGCTTAATATTAGGGTCATCGCTTTCATTTTATTTTGACGTACTTTTTATGCATTGCAGCAGTATGGTTTGCCAGAGCGCTGCCGTCTTTTAAACGTTAAATTTAACTCAGTTCGGAAACTTTTTGTTTATTTGTTTGTCCATTACAGCGGCTCGGAAGCAAGATAACGTGCCGATATCACAACTACATTATACTAGATATAAACAGCTGTTGGAATAGAAAATGACGAAAACGTCGAAAAACACGTTGCCAGAAAACATTTTCCGCTCGACTATTTGTGACGTCACAAATCTTGACGTTCTATTCTGGGAGTGTGTTTGAGGCCTCTTAAAAATATCATTTACGTGCGGTTTATGTCACGGAAAATGCATCTGGCAACTTTCGAAGAGTTCCTTTCGTTTTTGCAACCGTATGAAGGAATTGTCATGTTGTCGCGGTTCTTGGAACTTACTCTATTTGTCACTGTCATGTGAAAACGCAAGAAAAAACATCGAAACGGAAGAGAGAGCGTACTGCTTCATTTGTATTTATTTGTTTTTAAGCAGCGTTCGTCGCACGAACAAACGCCGACATTTATAAACAAAGTTCGAACTTTTTGCGATGAAATTTAATATTTGTGCTCGTATTCCTGTCGCCGTTCACGCATTTTTTTTTTTTTTTTTTTCCAGCGCAGTGTTCCGAACTCTAGCCGGTGTATTTAACTGCTTCCGTTGCATCGTCGAATCTAAAACCACCCGCGAAAGCGCATTCCGTGCTGTATAACACTCACACAGCTCGTCTCCGATGTCCCTTTAGCTGTACGCAGAAACGTGCGTGTACACGAGTGCTTGGTGCACGCTGAAAAAGAGCGCCGCCTAGCCTAATTATCCGGAGTGCTTCACTACAGCGTGTCTCATCTCAAGTCCGGCAGAAGCCACTTTTCAGAGCGCTGCTGCGTGAGTACGCGGTGAAGGGTACTGTAAGGACGCGTTACGTAAAAAAAGACAGGAGGGGGGGGGAGTAAGAAAAAGAGGCGTCCTTGTACGGGAAGGGCACGTGTAACCGCCTCGGAAGCGAACGTGACGAGGGCTCGGAAGCGAGCGAGACCAAGTGCGGTCGTCGGAGCTGCCAAAGGAAGCCAGGAGGTGCCAATTCCAGTGGCTCTGCTTCCGATTCCGGCCGGCTGGTGATGACAGCGCTCTCTCTTCTTTTTTTTTTTTTTCTACACACTCCCTGTCCATCCAATTTGGCTTCCCGACCCCCTACCTGTCTTTGCGCACTCTTTGCTTTCTTTCACGGCGGCGTTGTGACGCAAACGTTGTGCGGTGACGGCGAAGGGGCCCGTTGATTCACTGCTTCTGCTCTACGCTCCCCGACTCGCACCTACACTTTCTTCCCCCGCTCCCACTCCTCCGGCACTTAACCGCTGCTCGATTTCCTCCCCGGTTGCTGCCCGTACCTCCTTTGCTCAGGCTGGAAGCGACGTCGGAGCTGCTGCCGAAGCTCTCTCGCGGAGTCTGAAACCCCCCCTCCGCGCTCTCTGTGGTGGTCGCCCGCTGGGCGTGCGCAGTATCGATTCCCCTTTGCTAATCTCCTCCGACACCGATGCTGCAGCAACCGGGCGTGAAAAGGTTCGCTGCTTGCGTGGAACCGTTGGTTACGCCGTTGCTAGTCGGTCTATCGGGTGACATCACTCGATACGCGTTTGAACGCGCGATTTGGGGCGATCCAGCGCAAGGCCGACGCGCATTGCCCAAGGTTTCTGTCGTAACGCCGGCGATGCCGGCTGCATCCTAATCCCCGCGCGGCTGCTTCTTCCATTTCCCAAAATATAAGCTGTTAGCATTTTTTTTTTCGGCGTTTGTATCCGGCGGTCTTTTGATCCTGGTGTTCTCTTTCTTCGGGTGGGGATGCAGTCCGCCCCCGCGCGGATTGGTTGGCCGGGCAACGCGATCCCCAACTGTATTGCGGCGGCTTCGTTGCCGCTGGCCGGAGCTTGTGCCTAAGCTCGTCGTTTAGCTACTCTTCGTTTTTTTTTTTTTTTTTTTCTTGTACGTATAGACGATGACTGCACTTTATATTTGTTGCCTTTCGCAAGCCGCTGGACGTGTCCCGATTGGCTGCTTGTGTCTCCGGTTTTTCTGTTCGTTTTTTTATAGTTCTGATTATCCGCGCGAGTAAGTGAGATGGCGTGTTGCGTTACTCTCTTCGGTGTCGGCCTATTCACACGTGTGTGTTATAGTGGCTGTGCCTTCGCTATACGTACTCGCCTACGCGCTTGCTCGTGGGCGCGGGAGGCGGCCCCCGGGGTAACGTACGCGGATTATTTTTCGTCTTTTCGGGCGGATTCTTTTTCGCTCGCCCGAGCAACACAAAGATTACTGTGTGGGCTGAGTGACCATTGCTTAGTTGCGAGCTGCTTCATTCGTGGGAGTGACTGCCGTCTCTGTACGGCACGTGTACGGACGGCTCGTGCAGTGCTCTCGACTGGGGATGTTGTTACATGTATCGGCACGATGATAAAAGGACTGGGAACGCGATATATTCGCAGCTGAGAGCGAGGCTGCAGAACAGAACCTGAGAGAGAGAGAGAGAGAGAGAGAGAGAGAGAGAGAGAGAGAGAGAGAGAGAGAGAGAGAGAGAGAGAGAGAATACTTTATTTCCTTTCAAAAGGGAAGGGGAAACGGGGGTGGCGGGGAGGCTAAGAGCCGCCTCGTTCCAGGCAGCTTCTGGTGGCCTTCAAGATGAAGTCCGCCAGGCTCCTCTGCTCCTCCAACTTGGTTGCAGTAGTCAGCCGCTTGGTGTCTGGGCAGACCCACAGGATGTGGGTTTGATCCTGCGGTACCTTACAGCGTGCACAGTTTGGGAGGGGTGTTCTGCACACAAGCGACCGACGACGTCCGTTGCCTTCGTCGTCGTCGTCACTCTGCGCAACACAAGCGGGTAACGACATATGCACTCGACTCCCATTAAAACGAAGACCACGGGGATCGCAAAACAGCTCGAATTATCCAACCTTCCAATTGAATGAGAAGCGCAAGAACAGCATTGCCGTCAGTTCGCAACACTGTAACAGTCCCTTCTTGATTTAGATCGGCATCGTGGAGTTTCGTCGCCGTGACTTGAGGCTAAGATCGAAGCCTGAAGCGTGCGTGCACCTCACAAACAAAGAAGGGAGAAGGCCTTAAAAAAACAGGAGAGATGCGTACGCTGGTGCGAGCCGTAAACTGAACTGCCGCTTTACGAACGGTGCTCTGCTTAGTTTGCGGAAGCGCCGACATCAGGGCAGGACAGAACGCGGCGTTGCTTTCGCGCTTAAAAATTTTGAATTTTATCGATAGTTGATGGCCACCTGTTTTTATTCAAAATAGCTTCCAGTTAACCGAAAGTTGCAATTAAGCGACTTCAAATTATGGAGAGTCGGTTGTATATGTACTGAAGTGGGGTAAAATTGATGAAGAGCTTAATATGAAAAGAGAGAAATGCACACTTCTCTGAATCAACGGGATGCTGGTAGTGTTCAGAACGCGTAGATGATCAAATCTTTGCTGCTGGTGGCGAGGCATTAATGTTTTAAGAAGGGGATTTCAAATTACCCCCTTGCTGCGCCGTATCCTATAATTTATATACTTGGGTGTGCATCGATAAACGGCGTGGCTACGGGCGGTGGTGTTGCTCTCCGGAACCCTTATTGCGTTCTGACAAAACAGTCGTCGGCACGATTTGTTCGCTTTTTTTTAACTGTTCGTGAAGTCATAAGTTGTAAGACTGATCGATATATATATATATCATAACGCTGTTTTTCGTGTGCAATCCTATGGGCTCCTGCTACTACAAGCCCACAAAACTATTTGGTCGGTATCAACCAGTCGCGCAAAATTAGACTGGAAAACATCTGGCGAGTCGCCGCCCTTTCTTCTGTTTTTCACATTACGTAGCTCATTTCACTGAACCTCGCGTTGAAATTGGCACGAGGGTCATTCCGACGTGGCAAGCGAAGTTTTGTGCTGCCTTCGAGATAGTGTTTGTATGAGAATGAATGAATACACCCTCGTTTTCAACGACGGTGTGCGATCACCCCCCCCCCCCCCTCTCGTAAGCGAGAAGTCTTTATTTATAACCGCAACCACGCGTTGGATACCGGACGTGCGCTCTTGCAACTCGGCGGTGTGTTACAACCGCGCGCTGTCACCGTTATTTAAAAGTCCCGCCCGCGTCTTCACCGAGGTCGGTCAGTGACGCGTCCGCCCCCGTCGTGGCGTCCGCGACAGCGTTTTACGTCCGCCAACTTTGACGTAATAAAAGCGCCTGCTTCTTGCGAGCCGATGGCTTTGACGGACGGACGGACGGACCCGACACTCGTGGGCCGGGACGGCGGATGTGGGAGTCGCACGGACACCGAAAACGCTTCTAGCCGGGTGCGTGCCGCGGCCCCGTTTTCAACGTGACGGGCCGCCCCCGGCAGTCGTGTTGTTGTGCCTGCCTGTTGCGTTAGTCTCGTTTATTCGCTTTTTTTTCCCCTCGCTGCGACACCGCTTCGCGCTGACCTATTTTGTCGGTTTAAATGCGGTCTAGTAACTAGCTTGGCTTAGCACCCGTTGGCTTGTTATTCTGGACCGCTCCGATGGCGTGGCGGGGGCGCGTCTCGCAAGCAGCTTGCGTGCGTGCGTGGGTCCCGAGCGTCAGTCCCCGCTTCTGGAAACGCTGATTTTGACGAGATTTCGGGGCATGTTGCCCAGCGGCTGTTTTCGCACATTTTGGTTTTGTTTTTATTATTACTGCTTTTTTTGGGGGGGGGGTGGGTGGTGACGGTGCTCCGGTCGGCGGCTAATAGCGGAAACAGTGCTGATGCGTAGTGTTTGCAGACGAACATTTGAGGGGCCTGTATCGGAATAATTACATGTACTTTAATGCTTACGCATCAATGCGCTATTTCTGGGGTCCTGTCTTCAGCAGGAAAGACATGATGACGACGCAGCTGCAACATTTTCTTGTGAAACCCTGCATACACTTTGCTTGTCAGGTGTTCTGCAGTTCCTGTGTTTTTTTTGTTGTTGTTGGACAAGCATTAATATTTCCAGCTAGTAAAATGTCGTCAACTGAGGTGGAAGGTGGCACTTTTTGGGTATCTTTTGCTAGCAGTCACAAGCCTCGAAGCGTTCATTCGCTGCCTAGACAGGGCTTATATAATTCCCCCGGCATTGCCTGTCGGAATCTGGCTCCTTGTTACACAATGCAGCTTAATCAGGTCACAGCCTTGAGAAAATGACACGGCATCACTGGAAAAACTAAAAAAGAAAAGTGGCCAGCTGCGACGGTGATCAAACGCAGTCTCGCCCATTGATCTTTTTTCCTATTTGCACGCTCGCCAGGGCCGAAAAACAATTGGAACAGCTGTTGTTCCTCGTGGAGTGAAGGCCGCACTCTCCATTCTCCGTGCTTGGTCAGTTTTCCTTATCTCCTACTTGTTTGTCCAGCCAGTCGATTTTTCTCTTCCCTGGTCATTTCTTCTCCTCTGGTCGGCCAATTCCTTCCTCATTCCGTCAATTATTACGGGCTACGCCAAAACAATTCTGTCAGTGGAATATTTCTGGTTGTTTCACTGTTTCACCGCACGATTTCACTCCAATGCCAATTCTTCGAAGGTGTCATTGTTATGTGCAAGCATAGTGGCTTAAATCCTGTTGTTTTGAGGCACATTGCAAAAGAAAGTGGACGCTTGTGTTGTTTTAAAGATGTTTTTTTGTTCATATTTGTGAACAGTTTGCGTCAAGTTGCACACTTCGTTGCTGCACTTGGCAGTCTACCGTGTCACAATAGTACACACTATTTGGCAAGTAGGTCCATGTTTACGAGAAATAAATGGAGCGAAATGGGTGCCAAATTCACAAAGAGTATTGTCACCTCTGTGTGTGTCAGTGGTCCTTTATATGCTGCTACTATTTTGAATTATTCTCGTGCCTGCTTTCTTGGTGACGTCACAAGAAAGAGTTTTGATTTTTTGTTCATTTGGCCTCCTTTTTTTTTTTGCCTAAATGTTGTTGCTTGAGAAGACAAGGCCATTCCTCCTCTTGTGTGCGGTTTTCTTCTCTCTCCCCCTCTCTCTACACTGGCTATGCTTGAGCATTGAGGTTTCCGGAGCATGGCTCGAGTGTTTTCTCCCGGGTCAAGTGGGTGACTGAGCCTGGGGCGTCTCTTTCTCAGGGCCATCTTGGATAGCGGGGAATGTCCCAACCTTGTTTGTGCTACTGTGGTGTCGCTTGGACTCTGTATCTGCCTTCAGCCCTTATCACAGAAAGCAGAATAGTGACCACTATACATACTGTGATTGCATATAGGACAGCACGTGGCAGTTGTTAATAAAGCTTGTGCAAAAAAAAAAAAAAAAGCAACGGAGTAAGGTTGTTTGTTTCCATTGACACTGTGTGGAAACTCTGAACACTAGAAAACTCATTCTCAGGACGCGGTGTATTGGAGGCTTTCAATTAATATCTAAGCCTAGCCATGCTGTAGGGAACAGTTAGGTAATTAAGCAGCACCTGGGGTGAGGCTGTGTCAGATTTTTTCCTTTTGCTTAGGAGTGGCGGGCAAGGCCCTGATGTTGCATGAGCTAACTTTAATTTATTCACCTAGTTTTTGTCTCTAGCTGCACTATTTTTGCTGTTGCTTGTTCCTGCTTTAATTGCGTAGCAGGCACATCTGTTGCCGGGTGAGTGATGAGCCTTTGACTCCAATGTGCTGCCATCTGTCTGTGCAGGTGTTGTCCACGAGCATCCACGGATCGGCTCCGATGGCGAAAGCGAAGAAGCGTCCGGGGCCTCGGACGAGGTCATCTCACCCGTCCGTATGCGGCCCAAGACCAACAACAACCGACGGACCAGTCAGGTGGGCGACACCTTCTTTGTAGCTTTCTTCGCACATTTTTGTGCTTTTGATAGCTGTCGTGGACCTTTCTGGAAACGCCAAACTTTGAGTGCATTGCCGACACATGGGGACCAGGTGATTGGAATTGTGAGGGATGCGGGAACCATTTCACCATTAGAGGGTGCAGGGATGAATATTTGGGCATTAAAAAAATGTGAGTGACATAAGCAGTAACTTTGGAGGCAAATCATAAACAGGCAATGGGGCAGCATGATTGGTGGCCAAAGCTGTAGAACTGTTGCTAGTTCTGATGGCTTTACCCTTCGATACACTGTGGTTCTCTCTCAGACATGTCTTGCACTTGTGTCTAGTGCTAATATTTTTCTTCTAATACTTCACTTTGGACTAACAAAAAGCCTTTCAACAAATATTGTTTCAATTCAGTTGTTAGAAAGCTAGTTTTATCTCAGCTTGATGAATCAAATTTCAAATTTTGTGGGTTTAAGCGGACACTGAAGTGATATGTAAACATTGCGGGATTACTAGCGCAAATTGTAGTCCGGAGTCCCCAGGCCATGTTTCGAGCACTCTGGGCGCGTTTACGCGATTTTATTTAGTAGAAAAATTAATTCGAAAATGCTGTCCTCCTCTCTTTACGCTCGCCCATTTTCTGTGGCGTTTTCGTGTGACGTCGAGAGGAGCCGAGCTCGCAATTGGCTGCGCTACTGCACGGCTCCCTGGCTTTCAGACAGAGTCAGTCGGCCCAGCGTTTCATCAGCTGGCCGCCGACGGGTCGTCGCAATTCGTTCGCTCAGTTGAAACGAAGCCAGGACACGTTTGTGAATGGAAGAATGTGCCTTTCTTTACTTGGTTAGTTTGTACACTGTATCTAGCTCCAAGTCAAGGTCGCTTCACACAAGCGCTGCACAAGCGCACATGCGACGCTTCGCTGACTGGTACGCCAGTAGGAAAATATAAGGCCTCTTGAAGGCGTGAGAAGAGTCAGCGAAGTCAATATAGGTACTAAGGAAATAAAATCAACTGATATTTTTACCGTACAGCGTAAAACTAGGGTGCGGGAAGCACTTTTTTGCGCTGGGCGAACAAGCACAGCGGTCAGCAGCACGACTACGCATCTGCGAACGCTTTTCCGTCTAAGAAATGCAATTGCTAGACGTGATATATTGTGGAAACTTGGGGGATGCTTACTGCACGAGCGCAAAACAACAAATAGTCACCTAAGCTGCTTGAAATGCCGAAAGTAAATAAAAGTGTAAAGTGGTTATACAATATATACCTTACATTACCAGGGCCAGCCGAGCCCGCCCCGTGGCTGAGTTGGCTGGAGCGCTTGGTATGACGTCGCAATTGTTTTGCAAGTCGCGAGTTCGAATCCCGGCGGGTACGTGCTTTTTTTTTTTTTTTTTTTTTGTAAGTTAACTTTTTCGTTTTCCGCCGATGTTTTCTATATTGAGTTCACCTTTTTTTGGGCCGCAACGTTCATGGCTCCACGAACTAGTTCACAAAACGCGCGCAGGCTGGCACTGGCGCGCTAGCGAGTTCTCGTTGGCGTGCTGTTGCCATAAGCACCAACTCTTGCAGGCAGTGGGCACAGGCCAGAATGAACAGACCCTTGGCCTGGTGCGAACACGCTTTTTACGATACAGGCATGAGGGAGGCAAGCTCCAAATATGGGGGAAAAGCGCATGATATTTGGGCGTCTACGGGTACGCGGAGGGCGTTCATGCACTGCGTAGGTCTCGGCTAGTGAATGCTACGATTCCAAGCCGTCCTGGGAGGCTTATCTTTATGCATTTTTACAGCTGACAACATGGCAGAAGCGCGGTACCGTGATTACTGAGTCATTGAGAATGCCCATCCAACAACGCCACCGGTTGTGTTTTACAGAACCGAAACCGAAACTTGTTTGGTTGCTCACCTTGGGCATCGTCCAATCACGGTGCCCGCTCCTCCTAACGTCACAGCTTTAGTTGGTGCGGCCGCCGCAAACCGCGCATGGTAGTTTTTCTTCTTTCGCGCTTTGTAAAATAATTACCGATTTGTCAACCGGATAAACGATGAAAAGTGTGCTAATTTGAGCCAGTCTACGCAGTGCAAGCAAAAACGGGAGCTTGACAAATTCACTTCAGTGTCCCTTTAACGGGCCGACAATACACCCGGGCCGTGAGGCGCGCCGTAGCGGAAGGCTCGGCATTAATTTTGACCTCTTGGGGGATCTTTAATGTGCGCTAAAATTTCGACAAATGGGCGTTTTTGTTTTTCGCTTCCATCTGAAAAGCGGCCACCGCTGCTGGGAATTAAACCCGTGTCTTTGGGCTTAGCGGCACAACGCCTTAGCCACTGAGACCCCTCAGTGTGTTTAACTGTTGAATTGAAGCGTGAAAATTTCGCGAGGGAGTCTATCTTGCTGTGGATTAAAAGTAGTGTGTTTGAGCTCTATATATCAGGTACAAATTTTTGTTCAAATTGCACAAAAATGCCCTTGTATTTGGCGATGCAATTCACAATTGAAACTACCTTTCTGCCGAGTGTAGCAGGCACGGTTGCGGCAAATAAAGAATGGTGCCCGATGCGCAGAGGGAACGGAAAGTGAGAGAGCGGCAGCGGGCGCGGCCTTTTGTTTCCAGCCCGTAACCGTTAGAAGCACGGCTTCCCCGGGGCTGTCACAGGGCCCTCAGACACGCATGACGCAAGCTTGCGGTGGCCACAGTCGCCTCGTCCTTTGTTCTCTCCTGCTGTTCTGTTTCCTCCCTCCGTAGGGGGAGTGTTTGTTTGGTGCGTTGTTTACGACAGAGCTGTCCAAGCGTTACGGGGCGGACGTGCTTGCTCTGGTGTTGCCGCTGCCTCGCCCACTTGACTGGCCACACTTTAGATTTGGCCCAGTTTGCTTGCGTGGCCTTGAGTGTGCCGTTGTGGGCGGGGTTTCTGGAAGGCTCTCGCTGAGCCATTGTTGGTGCAGGGAAGAAATGCAATTGGAGGCTATTTAAGGATGCCCCGAAGCACAATCCTTCCTAAAAAAAATGTCAGGGCAATTAGTATTGATGAAATTGCCGCATATCATAGTGCACACCTGTCTCTCCCATTACCATTTGTGGCGCTTTGAAAGCCAGTGACTGCTTTGGAAGCAGCTGTGGATGTGGTACTAGCGGTCCTGTGGCCAAAGGGAGGAGAAAGTGAGGATAAAGGATGCCCTGATGCGACATAAACAATAAGTGAATGACCACAGCATTTACTAAACGCGTGTAATGTGCTTGGCAAACAATTGACGGGTCAGTGTTCTGTCTCCACCCTCCCCCTTCCTGATGGTGTGCTCTTCTTCTCCTCCTTCTCCCTTCTTCAGCAGTCAGACATCAGCAAGCGACTGTCTCTGCCGGCTGACCTGCGGCTGCCCGAGAGCTTCCTCAACAAGCAGCAGCAGGTGCTGGACGGGCCCCTCAGCCGCTCCGTCCGCAGGCAGTCGCTGGTACGCCTGGTTCTCTCCCTCCCCAGTTGTGCCTATCCAGCTGGTCGCTTCGATGCTTGAAGTTGACCCCAAATTCGATTGCCTGACCTTCAGCGTGGCTCGTTACCGTCAGTGCTCTTTTATTGGGCTTAGATTGTTGGCTTGCCCGTTGTCAGCCTTCTTGTTCTCAGTGCAGCTCATATTTAACGTTGCTCGCTTTGGGTGCCAATGTGATGTGAAGCCTCGACTGCTCAATTGACCGCGGAATTTTCGTGTGTTCGCTTCGCTTCATTTAGTCACAATTAAAAGACCGAGCGTTCTCTTCTCGCCTTGACAGAGGCGGACCTTTCAACGTAAATGTAGTGGACTAGAAGCGGTACTAGAACGCTTGAGAGGAGCAGGGGCTGTGTTTAACAATTTAGTAATGCCCAAGTCTACACGGAGGTATTTCCACTGGGTGCCATGTACGTACAGTAGAATCTCGATAAACGGAATTGCCGCTTAAACGGAACAGTTGCCTGGAATTTGGTTGGTTTTGTATTCAGATAACGTTAAAAAACTCTCGGTAATCAGAACTAAAATTTCCGCATCACCGTGTAAATGGAACCAGAAATGGAACTTCTTGTGAAATTCACTGGCATGAGAATCGGCTTTTTACGGTTCCGACTGTTTCGTTCTTGTTTTTTTTTTTTTTTTTTTCTTCCACCATGCTTTTTTAGCCTTATTGACCTCGTCTCGTAAGTGGTTAGCCGTGTTAGCGCAACGAATGCAACATCGAAGTTCTTGTTCCAGTCGTTCGGTCTCGATTCTAGATGCGGAGGCTACAGGGCTCACCTTCTGTCGCCTCGTTCGTGCCATCGTTGTGCTATTCGTCCTTCATTACCACGTTGCCGTCTTCTAAATTCGGTGGCTCGTAAGCACTCGCGAAGTTGAGGCCTCTAGCCTCCGTGAAGATGCAGTTGCAAGGACTCAAACAAAAATAAATGACGCATTTTGTAGTGCGCAGCGACTCATTGCTGCCAAATCAACTTTGTGAATGCTGTGCGCTTCTTGTAGTTTTCTTGCTTTCTGAAAACTATCAGCTACAGTCACTTTCTAGGGGTTAGAGTTCCATGAACTGCCCTTAGAAGTGTGTACGCACATAAATTTGCACCTTAGAACATCTCTCTCAGTAAACGGAACTCCTGTTGAACGGAACTAATTTTTCCGGTCCCTTGAAGTTCCGTTTATCGAGAGTCTACTGTATTTGCAGTCAATGAACGTTTAACCTATTGCTACACATTGACTTGTTTTCCTTTTAATTTTTTGGTGGTCTTTCTTTGGGCACCTTCTTTGTTAGGGAGTCCTTTTTGATCCCAGTCCACTTTGCCATGCTGGTGCCTGGAATGCGTTGATAAGCTTGCTTCTTCAATTATAAACTTCCTAAGTGCTGTGGAGAGTAGTAGTATGTCAATGGGATTTTGATATAGTATTTTGCCAGTGTATCGATGCTCACAAAGTGCCCACTCTTTCCTCTCTGCCCACAGTCTGAAATTGGGTTTGGGAAGATGGAGACCTACACAAAGCTGGACAAGCTTGGGGAGGTGAGTGGCTTGCTTGTTTGTGTTGTTACCTTTTTTTTTTTTTTATGTTCCCTCTGTGGTCTGAACTTAATGCCTATCTTCCTTGGCAGCCTGTTACCCCAGGCTTGGTTCTCTGGGCAGTTTAGTGTAGAGGCTAAGCCTTTAACTTCTCTGATCGAGCAACCGTTGTCTGGTGAAATATCAGGAGTAAGGATCCCCACAACATGTGAGCACATGTTGCCATGTGTGGTAAAGATGGGAAAATGGTCGAAGATTGAGGTGGACCTTCCTAAGACAGCAGTGTCTTGCAAACTCTTCACAATGTTGTTTTGAGCAAAGAACAAGGCACATTTTATTGTACACATTTGTACACATTTTATTGTACACATGTATTGTACACATTTGTACACATGTATTGTACACATTTTATTAAGAAACGGGTGCTATCTTGTGAGAACCACTGAATGCGTCACTCAAGTTCAATCACTTTGCATTTTTTAGCTTGCTCATTGACAGTCCTGGCCGCATCGCATTACAGAGCAAAAAGCTAATTTGTGCCACCATCTGTTCCTTAAAAGGTAAATGGAGATATATAGCATAATGTTTCCACATTACTGGTTAGCTCCTCATGTTCAAAAGTTACCCTGGCACCCTGGTAAGAACATTTTTAGCATACGGGCTGCAGTGTCCACACTTGTAGATGCACCAGCCAGCCCAGTGGAGGTGCTGTCTTCTGACGCACTGGTTTGGAAGCGTGTACAAGTTGTGGTGGGGATGGTACAACATATCCTGTTCACTTCGGTAGCAGATACACAGTTTCACCTGCTACAGTGGTGGAGATAAAGAGACGCAGAAACATTTTGTTACAACTCTTTGGTGTCCGCCAATCGCGGTTTTTGGTTACATTTTTAAGGCTATTCAAGCAGGAAGTCCTCAATGACAGCAGCGATCAGGAAGATACTGACCGGAGCGGTGGCCTGCTATGGGAGGAAACTGATGACAGACAGGTCCTTGCTGCCTTGGAGGGACAGATACCCAGCCTGGGCTACACAGAGGTTGCCAAAAAATCGTCAGGGGAGGGACCAGCAGTAGCCGTTTTGTGGCTGTCAGTCAGTCCTGGTGCAATATTGTCAGCAAGATTGAATTGATGTGGTCCCCATTGAAACTGACTCGTCCATGTGGTGCCTGCTTCCCCTCCTTTCATCGTCACCACTGTCACAATCATCGTCAGAATTGGTGTTATGTGCCGAGCGTGCTGGGTGATATACTTTGATCAGTGTGCAGTGTTGGCGAGATTGTACGACTGCTGATTGTGGCGACACTGTCGTCGTCACCCTCGCGGCAGCTGCCTCAGTTGAGTGGGCCCTCCTCTCATGCTGTGCCTATTCCCAGGGGACCTACGCCATGGTGTTCAAGGGCAAGAGCCGACTCACAGGACAATCTGGTGGCCCTCAAGGAGATTCGGCTAGAGCACGAGGAGGGCGCCCCCTGCACTGCCATTAGAGAAGGTGCGACTGTGCTCCTCTCCTCCTTCTTCTCAGCATCCCTGATGACAAGTGTCTTCTCACTCGTTCCTCCCCCCCCCCCCCTCACCATCCCTCCTCATTGCATGTCCATCTAGAGGACACTAGAATTTGAGCCCTCCTCTGCCATAGAACTGCCTCGCTTCATGAACAAGTTCACCATTTCTTTTCAAAGAAGGAAAGCGGCGGACAGTTGTTGGGAGCGAGAAAGAACACCAGTACTGCATAATGCCTCCCTCCCCTTTTTTTCTTTTCTTCTTGCCTAATACTAACAGAGGTTGATTTGGGCACTGGCTCCTCTTGTTGTTCTAGTCATTCTGTTTGGGCCTTTCACAGTGCACGGCAGGAGCGTGTTGCGCTCACCCACGTTTCTAACGGCTGCTCTCTTGCGCTTCTGTTGTCGTTGCAGTGTCCCTCCTAAAGGACCTCAAGCACAACAACATAGTTACTCTACACGACATTGTTCATACTGAAAAATCTCTCACCCTCGTCTTCGAATACTTGGTAAGTTCCCCTGCCCGGCGGCACTGCGATGTGCAAGTTTGATTTCACTCTTTCGCTTCTGTTGCTTTCGATGCTCGTCCTTCTCCTAATGGGATCCCCATTATTTTTCTGTCCTTCTCTGCATATAGGAAAAAGACTTGAAGCAGTATATGGATGACTGTGGAAACTTCCTCTCAATGAATACTGTAAAGGTGAGAACACTGTGCTGATCGTTGTCGAGCTTTACCAGAGCGTAGGGGTTGTTTGGGGAAAGATTTTGGATGCCCACCAAAGGAATCGATGATGAGTAAAAAGGTGGGGTGCCCTTGCACCAATTCCTTCCTTCAAGAAACAGTGTTATTTTCCTTGCTGTGTTTTGTACTGTTTTTTGAAAAGCATCTTGGCTGGTAGTTGTCTGTAGTTAGCTTTCGCATTGACCCTAACTTGTCATTCCCCGTCCACAAAATACGTGTTTCGCAGTAAGCACGCCTGAATTCTATTTTTGTATCAACCGTGTTTCTGCACCTTTATTGATCTTGCTGCACCGTTGGCATTTACCGCTCGTACCAGTGAGCCCAGAGCAGGGCCTGCTGCATTCCACTGATAAAGACGACTCTTCCCTGCTTGTGGTGTCCCTTTAATAACCCAACTTTCCCTTTGTCCTCTTGGTTGCAGTGCTTCCTGTTCCAGCTGCTGCGGGGTTTAGCGTACTGCCATGGCCGGCGCATCCTGCACCGGGACCTGAAGCCCCAGAACCTGCTCATCAACGAGCGCGGGGAGCTCAAGCTGGCCGACTTTGGCCTCGCCCGCGCAAAGTCCGTGCCCATCAAGACCTTCTCCAACGAGGTGGTCACCCTCTGGTACCGGCCCCCCGACGTCCTCCTGGGCTCCACCGACTACTCCACCTCCATCGACATGTGGTAAGGCTTTCGAGGGCAAGCTGGAGTCAGATATCATTGATGTACGTGGAAAATACAAGAGGCCCCAAGACGGAACCTTGGGGTACTCCTGGCTACCTAACCGTTTCATCCCTCGAATTTTTATTTCAAGCAAAAATTGATTTTTTTGTATAATGAAACATTAAACTGATAGTGCAAATGTTTATTAATTTACAGGTATGACAATTAATTAGGTCATTATGCTTTTTTTTGCTTAGAAGCTTTCACACCCTGAGCTTACTGAAAGACATGAAGCTGGTATGGCAAGTATTTACATATTTTCGAGCATTTTGACAAACTGGGATTTCAGGCTCCGTATCCATTCTGTCGTCATGCACTGTGTCCACTGAAGCTTCTTTTTCATAGCGTTTATCTCTGTGAAAACGCAACAAAGGTTGTGTCTATCGAAAGAGGCATGCTTAAAGAACTCTTTCCCAGAAGACTAGAACTTTTAGCGTTGTTGTCAAGGCTATAGAGGATATTTTGTTTGGTGTGGTCAAATGGTGACACCAGGGCCGAAAGGGTTAAGCTAGTTTAGATATCATTGACGTACAGGTGCTATCATAAGTAATTGGAACAAGGATTTGTGATTATCACAAAATATCGGTCTCACTGGCTTTATGACAGTCATTACCGGTTTACAGGAAGTTTCTTCTATTGAGGAGGACTTTAAGTGCACACCAATGCACCCAGGCAGTTTCCGGAAGATGAAATTCCTGTAAATTTACGTGACCGTGTTTCAGTTATTTTTGACGGCACCTGTACATTGAAAACACAAGAGGCCCCCAGACGGAACCTTGAAGTACTCCCGGCTACCTCAGCCAGTTAGATATCATTGATGTACATTAAAAATGCCATAAGCCCCAAGACGGAACCTTGGGGTACTCCCGGCCACCTAAGCTTGTTTAGATATCAACTTACATTGAAAACACAACAGGCGTGCCCCAAGACAGAACCTTGGGGGGTGCTCCCTCGGAAAAACTTGTACCCTGGTACGGTGAGGTTGCAGCCGCGTTGTCCCCTCTTGTCACTGCTGTGCAGGGGTGTGGGGTGCATCTTCTACGAGATGGCGAGCGGGCGGCCCCTGTTCCCGGGCTCGACGGTGGAGGACGAGCTGCACCTGATCTTCCGCACGCTGGGCACCCCGACGGAGGACACCTGGCCGGGCATCGAGTCGCGCTCCGAGTTCCTGGCCTACCGCTTTCCTCGCTACACCCCCGAGAACCTCGGGACCAAGGTGCCCCGCATCGGGGCCCCCGGCACGGCCCTGCTGCTCGAGTTCCTCAGGGTACTTATGCTTGCTCTTCTCCTCCTCCTCTTCCTCTGGCTTCTGGCCCCGTGGAGGCCTCCTGCATGCTTTTTTGTTGCTGTACGGTACACATGCATGCCAGACTCTGGTGAGGAAAATGTCACCTGCGTTTGTCATTGCCACGTAAGGATCGCAGTTGTACTTCTCGTAGGAGATAATGGCAGCTCATCTCCTTCCCTTAAATGTTAGGAGCAAATGAGGAGTAACGGAGCACTGCTCAAGGAATGCTGTGGTGGATGAGCAGACAGTGGAGCGGAAGTGCACACCAACATCCCTTGAGATGCTTCTCCTCATTACGGACAGTGATCTGTCATCTGTTTGGACAAGAAACACAAAAATTACGTCCCTCTTTGAAGAGGAAGGGCGCCATGTCACCTGCTTTTCATGAGGAGGTTTTCATGCTTACACTTGTATGGGTACACTGATCAGCAGTCATTGGTGCCAATTTGTCCAGAGAGGAATTTTGTTACTTTCATGGCAGACATTGGTGCATTGATAGCGGCACCCCCTCCCCGAAGTTTTCTTTTTGAGGTATGCTTCGTGGACTTGATTTGTGACTTCATTGATCCTCTCGTGTAAGGACACTTCAAACTCTTATTGCAAGGGACGTGTTGTAGGACAAGTTAAAACTGAGCTTTTCTGCTGAGGCATCTTTACAGCACAGCTAATATTCACGTCTTTCTGACTAGTAGTGAATTCACAGTTAATTGTAAGGCTGGGTTAGGGCGGGCTATTTTCTTATGAGCAAGACAACGCAAAGACAGCAGTAGCACTGTGTCATGTCTTTTTCTTTCATCCTACCTTTGCACGTACCTTCGCACTGTTTTGCTCATAATCTACTTCTGAAAGTTCTTGTACGACTTCAAACTTCAAAAATACATGGCCTTTTCGGGGAGGATTATGGTCCCAGCGGTTGTAAACACATTCGAGTGCACTCTCATCCCAACTTCAAGTGTGTAGGCCTCTAAAGGCCAGTGTACATAGACCTCCAAGGAAAGGGTGTACCTTACGTTCATTATAAGGCTCGCACCTATACCAAATTGTGATCAACTTTTTTTCTTTCTTTTTCTTGCACCTTTGTTTCAAGTCAGTGTAGTGCAATCTGCTTTGCACTAAGCCAGGGTTCGCACAGGTCCTTGAAAACCTTGAAGACCCTTGAATTAAGAAGTGTCAATTTCAAGGCCTGGAAAGTCCTGGAATTTTTAAATGGTCCTTGAATACCCTTGATTTTTCCAGAGAGAATCAATGGCCCTGCCTTTTCACAAGAGTTTAAAGTGTTTGTCATGGATTTTAGGTGTTAACAAATGTAAAGAAACATTGTAACAATCAAGTTTCAGTGTATTGCGTGAAATTACAAGTTTGGTGGGATTTTCATTATTACAAGGGGAACATTGGGAGCAGGCACTTGTCAATCCAATCCATATCACGATACAATCCAAGGAAAGCCAAGCTTCTGTTCTCTATCTTTGCATCTTCCATCTAGTCTGTGCTCTCATACGCTCCATCCACGTTTGCTTTTACGTGCAAATGCTGGACGTGCACATAGTTCATCCTGCCTTGAAGCAACACTTGCTCGACTTAATTCCAGCTGATGCTCTTGCTGACAAAGCAGGAGATGCAGGCAACATGAACTAAGTTTGAAATCAAAACAGCCTCAGAAAAACACAAAGAAAAAGAAAAACCTGTAAATACCAGCCATGAAATAAAAAAAATAAAGCTGGGGGAGCATTTACGAACCCGTTAGCACCTATTAAATGTGCACTAATGTGCTTAGGTATTGTGCAAAAAAAAACTTTTGCATTGTGTTGGAAAGGTTATAAATAATCCCAGATAAAAGATTAGTTGGGGACCTTGAAAATGGGTTTTCTGGTCCTTGAAAGTCCTTGAAAACCCTTGAATTTTTGCTTTTGAAGCCTGTACGAACCCTGTAAGCTAATGAAAGTTTTTTGGTAGGGCTGCCTTGTTTGTAACTTTTACAAGGATTGGCCAAGAGGTTAGCTTATGCAAGAGGTGGCCTTTACGTCCGTGCACAGAGAATTGGACTGCTGCAGTTTGATTCATAAGCGAGGTCCATTGTGTGCAGTGTTGGTTGGCTGTGTGGTTGAAAGAGGAAAAGAAGTTCCTGACTACGTGTTTCTCTCTCTCTCCTACTTTTCCAGTTTGAACCAAAGACGAGGATCTCAGCATCGGAGGCAATGAGGCATTCTTATTTCGACAGCTTGGGGCCAAACATCCACAAACTTCCAGACAGTGAGTGGCTACCCTTTTGGCTCTCCGTATCTGGCACCTCATCTTTACGTGGCCACTTGCTCGACTGTGTCAGTCCTGGGCTGTGTAGCCATGCAGCAGTGTCGCGGTTGGAGAATAGGCATGGTGTAAAAGCTTTACCTTGCTTTTTGAGAGTCTGCTGTAAAAAAAGGATAAAGGGTGATCCAGGCTGTTTATGTTTCAATTAAAAGCGACCCTGCTGCGCTGCCGATGAACGCTTTCACCCGTTCCCTTGTGCCTGGATGCACTGCATTCTTGCAGTTTCCACGTTCCTTGTGTTGCGATTTTCATTAAGGTGGGTATGGAATAGATTGCTGCAACTGTAAGAAAGCTGGCCCATAGCCAGGATATAGCTTGATATTATATTCTTCACGAAATAGGGTAAAGCTGCGGCCAGCCAGGCCAGCCGCGCGCAGGAAAGACTTGTCTGGACGGAGCGATGTCTAGCCGTAAAAGTGTGTTTGTTTCTCACACATGCCCGCTAGTCTTGGGGCAGCGCGCCCTCTTTCTTGTGTGGTGGGTTGTGTACTGTACACTTGAGTGGCGTACTTAAAGTGCGCTAACATTGCCCAGAGCGAAAAGGAGAAAAATATTTTGAGCAAGTTTCCAACTCAGTTGATGGGCGCAGCAGTAATATTTGTCTGCAGTACTTGTGATGCCCTAATCCAATTGCCGGATGAAACTGTTTAGTACGTTCTGAAAGCATCTCTGATTCAGACAACATAAAGAAGGTGTTGCAGGGTCCCTTTAAGGTATGACACCTAGTGCCTAACCTCAGTGAAGTTTTATAAAAACCAAATGTAGTTTTTTTTTTCCAGTTTTCAGAGCTGCTACAATGCGTGTAGCCAGCCAAAGATTGTCACTGATTTGAATGTTGGCCAAGTTTGCCAGAACCATGGCTATAGGTTGGGCTCCCGCAGTTATCTTTGATTATAGCCCTTAAATTATAAACATACAAGTTTGCCAGAACCTTAGCCTATATATTGGGCTTCTGCAGTTCACTTGCGAGGCAACGACAAATGAAAGAAAGCCTTTGCGTGTTTTCGTGCTGCAATGCTTGTAGTCGTACGTAGCAGGGATTCTGAATTTTTAAAGCACTCTGGTGTGGGGCTCAGGCATACATGTGAATGTGGGGCAGGAAAAACGGACTGCCATTGGGATTTCTGAGTGCACTAGCATGGCTACCTACCAAGGGGGAAAGAGGTGGGGGGAGGGGGCAGAGAAATGAAGATCATATTGCAGACCGGCTGCCATGAGGTTCCTACATACACAAGTGGGTTATATCAAAATAAAAAGACGAATACCTTTGAGGGCAGTGTGTTACTCTAAGTTTTGGAAGGCATGCTATATATTTAACTGCTGCTTCCAGGAAAATAAAAGGCAGTTGTTAAAGCTGCTCGTTGGCCATGCTGCTTATTTCGATGCTTTGTTGAAGTGCACTCGCGCCCCTTGTTGATCGCCCTGTTGCACCTCTTCTCGTTGCAGCTGCTTCAATCTTCACAATACCCGGTGTGCAGCTGAGTCGAGCAGCAAGTTAGTACCGGTACTTTAAAAATAGGTGTGTGTGTGTTGCATGTTTCCTTGCCGCCTGCCACCTCAGTGTCTCTGCTGTTGTGGGCTGACTTTGGAGTGAAGAAAATCGGCTCTTGATTTTACTTGTGAAGCCGTGGAAGGCAAACTGAAGGCAGCAGTACCCCACTTACTCATTTGTCAGGTTTTTCCGGGAAAAATATGGGATGCGGAAAATGGTTACATAGAAGGTGCCATTAACGGAAACAAAAGTGGCTTAACACTTGCAGCAGCGCAAATGGAGAATGAATTGGCTGGTAACAGATCACTAGACCTCTGACTACCGTATTTATTCAAATCTAGGCCGGCCCCGATTCTAAGCCAACCCCCGAAAGTCCGAAGCCACGGAAAAAAAAAAAAAAAAAAAATTTACCTCGAATGTAGGCCGAACAAAAAGGCGAGGTCAGCGTTCACAAAAAACAAAAAGAAAACACGTTTATTGAACATGAAGATGCGGTGCTGGAACTCGGTCAGTTTCTGGACTAAGGATGCCCTCCACCGGGCCCTACCATCTGCGCCTCATGCTCGCAAATAAAGATTTATCAGTCAATCAATCTTCAAAATCACCGGGCAACTTCTGGGCGATTGAGGTTCGACGACGGAGGCTAAAGCCGAAGCACTACATGAATTTTTGTAGCCAGCCCCGACTAGCTTTGAAGTGTGCCCGCGATAAGCTTTGTTCCCTTGAAAGCTCCCTTGCTTTTGCCTGGAGCACTTCCGTCGTTACTGGAAGGGCAGCTGCTCGCTGCGTCCGAACGAAGTCAGTCAATGCCATCTCCATTTCGTGGTGACGGCCTTCTCGTGGTCCGGTGAATGCCATCCTCGTTGCGGCGCACGCAAATATCCTCTCCCGTTGCGTCCTCCAATGACGGACATTTTTTTCATCCACGCCGAAGTCCCGCCCGGCTTGAATGTTCGACGACAACTCCGCGGCTAAAACAACTTTTCTTTTAAAAGCGGCACTATAATGGCACCGCTTGTTTGGTGCCATTGCGCTGTCAAAACCAAACGCCACACCGCACGCAGGCCACTCACTATCCGCACAGTTCAAAATGGCGGCATCGCCCCCAGCTATGGCCCCTTAAGTGGCTACTGGCTCGTCTAGTAATGGCTACAATACTTTCTTTTCTGGGTGGCACTAGCTGCGCGCCACTTCCCTCAATTTCACTTGGAAATTGGCGCGTGTTTCAAAATCCTCAAATCCAAGCCACCCTGGAGTTTGATATATCAGTATTTCAAAAAAACTATCGGCTTAGATTCGAATAAATACAGTATATCAGATTGCCGCTTAATAGTCAGCGTCGGGTTGCTAGGAGGTTAAATGGTGTGTGACCTAGCTCTCGTCGGGAACTTTGTGTCGAGCACTATTGATTACGCTCTTAAATTGTGTTCACTCTGCTTACAATGCACCTTATCTCGTAATGGAGTCTCTGTATTCTTGTTGCATTATCCAGCTATTATGAGTCTTTGCTCATGTAGACAGAAAAATTGACTTCTCTTCGCGTGGCAGATTCAAGATCAGCATGGGGGCTGCCAATTTGTGATTCTTGGTCATTTGCACAAAAATGCGGAACCACTAGTGGCTTCACTGTTGAGAATAGTGTGAACTCTTGGGAAGAGCGAGGCATTGACGTCGTAATGTTAAAGGAGTACTGACACCAATTTTCAGCGTTAATATTATTGCACAGTTCGCTCCCTTTACTCAACAGAACACCTTGGCTGAAATATGAGTGACCTGTGACGCGATGAACATACTTTAATTGGATCTCATTTATGGGGCCGACGGAACAGCACGCGGAGCAGCGCTCAGCAAATGGACATCAGCAGGACATCATCCCGTGGTAGCCAAAAGAATTGACGCGGACAGCGCTCGTCAAAAACTCGTGACATCACTTCACGCGCGTAGCCCCGAGAGTGGCAGCTGGCGCATTCACAAACGGGTGCATGTTGCCAGAGCTACAGGCACAACAACTGCCCAGAAAGGCGCTGTTGGCAAAAATAAAGTTCCACACATGGGGGAGGAAGCGGTGATATACCCTGGAATTGCAACAGAAGTCGCCATCAGGACTTTTATTGAAAGTGGTCATCGAATTTCCGCCGCAATGGTAGGCCTAGCACCTTCAGGCAGCTCAGCCGTTCACCTCCGGCGGCGGTGCAGTCGAAACAATGCCCCCACCGGCCTCCGCAGTGTTTTGACGCTCGCACAAAGCGGTGAGGTCATGCCGGGATTCTGTCATATGCTCCTTTCGGGCTGAAAGCGCGGGAAATTGAAACAAACGATTTTCACGCCGTTCAATGTTATTAATTATCGCGGGTGAAGTATTAAAGTGCCGTGTCGGCTTCACCAGACCATTAAGCATCGATAAAAGCAATAAAAATGGAACATAAAATTTTCGTGTCCGTACTCCTTCAATTTTTTTTTTCCTCTTCGTACGTCGCACCAGTATGAGTTGCAAGGCAAACTTCTTTTTTGTGAACTGCATCTGTTTCTACTGATGTTCTCTGTGTCCAAGTGTTCTCTAACGCGTTGCCGTCTTCTTTTCTACTTGCACCGTTGCAGGTCTTTGGAGTGACCCCAACGCCCTGTCGTTGTAGCCAAAGGCGTCCACTGGCCTCCCCTTGCCCGCACAACGGCGTTCCCCTCCCCCTCCTTCGCCCCGTCCGTCAAGAGTGGCCCATCCCGGGATGACCGGTCCGGTCGAAAGCGGCTCCTAGTCATGCCTGGCCAAGACTGGCACCGTCGTTCCTGGTGTGGCCGCCCCAGATCGCCACACCCTCCTCCTCCTCCCCCCGCGCGCACGCACAGTTTTTCTTTTTGCTGCTTTTTTGGCGACTGCCACGACAACATATCTCGTCATTGCCACCGTCTGCTGTTGTCTCTTTTGTGGTCTCGGAGACCGCGTCGGCGCAACGCGGCGCTCTTACCCCGCTCTGCAACACTTCTGCCAGGAAAGAAGAAAGTTGGCTCACTTTTTTTTTTCTTTAAGCTTATAAATTATGTCAATCATCCGCCTCGGAATAGCAGTGACCGAAAGTGAAAGAGGTGTGCGCTAACATAATCATGCGGTTTGAAGCGGATTGAAAAATGAAGATAGGCCAGGGGTGGAACTCCTTGTGTGTTCATTCATCTTGAATTGTTTTGGGGATGTACAAAGTCTGACCAAATGGCAGGGTTCTAGCTTTTTGGGTCATTCAGGTTGCAGTGTGGCTTCATGGTTTGTCAGTGGTTGAAACCTTGCTACCTGGCCATCTGGATCTTTGTGCTGTGACTTGCGCACGAAAGGAGGTTATGGTCAAATCTTCGGGAGTTTAGTGTATGGAGTCGGTGCTGTAGAATTGTGACCGCTGTGCGAGTATGCACTTGTTTTGTATGGTACGCACGAAAGAAGATGCCTGCTATAACGACATGTGGTGGCGTACGTCTGAAGAATTGGTGACTTTACCCATTAAGCTGTACAGCGCTGTGTCTTGGTCTCTCTGTGTTGATCTTGACACTGCAACAGCCAGTCATACATGAAGCAAGTGTGTAGTACTCAGAGAAAGATGTTTGTGAGTTGCACCCCCTGGGGTTTTCAAGGAGCTTGGCACAGAGAAGCACTTCCTTACTGGAGGTTGTGGCCCGATATTATAGTGTTCTACAAGCAACATCATCATTGCTTTACTTTTATCCCGTGACCACTTTTCCCAGCTTTGAAATAGGTTCTAAAGCCTTCTTGTCTTCTTTCATATTTAGAGAGGGGGAATGAAAGCCATAAGCATTAAAAAAAATGGAAAGCAAAATTGCCTTGCATTATGAAGTCTCGAATACCGTTTATTGTCTCTACTCTTTTCTCTAGCCTATTGTATTTTGTGCCACGCACACCATTATAAATGCTCCCGGTTCAATTGAATTTCGATCTCTATTTTTTCTCTTTTTGATCTCGTCTGAGCTGTGGTTTACTCCCTCTCTTCGATCTGGTGCACGGGTTAGTCTTAGTTTGATCCCTGCGAGCCTCAGCCCTATATATAAAGCAAGTCGCAGTGTCGCACCTTGAGACATTCCCACACCTCTCCCACGTACAATCCTGCTGGCACTTTTTTTTTCTCAAAAGTGCGAGTATGTGCTTGCCGATGATTTCATTGTGCGTGTGTAATTACCTGCCTGCCATGATGGAGATGGAAATTTGAGGCCACCAATGAATGTTGGTAATTGTAACACAACATCCCCCGTAATTGTAGCACGACAGCCTCCGTAAAGGTGAAAGGGGCGGCGGCTGCCCACAAAAGTAGCGGTTGCCAATTTTCTCTCCGTTGCTGCGACATCAGTTACAAGAACCGTGAAATCGCGGAGTCTCCTCCTGCCTTGTTAGAAGCGAGAACAGCCAGCGGCTTAGGTGTGCGCGCATGTGCGCGTGCACAGAATGCAAGTGCAACAACGAGAGAAATGTGCGGCGAGGTTCTGCGTTCAACGCGCACACAGTTTCACGCGGGGCCGAAAGCTTCTTTGAAGCCGTCTTGTGGTGGTTTTGTGACGTTAGGGTAGAAGGGTGAGGGATAGAGCTGACTCACTTGTTGTACCGCGTAGCTTCCACGTTAGACCTTAGTGGCCACACTCCCAGATGCTCAAGGAAAGCCTCCCAGTACACGTGACGGGTGCACAAGCACTCAATCAAAGTACACGACGATGCGTCGGCTACTCTGCGTGGTGAACATGTCCAGTTTCTTCGGTGCTGACCACGAAAGTCCATCCATCCAGCTGTCCGGGTGTAGTGCTGCATCTCTCCTCGTCTGTTTCTCCTCTCCCCTGTCTTCGAAGCTGTCCCTTGTGGTTATAAACCACCGCTTGCACGCCTCTTTGCATCTCTGGCTTTCTTTCAGTGGAAGCTAATGGTAGTACTTAAGATGGGTAAATTGGTCTTTGCGGCTGCATTATACAGTTGTCTAATTTTTAGTTCTGTGCGTAGTTGTTGATTCGGTCTTTTTTGCGTTGTGCGGCCAGTGCTTTTTGATTGCAACTATGCTAGGCGTTAGAAGCTGGTAGAGCAGGTGTTTGTCCCATGCTGTTGCAAGCTCGGTGCAGGGCCACGAAGAATGTTCACCAGAAGCTTGCGCTGATGGTGCGAATGGATTTTTCAGCCACCACAGAGCTTTATTCCCCGAAAGTCGACGCAATGCGACCTTACTCCTCTTTTAGAGAGAGGACATTTTGTTTGGTCTCAAGACTGACTGTTAGCTCTCTCAAGCTAGCTAGTGCACTCTGTGTTTGCAGTCGAATGACTTGTGGCCGAGCGTGATATGTTGAATGATGGATCCGTACCTGGCCTGTCTCTACGGCGTTTGCTCAGATTTTGAAAGCCTTTTGGTCGGTGGGGAGGGAATGGGTACAGGTTGCCTGCGGGTTGAGTTGAGAGTGCAGGCGTGTGCCATAGGCAAGGTGTCTCATGATGGTTGGACGTTGTGATCGTTGCAATGGATGGCGAAAGAGTTCTCTGCGGCGTTCATTCCACAGGACTACTCTATTTCCCACGCTCATCTCCGGAGACGATCGATATGTCTTTGGGATTTTTTTTTATCGTTTTTGTAGTAGTCAACCTTTTTTTTCTACATTTCTTTTCTGTGCGTGAAGCCTTTTGGAGTGACACTCGAAGGGTGGGGATTGTGCGAGCTGCTGTCGGAAGCCACAATTGTGTGTACAAGTACGACTTTACTGCATCTCAAACTTGTTGTCGAGCTATTGTAAATAAGACTGTAAATAAACATGCAGTAGTGACATAGACAAATAAAAAAATCTTGATCCAGACATTTCGTTCTCACTGTTTCACTAGCGGCTGCTAAGCCAATCTCCGAATCCGGCTGTATATTGTCGTAAGCCTGCTCTTTTCTTTTGGACTACCTACAGGAGTGAAAAAATTGTATGGTATTGTCTGTAAAAGGAACCTTCTGATGTACTGCTGCAGATAATTTGTAAGCACAAAAGAAAGCAGGGGGCCGTATCTGAAAAAACTCTCTCCGGCACATCTGAGAGCACTGAAGCACTGCTGGCAATGCACTCATATTTCCCTGTTCACGGTGTACATTTTCGAGTGAAAAAACTGGAGGTCAGTAGTGTTGACTTCTAGCTCATGAAAAGGGAGATGAAATAATGGCACGGTGCTCCTTGTGCTGTTATGCTCTCACCGTTGTCTTATGTTGGCTACTGTCTCTGGACAAGGAGTACTGCCATCAATTACGTTAAAAGGTGAGCAGAAAAAAAAAATAGCAGCCATGGTGTAACTAGAACTTATGTAAAAATTTGCAAAGTGTACATAACGCGTATAAATATGCGCCATAGTTAATGCGCCAAGTCGAATGTACAACCTGCCTTTTAGGCATTCTTTATTTGCCATCTTTCAAACGAATGCCACGTAAAAACACTGTTGCAGTTTTTGTTCAAAGTGTCTCCTCATCGGCTGCCGCTGTGCGGTTTTCCGAAATCACGGACACAGCTTTAACTGATTGGCTGCAGGCAGTGGGCACTGCAGGGAAGAGAGCACCTTCACAAACCTTGGGCAGTGCAGTGCTGCTAGCAGAGGTCAGCGGACTCATTCATGAGTCTACTCACTCAGACTCATTTGGACTCAAACTCGCGCATGACTTTAAGTGAGCGTGAGGCAAGTGTTGCATGGTGAGTTTGAGTTTGAGCCGAGTGAGTTCCGAGTCCATTCTGACCTTTCAGTTCGTTTTGAGTCCATTTGAGTTCCGAGTACATTTTGAGTTTTGAATCCGGGAGAGTTCTGAGTTTTGCGCTCACTGTGAGTTTGAGTGAGTGCAGATGTGATGCTCGGCAATGAGTTTGTGTTTGAGTAAGTGGTGATTCCAAAATAAATTTGTGAGTGAGTTTGATTGAGGTGGGCCAACTTTGCCGAGGTAAGCTGCTAGACTGCCTAAACTCCAGAATGGGCTGGATTTGATCCCCGGATCACATCATCAGTGAGGTACCAGCTCCTACTCTCGCTCCGCATGCTGCCTTTACCTTAACCACCTCTTTGGGCATCTCAAATTGGGCTTGGCCAGGAGGCAGCTGCATCGATCGAGGACTATCTGGCGGTCCGGCTGCTTCCATTCAGACTACTACACCCACAACATCGGAGCGGGCAGCACTCTTGCCCTGCACTGAGCTCTGAGACGACAACAGGCAGTGCGGTCTCCCGTTCCTTGCCTTCTTTACAGTGGCTGAGCTCTTCAGTGCTTATTTCAGATCTTCATGGCAGCTATCTTTAGTGACTTGTGTGGCCATGTTCAAAAGACCGGCATGCCAATGCAGCCGCATGGAGTTCTCCCTTATGCTGAAGCTTTGAAAGCTCCAGATTCGAAGTGGCTGGCAGCTTTAGTTGGCACCTGGGCGTCAATGGCAGCAGTGGTTGTAGATGTGGCTTCCTAGCCTTCCCAGACTTGGGATTCTGTTTCCAGCTAGGTACAAGCGTGGCACTTCCAGTGCGATGCAGACCGTTAAACATGTACATATGCTGTTCCTCGCTCCTGAGCTCTCCTAAAAGATACCAAGGCACCGTTACTTATAAAAACAATGCATAGAATTGAGTTGAGAGGACATTTTACAGTAAAAAAATCATGGTTCTTGGGAACAAAAAATTGGCTGGCGATTATGATACTCCCTAATGTGAAATTTGGGCACAGCAGCGGTGCACTGAGGCAGCACTCGTGGGTTCTCTCGACGGCAGCAATGATGAGCCTCTGCGTCGGCAGCGCTAAGTGCGTCTCGGGGAGGGACCGCAAACTGTGTCTTAAGTGAACGGAATGCGAAGTGTTGCACTGTCGAGCGCCTCATGCGGGCACAGCATACTGCCCCCTCCCCTCCCCCACCGCACACTTTCGGAGAGCGCTGGCTCGCGCTGCCGCGGCAAACTGCCCTCCCCTCCCAATTTCGCGGCACTCTCCTCCTTTGCTTTCTTTCGTCGTTCACTTTTTCTTTCCCTCGTCGGTCTTGCCATCGTTCGCTCGATTACGACGACAACGCGGCTCAGCCCACAGACTGCTGCCAAAGGGCTGCGCCCTAATATTCAGCATTGCTGAGGCTTGAACCCAAGCCGTTCGCTCTACCCCTGGGCTACTAAAGCAAAACAGAGAAGCTCTCCTTGCAGTTTTTCACCTGGACCGAGGTGAACCCATCCCACCAAATGACAGCTCAAAGACCACCGTTTGCTCAATTAAATGTTAACTGTCCCTCTCTCTCAGGAGAATAGGAGTGTTCGAAGAAAACCAGTAAATGGCACTGGGTGCGCACAGGAAGTGCCTGCTTGTACCCACAGGGGAAAAGAGTGCCACTTCCCAGGCATCTACTACCCAAGAACTGTGGAGGCATTGGAGCGCACACCTACTGTGCTCCTCCTGCACTGTGCCTTATTGATGCACCTACTGGCTTGAACTATTGGCGTGTAAACTGGCCCTGTCTGTCACTTTGCGTTGCGATGTTAAAGGTTTTGCAAAATTTTTGAAATTATGACATCATAGTAAATAGCACTATCAGAACAAGAGCGAGCACAAAAAAATTCCTTGAGGCACTCAAGTGAAATCATTTCGTTTGCCGCACAGCATTGCCTCCAGTTGGCAAGAGGGCTGCAATGCGTGCTATAATTTCATGGATAAAGGAGACACTGCTTGGCTACTGCGCTGTTATGAAGCCTTATTAGTGCACGGGAGGACGGGACGGAAGCAGCACACAGGACAAGTGCTAGCGCCCCGTGTAAGCTTCACACAACCGTTCCTGCCAACTAGCTCATACTTGCGCTTTGTCTACCACTGCCTATTAGGTCGCGGAAGTCAGACTCCCTAAAGCTGCACAGAAACTCCAATGATTTTAACAATAAATGCACAAGTAGTTGCACTGGGTCGAGTGTCTCTTGGCTAACCATGGGGCATGGAGAAGCGTTCACTGCAAGACAATCATAAGTTAAAAATGTCAAGAAAATGCCGGGCGCTCGTGTTTGCGTGCCGTGCGTCGACCGCCCAGCGCCCCCGGCGCATGTTTGTCAAGCCAAGCATACACCCTTAGGGAGATTGGCCAAGATTGCGGCGACCGCCAGGATGTTTTTTTTTAAAAAAAAAACAAGAAAATGCCGAGCGTTCGTTGTGCGTGCATCGCGGCGACCGCCCACCGTCTACGGCGCGCGTTTCTGAAGCCAAGCATACCCCTTGGGCCCCTTAGGCCCCTGGTCAAACAAGAACTTTGGGCTTTGATCATTCGCTTTCTTTCTACAATAATGTAGAACAAATCTGAGACACGGGGATCCTTCAGCTCTTCTGCTTTTTTGAACAGCGGATATCCACTATTTGTTTTAGGCGCGCTATTTTGCGCCCCCTTTCGTGTGACCGGGGTTGCTTTTTGAGTTTGCTCGTTAAATGTACAACATTGTGGTGCCTTTTTATAACACTTATTTTATTTTAAATTGCCAAGAAAGAGTTTAAAAACAAAATACTCGCGGAAATTTGTATTGCCGTCAAGTTTTTTTATCTTTATGTTGCGCCACTGGTTCAGGTGTGGCGCTAGTGTCGCAAACTTTTGTCGCACATGGCGACTGGAATGGCGGCCTCCTACAGCAGACAAATTTACCTCCGTGCACTCTAGGGCGAATTTTCGTCCTTTGCTGTATCTTAACAGTTTGACCTTAGCAGCAAGCAGCCAGGATAATGGCAGGTATGTGAGCAAGCATGCGTGTTTCTTGTTTGATGCGTTCGTACTTTCGTTTATCTTCCGGCACGCTTGAGGCCGACTGATCGCCGCTCGTTATGATTTTGCACACGTATACTGGCAGTGTTGTATAAACGGGTTGTATAAACATTGCCGAGAGTAATTACCAAACAATGCAAACCACTGGGAAACTCCGCCTCCCATGGCAATTGCGGCTCTGCATCTTGGGTGTTTCGTGTGTTTCAAGTGCAGTACTACTACTACTTGTGCAGTGTTCCCAATTAAACCCGGATACTTGGCTGCTATCCACTTCAAGCTTTAGTTTAAGCAGCAGCTTATGTGACTGAAAAACGCACACAAAAATGGGCTTCAAACATCGAATGCCGCGGCGATAGAAGCAAGACCTCGTAAAAATTTGTGTGCACTATATATATGAAAGCGTTCAGTTAACAAAAATTCAATTTCACAACTGCTTCACATACATTGAGCCACATCAAGCTAGTTGAAGCTTGAATTATGGGCAATTTTACATGGCATGGGATTCCAGAGTTGTGCTGAATAATTCTAAACGCAAACCGAGCAAGAAGACTCACACTTACCCCTTCATTGCACTCTTGTCTTGCATGTGGAACTTTGAAACACGTGAGCCAATATCCTGGCCTCAAATTCCATTTTTATAGAGTGCTTTTTTGAGTAATTACAATAATTGCAGTCATATGGTCGGGGTGCGAACATGAGCTAGTTAGGAATGCATACATGTAAATGTAAATTTGCTGCTTTTTGAGACGAAGTTACAGGCGATAAGCATCAAGTGGGCATGAGGGCCTTCAGAAACATGTTTTCACACATCATTTCATTCAACGTGAGCGTTGCTGATGCCCCAGTGCTGTTGCATTTTCCACTTAGAAATGCTTGCTGAAATGTAAAACTGCTGTGCTTTACAGTATCTTCCGGTCATTAGTCTCTTCCCAGAACTTGCTTTAATCGTCTCTTCCTCGTTTTCCTTTGTACAAGTTAGCTTCTGCCTGTAGGGACTTTCCAGTGCACGTGCTTTCTGTGCCATAGAAACACGCTCAACCTTTGATGAAAATGGTGGCTTACTTTTTACGTATACCACTACAATAGCAATTCCCGGTTCAGCAATCCACACCACTGTGTGGCATTTTTGTCTGTTTGGCAGTGCAGCTGTCTCCTGTATCTTTGTAAAAGCTCTTTTTTCCTGTCCCACGCTGTCTTCGCTATGTGGGACAAAGTTTCTGGTGGCCCCGTCTGTTTCAAGCCCTCTCTCTTTGACAGTGCATCTCCTTTATTTGTGCATTGCGCTGCTCAGCTCAAGGACGCGGTTTCAATCGCGGCCGCAGTGACTTCCTTTCGGATGGACGCAAAAAACGAACACGCCCGTATGTCCAGGTTTTGGCACACGTTAAGTGTCCCCAGGTGGCCAAATTAACCTGGATCTCTTCCCTAAAGCATGCCCAGGTGTAGCTTCAGCACATTAAACCCCCAAAATTTTAAAAATTGAAACAGACACAACTCGGAAGTCTGCCCCAGACTTAAACCGGTTTTCATATGTGTCCCGGTGCAGCCCCAGTCGTCCCCAAGGCCATCCGCATACAGCTCCTGCTCAAGGGCTGTGCCAACCGACCCTTCTACCACATCGTGGCCGCTCGCCTTCGGCGGAGGCCCCGGGACGAGGACACCATCGAGCAGATCGGCTCCTTCGACCCCATGCCCAACGAGCAGAACGAGAAGCTGGTGGCGGTCAACTTCGACCGGCTCAACTACTGGTTCGGCCAGGGAGCCAAGACAAGCCCCGGTGTGGGCATGCTGCTGGGACTGGCCGGTTACAGCAGCATGCACCCGTCCGTCTACCGGAAGGCCTGGAGGAACCGGCGGGCTGCTCTCAAGGAGGAGGCTGCTGATGACACCGCTGAGGAAAAAGGAGCAGCCAGCGTGAAGGAGTAGCCCGAGGAAACCTAGGTGTGCACTGTGAAATGCTGCGTGTTAAGTTTAGAATGGCCAAGTCTGAAATTGTGTGCTGTGCAGGAGTGGAGCTGTACTTGATTCAGCACTACAAAAATTATGTGTTTCAGAAATAAAATATAGCTTTATTGAATTTAGATGTGCTGGAAAGTACTGTGTCTTAAATCAATGCCAAGAGGCACCTCATTAAATTAAACATGAAGGACGCAGCGAAATATGTTACTTTTGTAAAAAATTGTTTAATTTAAAGCTGCATTAAACATTCCTGGCACTGGTGTTCCTTTTAAAAGGTAATTATATATACAGTGGAATCTTGTTAAACCATACCCGCATAAGCTGTAGTTTTTTTACGTAGTTAAGCCCAATCCCCAACTCAGTTTCCCTTTCACATAATGCATTCGGATAAACTGTAGTGCCGGTTTGTACGTACTTTCTTCGCGTCCCCGTCAGGTACGGTTTAATGAGGTTTCACTAGTTTTAAAACAAGGACCTGCCGCAGTAAGTGTCGCCGTAACAACTCCTGGTGTATTGCCAATTGTAAGGTTAAAACTAGATATCAGCACACAAATAAGCGGTTGAGCTGGCAGCATGAGATTCACTTATACGACATGCGTGGCAACCCAACTGCGCAAGGTAACCCGCTTGCTTGCGAAGTGCGCAGAGAGATTGGTTCTTGTGAATGACCACGCAAGAGTGCCTCGATGTTTGAAGTGTGCAGGCATTGATGCAGCTCTATCCCCAGGACAGTCACATCCATCGGTTGACACTCGTACAACTGCTGCCAGCAATGTCCAAGGAAAGTACATCTGTGCAACTTCAAAACTTTGATTTTCAGGAAATTGAAGCAGCACTTCGAGGTTTAACCAGAAGTACTATGCCTGGCAAAGACAGAATTCCAATCAAGTTACTTCACAACCTGAACGCTGCAGCGTTAGAAACCCTTTTCGACTTCATTAACAAGCTTTTGACAACTGGCAATATCCCTCTTTGGAAGCATGCAGATATCACCTTGATCCCCAAACCTGGAAAACTGTGAATCCCTGCTAACCTGCATGCTATTTCCCTCACTTCTTGTGTTGGAAAGGTACTAGAATATATAATGCAAAATCACCTCTCTTCTTACATTGAAGATAATGGACACTTCTCCAATACCATGCACAGATTCCGCCCCCATTTGTCTGCACAAGGCAGTATTTTGGCAGCTGAAGAACGAGATCGTCGACTGCCTTTCTAATGCACACAAGTGGTGTATCCTGAGCATGGACATCAAGGGTGCCCTTCGATAATATCAGCCATCAATCCATCCTTCAAAAACGTCATGCAGACAAAATACAAGTTTGTTTTATTCAAAAGATTTTGTGTTTTATAGTGCCCCCAGCAGCTTGTCTGGAAGAAAAACAATGCTTTATTCACTAAGAAATTAATCAATTTAAGTTAAAATTTTGATTCTTTCAGCCAAATCGTGCGTTTTTGTGACATTTGCAATGACATCAGAACAACAGTTCTTCAAGCTAAACTTAGTGTGAAACGGAGACGTGTTTACCGTTAGTCAACCTAGATGGTGCCACGATACCACGGCGGGCCGTTTTCTGCCTTTAATTTGATTTTGACCATATTTGTACCTGCCTTGTTTTCGTTTCGTGAAATAATTGTTTCTTGAAACATGGTGCTCGCTCAACAAATATGGTCACGGAAGACACAGTCGCTTACGCCAATCGGCCAGTGCTGTCTGAGATAACGCCAAAGCGCCGCAGTGCTGTGAAGCTGAACAAGCATAATGTGGGCTGTACCAACAGCAGTACGCATCGGTACCTCTATGTTTGCGTGTACTTTCGTATTTCCACTTTTTACCCCACAATTACCACTGCCATAAAAACAATGTGCCCTAATTTTAAGCGCAAGTAGCTCGTTTGGCAAGTATAAGCCCTGCCTAATTTGTGTTTACTTTTGACGGCCTCCGCCAATCGCAGAGCTGGCTGGTATGACATCATAGGTTCTGTTGTGGGGAATGAGCTAGTAAGTTGCATGGCCATTCCCTTTTTTCCTAATTATATAGCTTATTTGAGCCAAGTTTACGTTGAAAGGGTGTGTCAGTGTTGATTCCAACGAGGCAGTCTTTCGAATGAACCAAACGTGTTTTGTCTGCATGGCCCCTTTAAGGATTAATTTCTATCGACTCTGGGCAACAGACGTACAACTACTTCACAGACTTCCTTACCAGAAGCACAGCAATTATAAAAATTGGCCATTTTCACTAGACCACATTTAGGACAATATGCAGGGGCTCCCTCATGGATCTGTAATATCGCCGCTTCCCTTGAGCATAAACCTTCCCCTTCTACTGGAAGACATCCTGCATCTTCGGCATGCACTGTACGCAGACGACCTCACCCCTGGACTCCCACAGGAACCATAGGTGAGCAATAAGATACTGTGCAAGCAGCCATAGAAGACACGCATGTTTATTTGTGGGCTGGAGGTCTCAAACACACACCAGAAGAGTTGGCACTGCTTGCTCTCAGTAGAAGGACGGTTCAATGAAGAAAGCAGTGCATCCCGGATCCGGAACTAAACATAGCAAACAAACCCGTTTCAAACGTATTCCATCTGCATATTTTGGGACTTGCAATGACCCAAAATGGATCAAGCCTCCACACCATAGCTCCACTGCCTGAAACTGCGCCAGCGGGAGTTCTGTTCTTTTTGCGCTTGCTTTAATTTCGTATGCTGGAGCTGTTTTGCGTCATTTCGAACGCGCTTTTTTTTTTGCGCGGCTGGAGCCTTTCTGCGTGATTTTGAACGCGCCATTTTTTTCTTGCGCAGCCGCTTTTTTCGCTTACTATCATAAAAACCAACACAACGAGCGTTCCTAACTAAATGAACGCGGGGTATGCCGGATTTTGCCTGAAATGTACCTGCAGTTTTCTTTTCGCTAAATAACGGGGAGATGTATGAAAAGCGCCAGCGGTTCCCAAGGTTTGAACGGTTATGAGTATTTAACCGCGTGGTTTCCGAAGCCTCAGCATGACTCCCCGTCGCCGGTACACAGTGCTCTACGTGGGTCTGTTATCTCGTTGCGCCGCCTGATTCCGGCAGTCGCATTGACCGTTAGCGAACTAAGACGACAAGGCGAGCCCATGAAGTGCTCTGCACTTAAAAGAAAGGATTAATTCTGATGTAATTCTGGATCCACAATGGTTACGTATACATTCTAAAATGTCACATGAAGGAAATTTTGAGCAATCGTCAGCGTTAATTCAGTAACCAAAATGACAGAGAAATTATCAACTCTGCAAGTTTAAGCCACTCTATCATGTTGTAGCCTCTTCTGTGTCTATCATGTATCCTGTAGCCATGCTTCAGTTTGAACATCAGGGCCTCTGTTATCCGAATGGAATACATTAACTGTGTCATTACTGTCCGTTTCATGCTGAAGCGTGGTAGTCTGTAGCATTTATGTACGCGTGACCATGCCAGTACGCATGTTTTCTTGGTGCACACCGGGAAACAAAATGCTGACTTGTTTCGAGCATCGCATCATGCGCAAAGGTCATGCTGGGTCTGTACGACTGTCCATGCTCTGTTTTTTGGTGGACTAAGGAGCTTCCCAACCTAATTTCCATTTCCCGTGTCACTAACGTAAACTAACAAAATCTTATGCACCCTCATACATTCCAAAAACCGTCCATGCTCTTACACTGTAAAGACTAACCGGCAGTCTGTATTCGGCTGAACAGTGGCATTGCACGAGTGCGCTAAAAAGTTTGTCATTTCATTAATGTTTGAAACCAAACTGGTAGAACCTTATTATGATTCCTTCCTCAGATCTTACGACAGAATTCCAAATGTGGCAAGATTTTACTCGACTTGCACAGGACATGCCTAATCGCAAGAGCATGGTCACACACCGCCGTCTTTGTGTTATTTTTTTTTGCTAAATTTAATGTTTGATATGGCATTGAATAATGAACTTAGCAGTGGCTTGCTATGCCTTATCCAGGAGTGGTTCTTACACTTAAAGGGATGGCCGCCCCAGGTAGGGCTATAGGGCATTTATGCACGAAGCATTGAATACTTGACAGAGAATAATGCAACTATTTCAGAACCCCAAGAGGGAGCTCAGTACAGCAGACTCGACATTTGGGCTCTACTGAAATGTCGACCAGCTTCTTATGTTCACTCAGAGCTCTGATAGAAGCTACGAGATGTGCTACGTTAGAGACTCAAAACAGAAACGGAAATCACAACTGGCATGGTTTGACAAATACCGATGGCTGAATTATTCCGCTTTGCGTGAGGGGTAATCCTGCCATGTTCATGTAATTTTTGCCATTAACAGCGCTGTTCTTGTGCTTATATCTGTGTGTTTATGGTTGGTATTTGCTGAAATTATTGCTAGCGATATAACGCTTGTATGCATGATTCATAGCCTGTCGTTTTTTTTTAACAAAGCACCTGCGCTACACATATATTTGTAGTGCAGGTCTTATCTTAAAAAGAAAACGAGAGTCTAAAGTTACGTAAATTATGTTATAACGTAAGTGCGTAAATTCGATGAAGACTGCACAGAATGAGTTCCATTGGCCTTACACTGGAAGCTGCTGTACGGGCGTAGAATGCTGATATGCCAAAATTTTTCTTTTGCATTTGGGACAAGAACAACTGAATGAAAAAAGTTCATTCTTGCTGCAGAACTGTGACCTTCCCAAGAGAAAATAGTAGTTGGTACCACTGTTTTATGGTTAAATTCCCAGCTGAAACTAGCTGGTATACCAGTTGGGACCAGCAAGGACCAGCTGGGCCCAAATGGGAATTTAACCATACACCACCTGGGACCAGTTACATTTTCTCTTGGGTTACCTTCGGAGTCGAGGTATGGCGATGGTCCCGGGACGTGGGCTGGTCACAATCGGGTACACCGTGGTTCACCTGAAGTCGCTCTATATATACATGTCGCAGGGCCGCCTGGAGGGCTTGGGTGCCTGCTGCCTGTTTCGGGCAAAGGTTCTGCGCCTGGAGAGCCCTGTGTGTGGACGTGTCGGATCGCCAGCACCGCAGGTGCTTGCGCTAGGCGAGGGCTTTTCACTGCTCGGCCCAGAAGGTAGTGCTGGGCCCGTACATGCCTGGTAATGGAGAGGGCTCATTGGTGTGTACCCCCTGCCCTTGCCAGCAGCTGGTTCACTCCCTGTGAGATGCACGCGATGTGGACCAGATAGGCTGGTTCATAGCCATTTGCGCACTGTTGCGGCAATGGCAAAGCTTACGTAAACACCTCTCTGTGGTTATCATGCACACACAGGCTCTCCATCGTGGGGCGTCAGACTTGGACTGCGATATGCGAAGGCCCTGCACGCGAGGCTGGGCGCTTGGTCGCCGCATCAACAGCCTCCTGGGATGCTGCAGAGGCGCCTGCCAGCTGGCCCCCTCTCTGCCTTCTCGACCTTGTCCAGGAGGCGCATAGGTACGATGCTCCTTTGGTGCGCTCCAGTTCCAACGTAGTGAGGCTCACCAACCCCGTATTCGGAAAGCCAACTTACCGAATGACATAAGAAATTCTTTCGTAAGGGCCGTAAAAGGTAGCATGAGAGAAAGCCAGCGTGCATTTCAAAAGTCATCCATATGAGAATTCAGTGGCCTTGTCGAAGTGGAGCAGTGAGGTTCTGTTAATGCAGGAGGAACGAACCTTAGGGGGCTGTGGATAGACAAGCAAGTTGGCTAAGGCGGTGGTCTTCGAGGGGCTGGGGGATCGTGTTAACGGTGCCAGTTGAGAGTAAGCGTATTGTAGAGGGGTTGGCTGGAAGGCGAAGTGTTGCTCTGTATACCCTGCGCTGTAAAGCTTGATTGATTGTATCGCTTAACGCGCAGACGCAACGCAGGCGACGAGGCGCGTTTTTGAGGTGCGGAGTACCTTAGGACCTCCCAATGTCCGTCCGCGTCAATCCGTGCGCACACCACCATTAAGCGAAAATCTGTGCGGAAACTATCTAAAAGAGTGCAAGAGCACTCCAAAACACTCGAAAACAGGCACTAACATAATCTAGCAACGAGATTGGATTGGATTGGAAAAAATTTATTGAGCATAAAAGTGGGTGGCTTTCTCAGTTCAGATAGCCGCGAGCTAGCGCAGCTGCTTGTGCGCTAGTGGTGAGGCGTTCTTGGTCCTCGCACCGTGAGCTGGCCAGCTAGCGCTCCCACTGCTCAGGGGATGGGGAAGGGAGGGGGTTTGGCGCGTAGGGGCATTCCCACACCAGGTGGTAGGTAGTGTTTGGGACGGAGCAAGAAGGGCAGTTGTAGGGGTAAGGTGGAGGGAGAGATGTAGTGGAGTATCGTGGTGTTGTAGAATGTGTTGGTCTGCAGTCGACGCCAAATGCGAGCCGCCTGTGTGCTGAGGGATGGGTGAGGAGGAGGGTATTGAAGCCGTAGTTGGCGATAATGATACAATATTTCAGTGTATCGGGGAGAGACCGGGGGATAGATGGAGGGTTCGGAAAGGTCCTCTTCCGTCGACGAAAACGCCCGGAAGGTAAGAGCGCGGGCAGCGGCGTGTGCCGCCCTCGTTTTCCTGCGAGGGAAGAATGGCCTGGTGTCCATACGAGGAAAACGCGCAAAAGCACCGGTGTAGTCAGGTTGTGATCAAGAGTTGTAATACACAGTGACTGCATCGAACTACGCTAAATGGCGCTACGCGGAAAACACGAGACGGCGCCGCTGGTGCACCGCGTATGTAAGCGGGTTCTGAAAATCCCATACCCTCTTCCCGCCATGAACGGAAAACGAACGTAAGACGCGTCACGCTGCTGCTAACGTCTACGAAGACAACGAGCTTCCCCGAATACGAAACCGCGGCAAGTGGAGGCAAAGTGACTAAAATCGAATGACTTGTCGGGGCGCAAATCGGATTTCACTCGGGGTGCAACTTGGATGTCACGGTCCCAGTACTCCGCACCCTCGCCATTATCCACGGAGTTGAGAGATGCTGCCATTTTTTTAACGTGTGCTTAACGTGCGCAGAAATCTCGTACACACGGGTGTTTTTGCTTTTCGCCTCCATCAGAAAAGCGGCCGCCGTGGCCGGGGATCGAAGCCGCGAACCTCGTAGAAGCATGACTGAAAGTCTATAAAACAAATTTCATGTAATCTGTGGTGCCTAAGGATGCTTATCGGCCTGCTCCCCTCCTACTATGGAGCTGTAATAAACCGGGTCCCCAGCCCGCAGCTGCTTCCGTTCCTGACTGCTGCATATGTGTAACTTTGGGTTTTTCTTCTTGTTCTTCTTTTATTTTCAGATGTTGCATGCACTTAGCTTCATCCCCTGGCCTTGTTCGACAAGTCAGGGCACCTCTTTGAAGTTCCAAACCCGAAGCGCGTCCAAGCCTGCCCGTGTTCTGTACAAGCTTGCAATCCTTCACGCCTTCAAAACATGACGTCGTAGCATCTCGCCATGTCGCTCAAACTCCTTGCTATCAATTGCGAAAATAAAGAGTTTCTAAATATTTTCTGCCTCTATCAAGGCTCCTGAGCTCGCTGGCTACGCCAGCTTGAGCACAGTGGCGTGCATGTACAGAATTGAAAAGAAAAAAAATTAAAAATATGAATATAAAAGGGAATTTGGATGGGAAATTACGCTTTAGAACAAACCCTCACTCACTAAGATCTCTGAACACGAATAAATAAGATCACATGAAAACTCACGTCGAAGAGAAAACTTACACACGTGATGTGAACGTTTCCCTCAGAAAGGTCTACATTGCGCTGCACGGAAGGGAGCAAATTCTGGACTTTCCTAGGCCAACCTCTCCATAACATATTTCTCTCTCTCTTTCTCTCTCGGGTGCAAGGACTGACACCCTTCTGCGGGGCTTATACTTCCACAGTTCCAGTGAAAAGTTTAACTAAAGAACGCTTGAAAAGACCGCCTTTATCAGCAAAAGATTTGCCCGATAACATTGAAGTTCCCACCCTTCGAACCGAATGTGCACTATGGTCAAAACACGGCAAGTTTGCTGAAAGGTCTGCGGATTTCTAAATTACTGTCTCCGTTAATTAATTACGCTAAACTCGGTAATGCTTGGCTAATTACAGCTTCGCCGGCTTGTGGATGTGAAGGGGCGTATATTTTTGAGCGTCCCGAAAATCTTTGGCCTGAACGGGCGTTGTCTAACCATTCTGAAGGCACCAAAAGGTGCAAGAAAGGCGCTAAGAGGCACGATTTGCGTCGCCGTTATCAAGAAAATCTTTTGCTGATAAGGGGGGTCTTTTCAAGCGTTCTTTAGCGAAACTTTTCCCTCAAGGGTGTAGGTATAGCCCTGCAAAAGAGAGTCAGCACGTACACCCTCAAGGGAGTCAATTTTACACCTTTTCGCGCAGCCTAATGTTACACCATGGTTACACTTTGAGTGAAAAGTTTCGCTGAAGAATGCTTGAAAATACCCCCCTTATCAGCAAAAGATTTTCCTGATAACGGCGACGCAAATCGTGCCTCTTGGCGCCTTCCTTGCCCTTTTCGGCGCCGTCGGACTGGTTGGAAAACGCCCGTTGAGGCAAAGACTGCATGCGGGCTGAGTTGAGACGTACGCATTTCGTCCCCATTAGTACACCCGTGGCTAGTAGCGCTAGTTTTGAAGCTTTCAGCCTTAGCTTGACCAGGCAAATTACTCATGTGTTTAGTTCCACACGCATTAGGGAACATTATTAGAGCCATTTAATGGCGGAGTCTGTCCGTGAGAGAGCGTTTCTCTGTGCCAATGACGTGTGGAAGTTAGATGGCGGTATACAGTGGCCGGCAGATTTCGTCTTGTCAGAGATTGAGCCCCACGCATAAGCCGTAAACCTGATTCAGTACATTTTCAGCAATTTTTTTTTCACTTTTGTTCCTTTCTCTTTCATTTCTTTTACTTGGTCTGTTATCGCATTACTGTTTCTTTAGTTAATTCAGTACATGTATTTCTATCGTCGAATAGGACTCCTCTGGTTTGAAGCGAAAATATGGCCGTATGTGAACATTATTTGTTTGCCGGTGTGCTGTCGGTGCCTCTGATTAGTGCTGAACGCTTTGGTAAGTGGAGCAAGGGAGGACAACAATCGTGAATCATTTTATGCATTTTTATTGACCACGAAGGAAATATATTCTCTGCCAGGGCACACTTGCTTTCGAGATGGAGGAGCCCGCTGGCCAAGCAAGTAGGCGGGAGACATAACCAAACGTCTTTTGACTCTTGGCAGCGTCAACAGACACTGACGCCGCCATCACTACAACACCGGAACGCGCGCACACTGTTTATTTCCGGTGATTTTGAAGCAAACGTCCCCCTGGGGGTGAAAACTCAGTCGGGGTTCCCCACAGGCTCACATCCTTCGCACAGGTAATGCACCACTCTGGCAGGGCTGCTAGGCTCCTCTGTGACGATCTGCTTGGGGCTTAGCGTCACTGAGGCGCTTTGCGAGTTTTTCGCATTGCCACCATGCATAATCGAGCCCTTCACTGCACATTTACGTACAACACTTGTCGATACTGAATCGCTAATCTTTGAGCAGCTACATCTGATAACACTCTGATATGGCACGCCATGGTTTATCTGGACACAAATAGGTGCAGTTAGAGCCACTGAGAAAACTAAACAGTACGCCAAGTATTACACTCAACTCTACGAGTGACGACAAGAACGGTCAGACTTCTGTCCGCATGCTACTTTGCCGGCGGCTACGCCGAACTCCCCTGTACAAGTTACACACAACAGTCCGTTTACCTTTTTCGCCGTCCGGGGCCAAATCCTGGGAGGACACGTTGCCTAGAATGAACACTTTCACACCAGCCAGAGGACAAAGTACCCGAGAAGAACTTCGCTTCATGAACGGTGCGACGTTCACACGGGGTCAAGGGCTGTCCCTAACCGCACTCCTAGCGAATATTTGGAATTATGCTCACTAGGAGTGCGAACTTGTTCGCTCTTTTTTTTTCTCTCCCAACTTTAATGAGCACCATTATGACAACTAGGATTTGCTAAAATACTGTTCGAAACGAGATACAAGAGACCGACACAGTACTTGATGTCGCTCGAGCCGACAGAGCCAGCGAGCCGCATCGACTGTGTACAAACGACAGAGGCAGTACTTCGGTTTCGAACAGGGTTTAATTCCAAGACAGGCGCAGCGACGGACAGCTCGACTCGAACGGCATCCGTGAAGGCTCGATGACGGCACCGTCCTCCAAGGTGGTAACCAGGACGCATAGACAGGAGGCGGTCTGCACCAAGAGGCAAATCACGTTAAAAATGTTACGTTTAGGGAGATCACCATTCCTTACCGATTGCAAACAGGGTTTAATGATGTCAAGACAGGCGCAGCCATGTACAGCTCGACTCGAACGGCATTCTGGACGTTTCGATGACGGCCCCGTCCTGCTCGGCGGTGGCCGGTACGCTTAGGCAGGAGGCGGTCTGGAAAAAAAAAGGCAAAGCACGTTAGAAATGTTGTAATTTCGAAGGTAATCACGGCTTACCGAATGCGGGGACCATGATTACGCCTGGCAGGAACGGGGAGGGACGCTGAAAGGCAAAGTAACAGACGAACAGCGACAGAACCACTTTTATTACCAGAAAACACCTCTGTACAAAACGCGTCGTCGAGCTCAGTAGATAGGACAGATTGAGACGTGTACCTGCCTAGCCAGAAGAGTAGTGCATGTTTGCGGGAAGGAGCAAGTGCAATAAGAGACGACGCAAGGGTCAGGGAAAGGGGAGGGCGGAGGCGGTGCCGGACGCGAACCTGAAAAGGAACCAAGGACACCAATTCCATCACTCGCCTTTGCCACGACCCCAATTTGGAGCCGCGGACCGCAGAGCTGCGTTCCGTGCTTCAGTGGTGCTCGTTGAAGGTGGCGACTGTATTCCGAACGCCGCGCTAACCGAGGACGTGCGAGCGGAAGGCACTATCGAAGTGCATATACCTCGGCTACCGCGGCGTTCGGAAAGGAAGACCGACTATCACCACAACCTAACGGGGCTTCCGAGCTGAGTCCGACGCTAGAGGCAGTGGCGAAGGGCTCCAACACCGCCACTGCGCCGCTGTCCCGAAAGCTACAGCCTAACGCGCACCGCAAAGCTTTGGCGACAGTCGGAATCCCTGCGTCGCGACGGCCCAGGAAACGTCCGGCTCCGAGGCTAATGTGCGCTCGGTTAGGAAAATTCAAATACGCAAACGTTCAGCGTCACGAAAAAAATGATACGAAAGCCGGTTTCGTGGGCACGCCGCACGTCGCACCGGGCCTTCAGCCACGGAACTCACCACTTGGGAAGAGTCGTCGGTGAAGACTGTGAAGCAGCATACCGTGAAGGAAGTCCGTGAGGCCCTCGTGGGTATTCGCTTGTCCGAGCGAGCCGGTTGGGGGCGGGGATGGCACAGGCACAACGAAAAACGACTGAAGGAAACGAAAACGACAACACTTATGGCATTAAAACACCTCTTAGCGCGAACCAAACTTCCCCAATAGACAGGTACCGCATGGAAAAAAACTCGCCTGTCCATCGCCGCCGTCACCGCGCCGCCAGCTACTCTGCGCCCGATGCGCAACAGGACCCGCAAGATGGCGTACCCCTTGTTCTGAAATGCGCTTATCCTGGCATGCTATTGGTCGGCTACCGCCTACCCTCCCACTCTTTCGCATCGATATCGTCTTCCAGAACATTCTGCCAGTTGTAAAACAAAACGAAAAAGTTATCGCATCAAGTCGCAGCCGCGCGGCCACCGGAGCATGCATGACAAGGCATTTTATGCTGCGTCACGGCGCAAGATAACCTTCTTGCTTGGTGGCTCTTCATGTATGCTAGGGGCTTCGGCTGGCGCGATTGCACGGTCCTATTGATCATGCGGCCGTTACCGGCCGTTTTCCGCGGCTTTTGAAACCGAATAAAAAACGCCACGTCTTGAAGAAACAGTCGACTGCGCGGGAACACAAATGCGCTACTGCGTACGAGTCATTGATTGATTGATTGATTGATTGATTGATTGATTGATTGATTGATTGATTGATTGATTGTAAGGTTCAACGCGCCGACAAAATGAAGGCGATGAGGCGCACCGTATAGTGGAGGGCTCCGGATTGATTTTGACCACCTGGGGATCTTTAACATGCGCCGAAATCTCGTATATACACGGGCGGTTTGGCTCTTCGTATCCACTAGAAAAGCGGCCGCCGCGGCCGGGACTGGAACCCGCGTCCCCGTTCTCAGCAGCACAACGCCACTGAGCCATCGCGGCGGGTGCGTACGAGTCGTGGCTGTAAGAAAATATGTGCCCTTTTCACTCTGTGAAGAAAAATGACCTGCGAAGCTGGACGCAGTCCACGGAGTGCATGAAAGGAAATACGTTTGTTCGTAAATAGCGACTGAGCATACTTCCTAGCCAAATAGCTGAATGAAACTTGGAAGGACCCAGGTTCAGTGTCGCGGACAAGCTAGGAGCTGACTCCCGCTTCGTAGGCATCTCACTGTTCGTGTAACACACCAACCCAATCCGCTCGATCACTGAGAGGACACCGTACAAGTCGCATTGGGCCGTTTGACCTCCGCGTTTAAACCTCCCGCCAGCACAACGGAGGCGAAATCAGTAAGGACCGCGTGCACGCACCCCTCCCCTCAAGCCGTGCACGCCGGCAACCGGTTATCTGCGCGGGCTTAGAAGTGAAAGAAACCTGAACAAGTAATACTGCCCCACGTCGGCGTTTTAAGCGGGCAAGTTGCCCTTCATCCGGGAGGTATTCGCAGCTACTCGACGAGCTGGAACTAGAGGGCGCAGTGTGGCGGTAGCGGCTTTATATACATGGCGAAGTTGCGCAAAACAAACAAGGTCAAAGAAGAAACGACAAGAAAGTCCTTTCGTTTCTCCTTTGCCCTCGTTTGTTATTGCGCAACGTTGCCATCGATCGCCTCCAACTACCATGCCGGAGCACCGATAAGGCGAATGTATTCGGATGCGCACGCGAGCGAAACCAAAGCTTTTCGCACCCCCTATCAGCTGATGGGACACTCGTTACAGCGCTATGATGTAAAGGGAAGGTGGCGCGATAACTCCCAGAAGAATTCCAAACGCAATCGTCAAAGCACACCTGGCAAACACTACGCACCCGTAGGTCGCTCCGTGCTTGTAAATGTTTACAGCGGCGCGTTCGAGCAAAGCCGGCCGTGGTTCCAGCGGTAAGCATAAAATTCGGCTCGCAGCTCGTGAAGGTGCTTCCTGAGCATGGGCTGTCTCGTGTCGCTTTGAACAGCGACAGTACTTCCACAATACGAGGGTGGGAGCGCAACCAGCGCAACGCTGGCGAAAAATCTCGTACGGCGCCTTCGGCAACGCCACTCGCATGGAGGAAGAAAAAAGTTAGGAGACGGCGCCACCGGAGAAACGTGAAGCCTATTGGCGGTGAGCGCGACCACGGGCGGCGCTGCAAAGGGCGTCTTCGTGACGTCAGCTTATGGATTCTCGCGTTTGTCGTCTGCTTCACTCGGGCTCGCTCTACCTGCTGTTTCTTTGCGCTCGGTCAACTTTTGATGTTTTTCCGCACCAGATTTTTCGTATGCGCAACTTTTTATTACAACAAAAGACTTACAATCACATACACTAGCTGAAGGCGTGATTTACAGTATAGTTTTCGACACGGCTTCGGAAGAAACATTGACGGCGTGGCCACATTCCTGCGAAGCCGGTCTTGTGCGGAGAGTCGGAGCTATAGGCGTCAGCTTCTGTATTGACAAATCTTTCGAACAAAGGGAACATCCAGAGTCTAAAAACCGACAACAGCGAAATGCAAGACCAAAACAAACTTCAGGCCTTCGGGGCTCTCGGCTTTGGCAGAAGGCACTACGACTCCTAATCGATCGCATGTAAGGTAAAACTGTTTTTTGCAACCTTGCCGAACGCTCGAAAGTATTGTATCACATCACTTTATGTTGTCATAGCATGAAAGTGTGCCTACATGCACTATGGGGCGCAAAAATGTAGGTTGAGTTCCAAATAACCTACGGTGTGTATAGGCGTGTGCTGGTGCAGGCTTCTAACCAGTATGGATGCTTTTTGATCAGAACGGGTAACAATTACGGTAAAAATACAGCAACAATATGTTTCTTCAGACCTTGACGGACATTTAGGTACATATTTCCGACAGCCAACACTGCACTCAAGAGTACGAGGAGGAGGGGGAGGAGGAGAAAACTTTTGCAGTAAAATCGAGCTGGTTAGTGGGCGGTATCCTCAGTCCAGGACAGAGAGTAAGAGTAATTTTCTTCAGTTTCGTGGAACATCACCCCGAGTAGGCCAGGATTTGTTCTTTACGCCTGAAGGGGTTGGAAAACAATAAATAGCTGCTTGGAGATATTCATCGGTTATGATTCTTCATAATACTGAAAACCAGCACGTACACTATTTCTTGCGTTTCTTAGAGAGTATATCAAGCATTCAACGCTGTAATTATGTCGTAACTGTTCGGGTTGAGATTCAGTTAATTAGTTACGATAGAAATTCGGGACGGAAAAGTCGCCTTCGAGCACTCTGGGCAACGTCGTCTGCGCCGTTTCGCGGTGACGAAGCACAAAACTTCTCATTGCATTTGCATGTGAATAAACGCACGCTGCGAATATGCACGTTGTACAGAGCCATACCGAAAGCCAATTTCTGAAGAAGGTAGTGTATGCCTCACAGCCTAAAGAAAATATCCACACAAACTATGTGCGCCTCTCAAACATCCACAAACCTCCTAATAAGATATGTGTGACGGTGCAGGAAAATTAATTCGTTGGGCATAGAAAAAACATTCACCTGATACAAGTCAACAACAACGAAAGAAATAGAAGACAACCGCTTTGTTTCCTGCTTTGCGATGCGCATGCATGGACGCGCCGCTTGGTGCATAGAATTACACTGTTGAGGCTTCATAAGAACATCTCGAGGATACTTTAGGGGAGCCTACGCATTTTGCATACCTATCGAGGAGCTCTGAGCCCTGAACCTCGCGAATAAGCTAGAAAAGATGAGTTACACACGATTATCTGACCGATGCTCTGAAGAAAGTTGATCTCTCTCTTCTCGTTCGTTGCAAACTTGTGCGGTATACAGCTTTCAGTTATTAAGAGTTGTCAATAACTGAATTACTGGAAATACGCTTTTTCATGCCCTAAAAGATCGAAGCGGGCGATATTTAGCTTAGGCTTTGCTGCCCCTTACAAGCGCACCTCCGCGGCGCCAGTGTAGCAGACGACAGCGGCGCGAGTCCCTGAGCTGACGTCAGAGCCAGGGGGCGCCACTCAAAAGTAAAATAGAAGTTGGTCCAGGCGTCACTGAACCACGTGACCCCACCGCGCCGCCGCCGTATGGGCCGCCGCGCACTCTTCAATTTCGTATGCTCAAAACTGCTCTGCGGCCCGTTGTCGCGAAGGCTGCTATATGTTGGTTGGTAGGGCAGAGAAGTTCGTGTCAAGTGGTTTCCAGCGCACATGGGTGAATGCGCAACCTCACCCAACCACAACGAGACGGCACACTCGAGGCGCGAGCACTTAACCCTCCGCTCCCTCCGAGACCGACCGTCCGTGGTGGTTCGCGAACAAAGATCGCCTCGTGAGCTACAACGAGATCACCAAGGCTTACCGCCTGGCTCGACGGGTCATGCCACCCCCCCCACCAAGCATGAGCCGGGAGGAGGGCAGTTCTACTACACAGCTCCAGACCGGGTCATCCTCGCCCCGGCCACGCTGCACAGGTTTCATCCAGAACTTTATTCGACGGACGTGTGTAAAGTGTGTGGTGTGGGTCTGGCAGATTAGTGGCATATCTTCTGGGACTGTGCCCGGTTTCCAAACGAAGCTCAATGAAGAACTTACCCGCCGCAGCTCCAAGACGCTGCACGCAGCAGCGACAAGGACACTCAACTCTGGGACGTCCAGCAAGTCCGGGGTGCGCTCGAAAAGCACAGACCATGCGACCCGGTGACGGGAACGTTGGCGCTGCGCCTAGTAAGCGGCAATCCCTAGGACGAACGCCAGGCCCCCCGCGGCGCTTAGTACGTTTTGCAGGCACAAATAAAGTTTTTCCTAATCCTAATCCTAATAAGTGCCATTCAAATAAAGCGGTACCAACAAAAGACCGTATTTAGTTCGCTATAGCCAATAATTCGCTGTATCAGTGTTCGTTGTGGTAGTGGTCGCTTGTGAGTTCCGGAACTTCGGGGAAGAAAGAAGGAGCACGGAGATCACGAAACTTGCGCTAAATAGACATACACAGACGAAGGAAGACGGACGATGCGCACTTTTTTTTCACTATTACCAAGGGTTGAAGATTGAAAGGGGAGGAACATGTAAAAGGGCCCACTGTAGAAGAAAGATACTTCAGTATAATGGGCTGTTGGGCTAGTTGGTGCATTATGTATCACGACCAGGCGATCGTCCGTCTTCCTTCGTCTGTGTATGTCTATTTAGCGCAAGTTTCGTGATACATAATGCACCAACTAGCCCAACAGCACATTATACTGGAGCACGGAGATCATGCGGTGGGCTTCCTCGATTCCGAGGTTTTCCTGATGGCCCGGAATTCACAAGACTACATGATTACCGGGGTTACTCGGAATCGCGGTGCTAGGTTCGCTCCAGCTGGACAGGTCGCCGATTGTGTCAGTTTGTGCAATAAAAAAATGTTGAATCATTTATGTGGGCTTTCAATTTCTGTTAGGAGAGTTCACCTACATCTAACACCGGAACATGTACACACAAGGTTAATCTCGTTTGCATGGCCGTAGGCAGCACATTGTTTTTGTTTTTTTGTTTTTTAAGGCGGTCACCGTCAAAGCTTTCAGCCGGCGGTATCTCTCTTAAGGAACTGCCCAGGTCCTCGAGCTAATCTTTGCGCGATAAGAGATATATATAACCGCTGAGCCCCACTCCTTATCGTATTCGCGGTCAAAGGGCGGCACGAGCCCTGCGGCTGCATTGGTCTCTTGACGCTCGCACCGCATGCAGCAGCGCCGGTTCGGTGAGTGCGGCAGTGTTTCCGGTTATTAAGACAGCTTGAAACTAGAAGCATTGGTCTGTCCAGATGCTGCTAAGCTGAAGTGAAATTGCGCACTTCCGGTACGAATGAGGTTGCAATCGATTCGACTAAAAAATTGACAGTGTTTTAATGCTTGTAGATACATTTATCTCTCACTGCTTGTTTCATACATGCATCAGGGCTTCCTGTACCAGGAGGGAGACCATAACGTTTATGGAATGCAATTCAAGATAAAGCGGATTTATTTATTTTGAGCCGGGAAGTGTCTCAGTGCGTAACTCGGCTGTTTTATCGGTTCCGAGATAGACAGCGCAGCCACTCTGCGCTCGAAGGTTGTGTTGTGAATTTTGGACTAGCAAGCCCGTGGGATCTGGTATAGCGATGCGTGTTCGTTGGAGCATAAAGGACACTTTTAAAGGCGACAGTCTTTTTTGGGATACTTTAACGCAGTAATTTTGGTCTGTCTGTCTGTCTGTCTGTCTGTCTGTCTGTCTGTCTGTCTGTCTGTCTGTCTGTCTGTCTGTCTGTCTGTCTGTCTGTCTGTCTGTCTGTCTGTCTGTCTGTCTGTCTGTCTGTCTGTCTGTCTGTCTGTCTGTCCGTCCGTCCGTCCGTCCGTCCGTCCGTCCGTCCGTCCGTCTGTCTGTCTCTAGGTATTGTTGAACGAGACATTTGTATACGCAAACCAATTTCTAAACATCCAAATATGGTGGCAATGTTCATACTTGTCAACATTGTTGCGCAAAAACAAAAAAATTACGCATATTTGAGGCAAACATCAACACAGAAGTGATATTTCTAATGCTTTTTTTTTGTAGTACATACCTACGTGGCCTGCATATAAGTGTAAAAAAATTGTCGGCCTAATAGTAGCCTTTCTACTGCATCCTTCTTGGTGAGGGTCTCGTGCGGTGCGGGTCGCTCGGAAGCGACGGCAACAGCCGCTGGTGTTGTACGTCAACGGGATTGGTTCCGGATGAATGTTCTCCAACGCTCGCAGTTACTGCTCGCACACGTTTCACGACCGGATATTCAAACAGGTTGATTAGGATTATTTCAAATGCTTCGTCACATTACGCGGCAGGTTACTTGTTTGAAAAGGTTCGCTTTGCAACTCGAAACTCGATTACCACTTATAAAGATCAAATCTTAACGATTAAGTATAAGTTAACAAGTTCTGGTAAATAGCAAATTTCCCTAAGAACAAAAATGTCCACGGAACGGGTCATAATGAACGTTGGTGAGCATCTCGCAGGAAAACCGGTTATGGCAAATGAAATGTTCCAGATGCTGCTTCCCGATGAAAAAAAAAAAAGAATTTGGTGCCACGGGTAGAATGTCGAACATGGAGAGGACTAAATAATTTGTACTCGTCAACTGTCATCATAGTAGCTGCCGTATGCTTAATTGTCATGAATTTAATATGTTGTTTCTGCAAGTTGTAATAAAACTTTTTTTACTGGAAAAAGAGGACCACTGGTTCCGATGGGGAAGATGTGTCAGTACGTGCAGGCGTAAAGTGCAGGCGTGCGGAATGCACGCAGTTTTTTTTAACCGTCTTTGTCCTGACAGCAGTCGCTACGGATACCAGCTTCACTGCATCACTGTGACATCATGCTGCGAAGTACACGTGCAGCGAACGACGCTGCAATAAATACTCAGGCTAGATGGAGACGGGTGGTTCGTGGACGGCTGGCGAGGTCCTCCCGGCGCACCCGTGGGACCGTCGGCTGTACTGCAGGACTCCCCTGGTTGAGAGCCTGGTCCTGCAGAGGCGCCACCTGCCGGAGGTTCCCGTCTACCTGAAGCTCGAGAACACCCAGCACACGGGCTCCTTCAAGCTCAGGGGACTCAGCAGGCTCTGCCAACACGTGAGCTGCTCGCCCTGAAGCGGGCTCGCAGACCGCTGCGGTTGGCAAACGCGAGATCTCGTTTCACTGTGGTTACAAACCACGGAGCAAGAAAAAGACAGGACTGGAAAGGGAGCTTCCTAGCATGGCCATGTAACGTCAAAAGCACGTAGTATAGGTTAAGATACGGACATCTGCCGTGGCAGTAGAAACTACGCTTCGGCGCAGCCACGGTATCAATTGTGGCCGCCATCATTTGGTGCATCAGGTGCCGCCACCCTCTCTGTCGTTTCAGCTACCGTACTTACCCGATTCTAACGCGCACTTTTTTCCCGAAAAAATAGGTTGAAAAATCACATGCGCGTTAGAATCGGATACGAAACCTAAATTGCCGCAACAGCGGAAATTTCGTCCCACCCATCGCCATCGCCATCTCAAGATGGCACCAAAGTTTTCAGCAACAATTTTTCGGACGCATGAAGCATAGGCGCCTGGGCTTTTCTATCGGCGTTCACACAAATCGTCAAATCGTTACACTTGCGCGCTTGATAACAGCAATGGCAGCAGCGGCTCTCTCGCGTTCAAAACGAGCGGTCGGCTGAAGCGTGCGCCTCTGGAGAAGTTCGCGGGATGGGCTTGCGAGGCGTGGGCCACGATCCCATCGACCATGGTTGAACGTTCGTCCAGAAGTGTGGCATCGCGAACGCGCTTGACGGCACCGAGTACGAGATGTTGTTGTCAGCGGAGAGCGACAAGGAGTGAGATGAGTGAGATTACGTTTTGAAATAAATCGCCCGTTTCTCTCACATTCGTTTTTCTTGCTCACAAAGTTCCGTGCGCGTTACAATCGGAGGTGCAAGTTTTTTTGGTTTTTTTTAACCAGGAAAATCGGGTGTGCGTTAGAATCGGGGGCGCGTTAGAACCGGGTAATTACGGTACGTAGTTTTGTAGCCCGCTTTGATTTTCACTGCGACATTACCTTATATATATATTGTTGATGTGTGGTACAAACCCATTACTTCCTGTGCACACTCAGCGCCATCTACTATTTTGTTGTTTGTTTCGAAAGTTCGTTCTATTGTTTTTAACAACGGTCAAAAGAACCCTTCGCTCTTCGGACTCAGTAGCCCTCAGGCTGAATCGAGATTTCTGTCGCGAGCGGCCTGGGTTCGAGCCCCAGCAGTGCCAAAGTTTCTGCGGGAACAATGATTTTCTCTTTTATGTAAAATCCTGTCTTGGCTCAATTCTACGCCAACTTTCTGTAAATAACGGTGGTTTGGTATGTTCGAGGTTAGTTTAGGGGCGGAGCACAGCACATGAACACGTTTAATTAACGTTTTTTCATCGCACCCGAACTACCTGTCTTGTAGATGTCATGCAACGGAATATCGCTTGGCAGAATCATGCAAATTTCTCTCGTCATCATCATCGTAATCAACAAAAGCCTATTTACGTGCACTGCAAGATTTATCCTCTCGCACGGACTTCCAACCACCGGTGTCTTGTGATGCCCAAACACTTCCTTTTAGATGCGACTGCATCTCATTCACTCGCCTTGTCCCTCCATACGGCGTTGTCCGTCCACACCCCTCCCCCTACACTATAAAAAAAAATAATAGTTAGCGGCGCCCGGTTTCGATCCCACGGCCCTGTGGGCGGAACGCGAGATACATGGCGCTCTTCCCACTGCGCCACAAAACAGAGACAGAATCAAATGCTACGAACGCGCCTTATATCCTTGACTCATTCAAACTACGTCAAGAAGCTACTGATACAACGCATGATGGGGCAATGATTAACACTTGCAATAAAAGAAAAGAAGCTCCCACTTACAGCCACAATGATGGAGTAAAGGTCGTTGCGACAGCGAAGCCCCAAGCATACCACTTAGAGAGATTGACCAAGATTGGCCTATAAAACATAATAATAATCATACGCGTTCCCGACACGGTTCACGCGATTTCAGAATCAATCCAACGGAAACACCAAGTGAACACCACGATGCGTCGCATCTACACAGGGTTCCCCTCGCGGGGAGGTGGGCGCAATTTTTTGTTCCAGAATTTTCTTATTTCAAAACTCCATCTAGTTAATTGTTCGATTCCCCTACTCCCTCTCCCAACTCTCGATGGTGACTCTGTTACCCGGATGGCCCAGCTGTTGGCAGTTCACCGCATTGCGCGTCCGACCCTAGTCGACTTCTTTCTCTTAACTTGTGCTGTGATGGGTTCAACTCGAGTTTGTTCCACCAATCCTGGACGCTCGTTTCGTGTAGCGTTACTTCTAGCATAAAAACCCCACCGCCCTAGCTCGTTCGAGAATTGGGTTCCGGCGACTTTAACCGCGGGATCTGCCTCCTGCAGTGACATGCTTCAGCGGCGTACACGGGATTTCGTTTCATCCCGAGAGGGGGGAGGGGGAAAGTGACACATAGAAAAAGGAGGGGTGAACACCACAACGAAAGGGACAACACAAAGCAAAGGAAAAAAAAACGATAAATAAATTCCGAAACAGTAACTGCGGGATCAGCTGGTGTAGCCAGAAAAAAAGAACCTAAAAGAAAAGATACCCTGCGCGCAAACATAATTTCCTTGTCTTATCTAATTTCCTTATCCTGGTTTACATATTAATATACCAATGCGGGGTATGAACACTGGGGACGAAGAAAAGGCCGACATGCGGAGGGGACAGAGGGGGAATGAGCTGCTCAGAAAATTTCGGGGGTGTTCTAACTTCTGACACTGAAACGCCCCCGGGTCACGCCCTTGTGTGGGATGTGGCGCGTGTCCTCTACGTAACCTTTCGGTCGTTTTTGTTCATTTTCTGTTTCTCCGTGGGCATTGATAAGAACGCCTGATTACCTTGTTGAACATAAACTTCCAATCAACATAAGCTCATTGCATGCCGTCGGATAGCAAAATACCTTACTGTAGTGGTTATTTATCATAAGCAGACAGTAGTCTCGTCCCTCTCATCCTCCAACCCCACCCCCGCGAACCTAATTTTTTAGAACCAAAATTTTTAGGAGCGGTACACCTCAGCGTCATTTTGTAGGCGAGTGGCTTCACTATTCATTCATTTGTTGATTTAGTACAGATACTTTCAAGGCCCATAGAGAACAACAGCAAGGAGTGGTAAAGCATTAAGAGAAGATAATATGCAATTTTAACACGAAAGTGTTTTATTCCCGGATTCACAAAGATTTTGCTGACGTCATATCCGTCACGGAAGTGAGGCCAGTACAACGAAGCAAGCGGCCTGTAAAGGGTGCACCCCTGCACACAGAGTCTTCTTGCGGGGAAGCAACCTTCAGTACCAAAGAGTACGTTATAACACGAAAGTGTTTTATGCCGCGATACCCCAAGATTTCACTGATTATTGGAATGAGAGTAACCTTGCCGAAACGCCCGCAGCAGGACGTCGCCGCAAGCACACCCAAAGACACCTGCGACCCGCAAATCTGCTCACTGCAGATTTCGCTGCACTTCACATTCGTGTTTACGCCTAGACAGAGGAATCAACCACAGTCTTTTTCAGCAGCGAATTGATTCAGATGCGCATATAAACAATGAAGTACACCTAAAATTTACAACAACTATTGCTGAAAACAATTTTTTTTTTTTTTTAAAAAAAATAATTTTTAAACGCCCCGCCAAAAAAAGTAATCTTGGGAAACCATGGTATCTTTTTTTAGCGTTGTCTTTTCGTCGTCGCGTTTTTGGCATCACTTAGCTGATAGGTTTGGGTTAACCGTGTAAAATAATGGCGTTATTATTGACGTCTTGTGGCAGTAACGGGGCGCACATACAGCCAACTTTAACTCAAGGTGCAGGACTTGTTGCTGCAGGCTGCACGAACGGGGCACGACACAGTGGTGACGTCATCGGGTGGCAATGCTGGCCTGGCGGTGGCTTTCAGCGCTCGGAGGCTGGGCATCACGGCGCGCGTGTACGTCACGCAGCGGACGAGCCAATCGGTTATCGACACCCTCAAGAGGGAGGGCGCTCAAGTGATCGTTGCCGGTTCAGTTTGGGACGACGCTGACAAGGCGGCTCGGGACTTCGTGGCCAACGAAGGTTCGCCACCGTCACGATTATCGCTGTAGATAACCGCACGGAATCAACGCATTAAGTTCCTAATGTTATTTCATTCATATTAACCCTCGCGCCTGCATCATAAGACCATACGTGTCTAAAATTCCCTGTAACATGAACTATATGTTCATTTGAAATACGTTAAATACTGGTTTGTCTTTGTTTGTTCGCTCGGTTGTCTATCAAAATGAGTTAGCGCCAAAGTTGACGACAGTTCTGCACATAAGCATGCATTGAACGACAGGTCTTCCAATTTTGCGGTGCGGATGCATCGAGTTTAAAGGGACCCTGCAACACTTTCGATAAGCTCTTCCACTCTTTCCTTCGCGTCTGGAACCGCTGCGATAGCTATAGTTATTGCCAGCATGGAGCGGCACTGCGTGATTCGCTCGTCGCACCAGATACTGCCTTCCATTTCTGCCTTGTTTTTGTGGATTTTTTTTTAAGTTGCTATCAAAAAGCGTTCATTGCTGCAACTGAAGGAAAACCGGCCAACAGCCGCTACATGGCCTTAGTGACGTAATTCGAGCCGGCGAAGAACGTCAAGACCGGGAAAGAGAGAAATCTTTTGAGCGAGCTTACAAGTTATCTGATGGGCATAGAACAGCAGTTTTTAGGTGAGGTACTTTGCGACCTCCTAATCTAAGTACTGGTTGTGTTGGGTGACTACGTTCTGCAAGCATTTAAGATTTTTAAAAAAAGTTGAAAAAGTGTTGCAGGGTCCCTTTAAAAACGGTGATGTGGGTGACAGGAGAGGGTGCGCTGGCTTTATGCGCAGTCTACGCGTTATTTCACTGCTCTAGTTTTTATTACAACCTGTCTCTCTGCAGCCGGGATGATTGGCGTGTCTACCAATGCCACCTAGAGAAACGTCTACGCACTGCTCGCTCTAGTTCCTTGCGCACACTGTGTTGAACATTAGTATTTTATGGTCCAACTCGTGATTTGCGGTACACGGACCACCGCAAGAACGTACTCCGCACCGTGGTTCACCACCCGGAGAGGCGATGGCAAGCAACTACACTGAATGCTACGCTTGACCATCTGATCTGTATTCATTTCTGGATATAATGAGCCCACGGAAAACGACGACAGAAACTATTGCTGAGTTCGTACTCTCTCCCCTTTTCTTCGTTTTCTTTAAGAGGGTGAGGTGAACCTTGCTCTGTGCGACAGGTCCCGACACTACGTTTTTGAGGCTGCCGGTTCCAGCATACATGATAATTTGACTAAGGTGACTGTTACGCAGTGAGCACTGCCATGGAGTACAGTGGATGAAAACTGAAGCAACTATCCCCTCCGTCTTTTCAGGAGGCTTCTACTGTCATCCGTTCGACGATCCAATCGTCTGGTAAGCGTCCTTTTACGGCTTTTTGTCGCATGCATGACGCCACGAAAGCTCAAGAATTAACCTTTGCAACAAGTCAAAACGTCAGTAGGAATACTGCAAGGGTTAAATAAACTGCGACATCTATTAGTATTAACTCGCTCTTTCCGACTACCCGTTCTTTCAATTTGTCCATCCTCATGTAAGAACACCCTCCCGTTATAGCCGTCCTTGAAACTTTGACTCAAAACCCGTCAAAGTCGCCTTTCCTTGTTCCTTTTACTTGGGACACCGTCCGACTGACGCTTTGCGCAACGATCGCGCAGTCAAGGGCGAAAGTTATGTTCCGGGTGAATGCATTTCGTGCACTGAAAGTTCGCAATGACGCCGACAGGTCGGGCCACGCGTCGATGATGGAAGAAGTGGCCGCGGATCTCCTCGAACAGGGCTTCGAGGAAGGCCCCAGCGCGGTGGTGACTTGCGTAGGCGGTGGCGGTCTGCTGTGCGGTGTCCTCGAAGGCATGCACCGCGTCGGCTGGAGGCGGGTGCCCGTGATCGCCATGGAGACCCACGGCGCGGCAAGCTTCAGGGCTGCCTGGGACTGCGGCAGACCCGTCACCATCGACGGCATCACCAGGTATGCAGTCGCGAATATGAGCTTACCGCCTATACAATATGTACACTTGCGTACCGAACTGCTTCGCCCAAAAAAATATGTCCATTTACGCTGTTATAACGATTCAGTGTCTTAATTCTGGCAGTTATGCATTTTTGTTCAAATGCAGGGCGTCACGCGGTGGTGGCTGAAGGCTAAATGATATGCTAAATAATATGGCAGGAACTCCGGAGTGGGAGTTGTGAGACTGTGTAGTAACACAGGCGCGCGCAGCGCAGCAGCATGGACGATGGTCGGGCAGTCAACGACGGCGTTTATTGCCAGAAGGGTGATTATATACGTTGCCATCAAGAGAGGGTAAAGGGAGGGGGAGAGAGGGAGAATCAAGGCGCACAGGGCCAAAAAGAAAAGGTGCGCGCGCAGCTGGTTTTGCTGGCCGGTACAAAACGAACGAATACAACATTTCTTTCCTCTTAAAAGTGGAACCGTTGTACCGGTTTCCTAACTCTTGTCGATCGCCTCAGAGTGGGCTGATGTGGGACCGCCTCAGGAGGGTGTTCGGCCGTGACGACTGGAGGTTCCGTAGCAGCTGGTGTGGGAAACCCACTCAGACCAACCGGTGCCGGTAGCTCTGTGCTTCGCTCTTGCTCCTTCCGCCTGGGCGTGCGTTGCAACGCAGGAGACGGGACCGGAGTAGTCACGCTGTCAGGTTCACCTTCAGCCTCCGCGCCTTCAGTCGCCCCCGTAGATGTAGACTCCGGCGTCGATTCGCGACGGCGGCGGACTTGGTCGATATGACGCTGCACTACCCCCGTTGGCGTGTCCACTGCTATCATTCTCGCCCCCGAAGCAGATTTTACACGTCCAGGCGTCCATCTTTTGCCGACACCGTAGTTCCGCACGTAGACGCTGCTGCCTGGTGAGATGGTCCAGTCGTCAGCGCCCGGCGACAAGTTCTCATCCCTGGGCGGCAGGCATGTGTCAAGACGGGAACGGAGCTGGTAGCCGAGAAGCATTTCCGAGGGTGACTTTCCTTCCTTTTGCGGGGTCCTCCTGTAATGGAATAACAGGCGCATGAGGTTATCTTCCAGTGGGCCATCTTGCATTTTCCGCAAGCCGTCTTTAATGGTTCGCACTGCTCTTTCCGCTGCTCCGTTTGACTGAGGATGGAAAGGCGCTGTACGCAGGTGCACAATATTGTTTCTTGCTACAAACGTGGCGAACTCCTGACTCGTGAATTGCGTGCCATTATCGGACACGATTGTGCGTGGCACACCGAACCGACAAAACATACTTCTTAAGCAGCGAATGGTACCCGCTGTGTTCGCATGCCTCATGGGTACTGCTTCAATCCACTTCGTGTGAGCATCTACCACCACAAGTATCATCTTGCCGGCTAACGGGCCCGCAAAATCGATGTGGATCCGGGACCACCTCTCGGCAGTTTTCGGCCAACTTACCGGTGGTGCTGCCGCAGGCATGGGCAGGTTTTCTACACAGCTTACACACTGCGCCGACAATTCCTGAATCTCCCTGTCCATGCCCGGCCACCAGAACAGTGACCGCGCCACCGCTTTCATTGACGAGGAGCCCTGGTGTGTTTCATGTAGAAGCTGCAACATCCTTTCCTGCGCCTTCCGTGGTATGACGACTCTGTTGCCCCAATAGATTAGCCGGTGAGCCATCGACAGCTCCATTTTGCGATCAAAAAACGGCACAAGTCGGGCGCCATTCCACTTGTGGTTCGAGGCCAGCCATGCAAGATGTATTCCGCGACACGGGCTAACAACGTGTCCTTGGCAGTGAGCTCCTGCAACTCGTGCGTCGTCACTATACCTTCGTCAAGGGCTTCCAACGACAGTACGTACTCGGGAGGGTCCCCCTCAGCTACCGGTTCCGCTGCCGTCGGGGCTGGTAGTCGGCTGAGGGCATCTGCTGTCAGTAGTTGTTTCCCCGGAACGTACTGTAGCTTGTACTGGTAGCCTCCCAGGAACAGTGCCCATCGTTGAATGCGCGCGGCGGCCATCGGCGGCGTTGGGCGGTCAGGCTTGAGCAGTCCCAGCAGTGGCTGATGGTCGGTTACCAGGGTGAATTGCCGACCTAGGAGGTAGTCACGGAAACGAGAAACGCCAAAAATCAGTGCCAATGCTTCTCGCTCCAGCTGAGAGTAGTTTCGCTCCGCTTTTGTTAACGTTCTGGAACGAAACCCAATTGGTCTGTGCTCATTTCCCTCCGAGTGAAACAGAACAGCACCCACGCCGTACGGGGAAGCGTCACATTCTAGCTTCAGTTCCTTGTTGGGATCAAAATGAACGAGAAGTTGCGCATTCTTCAAAATTTCTTTCGCTTTTTCGAACGCTGTCTGCTGCGGTTCCCGCCATTCCCAACGGGCTCGTTTTTCCATGAGCTGATACAAGGGGCTGAGCACAGTAGACATATTGGGCAGGAAACGGGCGTAGAACGTGAGCATGCCAAGGAACGAGCGCAATTCGCTAACGTTACGTGGGCGCGGGGCTTGCATGACGGCGTCTACGTTCTTTTCAATGGGGTGGAGGCCTTGCCGATCTATACGATGGCCAAGGTAAGTGACGGAAGGCTGCCGAAACTTGCATTTGTCAATCCTAAGTTTAACGCCGTGCTCTCGGAACCGCTCCAACACTCTCTTGAGCTGCTCTCCGTTATCACTCTTGCCTTCTGACACTAGCACGTCGTCAAGGTAGGCTTGGACACCCGGCAGCCCGCCGAGTACTGCATCAATCTTTCTTTGAAAAATAGCCGGTGCGGAAGCTATTCCAAACGGAAGTCTGTTATACCGGAAAAGCCCGCGGTGTGTGTTAATGACACACAGCCCGCTGGACGCTTCGTCAAGGGGCACTTGATTGTATGCATCTTTTAAATCCAAGATGCTGAAATATTCGCCTCCGTTTAAGCTGCGAACATGTCCTCTATCACCGGAAGAGGGTAATGCTCCACCTCACATGCCGGGTTGAGGGTGACCTTAAAATCACCGCATATCCTCACGCTTCCGTCCTTTTTCAAAACGACCACGATAGGCGTAGCCCATTCTGCATGTTGCACAGGTGATAGAACACCAAGTGACACCAGCCGATCAATTTCACGAGAGACCTTATCGCGGAGGGCGTAAGGAAGAGATCTGGGCTTACAGAATTTTGGTGTCGCCGTCTCCTTGAGTTTCAGGCTGGCTGGTGGACCTTTGATAAGTCCAAGGTCTGTTGAGAAAACATCCTCGAACTCGCCGAGCAGTCGGTTCAGCATATTGTCGCTTGGCTCGGCACTTGTTGTAAGGTCCGGCGCGGTCAGGTCTCCAATCGGAACGCCCGTCTTGTCAAGCAAAGCGATGAGATCGCGGCCACATAGGCTGGGTCCTGCACAGTCAAGCACGATCAGCGGACAAGGCACAGATACATTTTTATACCTCACTGGAAGTTCGAGTTCACCCAACACCGGAAGCTGTCCCGCGTAACACGAGAGCTTGATTCGTGGTGGTTGTAAGCGCGGCCACTGTGCGTGGTGTCGATCGTACACTTGGCGCGATACGACGCACACCGGGGAACCAGTATCCACTTCCATGGCCAGTTCTACGTCGCCCCATCGAAACGTGCGGCGTATGGGTGGTTCCAAACCGTTTTTTCTTCCCGAAATCAACGTCCACACGTGTGCGCTATCCATGTCGTCGTTGCTAGACGCGCTTTCAACTGTCAGTGCCTTTACACTCGCTGCCCGCCTTTCAACCCTTGCATCAGTTGAAGCACTGCAGCATTTCTTTGCCAAATGACCGCGTCGCCCACAGCGATAGCAGCGTGCGTTAGCCCAGCGGCAGGCGTTATCGTCGTGCTTCGTGCTTCCACATCGGCCGCAGTCATGCGACGCGCCTTGTGTACGGTTACCTCGAGAGGGCGAGCGATGATGGGCTTGCATTTTCAGCACAGTCGGCGGTTCTGCACTCATATCTTTCGCATCGCTGTCGGTTGCCTCGGCTGCAATGGCCATTGTTTCAGCCTCCTCGAGGGTTAAATCTTTCTTTGCCAGTAACTGCTTGCGCAAGTTAGTTGAGCGTACGCCGCAAACAATCCGGTCCCTCAACATCCGGTCTAGCGCACTTCCAAAGTTGCAATTGTCTGCTATGCGCCGTATTTCGACTAGGAATGCGTGCACCGACTCTCACTCTTGTTGGCACCGGGTGAAAAACTTGTAGCTTTCTGCTATCTCGTGACGCTTGGGATCGTAGTAGTCATTTAAGGCTGCGACCGCTTCGGCGTAAGTAAGGGAATTCGGCATCCGAGGTGCAATTAGCCCCGCTAGCACTTGCACAGTCTGCGTGCTGAGTGCTGCCACCAGAAGTGCTCTCTGCCTTTTGGAGTCAGTAATAGCATTTGCTTCAAAATACGCTCAGCCCGAATAAGGTACGCTTTCCACTTATCTCTTGTGTCGTCGAAGACCGGGAGCTGTAGGCTGGTCATGGTCGTCGGTACTTGTTGCGGCAGGCCGTGGGCTTCAACTTTCAGGGCAGCATGGGCGGTTTCCGGGCTCGTCGCCACTGTAGTCGCCACTGCCCACATTCGCATGTTGCTTACCGGGTTATTCCAACGAGCTATTAGTCACGAAAAAAAAAAGGGTTGCATATGATTTCTAAGCATATTCTTAAGAGGTGAGAACGCAACAGCGTATGAACGAATGAACTCGGGCTGAGAAAGACTGTGGCGCCACTGCTATCATCCGATCCGTTTCCACGCATCACGTTCAAAATACGCGCCCTAGCTCAGCTTGCGCTATCTGGCGAATCTCCAGCGAGGCAGCGCCCAACCACGTGCACAGGTTGTAACAATAGCGGGGGGGGGGGGGGGTGTCTTTCATTGTGTGTGTTTTATTAGGCATACGCGAGCCACGAGAGGCGCTCTCCCCTTTTCTTGCGCTTTATTTTCCTCTTGGCACCCTTTTGTTCATATTTAAAGTATACATCGAACGCCGTGCTCCGCATGGCGTTTGCGTAGAGTCCACTCGTTCTGGATGAGATTCCCCCGTTCATGCTACGTACTTTTAGTTAGACAACGTAATTCGAGCGCGTTTTTGTGGACGCACTGTATATTGTAGACGCTACAGCCGGATGCGCGCTTTCGTGCCAGCAACGCTCGGAGGCTAACTTAACCCTGTTATGTGCGTTTTCTCGTCGCAGCCTGGCCATCACGTTGGGGGCCAAGAGGGTGTGCCAGCGAGTGGTGGACTACATACACGAGCACCCGCTCCTCGTCCGAGCTCGTGTCCGACCAAATGGCCGTCGAAGCCTGTCTGCAGTTCGCCGGTGCGGGCGCGAAACTTGCGCAACCACGCGGCTACGCATTGTGCTCATTGTACACCTCCTGTACCTTCATCGATGCCAGTGCTCTGCCTCTGTGTGTCCTGTTCTGCTACGTCGGTATGGCCTTCCTTCCGATGCTACAATCGAGGCCCCCTCAAAGTGTTAACAGGTCCCGTCTCATCGTCTTAGGTGACCGCCTTCCCGTGCGGTGCCTTCCAACATGCTTTCGACGCCCCTTCTCCGTTGTCCCACTCACGTCATAGCAGCATATGGGCCTTCTGTGGTTGCCCTGGCCCGTGCCTTTTACTGGTAACGGTGGTTGGCCACACTGTCGTTTTACGGCCGATGTCATGATTGCCTGCTCTCCTAGCGGCGTACAGTACAAAATAAAATTAAAGGGGATCGTCGACTGTTTGACCAAAGAGGGAATTTAAAATATCGGAATTTGATTTGATGCGGCAATCTATTTTTATGCTTTGATTTAGAATTCAATGTTTAGTTGGGGACGTGGAGCTCAGTGTTCCTCTCTGGCATGGCCACGAAACTGTAAAATCGAATGTAATCGATTGTATTTGTACATACCAAGGTCGCGGAACTTTAACATTACTAGTAGTCTTGTCAACGTAAACATAACCCATAGCTGTTCGGTTTTGTCATTTTACATTGGATCGCGATATAAGAAACGCAGTGGCGTAGAAAGAAATATCTTTCGGGGTAGTTATACGCCTCCTGCAAAAAAAAAAAAAAAAAAAAGAGCCCAAAGGGGGAGATAGCCTGCGCGCTAATACAATTTAATTTTCACATCCTTATGTAAATTTCTAATTTTGATTTTACACTGCGGAGTGTAAACAGCGTGGACGAAAAAAAAAAAGCCGAACTACGGATGGAACAAAATGCAAAATGCAGCACTCAGAAAACTTCGGGGGTTGTTCTGGCCCCGAAACTGCTCCTCTTGGCTACGCCCCTGAAGAGACAGATAATATATATATATATATATATATACTGACTGTAAATAGCACTGCTAGTTTAACCGCTTCCTTTTCCTTGTAACTTGATGATCTACCACTGTCAAAACATCGCGCCCCGTTAGGTAATTAGTAATATCAATATCTTTTTAATACGCATGAGTTATATCAGCCGAAGCGTCGAAGGCGTTGCTGGAACAATGCGTTCAAAATTTTGGATCCCTGCGCAGGTCAAACATTGCCATGCTTAAGCATTTTCATGTCGACTCAATGAAGAATCCCTTCTGTCCGTGCGTAACGCTCGATGTGTCGATTGCCTCTAGAAAAGTGGCCAAATATGGCCCTAAAATTGTCTTCCCGGAAAAGCACCCGTGTGCATTAACAAAGCCGACTTCTGGGGTGCTAGGTACGCTCCATCAGGATACATGCGGTCTTACGGAGGTGTTTAAAAAGAGACTCTAGAGCCCTTATACTTGCAACTGTCTTCCTAGCAACGCATGCGTATGGTGGAGAAGCTGACTTTAAAGCGGCTCTGTCTATAGACAATTTGTGTTTGGAACATTTAGCAATTTTTTCAATATCGCGCAGACGACCACCGTATGCTTGTGGAGCCCTCCTGTGGTGCCACGCTGTCCGCTATCTACAGTGGCCTGGCGTCGAGGCTGTACCGGGAAGGGCGCCTCCAGGCGTCGCCCCGACGTCCTCTGGTGGCCATTGTGTGCGGAGGAAGTGCGGCTACGCTACGGCAGCTTCAAGACTGGAAACGCCTTGCCGACCTTGGCGAAGGTCACGTGTAGGCGGTGGTTCGCAAATCGACATGAAACAATAAAAAACATCATCACCTTCACCAAACCTTGCTTGCTGTGCTGCAGTTGAAAAAGATTAAATCGTGAAGCGCCTCTATTTTATAATGTCCACCATTTGTCAGTTCTCGCCGTATCACCTGCTCAGCGCAAGTACGCGTAATTCTTCTTCCTAAATTAAAATATAATCCTTCCACCCAAGTGTGCTTTCTGGTATTAGATACTCGTTTCTGATCGTTCAGCGTTACACCTATCATGCATGTTGTTTCAGCTGCTTGTTGGACTGACCTCAGCTCTTTTTTCCTAATGCACTTAGCAAATCACAAAGCTTCTGCCCCATAAGCCACCGCTGGCAGGACGCATTAGTTGTATACATTTCTCTTCAAGTATAAAGAACCCCCTTTCCCTAAACCCTCGACACCAGCCGTAACACTAGACACAGACGAAGACCATTACCTGGATTCAGGTGCGGAAGCCGAAAATTCGGAGGCAAAGAATGTACTAGGGTATCGAAAGAAGATATACGTCGCGCCACAAGCGCTCTCATCCCACCGCGTGGAATGGACCTCCCCAGTACACTCGCCGGCTGGGAGGGGGTCTTGCTGCCGACACTTAGTGTAGGAGGTGCCGTCTGTCCCACTGTGACCCAGGGCGTGGCCACTACGCTATCATGCCCCACACACTAAGAACTCCCCTTCTGCACAGCTCCTGCCGAAATTGCCGACACAGAACACATTTCATGGATGTACCCGTCGTTGGAAGAGGCGAGAAGTCGGCTTCGAGGCACAGGCCTCCACCCTGGTAGACCACGCGACCTCCATCGGTGAATATGGGAATGTCACCATCGCTTTCTTCTTGCGTTCATCCGCGAAACGGGGGCCAACACATACCAGTAATGCCGGCTTTATGCCATAAGGCATACTATCGCAAATAAAAATATATCGCACCGGGTAGGGCTTGCGGGAACGGCCGGAGGAAACATGGGAGAGGCTTTGTCCTGCAGCGGACACAAGTAGGTTGATGATGATGGTAACTTGGGAAAGGGGTGCGTTTTCTACTTTAATGCTGAAGTTATCGAGTGGAGGTAACTTCGCAATTGTCCAGCGGGGACAGTCATAGTGGGAAAGCCTTAAATCACAATCATAACTCGCCGCCGAAGGTAATGCAGTACCCATGTCGTTTTCATTGCCGTAACTCACCGCCGAAGTTCAGGCGGTGAGCTACCCTTGCCTAGCCTCTAACCTTGCCATTCTCATTGCCATACGGCACCGAAAAGGTAAGGCTCTTGCCATTTTCACAGCCGTAACTCCCCGACAAAGGTGTAGCCTTACCACTATCACGGCCATATTTTGTCGCTGAATGTAAGGCGTAGAGTTATGCTATTTTCAGCGCCGTACTCTCCTACAAATAAAGCTATAACCTTGCTATTTTTAATAAAGCGAAGCTTTCTTCATTTACTGATGGCGTCTTTAGTCCACCTCAAAACAACCAACTTTCTTGAAGAGAAAGAAAGAAGAAAAAAAAAACGATTACTGTGGTCGGAATCGAACTTGGGTCCTTTGCTTTACGGAGCCGACGTCTATCCTATGCGCCATTCGGCATAGGGGCGAAGCTTAAAGCGAAGTTTTATATGCCTCATTGATGGCGTCCGTAGTCCACTCAAACCCACTGCAGGGAAGCCAACTTCTACCTGTAGAGGGTACTCTGCCTCATATACACTCTTTCACAGGTGAAGCCTGCTTTCAGGTTTTCGTAATCAACGCAGGAAAGCCTCACGAGAAAGCTTCACGTTCAACCATCGCCGTCGTTAGACGGAGGGGTGCACCACACTTTTTGCCATAACTCGCCGACAAAGGTATAAGTCCTTATCATTTTTATCCCCATAACTCGCCGCAGATGGTAAGGCTATAGCATTTCTTTTTTTATTGCCATAACTGGCGAATGTCTCGGTTGCCGAGTTGAGTCCTTAGGACGGGCAACGACACTTCTGGCCCCGACGCCACCTGGGCACCTAACGGGAGGAAAAAATATGCTCCCGTGGCGTGCTTCCTTCCTCCTGTTTCGACCACTGCGTCTGGAAGTGAAGATAAACTTGCGGAAAAGTTGGGGCAGTGTTCGACCCCACCACCAGTTTCTCCGAGGGGTCGAAACTGTCCAATCACGTCTGCATCGCTGCAAACATTGCGCGTGAAGTTAGTAGATTCTCTCGTGAGGCGTTCAGAGCCAGACTGAGCTGCAGTTTTTTCAAATCGATCAGTGAGCCTGCGTGCAATGTACGCGCAACATTGTATATGTAACTACGGCGTAACTATGCAACAGTTGATCGCTAAGACCACTGTGTTCTGTCACCCATATCGCAAGTGAGCTTTTGTACATTGCTGCAAATACAATTTTCTTCGAAATCTTGTCTCGGCGGCGTTCGTCGCCTTCTGGTCTCCAGCGCCATCGCCATCACCGCCGACTACCAAGAACGAAGGGTTCCTTCGGCAAGAAAGCGAGCCCGAAACCGTCAACGAGGTTTTACTGGCAGCCCTCCTTTCCCGTGCAGCGTTAGGAATTTTTTCCAAACCCTTGAGGGAGTCTGTGCAATGTGTTAGTGTAAAAGGTAAGGGCAGTTTGTTTTCTTGACGTCGGATGACCTCCAAGATGAGGACTGAGGCTTGGGCATGTTGGTTTATGACTAAAAGGAGGGAACAGCGCAAATTTGACAGACACGAGAAGAAGGAGACGACACGCACAGCGCTGTGCGTGTCGTCTCCTTCTTCTCGTCTGTCAAATTTGCGCTGTTCCCCTCCTTTTACTCCAAGATGAGAGTACAGACATCTAGTCCAGTCTAGCAACCTGCTGGCCTATACAATCTCGGGCAATCGTCACCATGGGAATGTGGCTGAGGCAAACGCTACAAACCATGATGAAAAAAAAAAACCTGCTCCCGTAATTATAGATCACAGAGCTTTCGCATAAAATCCCACCGTAGGTTTGGTTCGTTTGTAGGTATGGCTTAGGGGCTACCTGGACATGGCCTGAATGAGTAGGTGGGGCCTGGGTTCGAAAACTGGGCGGTACGTTTTATAGGTCCACATACGCATGCATGCGCGCAGGAAAATTAGAAGATGTGTAGAGTTCCGGTAAAGACATTTTCGTGCCTATCAAAGATAATACTCCACAATATCACAAGCATGTTTTTTTTATTCATTCACACAAATCACAGTGCACAAGACGAAACACGACCCATTCAGACCACACGAAGATGCTCGGATGGTGAACACATAAATTAGATGAGCTCAGTAGGTGAGTGTTCGGGGTTTCCCGGTGTGGGCCTCCACGCTGACTAGAGGGAAGCGGAAGTACAGGACTGCAAATCAGCGGTGGCAGGAAGCGGTCCTGCTAAGCTTACATAGCTGCTCTTGAAACGCGTCATTTCTCACGGGTTTTACACAAAGGAATGCGTGGTGGCATCGCGTCCAGTAAACATTGAATAGCGGGAGCTGTGTGGCTGTGTTTGGATAGTTAAAGTTGACCAAGAATGCTCGAGTGGTGTTCTAGTACAGCTCTAGTGCTACGCTAATACTGCTCTACGCTACACTTGTGCTGCACTACCGTGTATTTTGAAGGCTCTGCACGAGAGCTGGCAATACCAAACGCATAGTTGTGTATGAGTGCGGCGAGTAGGTGCCGAATATGCGCAGTAAATTTATTTTTACGCAGCACCTAACTGGAAGGCATCATCAACTTTGGGTTCTAATGCAAGAATGAGCCAAAAATATCAGCCAATTTTCAGAATGGCTGACCGAAACATGGTAACTGATGAGTTGGGATCAGCTAATGCGGTTACGTGTATTTTAACGTAAGACTTTGTACTGGCGGAACGGACTTACCGCACTTTTGTGCTGGACTATGAAATTCTAAACAAAACGGGAAAGTTTAACGACGTGGTTTCAAACTTGAAACTCTGGTGTCGAAGGTAGGTTGAGGCAGTCCCACTTGGTGACATGAAATTTTTTTCGATCGAATGAAAACATTTGAGAACGATAGCGATTTCTTTCTTTCGCTCACACATCTGAATTTACGAATTGATGATGCTAGACATCAGCTTCATCAATGGCGAGGGAAAAACACCACGAGTACGACAATGGGAAAAATGGAAACTATGAAGTAATAGCGAGATTTTTTAAATTGTGGGAATATTTGAAAAGTCAGTGTAAGTTTTTTTTTCTAACCAAAAACAATGTAAAGAGAGTTAGTTTAAAGTGTAACAGATGGAACACAAAACAACGCAGACTTATTAGTAGTAAGGTGTTACTGGCAACATGTAAGTCAGCTAAGGCCGACACAGGTTAGCTTTGGACAGTACGACAAGTGATGTGATGACTCGCGCTTATGAAAACCGTAGTGGTGTGGATACCTGGGCATCGGTCCTTTCAAAGAGCTAGAGTCCCCACAGAACAAAATGATTCTTCAAATGAGGGGAGAAGGATGCACACTCTTTTCGAGCGTCCGTGGCGTTGTTGGCACCGAGTAGCACAGAGTTTTCCTGTCACCAGCACTAGTAGTAACACTACGACGAGGCGGGCACTGAAGGTGCAATGCCCTTGGACGACGACGACGACGATGACGAAGACAGTGACGTAGACGAGACTGTGGCGCAACACGCGAGTATCGATAGCTATCACAGCGCAAGTTTGGCCGAACGCAAGAGCCCTTGCAACGGAATCACGTGAGGTGGCCGTGGGAGGAGATGGGGTCAGCCTCCGCCGTAGGGACAGTCGTCCTCGTCGCGTCCGTCGAAGCAGTCCTTGGTGCCGTCGCAAAGCTGCGCTTGGAGAATGCACCGGCCGAGGCGACACCGCACACCCTTGCACATGCTGGCCGGCTTGGGGGCGAGCGGGCTCTCTGCGAAAGAGAACAGGGCGGGCGTTCTATCACTCGAGCAAACCTCGTTAAATTGATCCCAGAAAATAAAGTCGCTACAACCCGAAACTCAATACAGCCACGTCAACGCATTTCTCTAACCAGATTTCGATAACAACCAAAATTCCATTCTACCAAATATACAGATCTCGTGAATTGAAAAGTTTTTAAAATACTGTTTACCCAGCGCGTTAGCCATTTCAAACTACATGCAGCTATTAGAACCATTAGGCTTATCTTGCAAGCGAAGGACGGGCCCTTGCCGTGTATACACGGTAGTCGACGGGCAGAAGTGCGTGAGCGCGGGAGGGTGAAGACCGTTTTGCGCATGTGCTGGTGAGCTGACGCTGTACCGGCTGGACATGGTTTTTCAAATCGCTATAACCTTCTATTTTAGGCGCTTAGGCGTCGGCCATCACAGTCTTGTGACGGTACGCACAATTGAGCTAAGCGGCGGAAAGGTTGCCAGGGGTTGCCAACCGGGTGGTTGCAGCGGCATGGGTTTATAAGGAAGCCGTTTTTAAAAACGTCATCACGTTACAGGGCCCCTTAATGGCTGCTATCGTAGTTGCCGTTTTGCAACAAGCAGACGAACACGCGATGTGGAGAGGGCATGCTCCGCGGCCGCATTAGCGGTAAATTAAAGTCAGTTCTCAGCACAGTCTTTAGTCCGTTCTGACGACAGCAATCACGAAAGTGGTTATGATGGCTAGTACATAACATGCCTACTTGTTATGACGTGCAAAGATGTAATGACAACTCGATATGTGAGCAGCGGACACGCACCCATGGTGGTGTGTATCCACGGCAGGTAGCGCATCACTTTGGTGTAGACACCAGGCCTGCCTGGACGTCCGCAGCCGTCTCCGTTGCTGGTAACGCCGACCAGCGACCACCGGCCGTCCACTTTTTGGCACATCAGCGGTCCCCCAGAGTCGCCCTGAACAGGATTTTCAACAAGAAACAATTTACCACTGGTCGGTCGTTTTATCTGAGAAATCTCAAACGCTTCTTGTCATAACTTAATATGTGCCTGCAGCTCCGAGCAAAAATGCGTCCGTTCGTACGGTCGTCCGTACGTCAGAGGATCATCCCATCGTGATCATGATCCTCGCCGCGACCTACTCCTCAGTAACGCAAGGATAACTGGTATTACGACCTCACCTTTCACAAAGAAACAGAGCCGGTTACCCCTCTCTCCTAGAGCATGAGGCGCTGGGCGGGAAACGTGATTCCAGAAGCGGGCCCTTTGTGTAATTCACGACACGACGTCACAAAAATTTGTGCCTCTGAGATCGGTAGCGACGGCCGTAAAAATGACAATAACACACAGACAAAAAAAAAATGAAGCACGGCCACCAAAACAAAAAAAAAGAAACACATTTTAACAAAAATGACAGCAAAACGACGACGGGCGTCTTTGGTAGGCAACAGCCGCTTCAATTGCAGCTCCTCCACAACTGTAGGCACTCCGAAGGCTAAGGTTACCGCTTTTTTGCTTCAAAAAATGAAGCCGGTCCTGCACCTTTCCCAGCGTTTTGGGGCGCAAATAAAAGTGAAAGCATTACATCAGCCCTGGCGTGAAGCCACTGAGTGCACCTCGTGCTGACGCCGCTCGTGTTGTTTCCCGGCTTCCATTCGCGGGGCAGGTTGAGTCATTTTTCACCCAACTGTCCGGACTGTGGAGAGGCGTATTGCTCGTTAGATCACACGCTCTGGCAATGCCCTGCAATACGCGACGCTGTGTTTAATAGGGAGGAAGCCCTCAAAAGCGGCGTCCTCTCTGTCCAACTCCTGGCCGTCCAGAGGGCCTGCGAAAGGGCGGAGGGCCACGGCCTTCCTGTCCCTACGTGGGAGCGGCCCGCAACTACAACCCCAACGTAGTTCCTCAGGACCAAAAATAAAAGTTCTTTGTCTGTCTGCTACCTGTTGTTTCGCGTTTGCTGTGTGTGTAGAAAACAGCGAACTTCTCACCTCCCCCCTTCCCGCTTGAAGTGAAAGGGGAAAGCGAAACTAGACGAATATACCGCTTGCGCTAAAGAGGCTCCCGTTCTGCTCGTAACGAAGGCGCACTCACCAGACAGGCGTCTCTGCCTCCCCTCTCGTAGCCGGCGCAGAACATGTTCTCCGTGATGTTGTACAGGGGCAGGAACAGGGTCCTCCTTCGGCACTCTTCCGTCGTCAGCACGGGCAGCGGCACCTCCTGCAGGGTGTCGGCTGCCAGGGAGATGCATGTAAAAGTGCATTTCAATCTGCTTGTTCTTCATGTGCAATTCTTGAACAATAATGTAGTACTGTTCTTTCTATTGCCACCTGTCATCGAACCTGTGCAGTGAGTCAAATGCGATGTCCTACGTATTACGTACCTGTGTGCCTACTGCTTTATACGTATCATTTTCTATCTCAACACACCTAACTGTAAGGTTACACTTGTGCACCAGTAAATATGTACCAATAAATTTGTACGAATAACGCTATGACAATTCCTATGCACTAGTATCTTTGTACGTTCTGTGCCTGCACCTTTGTACATGCTCATCCACACCTGAGTCTTTATACCCACAACTAGCTATGTTGCGCAAACAGCGTATTATGTGCCGCTACAACTACCTAAGAAGGTTTGTGCACGCGATTTTTGCGTCGACTAAATTGTTGTCGCACGTTTAACGCAAACATCGAATTCCGAGGTGAGAGGGCAGAGAAGAGAAAACGAAGGTTTGCTCACGAAAAAGACGTCCCACTTCAAGGAGCTTTCCCCAGCCGACCGCGACGCAGAAAGACGTGTGCCTTGGCCTGACGGTCTCGGCTTCGGTGGGCAGGCAGATCGGCCGAATGTAGTCACTGCGAAGAAAGGCAGAAGTTGGCAGACATTCGCGTCTTTCTGAGCTGGTTATTCCACCATTGTGGGTATGTATCTAAACCACTCGGATGTCATTACTATCTATGCCCAATTCACTGACATCTTCATCACAATCAATCAATCAATCAATCAATCAATCAATCAATATCAATCAATCAATCAATCAATCAATCAATCAATCAATCAATCGAATCAATCAATTCAATCAATCATCATCATAATCATCATATCATTTTTCTGAGCCACTGTGCATCTACGCAATGTTGACACCGCCGCAAAGGCGGCCGGCGGGATTGGATTGGATTGGAAAAACTTCATGGGCCGGCGGTAAGGGAAGTTTGCGCATCTTTCTCTGGGCGGGACATTGAAGTTTAGCGTAAAAACGTATTAGTGGGCTGATGTGCGCACGAGTGCGGGCAGATTTCAAATAACGGGAGATGGAATTGAGTGTGAAAGGATTGGAATTTTCATATCAGTTAAAGCGGAGAAGGAAATCTGTAACGCATGTGAAATATGCTATCCTTGGGATAAAACATTTGTTGCTACGCGTCCCGCTTTTCACATTATTAAGAAAAAAATTCATGACCCTTTTCTCGTAAGTAGATATGGCGTGATCATGAACAGGAAATTCTGGATGCTACCGTTAAAATACTACCAACGCATAAGATGCGTGACATTCCCACTGCTCCTGCCCATATTTCTATAAGCATAAAACTGCGTCAAATCCGACATCCGTATCAACACATGTCTATGGTAGTAGACAGAGGTCACACTTAGGGCAGCTGACAACACTAGCAGCACGGTGCTCTTCCTAGACAAATCCGAACCATCCGGTCTGAGCTCACCCAGGCCTCCGACAAGCATAGAACAGACGTATGAGCAAAAGTCTGCCGACCATAAGAATGGTATACTTTTGGAGAATTCCTCTCCAATATGGCAGCCTGTCATCACATTTGTGCATTATTTGTGGAACTTAGAAAATAAATAGTCACTAAAACTAAAAAAAAATAGTGTGAGCTACAAAGGTGTCGCGGAATTCCCCGAAATTAGCAATGCCGTGGTTCGTAAAATTCTACTTACGACTCTCCGTCGCAACACGTTGCAGGATTTTTCATCCTGAGCGTGATCGTCCAATGACTCATGCTCAGTACTGCGAAAAGTCTTACCAGAAATGCTTGCTGTCCAATACCGAGTGGTAACTCACGGGCCAAAAAATGTGACTTGAAATATCCAACGGAGTGTATACCGAGTGGAAACTGGTGGGAAATTGGAAAGAGCCTGCCGAGTCGATCACGTGTTCTACATGGGTGGCAAAAGGAGTTTATTCTGAAGTTTTGTTCAAATAGCCTCGCTGCACTTGCGTGGATTCGGCCAGCCGATGAAGCCACATTAGCTCATTTTTCAGAACACTGGCTGTTGGACGTCAATTGAGCTCATAACCCCAGGTAGAGTGCTTCCGAGTTTGCTTACGCTCCATAGCAGCTTCTTCTTCTTCGTGTCTGCGGATAATCAATGCCGTATTCAGAGACGAACGCGCTTGATTAGCTCCAAGTACGCGTAGGTCGTGTAGGAACTTACAGAAAGCGCTCTTTGGAATAGAGAGCGCCCCTAGTCAGCGCCGAAGTGAATTGAGGTATGTTGAAGCTAAGAGAGCAAGGGTTCCGGCTGGTTGGTAATTCATACCGCTACACAGCGCACAAACTGACAAAGACGAAGAGAAGTGACGTACACAAGCTCTGTGAAGGTTGTCAAGTACACAGCGCTTGTGTGCGTGTCACTTTTCTTCCTCTTTGTCAGTTTGTGCGCTGTGTAGCGGTATGTTGAAGCTGTTAGAGATGATGTGCGCCGTGGCTGCTTCATCTGAGGGATTCGAAACTAAGCCAGCGTATACTGATTGTTGCTTTGTTTGGTTACGACAGCGCCGGAAGGTAGCGACTTCTTTGCGAGCGCTGCACCCGTTGAAGACGCTACAAGGTGCCAAAGGGTGAGAGGCGGAGTGAGAGAGGGAGAGGAAGGAGGCGCGTACCTGAACTCGATGGGCCTGTCGAGCTTGAGCAGCGCGATGTCGTTGGCGAAGCCCCTGTCCACGTACCCCGGGTGGATGGCCACGTGCGAGATGCGCACGACCTCCTCGAACGGCGAGGGCATCTCGGTGCCGCGGCGCAGCATTCCCATGCGCGCCACCCAGTGGGACGTCAGAGTGCTGCGTGCCGGCCCCAGTGGAAGAGACAAATTCAGACACATTCTCGCAATCTATATCGCGGATTTATTGATTGAAAACACGTTTATGCAATTTTGTTGCGCTTGGACGCTGCTATGCGATAAGCGTACGGCAGGTAGGGGAATTGGTGGCGAAGGGGAAAGTGGGAAAGGATAATTATGCCGCCATTTACTGCGTCAGCGGCCTGGATGCAACAGTGTGGTCTTCTGGAGTCGTAGCCGTCGTACTGTCCTGCGCGTCGCCGCAAAGACGGTAACCAATGACTGGTGCTGCGGGGTCCAAGAAAAAAAGCAGCATGGCGCACCACAAGCTAGTAGCGTACCCAGCAGGAGCTCTAGGCAGCGGAGAGAACCAGGACAGCACCAGCACCAGGTCTAAGTCGCACATTTGTGAGGGCATGGTACCGAGGAATATTGTACCGAGGGCAGTCCCCCACTAGACGTTGTAGGTCTGCCCTGGTATGGCAAGTGCTGCAGGTGCTCGGGACGCTGGTAGCGGCACAACGGCGATGAAAACGGTGCCCCCGGCGATTTCTGCTTTCTAGCGGCTACAGCCCCGACGCTGTTTGATGTCAGTGCATTGTCAACATTTTGGGGCACTGGTGTGTATACAGTTAAGACTATAAGCAACAAGTTAAATAGTTTTTTTTTTTGCTTTATAACGAAGGTGTTAGCGATAACTAGGATGCAGTATACCATGACAGTAATTCGTGTGCGAAAAATTTAGCACAAGAAATGCAACTTGCTAATCTGTATATAATTGTCGAACAACACGAATCGCCTGCCCCGCCGACACACCCTACGAAATCCAGTTCTCCACGTCAACTGTACACACGCGTACGAATCCAAAAAAAAGTGTGAACATTGGTGCATTCATGAATATGCAAAGAAACCTGTAATGGCTGCCAACCGGCCCCCTTGCTTCAGCCGCAGCTCACTTAGCACGAGCAAACAGAAAACCGGCTAGGTTGCTATGGCGAGCACTGCACAGATCTGGTGACCACGATAAGTGAGGGATTAAAGCTTTAAACCAGGCCTCACCTGGCAAGGAGGTGTGGGACGACCAGAAGTCCCCCCCGACTGTGGGGCTTCCAGTCAACGTGCTCCTTAGTAACTATCGAAATAAATGGCTACTGTTGTGAAAGAAGACGTTCCCGATTCCCGCGCATGCTGACATTATCATCGTCATTATGTAAATAGAATTCATGGTTCCCTCTGCACGTCCCGGCCCTTTGTCTCCTGGTTTTCCACAACATTGGTGCCGACACCCGGGATCGAACCAGGGACCTTTAGATGGCGTTTCCGGCAAACAGACCTGCGGAGGGTTACAGCCTTGTTGACAGCCGTAACTGCCTGTTTGATGAAAGTACATTTCAGGTCAGAATAAAATAAAATCAAAATAAATTACACAACATCGATGGCTACCCAAACAAGCCAATACGACGGTTCCTGGCAGCAACCAGGTCCCAACGCGTCCAAATTGCCAAATAAACCTGTGTTTACAGGCGAGGTGTTCTCTGTTTCACATTTCCTATAGATCTATATCTGTAGACGTATCCGCCGCGGTGGCGCAGTGGCTATGGCGTTGTGCTACTGAGCACAAGGACGCGGGTTCGATTCCCGGCCGCGGCGGCCAGCTTTACTGATGGAGGCGGAAAGCAAAAACGCCCGTGTGTTCGAGATTTCGGGGCACGTTAAGATCCCAGGTGGTCAAAATTAACCCGGAGCCCTCCACTGCGGCGCCCCTCATCGCCTGTGTAGCGTCGGCGCGTTAAACCTCACAACCAATCAGATGTAGATGCGGGTGGCTAGAACACACCCATTTGAAAAGTTAAATCGGCCCCCCTTCCACCTTCTTTTTTTTTCTTTCCATATCACACTCAATACTGGCCGTGCCGTGACATGCGAAATGACGGAAAGAATGAAGGTGGGGAGAAAACAACAACGGAGACGTGCTTAGAAGCTAGGGAAAGCAGAGAAGGAGAAACGAACAAGCAAATGCAGATATTGTTGCCGCGTTAAGCTGGGGGAAACGTCGCACGCCCAGCTAACCTTGGCACTCGTTATAAGAAGTGCGAGCATTGGCACATTTTTACGAGCATCTGGTGTCTGTGGCAACGAGGGGCAGTGATCCCTTGTCGAAATCGCAGCGTGCGTAACGGGCGTGCAGGCAATTAGCGCGTCTGCATAACAGCTTTTAAAACCTGTGGAAGGCCACCGCCTTCTCCTACGTGGTTTCAGGTTTCACCCTACCAAAAAATGTTTTTGTAACCTATGTGATTAGAAAGACCGAAAAGCACAGCCGTAATGCTGTAGCGCCAGTGCTTTATCTTTGTCTGGATAAAAAGCCTCATAAGTAGTACCTACCATCCAACATTGCACAGAATCAGAGTTGCTTTAAGTTCATCTTAATGCGGACCGTGTTGTGCGCGGGAAATCTGAGACGGTTCGTATGCCATCGTTACAAGAGGGTTAACCTCTACTAAAAAGGACAAACAGAAAGGGGGGATGCGCCAAAAGAGAGACGCCGTCACTCAACATAGAGGGGACTCACGCCTGGAAACTGCGAAATCGTGTTGCGACACTCCTCGACTTTGTTTCTGAAATGGCAGCATGCGGTAGGCTTTCCGTGCCTGCGCTAACTCACCGAGATGTCGAGCGAAAAAGTACTCACTTGGGGGTGAAACATCGCTGAATAAACCGACTGCAGCCTGTTACTATAATCGACTGCGTGCGTTCGAGCGTGCACGTGCGTGTGTGCGTACGTGTGCGTGCACGTGCGTTTGTGCGTGCGTGTGTATGTGTGTGTATGCATTGGCGTGCGTATGCCTGTTCGGGCACGTGCGTGTGTGTGTGTGCACGTGCGTGTGTGCGCGCGTGTGTGCGCGTGTGTGTGTGGCGCGTAGGCTTCGCCAACGCACAGCGCGACGGCGCGCTTTGATACTTTCCGGCATAGCATTGGAGGTGGCATAGGAAGACCACTTGGGGAACTCACGTGAGTTCCCCAAGCGGCCACAACCCTATAAAGAATGCAGGAGGTTGTCGAAGCAACCGTTGACGGGGCTGAGCCTGCTTTTGCTCGTATGGTTGACTCTCGTGCTCTGCGCAACTCGTGAAACACCTGCTGACCGTTGGAAGTTCAGTTATGAATGGACGCCTCCCGCGAGCGCCTAGTAGGGCGCGTCTGGGCCCTGCTTCACGAGGCGTTTCTCTGCTCGTTCGGGCTGTCATGTTGTGAGCACGCCAGTTTAGCGTCACCTCTTTCATCGCTGTTCTCTACTCGCCATGCATTCAACGAGTGAAGTTTAGCTCTAGGCTCAACATCGTCGAAACGGAGGCAACTCCCCTGCAAGCTGCTCGTTCACCACGCTACGACGACATGACGGTGGTCCGAGATCTTGGACGCCTTCGCCAATGTAACGAGGCAAATAGTTTGGGTTGTTGACGTGTAACAAGTTTTTTTTTTTTTAGAAAACGCGATGCTGCATGTCAGTTGTGTGAAAAACCTGCGGAGGTCGAGAATTCTTATTCCTTCACCAATTTTAATCAATGCTGTTTTCTATACAACAACAACAAAAAGAAGCAAAGGAAAATGGACACTTCTAATAGTGGGAGGCCCGCACCCACTTGCGCCTAAGCAAGGAAGGGTGCACAGACCGACAGAGTGGAGCGATCCATAATTGCCTCAATTTGTCATTTTAACTGCCCCGAACTGCTTCAAAGCAGCCTGTTACTCTTTTTTTAATTTTCTCGCCCATAGAATCTTTACTGCTTGAGCAGTCCTGGACTGTCCGTGAACTGCTCAGAACCGTTCAGGAGTAGCAAATTGAAGAGACCGTCAATATGCTGTCCGCTAGAATGCGATCCTCATGCGTCAGCACTAGGCCAGCTGGCGTGGTGCGATGGTGCGCGCACGTACTTGTGGAAGCAGTGTCCCGCCGTGACGAGCCACTGGTCGCTGACGAGCGCGGCCCCGCACTGGAACTCGCCCTCCTTGTACAGCGCCACCTGCCAGGGCCACGACCCCGGCGCCGAGCTGTGGCCGCCCACGATGCGCTTGCGCACACTCGTGCCCAGGGGACGGATGCCGCACTCTGCAATGCACAGCACCGCCGATCAGAAGAAGAGGTTGTCACTGCTCTGCTCACCGTCAAACGGTATACTTCCGACGAAAGTGTCTGGCAATCGACCTCGAAGACGTGTCGCTCCAATGGCTATTCGTCTTCTGCAAACTGTATTTTAAAGCGAAAGCTTTCTTAGTAGGACCGATGGCGTCCTTTCAAAAGACTAAAGCATTTCCCATAGACCGGTTGGTCGACCGAAAAGCTCTGATAAGATCTCCAGACAACGGCGCGTGCGTGAAGCCGGGCTTCCATTGTTTCGAAACGGCTACTTGAAAATCACAAAAAAGGAACGGTTCCGGATAATACAATATCACGGATCGATCGTAAAGAAAGAGCATATTATACTTTTATCTCATAAACAACGCATCAGGATACATTGAGACCGTTTGTAGATGCGTTTACTTTGTGCGTGAGAAATTGTCGCTTAGGTTCGTTCTTCGTTTACGGTTTGGGTTTTTGAGCGGTTGACGATCGATTGAACGCACTTTTAGCGAAGGTTCTGACGCACTTTTGAAGCAGTTTTGATGCGCGAAAGTTTCCGCGCTTCTCTCAACTTTCTTCAGGAAGGAATGGTACTGAGCGTACTTCGCAATTGTATAAATAAACGCACAAATTGGTGGTTACTCGTTTATCTATACTTCCGGGGCGGAGGCCTCGTCAGGAAACGTACGAGTCTCCTTTTGCCACGCCTCATGGACACAACTACATCTATGTATTTGTGCCCGAAATAAATCGAAAGTGAAATTGAAATTTCTATTGCTGCTGCAACATTGCTGGCATTGAGAACGCCGCACGCCCATCAAAGATGCCTGTAACATGGCACAAATGTCGTTAGACAATAATGGGCGTTCAGTAGGCTATTCAAATCCGCCACATCCAATGAAGCAGAAAGTCAAGTGCGTAAGAAAAAAGGTGTGTGGTGTAAGACTTATCTATATTAGTTTGTTTTCTTTCTGACTTTCGCATTCTTTCAGCTCCAAGTCTGACTACTTCTTGCGCTTTTTTATTTAGCTTTGCCGGCATGGTCGACGTCGATCTTGTTGTCTTATACATTTAACCACTTTGCATACCACGCGTAATTAACGGGAATATGTGACCGACCTGTTATAGCAGCAATAGTTTTTTTCTGTTATTTCATGATGCATGTCATGAGAGGTGCGCGAGTCAAAAATAAGCATGGCGCAGCTTTTACGGTATTGTGAAACGATGACTTTCGGCGATGGATCATTGCGGCCTGTTGTCGTCGGGTGTTTGGGACCTTACCGAGCGTCGAACACTTGATGTGTAGCACCTCCTTCCTCGGACAGTCCGTCTCCTTGTACATGAGGGCAATGCTGGAACGGGATCAGTGGAAAATGTCAGCGATACGTACTTACTCGCGGTTTGCACGCGAAGACAGAACTAATGGCACCTTCAATTGAAAAAAAAGAAGGTGCGAGCACTCACATGACGTACGCCTTAATAACTGCGTGGTAGCTCGGGGCTTACGGATCATTGAAAAGGAAAAGTTTCACTGCACGTGTGTAGTCCCCGCAGAAACAACGTAATGACTGCAAACTGCACCTAGCGAAAACAGAAATAAAAAGGAGACCCCACGAAGAATACAGAAGATGAATTACAAATAATAAATATCGAAATGGGTCGTTCAAAGTATAAATAAAGAAGCGATAATGCACTTTCACAGCAGGACACATTAGTACACGCGCTAACGTACAAGCGTTCAAAACAAAGCACGATGAAATGATCACGATCGCACAAGTGGCATCACTTATTGTTCACAAGACTATTCCCGAAATCTTGTGTCAGTGATGCATAATAAATGTCAGCGCGGAGTGTTGACCTGTATAGGCCGAACTCAAAAGCGCTTTAAGTTATTTCTTTAATTTTATGAGATGTTTCTTGCTGCTCAAGGATACAGCCCATCATTCCACAGACTCCGCACGCATGGTGTGGCGCAGATCTTTTGTCATAGTATTTTCAAGGAAGTAAATGGACCAAGTGTTGTAGTTATGTGCGCTAGTTGGTTAAGGTATGTTGTAAGAAAAGCCATGCAGTGCAAGCGAGTACAAAGACAGACTCCAACGAAAGGTCGTGATCGTAACCCCCTATGCACGTACTTGGACTTCTCGTCGCCCTCGTGCCTCATCTCGAAGTACTGGCTGTTCCCGTTGTGCTTCTTGTCCTTGGACCTCCGAATGGCCAGCACTTTCCTGCGCATGCAAAGAAAAATGAACCACAAATTTTTTTAACGTTTATTGAAATGTAGAAAAAACACCCGGGGTCTCTTGCTAGTGCATCAGACCCCCTTAGGGGTAGCGATAAGTTAAGGTTCACGACGGGTATGGTGGGTAGAAAGGGAAAATAGTGGGTTGGGATATGAAATGCAGGAGAGTGTCCCACACTGCCTTCGCTAAATTAGGTGGGTAGATGGACGCAGGAGATCATTTAAGGAAATTTGTCGTAAGTTAGCGGGAAGGGTGTCTAGGAGAATCTGTCTTTCAGTTTGAAATCGATCGCATGTCCAAATAAAGTGCAAATTGTCAAAATTTGCGCTTTATGCAACGAAAAAAGAAATAAAAGTGAAACAAGGCGTGCGATGTCCTCTGTGGGCCCCAAGGTTAAGTTTATTTCAAAGCTTCGTTAAATGACACGTGTACGGCTGTTTTTTATTATTGTTATTATTTTACCCCTACTACGAACTCGGCGCCAATTAATGTCATCGAATCTGTGCGAGTTGGCAGGACACTATTCGCTACTGCAGCATCACGACGGATGAAGGGGGGGGGGGGATGCTGAGTCTATAGAAAAGAGCTTTTTGCCTTATTTGGAGAATAATCGACGCGTCGACCGACGAAACCAGAACGTCCGACACATAAGAAATGTTCCACATCTGTTTTCAAAACTAGAGCATTTTAATAGTGCAGCGGTATACCTATTCACGTGTCATACCGCTACGGTTACTACTGCCCGACTCGCTTTCGCCAAACTATCGAACTTCCTCTCCTCCTCTCCAGCCCGCACCCTCATTTGCCTTCCATAAGTTGCCTTCCAAACAGCCCCTCTCTTCCGAGCAGCACTAGAATGGTACTGAGCTAGACAGCTAGCGAGGCAGTAATATTTACTGCCTAACAGGAGCATAGACATTTAATTCATATCTGGCGGTGTAATAACCTCCGCGATGAAGATACGAAACGTCGCCGTATCTGTGAATACGAGCACTCCTCCAATTACTCGTGGGCCTTCATGGCGCGAGCCCAATGTAGTCGTCGTTCGACAACGCCTTAGAAAGGTGACGTTTTTGGTTGGTATAAGGGCACGGGACGGTTCTGCTTTATGCCGGTGCGAGAGTAGACATAAGTAAATTAGGTGCGACGAACGGGGGCTTTATTAGATATAAGCTGTACGACACGTATACAACACGCTCTTAACGAGTTACACCGGTGCACTTGAAGGGTTTCTTTAAGTTAGCCCTCTATTGAGGCGCTCACTTCTCAATCGATACGCGACTCGCCTTCTCGAAGGAAAGGAAAGCGGCGAACGTAGCGCTACAATGGAAATTATTGAGAAATAGCTAGATTGATTGCATGAGGCATCCCACATCAAATGAAAGTGCGCGGACGTTTAGGGCGTACAAAAAATTCAACCACCTTTAAAGGGTAGGGCGCAAAAACTGGATTTTCCGCCAGACAAACACATTTTGTCTGCTCCTCAACACAGTTAACGCTGTTAGGTAGATTTGCTCGCACAACACTGGAGATATGAAAAAAAAAGCCAGATACTCAAAAGGTGCGCGTGAAAGCAACCTGCGGGCGGGTTAGGCCAGGTTCAGGCTGCTGTCACAACTGCCGTAATATTATCTTTAAATAACCACGTCGTTCACGTCTCAGCCAACCGAACTGCGCCAAACGCCGTTTTTACGGCCATAGCTCACGATAAGGCTGTTGATTCGGTAGTCTGAATAAGCATTATGCAACAAAAGCGAAGTGGTGTCGTAAGAAAAATAATTCAGCGCCCATTTCCCCTTGAAGGTCTCCTGTTTATCACAAGAAGGTGTGCCCTGCATATTCATGGTTCAGAACGATAACCAGTGCCTGCGCGGTGCGAAGCCTTCATGAGTTCGGTCACTTTACTAATAAAGGGTCACTACTCCAGTCATCACAAGCCATGTGCACCAGTCAGAAAATCACGAGGGGCGGCCATACAAATGAGCCGCGTTCATCAAACCATGGCACCGCCTATGCCGCAAAAGTTCTGAGTGATATATAGCTCCAAGCATTGCACATAACATCGGGCACTAAGCCTTTTTAGTTTACTGCCCTTCGTGTCGTAATGCAGTGATAGGCACGTACGTTTAATATCGAAGTGAAGTTCACCTCTCTGTGCGTCTACAGAATGTGCAGCCTTCCCCTATCGCTTCATTATGTCATTGTGCCACAGGAAGAAAAGTTGATCAAAATAAGACGCACGGAACCAAAAAAAAAATTAATAAATCAGTGCCATACACTCTGTGAAGGTATGTGAAACCGTATGTGTCCCCGCTGGGCGGGGAGCAGTTCAAGGAGTGCACGAACAAAACACGTTTGTTTGTAATTTGCGATCGAGCATACTTCTATTGTTAATTGGTTGAATGAAACTTGGCGAGGACTGGAGTTCTATTCTAGCGGACAAACACTGAGCTGTCCGTTTCCCTCCCGTAGAAGAAGAGCATGTATTGAAAGGCGGATGAGGATTCCCCAAATATTCACAACTATGCCTCTAACTACATGGTCACGAAAAGTCATGGTCATGAAAACACGGCGTAATATTGGAGTCGTCTTAGCGGCTAATTTCAGGATGATTTTTTTTTTCAAGCTACCTACATTTGGTTAAGAGCCACAGAACATCCACCAAATAGTTGGCGTTGCTGTAAAATTTGACGACGCGACTTCTATCGACACACGCAGTTCTGGCCAGTACCCAGACTATAACAGCTCTCTGTAAAAATCTGCAGAAATTTCGAGAATTGTCTACTCATGCGTAGCATTCTTATACCGATTGTGAGTAATTTATAGCCATTTTTTTTCTAAAATTTTCCGACAAATTATCTTCAATTTATGCTGTTATAACGATTACAGGTGGAACTTTCGCGAAATCTGCATTATTGTGGAAATGCAGGCCGTTAACACAGTTCCCCATTTTCCGTGGTTTTTTAAATATTTTTCCTATTTTGTTAGTATTTCAAAATTTCGTTCGACCTATTATCTCCATTTACGCTATTATAACGATTAGCGGAGTTACTCCCACCAAATCTGCATTATAGGAATGCAGGGCGTTACACGGTCCGGGCTGTGGGGTACTCGGCAAGAAATGTGTTGCGCATTAGAAATGAATTTTGTTTAAATTATTTGTGTTAGTGCAAGTCTAAGATGTCGGAGCAGAACAGCCTTCTTTTTCTTTTTCGTAGAACTGTAGAACCAAAACGTGGCCTTTACGCATACTCTGCTGCGCTGCCGTGAAGGCCTGCAAGCAATTGCTCGTGCAGACGACTTGGGCTTCTCTGACGGTCTCCGAAATTTCGTCCACTCAAGTTTTTTTATTTCTTCAGCCCCTCACAGCTCCGGTAAGCAAACCTGCGACATAGTGAGCACACAGGGTACTCAAAAACAAGAGCGCTGTCTGCGGAACTTCTGGTTAAGAGTGTGACTTTTGTGACACACGCGTTCACATTGTGGTGGAGCCCTGGAAAAAAATAAGGAGTGGGCTGCATTTGAAGCTGTATAAAACTCCCGCAGAACTGTAAAACTAAAATGATTTTCCACCGACTTCTCTTGGTCGCTGTGCGGAGTCAACGGAGGAATTTCTTTCCCATTCTTGAGAAGGATAATTTCATCATACCCACAGCAATCTGCCTTCTGACGAGTTTCTGACGGGAATTAACCCTAAATTGTCTTGCTTTAACCACGAGGAACCCCGCCGCATTATACATTTTTACGTTCCGGGAAAGCTGACTTTACGGGGTGTCAGTGGTGGTGCAAGTGGCACGCTTAGTTTCCACTGTGCCCGTGAAGAGACAGCCGGCGCAGCGTATACCTGTAGGAGAGCGTGTTGCAGGCGGCGTGTCCGATTTCGCCCAGCGACCAGGTCTCGTTGCTGAGGTAGCGGGGGAACTGGTCGACGCACAACTTGCCCCAGACGCCGTTGCGCTTGAGCTGCAGGTAGCCCTGGCTGCCGGACGACGGGGACGCCTCCTCTTCCGCCTCCTCCTCCTCGTCCACCAGTCCCACTGGGGGAAGAAGGAGAAAAGAGATTAAACCGTCGACGATATGGGAACACTGTCTGCGGTGCCTCCATGCCATCATGGAGGCACCGCATACGTAAGGCGCTGCGGATTCTATGGTCGTCCTGGTTGAACAGTCTACAATGAACCCTGCTTACAAAATGATGTGGGTACTAAACATGCTCCAAGACGAGGGATGGGCACTAAAGGGGTTTGGCGGGGTGTTAGAGAAGGGATCAGGGTTGAGCGTGAGTAGCGGTGAACGTGGCAGGGCGTCCTGTGCACAACGCATTCCCTCTCATCTCTTCTGAGGAGCACTGGGAGGCGGCGTTAGGCAGCTCGGACCCTCAAGTCCAGCGAGGACTTGCTGAACGAGCAGCTCAGGTCACCGGCACCCTCCAAGCGCTGGTCACCACTCGCCGTTAGTTCAACTGGTGCTCACATAAAGTTCTCTCTCTCTCTCTCTCTCTCTCTCTCTCTCTCCTCTCTCCTCTCGCTCCTCTCTCTCTCTCTCTCTCCTCTCTCTCTCTCTCTCTCTCTCCGTAAGAGACGTATCAAGCAGAGTTCCTTCTAGTACATGTGTCGCGATATGGAAATAACAGCGTGTAACAAACACACGACGAAAACATCTTCAGGTCCTGAAGAGAGACAGTGCTAGGAGTCTCAAAGAAGGTGAGTATGCACATGACGTTCGGTTCGAGGCCAAGCCACAGCTACAATCGTGCACCATAGCCGATACCAGTTGCAAGTCGACCCTCGCTCCTTCGCTCAGCTGGACAATCGACTGCCCTTACCGCATTGCACTTCGTCCAGGCCGTGGGGGCAGTCGTGGTGGCCGTCGCACACCTTGCGTTGAGGGATGCACTCCTTGGCTCCGGGGCACACGAACATCTCCGAGCTGCACCACGCTGCACGATGCGACGACAGTCGCGCACTCAGTACATCGCGGTTTAACCAGAAAGGGAGGAAATGTACCTACGCATCACCGCCCATTCTCGGCGGCTATGGAAGGCTCGATGCTCGGCACTTTCGTTCCCGGTCGTAAGTGACACAGATTGAGAGGGCGACAGGTACGTTCAGTAATGAACAGATGAAACGCGATCACGAAAATATTAAAACACACAAGTAGGAAAGTTTCTTCCTATCCAAGTCAAATTGGCGCGTGACTTAATTACAGTAACAAAGTTCGAAAATCTGGCTTTCCAAATATACCAATATCGCGCCATTATTGAACCTCCAAGAACACTATTTTTTTTTAATTTTGCGTTTCTGGTTCAAATTTTCGTGTTCGCATTTCCATCTGTCTATGACTGCACATCATAAAGTTAAATTAATTTTGTAGTTTCAGAAGCATTGTACTATCAGCAGACTAAATGTCCTACGTTCTTACTTCAAGAGATGGCACATTTTTCCAGTTGCATTCGGAAGGCTACTCCCTACGCCAGGAATTTTTCGCGAATTTGTTATGTTCACTTAAACTCTTTTTTTTTGTTGGCCTCAAGATTTATCAGGAGCTTCGGGATTTCAGCTTGGGCTGTTTAGTAACCGCAACCACGTACAGCCAATTTAACAAAAATTATTCAAGGTGAAAACGAAGAGTTCCAGGAAAATTCCAGAGGTCGAGAAAAACCCGCAATGTCTTAAAATGTCTGAATTTGACCCGTAGATATGAGCTAACGTAAGACCCTGGTTGGAGCGATTCGTGCGTGAGAAACGCGGCCATTGAGGGAGGGGGGTACACAACAACAGAAGACAAATGACATGCAAAGATAACAAGACAAGCCAAGTTGTGCGTGGCCCGATACATACGGCATTGGATCTCATCCGTCATGTCCCAGCAATCGAGGATTCCGTCGCAGACTTTGTGCTGCAACCGTTCGTGTTTCAAGTAATCCTTGCAGGCTGGAAACAACAGCAACAACAAAAAACATGTACCTGTCAAGATTCCTCAACAGCTTGTGTGCGCGTAACTTTATTGGCACCATACATTTCAGTGGTTTAAGCATCACTCGGGACGTCTCTGAAGCAAAGACACCGAAACGTATTTATAACAAAGTCCTCAGGACAAAAAAATTACTTCGTTTTAAGCGGTTCTTCGTTAAAAGCCGGCAGGATTCGCTATCTATACACTTCAATGGAGTCCATGATGCATTTCGATAAAAGCGAGGTTTCGAACAAAGCAAGTTCGTTATAGCGAGGGTTCATTGTACAAATGTTTGAATATGGGTGATTGGCGCAGCGAAACGCAAGTACACACGCCCTTAAACCGCGCTCGTCACCAGCGCTACAGGTCGATAAGACGCCATTACTCCAGCGACTACAAGAATCATGCTGGTGTTTGTCAACAGCGGCAGTGACGTGTCGTCGTATAGTCAGTTGTCTAAACAACCACCAATGCCTCTAATGACGGGGACATGATCGCGATTCCCTACATTAGTGGTTGTCAACCATGATGTCAAAGCGGGGCTCTTTTTGGGCTTGCGAAAGTGATGGGGTACACCACGGTGAATATTGTAGATCCGTGTGTAATGTAGAAAAAAAGTTTACTCTCTCTCTCTCTCTCTCTCTCTCTCTCTCACGGTCCGCTGCAGCGAAAGAGCATGATCTGTGGGGCTGTCTTGTGGGTGTGCTTGGCGAGCGACGACCCGCTGGCACGTCTCTTTGGGAAATGTGCGACCACCGAGTTCCTGCTCCGTGGTGTGTACGGCAGATGGTTGCGTTGCGACAAGCTGAGCTGGCGCCAACTGTCGGCGCTCATTAGCATCTTGATGCACTACTTCGCTTCACCTCTCTTAGACGGCAGCACCATCGAAATGGAGGAGGTTATAGGAAGGATATATGGCGCGTTCGTACACCCGTCTGTGCTTCAGCTCATAGCGCAGTGGGTAAAGCGTCTGGCACCTCCATTTGCGGCGACGGAGATCCCGGCTCGAATCCTGGCGCAGCCACGTCAATGGAACTTTTCCGGCGATGTCATTTCCGTGATGGATATGACTTCAGCCAGGTCTTGGCGGATCCCGGCATAAAACACTTTCGGGTTAAAAAATTGGTGGCGTATCTGCTCACTTCGGTGCAAACGTCGTCAAAAGACGATAGCCTTCTGCCGCCCCTGTTACGTAAATGCCTCTCTTCTGTCCCTCGCCCACCCTCTCACGCTCCTTCCCCTCCCCTTTCGCTTCCCCCTTGATAAACACCGAGGAGGTTAGCTAAACTAAATTAATTTTCGCGCGTTCCACTGCTCGCGCAGTCATCTAATGGGGCCTTTCGTTACTGTTGGACTCCTTGGGACGCCGTCACGAGGTCCAAACTCGTCGCACGCTCTTTTTGTATTTCTGGGTTAAAAATATTTTCTAACGCGTATTTTTGATTTGCTACCGCAAAAAAATCAATCATCTACGTATTTTACATTAAAAGAACACTGAAAATACCTTTTATGTACGATAGTTTGCCTCAAATATCCCTAGCGTTTTCATTTTGCTCAACAATGTTGAAAAGTATGAAGTATGCTTCCAGATTTAGTGGTTTGGAAAGGTATTGCATATATAAACCCCTCGTTACAGTATTCTTTTAACTCTCTGGCCGGAAGGTCGAATCGAGGGACAGGACAGACAGACATACAGATACTTTCAAATTTAAGTAGGCTAAGGAAGACTATCGTCTTTTAAAAAAATTCTTCCAGCTAATGTATCCCATAAACCTTTTCTATGAGCGCCTGTTGTGCCTGACTGTTTTGCTGATGATTCGTATCGTCACACACCCCTGGAACCGTAGCCCAGTATGTACCTGCCTTTTGTGTGTGCGTGCGTGAGTTCGCGTGTGGGTGTAGCGTGTGTTTGGAGGCGGGGGCTGTTCCGCACGGCTTGCGTGCTGTGCAAAAAGCCGACGTTAACACGTGTGCCACGAGGGGTAGTTAAACGTTTACGCCCCGCAGTAATGGCACATTTTTGCGTTTCCGAGAAGGTTTGGTAAAGAAGAAAGAATGGGGGGACAGCGAGTTTCGAGGGGATCTTTGTAGAGCCCTGAAATGCCCTGGAGAACTCCTTGAGGTCTGCGGACCCCTATTTGGGAACCCCACATCATATCTCACCTCCGTCACGCATTATGCTAGCTACTAACAATTTTTTTCCCTGTCAGGAGACATGACTTAGCTCGAGTTCTGTGGTAAAAACATGCGGGATTGGATACCCAGGGCAACAGACTCACAGCAGTTCCTCTCGTCCGACGCGTCCCGGCAGTCGATGCGGCGGTCACACAGCGCGAATGCGGGCACGCACTCGCCGCTTTTGCACTTGATCTCCTTGAGGTAATCGCAGTCTGCGGCGGAGAAAAAACGTTTTCACACCATCCACATCTTGTTTAGAGATGAAATTAGGGTGGCGCTTTCAAGCGGTCATGTAGAAAAAATACGACCTGCTTTAATTTCAAAGAACTAGCCTTTGGTAACTCACTCCGTTCCATCCTATGGCCACAAAAGACGTTTATATTAAAAATCTTTGAAGTTTCGCGCTACAGTTACGTCATATTGTCAGGAGTGATGTAATATGGGCCAGTTTTTAAAGCGTAGCTATCAGTGTGTTAACTGCACGTTAACGTTCAAGTGACACGATCAAACGGAACCAGAGGCCACTCTACAAATGCCCAGTCATGTTTCTCGGGCTGACTTTGGTCGGCGGCTGCCAATCACACATACAATATTCTATGGCGTCATAAAGAAATCATAAATCATTCTATGACGTGACGTCATAAAGAAAGGAGCTGGGCAGTAGCCGCTCCTTCAGATGTTTGCTTTAATACCTCTACTATTTGTTCGAAGTGCGCAAAAAATTGGAAGGACTGTTTTGGGATCAATCAATTTTTCTAATGAATCAAAGTTGTATTTTGTCTTCATGGTCCATTAAGGAGAAGAGACGTGCAGTTGCTTTTGGCGAAACACGCGAATTTCTAACTGCGTTCATCGATTCTGCGATGCCATGAAGGCCTAACATACACGAAGATTAAAGTGCCACATGGCTTACTCAAGCGTGAAACCACTGTTAATAACGAGATGCATCATTGTCACTTTCTACTTCTACTCCGTTATAATCAGTTCCTTGAGTATTATGTCTATAAATAAGGCCTATCTCCTACTCCGAACTCACCGCGTTTCAGCGTCGTCGGCACCGCGAGGGGAGTGGTGGACGTCCGGTCTCCAGAGTTGGCCCCGGTGAGGCCGGTGTCGTCCCCGTGCTTAGTGATGTCGTTGTCGGTGAGCGAATCCTTGCTGAGCGGCGAGTTGGTGACCACGCTGTACGATACGCGCGTCACCACCTTCAGTGCCGGGCTCGCTGTGGTCGCGGGACGGCCGCAAACCCGGCTTGTTGCCGTTCTTGCTGCCTTTGTCGCCAAACTCGGCACCACCTGCGATGACGCCAATGCAGTGTTTCCGAATTATCCGATCGGCTCTGATGTTCGTCAAGTCATTACTATACATATAGAAAACTTGTTAGGATTATTCTCGAATACATGTTTTTGAGCCGGGAATCTGCGTTTACCATGTTTTTTTTTTCACTTTAATTCGTTCCAAACTGAATTAATTGTTTATTGTCTCTAATTACTCTAGAAGAATTAGCGTAGCATGAATGAAAGCGAACCTTAACAGTCCTAACTCAATGAACTCGCATGAAAAATTTCTGGTTTATGCCTTTTCACAAAATACACTTCTCTAATTCCGGCATCGAAACAGGGACATTTTTTTTCGGTGCCCCAACATACTCTTCTTAGCGCGTCGACCACGAACTCGAAGTTTCAGTTCCAAGAGGCCGCACAAAATTATATTTTGATTCACTTGTGTCCAGGACAGCATGCGCTGGAACACCGACCCTCCTTCATCATTCGCGAGCAAATGATAATCAAAGAGCGGCGGTTGGCAGTACACCCAAAGTTGTAGATGTGTGTAGTTCTACTGTTTCATCCTTTGCTGACTATCTAAATCTCCTAAGTTAGTAGAGCAGCCTCCTGCTGTTGGTCCAGCGGCGTCACGTTTTCTAATTTAAACAACATAGTACATGCATAAGGAGCAAAGACACCTCAACTGTTGCAGTCTATTCCGGCATCGCACACTAAGAATGAAAATCGACGTACTTTTGTCGTCACTGGGCGTGTACTTGGAGTCGTACGCGTCCGCTTTAGAAGGCAGGTCTCCGGAGATGAACTTGGCGAGGCCGCCCGAGTTCTGGCCGCCGGAATAGATGACCGAGTGGATCTCCGAGTGGTCCCCGCTACTGGTGCTCACTGTCTGGTGGATGGAATCGAAGGTGATGTTGAGCTCCGGGTTCTTGAGGTGGTGACCCTCCCGAGTACCGCCCGCCGGAACGAACGCACTGTCCTTGTTGTTGACGTGGGTCGGGGATCGGTTCGCCCGACGGAGGACGGCTTTCGACTTGCGGCAGTACGGGAGTTGGTCTTGGCACCTCTTCTGACACCCCTTGTGAAGCTGGCCCTAAACCGACCTCTGGACTCTGTTGTGGAACCTGTTCTGAAATGTGATGATAGGCCGGTGCGGGATCTGCTTCTGGAACGGATTCCGAAACCGGTCCCGGAACCGGTCGTGGCATGGGTTTCACGGGTACCCCTGGGTATACCGGGTTCCGGTTCTTGTTGTTCGCTGTCTGGTAGAGACTTTCCACTCCTGCCGTCAGGTCGATGAACTGTGGCTCCGGTTTTTCCGTGGTGTGCTGCTGTTCTCGAGACACGTTCTTGGCGTGTCCTCGGTTGCTGCTAGTGCTGCCGATGGCAACAGGGGGCCGGACAATGAGTCCGACACCGATCTCAAACTCGGTAGTCGATGTGGCCGGCCTCGGCGTGGCCGGCTGTTCTTTCCTATGGTTGTTTTTGTGGACTGAAGGCTGGGCCGGCTCTACCGTTGAGGGCAGTGTCTCGTTCCGCGCCTTGATGGCTGTTCCTGCACCCTCTGATGTCTGGGCAGGCTTCGGTTTGTAGTTGATGGGGACACTGGGACCGCCGTGAGTGCTTGGATCGTCCAAGTGTATCTGCCAGGCATGTCCGACGCCATGCATGGGCTTTTCGGAGCTTCCTTCGCTCGGTTTGCTCGACGCCGTTTCTCCCACCGTAATTTCGGAAGATGGAAGGGGTCTGTAGGGTGACCAGGAGAATGGTCTTTCGCTCTCGTCTTCTTGGTCGGCGGACGAAAAAGTCGACTCGTTCACTCTAACTTCCGGCGTTGATTGCTGCACCGTCGGTGACGTGGTAGTGCTAAGTGTGCTTGTACCTTCCGGAGGAACTGGTGTGGATGACGGCCGCTTTTCGTACTGGTGCACGTTCACAAAGAGCGGTTTAAGCAGGGCTGCGTCGGTCGCATTTTTAGGGGATACTGGCACACGATTTCGGTCGGGCATGACAACGACGACGCCGGTTCCCACGGTAAGTTCAGTAAGGTGCGGGCCATGTTTATTTGTAAACCTATTCTGACTAGAAGGAGTGGGACTCGGAGTCACCGCTGACACTGGTGCCTTGGTTGTGTAACGATGTTTTCCCCGTACAACTTCTGTTGACGTCATGACTACTTGCGGCCTATTTGTGACCATGCCTGAACCGAGCTGCTGGTCAGGCGACCCGGCGTGGGCACCGGGACCGTGATGCTGGACGTTCAACTCTTGGTGACCCGGCTGGTCATAGTGCGAGTCGTCGTCTTCTGACAACTCGGGCGCGTTTTCCCACGTTACCGGTACGCCGTCGTGTTGTTTCACGGCTGGCCGCTGTTCGGGAAAGAATGGCTTCCAAGACTTGTCCTCGTGGACGACGTATGGCGAAGTGTCGTTCTCGTGCGCGTTTGTGTAATCAGCCGGAATCGGCGTTGTGGTGTTTAGACCAGTGACCAGACTCGCGATCCTGCTCTTCTTGGTCGTAGTACTCGACCGTACTCGTGCTTTTCTCCCAGTCAATGTTGTCCATGTCCAAACTGTTTTCAGACATCTCTGCAGCGGAAGAAAACACAGAAGTAATCTGTAGAAGCTTAAGGAATGCAGGAAAGACACTCTGCGGTGTAATCCTCAAATGACAGAGCCTTACCGCATGCACTTACGTTGCAATTAGCGTGACTACCTTATCAATGCTTATTTTAAGATTTAACAATATCTGTTGAAGTATGGCATGAGCAAGAGTTTTCTCTCTGTGTGTTAGCACGTTAAATAGTGAACGGTACAACTGCTCAACTTGCGCAAAGTAATCATGAGTACCACCAGACGCGTACGTCGCTAAACTTGGGAAGGGAAAACGGGGACAATGAACAACTTTTATCTTGCTATAGAAAATAATTAGTACTCTCTTTGTTATCGGGTGGGGGGAGGGGGGGGGAGGGTACATGCAGAAGTTACATCTGCTATAAGGCGTGCCGTATAGAGGGCTCCGAATTAATTTTTACAACCTGGGGATCTTCAACGTGCACCGGATTCTGGACATACGGGTGTTTACGCTTTTCGCCTCGTTCTGAAAATGCAGACCCACGCGTATTTGGGATAAGCAGTATATTTACTAGTGATAAGCGCATCTCACCACACGTTACCCTGTAGGCTAGCATGGTCGCAGAGCTTTTTTGCCTCCTGTCCTTTGCAAGACCTCAAAGAGAAACCGCAGTTGCAAGTTTAGAGATGCCACACTTCTGCTGCCGCATTCAGTGCACTCGCAGCCGGATATGAGGGCGTAATGCAATTTAAAACGAAACTCGGGCATGATGTGAACGGGCTGGTTTGGTACATCGCCGGGTTGGTTTAAGCCCCCGCGTAACTGAGAAGAGCATACAGAAGCTCCGAATTCCTGACTGTTCTTTTCTTATTATATCTACCTGGCGCTAAAGTAACCCTGCGTTGTACCAACTATCCCGTCCGGGCACTCTTAATCAGGTGTGCTCTCAAAGAACTATATTTTTAGCGACTGTAGTCGAAACTGGGAGTATAAAACCTATAGCCTTTGCAAGTCACTGAGTCGAAATCCGCTCAACTGATATTTGCCCAACAGACTAAGCTCGTGCACGCGTGAATGTCACGAAATGACGGCCAGGCCTCGAAACCTCACCAAGCACTTCAATGAGATTGCCCCCTCGGAGAGGGCAATTCAGTGACGTCGGGCGCGACTGATTGAGAATCAAGGAGAGTTTTTGACGCCCACCGGTGAGTTCGATGGCGTCCCTGTCGATCTTGAGCCGTCCGAAGGCCCCGCGAGGCCCCATCCCGGCCTCCCGCCTGAGCGCCTCCCTGAAGTCGCTCTCGAGGTCGGCCACGTCCGGCGTGTGCCTCCTGTCCACCACCTCCAACTCGAACAGCACCACCAGGCTGCCCTGCCTGCATGCGACGGGTGAAAGTAAACAAAGCGCCGCGCCACCATTGCCGCCGAGTCAGGCACGCACAGAAGGCTGCGGCTTTGGTACGCGGGACACTTACTGGAAAGCCCCTCTCCGCTGCTACGTATTTCTCGTTAATTGACGAGATCATGAATAATTAATTCTTGCTTATTTAGGGTACTCATGTGGAATTTCTATAAACTAACTACATCCAGTCTAAAAACACAACAGGAATACCGCAAAAACCTGACCAGAATTCCTGCCGTACGACACAAAACTTTGTTGTGACAACAGAAGTCCTGTTGTTACGACAAAGCCATCTGTTCATGATGGTCAGCGCAGACGAAAACCGGACAAGAAGAGTAAGAAAGACACAAGCGCTGTGTCCCGACACAGCGCTTGTGTCGTCCTTACTTTTCTTGTCCGGTTTTCGTCTGCGCTGACCATCATCAACGCACTCCAACTCGCCCGATTCGCTACCTTATTACAGCCATCTATTGTTACGAAACACATTTCTGTCGTAACGACAAAGTCAATTTTCTCAACGACAAACATTCCTGTAGTCACAACAGAACTGCCATTTACGCTACTCTTCACATGGGCAATAACATTCAAACCATGTGCAACTTCTGAGGGAACATTAGGATCACGACAAGACAGGAATTCGGCACGACGGAGCATCAAAATGAAGTCAGGAATACGAAACGCGACAGAAGATCAGAATCCCGACACGGTAAGAATACGGCAACACGACAGTACGACACGAGAAAATACGACAAAACTACAGAAATTTTTCTTGTCGCCATTTTCGACTGGGACCGGGTGGTAAATAAATATCTGATTCATTAGTGAGAAAGCACTCTCTGCCCCACGTGGTGAAAAACCAGGCGTCGTGAGCAGCGGATGGGCCCAAAATTTAGTATGCGGTCAAGTAAAGAAAAGGTGAAAAAACAGTGGTAGGGACAGGAATAGAACCCAAGGGCTAACGGTGGAAGCAAGTGACTAGTGTCACTAGATAAGGCACAGAGTACCGTCACTGAGCCACGCCAGTGAGCAACGGCGGCCATTTTGGTGTTTATCCGTGTTGCCAGATTGCCGCTTCTGCGGCCTCTCCGCTAACTTTGACGAGGTCCTTTGTAAACAACACTGCCGAAGACGCAGCAACACGGCATCTTTGGACACACTACTGCAGCAGAAATTCTGCGAAGCGCGTTATCTTTGATTCGCGTTCGGAACGACGCCAGTCGCGCGCAGTCGCAGAACAGGTAGGACAAGCTGAGACTACCACAGTTGACCGACGGAAAACACATAAACAACAAAATGGCGGTGCCCATGAACCGTCGCAGTGTAAACAAATGTCGCATGATGCGAAGTGAACCTTATCTAGTGACACAAGAAGTGACCTAACCACTACTCTGTGCCTAAACAACACTGAACACTCTTACATGCTTTGAATGAGAAGACGTTATGTTTTTTTTGGAGATATTTTGCCGCTACATAGCGCGTGTGTCATGCTGGTTCAATGAAGCTACCATAACACAGATTCTTAGCTTCTTAGTAGGAGGAAGCCTCGTATGCTTATCGGAGCGGTCAATAAAAAATCAAAGGGATATTGGCCAACGTTCTCCAATTTGACTGCGACGTCAGCAGTTCCCACAAACTCACTCGGGGGGATCATCCAAGTCAGATTGTCGTCAGAATACCACGGCCAATTTATGAATTTCACGCAAGCAGTTTTACGAGCCACCACTAATTTTTGGCGTCATGGAAACCCTCGGAAAACAACATGGCAGGGACTTTTGTAGAGAATGTAGGCCGTTTCGAATCCACACGGCACTTTTAGCCGGGTAAAACTTCGAAAGTGCTCTCTGTTTCAGCTTGGAGTAAAGGGCGGTAGGAGTGCTGTTTCCACTCGAGCTTAATCTTTAGAATGTTGGAGCCTCACAGAGGAGGATTTCTTTTTTGTGGGTAGGTAATACGCGGATATATTTTGCAGCGAAGATGTCTATGGCTCGGATGGCGGCCGAAAAGTCTGAGCTTCTAGTCAGCACTTCTACAAGCTGGCTCGTGGTATCCACAAACTTTACGTACGTTAAACTGACTTTGCATTTGAGAACATCAACTGAGCATTTTTGTTTGTTCAGTTTCGTGTAGCGACTAAACAAAAATAAAAAAAACTCAAGGTAAGCAGAAACAAAAAGGGCGATTTCGCAATTATGCATGGCATATATCACGCTTACAAGGATCTTCAAAGAAAAACTTAAGATCGGAGGGGAACGGGGAAGAGGAAGTAACAGAGAGCGAGATTAATTTAACCAGATCAATTCCCCTCCGAATATGAACGCGTCAAGCGTTAACTTCCGCTGTGCAAAGAAATCCACTCTTCAGTTTTGTAGGCAGGGTTAGTTCAATTATATCGAAACCCCGTATGACCAGAAAAAAGCTAATGTTAAGTTCAGGGGCCGCAATGCTTATAGTGGGTTTATTTTGCAATAAATGCGTATGTGGTCCGTAAACATCTGTTCCGTCTTTTCACTCCCAACAAAAGGAACACGGCGCTTTGTTGAGGCCACACGCAGAATGAACGTGAGAAATCTGTCCGTTCCGGCGGATAAGTGATGAGACCGCCTCCCATCCAACATACGTGAGCATGGCCGGTGTCTAACACAAACGCATTAGCGAAGTGTCTATGTGAATAGCACAACGAAGGACGTATAAATAACCTTGCAACCTGTGACTACCAAGCCTCTGTTTGTCACTATCGTTTGCTCTCATGCTCTCCTGCTCTAAATAGCGCTTCGGGCATGTTGTGATACATGAGCCAATTTGCGCTGACCTTCGCTTTTCTAGACGTGTACACAGTGCACGCGGGCTTTGTGGTACGTTGGCACTCAGGAACAAAAAGAAAAAGAAATTGGGCACGTTCCTGGCAAGTTGCCGGACATTCGAATGGCCGTGCACACACCACCGCCTAGTGCAGAATTACTCACCGAAAGCCGTGGATTGTGACTTTGCTCAGGGAAGTGTTCAGCTTTGGTGACTTCCTGTACGTCGCTTCGAGCTGCGAAACACACACAAAAAAGGACGCCATATTTTCCTGGTGGCCGCAGTGTCCAGTGCAGCAAGCTGCCGTTAAACGAAGGCTGCCGCAATTACAACTGGGTCGTCAATAATGAAAGCACTTTGCCAAGGGCGTTGCGATCCAAGGCGCCTTGGACTACTCAGATAGACAGCTCCCTCCTCCGCCTAGAAACATGGCGCGTGCGATTCCAAAGATTCGTATCGCCCATCACCAGCCTTCCAAGTCTGATCTAGCGGCATTGGGAATGTCCGCACGTTGACCAGAGAGAGAATCGACAAATGGTGGTAAGCCAGGCATTTGCATTTCTTTGGGCGGGAAGGTGAGGTCATTTGTGAGATTACGCTTGAACAGGCTGTTCCTCATGTCCGCAGCAAGCATTCATCTGTGGGAGCACCACCGCTCCTACTTGCCCTAAATTCAAGTGTCGTTTAGTAGTTAACATTTAAATGTAATGAGCGTCGCTTACTTACATGTCAACATAGAGCAAAGCTGCCTGCATTTAGGTTAGGCTTGGTGCTAACGTATTTCTTTCGTCCTGCAGTCTACGTTGACCAGACGGTAATGACCTTAAAGTACGCTCATTGGGGATTTATCGGAGTAAAAAGTTGAGCTTCTCAGGCTTGGGTTGACGTACATCGTGTATAAAACGCAAATTTCCAGAGCACTACGGGAAGCTGTCGTATGTGACATATCACACTGTACGCACCAATTGCAGCATTGGCGGCTCCACACGCCTGTAGCGTACGCGGTTTACAGGCTAACTCGTAAAGAAGGCGCAGTTATTGCTCTCGCGCGCGTTCCATCATTTAGCTCCCACCGTCCTCAAACCCTCGGCCAATCATGTCCCGGCGTTAAACACTAAGTGGATTGCCTCTTATGCGGCTTCCCTCTCGCTTTATCAAAGGTATGGGTCGAAATTTCTGTTCTTAACGAAAAGAGAAGAAATGTATAAACGTAACGGTTACGACATCGATCGATTTTTTTGTTTGTTTGCAAGCGTCGCCAAAATCACTTTTTTTTTTTTTTTTGCGGTGATTAGGCGTAAAGTACCTTTATGAATCTCCGCGAAGTGTATGCTGTTGGTTTTATTTGCCTATCAAAAGAGAGTGCATGCTCACCTGTACATTTTTGCAATAAAGCACCTGCCCCTCACTTTCACTTAATTATTTCGCACGCACGTGTAAAAAACAACAGCATTATACAATATGTTAACACCTATTGCTCGCCGGCACTGGGTCAACATTATACGGCAAACATTAGGCGAATAGAAAGGAGGCTTGTTCCCGGCTGTCTGGACCACCGAGCTCGGTCCAATTAAGCGTTCCCGTTCGCCCCAGTCGTGACTGCATTTGCATCTTTTCAGCTCTACATGAGTGGCGAGGTCATTTAGTGGGACTTTTTCTTGTTATTTATTGAGAGTGTGTACCTTAGGAACTGGAGCGAGAAAATTAGAAAAGGAGTAGAAAGGTGAAATAAGAATTTGTGATTTAAAAACGTTGCGGGACTCGGCAAGAGCGGTGACTGCATATATGGATCAAAAGCTACGCTTAACCGAAGAGCTGAGAGCAGCTAGGCACATATTTTCGACTCATGTTCTTTCTTCTACTGCTAACGTGGGGAGAGCGCGCCTAAAAGAACCGTCTTTGCATAGATCACTTTGGTACAAGAATGCATAAAGAGCAAAGTTTCGCCAGTAGAAATTGCAGTGATAGGATACACTTTCGGATGGTTTAAGTAGATTTGACGTTGCGGATTCCCACCTATGAAAATAGAGCGCACCATTCAACCTGAGAGCGCACCCTCATGCATCGTCCAGGAATTTCGAAACGAGCACTTTTAAGAATTTGCGCACTAGCCAACACGCAAAGGGTAACATGGGGTTGTGACAGAAAATAGTGAAAAAAAAAAAAAATGTTACAAACAATTTTTTTTGTTTCGAGCAGAGCAATATATTATCGATGGACTAGACGCAGCAGAAATTCGAGAAGCATTGGGACTAGTCTGCGGATGGGTCTGGCTTTTTATTTTGAAACCATAAGGAGTTGCAACCGTCCGTAGGTCCGAGATTTCAGTGTGTGATAGTAAATTCCGAAGAAGCATGAGGCCGGTTAGAACGGTTTTTCTTCGTTGCAATAAACTTTTTTTCTAGTGTTCTACTTATTACTTAAAACTATGTCAAGCTGCGGCGAAAACCTTGGACACAAGAAAGCAGCACTGGGATGCCTTTGAAGCTTTGCAACTAAGCTTAGCTCTATAGCCCGCCGTAATCAACGATCGGTTACCACGGTGTGATCTGCGTTCGTCGATATAACGCGCGTAGATCGAGAAATCGGATCGTGGTACGCCCGAACATTGCAGGATGGGGGGGAGATCCTTGCTAAAGCCACTAGAAAAGCAGTCGACGCAGCAATCTTTAGCTCTGAGTCAGATGCCCCAAAAAGATTTGAATAGCAAAAATTAAGAGCACAGACGTCGCATAATGCGATATAAGTGCCATTGAAAACTGGGAGGGGCCAGTGGTTCGGAGAAGTTCTGACAACTGCAACCCTAATCAAATTCATAGACGAAAACAGCAATAACAGTAACGGTAACAATAGCAGTAAAAGGGTAATAGCAACAGTAGCAGTAATGTTAAAGTATCAGTGGCACCAACAGTAACGTAATACTACAGTAACAATAAGGAAGGCGTCGTTTGGATTGCCACGAGAGTGAACCTCGTGCTACTTTTAGAGATAGCGGACGCTTAAACAGTACAAAACTGAACCCATGAAAAATTGTTGACCGGTTTATTTATTCATTTCTAACACGCTTGCTGAGCAGGCAAGCTACAGACTCGACACTTCTGCATTCGTGTCTTGGTCCCCGTTTTACTGACACAAGGTTGAGTCTCCGCCCGCACATCTCATCGTAAACATACGCAAATACAGGAAGGTGGATTAACGCAACTGCCACCGCAGCCGCGCGAAACGAACACTCCCCTTTTACGTGCACGAAAAATTGCGACATGGTTTATGTTCCCCCCGCCGACCGTTCCTTCAGCAAAGAGCCCGCTCACCATGTTCGCGTACTTGGCCGACTTGAGGCGGAATTCCTCCGAAGTGGAATTGAGCAGGCTGGGGTCCCACGCGTCGCCTTCGACTACCTTGACGACGCCTAGGAGACGTAGGGCTGCAAAATTAAAGGAACGGCAGTGTGAAGTGCGCCAGCAACCAGGCGCCCGGAATAGCGAGGTATAGCGGAAAAAAAAAAAACAGAAACAGAAGTGCGCAAAACAAAACGCCGGCGTAATTGCGCGCCTTCAACTGCGGCGGTGGTTTCGAAAGTGGCCAGGCGGGTGCTCGAATACCGTGTACACGTTACGTGGCACTAGCGACTCTTTTACATGGTAATACGACCTACCAGTGTGGGCAGGGCGTTGCTTTGAGAAGGCCAGATGACCGGCTTGATAATGCTTGCAACTCACAGGACGCGTGCTCCTCTCTTCCGTTCACTCCGTTCCGCTGCTCTATTCGTTGCCGTTTTTTAAAGCTTTAAGACTAATAGGCACTGATATTGTTGATTGGCTTTCAAGCCTCGGGCTTAATTAGTTCATTTCTTCCTTCCCTCCTCTTTTGCTCTCACACTGAGCACACTGATTATGGTGATGATGGACAGCCATTATTGTCAAAAGAAAGGCCTATAGGCCAGAGCACGGATCCTTATTAGGGCTTCGGCTTTTTGGTTTCGGAATTTGTGCTTACGGCTTTTCGCGGCAAAATCTCCATAGCTGTGCGCGTGCGTGCGCGTGATTCGACTTAGTGAACATGGCGACAAAGTAGCATTAGCCAATGGAGGGAATAAAAGAAAAATTCACGCATCTCCACGAAGTGAATCATGACGAGAGGGCGAAGCGCTGGGGATCGTTCTTATCGTAAATCACCCGTGGCATTGCCACAGACTTGGTAGCAATCCGTGTGTACAGTATATACTATTCCAATGCAATCCAATCCGATACAAATCAATTTAATCCAATCCAATCCGTTTCAATTCAATCCAATCCAATCCAATCCTCCTCGCGCATGCGCAACATTGTGTACACGGACGCCAAGGCCCGGACAAAGCGAGGTCCTAAGGTGCTTAGCCCTTAAAAATCGTGGGTTAGCCGCAAACCACCGCAGGTGCCTCAGGCGCAAGGTGCTAACCGGAGCGCTTAGTCTGCGACGTGGGGAGCCTCTGGCCAGCTCATTCGAAAATCCGTTGAATCTCACAGGGAAACGGTCGTGGTTTAGCATCTGCCCCCGCGACGGAATTCTGGTACTCCACTCGCCCGCACTGCGATCACGCCACTTCAGCGGTCGCTTACTGACATCATCGCACTACGTGTGAGGAAAGTCTGGACATTATCCCCCCTCATCTTCCTAGAATCATTTCTATTAATTTTTGTGGCGTGCGTATACCGGCCACAGACTTGGTAGCAATCCGCATTCAGGAGTGAATTCCTTTTGCGGTGTCGCAATATGGCGCCTAATTCGCATAGAACTGAGCTTCGAGGATGACGTTTCCCTCGCAGTTTATTTAAAGATGGACGCTTCTCGTTACGTCATTGTTTAAAAATTAATCAAGAAAAAAGTGCCTTTGAAAGGTCATGAAATATGTAGCACCAGAAAAACAAATAATAGCAGACTCTGATTCTAGCAATTTTCAAAGAACGTTTTTTTTTTTTATGTCGCGCAGTCTGTTGCAAGGCATTATGCAGTCACAATGAAGGAACTACATGACAAAAGTAGCTTCACTTACTTGGATGCATGTGTTGACTTGTGATCACTGAAAAAAAAAAGAAAAAAAACGAGCAACAACAGTGAGAAAAGGGCTGATGGGGACATTTCGGGTCGCGGTGCATGTCACGTAAAACAACAAATTAGAGTGGCAGATAAATACCACTCGTATCGCATATATGATATGGCCGACAAGCCGAAACAATGGCTGCAAATATCAGCCCGCTTCATAATATAAAAAATATAATAAATTTAAATGATAGCCTAGCGCGGCGAAAGCAGACCCAAGCGCTATGATAAACCATATGAAGGTGTGCGCATTAATTTAGACCTTCAGCTGTTCGCTTCCGCCAGCGAGGAGTTCACAGACCTGCGCCTTTAAATTTAACCTAAAGAAAATCAGTTTTAACCAGTACAATCGCAGATTAGATTCGTGGCCTTGCAGTCAGGGCATGACCAGACGCCACTACGGCGTAGCGGGTGATTTTCTAGTATAAGACGCTACCCACCAATCGTTTAGTTACACGGTGGCCTTTTTTATCTAATGTTTTCTCAACATTTTTGAAATTGGCCACATAACACACGCACGCCACGCTAAACTGATTACGCGTTAGCTCTCATCGCCCTCTAGACCGCCATGCTTTCGTGCCCTGTTCACTGACCGTGGCGGCGCAGTGGCTAAAAGGGCTGTAACGCAGCGCGTGAGGTCATCAGCGTGATTCGCGCTAGTAGAAGCCGTGGATTCCAAATGCTAAAGCACCCATTCGTGCGAGATTTGGGAGAACGTTGTAAGGGCCCCGTGCATGCACTCTATGGTAATCCCGTGCGGGTACAGCCATCTTTCCCCCGCGTCGGGCTGGCATTGGCAAATAACCAATCCAATTCGGAGGCGCAACAGTGACGATCATACAATTTTACTCGAAAATTCGATCTTTTGAGTCAAATCAGATGCTCGGAATCGTCATTCGCCCGGGAACTTCCCTATTGGGGAGCACGGATCTGAACAATTTAAGTCCATTGTGGAGTAAGCTAAACCAGCGGATTGAGTCTTATAATTTATTTACAATGTACGCTTATTCATAGGTTTTCTTGTTTGTTTGTTTTTTTACCTACGGTAACGCTTATACATAGCGAAGCCATGATTTTTCGTCTCTCTTTATTCCCCTCATTTCGGTGGACGTGATGAGCCCCAAGTGGTCGAAAATACCTAGTAGACCTCCACTACGGCGCGCCTCATAGTCCATGGCGTAGCATCGGCGCGTTAAACCTTTATGATAATAATACTAAATAATATTTTTTTTTTCCCTCGCGAGAACAGCAGCAGCGACTGACCGCTAAGGTAGGCGCACAGCGCCACCAGGGATCCGAAGAGGAGGGCGGACGCCAGCGCCGCGACCAGCACGCAGGGCCAGGGACAACAGCGGCGCGACCTGCGCAGCGCCCAGGGCCGGGAGGCGCGCAGCGGGCCGTGGTGTCTGGCGCACACCCCTCCCCCGCTCCGCTCGTCGTCCCAGACCAGGTAGGGCGCCTTGCGCTGGAACGAGTACGCCAGGAAGTCGTCCGCCGCGCAGCAGGCCGGGGACGACGAGGAGGACGCCGAGGGCGGGGGCAGGGCGGCGACGGCAGCTAGCCTGGAGGAGGCCGGGGGCTTCGCAGACGCGGCCGCGGGCGTCGCCGTTGCGGCTCCCGAAGAAGTCTTGCCGACCACTGCAGCCAGCGGGATGTGGCCATTGCCTCCGGGGACGACGTAAGGGGACAGCTCTGCCGGCTTTTTCTGCACGAAACAGAGGGGGCACAACGATGAGAGCGCACTGTTAGAAGTGAAACAATTTTAGATTGAAAGCTGTACTGCGCTACAGCTGCAAGGTCACTGATCGCGTCGCAAGCGACCTTCAGCCACCGGTGAGCAAGCTGCGCTTTTCTTTCTTATCGCTTCGCCCTCGCAACCTCCCCTCTGCGATACCACGTGACTGGACTAGGGTGAAACGTCTGCTTCGCCTGCGCTTGATCGCTCAGCGCCGACGGGGCCGTCTGGGCGTGCACTTAGCGCAAGCGGATTGGTGAATACAATCATCTAGTAAATATAGATATACACGGCAGGCTACGAAATCTCACGCAAACGGAGACACTCACGACACGCCGCGTCTTTGCTTTCGCTTCTAACACTTATAAGCCTATAGTCTTAGAAGTGTTCAATCTGATTAACTTTTTTAGAACAAGAGGCACTAAAGTCTTTGAGGAGGCAGGAATTGAAAAGGTTGACGGTCACAAATCACGCAATGAGCACGGTTCTAGTCTGGGGGTCCTACTGACAAAGTGTACACAGTTGAGTCAAGGTGTCTAGATATGTGCAATTGACACGGTAGACGGAGGATGGTCAGTTCGGGAAAGTTAGTCAGACCTCCATATCAATATGTAGAGACCGCTTTCCAGGGCAAATAGAGCGATTAATTCTAGGGTAGAGGAACCGTCATGGGCGCGAGTAGTATCTTCGGATGCTTGTTCGCATACAAATCATAGAGTTCTTTCCAACCACCTTACCTTTTCGCTTATCTTTAAAAAAAAAAAAACAAATAAAAAGAAATGACAAGGTCTTTTTCGCTGTTTCTTAGAAACACAATGCCTTTGCCCCCATGTTGTCAAAATTAATCTGGAGCCTCCACTACGGCGCCCCTCTTCGCCTGCGTTGCGTCGGCACACTAGACCCTACAATCAATCAAATCGAAATCAAAACAATGTATTTGCGGTGCCTTACCTGTACGTGCATGCGCTATTACATAACCCGCAATGTGCTAAGAAAGTAAATTCGCGTTTTACAGGCTCCTTAAAAATATACTGAGTAAGAAGCAGTCGCAAAAGCTGAGGAGCGACACCCTCTGCAGACCGAATCTTCTCGGAGGACAACACTTCCAAGGAACGTCCAAGAACAAGTCAGAAGAGAGGGTTGAATAACACAGCGCGTATATTTAGTATTCGCCGCATTAATGGACGAACTTGCGTAATAGTTAACGCGAGAAGATCCCATTCATTATGGAAACAATGACAGGAAGCACAAATAGAGGCCCTTTCACGCTTCGATGCGTTTCCCTTTACGACCGCCATTGAGGCGAACATCCACTGTGTCACCTCCCGAGCCCTCGCATCCGCCAAGCTGATTGTCTCTTCCTGCCTCAAACTGTTGAACAATGAAATACGTTCGTCGGAGACAGCCCCTCCTATCCCTCCTTTCGTATTCGCGGCAACTCTGGGCATACATGAACGCATAATTTTGCGCGCAGCCAGTGACGACGTACAAGCCGAGTGATGTCACCGGATGCTATTTGAGAGGTATGAGGAGTCAAGGGAGGAAAGACAAAGAATGAATAGAGAACGGACACCTATAGACGCGTGTGAAGTTCGACTCGGCGTGTGTGTGTCTCGGGTGTTCGCCGTGCCCGGCATGACAATCAGGGGTGGAGCTCTGTTCGGAGGGGCCGCTAAAAGGGGGCAGTGGGGTCGCGTGGTGTGCCGATTGCGTTTTTTTTTCCCCGCTGAGGCGAAACGACTCGCGGACGTCCATAATGAGAAACGATTCTCATTTACGGTACAAGTGTGTGCGGATGCTTCGGCTTCCGGTCGTGGAAGGCGACGGGACGCCGTGCGAAACACGGTTTACCCGTAGCGTTATTCTTGGAGAACGTCTTACTTCAGAGGTGCCGTTCGAAGGTCAGCCCGTGCAAACAATGCCGATAGACGGCCGCTTTAAAACTTGTAGCACGCTCCAATTATCGGGCTGATACCGCAACAAAACAAGAAGCAGTCGTTCTTTCTGACGTATTAATAAACTTACACGACATTGACAGAGATATTTTCCATCTGAGCGATGAGTAGCTTAGCGCCCCTCCCTATGCAAATCATTATCATCATCGTCAATTATCCACAGCCCTATCGCCTACACTGCAGGACGAAGGCCGCTCCCCGAGATTTCAAACCGCTCCTATCACTGGGTTTCCCAGTCCATTCTATGCTCCCAAATTTTCGTGTTTCATCCCTCCATCGGCTCTGCGGTGTCTCCCCTAATGTCTTTGCTGTCTCTTGGTATCCGCTACATTAAAGGGACGGTCCACCGTTTGTCCGTGGTTCGGATCACATGACTTTCCCAATCCAACTCCTTCCGCTTAAGTTGAGCTATAATTACAACGCGAGCTTGTTGTCTAATCCATAACTGGTTTTCTTGTGCTTTCGTGGAACCCTATAGCATCCTTCTTTTCACGGGTCGCTGGGCCGACTTGAACTTTCTTTCGAGGTATGTAGTACCTACACAGTCCTCCACGTTGCATGCCAAGCCCAAGCCCGCTTCTTTCTCTTGAGCTATTATGTCTTCCACAGAAATTGTTCTCTGATATCGTATGCTTTTTGTTATCTCTAATCACGTTGCTCCCACCATTTTTTCTTCCAACCATACCTCCCGCTCTCTTCGAATGGGCCTACAGCCTTCGCTCCCAATAAAAGAGTTCCCCCTGCGGCGTGGCATGAGTCTAAAATGTAAGAAAATAATCGAAGGTAATCAAAGTAATAAAGACATTAAGGTAGCAAGCAAACAAGTAAAGCAACGATTGTATTCAGGATTTAATAAACTAATAATGACTTCCGTAGCGTGACACGTTCCCATACACTGTCACTCCGGCAACGAGTATAACTTGCATAAAAATGCGCAGTCATTTGTTACGTTTAAGGCACAATTATATAAAAAAAAGAACCTGTCACTCCGGCGCCTCGTGCGACAGGAGACTGTCAAGCAACAGCGGGTCAGCTGTCAGTGATTGTTGTGCAACGCTCCCGAAACGCGGACGAGCCGTCATTGTCTATACGACGCCTGATGTCACCATCAAGATTATGTGCGAGAATGGAGCTTTCACAGCGCTGACTGACGCCCAAACTCACACGTCTTTGTCGGGTTAACGCTGTTACTTTTATTTTAACGGGACAAGGGGCGAAATACTAGAGCAACGTGATGTGTGCAAGATCAGGCCCATTATCCCCTAATGGGAATGCATTTCAACTAACTGATCTGGGTCTTGTCGATGCTTCTATTACATCAGCGTTCCGAACTTCTCTCTCTCTCTCTCTCTCTCATTTTTAATTGCGAAAGATTTCTCTACGGCATAACAGGAAGTTTTAAAGGTACAACATTGCACCAGTTTCACGCAAAAGTCCAAGAAGAGACCGGTACTGGGGTTTCCATATCCAACGCTAAAGATCTGGGGGTCTCCCAGGATGGAGCCCTGTGCCTCCAAAGTGTTGAAATTGCTAGAACTTGTCGCGATCCTGATGTTGCTACGGGGCACTCTGTAGGCAGCGCCCTTTTTTGCGAAGTCATGACTAGAGACCGGAACTTTAGGCACGAAAGAGTGAGGTTCTAGGCGCCTATAAAAAAGCTAAAAAAAGTGGCATTTAGGCATATATAGGCATGAAACACTATCATTTAGGCCTACATATATAAGCTCAATTTCACATTTACTGCAGCAGCGTATTTGATGGCAAATTTTTGACTTGCAATAAGAACAGCGGACAAAATTTGTGCCGTGAGAAAGTAATTTTATTTTCTTCGTGGAATAGGCCCCAGAAGTGTCGCTATTCAAACAGATGTACGCGGAATGGAGGGTGATTCAGCACTTGGAGAAAGGCTTAAAGTCCGTAAAAAACCAGTATCATCTCAATGTTTTACGGATTGAAGGTGTACTTCTTTGAATCGACATTTGTGTGCGAAAAAGAACGCTCAACGTCTGCTGAGGTTGGCAGAGCGCGATTGTACTTGGGAACGCTCCATGATTTAATTCCAACTTGAATGTAGGAATAGTTACCGCTGAGGACATATGGTCCTTGAAGACATGAACACGCCTCGAAAAGCGCTACGTTGGCTGTAGATATTTATTCGTCGACAGAACAGAACGACCCCTCGAGTTCTTGATGACACCGATAAATCCAATTGATACTGCAGTGAAATGCAATTTTTTGGGGATAAATTACTGAGTAATTCTGTCCTGCAGAAGTGGATGACCCATGAAGCTACTGAGAATAACACCATTTTGTAGCTATGCACTATACACAGATTAACAATATTGAACAGCACGAAAGATTCTTTGCAACTAACCTTAAATTTAGCTATAGGTTACGCGCGTCCTTGAGAATTACCCGGCACGGCAGGCGACGGCTGTCTCGACCAGACTACTTGAAAAGCGCCGAGACGCTCGTTCAATTACTCCGTCCCTCGTTCATTCTTCGTGCCACACGTGCTGCATCCCCGTGATCGGCGGCTGCGTGTGTATCCGTGGCGTCACCGTAAAACTTTCGTGTGTTAGATGTTCACGTGGATTTCTCCCGAGAGGTCTCTTTGTCATTGAACGGCACGTGCATGGCTGTGTCGCGGTCATTTTCTTCGTTGCTTGTTTTTATTGAGTTAGCGGTAGATAAAGCATGTCGTCAAAGTTCATCAAATCCGCGGACACAGCGCGACAGAAGAACGTAGAACGAAAGAGGACGTGCGTACAAGGGTGACTTCAAGCCGATCCGGCGGCGAGGTTGGCTACGGTATCGCTACTTGCGGGCATTTGTCGTCCTAGTTGCGCAAAAAAACGCCAGGTCGACGTGGCGGCAGCTCGAGCAAGATTTCCGAGTCTGTGTTTGGCACAGCGCGCGGGTTCGCAAACGGCGTGCGGCAACGCCGAGTTGGGGGCTTCTGAAGTGCGAACAGTCTTAGCAGAACATGGACCCGAAAGTCCCCCCCCCCCCCCCCCCCCCCCCCCCCTTTCCCCAAAGGTTTAATACAATAATACAAAAAATACATTTTTAGGCGCTAAAATGTCTATATACGCACTTATAGGCCCAATAAATGGTTTCTTAAAATGTGTTTCTTTTCTCTCTGAATTCATGCTTATGTTAACAGGCTTGATACGAACCCAAGAAAAAAATAGGCTTTTTGCCTATAGTTCTGGTATCTAGTCATGACATTGAGCCATAAATGACAAGTTGGTGGAGATGAGCTCATAAGATGACTGAAAACATAACCAGAGTGATTTGTAGTTCGCTACCTGCTTAGTGTGGGTGTTGTTCTTGTAATTGCTATTGTTATTGTCGTTGTTATTGTTCTCATTATTGCCGCTTTTGTGTGCGTTGTTGTCGTCGTCCTCTTTGTTGTTGTTTCAAACGTTTATTGTAATAAAGAGGATAAAAAGGGCAGAGGAAAGCAATGAGCGGTGGGTGGCCACCCTAGTTCACCGTCGTTACGCTGCGAGACATCTGAATGCTAAGTGCACCATAATCATTAAGCACGAAATGACTTCAGCGGCATCCGACCCATCTCCAAATGTTTGTACGTGCGTACGTGTACTTTCCAGCGCACGACTACGCAGATGCTCCCAGAAATTGTGAGCCCATTCAAAATACCAACACTCCCGCTCCTCCAGCGTGCAGGTGACAGTATTGTACGAGTCTGAGCTCGCCTCGGGGGATAACGGTTTCCGCACGAGCGTTTAATGACAGCCTCCCGCCCCGTCTTCAGGTCGGGCTACGCTGAACCAACCACGGCCGGGGCGCAATTCACGCAGCGCCCTCACGAAGCTGTCTATCAGGCGTGGCCGACGGGGTAGCCCGGTTTCGGTGGGTGCCGCTGGTCGCGTTATGAGCGGAAAGGGAAGTGGTCGCGAGTGGAATGAGAGAAACAAAAACGCGAAATTGACGCCACGGCGGCTGAAAGTTTGCGCATGCTTACCGGAGCACAAGAAAGAGCAAGGTGAGAGGACGGGGAGAGAAGAAGGGGGGGGGGGGGGGGGGGGGGGGGGGTTCGCTTTCGAACAACGCGTCGGCGCTGTGTGCAGATGTTGGCCCCGTTTTCTCGCGCGCTGTCGATAAGCGAGCGTTCCGAGAGTGCCTCGTGAGGTCCGTAGAACGTGCATCGTGAGCAGAGGGGCCCCACTCCCCCGGACGCGGCGATATAGTATACCTACTTCCGCTGGGCTTCCGACGCGCGATGGCCATTACGGAGCGCAGCACGAGGGCGATGCTTCGAAAACCGCGCGGGTGTCCCCAATATGGGGTGGGTGGTATGCGTGGAGGACATACTAACGTGTGTTTACACTGCACCGAAAAACAAACGAAAGACACCAGCTGGTGCGACTATCGGGTCGGCGAGATCGTGATGGAGCATTGCTTCACGCCGTGACAAGAAGCTTCACATTTCGGTAGAAGATAGTTGGTCCTCCCTTTATGTATCGCTGAGACGAAAGTGCAGCGCCCATTGACATTTTGGACGGATAGTGTACAGTATGTCGTGATGCTGCTGAGGAATGCGTTGTTGAGGCGAAGCTACCAGAGAGCTAAGACCTCCTTTTTCACCAACACGGGATGTTTGTCTGCATTGCCCCATATATAAGGTGTTATTTAACGGCGAAGCTGCTTAGAAAAACGTAATTTTTTGTGTCCGCAGTTAAAAATAGCAAGAAATTGCCGAGCGTGCGCACGTGTCCGCGGGCCTCGCGGCGACCGCCCGGCGGTTAACAAAACCAGGAAAATGCCTAGCGTTCGTGTGCGAGTGCCTCGCGACGACCACCCAGCGTCCCCTGCGCACGTTTGTGAAGCGGATTAGCATAGCGAGGACGGCCAACAGTCTAGAACGCCAATGGTGGCATAGGGGAAGTATTTCGTGTCCTCTTTACGTGAAAATGCGAGTTTGATAATGGTAGGAAAAAAAAAAAAAGAAAACGGAGAAAAATTTACGCTGCGGGTGGGATCCGTGCCCACAACCTTATAATAACGAGCCAGATGCTCCACCAAATGATCTACAGGAGCGACTCCATACCCCACCATTTTCTTGTGTTCTCACGTGTATGTAAGCAAGCCTGCGACTACTTGGGGTGAAGGGGTGTCTTTCTGGGTGAGATGACGGAGCGGAGCTGGCCACCTTTATTTATCTTCTGTCTGCTCCCCTGTTTCCACTTCACAAAGAATTTCTTAACATCGTCACATGGCAAGCACTTACCCTAGACAAGAAAGCCTGGGCGTTCCGTACGCATTATTACCTAGCCTACCTCAAGCGCTTGTAATCGCGTTACAAATTTGCTCTTGGCATTGTGGCGCTTGTTGAACTCCCACTTTGCCCCAAGTTTGAGGGAAACTTTGACCGTAAAGCCATTCTCGAGCTTTGAGTCCACATGGAGGTGTTGATCTGGTTCGCCCTATTGTTACGCGTCGCTTGCCGATAATGACAGCTGCTCTTTGACGTGCAAACGGCGTGGCTACATACACCCGCACGGCGACCCCCGAGGGCAAGGCCTTTCTTTGACGGCGCCCCGAAGGCGTATCTACACCAGGGTAATAAAACGTGAAGAAAGGCACCGGACTAAGGCTACGCTATTTTTTTCTAGACAGCTTACGTCTATGTGCGAGCGCTTGGGCTCTTTCGACGACGTGGTGCAGAAAAATCCGCCGCACAATTCGTACGTTTGAATGTATGCGGCACAGTTGAATCACGTTCATTCGAACTTGAGGAGTTCGCGTGTTTTTGTTCAAATTAGAAGGTTGAATTACCCGGAATCCCACCGCGCCCGGAACTTTTCAACACGATTTAACGAACATTTGCTACATAAAATAGGAATGGCTATAGTTTTGCTATATATAATAGGAATGGGCCGGGAACTTTTCTCCCAGGCTAGTCTGCCGGCTGCCGGCAAAATAGCCACTGCCTTTTTTGGTAGGGACGGCGTCACCTGAGCCCCATGGTAACTACAATATTTTTCACTTGGTGCACTGCGTCATGCTGCAATAGATTAATTCTAATAGATTAATTCTATACTGAAACAGCCCACGGTCAAGGCAGAAGATCTGACTATATCGAAGCACACGCAGCATCTGCTGCGTTCCCGGAGTGCAGTGGAAATCAGCTTTCCTCTTAGAGAGCCCGTCAGGGGAGCGGAGGGAGATGCATTCAGTACTTTGGTCTTTGTTGTCGAGTTCTGAGCTCTATTTCTTTTTCTTTTCAGTGCGAATGCCGGCACAACCCATGCGTCGTTTTCAGGAGTTGTCGGTTAACTGACCCTCCGAGGCAGTTCGCGCCGATTCTCCTATGCCTCATCCCTGCGATGCGCGGACTGAAACGTGAACTTATTTTATTTCAATATCGATTGTAAATAGCCAAATAAAGACCGAGAAATTTTCTGATTGGCTTCAAGGTTTGTTCTTTTGTTGCTCAGCTTGCCGCATTCAGCCGCCCAAGGCGAGTGACAAGTTTCAGCTGCACATTTTTTAGTGATTGGTTAAAGTTACGATTAACAGTTTGTATATTTCTAAGGCTCGTAATTAAGGGACCTTGAAGATGCGGTGAGCTAAACAGAAAGTCCAACTTCAGTAGGACATGCACGGGAATTTTACTCCAGTCCCTCGGTGAAGCTGAAATTCCATCTTGGTTTAATGGTTTAGCTGTAAACGTACTATTTAAGCAAAATGCTGCGCATATCTGGCGTCGTTTTGACGAGGTGCGGTGCCCAAGAGCAATTATCACTGTGTTTCTGGCGCCAGTGCCGGGAAACAATTTGCGGGAATTCTAATAATTCGCACTTAAGTGACGTTTGGCTGACACCATGTTACACTGGAGTTACTTTCAGCTGGACTGCGATTATGTGGCGCACTTTGGCGGGCGCGTGCCTTTCTAAATGCTAATTAGTTTGCGCAGCAACTTTCATTTTCTAGACGACTGATACTTTCGCATGACTGATAATTAACCTGACTTCAAGGGCACGTTAATACTTAATGCGTCTGTAGGTATTTTTGTCTGCTGTTTCAAGCTGTATGCTCGTTCAGTCGGAAAAAGTACGCGTGGAATAACCACGCAGGACACAGTGGTGGCGCCGTCCGTTCATTTAAGTTTAATAGTGCGAAAGAAACGTACATGGGTTTCCCCATGCTGCGGTTATCCTCCGCTTGGGTGTGGTCGGCGCGGATGCAAATTACGTGCCGATAAATTATCTTCAAACTATAACAGACCACCCTATGGCGTGCCCCGTTTTTTAGTTTCATTAGCTTGCCAAGGCTGTTGCGGTGTGACCGATACCCGGTAACTGACGACCAGCCAGTTTTCCTTTCGGCATACCTTTGCCGAGGTCGCGATTTGCATTAACGACGCCATGACAGCTGCATTCCTGCAACGAAAACGCCCCTCCACTTCGCCTTCCATGCAGGCAAGAAAGTCCTGCACTGTATAAATCAATCCATAACTCTTTTCGTGTAGGTTATCCCACCGACAGAACGCCTGAAAACTGAGCGCCTCATTAGCACGCAGAAGGGCGGGCGTACCGAACAGGAGGCTAAAGCAGCAAAAAAAGCCAAAGCTGATAAACTTCCGGCCCAACCAGCAGTCAGCTCAAGCCAAGCCAATCCAGGGAAGCAAGAAGCACGGCTTGCTGTTAGAAACAAAGCTCTGCCCAGTACTCTAGTACACTACAGCTATGCTGTAAGGAAAGGGCCCCTACGCACCTCTTGTAAATGACCAACCGAAAAGCTGAAAAACTTGCGGCCAGACCAGCAGCCAAGCCAAGCCTAGCCCAGTTAGACAAAACAAGTCTAAAGTTATGCCGAAAGGAACGGGCCCCTACGAACCGCTTACGGGTGACCGGCAAAAACAGACGTCATCATCACGGAAGCGGACAGTGACAGGTACACATAGACGTAAAACACGCGGTATACATGCATGTTTTGGGTTGCCATTGCGAATCATTACCTGTACGGGGACGGCGTGACAACAGGCAGATGTTCCGGCCGGCAGTTTCCTGATGCATTCGGAAGCACGCACAGAGACCCAAATGAGGAAGACGTTCTTGCAAGGTATAGTTATGCAGTACGAAGAGAAGCTCACACCGCGTCTTACGCCTGGAATGGCTGCTTCATAGTGCGTCAACGACAACGGCCCGACTTCTGCTTCCGGCAGAAAGTGACAAAACTTTCACGCCCCGGGAGATTACGGAGGAAGAAGCGCTCTGGGCACTTTGACCGGAGGAGACGTCAGACCGGCGCCCGTTCTGTCACTCGCGTGGCGAATCGGACGCAGTCGCCGAGTTTGCCTTGAAGAGGTCGCGTGGAGGCAGCAATTTCGTACACCATTTTCTACTGTCTCCAGAGGGTCGTAACCACGGAAGAGCAGCGGAAGGGCTTGCTGTCCGACTTGGAAGAAGATCGTACTTTGCAGTCCTTGGTTTCGTTCAACTTTTATTCTTTCTGCGTGTTCACCTCCCATTGGTTTGTTTTGTTTTTGGTGCAAAAAGTATTTGGACTGTTATCGGTGATCTGAAATGCTCCAGTCCTCTTGTCAAACACATCCGGTATTATATAAGCGTGCGTCTCCATGCAGGCGAGTAGGAAGTAGCCTTTAATGCCTCCAAGAAATGCGCTGTCGCAACGGGAACCTCGTGTATGCGCAGATATGTTCCTCATCAAGCCATCTGTGTCCTCTATCATTTTGCAATGCCGCCACTTTAGCCCCAAAACACGTCCATCCTTCCATCCTAAAAACTTATTCGTAGTGCTCCTAGTGCTGCTTATGCTCGTTGTGCAGAGGGATGCCCCATTCGGCTTCGGTCACTGTCTTCAGCGAAACACGTGATTTTGCGGTAACCCAATGGGCCCGCTCATGTCTGTCCCCGTTAGATTACATCTCAACTAATCCTTGATCGCACCCTATAGATCGCTCGTTTCCTCTGAGACCAGACAAAAGATGATTGATCAGCGATTGCGCTAGCGTCTTTCGGCGTACCAGGTCTTACGAGCTCTCTCTGTTCGCCGTTAGTTTCGATCCTTCTTTCGCCGCAGAATCCACTGTAGTTCCCCACACGCCCCCGCGCTTTCCGTCCGAGTACTGCACCGACGTCATGGTTGATGGCCCCCTCACACAAAACGGCCACTTTTCGAGCCACACAACTTTGCAGCGTTCTCGGGGTGGTCCCGAAGTGACCTTTCTGACGTGCACAACCATATATGCGGATAGCGTTATGGTTAGGGCCGTGCTGTTACGAACTCACGGACGGGGACTGGCAGGTTACATTAACATTTCGATGTTGGCGACATTTTAGTTTACATTGCTGGAATATAAGCTTAGCTTCCCTATCAAAGTTGGCATTCTTTTTGTGCATTCCCGTGGTCTACATTCATTGCCGTGGCCTACCCTCTGGGAAGTGCGTGCCGTCTGGGAGTGTTCCCAGGTATGAGAAACCTGGCACGCGGCACGCGGGTAACGTCGGTGGCGGCATTTAGACGAAGGAAATAGCGATGAAATCTTTGATCAGCGCTGCTGAGCATGTTGGAGCGGGGTAGGTTGGACAACGGTTCGAACTTGTTAAGCATAGCGGTGCATGCAGTCGCAAAGGACCCCGACCGATGGAGATAATAAGCCAGCGTGTTTCTGAAGGAAGCGAAAGGAATGAAACGCAAATGTGTGTGATACGTTACAGAACAGTTGACAGAACCCGAGCGTAAACAGGTTTATTTGCGAGGCGCTCTAACGGGACCCATGTTCCGTATTCTGGCATGACAAATCCGGAGGGGTAATATAATGACTGAAACAAACATACGTCCAAACATAAAAGACAGACAGACAGACAACATAAAAGACAGACAGACAGACAGACAGACAGACAGACAGACAGACAAAACCACTTTCAACCACAGGAGAAGGGTACGAAAAAAGGATATGGCTGAGCACCATTATTAGTGGCGGTTCTCGTTTTTCCGTCGCCTTTCGTAGCTCGTAGCTTTATTTTCTCGTTTCGAGTAGAAAACTCTCTAGACAGCTCGGGTACTAAAGTAGTATCCGTGCGTCACTCATGTCTTCAAGATTTACCAGCAGGAAAAGGCTCGATGGATATCGCATGATGAGCACGTGAACAGAAAACAAAACAAGAAAAAAATCAGGAAGTAGCCTCTATGTGCGTGCGTGCGTGAATGTGTGTTTGTGCTTGTGCGCGTGCGCCCGCCAGTTAGCTGGCGAATGTAACCGCGCCGTCACCACTCGCCCCTCTCTCTGCCACTCTCTCGTTCTCATATTATTAGCTTAGCTGTTACAACCCGGAAAAGGGCTTGTTCAGCCGCCAACCGGCGGAGCAGAAGTACGGCTTTACGAAAGAGGAAAGCATGTGAGAAATAAATGTTTGGAACGTATAGTTGTGGAGTCAAGTGCCGCCATTTAATCTCGACCACTCGCTTAGGACGATCCGCATTGGTATGGAGCCTCGACGGGGCTCCATGGGAGCCCGTCCGTGACGGCAGAATTCGAGGGCTCGGTCGATTGCTCGCTCTGGTGTAACAGCGCATCACTTGACCACTGAACTGCGAACGTTCCCGGCGGGTTTATACATCCGAGCTGCACTGCCATACGGTGTACTGCGGCGCGAATCAAAGCGGAAGCCGCCTCGCGGCTATCAGGCCTCGACGTGAGGGAAGAGGATTAAAAGCGTTTCAAGGAAATAACACGTTGTCTCACCGGTAAGCGGCTTCTTCTGAGGCGTAACACCGGGACCACACATGCGGCAAATCTCGCTTTGCCGCATGAGGTAACCGCAAAATGTCTGCGGTGCAGCGGGACCAAATCTATGTTTTGTAAAAGCGTCCCGCACTGCGTGTCCGCATTTACCGATGCCATACACTGCGCATTCAGAGCGGTGGAAATAACCACCGGTGTTTAACGTTGCGTGCTAGTGGTTGACCCGCTCGTCTGCTGCGCGTGGTTCAATTTTGTTTTAGGCCGGTGTCCTAGAGTGCCGTCCGACGGTCATTATAAGCACTTCCACTATATCGACGTCCACCGGCGTTTTGTAACTGGATAACGTTAAAGAACAAAACCATGTCCGGATAAGCAATGTTTGATGATTGTTAAATGGCGGCCGCTTAATAAATCGCCAGTCACGCCACTATGATGCCTGTTGAAAATATAGGGGAGTGTTGGGCGTGTGAGGTATATACTGCTAGAGAGATTCCGAAATGCACCTCGTGGAGCAAGGCGTTCACTCGAAATTGGACGTAAACGGAAAGAAAATAGCCAACTCTTTTGCAATTATCAAAATTGTCCGCCCGCATAATGCCACCCATATTTATTTTCTGTATTTAAAGCATTTAGCTAACAAATTTGCTTTTTGACTTCTGTCTTGTGTCCTTGCTTCCTTCTTTTATTTTGCTATCATCGTTCATTCGATCGGTTTCTCAATTACGTACCTTTCTCCACATCGCATTTGGGCTGCTGCTTAGAATAATGCTTACTGCATAAGCAACACAAATAGAAAAGAAATGGCTGATGATTGCGATGCTCCCTAAGGCGAAATTTGACCGCAGTGCGAACTTCAGACTTCTCGGTGACGGCGCATAGCTGCTGCGTATGAAAAAGTAATCGCGTCACCAGCGAACGCAGGACGGCACGCTCTAGTATGGCGTTATCGCACAGCGTGTCGCCGCCGCCGAGCATGTATCATGTGACCTCGGCATTGTGCTCTCCCCGTCACGTTCGCCATACTTACCTCCTCCACTTTCCTGCTCGCTCTATCTCGTTTATCTTCAGTGTCCTCTTCATTCGCTCGGCTACAAGGAGGCCTACGGTGACGCGAAACCACAGAACCGGGCGCCTAAGAGCTGCGCTCTAAAGCAGAACGGGCTATTGGTTTGTAAACTCTTCACAAAACAGGTGCGGTTCCTGCACTCTCAGCTCAGTTGTATTTAGCCCGACCATACAATTCGATTACGTCAAACTTCCTGTAGTTTTCTTCCATATATTTCAATTTTCCCGCACGGCGACGGTGAACGACAGTAGAAGTATGCGACGGATGACCTGTGTTCCATTTTTTGCTGTGGTCGAGCAATCGCGTATAATCATCGAAACCTGATGGAAGCATTGGAGCTACGTGAAAACAGCAATATTCATACGAAGCATGGCAGATCAAGACAGAAGTCCGTTTCTTTGCTTCCAAAGAGTGACACTACCAGTGCCACACGCTCAATAAACCTGTTAGTCGCATTCAACTTAATTTTAAGGACTGCTACCTCCTGTTTACGTTTAAAAAGCGCAAGCACCCATAGCTTGTGGTAGCACGTTTCTCCATTGACTTTTTGTGGATGAGGTTTCTAGGTACAGCTCAGCTGACGAGAATAGCCTCGCACGTGAATATTTAAAGTCAGAATGCAAGGAACACGGGTAACAGAATGCTCTTTATACGGATCATACGAATCCCTAGCCAAGCACCGTTTCAACCGCGCTGCTAAGATTGACGCTGATGCACAGTAAGCTTCCAAACCACGATGGTGTCCGGCTTATGGTTCATTCGACTTATTTTTTTTTTCATTTTAGCCTTACGTTTCTTCTGTTCTGGGTAAACACTTCAGCTCCGTTCATAATCGCAAACTTATCGTTTTCGTGAACGCATACACTTTTAATTCAAACGCACTTTACCGACAGCATGTTTCTGCCTGGCAGCCCGCGTGCTTAAAGGAGAAGCCGCACTGGCGGCGTGCTCCTAAGTTATTTCAGCAAAGTGTGTCGTCGAGGTCATCGGCCACCAATTTTGTTCGCGGTTTTGTTTTAATCATCCCACCACCCCCAGACAGTGCAAAAAAGGGTATAAAACCATTGAGAAAACAGCTGCCTTACGGGTCTCCGTCAAGGTATCATATAATTTATAATATCACATAATGAGCGCTCGCCCTGTGCTTCTTTCGTTTGTGTCCCGTTTTCAGTATTGCTCTTTTTGAAGGTTTCTACAATCATATAATTTACCGCCACGAGGCGAGACGGGCTATCGTCTTTGTTGTGGGTACTAACGGGCACGAGAACGGTAACGCACGGACATTGCCGAGCGGTACTCATGAAAACAGTGGTGCAACTAACACCATTAAACTAGGTGTTCGTTTTTATCTCAGGCCTCTGTGCAGCAGCAGCAGCGACCTTGACACGATCGTAGGGACAAAGCCGACGTCGTTAGTTTCACGTCACAGCCAGCAGCCCAGAGCAGTCGAGTTTAGCGCACTTAGCGAGATTTCCAACGCTGCCTCCAGTTTACTCAGCCGCTACTTCACGCCTTGTACCCTTGTTCCCGTTTTCTCATTTCGCCTTCGACTTCTGCGGTTCTGGAGGAGCTGATTACTAGGCTCGGCATACGCAGCTCAGCTGTTTTTAATGACGGTAGTAATGCTTGGGTACCTATACGCGAAAATTTTGGACTGTCTGTCTGATTATCACTCTATTCAACCGTCCGACCAAAAAAATGTTGAAAGGATACTCGAACGCAAAGTATATAGCGGCAATAGCGTTCCAAAATACTGAAGCTACCGGCATGTATCATTAATGTTCCTTAATGAGCGCGAAGAAAACCTGTGACACATTTGAGGAAAAACGTAAGTACATAACCGAGAATACTGCAGCCCTCGTTTAATTAAGAATACGCGTTCGATTTGTTTTTCCGGCAGCAAGTGTAACAAACAACGCGTCGGAAACGTTGTCGAAAAGAGGCGATGTAAAATAAAATCACTAAAACACGGCATGCGACCTCAATGGGTTCCATACAGAACAGGAACAAAACGACACAGGCATACGTGGCCAATTTTTTTTTTTCTCTAGTGTTCCACGCCGGCGAGAATTGATGGAGGGTCTCATGCATGGTCGGATATTGTTCATAATTCTGAAAATCAGGGGCTTTCTCTCTCTCTCTCCCTCTCTCTCTCTCTCTCTATATATATATATATATATATATATATATATATATCGATTACGTCTCATGCTAGATTATACAGTGCTAGTGCCGCAGTAAGTTTCCTTCCTGGTTGCATCGAAGAGCGTTGGCCCCAAAGCGGCGCCCCAGGGCACACACGGCATACGCGCCGGCAAAAGGTCACGGCCACGCCATCTTGCGTCGCCGTCGCTGCACACGACCGTCGCGCCACGACTCGAGGAAGCAAATAAAACACGAATACGCGGAAAAAGAGAAGAGGAAGAAGGCGACACGAGCGGAAAAGGGACGTAAAGCACGCACGGAGCGGATTTAATGATGTAAGCGACGACCCTGCATGCCGCGTGGTCCTCGTGCGGCGCGCGTCGCGTGAGCTGTTGGTGTAAGCGTCGTCGTCTTCGGGTGCCGCTCTTTTCCGCTTGTCGCCGCCGATGCGTCGTGCCCTCGCTGTCGAAAACGGGGGGCGGTCTGCTCAGCGGAGCGGTTAAAGTCGCTCTGTCCGGCGCATACTGGAAGCGTGCGTCTACCCGACGCGCTCGATGACCCCGCTACGCGCACGGAGAATCTCTTCCGGGATGACGTGTTGTTGTTTTGTTGCGTCTGCATTCGCCTCTTTGCGCTTGACGAAACGATAGCTTGCGATGCGGTGTTCGGAAATTCCGCGCGAGTAACGGAACCACTTGTGAGGGTCGGAGATAGGAGCAGTAGGGAGAGTATTTGGTATCGGTAGAGGAAGAAAGCTTTGTAGCGAAACGAGCGCGAGGTATGTCGAAGGAAAAAAGAAAAGCAGAACAAAAAATCATGGTGGCATGCCCGTTGACTTTTCGCCAAAATTGTCACGGAAAAGTATCGAGCAGGATACAAGGTTAAAGTAGACGTCAGGGATATATGAACCCATAAATCAAATTTTGTTATTGAGTGCGTGATATACGGGCTGAAAGTGCCCAAAGTATCTAAGTTTTGAAGTGAAGCCTTGCAGAGGAAATGACATCTTGTAGTTTACTGGTTGAATGTACTCATTAGAGAAATTTTGGCCCAGTAGTACAACAGAAATTCCCCCCTCACTTAACACAATAAACTTTGCAGGGAGTTTTCAAAACCGTTTGCAGGGAGTTTTCAAAAACATGTTGTGGGGCTAACACTTGCCGAAAAAAACTAAGACACGGTAGTAAATTACGGTGAACGTATCGGGAGTTATGCTTAACGCATCACAGAAACAAATCCCAAAATAAAAACAAATATTTAATGTAGAATCCCTTGGAGACACCGAAGCAAGCAAAGTTGCACTTCTTAACTATGAGTAACTTAACTTGCGGTAAAGGGCATAACTTCTCCTTAAAATAACGTTTGTGATATTTTTTGCGCGCGTTGAGAAATCTGCGGATATAAGTGCACCGCCTGCCGAGCGGTAAAACAAGAACAAGATTTAGTTCTGACCTTGTCCGTTAATGACACCGCAAGCGCTGCTGCACCGACGGTCTTTGTTCGGAACCTACCGTCCTTTGTTGGATAATTGCATTCTCGCCCGAAACTCTGCTGTTTCCTTTTTATTCACGTGTTTGTTCTCTGCTGCTGGCGTTTTAAGTGAAGTAAAGAACACCACAAGCGCTCAACACCTTGCTGTATTCAAAACAGCCTACCTTCACCCCAACCACCCACCGTGCGCCTACAGGCGTTAATGAGGCAACTCAAGGTGCTCCAAGCAACATTTTCAAGCACTTTTCCGCGCGCAGGCGTCCGGAACACGGCACAAAATGGGAAAACAACAGTAACGCAAAAAAAAAAAAAAGCAAGGGTGATTACGAAACAAAGATCGCGTAGACAGACGTCGGCAGCATAACACTGCTCCTAAGACAGCGGGTGAAACTGACGCCTTGTGCTAAATGTGTGACGCTTTCTCGCTTCTCCTCTAACGCGTTCACTGCTCACGTAACTTGGGAGCCCGCTGCACGCCGGCGGCGCCAGGTAAATAGCGTGGACGTTGAAAGAGCCGGCGCGTCTCAAGACAAAAGCGAGCCCAATCCGGGCCAAGGCTCGTGCCTCTCTCCCCCTCTTTCCACCTCTCTTCAAGAGCAGGCGGTGCCCTTATATTACGGAGCTATTCTTCTGGAACCCTTCAAGGCATGCACCCGCTAAGGGGCAAGCGGCGTCGCTCGTTTCAGTTGAAGCCTGTGCACCCCTGTCGATACGTCTATCTGTCTTACAATAACGACGAGTTTTTTCTTGGCGCGCGCGCCTGCGCAGAAGCGATTGCCATTGTTCCAACTTCCGAGTTGAGCGCGATGGCCCGTGACAAACGCGTTGTTTGCTTAGCATTACAAAGGGCGCGAGATTTGAAATCACGTTTGCGCGAGCATCGCGTTCCGCGCCATTTACGGGGCCAGACGCGATTTGTGCGCCCCAGTTTTGTTGACGGTGTGCCTTGTGGGATTAGCATACTATACGGGCTTTGTCAACAGAACGAGATGTTCACATTAATAATAGTCTGCATCTCTTTTCGTGTGAATGTGCACGCGGAATAATAAAAGAAATGACGGAAACTCATACTAACGCGCAACACTTGAAGGTAGCGAAGCTGTACGCAAACTTCACGACCATCACGACGGTTTAAGTCCACGAGTGCAGCCGATTTGCTTCTCCTTCCCTGCCTCAACGACGCTTACTCCATCATTGTGCTATCAGTGTGAGCTTCCTCCCTTTTTTTTTGGAAGTGATAATCATTAGACATCACCTTGGAGGGGCGTACGCTATGACGTGTCTTTCCTGTTCCGACCAAATAAATGTTGCCTACGATTACGGTGAGCGCTGGAGATTTTTTATTTGCCAATCTCCCTAAGTGGGTACGCTTGGTTTGACAAACCTGCAGCCGGGGACGCTGATTGCGGTCCGCCTCGAAGCACGCACAGATGAGCGCTAGACATTTTCTTGGTTTTGTTAACTGCCGGGCGGTCACTGCGAGGCCCGCGCTCACGTGCACGGCAATTTCTTGGTATTTTTAACTGCGGACACGAAAAATACTAATTGCTAAACAGCTTCGCTGTTAAAAATGCATCGTGAGCTGCATCGTGGCATGGCTGCATCGCCAAACGAACATCGCCAAAGGTCCTTCGAATGGGTTCGCATCATGTGTCACGGTGGGCGGTGCTTAAAAGGGTTCACTACCTCACAGTCACTGATTAGACCTGTCCAGGTGACACCCTTCCTCCACATATTCAAGTGGGCGCGGTGACCGGAAACTGGCATGGCTCAGCACCGGAAACGGACCCTTGGAACTTAAGCCAACGGCAGATATAAAATAATCACGAAGGAGCGGAGCGCTGATAAACGAGCACGCTACAAAACGATAAGCGCTATAAACTCGACGCACGAGTACACATACGAGCCACTGCATCGTCGTCCCAAGCTCCTTCCGTCCGCCCAGAGTCATTTCACTCGATTCGCCACCTGTTCATTCATCACTTTCATGGCCGCGCCCTTGCCCGCGTTCACTTCCTGGCTCCGGCGCACTGTGCGGGTACGATCGGAGGATGCGAGGAAGAGGGTCTCTTCCGTCTTCTAGTTCCCGGCACCGTTGCCTTCGGCCGCGCCCTGCACGGCGGCTCTCTATACGTAAAGGCACTCGGCGGCCTCCTTCGTTCCGATCACGGGAATCTCTCAGCTGGTCAGAGTGCGGGCCAAAACGGAAGCCGACGGGGTCTCTTTCCCTTTCTATCGGACCGAGGTATCGTGCTGCGTGCCGAAGACCGTGTATGCGTGCCTGTTGGGCCTTTGCTAGGCGCGTCAACTGGTTGGGCGAAGCCGCTGCTGCGCTCATTGTTTCGGCAGCTCGCGATATCGCCGGAAAGGATTGTGCAGCGCTCGGCTAACCGCGGCACGCAACGCGCGGCTTGAGAAGAAAGGGCTGTTCGCGGATGTCCTGTCAAACGGAGGAGGCAAGAAGAACTGGGGGATATTTATGGCCTCGAGTGCGAGGCTTGTATGTTCCCGGTCAGTTCCTGTATACCGAGAGTAGACTTTCTGGGGCACGAGATATTCAGTCAAGAAAAAAAAAATTGTTCAGAGGGGAAAAATAAGCACATGACAGAAAAAAAAGAAAGACAAGGGAAATGCACACATTAAAAAAAAAGAGTTGTGCCTTGTCTTCTGGCAATAAGCACCAAAAAAGACGCCACGTAAAAAGAACGCACAGGACGGCGGCGCCGTCCTGTGTGTTCTTTTTTACGGGTCGTCTTTCTCGCGCTTATTCCCAGAATGTATCACCAACTCGCCCAACTTTCAATTGTGTCTTGTCTTGTTGTGGGGCTAAAAATGCTCCTCCGCCTCATATACGCCCGCTCCAACAGCAAAACTAAAATATAGAAAAAAATAGTTGAATTCGTGTCAAACACGGACAGACATATACAGGCAGGCAGAGAAAGACAAAGCAACATTTTTATTAAAAGATTCATGTTAAGTTATCTAAATTTAGCTCATTGGAAGATGGTACTTGAGTTTCATATTAGGGCTAATACATGCCGGAGGAAAATCTGGCGCTGCAATTACAGTGAACTAGAGTACTTGGGAACGCTGGGAAGTGTTCCATTCTTACTAGGGCTGGCCTGCGACTTGGCTTCTTGTGACTCGCGATTGGCAAAACCTATGTCCTTTCCGATTTTTCCGCATGGCTGCCTAGCAGTGCGTCGTTGCCAATGCACTGCTCGGGGGCGGAAGGATTATTTCCTTACCTGTTAGTCTGTTATGCAATACGTTGCTGTTTCTGAGCTCGTATTCAATCGCGCAAGATGGATCAGTGACACTGCGGCACTGGGGCCACTGTGACGCCCTACGACCACAACGGAAGCGGTCGCTTTGACGACGAGGGAGGCGAACACCAAAGTAACTAACGACGAAAGCAACAACAGCCGGTGGTGCGTGCGTGGTGGTGTGTGGGGGGTGTGTGTGTTGTGTGGTGGTGGTCGTGTGCGTGTGTGTGCGTGGTGGTGCGTGCGTGCGTGCGTGCGGTGGGTGTGTGTGTGTGGTGGGTGTGTGTGTGTGTGTGTGTGTGTGTGTGTGTGTGTGTGTGTGTGTGTGTGTGTGTGTGTGTACAGTTGCATGCAGAGTGTAAAAAATTCAGGGGCAGGTACTTTATTAGAAGTTAATTTTTATTCCCAGGAGAATAAGCTATAAATAATAATTTAATATCAAAATTAGCGTTTTTTAACCACAGGCGTTCGTTGAGCTTGTTCGCAAAGCAAACCCTGTAAGAAAAGAGTCCTTCCTGGCGTTCCCATGCTAGTCGATGTGCGGCTCGCATAGACACTATACTCGGGAACAAGTTAAGAACGGCAATAGCTCATGTACGGTATGTTTACAAGCATATTAAGTACGAGAAATCACGGAAACGGCTCGTGCCGTGTTCAAAATATTGCCAGTCAACGCACTATTTCCGCCGCGCGCGAAGTAACATTTGTCTGCGATGATGAGGCACACCGGTAACTTCCGTTGCCGTTTTTAACTCGTACCCGAGTATAGTGCCAAATACTCCTCCGCTGTCATTTAGAGTAAAGCTCTGTGGTGCCGACAACATCGACGCCAGAGAGTTAATAATTTAAACCTGTGCAGAAACAGAACAGCCAATGTGTACGCTGACGAGTAATTTTTTTACGTGTTCCTAAAGACCATAAAGAGGAAATACAACTTTGCTCAATTTCAAATAACTAGCCTTTCATAACTCCCTCAACTCAATGTCAGCCCCAAAAGACGCGGCGACGAAGCTCCTGCTGACGTCCAGAGCGGAGGAAGCCATGACCACAGCTTCCCAAGACACAACTCCCTGGACTAAGGGAGCTCAGGAAAAGAAAGTTTGCTTCCTTCCTTACTTCCGAAAGACGTTTTGTAACTGAAAGAAAGATACGAAATATTGAAAAACTTTTGAATTTCGCTCCACGCAACGTCCACAGTGACGTAATAAGGGACGCGGCGATGAAGTTGGAGGAAAGTCGCCCCTGCCTCACCTCTTTTCCTTAATCTATGCCATACTTATTTGAAGTTTGCGTTAAAATGCGCTGTTTTCATGCGGGGTCAATGCAGTCTGCACCCAGTCTGTGTTTCCTGCATATACTCATCAAGAATGTGCCCCTACCCAACGCCCTCCGCTTACTTCCCCAACGTCGACTTCGAACGCCTCTCATTCGCACCAATCATCTGTCTATAGTGCGTATACCTTGCCCCACAATAAACTATCAACAATGGTTAGCGTGAAAGGGCCCAGTCACGTCACTGTCACCACAGTCCAAACCTGTGCTGCTAAGGGCGTTAACCGTTGGTTCCATATTAGTTTTTCTGAGCGTTTGATAGCCTATTGGTCCATCCCTGATCAAAGCCGTTAGGTCGCTCAACATAACCCTTTCTAAGCTGCATTACTTCTGTCAAAGCGTTGAAGAGCGGGTAGCAAAATTAGTTGCACCATGCCACGACCCCATGTTTTATTATCTTTTTTGGCAAAGTCGAGGGTTACTTTAGACACACTTGTGCACGGAGCCGGACGACGCCATGGAGGTCGTAATCATTAGTACCAAGGCTTCACCCAGTGCGTGTCTCTTAAAAGCAGGCAGCCAAATGACCGGCCGAGAAAGAGATACATTTTGCCACCAGGCCGCCTCTGCCAAGGACCTTGCTCCCTTATCTTCCGCGCAGGCATGCGTATACGTGGGGCGCTGCAAATTGTAATCAAAGCCAAGGAGGCGCAAGAGGGGAAGGGAAGGGGAGGAGAGGTGGAGCCCAAGAATACGCTTAGTGTTACACTCAGTGCAGGTGCGGGGAAACGAGCTAAGCACTGAGCCATTTGTGAGAAAGCACCGCTGGTTGAAGGTTTAGATAGGTAAGGAAAGCCGGCGCCGAAAGGCCGCAGGAAAAGTGGAACGTGCGAGAATGCTGATTACTGCGCCGACCACGGACAGGACACTTGGAAACAGAGAAGGAGACACGGATAATAAAGAACAAATGGGTAACTAAAGCGGGTGTTTATTCAAAGCCCTTAGTCAAGGTGCGTTCCAAGGTTTGGGCTGCGCTACCGTAGGATCACGCTAGAGGTGTTGTTAGCGTAACGTAATTAAAATACGTGGTGTACATAGCCAAGTTGCTCCTTGCGTCCGTGCAAGGTCGTTGTTCTGCTGTGCGTTCACATGCATCCAGCTGCCACCAAAAGTTGCAGGAAGGCATAGACCCACTTATGCTTCAATTGAAGCATCGTTTGCAGTTTATGAAAAAAACTACGGGGGCACCTAAGCGTTTTCTTATGATGTGAGAATGCGGGAAGAACGCTTTTCCCTGAGTTATGGCCCCAAGTTATGTCGATTAGTTTAGTGTCGGTGAGTTTTGTGCTGCTGAAAGTAGGAGCTTCTTGAACCGCGCTGTATTAAAACTTCAACAGACTAGGGAAGAGTACACAAGGACGGGACGGGTTCACGCTTCGTCCCGTCCTTGTGTGCTCTTCCCTTGTCTGTTGAAGTTTTAATACAGCGCGGTTCAAGAAGATTTATAACAAACTACCCCCCTTTTAGCCTTGCTGGAAGTAGGAGGTTGTGAAACGTGGAAGAACTCAATTTTTTCTTGATAAGTAAGCTTCACTGCACTTCTCAGTGTGGGAAAACCAGCTTTACGGAGGAGTGGCGACCTGAACAAGCCGCAGTGGTGGTCACTTCCTCTCATCACCAAACTGTATTAGCGAGCTAACCACTGGGCTCCGACAACGATGTGCTCGGAAACTATCACGTATCGGCCACGTGCGGTCCCCCTGGAAATTGGCAGTCCTTGAACAACCGCATGCCGACGGCCGACCAAACCGCCCGACTTGCAAGCAGGCCAGCGCGTAAGCAAACTCGAGAGGAGGCAATTGAGGCCGACAAATGAAAGCGTACGGAGCGGGCCACGGCAATGCGGCCGCGTGCTCTCAATCACGTAATGTGTATTCGTCTTCAGAGGGCGACACTCGGGCGCCGTATGCGTACACGTGTGTGTGCGCCCAGGAATCGAAGACGGATCGAGGGCAACGCTGGTACTCCGTACTAGCACCGGAATCGTAAGCAAGACGAATTGCGACGCGAGCCCCGTCACATTGCACAATGGCGCACCGACGCTGTCGGGCTGATGACGGCTGTGGCTTTGTTGGCGTATCCCAACGATGACATGTCGGTAATGGCCCCGTAAGCGCTGCGTCGCGCGCTGAAGACAACGATGGCATCGTTGTCACGAAGTGGCCCTGGACCTATAGTTTGTAAGTTGGGTAGAGTACGGTCGCGCAGCTCCGAAGCGCTGACGCAACCTTGGGCGTGTCCGAGAAGACTGCTATGCAAGCCGGTTCGCCGACGGTCTTTACGGTGAGAGCACGACGTGGACGACTGCGCCTCGTCCCGCTGGTTCGCAATGCCAGGACGCCCGATTAGCGTAGTGTTGAGCAACGAGTAGAATTGGACAAGTGCTGCTTGAAGGGAGAAAGAGCATGACTCTGTTGATGAATTCGATGAGATAAGAGCGCCTAGACAGCAGTTCTAGACACAGAGCGAGGCATTGTGTGTGTTAGTGTGGGGGGAGGGGTATTTTCGTTTGGTTTCGTCTAAGAATTTTGTTGTTTATTTTAAATTTCCTAATTAACGCGCGGAAGATGCAGTATACCTACATTTTTTACCACAAGAGCCATAGTGGAATTCCAGATCAAGTTAGGCCACCTCAAGTTTTAACGTTATCGCCACTTACAAGAACACCAATCGCCGCCCCAGGTCTTAAACCAGCGACTACACTCATTCCAGCACAAAGCCATCAACACTGAACTCACTCAGCCACCGTTCTCTTCCTTTTTTATTTAGCAGGACAGTCAGGGCGTTGGCAACGGTTCGAGGCAGAACGCCAAAACATTTTGTCATGGTGTTTACTAAGGTTGACATCATATACGAGTATGCACTGCTGCATTGAGTGGCTACGGTCGTGCCGAAAAAAAAAATAATTTTCAAAGCACGGCCTTCTGCTTAGGGAGCGACGAAGCTTTAAGTTAAGAAGGTGTCACGGAAAAGCATAGGTCACGTGCCCTCATAGTATTTTGAACAGTGGCACGTACGCCCTATACGATCCTCAAGTTGGACTTCGGAGCAGTTTGCAAGTGCATAACTTCAACACCGCTCCTTGACCCATCCTGAGTGAGATTCTTGCACTCCCAATCGCCTGCCACGCCCTCGTGTCCGGTCGTAGGGTCAACCGCGCTGCCTTCGCTCAGCAAGCGCAAGAACAGTCCCTGTCCGTGGCGACTGCGAAACCTCGCGTTTCGTCCAGTGCAATCCCGCAGTAGCCGCCGTTCGCCGTGCACGAGCCGCAGCGTGCTGCTCCTGTTGCTGCTGCCGCTTCCGCCGTCGAAGCTCGCGGATCGATTAGCGGCATACCGAACCGACCTTGGCGAGGCTCGCTCGGGCGACGGCGGGGGGTTTGCAGGGCAACTCTCCCCCTGCTCTGTCTGTGCAGCCGCCGCGTAACGGGACCGGGCAAGGCCGCGGAACGGACAGCGCCCCTGCGGCGGCGCCACACGCGGAAGACTGGCTGCTGGCTCTGCTCGACGGCGCTTTATCCACAGCGCCGCCCTCTGCGGGAATGCTTGCAGTTCGTTAGCACTTGGCTCGCTGCCCCGCCTGGTCTTGCAGCGGGCCGCGCCGACATCGTGCCGGTTCTTCGGTTGCTACTGTGAGCAATGGATGGCGGCGCACCGGCGGAAAGCGTCAATTTGTCAACAGGGCTGCGGCTGTAGGTAGCCTGCGAGTTGGCGTGAGAACAGGCAGCCAGCATTTGGGACGTTCCCATGGTAGGACGAAGAAACAGAATGCTGGATCCCACGCACAAGTGGGAATGGAAGCACCCCGATGCGTTATTCGGGGCATACCTTGGTTGAAATGAACTGCCCTGTGGCATTTTAAAGACGATAGACTTTATTGGGCTACTTAAACCCAGAAATTTTGGTCTGTCTGTATGTCTGTTTGTCTGTCTGTCTGTGACTCCATTCGAGCCACCCGGCCAAAGTGAAACAAAATCTGCGCAATAGCCTTATATACCCACGTCCGGTGTCAATGTTCGTACCTGTCAATATTGTTGAACAAGAACAAGGCATTACGCAAACATAAGGCAGAACATCAATACATAAGGGATATTTGCAGTGTTCCTTTATTAAAAAATTCGTGGATGCTTGGGTTTTGCGATAGCAAATGATATTCTACACCTACTGCAGAAAATCGTCGCCTGCTGTTGCCTGCGCTCCTGGCGGCATTTGAGAAATCACACGGCAACAGCAACGAAAGGTTCCATTAGATAGGTTCCACGTGCTGCTTGTAACGCACGTGGAGTAGGGCAACGTGGCTTCTATAAACGTTGAAGTAGGACGCCTCGATTTATGCGCGTCTCCGCCGTACCGCAGCGCTGGCATCGAGGAACCCGGCCTGTAGCAGTAAAACGCGGTAAATTTAAATTCACTTGAGCAAACCTCTAGCGTGTTACCTTGGGAGGAGCGCGACGGGAGAGAGAACAGCATGAGAGGTGAGCGGGAAAGCAAAGGGAGGCATTTATTTGGCAAATATTGACAACGACTATCGTCTTTTGTCGACATTGCAATGAATGGAGCAGATACGCGGCCAATTTATAACAGTGTTATTGTGCTAGCCGTAGTTGCTGATTTTTCAGAACAGTGAGCAGAGGTGAGTACGTCGAGAAATACGAGACGTAAGGAGAAAAGTTCAACGGCTCAATGTCCCCGGCGAAGACGCCACGAGCTTCAAGCACAGATATCGCGATACATGTATGACCTGGGGCTTCCTCCGGCGCTGTACCTCCACTTAGCTTCCGCTGCCGACCCGACGGGCGCGGTACGGGAACGCCAGCGTTATTTCGTGTAACTTCCCCAGTCGCACCCCACCCGAGAGTCGCTTTTCTGGCACCACGGGAGCGATACCCGGAGGCCAGCATTGTCTGGTGTTTACGACAAAACCAACCGGCGCATGCGACAAGAATTCAGCAGCAGCAGCAGCCCTCCGGAAACCGGGAAAGAGCCAAAGAAAGCTTCGCTTAAAAAAGTGAAAGCCTTTCTTTCTGGCGATGCCCGGAAAGCATTTGTGTCACAGGAGGACCAGGATCACTCCCCATCCAACTGTACGTGCTAGCTTGAGGGAAAAATAAACTCTTAGTGTCCCTCACAGCAGGAAACTATGTCATTATTTTTCTGGTATAGAGAAATCCCGGTGTGAGGAGAGAACGGCGTCTTTTGTACCGAGGTAGGGGCCCTTCGGGAATTACGTTTTCATCGTGATATCCGTTCCTTGTAATTCCCGCTTCTTAGTGACGTGAGGATGTAAGTAGTCAGGCACTATTCCCCCTAATCAAAATACGTCATCGCACGCCTACCAAGGCTTGCAGCTTTACCTAGCAATACTTCCCCGAAAAGTCGCATCTCGAAGGTTGCAAATGACCTGCCTATTTTTGTCATCCCCTTTTTTCATCTAGAGAGCATTTCCTGCTATTTCAGTGAATTGGAACGTTTTGAGGGTTTAGTACAGTAAAAACACACCTGCATGCATGCTTCGAAAAAACGACCTCCCCCTATTGTTCTTGCGCCGATACAACGTTCCCCTCAGTCAATGTTGCGTCTGATTGACGGCAAAGTAGCTATGGACAATCACGTCCCCGCCCATTGTTCTTTAGCTCTCGTAGACTCCGGTTAGACTGGTCTGACAACCTATGTCTGAATCGTCTATGGAGTAAACGGAGGAGGATTTAGCACAGGTACTATCAGCTGCACGCCCACTTGTCCAAACCAGGGTGTATGCGTTCGATTCTCTGACACATCACCTATTTCCAGCAACGGACGTTATGTGCCAGTTTTCCAGTTTTCGTCGATTGTAGGCAAAACAAACCTCCTGTCTAGCTGTCCCTCTGACGCAGGTACATGTACCCAAAAAGGAAATATGCCGCTTCTTTGGGAAGTCCAAGGGTGCACGGTGGTTCCGATACTATTTATGTAGCAAAGCTATGGAGTGGAATTGGAGTCGGGTAGAATGGGGGGGGGGGGGGGGGTACACTCGTCCTCGGGGTAAAAGGAACGCTTTCGCTTTCGGTTTGTGTTCATTGCTGTTTTTTAACACGAAAGTGTTGTATTCCGGGATACACAAAGATTTCACTGACGTCATATCCGTCACGGAAATTACGCCAGTACAACGAAGCAAGCGGCCTGTAAAGGGTTCACCCCTGCACACAGGGTCTTCTTGTGGGGAAGCAGCTTACTAAAGAGTACGTTGTACTTAGGGTTGTTCGTTTTCGGGTTTTTTATTTTAACACGAAAGTGTTTTATGCCGGGATACACCAAGATTTCGCTGACGTCATATCCGTCACGGAAATGACGCCAGTACACCTTTCCCGAAGCGACCCGCCAGCAGGACGTCGCTCGCCAAGCACACCCACAAGACAGCCGCCGACCCGCAAATCATGCTCAGCTGCAGATTTCGCTGCACATTTCACTTTCGTGTTTTACCGATTCCTATGACAGAGGAATCAACCACAGTTATTTAAAGTTTCGTGCCGTATTCATAGAGCGACTACCCTTTGCTTATCTTCCTGGCGAAAAAAAAAGAAAAAGAAACTGCCCACCGGGTTAAAAATTCAAGTTTGCCCTTCACAAAGTGTTCTATATTTTAAATGGACCAGCTTTCTGCTGCTCGGCGTTGCCGTCCAAAAACCACGGCAAATTCTAAAGGTACGCAACCAGGAAAATTAGGATATATTTAGCGTGTGGATCTGCATGCCCTCCTCAAACGGTTTACGTACGTCACATTTAAGGCTACCTAAAAAAATAATCTAATATTAATCACACACCAAGGATCATTTGCGCGACGCACGTTACACGCATAAGATTGCGGTACAAACAGGCAATTTCCCGCGCGGACATGTGCGGACGAACATTATTATATCTGATCAACTCAGTGTCGCCCAAGCCGAGGTCGATATAACACCTCTGCTGGAAGCATCGATTTCCTTTCGCTAACCGTTTCTCCGCCCAAGATGTAGCAGATGGCGTAATTAGGCCCTTCCAGCATTCCTTCATTTCGCTTCGGAGTAAATACAAAAACAAAAAAACAGAACCGACGGAGTTCCTACGAACGAAAGGACGTCCTTCAGGGCTTTTCGGAGGTTGCGCTCTCGGTCATCCAATCACTCTTGTCCACACACACACACGACTTGCGACTTGACCTCGTAAACACGTCTGGACATTGGGCGGGCGTTCACTCCAATAAAGACCGGGGGCGCCGCGTTCGCAGAGATCGAGTGGTGTGTGTGTGTGTCGTGTATGCATAGAATATCCATGAGCGCTCGCCGTGTCTGTCTGTGCGGCCGGTACACGTCGCGATATATCACTTCGCTGGCACGCCCGAACCGCGCGTTTTTAAGGCGTGGGTGTGTCCGGCGCCGCAGGAGTTAAAAAGAAAGAAGGGGAAATGAAAGCACGACGCACCCGACCACTTGAAAAACGTGGGGTGTCAATGAGTTGACCTACTCTCGTTAGTCCCGTGAAGCGATGCAGTCGTAAATGGTTTGACAAGCCTGAGGAGCTGGCCGCATTGTTTCGTTTTATTAGCAATCGACGAGAGTAACTAAATGGTCGTGAATTTGTGTAGTGCCCATTAAAAGTGGTTAAAAAAAAAGAAACGGCGGCTCTGGGAGCAATACAAAGTTAGAGTGCTTGAGAGTTTGTAATGAATTTTTAACGACATTCCCCTCCCCCCTCCCCCGCAAAGAAAAAAAAAGGCAACGGTGGCGGGGTTGCTTTTGCCTTAAATTCTTGGTTTTATGCTTTACAGGAACCTTTTTTTTGCGAATTATGGCTCATGTACTAATTTTATTTAAAAAAAACTATGGCGGCAAATTGCTACTACTGCGCCCTTTTAGGGCACTACTCCTTATCGCTGGAGATGATGTGATTTAAAAAGTCCCCATCCCGTTTTCGTTGAGTCTGAATCGGCTACCTACCTTGCTGCTATGCACTCTGCTTTGGGTTTTAAACACCCCTAAGTTTCCCGAATCCCCTTCCTTCTTGCTCCCATCTTAACTTGGCTTCTACGCCTGCTCCCCTACTATCTCCCCTCGCCGTGTATCTGTTTTACTCACACTTCGGCAGTCTCGCGTTCTCTTCCAGTTCAACCGACTCTCCCTCTTTCCCTAACGCAGCCCCTTCGATCCGCTATCGTTCCGACCCATAATGCCGCCCTGTTGCAGTACCCGCTCCCCCACGGCGGCAAACTCACGGTCCACAGATTGGTTCGCAAACGTGTTCTGTATACGCACCCGACGCTCATCTGATAAGTGCAAACATAACGGCATATTAAATACATGCAGAACCTATTACCTACTCCTCGGTATATATCGCTTGCCGGATAGTATGCCTCATACCCTCTTCGTTGAACATAGCGTGCCGCTAACCAATCGCGTGCCTATACCGCTATAGGTTGCATATACTAAGGAGAACGAAGGAATAACCAAGTGTTATTGTAGGGCTCGTACTTACTTCTATCATACGTTCACTATGGTCGCAAATCCACACACCTGTTTGTCGTTCTCTGTAGAAGCCCCTTTTCATCGCCGGTCCGAAGCATTAATTTTTCAACTACACGCTGCATACCCAGTTCGCTTTATTACACGAGTCAGCTCAAAATCGTTCACGCAGAAAACAGCGGCCTTTTGTCGTCGTCCCAACCTCGTAACGCTGCCACCAGCTTCGCCCTCGAAGCGCCACGCAGTGTGTGTGTATACTAACACGCCTTCGAAAGGCACGCGCGATAAACTGCGTCCGGCGCTTTTCCGGCTTTCGTATGCAACGCACGTTCGTCGCCTTCTTAAGCGACTGCCGTGCTCCTCGGTCCCGCGTGAGTCCGATACGGTTCCATTTGGCCACCGCAGGATCTTAAATGCATCTCGAAAACGAAAAGGCAATAGCTCGAGGCTAACCCCCGTAACCATTCCTGCCTCGAGTAAAGTTTGTCTTGCTCGCGAGATGCATCAGCCGAGTTTGCTCAGCGGCGGCTGCAATTAAGGGAGCTCACGGGTCGCTGAGCTCGCACACTAACGACGCTCTCGGTCAGCCCCGCTGCCCTGATTTTTACGCTTGAGTGTCCGATAGCTTTCTCTGCTTGTACACGGCTGCGTAGCGGCTTAGCTACGGCTGTTTCCCTTTCTCTGGGCGTGATGCTTTCACAAAACACGGCGAGCGCCTTTGTTCGAGCCGGCTGTGTCCGCACAACCTAACAGCATATCTGAGCAGTGAGCCGGATTCGCTTGGTCGAGCGATTTCGGTTGTGATCGCATTTATATTGCTCACTAATGGCCACAGCTATAGGACGCTGTCTGAAAGTCCCAAGTAGCGTCACTGAATAAAGGTTTTTAGAGTAGCGGCACTCTTTTCTGTCATTGATTGTTGCCGCCGCGGCGGTCATTGGCGCATTTGCATCACGTGGCCCTCGAGCCAGCCGGTGGCAGCTCGTGGGCGCTGCCATTTTGGTTCGCAGCCCCTCAGCCGAACTTTGAGCGTTTCTGTGAGACCTAATTTCCGCTGCAAACGCGAATTGTGAGCTTATTCTAGTGGCTCTAGTCCCAAGGAAGTTGCAGAGCCATCTTTCGGCGTGAAGAGTGGAGGGCGTGAGCCGAAAGTCCACACGGTAGTTAGCGATGAATTACTGTTGCAACCACGCGAAATGAAACTCTTCCATGTTGAAATTTAAACACAAAAATTTACCTCCCTGTCATAGGGAAAGTTGAGAGAAGCGCGATGGATTTCTGAACGCCAAAAGTGCGTCGAAAAAAGTGCGTCAAAACCTTCGCTAAAAGTGCGTCCAACCTTCGCTGAAAGCGCGTCCGATCGATCGTCAAAACCTTCAAAGACCCAAATCGCAAGCGAAGAATGAAGCCACGCGATGATTGTTCGCGCACTAAGTAAACGCATACATGAACGATTTAAATGTATACAGATACGTTATTTGGGAGATAAAGGTATGCTATCGTACTCCTTCATCATCGATGCGTGTATTGCCTTCTCGGGAACCTTTTCTTTTTCGCGATTTTCAAGTAAATGTCCTGGCACAATCGAAGCCCGGCTTCACACACGCTCCGCGTGTCCAAAAATCTTATCAGAGCTTTTTGGTCGACCAACGGGTCTTTGGGAAACTACATTCGGTTTTTGACAGAATGCCATTGGTCCCACTAAAGAAAGCTCTCGCTTTAGATCATCATCCGTGACTCACCACGCATCCAGGATGCCTGCTCTTTGAGCGGCCACGGAGCAGGCAGGTTTGATGCGTCGTATACTCAGTGTACAGTCCTGAACAAGTGAAATGCGAACGCGTAATAACGGATGGGAACACGCAAATATCGCAATCTGTTTGTATGGAAGTCAAATTGCAGTATCACTTCGTAACAGCAGCGAAGTTTGTGAACGCGACTTTCTAAATATGCCACAAACGCGTCATTATGTGATCTCCTCGAAGCAAACTCTTCAATTTCGCGCGCTCTGGTTCACATTGCTGTGTTTGCTTTTCAGTTGTCCATGGCTGTACGCCCGTATAGCAGCGAGTCTTGTACCTGTACTTGCGACTGAAACCACCACTACGAACAACCAATTAAAGTCCAGCCCGCTTATAAAGAACACATCGGGAAACAGAAATTAGTTCGTTATATCCGTTTTTCGCTATATCTGGAGGTGAAATTTATGTACGGTATATACAAATGGTAACAGGAAACGAAGATTTGTTCGTTACATGCGGGATTTCGTTGAAACCGGGTTCGCTATAAGTGTATACTATCCCACCAGCTTATCTACGGTGACTACAGCTATACAGGGTGTCCCAGCTATCATGCACCAAGATTAAAAAAAAAAGAGTAATGGCGTAACTCGAAGAAAACCTGGTGCATGTTTGCAGTACTGTGGAGAAGCGGGCATCATTTTTTTTGTTAATGAGGCTTAACTAATTAATTGTAATTAAATATCTAACTCGAGAAGTACTGTCTTAATACCTAAAGTGTCAATGAGACACTTGTAGGTACCCGCGAGGGGCATCTAGCTGCGGTATTTTCAGCGACGAACTAATTGCGTACTCATTTATTCTGACTGACCAAGAAAACCCGCGAAATATGAAAAAAAAAAACCGCTTTTCTGATGGAGGCGAAAAGCAAAAACGCCCGTGTGTACGAGATTTCGGCGCACGATAAAGATCCCCAGGTGGTCAAAATTAATCCGGAGCCCTCCACTACGGCGCGCCTCATCGCCTGCGTTGCGTCGGCGCGTTAAACCCTACAATCAATCAATCAAATATGAAAAATACCACGTGACGGCGCCTCCGCGCGCGCGTAAAGCAATGCCCTCAAAGAGGCTGCCTCTGAGTTAGCCAAAAGGAAATAAACAGAAGAAAGAACGAAGAAATCGCGACCGAAATCGCCTTATCTGCACACGCCCCCGCGACTCTTGCTGTTGCTGCTCCTGCCATGAATGCCATTATCAAGGTGATGCGCTGTCTCTTCGGGAGGGTGACAGGCGAAGCAGTTGCTTTCAATCATTATTTGGGGCGCTGCTTTACAATGAGCCGAAAAGCGGCATCACGTGGTATTTTTCATATTTCGCGGGTTTTCTTTATCAGAATGAATGAGTACGCAATTAGTTCGTCGCTGAAAATACCGCAGTTAGATGCTCCTCGTGGGTACCTACAAGTGCCTCATTGACACTTTAGGTATTAGGACAGTAATTCTCGAGTTAGAAAATAATTACAAATCATTAGTTCAGTCTCATTAACGAAAAAATTACTGTCCGCTTCTCCACAGTACTGCAAACATTGTGCACTAGGTTTTCTTCGAGTAACGCCATTGCTCTTTTTTAAAAATCTTAGTGCATGGTAGCTGGGACACCCTGTATATTACCGTCGCTAATTCATGCATCCTGCCTCCGAAACCAACCAGTGGGAAAAAATGTGCCTTGACACGTCGCCACGACGCCAAATTACTGGCACTAAAATTAGCGTAGCGAGCGGAAGCGATTCCAGCGACCTGCCAGCGTGCACCGATAATGTCGCTCGAACCGAATTCCGGTGGCAAGGCTCTATAAATATACGCTCTCCGCGGTACGCACAACGAGCGATTTTCTCAAGCCAGGCCTGAATAAACGCTGCGACCGTTGCGGCAATTTGTGCGCCGTCAGCTGCCAAAGGGAGTGCGAAGAACTGTAGGACCATGCGGAAACACCCCTGCGATTGAAAATAAAAGAGCTACGCCAGCACAACAGCCTCGCGGGAGATATTTGGCCGTCCTTAAATGCTAACGCGCAATTACGGCGTTCTACACAGGGTCACTGGAGTCATGCAGCTGGCTGGACTTTTAGGCGGTGTGGCCTCGGTCATTCGAGCTGTCACTGATTGTAACCTAGACGATTAGGCTTCGTCGATTGCGATTGATTGCGACTTCGTGCGCAGGTTAGGAATGGCGCACGGGCTGAGAGAATTCTGAGAGGTCGCAACAGACGTTTGCTGGGAATTTCTGACGAATGGGCAGGAACGTGAGGTCGAATGGTAAATGAGCTAGTCCCCAGGTAGGCATAGTTACTTTGCTGTATAGGCGCGGTTGCGTTTTTGGTATACGCACATTACTTCGGCACATTCTCCTAACCTTTTTCTATATCCTAAATACTTTCAGAACGCAGACAACCATCACATCCAGTATTTAGATCAGGAGGTCGCAATGTACCTCAGCCACAAAGTACTGCTGTATACCAATCAGATACTCTGGAAACTTGATCAAAAGATTTTAGGGGCGAAGCTCCTCTTGCTCGGGCCCTGTTCCGGCCGTACACGGCACATTGTAGACGGCACATTGATGATGATTGTGGCAGGATCCCCCTAGGGATTGGCCAACCAAAGATTGGCCGAAGAGGACAAAACCTTCAACGCGTTCGTTGCTACCCAACAAGGAGAAGAGGAAGAAGAAGAGGTTGTCGTTAGTCGCCTGCGAGCTGAAGACACGTACCGGGGGTACGCGACACAAGACGCTCTGCAGAAGGCGACGGCCAAGGTGGCTAAAATGTTACACACCGAATTCGCCAACTTACCCATGGAGATTCTCATCGTCCCAAACAAGCCCTACATAATCACCACAAACATCGACGTCGTCGACGGGCTTGTCAACGGAGCGGTGGAAAGCTTGACGTGTCGGGTCTTTATATGATGTGTGGGCGAATGTTTCACGGTTTTGCCGATAAGCATTTCAGCTTCGCCCCTCTCATCATCATTCACTTCGTGGAGATGGCGGGATTTTTTCTCTCTTTCCCGGTCTTGGCGTTCTTCGACCGCCGGAATTACGTCACCACAGCGGTGTAGCGGCTATTAGCCGGCTTTCCTTCAGTTACAGCAATGAATGCATTCGATAGCCTCTTTAAAAAGAAAGTTACGAAAGCAAACCACAACGGGAAGGCGTATCGGTTGCGATAAGAAAATCACGCAGTGCCGCTCCGTGCCGTTGATAACTATAACTTTCTCAGTGCTTCCAGACGCGAAGGAAAGAGCGAAAACTGTTATCGGAAGTGTTGTACGGTCCCTTTAGGTCTGCTGAGATGTTTTGAATGCGAAAACGTCGCCGTTTATCTTGATACGTTGATAGTGTCCAAGCAAAAATATACAGTGACGCTGCACTTCGTGAAAGCGGGTTGCGCGCATGCGCCTCAAATGTTTTATAAATGCTTTTATTTGACTCAACTTTGCTTTTATCTGAATCAACTGCGAATTATCATGTGAAGGAAGTATATATTCCTGCATGCATGAAGTGGTATCCATACTAGTGTGGAACACTTCGATAGGATTGAGAGTGCGCATAGAGCAGGAGTCGGCAACCTGCGAGCCGCGGTTCCTAATGCGGCCCGCGTATTATGCGGCCCTGGCACCACCGTTGGCTGGCCCGACGTCAAAGCTTGTCCCTACCTGTATATCTTAAAGCTGACTCGGCAATTTTAACCTCAAATGGTGTTAGACAGGAATAAAGTAAGATCACTTCCAAATGGCATTGCCCCCCACCTTCGCAGTTATCCAGATAACGTCTTCACTTCCTTTCTTTGCACCGGTCCAGTAAAGCCCCCGCCCCAATTTGACGTCCGGCCCTCCGCCGTGTCGGCTTCATGCAACTCGGCTCTCCACCTGGAAAGGTTGCTGACCCCTGGCATAGAAGATTCCCACTACGGGCACAAACTTCTTGTGGCCGACTCTGCCAGGGCTAAGTAATTGATTAATTCCTTGATTGCTCCGAACATGCCCCATCAGCGCCCGTAGCAACGCGCGCTGTAGCAGCGATTGACATGCCCGTTTATAAAACGTTATCCATTACGTCACTGCGGGTGTGTGCAACTCTGGGCCTCCTCGATTATCAGTCCCGGATCGTCCGCGGACTGCCCGAGACGCGATCCGGCGCTCGATTTTCCCATGTATTCCTATGGGACTTCCGGTCCGAACGCAGTCCTCGGACTGCCCGCGGACCGTCCAGGACTGGTAAACCGAGGATGCCCTCTATTGGTATGCATCACTTTGTTAGTTCATAACAGCAACTGTGGGGTATGGTCCACAGCAGCAGAGAGTACCATTTAGGTCGGGGTAAGGTAACAAGAGGAACCTACCCCCACGTTCAATTAAATTTCTGCACCGCAGTGGAAGTGTTTGACCGGCACTGACTTGGAATGTCGCTAGGCCTAATGTTTCGCTTTGAAGTCATACGACATCAACCGGTCGGTATACGCATACTGTTTAGTTATATCGTTGGGCAAAGTTGTAGTTGAACCTGACGACGTGACAAGCGACGTAATGCTGTATGTTGACGATTTTAACAGCTTAAAGCATCACATAGGCCTAACGTCGGGACGTCGCATTACAGCAACTCCCTCTCTATCTCTTTCTCTCTCTTGCTGCATCGGCCTTCGCGCAAGTGAATTATATTTTCTAGAAATTATAACTCGTCTTATCCCAAGGAATTGGGCGAGTCATAAACTGAAAAATACGGGAGGTTTCAGACATGGTCAAGCCCATTTCACAGATGGGCCACATACGATTGCTCGTAAAAACTATCCGTGGTATCGATGGTAAACTTATGGATATTTTTGCAGCACTAAGAGATTCACAAACCCCAATTTTTATAGCTATGGTGAAGTGATCTTTTCAGCCCCCTATTACAGCGGCACGCGAGCAGAAGCAGTGTAAGGCCATGCGCCAGGCGTATACGCTACTTGAAGCCTTCCCTGTTCATGCACATTTCCTTTGGCCTCATTCCAGCCGCGAGCAGGTTGAACGATGGGGCGCTAAGAGCCCTGGAACGTAATTATTCGTGGTTATTAAGACGACGTCACGCCGTATATAAGGAAGCGTGACGGCACGCGTGTATACATTTACACGCGGCTGAGCCTGTTTTCCGGTCTGCATTTAGTGCGTGTTCAGTCACTAAGGGGCCGGTGACTGGCAGCTTTGGTTACGAAATGAAAGTTTCTCAAATGATTTTTACAAAACAGATTGACAACAAATGGATGTTGCAACGGCAAGCGCTGCAACATTTTTTTTTTTCGTGCCATTTACGATTGCGTGTTCAGTTGCATGCGGGGATCCGAACTAGCCCCGGGCAGGGAACTTAGACAAATTAGTGCACAGTGCGTATGCACTCGCGATAATTCAAACACAGGTAATTCAAACTTTCGGTTTATTAAAACAAACTTCAAAATTTTGGTTGGCCCGCTATGTTTTCAGTGTATTTTAAAGCCGCTTAATTCAAACTGCTCCATCGCGTAAATTCGGTTATTTCGTACTTTTTGCTTGCCTTTACTGGAATGTATCTGCTGCATTTGCCACGTCTAGCTGCACATTTGAATCCTTGTATCACTAACAGTTCCAAATAAACCTGTCAAAGCGAAACACGTGCGCCGACCGACAACCGCCAAAAACTCGCGCAGAAAAATCTCTCAATGAACTGGATGCTCATGGCGTCGAAAACTTTGTTTTGAACTTTCATTCAAAACAATGCAGTCATCCATTCGTGACTTTTTTTTTTTTCAATGGGTGAATAGCACTTCCGTATTTTGTGTGAATGTTGTATTATTAAATACATGTGAAGGTTTCATTACAACACAAGTTGTTATGTTGCTCCGGGTCGTATTTATGACACCTTCTGATAATTCAAACAAAATACTGAAGCCCCTTCGAGTATGAATTTTCACGAGTCCACTGCATTACGGGCAGTTTCTTTAGTGCAAAATCAAATGACTGAAACGAAAAAAAAAACAAAAAAACGTCCAATTCCAGCGAAGCAGGGAAAGAATACCCCGGCTTAATAAATTTCTGTTCCTCCATAGCAAAAAAAAAAAAATCTTTCAACATTTTTTGCCTGAAAATAGTCAGCCACGAGGCTGGACGACTAGCGTTGAAGCACTGCCTCAGCTGTAGATTGGAAGGACATGTAAAGGCTTACTCGTTTAAAATGCACGCAGATACGCATACAACAACGCCGTACTCTGCCAGTACGGTCACGACATGTAGGTCAATTTTATAGTCACGCCCTACACACGCGCGTTTACACAGCAGCGTGTACCCTTGTAGTGACACTTTATGCTGGGCAACGCCCAGTATAAAACGCGCTGTCGACAGATATACCGAGGGTCCAGGGACAGCTATCCTTCTTTTGTCAAAGAGGCCGCTTTTTAAACCGTATACAAACGCATTCGCTGCGTCACCTCCACAAATCCATTTCACACTAGACCAAAACTGAAAGCGGAGGTTATTCGCGCTTGAGCACCTGCGATTTTCGCTTTGCGATCACGTGAATGTGTCTGCTACAAACACGAACTTCATATTCAGACCGTTTACTCACTGCGAAAACGGCCGCTGCCTTGTGAAAAAGACGACCATACCTATACACGCAGCGGGTGCTTCAATCACAGATTCACGCACAGCCCAACGCCTCGCGTCTTTCATTTTCTTCTGCGGATAATCCAGTCGAACACCGTGTTCGTAAATCCCCGTGAAAGCGCTCCATGCGACACGAGTCGCGTGCGACCGCTTGCATCTCCGAAGTTTTTCAACAATGCGTAATGACCGCGCACCGACCGATCCGCTCGGCTTTCAAAGGCTTATGCGCGAGCAACCCGTAGCCGCGTTGATTGACGCAACACTGGACAAGCCTCCATACGAAGTCACGCAGACGACAACAGACAAGCCTGGCTGATGTCCCCATCCGCCGGGCTCGGATCAGAAAGCTCCACACGCTCTCAACGGTTGCTGCGTTCCTTTTTATTTTTCTCCGCGGTCTTCGCAGCATCGCGGAAAACATAAACGCGAGGGGATAAAAAAAAAAAAAAACGCAGTGAAAACGGGGAAATAAAAAGGCAGGCGAACGTCCTACGTGCGTTGTAGAACGAGCAGACGACACGCCTGCCGCTGGTGGGTGTAAGAGTGATCGTCTGCTCCGCTGGGCGTTGCCACGGTCTCCGGCATTATGGCCTAGGCCTCGGCGGCAAGTTGGGTTTCGCCATTCGCGTCATGAGCGGCCGGAACGAGGATGGACTGTCGACTTTCGCTGCTCGCGCACGGGGCGATTTGTATTCGTCGCTCGCAGGTTATAGGCGGAGTAGGGCCCGTTACGCAGAATGCCTGCTGTGCTGCGCAGGTGCCCCGATTAAGTTGCGTTTGTTTGTTCAATGGCGTGGCTAGCGCGCCGGCGTGAAATGCGGTCACCCGAAGGCTGTGGGAGCTGCTCGAGGGTGTTCGCATCGAAGGGCGCCAAAGAGGCGACATAAAGATGACGTTGCGTTGCAGCTTCGCCCAGGTATACGGGAGCTGTTGCTACTGCTCGTCTGCCGTGCTTTCGGTGCGCGTCGAAAATCCTCAGGTGGTCAAAATTAATCCGGTGCCCTCATTTAAAAGTAATACAGCACCTTATATTCCACGTGTGGCTGCGTTGCGTAAAACTCCCAAAATTTGTTTTTGTTTTTTAATGATCAGGCGACACATCTGGCTGTTGAGCAGGAATGACAGTTCTCGGTTTCTTCTCCAGCTATAATCCGTTTTAGAAATCGGAGGTGTGAGAATTTGGCCCAGGTGGCTTAACAAACTGTTAGCCCTCCATTAAAGCCAACGTGCAGTTTCGGCTAAAAACTCCAGTTGCAACTGTCTTATTTGGGGGGCAAAATTACTGTTCCGCATTCTCGATTGCAGAAATCCTCCCGAAGTATAAAGAACTCATCTTTCAAAATATCGATTTAAGCCTAACAAATCAGAAAAGGTCCGGAAGTAGCAATGGCAAACATAGCAACGCGTCGGGGCACGCGTCAGGAATTTCTCAGAAGAAACCATACATTTTGATCCGTAAGCTGTTCGCATGTGGGAAACGTGTAGCGTTAATTAGCCCGAGTATCAATTAGAACAAAGGCCTGGATGTGATTTTTTTTTAATTTTATAACGTTTGTGCCAATAAAATACAAATGCAAACTAACTTAAATTTCAACGAAAAGCTAATAAACGCCCAAAGGTGTCCCGAGGTTCACACAGGCCGGAGAAGTTTGCTATATTTTTAAGCGCGTATTTTAATTACTTCAGACGGCTCCTGCGCCCGCTATTCGCATTTTATAGTGTATACGTGTCAGACAACTTTGATAAAGTTACTCTACTAAGAGTTCATTTTTGTATATGTTACTCTTGCGTTAATGTTGACTCATATTCGCACGAGGTTTCTTCAAATTCAAGCAGTGAATAGACCAAGAGGCTCCAGTGTACTTGTCGAGAACGATGGAGTGTTTATGCGCGAGTATTTTCAAAACTTGCGGCCTATCAATTTGCATTGCCTTTTCCTTCTTTTGTAACCACTTTTCAATTTTTCTAAAGTATGAGATGAAATTGTAAAACTAAATCGCATCTTGTATTTTCTAGGTCTTGAATACGAGCCAAAGTTCCTTTAAAATGTAGCTAGTATAGTTACCAATACCACGGCCCCAGAAATAAAAGCAGACAAAGAAATAATTAATTGCAAGCTATTTAATGAAAACGGACTGCTTGGGAGCTGGAAATAATATTTCTTTCCAACTGATCAACAGAAAGCAGTGCACTATACTATTGTTATTCCTATTTTGTATACATTGCAATAACGAACAAACAGCAGCAACACGCGCATCACGAAAGTTGCGGAAGTAGATCTACACCCACAAAGACACATTGCTTAACGAGTGACCTTACATCTGGACAAAAATTTCCACCTCGCTAGTGTGATCCCCACTAAAAGATTACTGCTGCCGCCTTGTGCATGAGTTTTCTTGCAAGGCTGCCCAGTAAACCAAGCCGATGTGGCATGAGGAGCGGCGAGGTGGTATACGAGCGCTTCTCTCGCAAACAGCCCTCAGTCTGGTGAAAAAGGGAAAAATTACGAAGTAGTTATATTATGACTAGCACACAAGTGTAAAACAAGCTTGCAAAAAAAAAAAAAAAAAAAGTACGTCCGCGACAGGACTCGAACCTGCAATCTTCTGATCCGAAGTCAGACGCCTTATCCATTAGGCCACGCGGACCCGACGAGTCAGGAATCCCGCAGAGACCCGTTTTCCCCGCGTTCGCAACGTGGGGCTTTCCGGACTGACGTGTTTTTGCTTACGCTTAGCTTGACTCTACCGCGTCGCTTTTATTACAAGTTTAGTATATACTTTTCGTGTTCATGGCAAACGGATCGTGACTCTGGTTTGCAGGCAACTGGGGCGAGAGTGTTAAGGGCGAGGCCGAAAAGATTGAACGTCTGAATGCATAGAAACTCTATCTCTGAATGATGCGTCTGTATGTTACTCTTGAGTCAGTGACTATGCTCGCTTGAGTCAGTGAGTATGCTAACGATATCGTCGGGTCTCGTAGTTTTCGTGTGATAGGTAATTGTTTGTGCGTATCTTAGCTAGACAAAGAGAAGGTAACATTTGTGCGATTGTTTTTTCCCAGTGTTATGTTCGTGAACGCCGGAATTCCTGCATTACATTCCGCTAAGTGGTATGTTGCAGGGACCCGCACTAGCTCCGTCGTTCTCGAATATTTTTAATATGGACATTTTTCATTGCTGGGGAGCGAGATTATTTTAAAATGCAAATGAAATCTCGGTTTTCAGAATTCCAAAGTTGATGATTTCGCTGTAGTCTGTTGGAGAATAAGCGTGGCTACTACGGACGCATACTGTAATTTTTATGCAAGAATTAATTGTTGCGGAAAAATTACAGAATACGTCCGAAACAATAAAAAAAGAAGTCTAATTTGCTAGGGTTTTATTGCGAGCATACTTTGCTATGAAGCACGCGTAGTGAGGGGCTACTGATTAGTTTAGACTGACCTCCGTGCGCTGATATAACGCCAATTTAACAGTGTTTTTGTTCACTTTTTAGTTTTTACAATTTTACTGTTGCGGTTGTTTTGCAAGTCATCGATACCGGTTCCAAGTCACCAGTTTTTTTAGTAGTATTTAATTTACACTGTAAGTGCGTAATTAACCGCGCGCGGATTTGCCATGATTCATTTGCTCTTTTTAGAAATTGCTTGCTTATGGGCGCTGTTCTATAAATGACTTTGTTGAGTGGATGTTATTTTTATAGAAGAGCAGAGGTAGTACCCGGCGATGCCCGGGTGCGCTGTTATGTAACAACGGGTTTGAGTAACCTGTAAAAACATATAAATTGGACGAAATCGTTCTTTCTGGACGTTCTTTTGCTGTTAGTGCGCGGTTCTAAAAGTGCTCTATTTGTTGGATGTAATTTGTTGGAAGTCTTCGATTTGCTTCGGGCCACAGGTTTTCCGTAAAAAGTCAGTTCTGATAGGCTCATTTGTTCAATAACCCGGTTGCAGGTTCCGCTGCATAGTCTAACTACAGGAATCCACTCAATATATTGACGCGAATCTGAACAATACCTATTATATTCATTTCTTCTTTCAGCGATTTGAAGCATTCTCTAAACTTCGTTTAATTTGTGTACCATCCGTTTAATGTATGTACCCTGACGCAATTATGCTATGAACAAAATTTTGCTAATTAGGGCAAAATTCATTTTTCCGTGTCTGATAACACGATGTTGTAGTTAACCTAATCACTGTTTTCTTCATGTTGTTTTCCTCATGCATTGCGCAGTTTAGACACACGCATGAGGTCGTGGGTTCGATTCCCGGCCGCGGCGGCCGCTTTTCTGATGGAGGCGAAAAGCAAAAACGTCCAAACGTCCGTTTGCACGAGATTTCGGCACACGATAAAGATCCCCACGTGGTCGAAATTAATCCGGAGCGCTCCACTACGGCGCGCCTCATCGCCTGCGTTGTGTCGGCGCGTTATACCTTACAACTTACAATCAATCAATCAGTTTAAAACACATGCTGCTGTAATGCTCACTTCGACGTTTCTAGTTTAACACTGAGACTATTTTTGTTCTACGCTATGCTACGTTAAAATTGGTCCGTTCGATTTATCCGCACCTAGGGAACTACTTCAGGCGGCGACGTCTTAGAGGCCTCGCCAGGAAATCGCTGGACAGTCGCTACTGCTTCATGTTTTTTTTTTAAATATCGAATAGTTATCCGAAGTTTTCGATAAAATTTGTACCGTTGTCATCGGGACAAAACAATCTTTCTAATGAACCGAACTTGTATTTTGTACTCGTGGTCCTTTGAAATATGTTCATCGGCATCATAATTTTACAACATGGCGAGGCGGGCGGCTGCCTTCTGAAGAATCATTTGATGAGCATTATAAATGAACATTAGCTCTTCTTGGGAGCCCGTCAGAACAAACCACGTATGTTTTTTGGAGGTCTTTATTTTGTGTGTGTGCCTGTGTATGTCCTTAAGGGACTTCAACAACTTATCGAGTTTTTACGGTGGGCTGCTTCCCTGGTTATAATGCGAATGAACGTGTGTCGCGCCTCCAGACTAAAATTAAGATTTTTTGCAGGCTCTGATTTTACTTTTCTGTTTTGAGTTTTTCCAGAGTATACTTTTGGGACTATTTATGTCCGGCAAGCGATCCGCGAAGATGAAGTCAAGGTAGGGACATTGTTTCGAGGTCAATATTTGCGAATGGTTTACACCAAAAGCCGACTTCAACCCACCTTTGGTGGGCAATTGCTCGGCATCGAAGGATAATCTGCCTCCACGTGCGGGCTACGACACGCGTTCGACTCAACTGTACTGCATCATTTTTCCACCTAAGTACGAGCCTACGATGGAAGACGACAAAAGTAGGCAGGGCACCAGGGATTACGTATACTCGCTCGTCATTTATGTCGGCCAACGCAATCGACGCATCAGAAGGACGCTCCTTTAGGAAAAATCGATCGTCGATCGATCACAATCATCCGCGGCAGCGATGCGTTCAGATACAGAGGGACTCAAAGTACCCGTCCCGCTAGAGGGTAGACCGTTCATGGTAGACCGTTCATGACTGACGCAGTCGTGTGTGACGGAAGGGCCTATTTGGTTCTGGCAATGCACGCGTGCATCGCGAAAGGGTTCAGGGGCTATGTCCTCGCAATAACCCGGCTAGGGTCAGCCATCTTATGTTGTCTGCTACACTCTAATACTAAACAATCCCGAGGTTCAACTTCTTCACAATTACCCGCCGCGGTGGCTCAAAGGCGTTGTGCTGCTCAGCACGAGGTCACGGGTTCGATTCCCGGCCACGGCGGCCGCTTTTCTGATGGAGGCGAGAACCAAAAAATGCCCGCGTGTACGAGACTTCGGCGCGCGTTAAAGATCCCCAGGTGGTCAAAATCAACTCGGAGCCCTCCACTACGGCACGCCTCATCGCCTCCGTTGCGTCGGCGCGTTAAACCTTAGAATCAATCAACTTCATCACAATTCAGTATACTGACTATAATAAAATGTCAGTGAATGACAGTGAAGCATACGATGGCATCACGCAACGAAAGCTTACCGTTCTGCTTGCGTATTGAGCGCATTCCACAATTATAAGCTGGAGGGTGCCTATCTGTGGACTAAATTTGCGTAGAGTGGTGTGCTAGTTAAACTATGGGATTGCCTTAGTGTGTACATGCATGCATGCCGACGAACTTATGTCAACCATCCAGCTACCCTTAGTTGGTGTGCTATATTTATCTTGATAACTAACTGAAAATCGGTCACTTAGTCGCGTTGTAGTTGTGTTGACGGTAGTCACGACGATGCCATGTTTTCCCCGTGGAGAGCCATGTCACCGGGGCAACACATTGACAGCTCTGAACAAGCGCGATGCAACGTGGATTTGCCGTCAGCTTGTATACGAGGAAATCGCTGGCTAGACCCCTTATCGGGGGCCTTCACTTGCTTGTACGTTGGTTGGTCCTGATGTAACTCGCACCCCCTAGCACGTTGACCACCTTATAGCCCTAAAGGTTAACTACATCACAGGCAGGCTCATGCTAACGACGAAACTGCCAGCAAGCTATAATAGTGAGAATGCTTTCCGCACAAGACGGAACGAATAACTGAATTCGCGGTAAAGCGTCGGTAGCTCTCGTCGAAGACGACCGCGAGAGCTTAACAGCCAGAATGATGTCATTGTGTGTCGTGTATGTAGTGATAGAGGTGAAACATCTTCGGGTCAGATCCTAAAGCACAAACGGTTCGCGATGGTTCGATATGGGCACCGGAAAAATTCTGCCCAGTACTAATCTAGTAATGTTCAAACCGGACGTAAAGAAATAATAAATTTACCGGAATAATCGCAGCTTCCTTTCATGGTATCGGTAGCCGGGGTTGACGATGGTTATAACAAAATTATATAAGTTGGCCCGCAACTTCGTTATGACGACGTTTTGCTGTGTAAGCATCCCCAATTCGCACAATAAGCTGTGCGCTTCCAATTAATTTAAAAGAAGTCAATCGGCTTTCAAATCAGCTTTCAAATCAAATCAATCGGCTTTATTCGTGGAGAGTTGTGCGATGCTGGAAACAAGATCAGCGTGTGCTTTAGCGCTGGCAAGAATTCAGCCAACGTACGGCACTCCAACGTACTTGCACTAGGACTGCACTCCAAAATATTCACCTTGGTAGTGGCTGTATCATTAGGTTGATTTACTAATAGCCATGGCAGAATATTTCTCCAAAGCAAAGGTTTCGTTTTTCGAACCATGCGACGTTTTGAGGCGGGTTTAAAATATTCGAATCAAAGCCGCGGTGCGTCCACGCGAGATAACAACGCAAGCAGGGCAGAATCAGCAAACAGCTTTCCATTTCGTTTCGTTCAAGACAAGGCTCGTTTCCTTACGCCACCATCCACAAGATACCCGTTAAAAGGGAAATAAAAAGAGAGACTTCGAATACAAGGTGAGTAGCCGAGCATCACCGTTCGAGGAAGAACTCGTTCCTGTCCTCTTTAGTTTCCCGAGTGAAAGGCCAATGGCAAGGGCAAAGCGAAGTCGACACGATGCCGCCACGATGCGATAAGCCGGGGAATCCTCGCCAGTTTCTCCGCTTCGTTAACGTTACAGAGTCGTGGCGCGTCTCTTCGATTCCACGCACGCACTGGCAGACACAGGAACACGACGAGCAGCCACGGGCGGCGGGAAGAGCAAAGGATGATCCCGGAGAGAGGGCGACGCAGCGGACGTTCACCGGATGCGAACGTCCTCTTCAAGGCCGCCCTTGCCGAACCAGAGGAACGTGCCCGATGGTGGAAAGAGGAAGAGTAGCCAAGAAGCAGCTTCTTATTCCGCATCGTCCTCCTCCTCCTCCTCATCGCCAGGCCTGCCGCACGGCTTCCTACCCCTCGCGTCATCACGTTCCAATCTGGACGCGGAGGAGCGGAGATTCACCTCCGACTGCCGCCATCTCCTCGCCGGCGCTTCTTCCCTTCCCGCTGTTTGCAGCCCTGTGCTTCCTTGGTCGTTTGTTCTTGCTGGACTTCGTCGTTTGCCTCCTGCATCACTCAGTGTTGGCCGGTCAGATGCGCCCGTCGTGCGCGTGCCCGGAGGTCGTTTCTCTGCGTTCCCGTGGTCCGGCGGGGTCCGGCTTCAGGTCGTCGTCTGCTTGGCTGTCCGTCGGCTTCGCTATCTGACGGTGCGGCACGTTGTGTGGAGATGTGGGAAAGGGAAGGGCTGAAGGATGCTTCTTTGCGACGTTTTGAAGCTACCCTATTGCTTGGTACTTCTACCATTCACCAGTTGGTGGGGCAGTGAAAGCAAGAAGGCATCCATCCGCAAGATAAAGTGATTAACGACAATCTTTTATAGTCGGAGGCAAAGACTGAACAACGCTGTCAGCACTTCTGACGTCGAGGTGACGTAGAAGAAACCTTGACCGGAGGGAAGGGCAAGTCGCGTAACCTTGAACTCACGACCTTATGGGCTTGTGGTCTTGCCAGGCAAGGTAATGCCTGATGGCGATGAATCTTGGGGAGCTGTAATAAACTGGCAATGCATAGCAGGTCTTCGTGAGAGCGGATCCACTGAACGCTGGGACTCGTGCCCTTCTGTTTGCTCATCAAGTGCGATCAACGACGCGTTTGCCACCGACGAGTTCTAGTATGATGCCGGAAGGTGTTACATTCCTCGGTGTAGCGTAGCATCGATCCGGAAACCTTATGCGGGGGAATGCGCCGTAACGGCACATTCACACAGCCGTTTTTCACCCCGTCACGTCACCATCACGTCACCGTCTTCCGTCATGGGCGACGGTTTCTCGGGCTATTTCTCGCCCAAGACGGTGCGACGGCGACGGGAAGCCGAGCTTTACTGTTTCCCTTCCGTCAACGCGACGGGACCAGGCGCCGCGGTAAACCAGCCAATCAGAAAATTTTAATTTTTTATGGCTAAATTTAGCGAAAAGTGAGCACACGTAAAAATCTAAGCCACTATTTATTTTTGCATTGCAGCAATTATGGTCACCTTGTATCGCATATATCACGACAGTTTCTTCACTTTTCAGATTAAGCAGGCTAAACTAATCACTCGGCAAACGACCCTGTACTCTGACAGAGAGCTCCAGTACGAACACTACTCCAAGGTCTCCGTTACGTCTACGTCGCGGTTTTTGGACGTGACGATGCCATGACGGAGAATGTGACGGCTGTGTGAATGAGGTCTAAGTGTGAGCGACGGTTTACTAAGTAGCTGCCTCTCAGTAACTAATTCGCTTCTCTCGTGTTACAGAACATATTTCTGTGTGTGTGTGTGCGCGCGCATGTGTGTGTGTGTGTGTGTGTGTGCGTGCGATGCCGTAACTAAAACTAGTAAGACAAACGTGCTCACTTTGTTCTCCGTGTGGTGCTACGGGATACGGCCGGCCCGTCACAAGGTGTTTCATCATAGGCAGGTTTGTATTAGGCCGGTTCGTAGTAGGGGAACATTCGTCATAGGCCGGTTCAACAAGTGGGAAAGTTCGTCATGCGTGCGACAGCATAAATGTCTCCGTTTTTTTGTATGAAGAGCACGTGGGCATCACCGAAATAAAATAGGACGGTTAGCGACTCGAAATAGGGAAGCCAGGCATTCAGGTAGTCGAAGAAAGAAAACATTTTTGAAGAGGGCCCGCGAAGAAGACCTGCACCCCCCTTCCCCCTCATTGTTCATTGTGGCGGTCGCCTTGTGTGTCCTTGAGCCCCAATCGAGGACGTAAAGATAGTACAAGACTTTTTATACAAGAAAGGATTGTAAGAATATGTGGTTTCAGTCTAACATGTTTCTTTTTCTCCTTTCGGTCGTAAGTCCGGTACACTTCGGCAGTGAATGCCAGTCAGAGTGGGCAAGTAAGGTAACGTGGTTGGAACCAAAAGAATAGATGCAAGGTTAACGACCCTAGACAGAGAAGTGAGGAAGGGACGTAGTACAATAAAGAAAACATCTCGGAAGAAGGGCCACGAAGAAGAACCGGCGCCCTTCTTTTCATTGTTGTGGCTGGCTTGTGCGGCCTTGAGCCCCACACGAGGCGGGATATAGTTAAAGACATTTTAAAAAACGTGCTACTCCGCGAAACGCTTGCGAAAATCACCTGATTCGAGACTGAAATGTGCCCTTTCTTTTTTTCGTTTCAGCTATACGTCCGGGTCTTTTCACCAGTGAATGTCAATCCGAGTGCGCATGGAACGCGGTTTGAGCCTAAAATCCTGTCTCTGTTTTGCGAATTGTTTGCGCGGTATAAAATGCACGTCCTTTTAACACATGATTTTATTCTCCACTTCGACATGGAATATAGATGAAGTGAAGTGAAGTGAATGTTTATTTCAGACAACAACAACAACAAAAAAAAAACGAATTCCAAGGAAGTTGTTACAGAAGTAGACATCTTAATGAACACGCATAACAAACATCACAAGAAGCGATTGCATTCGAGGGTTGCCAAAAAGGCAAACGAATTACCTGTTAAAGGAGAGGGAAAAGTGAGTGGAAATTAGTTATAGTTATAGAGAGTTGAAATTAGTTATAACTACTTCCTTACGCAGCATATACAAGCGATAATAAGTGATGCCTTGTTTATACACTTCTTAAAAAGCACCGCGAACTTCACTTTTCCGCCCTTGTGACGAACTGTCCGACGTGAGAAGCTGGCCTATGACGAATTATCCTATGTGACTAAGGCCGGTTTCAGATTGTTGCCGCAACTGTCGTAATATCTTTAGAGAATGATGTCATTACACGCCGTTTTTTACATCCATAGCTCACGATATGGCTGTTAGTCTAAACGTAACCTAAACGACCTATTACGAACCGGCCTATGAGAAAACGCAATGTGACGAACAGGCCTACACCACCGTGCTACTAGCAGATGTCAGTACCTCTTATCCCAGAGGAGGAAAGGACAGGAATAACATCCGGCACCGTGACTAAATGGCGTGTTGCGTCAAATGCGAAAGCAGTTAAGCGACGCCCCTTCAACGCAGCCACTACATAGATTTGACCCACCGTAAATCCTATATCAATCGTGATTCTAGGCATCGCAGTTTCCTGTATAAACTCGGTTCTGTCTGCCACACCCTACATTCCTTCCCTCTTCCAGCTTCGTTACGTTTACGCTTGTGGTGGGCACAATCGCCTGACGTGCGTCCTAGACAGTAAAACCGCGGTAAACAGCAGTTGGAGCAGCCCATCTGTCATGCTTCGTCATATTCACATTGGCACAAACGTATATATGTATTCGTGCAGCCGGTGCTCATTATTATTCAAATGTTAACCACATGACACATGCGCTTCGGCATTTTCCTTGCCTATTATTCTACCTCTGTCTCCATTTCTCTTTTTCCGTACGCGTCAGCGATGCGGGGAGCAACTTCTATTTAGGCCTTACGTAGCTCAAATGTGACGCGCTTGGAACTGAAAACAAAAATTAAACCGGGCTTGAGCGGTATGCCATCACTCAAGAGGCGCAGATCTTTTCACTGATCTCCCGGCCTCCGCAATTACTTGCGGTCGGAGGCGCACCTGCCGGTCACCGCCACCCCTTTCAGCTGTCAGCGTACAAAGGTCTGCTATTCGCAACTGTCGACCCGCAGATTGCATACCGCTGCTCGGGCGGGAAGTTCCCTGAGCGCTAAAGAGAAAGCCAGCTAGCGTACAGCTGACGTCCAGAAATAGTTCCTGCTGCCGACACGCCGGCGCGGACGTAAATTAAGTTGCGAGCCTGTCTTCTGAAGGGTTTGTTGTTGGCTTCGAGCGGATAGTTCTCCAGACCAATCCGCGACGCCTCCGCTCAGCGACTCCACTGTCCGTCAAGAGTGCACTCAGTGCTCGTGTGCCTTATCCTCCCGCTCTTGTGCCTCGTGTATACTTTGCTGCTCTCGAAGGCTCGGCAGACAGGCATCCGTTTGTCGCTGTTGGCGGATGGCAGTGCTTTGACTGGGATCCGTATGTGACGCGCTTCTATACGTTCGTTCACCAGGGAAAGGTTCGTAATGAATGAAGGAATTTAAACGCGCACAGGTGTCTGAGCTTACGGAATTTCACGAGGTGGCTTTCCTTGCCCTTTTAGGGGCGGAGCCCTTTATAGGAGCTAGGGCTATTGGCATCTCCTGTCGTCGTCGTCGTCGTAATCGTCGTCTCATGTGGTCACGGTAATAAAACACCGCGAAAACTTGTTTACGCCTTGCGCTAGAACGTAACGCGGACTAAGAAAACATCGGGACACTCGTTTACGCCTTGCGCTGGAGCGCTTCGTGCTTCAAGACAAGAGACTCTTACAGCGGAGCTGTACACCTCTACCCCCCAACGGTTTCATCTCCGTTGGCAAAAACGCCAAGGCGCCAAGAATACACTTGTACACTGCATGCTTCGCTCCTCCTCAGGTTTCACGTTAGTGGAAGTGGGCCGGGTTTTTTTTTTTTTCTGTAGTAGACAGACGTAGTACACACATGCGCCGGAATTGTCAGCTAGGGCAGAAAATTTGCCTGTTTCCGATGTCGTACTGGTTGTAATTCAGGTTTTCTATATTTGAATACCATGAGAGCAAACGAACTAACGAACAAAGACACAAAAGGTTGCCAATCTCTAATTTTAAATCTCGTGGTTTCACCCTCAAGGTGACGTCGAATCCCACGCCCTTTCCTGGGCAGGCGCTGTTCGTGTAATCCTTATTCAAACCCGACTTTTGTGGTTTCACGCAGCTGACCCGCAAGCCACAGCAGTAAGCGAGGGATCACTCTGCGCAGCTCAAAGCTAAAGCCGATGTCACAAACTGCCAACTAATTGTCATTCGAGACGAATGCGTTCACTTATGAAGCTGAGCACGAAGCGGCACCGTTGTCGGAACAAAACGAGCCACAGTGCCACAATTTTCGCATTTCGCTTGAAAACTGACATCTTCAACCAACTCAGTTTGCTGAATGACATTCAAATACAGCCGTGTGGCAGATGAGCCAGGCTAAGTTCACCTACAGGTCATGCCGAGTAGGCGGAGAGCCGCGTCAGGAGCCCATAAATCTCCTCCCCCTACCACCGGCATTGTGCTTCATCTAATCGCTTACAACGGAAGTGCCAGTCTCCTTCATTTCCGGCAAGTGGTATTCTATAGTCACATATAATTTTCACGTCGTCGCATCACGTGAACGACTCGATCCTCCTTTCAGGAAGCCACCACGGCCTCTTTCGTTTAGCAGAAGCTTATTATCAAACCTCCTTTGTCGGCGTAATAATAGGTGGCATCCTTTTTGATAACGTTCAACATGAGCTCGTTTCATTCGTACGAGGAAACGTGTATGGAAGCTGTCCATTCTTGCTTTGGAGCGACCGAAATTAAACAGGGGAAATCAAAGACGTGGGTACGATTCGCAGCACGGGCGTCTCCAATGAAGCGAATTATACAGGGCGCGTGTTTGCGGATCACATGTGTCGACCCAAGCTGCGGGTTAAAAAAAAAAAGCAAGGGCAAGACAAGCATTGGTAAACTGTCCGTCTGAGCAACGGACTGATAGCTGCGGTGTTTTATCGGAACGTAGTACACACTAATTTCCTTTTGTCCCACGGAATCTCTTTAGGAAAATACCGCAAAAAGGCCCTTCGATTGCGGTACCTCGCGTACTACGTATACACGCCACCGCTAAAAAAATCGTCTCACGCTTAAGAAATCTAGAGCGTACACGCCATCTCCATAAATCCACCTGCCCCACATTTGGTGCGGAGAAGAAGCCGAGATACGAGGAGGTCGAGCATACGAGGTCCACTTGACGGGTCGTTTTTGCTCGTTTCGTCGACAAGTCGAGGAAGTGCTTCGCCTGTGAACTGCCCGTTCGCTTCCACTGCCTCAGTTTTTCGTTCTCATAGTTTACTTCCGCCATTTTATTGGCCCTAGACGTTCCTCTTCCGCGGGTGCGCGCGGGTGCGCGCGAGGTTTGACAGTTTGAATGACAGCGCATAAGCGGTATACTGCCGTTGTTCGAGCTGTACGGGAGCAGCTCATTACAGCCCCGTGCCCTCGACGTCGGACGCTTGGGAGGAAGTTCGTCGGGTTCGCCTCAGCGTCACTCACCGCAGCTTGTGGGGCGACGTGCTGTGTCCGCGAATGGCGCGGCGCGAGGCGCGTGCAACCATAATCCAATTATTTGGGGATCTATGGGCTCGTGTCATTGTGAGTGAAATTGTCGCTGTAAGTGACAATAGGCGGCTAAACTCTAAAACTTGACGGCTGGACTGGAGACGCTACACCCTCATCGCTGCGTCGCAATTTTGGTCGTCCCTCTGAGAACAGTTCTGGCTACGCGACATCGAATTTAAAGATGTTCTGAACTGCAGGTGAATAAATAGGATGAGCATAGTCGTGCCGGGTCGTCTAACAGAATGCAAGGGTGACTGCGGCCTCGTACAGCCATAACTGAGCGTGCGAGGGAAGGTCTCTAACCGCGTTATCAACTTCAAAAGTAGCTAGCCCAGCGAAGCCAGTTGCGGTTATTGTATGTACGACCCAGCTTATTTGGTGTTTAACGTGCTTTGAAGCCTTTAGAGTGAGAATATTGGCGTCCCGCGAGGCAAACGGTGGCTGTGGGTATGCGCTGTTGACGACTTAATCTCCGATGATCCGCCTACAATTGCGGATATTTAAGCATGTCTGGGCTTCATGAAGAAACCCGTCTATCCGCCTGCAACGCCTGATGTCTCACACTTTCGCCGCATACATAAAATGCTATTTAAACGATATCAAAATTTGACATCAAATGTCATACGTTGCCCCTGAAAACATGTCTTTCTAGCAATACAGTCGTGTTCAGCAGTGGAACGGCACTAATAGGTATACTTCTTATGAATACATGGGGTTATATGGAAGTGTTGAACAGAAGGTACTGCTGAATTCTGCAACGTTTCGTGTTATGGAGTTGCCTAGTATTCATTTTTTTTTGTCTATCTTTACTACTACGCTTATATTTCACTCCGTTACTTCGTTTAGGACAGCGTAACTCCGTTTTGATGAACCCCTATGCCTAGTGCTAAGACGGCAGCCTGTAGTCCCGTATAGTCTCGACAACAAGCAAACGATATCGGGGGTGCCGGAAGGAGCAGGTAGGATGTAGAGTGACCATTACGTGAAATCAAAATAACACAGCGCGATGCTTTACGCACTGCCAGACCCTGTTTTGAAACCGATCGTGGATGCCGAATCAAATTTCTGATTTTACCTCTATTCCCCTTCGTTGTTCGCGCAACGAGAATACTAGTGGGCCTTGAAAGACCCAACGTGGCAGTTACGCGTCGGCCCGTTTGGCCGCAAACACAGCCGTTCGTTATAAACCGCGTATAGTGTGAGTGGCAATGCGTTAAAAAGAAAACCCGCCTTTCTTCTTGCCTCGCGGTGCATTTGCTTGTATAATGCTGGTCTAGAGCCTTTGCTGGCTCGCGCGTTCTTTTCTTTCCCTCCAACTCTGCCCATGAGGGAACCCATTCTTTACGACGCCGGGCAATGCAATGCACAGGGTGAAATACACTCAGTGCCCGAGGCGGAGCCTGCTTCGTCTCCTTGTTTGACCTTTGGTTTCATTGTTTGCCGACTGCCCGAATCAAATTGCCGGCTGCGCGCAGCGCTGCCGAAGGGGCCCGTTTCACTGTCACGTTGCCTCGTCGTTCGCTGCCCAAGCAAGCAACAGCCGTGAAATGCGCGCAGCGTGGCCGGCGATTTTTTTGGTTCCAAGGACGATGTTCGCGGAACCATGGAAAAGAAAGCGAGAAAGAGCAGTGAAGTAAGCGAGAAAGGAGAATGTGAAATGGGCTGCGCGCTCCTCAGGTGGCGTTTTCGGAAAGCGCTATACGGCGAACTTGATTACTGATTATGAGGTTTAATTCGCCGAAGCTACACATGAGCTATGATGCACTTGGGTATCTTGTACTAACGCAAGGGCGGAACACAAGAGCCACAGGACAAGCTTCTGTCTTTAATTTCGTAATGGATGGCTCCGGAATAATTTTGACCACCTGGATATCTTCAACGTGCGCCGTAATCTCGAACACACGAGCGTTTTCGATTTTTGCCTTCATCACAACAACGGCCGCCGCGGCCGGGAATCGAACCCACGTGCTCGTGCTCAGCAGCACAACGCCTTTGCCACCAAGCCAACTCGGCGGGTTTACACGGCTAAATTGACTGCTTGATGTCGCTTGCGGTCGCACACTGTTCGAACTGGGCATATGCGTTTGCGGGAAAGCTGAATTTGTACCAACTGATAGACATTTCCAGAGGTGATCTCAGCAATTGTCGCGGTAGTACAAATTATGCTTTCATGTCTTAGTTTTCTTTCGTTATAATAATTTCAGCTTTTTTGGAGCACGCGAAGCAGCGGATATTTCAGACATGCCACTACCTCCCTAGCGTAGGAGTCTATTCTGAACAATAGGGCTTACATAAAGCCGGACATCAAACATATAAGCGCGAGCTAGCATAGAAACAATACAAGCATTAGTGACGTACCCCACTGTCCTTTGGCCATGGCGTAAAAAGCAAGAAAATAACAAAAATGAAAAGCTTGGTGAACGAAGCACACACATAAGAGGATCATGAAGTAACGAAATGAATGGAAATAAAGATAGACAAGCAAGCCTTCGGAACACTCCAACTTTTGCTGTTTAATTCATTCGTAATTACATCCCGGAAGTACACTTCCTTCGAGAATTTGGGGCGATTTTTATCTAGAAAGTATCCAGGCGGAAAACCTAATAGAGAAAGAATTGAACTGAAAGAATTGAAGAATTGAACACCAAGAATTCAATCGCGGCATGTGGTCACAAAATTACGAACAGAAATGGGAAAACGGAGTGCTGGGATGACGTCAGCAGGCAGCCCAAAGCCAACAGTGCGCACAGCCTCCTTTTCTGCCCCCTCTGAGAGTGCACTGACAAAAGAATTATACACCCGCTGTAAGCAGGCGAAGGACGCAAATTGAGGAATGCACTCTGGCACGGCGATCGCTCACGCCACGCCTCCTTGGCCCTCTTTCCGGGGGCTGTACACTGACGGGCGGTTGTTGTGATCGCCCGAGTATCGTTCATTAGAGCGTGACGGATAGGGTAACGTAGATCTATCAAAGCCACCGCACCGGAGGCGCAAATCGAGACGTCTATCCCCTATACCCGGGTACAAGTTGAACGACAAGGGTTGGTAGTGTCATTGAAAACCATTATTCCCGATTTTTCAGTGCTAAAATTTAACCCGAGGTCTGTGGCTTCCTGCCATCAATATTTATGAGCCGTTGCATATCGCTCTGGTTATCAGCTACAAGAACAATGTCGTCTGAGTATAACATTCCCGGCACACCCTGTTGTACTACTTCGCCTTGCCGCATATGCGCTAAGTTGAACTTTCCAGTTTCTTTTCTAACTTTGCCATGTAAAGCATAAACAGTATCGGGCTCAAAGGGCATCCCTGTTTCAGCCCTCGATGGGTGTTGACCTGCTGTGCGCATTTCTGCCCTTGCCATGTACGTGCACTCTATTATCTTTATTGATTGCCATAAGGTACCGTATTAACTCGTCATCAAAGCCCTGGAGTTTCAGCACCCTCCACAGTAGTTCTCTGTTTACTTTGTCATATTCCCCTTTATTTTCCAAAAATCCGTAATGCTCTATTCTGAACTTTCGCAATTTCAATGCACTGTGTTGTTACGAACAAATTATCACCCAAGCGTCCTGTATTGTCTAACGATGGTGATTGATTGATGATTGCTAGTGGTATCCCCTTTGTACCGCGGTGATGACTAGTCATCTTACTAAAAAAAAGATAATATACGTATGTTTTATACTCTTCATTTAATACTAGTGCTGCTTTTAGGGCAGTCACAAAAAGCTTATTAGGCACAAAATACCTATTTTTTCTGTTAGCAGGTGCTAACTGTCCTAGGGAATATTCCCCTCTCTGCTTTTCGTCCACCACACTCTATCTTTCTTTTCGTCCCTCGACAGCCTTGAAGTTAACTTCCTCTGTGCTACCCTTAAATCCTAGGGCTTCTGAAAGCCGAATATTCCCCTCATGTAGATTTGGATGGATACCCTCGCATTCTAACAATGGAGTTCCTCAACTATCAGTCCCGGATCGTCCGCCGACGGCCGGAGACGCGATCGGGAGCTCGATTTTCCCATGCATTCCTATGGGAGTTCCTGTCCGAGCGCAGTCCTCGGACTGCCCGCGGACCGTCCAGGACTGGTAAATCGAGGGAGCCAACTATGTGCCTCATAGTTTCTCTTTCTTTTCCGCCGACCACGCATACCCCGTCATTTTGTGTATGCTTTCCCACAAAGCTCTTAGTTCGCAAACAACCTTCTCTAGCCTCAAAAAGTACAGCACTGCCCTTGAAATTATCGTAGAACTTTTTCTTTCTAATGTCTAATTTCTAGCCCTGTACATATCTAATGAAGTTTTAGCCCCCATTTTTCTCTTTCCATTTATTCGTTGATCCATTGCCCATGCGCCTCATCACCAAAGCCGGCTGTTCCTCCGCGCGGCGAAAAAAGTGCTGCGAGTGTTTTGAACGTGACACGAGTCGTCTGCGTGGCTTGCCTGACTTAATCTGGTTATAAATTACTGCGGCGGCGACAACAAACTACGTGAGAGAAAAGCAGACGATGTTACGCGGTGAGCGCCATCTCCTTTCAAAACGCGCGCGCGCGTTCACGTGCGGGTCCGTCGCTTCGGCGGAATGATACAATTCATGAGCTATTCAGTTCTTAACTTGTAGCGGAGTATATATGAGCGAGAGGCTTGCCTACTGAGATATATACTATATATATATATATAATATATATATATATATATATATTAGATATATATATATATAATATATAGATTTATATTTAAATATTTATATATATATATATATATATTGATGTATATATATTATTTTTAATTTGGATGCCAGGATGACCGGGGAAGGGGAGAGGTGTAACAAGAGTGCCTCAATTAGGGACCAATCTGTGTGAGTTGCGGAATCGTGGAGTGTTTCGAAACTGAATGTAGCGTACTTCTGGGTTCCTTAGCTTATTTAAACGTGGTAGAGTTCTGAGTTCATTTTAGCGGACAAACGGGTTGTACGTTGTTTCAAGCATTTTAAGTTCCCGCTGTTTTTTAACGCTTTTATCTAAACTCCCAGGTAACTGGGGATCAATGTCTGCGTAGAAGTAATTTTAAAAAATTTCATAGCTCGTAATGATACGGTCTGAACAGAGTGAAATTGTCAGCATTGTAGAGGACTACTTATGGGACTAACGGGGTACACATAATGCACTAGAACACGATTTACAGCCGTTTTACGGTCACTTACAGTATTGCACGAATTTGAAAGTTGGAGCAGCACGAGAACTTCCAAATGTTTTAAGACTTTTGTGTGATGTCACGGTTCATTAGAAGGGCGTTAAGCTAAGCGCGATTATGCTAAGCGTAGAGTTTCAGTGCCGAATACACGGAGGAATTTATTTTGTAGCAGAGGAATCGTAAGAGCGGGTTACCGTTGTTTGCGGTGACCACAGTCCCCTGCTAAAAGTTCACGTAAAATATATTAGAAATTGGAAGCACATAAAGAAAATTCTAACCGATACTAGTATTTAACTATTAATCAGCATATTTCGAAATTTCCCTCCATTACAAAATTCCAGTGCTGGCAAAACGTGGTATAACGCGGTTTCAAATGCGCGTGTACCACAACGCCAGAGGGCGGGAAAGTGGCGGGCGACACGAAAAAGTCGCCGCGTAAAAAGAGACGGTCACGACATTTCTTCGATGTTTGGCTCCGCTAGAATTCACGGCCGCTTTTGTCAGAGGTAAATGACGGTTCCAACGCAGTTAGTTGCAACCGTTTGGTTGTTGTAACACGTTTATTCTTGCAAAAGAAAGACCAGAGGTGGAGTGGGTAGGGTGAAGGGGGTGGTGGTGGGTGTAGTAGGTTGTAAGTGGGTAGTAGTAGGTTGCAAACTCTTATGACTACTCGGCCTCCATATTAGTTGCTGGTCCCGATTATACTGCTCGTGAAAGGCCACTTTTAAATATCATAAAGTCCCGTGGAACGTAACAGGTCTTGGTTTAATAAAAAAAACTCCCACCTCCCCTCGCGGGAACCCCTGTGTAGATGCGACGCATAGGCGGAGCGCCGAAGGGACCGCGTTTTATAGCGCGCATAACGTTGAGGGGACTGCGTAAGCCGGTCCCAGTCGATGACGACGTTGGCGTACTTGTAAAGCGGCGTGGACTCTAGGTGTTTGAGCCAAGCGTGGATGTTGCTTTGCCGGAGAACGGCACACCGGTTATATGCGCAGCGCGCCCGAAGGAGAGGAAACCGCGGAAGAGAGAGTACTGCACATGCGCCGGCCCCAGCGCGTCTGCCGCGGCTATGACGCAACGTGCCGCGGCTATGACGCAACACAACAACAATCCACTTTAATCCAATCCAATCCAATCCAATCCAATCCAACCACCACCATCGAAGCCAAGCCAAGCCACCAAGCAACACCAAGCCAAGCCAGCCAATCCAATCCAATCAACAATGCCCCTCGCGAGAGAGTGTTCGCTATCGGAGAGGAGAGGGGGTGAGCGGCGGAGAGCGCAGCTGGCGCGGCGAGGAGAATGGGGGAGGGGTGGACAACGCCGACGACAACGACGACGACGACGCCGGAGGGACAAGGCGAGTGAATCAGATGCTCTGCATCTAAAAATGTTCTGTAGTAAGTGTAATACGCTTATTTTAAAATATTTCACTAGCACTAAAAGCCTACGCCTAAAAAGACGGGGCCGGATTCAGGAGGGCGTAAGGGGGACTCACCTGTTGACATTTCTATAAGTCTTGCTACTTCGTGACCCGCGGGATAAAAAAAACCATCGTGCACCAATGCGAATAGGTTTGCAGATCCATGAAAATGCTTCAAACGGCCTAGCTTGCACATTTGGGAAATATGTCACGTCTGTACTGAAATACTAAAGAAATAAATCCCTGGCTTGCTAGACAGCTAGCGCCATCTAGTGAAAACTACATTAACCAAAATATGTTTCTTGTTTACCTTTTAAGTCGGCAAAGAAATGACACACAGTAAAAGCTCGTTAATTAGAATTCGGTTAATTCGAACTTACAGTTAATTCGAACTGACGGCCTGGTCCCGGCACAGCCCTGTATATTTCGATGGGGGAAAACTCCCGTTAAAGGAGCCATGAAGAGAAAACACAAGTTTGGTTCATTCAAAAGATTGTCTCGTTAGAATCATACTGACACCACTTTTAACGTAAACTTCGCTCAAATAAGCTACATAATTAGGAAAAACGGGAATGGTCATGCGACCCACCAGCTCATTTCCCGCAACAGAACCTATGATGTCACATGAGCTAAGCTCTGCGATTGGCGGAGGCTGGCAGAAGCAGACGCAAATTAGGTAGAGCTTACAAACTAGACGAACGAGCGATTTGCGCTTAAATTTAGGGCACATTCTTTACAAAGCAATAAGAATGATGGGACAAACAGTGGAAGTTACGAAAGCACATGTAAACATAGAAGTACTGATGCGTTCTGCTGTTCGTACTGCGCACAGCATGCTTGGTTTAGCTGCACAGCACTACGGGGCTTGGGGTTGTCTCAGACGACACTGGCCGATTGACGCAAGCAACGGTGTGTTACGTGACCCCATTTGTCGAGCGAGCACTGTTTCAGGGAACGAATATTTTCTCCCAGAACAAAAACAAAAAGCCAGGTTTAAATGCGGGCAAAAACAAACCAAACGCTTGCCACGGTATGGTGGCGCCATCTAGGTTACGGAACGTAAAGAAACGCGGGAACAAACCAACACCGCTGTACAGGGTGGAGACAACCTTAGAACGGTCCCGTGCCGCCGCAATTGGGCCAACGGGCTCAACGCGTTATTCTTTTCGTTTCCCGCGAGACCTAGCAACGCGAAACAGACAATATGATTCAAACTTCTTCAGTAAACCGCGTTGCGGCGATAATTTTATCGCGGTTTTGACACAACGACCACCAACTTCTCACGCTAAAGACAAGCTCAGTTTAATAAAGTTTTGTCTCTCTCTCTTGACACAATGACTTGCTTCGGCGGCGAGCGAGCAACCGAAAAAGGCGGCGCCAGCGTATACGTGTCTCTCTCTACCCTGTACGGCGGATGCGTGAATGAAGGTATTCTAGGCTGCAGAGCGGTCGGTTCCTGTGATGTCATTTGGGACCACGAAAACGCACGATTGAGCGGGAAAATCAAAATTTTAACCTAAATTGTTTTATTTCTCAGTGAATAAAGCACCGTTTGTATCCGGACAAGCGCTGGGGGCACAATAAAACACGAAATCTTTCGAATAAAACCAACTTGCATTTTCTCTTCATGGCTCCTTTAATTCGAACGCGTGGGCATCCAGAATGGTTAATTCGAACTTGGATCTCCTGGTTTCCATCGCTCCTCGCAAAAGAAGTCGGCCCAGAGTGATTACAATGCGTTGCCAATCCAAACCAAACCAAATTTGCTAGAGATGCATGGAAAGCAGCATCGAGGCTGGATGTTGTAGCGCGTTATTTCTCAGCAGATGAGAATTATGACGCTGCGCTGGAGCTCTTACGCAAGTTCCAAGCGATTCTCATGGAGTCGCGACAAAAAAAAAAAAAAAAAGAACACAAGCAAATACCATTACCGATTACTTTAATTTTGATTTCCCCGACCCTGCCTAGTAAACCAAACTTGTTTTGGCTCATACACAGCGTTATTATTTCGACATTACGGCTCACTGCTCCCATGAATGCAATCTCAGTGCCTGTTTCGGGCGTACAACTGACTGATCCATTAATTTTGTTCTCTCTTCGACCTCTATGAACATTATTTACGAAATCTCCTGCCACAAACGTGAAGCAGCGCCTTATTCGCGATAACGAGTCCAGAGGTGGCTCCTTTGTGTTCTGCCCGCGCAGTGGGGCGCGATATCCATTCATTCTAGCGCCCCCCCTTCCGCTAATTCGAACTCCGGTTAATTCGAACAATTTTATGGTTCCCTTCGCGTTCGAATTATAGAGATTCTACTGTATTTCTAAAAGAAGAAAACTATGCCGTTAAGAACATTTCCTTGTATCTGCAAAAAAAGAAAAAAAAATCGCTGCACGATGGTTCTTAAGCACGTGGGTCATTATGGTGTGTACCGTAGGAATGCGATCAGAATTCAGGTGAGTCCCCCTTAGCCAGCAGGGGTGGAAGGGGGGTAGAGGATGCCTTGTAGCTCCGTGCCTTGGAGCTAGGCCTCATTAAAGGGCAAAAGGGAAGCGGTGGATGGAAGACATTCTAAGCGCTGCAGTGCTTAGTTTGAAGACTCGGGAAAGGAATCATTCTCCCGCTTTGGATTCGCCACAGGTGGACAGTTTGACAAGGCCCAGCGGAAGCGCGTTCGCTTGCCGGAACCGTCGGAGCTACGTTTTAGCGCAACCAGTAACCACTTGGATGCGGCCGCCGCAAGAAGCGGGGAGAAAATTGCCGCGTTCAAAGAGACGCCAACCCTTTTTCTCTCTCGAAGACGTCATCGCGAAGGCGAGCAAACACTTCGCTGCCCGTCTTCTTCGAGACAGGCCACTCGAAAATCTCGAAAGGTAATGAGGTGGAACCGTGCTCGGGGCGCTCCCCTGCGGTTGTGCAAACACGCCAGGTGAAGCACAGACTCGCGCTTGTATACTTTGGCGTGCGCTAGAGAGAGTTTCTTTCGCTGTGTGTACTTGTGATTATGTTTGTTGTTGAGCGTGCGCGCGCCTGGGGCCTAGATATTGCCTCGTTCAGCTGTCCTCTCACTCTTTGATTACGGGTCAACGAGTGAAGGACACACTTCCGACTATTGTAACTTCTCGTTCACTTTACAGGGAAACGGGCGAGACATAAGTGCACTTGTACCTAAAAGCGAATGGGCATGTGGTAGGAGCTGTGATGGTATGCGGTGTTACACCAACGTGTCAATTCATAGAATAGCTACGGACAGGAGAGCTGCTGTGTTGACTGCCTTCTCCCCCTGGTAAAAATAAAACTAAAAAAATAAAACTTCCGGTTTTGTTACGACAGAATTTTATGAATGCTTATACCGAATGAGAGCTGTCACAACACAACGGTCGATCTTTCATTTTATGAAAATTTCTGACGGTTCATATCTCGCGGTGTTCCCGGTGTGGAGGATATTTAAAGCTCACTGATACGTACTGTGAAGTGTGTCAGATATTTCTAATCTGCTTCATTAGACGTGGTTGCATAGCGAGGTCGAGGTGTCGATTCTCTTCCGACGAAACTAAATTATAATCGAGCGAAATGCTATGACACCCTCGCGTACGGGATGAGTGGTGCGCAACATTCCCTGGTCGGTCCAAGCATTTGTAACCCTCATCTATGTAGGGCCTCAAGATGTGTAGGCTCACGTGTTAACACTTATATTTGAATTTTCAAATGAGGTTAGTTTCCAAGGCTAAACCATTCCCTTCGATTTGCGTGGGCACAAGAGCACAGACGACGCCTGTTTCACACACGAATTGCACCTCTTCAAATAATTTCCTCTAGTAAAACATCGTCCAGTATAAAGTAATGAAGGATGACCGTCATAAACTCACGGCACTGCCTTATACATGGCCGAATGCCTGTTTGTTAAGGGTTTGTTATTTGTACTTTGGCCTTGAGAAATACTTGGAGCAAAACTGACACGCGAGTAGTTCCGTATCAATCGTTCTCTAGCTTCTGCTCTATCGTCTCAGTTGCTTATTCGCTACTGCGTACGACGACAACTAAAAGTCTTCACGACGTCAGAAAAAAAAAATCCAGAAACTCCAGAGCGGAAATTGTCTAGTATAGCGTAAGCATACTCCGCACTGTGATACATCAATACTTTTAATGTCGGATTCACGACTATACACGAATTCATTGGCGGAGACAAACTTTTCAGGGCAATATAAGTCTGTTTAATGTCAAAATATGGAGGCGCTGGTTGCTTTATTGAGTGCCTTTTAAGACGCCATGTATTCCTATAAAACACTTCAAATTTAGCCTTTTTTTTAAAGTCGGCTTCACTATTAAGCAATATTACTGCATTACTAGAAAGACATATTTAGAAGCCATATTAACGGTCTTCTGTGAAATCTAGGGTCTCTTATTATTGACATTTTCTTAAGTTCTAAAAGTAGTAACACAAAGTGTCACTACAGACAGACATGTGCGCATAGAAATGCTTACGCGTTTAAAAAGAGACGAAACCAAACGATCAACGCCGTGAACCACAAAACTGGGTTACTGAAAAGATGACCAAAACAGCGCTTAATGCATTCGAGGAGGACGATACGTGGGGATTACATACAGTGTACGTGTTAAGCGAAAGACGTAGCTGCGACCGTACATTAGGCCACGGAACCTTCGGACGTCCGACGATTGCCGATGTCGGCGCTAAGCGCACGAGGGTGCTTGCCTCCGTCGGTCCGCCCCTCGCCGTGCCTCTTAAGGAGCGACAGCAGCGGATAAAAGCCACGGGCCGTAGTCACTCAGTGGTACGACTCGAAACCACTCGGGTGGAACGTGTCCGCCGCCACACCACGCTTTTTATAAGACTTCCCGCCATTCAGCCTTGGCCGGATTCTTTCTTTCTTGTCGAAACCGCATTAGGGTCTCGGCGCTGATAGTGGCAACGCCTGGCTCGTCGCCTTCGATGGGTCTCCGCCGCCTTGAGCGAAAAGGAGGGAGGGGTCCGTGCCGTCCATCGCAGAACGATGAGAGTCATTTACGTCCGACTTTAGATGCACGTCCTCGTCTTAAACGCCTGCTACGTGTTTCGATTTGTCGCTCGATAGAACTGATGTAACTTGATGTAACGCCATTGCGCTGGCTCTAATACTTGGGCTATTTTTTGTGCGTGTCGTCAGTCGGTTTGATCCGAGTTATCGAACCACGTGAGTATGGCCCAAATGCTTGAATGACCAAGCAGTTACCCCCCCCCCCCCCCCCCAAAAAAAAAAAAACTTTTGAAGTAACATGTGTTCCTAAATACCGGTGCCTGCTAATTCGTTACCAAATACAATGTTTAATATGAATAATCTCGGCCGAAGTGCCACACTTGTTCGCGGCGCGAGCAATTCTCTTGCATTGATACGCTCACGGGCGAAAACGGTATGAAAATTAACTCGTGTATTCTTGGGCGTAACACGCCTAAAAAAAAAAAACGAGAATTCTACACCTCGTCTTTCTTCTAACTTGGTACGCGATTCAGTTTACGAAGAAAATTTACGCGGAGAGGAACAAATGGGGACGACAGATTAACGTCTACAGGGCTTGATGATTGATGATTGATTGATTGATGATTGATTATTGATTGATTGATTGATTGATTGATTGATTGATTGATTGATTGATTGATTGAAATTTATTGATTGATTGAAAACTTCATTACAACGACAGGTTGAGCGTTCTTAGTCCAGGGCTTTCACGCGGTTGCGGCCAAGGTTAATGCAGCGCGCGCTGAACACGAGCCACAAGAGTTAGCTGGTCTGGCAAGGTAGCAGCATGAGTCAGCGAGGCCGGGCCAAGCAGGATAGGCAACTTTGTCTGGGGGGTTAATAGGAGAGGCGGTCTTTTGGTTTAATGGCCGGACATTCTCACAGGACATGAATCCCGTTCGTACATCCTGCAGAAAGTTGGAGTGGAAACTCCACCAGGCACGATGTCAGAAACGCTTCCTGGGGCGCAGAAGAAAAAAATTCACGTATCTCCACGAAGTGAATCATGACGAGTGGGCGAAGCCCTGGGGATCGTTCTTACCGTAAATCACCCGTGGCATTGCCCACTCACGCATGTAAATGAGTGACAACGGGTGTGTACAGTATATACAACTCCTATCCAATACAATCCGATACAATTCAATTTAATCCAATCCAATCCATTTCGATGCAATTTAATCCAATCCAAATCCAAATCCAATGCTCCTCGCGCATGCGCAACACTGTGAACGCGGACGCCAAGCCCTGGACAAAGCGAGGTTCTAAGGTGCTTCGCCTCTAAAATTCTTGGCAACGGATTACGTTATTTGAACAGTTACCCTAGCGTTTCCACGAGCTAAACTGATCATCAAGGTCTCTTCGGTTTATCTTTAACAGAAGCTCACCGCTTGCGAGAAATACAAAGTGCGTATATACACGAGAAGTGAGAGTTACGCGCATTAGCCACGCAGCTGCAGCCTTTCGGCTGCCTTGTCCTCGCGTGCTTGGCCTACATTGCATGACATGCCCCTTACCCAAGGCGCTTTCACCGTAGCCAGGCTGTAAACGGGGAGGTTCCGGGCGCTCGAGCGAACGGCGCGCGCTTTTTCAAGCGAAAACTATGGCTTGCGGATGCAAATTCGGCTTGCATCACACGAGACCTTTCCGACATCTGCGGCTGCACAGTCGAACCGCACGCGCGCGCTGTCGAGTCCCCCTGGCCTAGAGGCTGACTGACAGTCGCTTGGGTGGGCGTCGCGGCGTCTTCTCGTGACCGACCGAACCCCGTTTCCTGAGACTCGGAAGACCTCCCTCCTTCTTCGGGGGCTGACGAAGAAAGGATGTCTCGAGGACGACAGGTGTGGAGCGAGAAACAGGAGGGATAGGAACTGACAACCTTGTGTTATTATTGCGCGAGGCAATATATGGGGAGGGTCGGCAAAACTTTAGCGTCGATCCGGATCGCTCTGTAACAGTGCGAGCGACAGAGAAGCGCACAACGATAGAGCGGAGAGAGCACGTCGAGAAGCTGCCTTCGCACAGATTCGGCCCAGCGTGCGTGCAGCTTAATTAACCGTGTCGACAGTTGGTTCGAGCAACTGGCTGGACGTTTTACTGTGTGCTTCTGTCTCACCTCGACAACCATAATAGATAAAAAAAACTGCGTAAGTAATCGGCAACGTGCGAAGTTAAACTTCAGTAGTTACCACTCTCCATTGTTTTCTCTTTCGTTTATTTCTGTTTATTTAATTCGTTCATTTCTTTCTTTCCTCTCTCTATATATCTCTTTCTTTCTTTATTCTTCTTTTCTCTTTCTTTCCTTTCTTTCTCTTTCTTTCTTTCTTTCTTTCTTTCTTTCTTTTTCTTTCTTTCTTTCTTTCTTTCTTTCTCTGTGATATCTATATATGGACGAAAAACGCCAAGGATCGCAGCGCCTTCGGAAGACAACGTGACCTCGTTAAGAGCGGCAGCCTGTAATTAATTTGGGAGGACCATCAACAAAACAACGACGACAAAAGCGCGACGACGATAAATGGTTCCTTTTCAAGGCCACACGTCGTGAAAGCTCCTAGCCTTCTACACCGTTTGAAGACAAAAAAAAAAAGAACACGAAAAGAAAAGACAAAGAATAACAAGCCGGCGATTATAAACGTCACAATGCAATACCAAGACGACACCCCGCGATGACTTGTGTTAGTGGTTACGAGCGTGCGCGGGGGCGGCCTCTTAGAGAGGATTGGGGTTACTCGTAAAGAGGGACGAACATGGACGAACACGGGCACGTGGGTGAGCACGAGCTCGTGCTGCCCGAGGCGAGAAGTGACAGTCGTCGGAAAAAAAAAAAAAACCAGCGAAAGTGGCGGAAAAGAGAACGGGATGAGAAGAAAATGGAAAGTGACAGCTCATTAGCCCCGACTCTTGACTCGCTCAAGGTTTCTCCTTGCAGACAAACGGCTCGGGCAAGACCACCCGTCTCCTATCGCGGCGAATGCAGCGCGGGCGTTACGTTAAGATTCGCTCTGTTTCGCTGCGTGGGGTTTGCTCTGTCATGATCTCGTTTCGCTAGCTTGTTCACGCTACTTTAACGACAATAAGGGGGAGGGGGCTAATCGCGCTTACTTAGCGGGCTCGCGAACCATCGCTGGGTGTCTGGGAAGATTGAGAGCCTTGATCTCCTTTGTTTTACTGAAGGAAGGCGAACAAAGACCTCTAGGAAGATTTTTTTTTTCTTCACCGTTGAGCCCCATCTTTGTGTTTATACTGCTCCAAGCAACCTTTGTTGGGTCTCGCAGGAATTGTGTGGGCTTGCTAGCTCGTACACCATTTGCGTAAACAACACATCTCTCGCGGGGATCTAGAGAAGGGGTTCGTTGTCACGATCGCACGGCGGACATTGAAGAAAATCGAAGATGACATGTATAAAAAAAAGGACTGACGCTGCAAGACCCTCTATGGCCAGAGTAAAGCACCAGGCGTTTCGTATATGCGCACGCGCGCACGCACACGCACGAAAGAAAGGTGTTTTGTCCGCAAAGCATTCTCAAACGATGAAATCAGTGGTGCCTGAGTTTGCCCTGAAGTAGTTTAGTATTTTTCAAGCTATTGTGTGTAAGCGTCAACCCCTCATCCAATATCGTGCATCATAGCATAGCGGCCCAGATGTCAGCAGCTAATACGGAAACATTATTTTACGTTTGTTATTCATTACTTTCGTCTTGTCAGGAAAAACATAGTAAAAAAGGTTGCTTTATTTTGTTGATATTATATGCAAATTGCGACTGTCCTTTTTCAGTCTTGCTTTCAAGCAGGCACTGATAGCGGTTGAGGAAGGCGCAGTTTCTGAGCGCATGTTTTAAGTGCAGAACACTTTATGGGCTCACCTTGTCGTCGTAGCCCGCTGTAACGCTCGATGTCAAGCGACTGCCGAAATCAGGCGGCGCAGCGAGATAACGGACCCAAGTAGAGCCCGGCGTTCCGTCGCTGGGCGTCTGGCAGAGGACTCGAAAACCGAGCGGTTTAAATAGTCATAGCCGTTCGAAACTCGTGAAACGGTGGCGCTTGTCATACATCTCCACGTTGCTTAGCGAAAAAAACTGTAGGTACATCTGAGGCAAAATATACGCAATTAACCGCCAGTGTCCCGCGTTCATTTAGTTCGGAACGCTCGTTTGGTTGGTTTTTGCGGTAGAAAGCGATAAAAAGTGGCAGTGCAACGGTGGCACATGCTGGAGGAAAATAAAGCACAGAAAGAACAGAACTCCCTGCTGGCACTGTTTCAGGCAGGGGACGCGCGAGCACTGCGGAGGCGGGAAATTTTAATTGCATTAGGTGGTAGCAGTAAGCGGACAACGGCGCTACAGCCCATTATGGCGAATCACTGCTCTGCACTTTGACAGCTTTCACGTTGAGTGGAACGGCTTTAAGTTTGGTTTATTCCGACCGGCACCGATGAGGCGATCGATCTGATTGAACGGTTTAACGCGCCGATGCAACTCAGGCGATGAGGCGCGCCGTAGTGGAGGGCTACGGATTAATTTTGACCACCTGGGGATCGTTAACGTGCGCCGAAATCTCGTACACACGGGCGTGTTTCGTACACAAACGGGCCGCGAATCGAACCCGCGACCTCGTGCTCAGCAGCGCAACGCCTTAGCCACTCAGCCACCGCGGCGGGTCCGATGAGGCGAACCAGATTGTTTAATACAAACGGGCACTGGAGGAGGAAGGCAGAAAAAAAACTGGCCCGGAATAAACCCAGTTTCGAGTCAGCGCCGTGTTTGTTAGCGCTGTTTTGAACTCCATTGAATTCCTTTTTATATATTCAGTTATTGCCGCTTTCCTTCATATTTTCAAACATGAGAATCAGCACCGCGGATCAACATACCTTCCCCAGGCTCATGCAAATGGTTTTCTTGCCATTGGGTTTATTTTCTTTTTTTGCCAGCACGCAAAGCAGCTGTTGCAATGTAATATACACTTAAAAAAAAAAACGATGATGTAAACATTTAGCGACATGCCCTAGCAAATAGCCGACTTCATCATTGTAAAATTTGCAACAAATTTCAATTCAATTCAATTCAATTTATCTTATTGGAATTGTCTCGTTTTTCTGCCCCAAACGCTTGGAATGAGAACTTGGCTAAGGCCAAGTAAACGACTGTCATTTAACAGCTAGCGTCAAAATTTAAATAAAAATTTACGAATACGACTAATGCTGAGAGCCAGAGTACAAAACTAAGGCACACGGGAAAGAAAATAATTATACATTATTTCATTTCAGCCATTGACGCAACGAAAAGACAAGCTGTTACGTCACTACCATGCCAGAATCAAAAAAAAAAAAGAAAGAAATTAAAGCCGTTCCACTCAATGTGAAAGCTGTCGGAAGTGCAGAGCAGTTATTCGCCATAATGGGCCGTAGCGCCGTTACCCGCTCACTGCTATCACCCAATGCAATTCAAATTTCCCGCCTTCGCAGTGATCGCGCGCCCCCCTGCCTGAAACTGCGCTAGCGGGAGTTTTGTTCTTTTTGTGCTTGGTTTTCCTCCCGCACGTGCCGGCGTTGCACTGCCACTTTTTTTCGCTTACTATCGTAAAAACCAAACCAACGAGCGTTCCTAACCAGATGAACGAGGGCGCTGCCGGTTAATTACGTATATGTTGCATCAAATGTACTTCCAGTTTTCTTTGCGCTAAAAAGCGGGGAGATGTATGACAAGCGCCAGTGGTTCACAAGTTTCGAGCTCTCATGACTACATAAACTGCTTGGCTTTTGACGCCTCTGGGTTACGCCCCGACGACAGCCGCTACGACGGAACGCCCTGTTGCTCTACTTGGGTCCAGCGAGTGAGCTACGACGACAAGGCGAGTCCCTAAAGTGCTTTGCACTTAAAAATCGTCGCAGAAATCCGCTGAAGACGCAGTAAAGGATCTTGCCGTGGTCGCTTGTCGCACAACACAGCCGGAAATAATAGAACAAATAGAACACCTGTTTAAAAACTTCTCACGCATTCGTCACCTAATGAAGCATAACTGACCCCGTCGCGAAAGGGTCTCGAAGAACGGGAACTAAGTGCTCCCATTGCAAGAGCCTATTTTCACGCTTTAGTTGGCGTGCACTGCAGAGCCATACAGCTTGCGGGCTTGGAGTATATCCTCGAGCAGTAGGAAACGATCCGTTTGGACTGTCGTATAGGACGTAATTTGGCACGCCTGACACTTGGCTCCTCCGAGAAAATTAGTGGGCACTTCCTGATTGATTCAGTTGCCGCTTCCGCCAGAGATTGCCGTAGGGCTCTAGGCAGCCTGTCGTCGCTAATACGGCCGTCACATGGCGCCATGAAATGAAATCTGAGCCACAATATCTCGGCAGGAAGTACTGATATAAGTCAAGTACAGAACCCGGGTAGGGTGATGCACCTGAACCGCGTATACAATATTTCGCGTATGCGTTTTCATCCCGATGCAAAGTAATTGCAAGAGTGTGCACTAAAATGATCACTAAGCTGCAATTTCATTTAGCTTAATTAAGCTGTGGGACAGAGGTGTTAATAACTTTCCCTTTAAAGATATCTCATGCGACATAGACGCAAGCAGCATAAGAGTTAGGCCGGGCTCAGACTATTGCCGCAACTGCCGTAATAACTTTAAAGAATGACGTCCTTTCACGTCTCAGCCAACCGAACTGCGTGGAACGCCGTTTTTTTACGTCCATACATTACGATATGGCTTTTTCGTCGGTAGTTTGAACATAGCATGTAGATTTCGGATTACTACTGCAAGCATGCGAACGTGAATGTAATGCTCATTCAGTCTTTTGGCGATAAATTTTAATAATACAGCAGCGGCATGCTTCTCAGGAGAGGGTCGTACTTATTAACTATCCGACGTAAATTTGGCCGAAAAAAAAGAGTTTTCAGAACGTTTCGTAAGCGTGCAAACAATGTGCACTTTTTTTTTTTATTTCTTTGGGCCAGTAAGGCCAAGTTGCTTTAGTTGATTCCGAGTTTTTTGTCTTTTTGCCGTATACGAACAATATACAATAAAAAAGCAAGACAAGGAGATGTCCACGAAGTTGAATCGGGGCGAATGAAAGAAAACCGCTTACCTTTTCAATGTCGGGTTCAGTCCTCATGCTGCTTAGTTATTCCTCAGCAGTAATCCATGAGGTGACCGATGTATTCTTCCGAGTGCATTCACTCTTTTTTCCTTTCACGGACACTCAAAAGCACGGGCACATATTCAGATGGTTCAGTTCTGGACACGTACCACCAGGAATGCTTGTAAGTGCAGAGTCTTTAAGAGACACTCGCAAACATTCGGAATTACAACAGCAGTAACAAACACTGTAGCAGTATGTTATGCTGCACCTCTGAAGTGACGAGATAGCGTTCGTGGCGGACAATTGTTCAATCGTGGAAGATCCTCAGAGGTAGCTTACGTTTGGGTCTTAAGATACCGACACCGTTTGTTGCTGATGGAGGCAGAATAAAAAAATAAACTTGATGCAAGTTCCAGCGAAGGGGTGAAGTTTTGAAGCGTAAAGTATAGCTAAGCGTTTAGGACGGCAGCGCCACTCCAGCACTGGCTAATAAAAAAAAGTTCACTTAACTCCTCAGAGTTTTGATTTGCACGATCGACAACAAAATGCCGTTTTCCCCCTGATGGTCTAGCCGAGAGATGCGTGCCTAAACATGTGAGAAATGTTTTGCAGTCGGTCAATCAATCGACGGCGTGGGCACGCACAGACAAACACACACACTAAAGTAAAAAAAAAACAATTCCGGAAGGCTTGGTTGAAGCCGGAAAGTCAGATGTCGCATGCGTCCAGAATCGGCTGACGTCTCCGCCAGCTGTTTCTTTCTCCCACTGCCAGCTGTGAAGCTCGTAGCACTGGCTTGTCGGGGACGAAGACAAACACACTTCGAATGGGCACCCGTGCTGCTGGGGCCGAAGGTGGGAGTACAAAGTCTTCTTATCCAGCTACACTTTCGCAGGTTCCTTCTCCAGAACAGCTGGCGCGGTATGTCCACGACCTCCCGGTGACAAGAGCGGCGGCAAGGTGATGTCAGCTGTCTTCCTTCCTGGAGCGTTGTTTTCTAGGTGACACAATGGTCTCCCAGCTCTGCTTTCTCCACGGAGACGCTGCTCCGGCAGCAGAGCCCCAGCGGCGGCGACGTTTTGGGGCCTTGCGGTGAAAGTGTCCTCGCGGCGGAAGCGCGCGCCGTGCAGGGCGCGCGAGGAGAGTTCCGTGGTCCGGTGCGAGCAGGCCCCGGGGAGCGGCTGTTCCTGCGGCGCCTGCTGCTCCGAGTCTTCCTGCTTCTCCGGAGTGTGCGCCGAGAAAGGTCCACCTTCCTGGCGGCGGCGGAGGAGGGGAGGAGGAGGCTGCGAGCGGGCGAAGCGTTGTCCGAGCTGGCTGCCTTGCCTCGCCCGGGCCGCTGAGAGGGCCAACCTTGGCCAGGTGACGGCATCCGCTGCCGGCGCGCCCCCGCCGCCGCAAGCGAGGGCTCCTCGTGCTCACCCACGAGTCCGGCCGCCGCGCCTACCACGGTGCGCCATCCCCTCTTCCTCACTTCTGGAGTTTCCACCGTCTATGGTGCACGTCGCACGATCTCCATCCTTCCCCCACGGACTTTTTGCACGAAGTCAAAGGTTTTCGTTTCTGGGGTGAATAGTGAAACCCAGTACTTTGGGTGGATAATTAAAACTGGTTGTTTGCATTTACCAAAAAGTAATCGGAGTTTCCACCGTCCATGGTGCGCGATCTCTCCTTCCACCACGGATTTTTCTTTACAGCACGAAGTCAAACTTTTTCGTTTCTGGGGTGAATAGGGACACCCGATTCTTTTGGTGAATAATTAAAACTGGCTGTTGGCATTTACTAAAAATAACTCGGAGTTTCTATCTTCGACGGTGCACGATCTCTCTTTCCATAATGGGAACTGAAAGCGCAATTTAGACGCAGAAAAAGACAGGAGACAACAGGACGAGCGCTTCTTTGTCAGTGTCTAAATTGCGCTTTCAGTACCCATTATGCATCACCAACAGGCCCAAACCATGACCCTTTTGGACTCTCTTTCCACCCCGGAATTTTTTTTACTACACGAAGTCAAATGTTTTCGTTTCTGGTGTGAATATTGAAGTTTAGATTTTTGGGTTAAAAATTAAAACTGGCTGTCGGCATGCGCGTAAGAAACTCGTCGGGTGTATGGCACGCGGAAAGGAACCTTCTGACTGATCTGCCTGCGAGTAAGGATGCCAGCAGGCGGCTGCGCGCGAAGTTTACCTACTCTTTGCCAATCCGCCGCGCCTTCGTCAACGTGCACTTTAGTGGACCGATTCCTTCCAACCCTTCCGCCTTACTGACATTTTCGAATGTTGGCATGTGCCTGGAGCAGTTTGCTCAACAGAATGTAACCGCACAGGTGTGTTTACCGTAGCACGTACCAGTTCACCAAAATTCTACAAACTAATATTGAATATCCTACCGACTCCTATACTTCATAGCAGCTCGCAGATTACCAAATCGCCCACAGACGAGACTGCCCATCGACCGTGTCGTTTACTTGGCGCTCCCAAACTTCGCCCGCCCGAGCCACGCTACTCTTCCCACGCTCAATGCGTGGCGCCATGGACCGTTCATTGGTGCCACTTTTGGCACTCCAATTGTCGCTTTAAAAACTACCGGCATTTATAAATTTGTGTGGAAAGGTTCAGTTAGTCACCTACAAGGGAATGGCAGCTGCAACCGTTGGTGGACATGCAGCGGTCAACATACTGCATCATGGATTGCCGCCGTGATGTACTTCACAGGAATGCTAAACTTCTTTAAGCTTTCTACGCATGCTTCTAATTAATGTTTATGCTAGTTTGAAGACTATGTTTTGTTTCCTCAGCCAACGCCGAAGTTCTCTGGAAACACTCATACAGGGTGGTGGTGCAACCGGAATTTAGATAAAATGAATTGTATGCATACGCTCACACTGCTGGAGTGAAACTAATTAACTATCTCTCACGGCGGATACCTGCAGCAACACATGCTTGGCATCCCTCGTGCAGCACTCGGAGGAATAATCCTTCAAAATTTACTTACATTGCAAATAGTTACCAGCCAGACAGCAGCACTTATCACGCGATAGGTTGGTCGTCTGCACGCATGGCCTCCGGCCGCACTTGCGACCTGTTAGACCCTGACAGGGCTGGTATCCCGATAACGCCACTGCCACGTGCAGATACAGAGACGGATACAAATCGAGCCCTTTAGCTGTGCCCTGTCCGCGCTGCCGCCGCCGCCGAGGCCGTGCGAATGATCGGCGAACGCTGGCCAGGCCTGGCTATCCCGTAGGCCGCGCTGGCCACGCCGGGAAAGAATCGCCGCGGATTATCGGAGACCGGTTCCGGTCGGCGAGCCTCGTGCAGTGGCCGCACGCAACTCCCTTTTGAAGCCAACTACGTCCGCGGGCCGCCGAATCGGCTGCGCCCATCGGTAGCCTCTGCTATGCTTTCTTTGTCGCTTGCGCGACCAGCCGTGGTTCCTCGATTCACGCAGTCGTCTAAGCCCGTGATTAGTGAGACAGTTTTGGCCCTATGCCTGAACCGTCAACTATTTGAAAGCGAAGCTTTTTACCTCAACCCCCCCCCCCTCCCCCAAGGGTGTCAACAGAAAACGTCAGCGAACAAATAAAAGAAGTTTTTGTAACCACTAGGAATCGAACCTGGAACGAATAGAGCAAGGGAGCGAGAGCCCGTTGTCTTACCGTTTGAGCTACCAGCCCACGCGGAGACGGGGGAGACCGACGGCGCACTCACCGAGCACATCTGGGGGTTTACCCCTTGCGTTCTCGCTGAATGCCACGTGATAGCGTCACGCGACCTTTCGCGCCGCTGTACGCTCCGCCCACGGCACCTGTAGTGGCCGTGTGGGCACTTTGCGCATGCACTAGGAGTTAGTAAGAATTTTAGCAGGCTCACACCAAAGCATGGCTGTCCTCCGTCTCTGCCACCGATCTCGTCGCCAGAGACAGAGACGGTGAAGTGAGATTGTCGAACACCGGGTTTGAGCTTCCTGTCATTTTATAAAAAAAAGGTTTCCGCTCATGTGCTTCACCAATACAGCCCAACCAACCACCTTTCATGAATCATGCATTGATTTAACCTTAGCAAAGGAAAAGAGGTGTCTCGTCTCCTGTTGGGATCCTTGCAGTCCACAGGACTAAGTGAAGTGCGGTGACATTGCGTGTATCTGTATAATATTGGGGACGATTAGGTATACCAGCTGCCAGCAGTTATGCAAGGCTAAGTCCGCCTCATCTAACAATACATTCTCAAACTTTGAAGCAATAAAGGGTGCGGTTAAGTGCATTTCACTTGTTTCTGATTTCACTCTTTGTAGAGTCACGTGTGTGAATTCAAGTGATATCGCGTGGGAAATCCCTGTGGGTGCCGTTTACAGCTCCGCTTCCCAACCACCTTCACAGGGTGGATTGGCGCTCTTTTTTTTTTTTTTGCTTTATTATGGTTGGTTTCATAAAACCAACAATAAAATTTCCATGTGTTTCTAAAGGTTCCCCATGGTGAAAAAAAAAGCTGTATCCATTTAACACTCTGAGTAACTCTGTCTGATTGCATGCACGTTGCTGTCACTCCCCGAAATTGTATTGTCGGTTCTATGAATATGTAGAAAAACTGCGTTAGGAGAAAGCTGAACCACAAGATCATCTTAAAGTGAGGGATTTGTGCCAGAATGGATGCGAATTTTTTAATCCGCACTTCGAAATGCCGCTGCGCCAAAGAGAAAACTAAATTTCGGCCAATGATTCCCTGGGAGAGTATTTATGCCCTAATTCAGAAAAGGCAGTGTAACCTTCAGCAGGTCCTAAAGAAGATTAACGAGCCGAAGCTACACCGGGGCTACGAGAGAGAGAGAGAGAAACAACTTTATTAGACACCGGCTGTTTGGGGACGTGGCCTCTCACGTCGTGACCGAGCGGCCCTAGCCAGGGCTTACTCGTAACCCATCTGATGGGTCACTTTCAGGCCTCTGGTTATCCAGGGCCTCCGTCACCAGCTGGACGGCCAGGAGTTGAGTGTTGTAATCGCAACTCCGAGTAGCAGTTATGAACTGCGGTGGGATCCCTTTTTCTTTTGCTTCGGTTGGATGAGTTCTACAGTCCCATAGGATATGAGCCGTAGTAGCTCTTTCACTAGCACACCACTTGCACTTATCACTTGCGTACACTCTCGGACACATGTGTCTAGCGAGCACTGGAGTAAGTAACGAGTTCGTTTGCAGTTGTCTGTAGGTCACTGCTTCTTGTCTTGTAAGTCTTGAATGTGGCGGGGGCATGGTCCTACGGCTGGATCGATACCATTCGAGGACCCCACTGTACGTGTTGATCGTTGAATCTTCGTCGGGCTCCTGTTCCGCAGATGGAGAATCCGGACATCCCGACGCGTCTCGACCGGTTAGCGCACGCGCCGCCTGGTCCGCCTCCTCATTGCGGTTGCTGTGTCCCTTGGTTGAGTGGAGAAGTCCCATGTGCGCTGGGAACCATTTTACCGTTGTGGTCACAGTTCTGGGGGGTAGGGCACCGCACAACCTCACAGCACTCTCAGACACGTTGTTGTTGGCGTAGCTTAGGATTGCTGAACGAGAGTCACTAAGTATCGTGGTGCACTTAGGGTTAGTGAGCGCTAAGGCAATGGCTACTTCTTCTGCCTGCTGTGTTGTTTTAGCCCTAATGCTGCCGGCGGTGAAGATTTCTCCGGTAGTGGCGGCTATGACGACGGCAACATAGGTGTCGGTCCGATCCGGATATCGGGCTGCGTCCACGAAGAGAGCGCCCGTGTCTGTTCCATGTGTATCGATGAGGTTCTAGCCCTTGCCTTTCTCCGCTCTGCATTGTGTTCTGGGTGCATATGTCGAGGCAGCGACTAATCTGCAAGCCGCGCCGTATGCCTTCAGGGAGTACTGTAGTGCTTTCCTGTTCTTTCGGTGTGACTCTTGTCCGTGGATTCCGAGGCGTTTGAGGATGTATCATCCGGTGCGGGTTTGCATTAGCCTATTTCGCTGAGCCATGCTCACCGCTTCTTCAATCTCTTCGAGGGTGTTGTGTACCCCTAGTTCTAGTAGCTTGTCCGTGCTTGCGTGAGGATAGAGACCCAGGATTTCTCTGTACGCCTTGCGTATAATAGCATTTAGCTTCTGCCTCTCCGCTGTCTTCCAGTTATGATATGCAGCGACATATGCAATGTGACTGATGGCAAAGGATTGCATCAATCTGAGGAGGCTTGCCTCTTTCATGCCTGATCGTCTTGTAGACACTCTTCGAATGAGCCTGGTGGCTGTGTTGACCTTTGTCCGAAAGTTTGCTTATGGTTTGCCCGTTGCAACCACTCCGCTTCTATTATCAATCCCAATACTCGTAAGGTTTTGACATTGTGGAATGGTGGCTCCTCCCTTCGTTTTGAGAGTGATGATTTTAGCCGTGTCCTCCTTCTTGTGCCGCTGGTTGGGTGGTAGGATCAGTAGTTCCGATTTGGTGGGTTGAACATGAGAGGCCGGTGTCTTGGTAGCCGTTCTTCGATCACATCGATTGCTTGTTGCAGCGAGGATTCAATATGGCCATCGCTGCCTCCCGTCACCCATAAGGTGATATCGTCGCATAAATGGTGTGCCTGACATCGGGGAAGGCAAGAGAGTTGGTTGGCCACATCAATCATACGATGTTGAAGAGCGTTGGAGAGATCACTGACCCTTGTGGTGTTCCAACGCTTCCGAGTTGTTTCTTTGGCAGCTGCATGTCTCCGGCGGTGATTGTTGTGGCGCGGTTTGACAAGGCGCGGCGTAGTGGAGGGCTCCGGATTAATACTGACCGCCAGCAGTGGATCTTTAACGTGCGCTCAAACCTAGACACACCGGCGTTTCCACTGTTCGCCTCCACCAGAAAAGCAGCCACCGCGGCCGGGATCGAACCAGCGACGTTGAGCTCAGCAGCACAACGCCATATCCACTGAGCCACCGCGGCAGGTGGTCCCAAAGAAGAGTATCCCTTATCATAAAAGGGACAGCATTTCCAGCTCTTCAGAAAGTCTCCAAGGCTCCGTGAGTTTTCAAAGCGTGGATGCACGTGTCCGCTGAAATTGCCGGGGTTTCCCGCTTCGTGCGCCTCAAAACATGCACAATGTGACGAACGTATACTCGAGGACGCTGGAGCCAGAGATCGTGACCAAAGGCTGCACTATAGTGACGGAATGCTATTACAGTTAAACCTGGACGCAACGAACCTCTATGCAACGAATCCCTGTATTTCACGAAGTTTTTCAATTCCCCATTGACAGCCACATTGAAGCCCATGTGTTTGCCACCTCGATGCAATGAAGGCGGTGCAACGGTTAACCTCGATGTAACGGATTCGCTGCTCTGATGAGCCATTGTTTCTGGCGCTTTTTCGGAAAAATCGGCTTGGAAAATGCGCCAATTTAGCGAATTTAGCCCGCACCTCAAACTGCCGTGTGTTTTCACGTGTGAGTGCGGTGCTGGTTATACAGTCAAACCCGTTTATAGCGAACTGCAATATGCACTGTGATTTGTTCGATATATCCAATAGTTCGATATAGCCAAACCCTCCTATAACGAGCTTATTGTAACGAGTTCGCATTGCGCGGTAGCCCTCCCCCCTCCTCAACTCCACCATCCCCGCATGCAGAAACGAACACAGTAAAGTAGCCATTAACCATACCCAAAATAATCCATTTATTGCAATTAATAAAGCTTCTTTCCGCCTTAACTGCCTACTTTGCAAACAAAAGGGGTGATTTTTGTTTTCACTTTCATTTTCTCGGCTACAACTAGAATAGGATTCTCTACACGAAACATTGTTTGTAGCGGTACGTGTCTGCGTTCTCCAAAATCGAAGATGCATTGGCGGAGCACATCGACTGCCGAAAGCGCTTCAATATATAAGCATCGGACGGCTTTCACTCGCGGCATCATCGGCAACGTCGGGGAGCTCTTCCCACAGTTCACCGATGCTGCTGTCTTGGTCTGGACTCGCTGACTGGGCGGGTTCCGTAGTAAGTACCACGCGTCGGAAATAGTTACAGAAAGTGTCGGCCGTCCCGTCGCTCCATGCAAGGTGCAATGTCCCAGTCGCGACTATTGCTCCGTGGTCGCGGCCAATCCACATCTCAATCGCCGCTCCGAGACCATGCATTTCGGTGGCCGTTCCAGGCGCGCGGAGTTCGATATATCGGATGTGAACTTCGTTATAAGGAATATGTTTCCCATGTATTTCCGTAACTGAATTTTTTTTGTTCGATATATAGCATAATTCGCTCTATCCGGGTTCGTTATAGCCGGGTTTGACTGTAGGTGCTAGGCCGGTTTGTCGGCGTGGAGTCGCGCGATCCTCCACTACCATCTGTGGTTTCGGTTCGTCGGTGAGGAGCTCTGCTGCCTGAAAACGAAAAGTTATATATATTTTAAAGATAACCTCGCAATTTTAAATGCCGTCTCCACCAAGTACAGTACCCTACCTATCACCCTCTTACACAATGCTGAGTGCGGAAAAGACCATCAAGCGCTCTTCCGTCATAGCTTTGGTCCTTGAAACGCGTTAAGGCACCGAAAAGTGTCAAAAGGCAAAAGTTATACCTAAGTCGGGAATATTGGGGTAGGTGATAGGTAGGTAGGGGGTAAGTATCACAACTTAAGTGATACTTAAGTTGGGAAAGTGATACTTAAGTTGTGAAGTTGTGAATATGGGGGTAGGTGAGCTTGCTTCTGTGGAATTCCGTGTAGTTACTAAGCTCTTGGGAAAGCAGCAGGCGCAAATAACGCACTCTTTCACTGCGAACTATATCCTTGAAGGGTGAGTTCGCTGTCACCGACGTATAGCTTTTTGGTGTCGTTTCTGCTTGATTCACGCGAGCCTTAGCACAGAACCTGCATGTAACGAAAACCTTCGTGTAACGAAAAATTGCGAATTTTTGTCAACCTCGTTGTATCCAGGTTTAACTGTATTCACTCTCCACCACCCCTGGAAAATTTAAAACGGACACGAGCACCTTTATGCAAAGGCGCTTCGCATAGCCTCATTGTCATAGCATCAATCTGCCTGGGAACATAAGCGCCAGCCTTGATTTGTGTGGGAATGTGTTAGTTTGTATTCTTCTCAGTGTTTGTGCATCGTGAGTGTTTAGTGCCATGACAGGAGCGGGTAGCGTTCTCCTTTCAAGTCTTTTTCTTTTAAGACGTTCTCCGTAGGATTCGTATGGTGGAAGGGCGTAGGGGTGGTCCTCGTCGCTGTGGTTCGTAAGGCCTTTCGCAAGCGAGTCAGTGCTCTCGTTTCCTCCCAAGCCTTCGTGCGCTGGGCACCATGTAATGTTGTGTACACGGTTCAGCTCCCTTGGGATGATGTGTTTAGATCCAATGGGCATTACTCCAGCAGTGATGTTTTTGATGGCTCTTGTCGAGTTCATGATCATGTTTAAGCTCCTGTCATTTGCTTCTCCCCATCTGATAGCCATCAGAACAGCACTGGTTTCGGCTTCATCAGTGTCCTGTTTTCTAAGGGTGGCGTAGTCTATGGGGGAGCCTTTGAAGTCGACAACTGCTGCAATGGAAGAGCCGTGTGGTCCCTTACTTGCGTCAGTGTAGACAGTGTTTAGATGATTTCCTAACTTTATTCTTAGAAAATTGGTTCTTTCTATTCTCATTTTTTTGTTGGGTGTTTTGTTCATGTGTTTGGGTAAAGTAGGGTTTTTATTCCCTTCCTTTGGTCTGGTGATAGTTCTATCGTTCTATTCAAGAATTCTTTTTATGACGGAGAGCCAATGTTGGATAAGATTGTGCGGGTTTTGAGTAGTCGCTCTTTTTTTTTTTTTTTTTGCGAGCACTGCATCATCTCTTATTTCTTCGAAAGTGTTGCACACTCCGAGATCGCACAGATTTTGATTAGTTGTGTAGATGGGGAGGCAGAGTGCTGTTTCATAGGCTGTCCTAATTGCCGCATTGATCTTATTCAGGTGGTTACCCTTTAGAATGTGGAAGGGTAGGCTGTAGGTTACTCTGCTAATTATTAGGGCTTGGGTAATCCTCAGCGTGTGCTCTTCTCTCATTCCGTTTCGGGTTCTGGTGATTCTTCTTATAATCTTGGCCAATTGTTGGGTGGTTTTGGCGACTCTTTTTAGAGTTTCGTCGGCTCCGTTGTTGCGTTTGATTACCATGCCGAAGATTCTTATTTGGCTTCTCTCAGGGATTGGTTTCGAGTCCATGTAGAGTAACGTTTGCTTTTGATGCCCTGAGGGGAATATTCTGACTAGCTCTGATTTTTCAGGGGCGCATTGCAATCCGTGGTTGGCCGCAAGTTCTGTGATTTCATTGATCGCGTTTTGCAGCGTTTGGATTTTCTGATTTCTGTCGCCTTTTTTTTGTCCATAGGGTGATATCGTCCGCGTAAATTGCAGCCCCGAGTTGGTCGTATTCTGTGATTCTTTTTCCTATCTCTATCATAGTGATGTTAAAGAGAAGCGGTGAGATGATAGATCCCTGCGGTGTGCCTTTGTTGGGCATGACAAAGAGATCTGACTTCGTGTCTCCAATGCGAATGGTAGCCGTTCTGTCGGACAGGAATGCTTTCACGTAGAAAATGTTCTATCCCCGTATTCTAGCCACTCTAGAGCTGTCAATATGGCGTCGTGTGTTACGTTATCGAAAGCTCCTTTAAGGTCTTGTGCCAGGATAAATTGTTCCCCTTCTTCCTTTCTTTTTGAAGATATCGTGCTGGAGTTGGATAAAAGCGTCCTGTGTAGCTAGGCCTTTCCGGAAGCCTATCATGCAGTGGGGGAATGAGTTTTTCGTTTCGACATGTTTGGAAAGCCTGTTGGTTGTGATTTTTTCCAAACCTTTTCCCAGACATGAGGTTAGTGAGATTGGCCTCAAGTTACCAATATCATGGGGGTTTGCCTGGCTTCGGAATGTTTATCATTTCGGAGTGTTTCCAGGATGGTGGTATTGTACCGGGTATCTAGATTTTTTTTCGTTGAAGTATTTGGTGAGCGGTTCTATTTGTTGGGCACCTAAGTTTCTTATTATAGAGTTGATTATTCCGTGCCTGCCGGCTGCTCCTTTTCTTTTTGTTCCCATGATGGCTGCGAAGACTTCTTCTTTAGTAATGGGGCGGTCTAAGGTCTCATTCGCCGGACCTTAGTATATTTTGTTTGTTGCCTTAATTTGACTATTAAAGCCAAATTTTTCCTTCATGGCATGGATGAGTTGCTCGTTTGTACCCTTGAACAGGTGGGCCAATATTGGCCAATCACCCTAAGTGGGTATTCTTAGCTTGGCGAACGTGCGCTCGAGGTATACGCCTGCACGCGCGCTCGGCCTTTTCTCGGGGAGTTTTCGGCGCGCACGAGCCCCGAACTTACGGCCAGTAACAACAGCTCCGCTGTTAATAGAGAACGCTACCCGTGGTCGGAATCGAACCTGGATCTATCGCGTTATCCACCCAATGACGCCATTCCGGCACGGTCAAAGCAGGTGGTATTGATTGATTGATTGATTGTAGGGTTTAACGCGCCGACGCAACGCAGGCGATGAGGCGCGCCGTAGTGGAGGGCTCCGGATTAATTTTGACCACCTGGGGATCTTTAACGTGCGCCGAAATCTCGTACACACGGGCGTTTTTGCTTTTCGCCTCCATCAGAAAAGCGGCCGCCGCGGCCGGGAATCGAACCCGCGACCTCGTGCTCAGCAGCGCAACGCCTTAGCCACTGAGCCACCGCGGCGGGTAAAGCAGGTGGCATGTTCGACTTCGGCTCCGACTCAGCTTGCATGGGAGAATGCTTCGCGTTTTAACCATCTGGGCTTTCTTTTTTTTTGGTTGTTGTTGTTGCTTGGTTGGCGCACTCGAATATGATTCGAGGACGAGTAACTTAGACAAGAACGAGCCGATTATAGAGATTTATGGAAGCAAGGGGTGTGCGTTACGCGGGTTACTAAGGGTAGCTTGTGCACTTCAGATAGCAGGGTCGTCCGTTGCCGACCTGCCTCCACGATCCGGGCGCGCTTCGCTGCTTCCGTACCGTCAAACCACCGCGCGTGCTGCCGTCACTTGCCACTGGCAGCGCTGCCCGGTCACGTTAATGCCGGAGTACGTGCCCATACATTACGGAGCAGCGGGCTCAACTGTGAGATAACGGAGCGGCGGCGAGATGCACCGAGGTTTTGTGTATGTCCGGCACGCTTGTCGTCAGCGCTATCTTGCGTAATCGCTCATTCGGCTGGAGTGCATGCCCTACTATGGTCATAGTGCTCGCCATTGGTAATATGCGCCCCCTCCTCCATTTACGTCCCCCACCTAAAAAATAATCATACATCTTTTTTTTTTTTAAATGTATCTTCTGTCTGGCAGTTCGGAAGATGTAAAAAGAATGTAGGTGTCCTCGTGTCTATTCGTTGGTCCTTCCGACATTTACATGCCGATTAATCTTTCAAACCATACAGTTTCGGATTCTGCTGTTTGCAGCGAGGAACGCAAACATGCGTACGTCTTTTAAATGCATTGTCATGAGGGGAGGGTCTCCCGGTTAGTTATCTGCCCAGCGTGGTAGTGGGCACATTTGAGTACGCTGCAAGGGCGCATGCCCAAACACACAGGTGCACGTTCAGCGACGGCATCGCCATTTAGCAAACTCATTGGAGCTTACTGCGCCCCAAGAGCTTTGCCAAGGCATAGAACCTGGTTGCACGTCTTATCAACAAACCACAGAGCACTGCCTCAGCGCAATTTTTTTTTTCTCTCCGGAAAGCCATGTCCCTTAAACGTTTACTTGCTGGCTCATTTGTATGTTTACAACCCAGACGCGGACCCAGAAATCATGCTCTTCGCTTGCTTGCTTGCATTGAAACAAGGCTCAGGGTAGTCACAAAGCCAGATACATCTTAATGAGATTTATTTAATTAAGAGCAGTGGAGAAACTCCGCCTCAAAATTTAAGGCAATTGTTTATTGGTGCGACAAATGCCGGTAAAAGAAATGATTCTAAAAAAAGTTGGATAAAAATTATTGCGGAATGTATACGCACATATCGTTTGACTTGCCTGGGCACAGAAAAGCAAGACATGTAGAATATTTTGACAATCTTAAGCTATTGGAGTAGTGTGATTGATTGATTATTGATTTATTGATTGATTGACTGTGGGGTTTAACGCGCCAGCGCAACGCAGGTGATGAGGCGCGCCGTAGTGGAGGGCTCCGGATTGATTTCGACCACCTGGGTATCTTTAACGTGCGCCGAAATCACGTACACTTTGCTTTCCGCCCCCATCAGAAAAGCGGCCGCCGCGGCCGGGAATCGAACCCGCGTCCTCGTTCTCAGCAGCACAACGCCTTCGCCACTGAGCCACCGCGGCGGTGATTGAAAGTAACTTAAGTGTCGTGGTGCATCGCCCCGTCGTAAAGCTCGCTGTGTGCAGGCACAGACTGATCCTTTAAAATGCCACTACCATAACGGCGAATCAGGGGCCACTTTTTAATGCGTGGACCCCACAGGAGGAGTTTGAAAAACCATATAATGAAACACTCATGCAAACAACTTGCCTGATCCAACAATGAACCCCTCCGTTTTTACAAGTCGCTCCACTCAACCCCATCTTGCCTGCGTGGATCAGTGGCCAAGCACTGCTGAGCACGTTGGTGCGGGTGCTATAACGGCTCACAACTGCGTGGCCCGCAATTTCCTCCTGATGTGTTGTTTGGGATAAAGCGTATACTTCAATTATATTTATCCTATTTTATTTTGTGAAGCGAGAAACGAACGCCCCGGCGTTCCAGCACAGCTTGAAAGTCATTCCCTAAACCTGCACTTTATTGCTCGCCGATGGCCAATGCTTCGGCGCGTGAAACACCAGTTTTAAACATTTTTGTGTGTACACAGTTCTGCTTTAGGCCAAGTCCTGCAAGCAAATTTAAACTGCTGCGCATGCGTGCAGCTATTGTTTTTTGATGCCTAAGCTGGCTCCGAAGGAAAATCCGTCTTGTACAGGAGATTCGTAACTACGGGCGTACCACAAGGTCCCTATACTACAGATTCATCTCGCTCGCCGTACCCTCCGTGGTAGCGATAGCGGTTAAAATCTAAACGAAGTCTGTTGACGTGTCCAACCGCTGAACAATTCCTAATGGATATCCCCTATGTCTATCCCAGCCGAAAAAGGCGACAAGAAAGGTTTCTGTAGTTTGTCGTATTTTCGCGTGCCGTGCTGTCGTCTTGTATTCTTGTCGTGTCGTGATTCTGATGTTCTGTTGTGTGCAGTATTCCTGTCCTGATTTTGATGTTCCGTCGTGAAGAATTCCTGTCTGTCGTGATCATGACGTTCCATCAGTAGTTGCACATGGTTTGAATGTTATTGCCCATTGTGCAGAATAGCGTAAATGGCAGTTCTGTTTTGTCTACACGAATGTTTGCCGATTAGAAAATTGACTTCGTCGTTACGACAGAGATGTGTGTCGTAACAACAGACAGATGGCTTTGTCGTAACAACAGGATTTCTGTTGTCCCAACGAAGTTTTTTGTCGTACGACAGGAATTCTTGTTAGTTTTTGCGGTATACCTGTTGTGATTTTAGACTGGCATATGTCTTCCTTTCATACCATAACTGCCCGGATAATGCGCTGTCAACGTTAACCAAAGTGTTTGCTTTTTTCGTGTTGTCTGGGTACGTACAGGATCGCCCTCCGCGCCTGTCGCCTGCATTACGCGAACCAGCTGCAGAAGGCGTTCCCTTGGATTTTCGCATTGTTTGAGAGGTCCCGCATGCGTAGTTCGGCGCTGCTCCGTTATTACGTATTGCCCCGAACAGACGTCGTCGGTTTCACGACCGATCGCGTTTTTGCTTCTCTTCCTGCCTTTCGGGGCGTTCCCTTTCGGTGCGGCGGCCGTTCTCGCCGCTGCGTTTTGAGGTCAGACCGGCGCTCCGCTTTGGCGGAAGGAGTGCGCGCACACGACGGGCAGTGTTGCCGCGTCGTCGACCCATGGCGCGCGCAGCTGGAGCGGAATTGAACGCGCCTTTTCACTCATCCGCGTCCTTTTCTTGCGCAACGCAACGCCGCACGGAAGGCCGCGCGAATAACCGCAACCATACCGACCGCGGCTGCCCGTCTGTTGTTCCGTCGATTCTACCGCCGTCGCGTGATCGACGGACGAATGTTGTTCCGGCATCCCACGGCTTCTTCCTGCTCCTGGTTCTGCGCCTCGTTCGCACGGCACCGCGATTGGAAAATGGCGTCTGGCAACACTGCGGTCGCCTATTTTTCATTATAGCAAGCGTGCTTGCCTTCCCCGCGGAAGTCTGACAAAAGATCGACCCACCAGGAGCTCAGTGGGGTACGAGACGTCGGTCTAGAGAACGCGTTTGCTCTTTAGTGTTCGTGTGCCGATTCGATGAAGGACACGACGGTACGTGGGCGTACTACTGACTGCGACGAGAAATATTAATGGAAACTTACCCCGGTGCTGCTTTTAAGAAGATCCAACCGTAGGAGCGACCTAATAAAGGAGCCGCGTACGGGGCCTAAATCATCGCCCCCATTCAAATTATGGCGCCAACAGATACTCAGCCGTTCAGGTGTCACGAACACGATGACGGTGATATGATGGGAACCGGGTTAGGAGGGTATGAGAGGGAACTTGTACTTTCGTCGTTTTCTTACTGAGTGCTCGAATGAATTATTAATATCTTTCGGGGAATCGGACATCTTGCTTGTCGAGTACGGCTAGAGCGTACCATCGCCACAAGGCCCGAAAGGTCCATTTCAATTAAGAAAAACGCAAATTTGTTTTGAGTTTTTGCGAAGGACATTTATTGGTCTTGGAATTTTGTTGACAATACTTGTTTTATCATCCGGATTCTCATCCTGATTTGCCTAAAGAACATATAAAAACTGACCAAAGAACGCGGCGGTTGTTGAAAATAGTTTTCAGTTGCATTTGCGAAGTTCTGATTTTATATGATAAGTCTTATTGTCTTGCTTTATTTCTGCATCATGACTTAATATCTCAAAGAAATCCACCCACGCTTTTCTTGCAAGGATGAGAGGAGCAATGAATCCGTCACGTTGCCGCTCCCAACCAACTTGTCTTAACCGCGCCCGTAGTCAGTGGAAGGCCAGGGAATAACGAGTGGTGAGCTACTCCTCGGAAACTGCGCTGCGTGCCACGAGGTCGAAGCGGCCTGACCGCAGAACGAGCCGGCCAACTGTACGCCCTGTAAGCAAGCAAGTCAGGTAAATGGGACGACAGCGAGGGCTTGGTGATGGTCCACGTAAACACGAATGCCCACACTGCCTGCGGACGTCGTGTTGTGGCTCGTTAGAATGACGGCTGCGCGCACCGCAACTTTTTCCCTCGGCCCAGAGTCGACCGTTTACGTGGGTCACAGGAATTCTACTCCGCGGTCGCATGCCTACAGAGCGCTATATTTCGTTCCGAGGTATAGATTACAAGCCCGGCACTCCATGCGTCATAAAGAAACTTTAATTAAACGTATTTGTATTGTGCGATTCCACCTCCAAAACAATCTTAAAGACTACCAAACCACTTTTATTTACGAAAAGAATGTGCGGAATTGAGCTGAGAGAACATTCTACAATAAAAAAGAAATCCATGATTAAATAAGCTCAAGGGACAGAACGAGAAAAGCTGACAAGGGCGGGCGCTGACTGACGACTAAATTTTGTTGAAAGAAACAACGAAATATATATGAAAAAGCAAGAGCACAAGCAAAACAAGAAAGGCAAACAAAGGTTACAATAAGATTATTTAAAAGAGGTGTCCCCCTCCGCAGCCACGCCACCCAAATAACCTATCTCATTTGCATGAAGCGAGATTGACGGAATGTTTGTCGGCGGCAAGGAACCTAACGTCGACAGCATGCAGGTTGTCGACGTGAGGTGTCTTCCCGGCTTGGGAATGAAGCGCACCTCCGCTTCCTTCCATTCTTTCGGTAACAAGCCCTTCTCCCACGCTGCGTTGGCGAGGTCCAGTAGCTCCGTCCGACTCATGTCGCTTATGTTACTTAGAACCTTGTAGGTAATGACGTCGATGCCCGGTGCGCTGGCTTGGTTGCTCTCGTCAATGGCCGCGCGATCAACTCCAGTTCGGTAAAGGCCGCGTCCATGTTTTCGTTGCTCGCCCCTTCGTACTCGAGGGACGGTTTGCCGCTCTTTTCCGTTTTGAGGTACTTCTGCGTGAGTTCTCGGACAAGCTTGTCCCTGTCCCCGTCGTAGCTGTTGATCGTTCGGGCGAGGTCGCGGGCACCTGCGCTCTTGCTCTTCGGTGGGTCTATGAGGTGCCTCAGCAGTTTCCACGTCTTTTTCGTAGAAACGGTGCCATGGAGACCGTCGCAGACCTTCATCCAGTTCTCCCTGCATATTTGGATCGCATACTCGGCTGCTTGTCTGTTGAGGTCGTGGATGCGTTTCGGCAGCTTCTTGTTGTGTCTCTGCCTCTTCCACCGAGTAGCGAGGTTGCTCCCGTGGATCGTCTTGAGCGAATCAACATGCTCTCGTGGGCGATCGTTGATGCAACGCCCCGTCTGCCCTACGTAGGACTTCCCGCAGGACAGTGGGACATTGTACACCACAGAGAGACTGCATTCCGTGTAGGGGAATTTATGCTTGACGTTGCAACGTCCCAAGCTGCTGTCATCGTTGTTGACGTTTCTGCAGAGTTTGGAAAGCTGATTGGCGGCGGAACAAACCACTCTGACGCCGGCCTTCCTTCCAGTTTTCATGAGCTTGTGAGATACTCGGTGCAAGTATAGGATGACGGCGACTCTTTCTTTTTCTTTGTTGCGGGTTTTCTCAGGCCTGCCTTCCCGGATTTCCCTCAGAAAGACTCCTGCGAGACTTTTGACCAACTGCTCGGGGAAGCCCGCCTCTTTGAGTCGCGAGTGTTGTGATTTGAAGCTCTCTGATACAAGGTGGTGGCAACTTCGGTGTAGGGCATTCCGCAAGGCGCTTTGGGCGATTCCTCGCTTAACCACTTTTGAGTGAGCCGATGAAAATGGCAGCAGGCTCTTCTGAGAACGGGGGTAATACTGTCAACAAACGTGATGCGCATGAAGGTGCAGAGATAAATCCAAGAATCGAAGTTCGGAGTTGATCGGTAGTTTTCTTGTTAAAACCAAGCCACACAAGGTTGACTCGAAAATGCCGCAGATGTGGTCAACGTCTTGCACCGACGTCGCACCATCTGGGCACTCGTAAAGGACCAAAAAATCGTCGACGTACCTAATCGTGTGACCAGATACCCGGATAAACGCACACGTGAAGTTGCGGAGGCATTGCCAATCTATAAAATGCAGGACTCGTGTGTAAGCATGCCGTCAATCTCGCTGCATGCAAAAGAGATAAGTTATTTGGGCGGCGTGGCGGCGGAAAGTGACACCTCCGTTTAATAATCATATTGTGACCTTTGTTTGCCTTTCTTGCTTTTTCATATATATTTCGTTGTTTCCCTCAATAATATTTAGTTGTCAGTCAGCACCCGTCCTTGTCAGCTTTTCTCGTCCCGTCCCTTGTGCTGTTTTAATCATGGATCCTTACCGACTCGCCCAACTTCCCACTCTTGTTCAAAAAGATAGCACGGGTCTTAGGAAAAACAAATGGCGACACTTGCACTAAGTGGCACAAGGCTTGAACCACAGCGGAGCTGGAAGATTTCTTTCTATGTAAGCACTGAAGGACACGTGCATGCATTGCAGTAGGTTTGAAACTGTTTATGTACGTGTTCCGTCGTCGCTTTTCACTGCGGTAGTAGTAGTCATCGTCATATCCATCTTTCTTTATGCATGACTGGTGGGGCCGGATCGTTTTGCCCGCAGGCTTTAACATTTCTCCCAAAGTGGAACCCGTCAGCACGCACTAGAACCGGTGGCAACCCGCTTCGCGAACTGGGCGTCTGTAGCGCGAGCTGTCTTCTGCTCCCCCCATAAGGCGCGGACGCACGTGAACTGTTTTCTTGGAATTTTTTTTTACGAGCGCCACGCGCAATCCTGGACAACGCCGGGCGCACCTCGTAAAGAGCGTGCTCATGACCGCGGTAAATGGCGAGAGTAACTATGATACGCGGTTTTTTGATGGCGCCGCCCGCATTAAGGCCAGCGATACAGCTGCGCTGTTAATATTGGCGTTGCTGGTACTCTGACTCGGGATGTTCGTTCGAAAAAACAACATTATACCCCAAGGAAACTGAGGCAGAACAGCAGTGCTGTTTTAGCAGTTCACACACAAAAAAGTGTTCCAAGCGAAGCAGTATAGATGGCGCTGGGTGCGCGCAGGAAGTACTGGGCTTGTACCCACCAGGGAACGAATCTCACCTACACGGCTGGGTTACCCGCATGGAAGGTACTATGATTTTTTCCCTGACTCAAGCACTCTCGCAACAGCCTTACGAAGTGTTTGTAAGAGAATGAACTGTACGCGCAGAATGCAAGACACCGAGAAGGGATTTTGTGTTCGGTGTAGAAATATAACGCCTCTTAACAGTTGGGGAGCTGAATCTTTGGCTTTCTTGCGCTTTTGATGCCCTGTGGTAAAATACCGCGATAAAAAAGGACTCCTCGCAAATTTAGATTTTAATGATAACGTTCGTTTTGGCAACGACTTGCGGCGCCCGGAATCTAATAACACGTGTAGGGAGAAGGCGGCAATTGATGTAAGAGTATACTGGGAGAATTCAGCGCCGAGAGTTACCGGTGAGAGTCCGCGAGCTCCCAGCTATGAACATGTAGATTCCCAGTGACCTACGACAGTGTAAACGGGGGTTAAAAAACCGCACTTGGTGAACTAACATGCGTTTGGGAAATTGTTGGCGACTCAAAGGACTAGATCTTGCATGGCCGGCGTGTTTGCTGCGTGAAATGTGTAACGCACAAGAACAAGTCTCTTCTAAGAATACTATAGCATTTGGAACTGCAGTGCTGCTGGCTTACACTTTTTAAAGCCACATGTGTTGTAGATGCTCCACTGCTAGATTAAGAACTGCTCTTGCATAATAGCGTATGCTGATAGTTTTTTGTTTCTTTATCTCTTTCGCTCTAGGTGGGCAGCTGAAAATCTCTGGGTAAAGTAAAAGTTTGGTTACTCAATACGTCAGCTCTGCTTTCGGTATGACTTCCGATTTTGGGTGAGAAAATGGTAAAAAGGAGAAATTCACGGCCAACAGGGCACGGGGTTCTAAAAAAGTCAACATGGGGTCGTTGAGTCAGTCCCTGAATTAGGGTGCGCTGATCCTTTTGTTTGTGTGTGTGTGTGGGGTGGGGGGGGGGGGGGGGCGTGTCCGTATCCCTCTAAGCATCACTTCCCAAAATGGTCCCTCAAACGAGACCACATGGTCCCTCTAAACAAGACTTCACAATAAATCAGTGTTCTTCACGTACACAACTTGAAAACCAATACCATTACGCACTTCACACATTCCGCCTACCATCTACTGGCAAAGCCTGCGGGCTTTTAATTTACTGAATTTAAGAGCACTGAAATTATGATAGCAGTGTCCGCGAAGTGTGAGGCCACAACAGAAGCGATACGGGTAGTTAAAAAATGAAGGAAGCTCACACTGACGCGTAAGACCTCAAGGTAGCGAAGCTCTATACGATCTTCACGACCATCACGATTGTTTAAGTCTGCGATTGCAGCCGATTTGCTTATTCGCTGCCGCAACGACCTTTACTCCATCATTGTTGCTCTAAGTTTGAGCTTCCTGAATTTTCTTTTTGGAAGTGATAATCATTGGACATCACCTTGGAGGAGCGTACTCTATGAGGTGTCTTTCTCGCTCCCAGCAAGTGTTGCCACGATTACGGCTAACGCTGGCGTATTTTTGGCCAATCTTGGCCAATCTCCCTTGTGGGTATGCTTGACTTGACAAACGTGCGCCGGGGACGCTGGGCGGTTGCCGCGAGGCACGCGCTCACGTGCACGCGCTCGGAATTTTTCTGGTATTTTTAACCGCAGACAGGAAAAATTACGACTTCGCTAAACAGCTTCGCTGTTAAAATTAACTCGAATCTATGAAGTACAGGCCACACTGCGAGGACATTCTCCAAACCCATGCGCTCACATTGCCTCAAAGTAGAATAAAGCCAACAGACAAGGACAAAAAAAAAAAAAAAAAAGGAACCGGAAAGAAAACTAGAAACCGCGTTAACCCATTGCAAGCGTTAGGAAACCCTCTACGCAATTTTCCTTTGAGGAGAACCGTTCCCTCACTCGTGGTCCCATGGTGTACAAGCTCGTTTGCGCGCGGCGAACGATCCGAGAGGAATGACCCGGCCACGCTTTGCGTTCTTTGATTTTAGCCTTGTTTCTACATATTTCAGTCTTTCCTAACTTGCTATCAGTGGAGGGGCCGACAGGAAACGAAGTAATACCACGCGGAAACAGACCAAACAGACTTTCCTAAGCTGCCGGGGCCTCTAAATCCGCGTACCGATAAGCTGATAAGAAAACGATTGTTTCCGGCCGCTGCCCGGGGTGCAGCACTTTTTCACGATTGCGCCAACGCTTAGAGGCCGGCATTTCTGCAAGAAAGAGATAACAATGAAAAATTACACAAAACCAGAATGGCTACACAGTAAAGAAAAGGGAAAAGAAATAACTGGGACGAAGTCGTCATTCGCCCGCAAAGCCCCGGTCAGGGCTTATAACTGCTTCGCTACTCCTAACGAGCTTTCACCCTCTTTGTTCCTTTCTCTTCGACGTACTTAGGACTTATGATTTCAGTGTTTTATCCCACCATGCCTTCTTTTCTGTTTTCCTTTCTCCGCGCAAATTTTGTCCCCATGTCTGGTATTTTCTATTCTGCCCTTCCACTGGCCTTGCCGCGTGTATTTTCTCCTTGCCATTATTTGCCCGGGATGTTCTGTTCCGGGTCCTCGCAAATAACAGGATACATTTATTCTCCCTCACCCTTTGGCGTCTTCCACCCCTTCTCTCTCTTTCCCCGTCATGGTATTTGTTATGAGACGTTTTCACGGAAGGTTTGCGTAAGAGCGGCGTTCAATCACCGCACTTGCATTTTCACCACTGCATGCGCAACTTCTTTCCTCGTTCCTCGCTGGTCTTTTCTTATGCAAAGAAGATTGACCCTGGCGGCCGGCGGCCACGGCGTAGTATATTCGCTGCTGTCGCGGCAACGTACCACGTGCAATGTATTCATACAGAAGGGAATAAGATGAGAATCCATTCCCCTTTCGAAAGAATATTTAAGAAGAAAACATGCGCTACGGTAAATCACTCTCCTTAAGAACGTTCTTTATGCGAAAGCGTGAGGAATGAGCAAAAATGCCGGGCGTCGGCGTTGGAGTCGGCGCTGGCGTCTGTGTCAATAAACAAAAACAGCTCATTCCGAACCACTCCATAGCTCGATGCGTTCCACAGGACGAGATTAAAATCGGCAGCCGTTCGTGGCGGTTGTCCGTGCCAGCTACCGTGAAGGGAACGGAAGAACAAGCCGAAAAATTCAAAATTCACCATCGTCTTCAACTCTCCCAATACACGGCGGCAAGAACGAGCGGTGGCGCAACGCGAAGGAGACAGATCGAAGCCACTCGAAAGCGCTTCGGCGGATCGCAAAGCAAAGCGTCTCAAGCGGCGCGATTACAATGCGTTTTGACAACGCGAGGCGGAAGCATGCAGTCTCAGCCATCCAAATGGTCGTTCATGCTTTCGCATCATCAGAGGAAGTTGGCGGCGAAAGACGCGAACAGTCCGCTATACTTTTTTGGCCTCCGGAGGGAGATACCGATGGAGGTCGAGGTGGATGGGCTTGGCGACGTACGAACGGACACACTTTTCGGTAGAACCAACCCTACACCACCACCATCACCACCAGCCTATCTACGCCCACTGCAGCGCGAAGGCCTCTCCCACTAATCTCCAATTACCCCGGTCCTGTGCTAACTGCAACCAATTTATCCCCGCAAACTTCATCTCATCTGCCCATCTAACTTTCTGCCACCCCCTGCCACGCTTGCCTTCTCTAGGGATCCACTCTGTTACCCTTAATGACCAACGGTTATCTTGCCTTCGCGTTACATGCCCTGCCCACGTCCATTTGTTCTTCTTAATTTCTACTAATATGTCCTTAACACGCGTTTGTTCCCTGACCCACTCCGGTCTCTTCTTGTCCCTTAATGTCACACCTGTCATCTTCCGTTCCATTGCTCGCTGAGTCGTCCTCAATTTAAGTTGAACCCTCTTAGTGAGCCTCCAAGTTTCTGCCCCGTAGGTGAGTACCGGTAAGATGCAGCACATTCCGGAGTAAAAATAAAAATAAAATCATGCACCCCTCCGTCTAACGACGGCGATGGTTGAACGCGAATCCTTCTCTCGGGGCTTTTTGGTTGTCACCCACGGTGTAAGGAATATTCTTACACCGTGTTGTCACCTGAGTTTGGACCGTGAATCGCAGACGACCAGGCCTTTGACTCGTTCAGCTTTGACTTTGACTCGCACGGAGTTTTGAAATTTTATCGCAGCGCCTTTGACTTTGACTCTTCGCCATTTGATTCCGCACGATGTAAGCTTCGTGTTCTGCTATCGTCGTCGTTAGGCGGAGGGGAGCATGATTTTTCTGTCTAGTTTTGCACGTCGATGCACCCATCTCCAAATCCAAACTGCTTCGACCGTGTGGAATGGCGCAATCGCATAGACGTGGGATTCATAATGTCAGGTACCTAGGTTCGATTCCTACCACGGGAAGAGTTTTTTCTTCCACGTCACCCATGATCATTATCAGAATCATCCTGAGAGAAAGTTGGCTTTCCTGCAGTGCCTTCTGGATGCCTCGCTTTGAAAGCGAGTTAATTGTACTATCGGCGTCAAATGAAACGCGAACATGAAAATATGAATCAAAACACGCAAAATTGAAAAAAAATACTGTTCGTTGAGGTTAATAATGGCGCGCTATTGGTACATTCGGAAAGCCACATTTCCGGACTTGTATTGGAAAGAAATCGCGCTATTTTTGTGTTCTGATTCATATTTTCGTGTTCGCGTTTCATTTGCCGCCGATAGTACACAAGCTGTATTGGTCTTTTAAAGCATCCCGCGGATGTCGCCGATTGCCACACATTTTCATGAAATGAAGCTAGTGCGGCAGTTTGAGCAACCAATTCCGGCGCCCAGCTCCCCGTCGATGCGCAGCCACGACACGACGGCGTTATGAGCAGCAGGTCGTTGGACTCCTCCGCCCGATCGAGCCGAGCAGGTTTACCGCCGTGCACAGCGCACGACACGCACAACAGAAAACGCAACAAGAAATACACAAAAGGGCGGGCGGAGGAAAGAAGGACAAGAAAAACAAAACAGCGACAGCGGGCGACCACTTCCGGCTAATTGGTCCCGCAGTCGATCTCGGCTCAACGGACGCGCGCACCAGCGTTCACGAGACTGCTTTTCATTTTGCGTTGATGCCTGCTGTCCTGCCTCGCCTCTTCTTTCCTTTCCTTTTTATTTCGCTTCTCAATTCTTTTGCTCCTCCTTATTTATTTTTTTTTTCGTGTTTTCTCGGTTGTCCAAATCGAAGGCCATCGCTCCACGTCTCTCGGGGAGGACTGGCCTTGCCTGCCGTCCATTTCCCAGTGTGCCCTCGCGTGCCTTTGTGCGGCCAAAGAAAAAAATAGCCCGCACGCTGGACGGCGTCGGGCACATTATGCGGTAATTCCTGAAGTACCACCGCCACTCCCCGTACCGCTACGCATACCGGTCGTTAAGCAGCTCCTTCCAAGCCATCTCCGCCGCAGGACGGAAGGGCGGGAAAGGCAGCAACAGAACGGACGAGAGAGAGGAGTTGTGATCTATTCCTTGATATTGCCGCGTGACCTTAGCGGACGTCTAATTCAGTTCCGCACACCGCGGCGGCGACTAGTTGGAGACCTTATCGCTTGATGCGAGTTGGGAAACAACGAGAGCCGTTGTATTCGGAGACTATTTCCCTGGGAATGGTTCCCGTGCACGCCGACGAAGCTTCGCGGAGATGCGACCTCCTGGGAATCCCAGTGGAGCGTAGATATGTTAGTGTTGATGACCGTTCGTGCTTTGAAAGGAACAGCTTGAGTTTCTGCGACGTCCTGTGCAGGAGTGTATCTATGTTTATCTATAGCTTCTATCGTCTAATAACAGACACGCGGTTACCTAACGATGGAAGGGGGGAACAAGTCACGTGCAAGAAAAGTTATAGGTTTTTCTACGTCCTAAATGTAGAACGTGTTCAAGAAATCTAGGGGCGCGGTGTGCTACAAACACGTAAATAAACTGCCGAATGCAGCTCAGCGCAAAAAAAAAAAAAAAGAATACAAACGAACTTGAGGGAGGGGGTGGGGAGTTTGATCTTTTAAGCCAAAATAATGGCCCGTTGATTAAAAAAGTCGGCTCTGGCATTGGCGTCAGTAACAGCGAAACGGCTCCTAGATCACGTGTCTGGGAATCGTTCCGTAACGCGCTTTAATTCGGCAGTGAGGAAAAATGGTCGTCCATGCCAGTACACCACAGATGAAGGAAGGTGGAAGAAGAACGCAGCCGACGAGCGAACAGACAGGCAGCGAAATACACCATAACAGCCAACTCGCCCTAACATGGAAGCGCTATAGTGCCTAGAATATTATATTCTAGGCGTATATTCTAGGCAATATAGCAACAGGTACGAGCAGCGACGCAACACAGGCATTCGAAAGCTTAGGGCGGGACCACGAAGCAAATCGTCCCAAGCGGCAAGAGGACGAAGCCCTTGGGAAAAGCGGGGTGGTAGCTAGAGGTCTCAAGCAGGTATTCAAGTGAACATGGTGCTTTCGCATTCAGAACTGTTCAGGCTTAGATGTCCTCGGACCTTGATAGACGTTGTTCTGCAAACAAGCTGCTGAGCAGTCATGAGCGTTTGCAGTGGAACCGCGGTTTGGTCAGCAGGATATTTTCAATGAGTCATTTCTCGGTCAGTAGAACTAATTGGGCGGAAGATTCTCTAAGTACGACTTCGGCAACAGCATCGACTCGCTTGTTTAGGCGTGTCATCGCTTTTCAGATAGTTTGACGCGTGCCGTCAGGGTGCGCGGTACATATAAATCATGTTGAGCCATACTGTGAAGCGGATGGGGTCCTCTGCTGGCTGAAGATGAGACTGCAGTGGAACCTGCGTTCGGCAGCGGGACTTTGAGTCATCCGGTAGGTGGACAGCGAAGACGTGAGGTACGGTGGCCACACGTCGCTTTTCGTGCTCGCCGAGTGACACGGCCGTCAGGTGGCGCGGTCTATAAATCATTCGAGCCATACTGTAACGGATGGGTCCTCTGCCTGCTTAAATGCGCTCAGACATCCGCTTCACGTTTCGTTTCGGAGGTGGAAACGATGTCCACGTCGCTTTGTCCGTGCCCAAGCTTTTGGGCAAGGGGTGCTTTTAGGGCGTAACTGAGTTACTTTATTTCTGAATTGGCTCTTCCATTATTAAGGTCTCAATCGTTTCTGGCGCGATTCATCTCATTTTAGAACTGGTTTAAGCCTGCTGTAGGATTATATGCTATAATACACTATGACACCAGTTTAACTTAAATCACAGGTCTAACCATTGATGGGAAGTTATGGGACCCTTGGACGTAGATTAAATCTCAAGTTGTTCATATTCTACCGTCTTTGTCGACGTCATCTTTGTCGATGCACGATCTTTACCAATCAACGCAGTCTACATGGTCATTGTCCTTGTGGTTGTCTTCTCTTAGGCAGTACAATTATGCTCTTTCCCAAATTTTGCTGTTGTAAATTGTTTTCTTTACAATTTTTTTCTTCTATAGTGACCAGTGGTTCTCCTTTTCTCGCGAAGTTTACCTACACCACTACTATTATTTACAAAAGGGAGGCGCTTGACGTCGGAGGGAAGAAGTCGGAAAGAATAGAGCCTGAATTTTTAACTTCTTGACCAGTGCTCATCATTATCTTGTCGTCGTCTTGGTCTACTCAGCACGCGATGCTCTTTCTCGAAAAAAAAAAATCATGCCTCGATTGAACCCTTTTGGTTTATTTCTTACTTACCAAGAAACTAACGATCCAGGCTTGATTTCGTGTTTGAAGGAATTAATAGAACAAAACAAAAACTAATGAATGTGCAAATGCGAGTGCAAACCACACAGATTCGTCCTTATACCATTACGCTGACGAGAGGAGGGGAGGGTAAGAACCACAATTCAGTTTCTTGTTGCGTTGGATAAGCACTGTCCTTAAATGAGCATTGTGTTAAGCACACAAGTGTTACTGACCAAGAAACTAACGATCCAGGCTTGATTCCGCGTTAGAAGGAATTAATAGAACAAAACGACGGGTCGAATAACAAAAGCGCTCTCGTTGACGTTATATTCCCATATAAAAACACGTGAAACAAATAAATTCAGGGAAGAGCTCGGATTCAGCTGAAACAAATAGTGGAAATCATTGGCAGGGTTTTGCAGTGCCAGAAAAGCAGTCGACTGATGAGTACGTGGACGCCACCGCCGATGATGACGATGATGACAACGACAAGGACGACTATATCTAGGTTACCGCTCCCAGCGGACTAAATTTTCGGGTCTTCGGTACTTTGTAAAGCTTCTCTTGTATTTCAGCCGTATCAGACGACAGATCGGGAAGAGCTTTTCGCCTTCATTGCCTTTTGGGGGCCTCCCCATATCATAGCTCACACGAGATGGAAACGCATTAAAGATAACGTCATATTTCCTGCAAAAAAACATCAACTGTATGAAAAGACAACACTTGACGTATGAAGGCAACCTGAGCTCTACGTTTACGCGAGGTGCAAGAAGGGTTGACACAGCAAAGAAGAAGGGAGGGGTGGGGACCGCGCTAAAAAATAATGTCATATTGCAAAAAAAGGCAACTGTAAGAAAAGACAACTGCCGGTGCATGAGGACAACTTCATGGGTGTGGAGTGTTCTTAAATGCGGCTAATTACGTTTTAGGAATTTTCTTAGCGTTCTCGCGACTTCGATTTTACCGTTCCTGTCGACCTTCCCCGACATTCGTCAAGCTAGCGAAAACAAGCTCAGTCTGCCCCTGGAATATCGATCAGCGTTAATTTGCGTCAAAAAATTCCACGAGACGACATAAATGAAACGACGGTGGGCGTAAACGCCCGGAAAGAGATATCAGAAAGAGCGAAATATTCAGCGGCCTCCGCATAACTCGTACCGTCAAGTTGGCCCCGTCGTTCGCTATTCGATATGGGCTCCTTGAGGTGACGGCATCGCTCCATCGGTCGGGCACGAGACGGCGCAGTTCCATACGCATGAATAAATATGGAAGGCAATTAGCCGCGGCAGCACCTGTACGGTGCTCTCGCGTCTCAAGGACCGTTTAGCGAAGCGTTCCAAGGCTTCGCCAATCTAATTTCCACGTTCCTTTGGTCACCTTAGCGGCACCAGCGTGCGACCAATGCAGGAAAAAAACAAACGCCAAAGAAGGAAGATAAATGAAGTGGACAGCTTGTTGACCGTCCCCGTGTGACATGGGCTGCCAAGTTTCATCGACCGACTCCGCGGATAAGCGAAAATAAAAGAAGACAAACTCAGACGAAACGGAAAGAAAATATTGATGATGGATGACCGCACAGAGTAGCTGCGATTCTTTTTTTGGTGAATTGAAACTTATTGATTAATTGATGCTGTTCGTTGATTGAAATTGATTCGCTGAAATCTGATCTGCCGTTTTGTCCAGCGTTTTCCGGTCCTGCTCTCTGTCGTGCTACTTCGTTCTCCGCATACTCAAGCGGACCAAACACTCATCTGTGAACACCGACCACCACACATCACGGTCGAAGCAAGTCTGGCACTGACAGGTCAAGTTGTAATATAAGGCGTCAAAGGTGTGGGGAGTGGCAGTGCGCGGACTTTTTATTCAGTAGTCCCAACTATAAATTCTCAAAGGTCATTTTAATTTCAAGAAACGCCATGGTTGTAGCAAATGAGCCATATTTCGGACTGAACGCTAAAAAATTGCGGAGTACAGCTTGTAAATTTTCAAAAATGTGAAGGCGAAGCCTAGTTTTGCCTTCTGTTGATCTTCTGTTCAATTTTCTGTGAAACATTGCAGCTGCGCCCGTCACCACTTGACCGGCACCCAGGACAGCAGCCTTCGAAGCACGTTTCACCCGCTCGCCATCGTCAGTAGCCGCCCTCTGGTTCCTGTTGGCTTCCCACATTGAAACCTTTTCTGCACATCCGCCAAGCCCGCCACCATCGGAGAACCATGGGACACCCCCTTCCTCCGAGAACTCATAACTGCGCGGCTCGGACTTGAGCTGCAGAATAAAGTTTGCTCTTTATCTCCTTCTCCTGTTCTCCCTTGTCGGTACCGCCATCTCTCAAGAGCTGTCCCTATTGCACGTGTGGCATCGGACTACCCTCCTCAGGCGCTGCTGCTTCTCTATCCCGGAGGGCGCCCGATTTTCTGTGCAATTCTGTGCGCCACCAAAGCGTTCCATGAAAAAAGGGATCTAGGGCTTCTGGCCTAAAAATTTTGAGGACCATCAGGCGAGTGGTACGAAGAACTGGCGTCAGCTGTTTGCTATGAAGACTATTTACCGGTAGATCGTCGTTGTTTAATTCTTGTATGATATGCAGTGCCGTGCCGTGTCGTGTCGTGTCGTGTCGTGACGTGTCGTTGTCGTGTCGTGTCGTGTCGTGTCGTGTCGTTTTGTGTTGTGTTATGTTGTGTGAATCCTTCCTTTTGTCCCGTCTTCACGCTTTGAAGTCGATTGATAGCGCGTTAATTGTTGAACGCCTGTGGCACGTCTACACCGCCCTTTCAATGGAATTGTTGATTGGTGCCGAATTGATATAATGAGTCATTCGTTTGAGACACGCTCGCTTAACTTAAGTTCCGGTTCATCACCATCAGGTGGGCTTCCGCCACGTGAAGAGCTCGCGAAAAAATGCAGAGAAAAGAGTTCACGTACGTCCGCGACTGAATCGGAAGCACAGGACAGCTCGCGCTACAGACCCCGACTTCGCGAAGCCAGTTGCCGCGGTCCACTTTGGGAGAGATGTGAAAGCCTGCGGACGAAACGATCCGGGCATGTCAGTCATGGAGAACTTTCAGCGGCAAGTTCGAAAATCCAAGTAAGGTGCAACAGCCGAGTCTCCGACAGATGGAGAGGGGCCGCCAGCTCTGCTGTTTCTCCAGCCTTGTGCCACTAGTGCAAGCTACACCAATTGCTGAAGAATTCGCGACGGTTAACATGCTTGATAGAATTCGTGAAGTAACACCGAAGGGGGCACGCAAAGGTTTCCAAATAATTAGGACGAGATACGGGACACTCCAAGGCAACTCAGAAGCCTCAGATAGGTCAGCGCCATGGGCTAACTGCAATGGGCTCGCGAAGTATCATTAGAAGGTTCAAACAGCTTGCCAAGGACAGCGTGAGCAACGCGCTTGAATTACCTGCAATTCTGCTGTAATTCTGAACAGGATCAGAGCGAAGCTGTAGATGTCTTATCCCCTCCAGTTCTCGCGTCCGTGTGGAAAGAAAACTAGGGGCTCTGGAAGCGTATGAAAAAAAATTATAAAAACGAAACAAAAGAGGCGTTTAGACCCCCCACATTATGATAGGTCTTATGTGCCCCTAAAATACGTCTTCTCAAGCAAAGCAGTTGCGTTTTAAGGTGAAGCCGACTTAAAAAAACGGTGCAAGTTTGGTTTTTGAAAGCTGGCTTTCCCACATAGCGTTTTGCGCAGTGAAGCATATATTTTTACGGATGGTGTATGGTTACAGCTCCACTTTGTACTCCTCTCCACCGCCGCCGTCTCTCTACCTGAGTAGGGTACCCCTGCCATTGCACAATGCCACGCGCTCTTCGGCAGGCCACCTGTGCGGCTCACTAGAGCCAGCGCTGTGATTGGTGTAGCCACGCTATAATATTACATCATTGTCTCTACCCAACGATCGTCCTGTGTCCTTAGTCTGTGATGTACAGGCCAGGCCACTGTCCTTATAACTCAATACAACAAATTCCCAGAGAAGCTAAACCTAAACATAGCGAATCCAGCCACACCACCAACTTCGCTGGACGTCCCTTTTGCTAGGTTGGAAGGGCTCCGTTTTTTTTTTAACACGAAAGTGTTTTATGCCCGGGTACACTAAGATCTGAGCGGCGTCATATCCGTCACGGAAATGACGTCGCTAGGAAAAAGTTCCATTGACGCGGCTGCGCCCGGATTCGAGCCACGAGCTATCTCGCCGCAACGGGAGGTACACAGCGCTCTGCTCACTGCGCTACGAATTCAAGCGCAAGTAGGTCTACGAACGCGCCTTATATCTTCCCCACTACTTTCTTCATTCAGATGCTGTCTAGGAGATGTTGCCTTCTAAGAGAAGTGAAGCGAAGTAGTTCATAATGACACTAATGAGCGCCGACAGTTGGCGCCTCAATGCCAGCGTCTTCGTGTGCGCGGTTCGTCGGGTGAATTGAGGCACCCTCCGCCACCTACTGCTTTCGGTTTCGGTTTTGGTTCTGTTTCGTTCACACGATTTTCAAGGGGCTGCGGTTTCAGTCCGATTTACGCAATGTTCCGGCGCGTGCAATCCAGTGTCCAACGTTGATGCGTCTAAACGGTGCCATACCGACGTAATATAAATAGCGATGTGCAAGTTCATATGGATGCACAATAAATGCTCCTGTGAAGGCACATTTCACTTTCGTGTTTTACTGATTCCTATGCAAAAGGCATCAACCACATTTTTTTTTCTTTTTGATTTCCAGCTTTACCGGGGTCATGTTACACCTTTTGCACTGCTAGGCTCTGCGGCTCTTTTCTTTTTGCACACGACATCAGTGCTCCCCAGCCTCCAACTACCACTTGTGCTACCCACTTACGCATGACAGTTATCTTCAAAGCTGCAATAAAAAATACTTTTACAGTTTTAGGCTTACTCTGGGGCCACAAGCCGTATGGTGGGAAAAAGCAAAGACGTGTACCATTCTCTTTCGCAGTACTAGCATCCAAGGCCTCTCTCATTTTGTCCTTCAAGTAACAAAGGCAACACAACAGTAACAGCACTCGCTCCCGCATAAAAACCACTAAAATACCTCAGTAAGCACTTGAGTTTTTTTTGTTTTTAGCCAAGCTCCGCAGAAAAGAACGGCGTGGCCTGTACAGAACTTTGTGTCCACCTCGTTTACAAAGTTTGTTTGCAACGCGAAGCTTTAGTTGAAATAACTTTTGTATCGCGATTAAAGCAGCAACAAAAAGTACTCCGGGGCGGAGAAACATTTTTTTTTTTTTTTGCGATAGAATGCCCGGTGGCATAAAACTCTTGGAGACTCACTAAGAGGGTTCAACTTAAATTGAGGACGACTCAGCGAGCAATTGAACGGAATATGATAGGTGTAACATTAAGGGACAAGAAGAGAGCGGAGTGGGTCAGGGAACAAACGCGTGTTAAAGACATATTAGTTGAAATTAAGAAGAAGAAATGACGCGGGCGGGGCATGTAAATGCCGAAGGCAAGATAACCGTTGTCATTAAGGGTAACAGAGTGGATCCCTAGAGAAGGCAAGCGTGCAGGGGGCGGCAGAAAGTTAGATGGGCAGATGAGATTAAGAAGTTTTCCGGGATAAACTGGTCGCAGTTAGCACAGGACCAGGATAATTGGAGGTCCATGGGAGGGCCTTGCCCTGCAGTGGGCGTAGATAGGATGTTGATGATGATGAAAGAGTACTCCGGATTAAAAAAATGATTCATCGCCATCTTCATCGTCGTTGTCGTTGTCGTCAGCCCATTTATGTCCACTGGCTTAAGCCTCCCCCGAAATGGGAGTATTCAGGCCGAATACTACACCACAGGGACGCCCTCTTGTCTTGGTGAGGCACCTGAATTGAATACGCACCCACAATTTACTGCACTATTTGAACACTTTTTGTAGCGTGAGCTACACTGGACGAGGTTGAGCAGTTTCGCGTGGCTCCTGGAGAGCCGTGCTGCGCATGCGCGAGGAGCAGTGACGCCTCACGGTGCACAGCTGGCGCGCCGGAGCCGCCGCCGCCACGACTATATTGGATTGGATTGGATTAAACTGGATTGGATTGGAAATAGTTTTAGTAGCAGTAAGCATGATAATCAGCTAATATTAGACAACCAGGAAACTTAAGAATAACCAGCTGAACCTTATAGCTGACGCTACCTATATCCTGGCATGGCCGAGCTAAACCACTGCTAATTTTTTTTATCGCAAGCCAGGCGTCAGCTGGTTTATCACTGCCTTCCCAAATCTCCGCACTCTATCCTCCGTAAAACATTACAGCGTACATTTTCCGCATAACCGCAGAAGTCTTTTCCCGTGCGTCCGGCAAATTCAGCGGTTTTTATGTATTTTATGAAACACCACTGCTTTGCATGCTTATTTCGACACTCCAGTTTCCGCTGAACTCGGCTAAAAAAAAGTTGCATATCGTATACACTTCACCTGACGGCTCAAAACGCCCCCGTTTCTATACTCGGAGTGTCTTAATCTCGTCGTTCTGCGCGCGCTTCTCGCAAGAGGAAGCCCGGCGAGCTGTCTCGAAGCCAGCCGGCGAGTGATGAACCCCACCACATTCGTCTTTTTCCGCGGGTCCGAGCCGTAGATAGAAAGGTCAACTCCCATCCTACATGCTCTATTGCGCTGTCCGGAGCTGCGAATTTGCCGCGCACCGGAAAAAGAGACCGGCGACTTTGCATACATTGAGTGCCACCGTTTCGAGTACGAGCACTCTGTACGTGAAAGACAAGCACCGTCTCGCCCGTCTCGACTCCGTCATCATTTGCCACGGTGTTCAATCTTCTTCGCGCAGGCGTAAAAACGCGAGGTCCTTCCTTTTACGCCTGAACAAGACATCGCAGTAATAAGCTTTCCACGTGCCCTTTCACTCGCGTCTGCCTTGAGTCGTCCCTGCAGGTGCGATGATGAACTAGAGAGTGCCGTCGTCACTTCGCATTCGGTGTTAGTGCGCGCCTGATATTTGTTTTACTTGATAAAGTATTTGTACTTCACGCGCTTTTATGTATGTTGCTTCGTGAACCCTCGCGTTTCTTCGATTAGGTTGACACGCCGCGGTGGCGCTGCGCACTGCGAAAGCGTTTTGCAGATGCGCAAATGGTCGCATGTGGGATATCGAACCGCAGAGCTTCACTGAAGTCAAACTCAAGCGCTTAGAGACACCTCAGAGCCGGCTGGCTTGCTCCGTTTCTTTTAACCACGAACTTCGAACTTCGTCTCTCGTGTTTTTCGTATTTGGCTGTCTCTATCATACCCCCTCATTTTAAAGACAATAGTCTTGTCTTTCTTGGGCTACTTTTTTGTCTGTCTGTCTGTCTGTCTGTCCGTCTGTCTGTCTGTCTGTCTGTCTGTCTGTCTGTCTGTCTGTCTGTCTGTCTGTCTGTCTGTCCGTCCGTCCGTCCGTCCGTCCGTCCGTCCGTCCCTCAGTCCGTGACTCGATTCAGCCACCCGGCCAAAGTGAAACAGGAGCTGCGCAGTAGTCTTATATACCCACAACCAATGTTCGTACTTGTCAGCATTGTTGAACAACAACAGGACATTACGCAAATATAAGGCGGAAAATCAATACATAAGTGATATTTGCAGTGTTCCTTGATTAAAAAAAATTCAAGGATGCTTGGTTTTTGTGAAAGCGAATGAAATACTACATAAACTGCAGAAACCCGTTGCCTGCTGTTGCCAGCGCTACAAAAACTCCTGGCGGCATTTAAGAAATCAAACGGCAAACGCAACGAAAGGTTCCACTAGATATGTTCCACGTTCCGCTTGGCACGCTCGTGGAGTAGGGCAACGTGGTTCTGTAGATCAGAGTTCTTCAAAATATATATTCAGTAACTCTGCTGTTAACATTGTAGTAGGGTGCATCGATTCACGCGCTTGTCCGCCGTACGGCAGCGCTGGCATCGAGGCATCCGACTTGGAGGAGTGTAACGCGGTAAATTTAAATTGACTTGAGCAAACCTCTAGCATGTTATCTTTGGAGTAACGACACGGGAGAGAAATATCATGATAGGTAAACGTAAAATGAAGGGAGGCGCTTATTTGGCAGGGGCGCCAGTCGACTATCGTCTTTTGTCGACATTTGCAACGAGAGGACCCCGTACTTGGCCAATTTTTTGTACACTGTAGGCGCGTTCTACTCATCCCGGTGTCTTTATTATTCAGACCATGTTGGTTGCCGACAGCAGTTCGGCGTCTATGTGGGTGTCGCTGTTTTCGCACTTTTAGTGTCTGCATTGGTCTCCCACGTGTGCCCGAATCATGGTAGCAGCGTCACTATATGTTATTGCCTGATGGGCGCAACAATCGGCATTGGTGCTCCATAAATTTAAGTTCTGTGGTTACTTTGCCCCACAAAGTTCGACCAATGAAGAAAAGGGGGAATAAAAACGTTGACGCGAATCCACCCACCCAGACACACAAATTACACAAAAAACACTCCAAAAAGCAAAGGCTTTGATACTCAGAACTTCATTCTCTATCATCTGTACGCATTTCTTTACCAACACACATGCTGCGGGGCACTGAGAGCTGGTTTGTGAGCCAGTCACTCAGACAGAATCGTTCTATCGGTGCAAGTTTACACTATGCAGTCGTTGGCATAGTTTAGGCCCCAACAGCGAAAATATTTCGCTGTCATTACCCAATGTGTGCAGAAGGCGTCGTTGCAAGTACAGCATTACGCAAAGGGTTGCGAAGAAGACGGTGGGCTTTAAGCAAAGACTGTGGTCAATTCCTCTGTCATAGGAATCAGTAAAACACGAAAAGTGAAATGTTGCAGCGAAATCTGCAGCTGAGCATGATTTGCCAGTCGGCGACTGTCTTGTGGGTGTACTTCGGCGAGCGACGTCCTGCTGGCGGGTCGCTTTGGCAAAGGTGTACTGGCGTCATTTCCGTGACGAATATGACATCAGTGAAATCTTGTTGTACCCCGGCATAAAACACTTTCGTGTTAAAATATAAAACGCGAAAAGGAACAACCCTAAGTATAACTGTACTCTATAGTACTAAAGGTTGCTTCCCCGCAAGAAGACCCTGTGTGCAGGGCAGGGGTGCACCCTTTACAGACCGCTTACTTCGTTGTATCGTTGTATTGGCGTCATTTCCGTGACGGATACGACGTCAGTCAAATCTTGGTGTATCCAGGAATAAAACACTGTCGTGTTAAAATAACTCCACCGGGCAACGAACGAGAAAAAAAGCAGAATTCCGTTGTATCGGCTTCCAGTCTAAATGTATCTCAGTACGTGAAGCACGGCGAGATGTGAGAAACAAAGGTAGAGATTACGAGAGGTGCGTCATGGATCTGGCTTGGTATCCAGTTAATCGCTTTGTGTACAGCCCTCACCTAAATATTGATCTCATACGTTAAACCTACCCTGAGGCAGTGCCGTGGACCAAAATTTGTTCCTAATTCTAACTACACCCTGGTGGCTGCACAACACTAAAACCTCTGCCTCCACTGTTGCTTCTGTTTAGGAGTGCAGTTTAATAAAGCGTTAGACATTTAATCGTGGCATACATGGAAGAAAAAATGCGCATTCGTCATCCTCGTTCTTAGTACTTAAATTTCCCCGTTTCCTTGAAGTGCGTCCAAAATCATTTCTGACTTCACTCGACCCCTGACGTCAAAAGCGGAAATGCCAATCAGACGTATAGTTCCTGCAAGCAAAGTAACCCAGTCAGCGTGACGTCGGGTTAACACGCAGTTCTTCAAGTGGAAAATGCCGTCATCGCATTTGTTTGCAAGCGCCCCTACGTCTCTGGACGCTCATCGCTGCCTCTTCTTTCGTCCATAGTACGCGCACGGTCATTCAGTCCGTCAACGCAGCGAGAGACACCGCGCTGTCCGTGTGCTCTGCGTGCAGCCGTGCCGTTCGCGATAAGTGCTGCGTCGTCGGCACCGCGAGGAGTCGCTTCCAGCTGGGAGGCGTCAAGGAGATGGCGCCGTTCGCCGCCAGACGCAGTGGCCAGACGTCTTTTCACTCAGCGGGTGGACGACGAGGAGTCTGCGCGCACCGCCGCTTTTAGAAGTTCTAGTATTTGCGACTGATCCAACTTTCCTTCGGTCGCTGTGTGAGAGGTATACATACGTGACGACGCCTCCGCCTTTTTTGGTGCGTCGCTCTCAGCTATGTCAGCGTTGCTCCATATAGGAAAGGCCAGGGGTTTATCTAGAATCTAGATTTTCTGGGGGTGTTGAAGTCCCCTTAGAACGGTGTTAGGGGAAGGGGGGGGGGTATAAATCCCTGGGAAGGGTGCCGGTGGTTGCGGAAGCGTCTAGGGGGGTGTCTAAATCCTTCTAAGGGTTGCTGGGGGGTATTGCGGGTGGTATAAATCCCTGGGAAAGGCGGGTAAGTTCGCAGCCTTCCACCGCGCACGCAGTGCACCAGCACGGAAGATACAGTGACGCAAGTGGAAGCTCCCGTATTTTCGCGCGTATAACCCGCCCCTGCATATAATCCGCACCCCCTTGTTTCAGCCCGCCGGAAAAGCAAAATAACCCTCACGTATTTTCCGTACATTTGATGCGGGAAAGGCTGCACGAAAGCTACCGCTCAAGCGACACATCACTTACTATGTAAACAAGAAAACGCGTATATTTAGCAAGTAGAACACACTGACTGCAAGGCGAAAGTCACAATTCACTAATAAAATTCAGTTGTTAGAGGGCGCTCGTCCTTATTTTTTATTCCTTGTCCTAGTGTATGTTTTGCGCAATCGCTGCCAGGAAGGCTTAGCCAGCGTTACTGCGTAGGAGCTTCACGGCACAACGCGCATTGTCGTAATAACCCGCGTATTACCCGCACCCCTACTTCGCCACTGAAATTTTCGCATTGTTGGTGCGAATTACACGCGCGAAAATACGCTATATATTCTTTACAGTTAAGCATATATTTTCCCAGTACCTGTGGGTGGACCTGACGTTCAACGGTGACCTGGACGTCCAGAAATTACTTGTCTCCAGAACACAGGTCGTCAAATCGTCACTTTGGCTCCTGAACTGAGGAAGAGGAGGAATAAACGGCTTTGTATAGCAGATGAACCACACCTATTTCTCTGTGAGATAAAATTCTCTACTACTACTATTACTGCTAGTACTCTGTACATCCTGATCCCGTTTCTCTGCACAAGATTCACACGTGACGATACCGTTATCGTATCTGTTCCGTTTGTGGGATATGCCAAAGGTCACGGATCATTTATTCCATTGTTGGTCACGTGGTCATGACGTGATGTGTGGGGTATCTAGGCGACACCATCATGAGCCATACAATAAACACTACCGCATTTTGAATATTTATACAGCGTTTGGGGCATAATATTAACGTTAAATGCTTTAGGGCTACTCGTCCAGCCCATTCGTGTCGGCGGCGTGTGAGTGGTACACACACAGTAACAGTGGAACAGATGGTAGAATGAAGATGGCAACGAAGATAGATGAAGAAGAGACACGCACAGTTGGTGTGACGTCACTTCTGGAAACACCTACAACATTATGAATCGCGCATTGCTGCGGACGCTATAATTTCTAGCCCGCACTGCACGCTGGGATATAAGCGCGTAGTTTGAAATAACTCCGATTAAAAATTCAGGGCTCGGTGCTACTGTAGACGCTGTCCTTGATAGGTTGACGTTCACGCGAAGCGCGTTGCTGTGGATTCCATGGTTGCTAGGTTGCAGTGCATGCTGGGAATGAACACGTCAGTCACTTGACTGCAATTGGATTGGACTGGATTAGCGCATGCTATGACGACACGGAGAAAATGGAAGTTACAAACTGTTTAAGCTACATGCGCTACCGCGATAGGTCTGAGTTCCGTAAGCCTCAAGTATTCTGCACAATTGCCTAGCGGCAATTTGCCCATTTTTTATTAATATGCACCTCACTTGTTCCTTTGTAGTTATTTAATATGCGTCGTTACGCATTGATGCGTACACATTTGTAAGCCGGGTTATCAAGGGCCTTTTACGTTCAGGTATATGGTACCGAAGTATGTTCTTCGGAGTAATACGTACACTTAACTACATAAAGTTTCGACAGAAAATAGCCATGTGTAATCATACTCCGAACAACTTTGATTAGTTGGCCACTAAGATAAACTATGATCTAACTACTAGAGCATCAAACTTGGAAATGTTCCAGCTCGAACGGCTGTCTGGCTCCCGCGGCACACGTCCAGTATTTTTTTTTTCCTTCTCGCGAAAGGCAAGGGCGCTTGCGTTTTGCTTCCATTGCGTGGAAGTACCCGGCATAAAAAAAAAAACAACCGAAGGGATACTTGAAATGCAAAACCGTATATTCGGGGCTGAAGGGCACTAAGGTTACATAATCAGTGGCGTCATCGCTTTTGACCAGATCTAGCGGTTTTCCCTGTTGTCGTCTATATACATGCTGGCAGAAGTTAATGTCAACTAGCGAGAAAAACTGCATAGAAGAGCCGCCAACTGGCAATTATATCGCGAAATAAAACATGACGACTTGTTTACGAGTTTTCTTTTAGAAAAAAAAAAAAAAGATCTGCAGAAATTCAGAGGATTGTCCACTAATGCGTAGCATCTTATGTCGCTTGTCTAGAGTGTGAGTTCTTTGCAGCCAAAACAGTTTTTAACTTTGGGACCCTCGTCTGTATAATACTATTACTGTAATATTTTTTTGGAATGACTAATAAACTGAAACTGAGACTGAAATATGGCTATGAGTACTGAAAGACGTTGAATTATTTTATTCTTTCAATGCTTTCTTTTGTTTATTTTCGCAAGTGATGTAAATATATATTATTATAGCGATAAAGTGCCTTTACTTCGCTAATTATGTATTTTTTCGAAGAAGCAAGGCGTTCTGCAGAGTTGGCCATTTACGTTATTTTTATGCGGATTTCCAACGTTCTTTTGCGGTTTTTTTTTGTTTATTCTTGTGTTTGGGGGGAAGATGTATAAGATGCATATTATTGATTTTGTCAGATCATTTTTGTAACAATTTTGTTTCATTTTTTTCTTATTCCTTGGGTTTTCAAAATTTTGTTTGATCAATTACCTCCCTTTACGCTATTATAACGATTAAAGGCGTTACTTCAACCAAATCTGCATTTTGGAAATGCCGCGGAGTTACACGGTCCTGGCTGCGGGGGTACGTACTCCGCAAAGAATGCTACGCATCAAAGTGAAATCCTGCAAGCAAGCAGACTCTTCGGGGCGCCACATATCGTCTGCACACAAGCGCATGCTGACCCTACCGCGTCGTCTGCTACAGCAGCGCTAGCAGCTCATTTGTGCGTCATCGTACACACCGAGAAGAAGAGAACAAAAATGACGCCATCTTTTTCCGTTTTCGAAGAATGCATCACGCTCGTTTATCCATTTGATTACGCAACAACTGACCAAATGAGTCTCTATAGTGGTGCGCAAAGGTCGTTGCCTCAGAGGGGCGTCCGGTCTCATCCGGAGAGCATAATACGCGTCCTGTACACATAGCCAGCGCGTGCAACCAAGCCGTCTGCATTGACCGTGAGCAGACGACGTATACGAGCAGACGATCTTTTCGGCGTACGCGGTGCCGTTGCATTCCCCCCCTCCCGCTGTGAGCATCTCGCATGCATACGCGTGCGGAGAACCGTAAAAATGGCGGGCGTATACGGGGAAGCGCGCCTTGACTCCATCCACGCGCCACGGTTTATGCCCGCAAAGCCGCTGGTCGCGGACAGCACGTTGGGCAAGCGTTCCGCTCGGTCGAAAAGCTGCTCCGCTGGCGACGCTATCCACGCGTAGCGTGGAAAATAATAAAAGCGACGACTTCGCGTTCAAGAGGAACAAATGAAGCGCGAACAAACAAAAACAGGAAAAATGAATTGGGTAAGAGGTGAAAAGGGAGGCAGGAGGTGCAGAGGCAGGTTATAGATGGGCGCAGACTAATGCTGTATTCGCGTGGTCGTTTTAGAGCGCCCTGGAGCACTCCGGAAAGCGAATCCGTGTTCGGGTGGTCGAAATCGAGCGCTCGACGTATGTTCGGTTGGTCGTCTCAGAGCGTCGTCCTCCACTCCGAGCGCCCCCGACTGCTCTGACTCCGTAGTGGGAGCGCCGCCGAAATGCGGAGGCAATTGGGTCACGTGACCCCGGTCGCCGCGGCTCGCCCATACTCGCCTGCCTAGTCGGTGGCGTTCGCTGAGGCCTAGCCAGTGATTTGTTGTGGGAGTACTTCGACGTTTTTGCTTCTCGTGCTATTACTGAAGGCATCTCAGCATCATGTCGAAGTAACGGGGAACCGTCTCCGCTGCTTCTGTTGCTCGAAATCGACGCCGAGGAGGACAGCAGCTCAGACGACGACGACTCGCACGTTTACGCGACAAAGTTCGCCGAACTGTTCGCCGCACCGCTTCCTCTGTCCAAAATGCAAAAATCGTTCGCAACTTTGGCTTGGAGCTAACGCGTCCGATCTGGAGGCCGCCATTTGTTGAAACACCTTGGCCGGCCTGGCTGTTTGCAGTTGCCGTGTTGGCCGCACCGCGGCGCCTGCTGCTCCAAGATAGGGTACGCGTTCGGTTGGGGAGCGGTGACTTGCTCGGATTGGGGGAAGCGGCGCACCGGCGTACTCTCAGTCGGAGTATCAGAGCAACCACCCGAATACAGCATAACATAACTACTTCACAGTACTACTGCGTTACGGCGTGTCCGCGACACTGTATACGAACAAGATCGGACGTAACGCAAGATACGTGAGCTTAGCGAGAAACCTTAAAGGTACCAAACCACCATTACGAGCGTCTAGTTCGTGAGCCTTACTATGAGTCACGTCTCTCCGTAGTGCGGGGATTCCAACCAGCTCTTCCAGTTTCGCGTACTTAAAGCTTTACTAGGCCAATAGGCTGAATGTTGGCTGCGCATATCATTTTGGACAAAAATGGCTGTGCGCTAGCCAATACTGGAGGGCCCTTTTTGACTTGTGGTTTACCGGAATTAGAAAAATCGGGGCCTTAAGCTCATTAAGCCCCATGCAGTGAGCGGCTCCCCGCAAACGGAGGAGAACGCAGATACTCTTTGAGAGGGGCTATAATTTAACGCTGTACTCCAGGGGCAGTCACATTAAAAAAATTGAGCCTTGGCCGTGCTGTTCACGACATTGTATAGCAACAAAAGGATGACGATGCTGCAAGCGGGCATATACAGTAGACGACCGATTTTTCGGACCTGGAGGGGCACGAAAAATAGTCCGAATAAAAGGGCATTCCGAAAAATCCGCGAATCGCAAAAACGAACTTTATTTAATTTTAATGGGACTGAAGAAGTCGCGAATGGTTCCGCGCCTAAAATTCCTCCTTCGTGTGAAAATGTCTGCTTGCATGTCTGCAAACGTCACGTTTTCTTCGTAAACATTGGACAAGAACGCCAAAGCGTTGACAATGCCTTGCGTTGACGGTTGCGAGCGGTCGGGAGTGTCTTCGTCGGAGTCAGACTCGCTTTGCGGCAGCGTGGTCACTTTGGCGCCCGATTTCATCGTCCGTATAGGTCCGCGCACAACACAACGTTGCTGTCAACTGTCGCGAAATATCAAATTTTGGTATCCCGGCGGGAGTCAAGCCAACCCCAATCCAATCCGAAGCCAGCTAGGTGGTTAAGACTCAAAATGGCGTCATCCTGGAGTCGCGCTGTGGCTCTGTCGCCGAAAACTTTTGTCCGAAGAATAGAACTTTTGGCTTTATTTTATCCGAAATATCCGTTGTTCATATACAGTACTCCTATAATACAACTGGCGGTTCCTCGGGGAAGTCCGGAATATCCAGCAAGTCCGAATTTTCGGAGTCCGAAAAAACGGTCAGGTACTGTAGAAGCAGTAGGAGGTATACCTAAACTTCGTGAAACTTGACCAGTTTTCCTTTGAGATGCAAAGCTGCCCTGGTGTCTTACGGCAACCACTTGATCGTGTTCCCACTTCCAACCGATCCGTTGATTGAACCGCAGGAGCTCGGTTTAGATCTTCGGCTGACAGCGGAGAGGTCCTTGCAGAACCAGCCGACACTCAAACGACCTCAGCGGTACCCCACAGCAGTCTTGAGGTATCCCATAACCAAGGCCTATTCCTAATTCCTAACCAGCGCATCCCTTTTCAAAGTAGCGAGTGCGCACGTAAAAGCTCAACGACAAAATTGAGTTCCTCCCTTCACCCTGGCCTACCCACATCTGCCTGCATCTGCATCTGCAACCACGCTGGAGGCGTGCCGGTGTGCCTCGCCTAGTCTTCGGAAGCTGCCCACGGAGGCGACGACACGCACGGAATCGGTGCTGCAGCAAGTAGCCGGGTCCCGAATGCAATAATCTTCGCCTAGAGTGGCCAGCATGGCCAGGCGTGTGTTCTCTCCTAAGCGGCGTTCAGTTGCAGACAAAGGGCATTAGGTGCGCTAAGCTGGTAGCGCAGTAACCACTGCGCTTGCGCAAGTAGTCCACTTCACTGCAGCCGCTCTTGCCTACGGGGACCAATTGTCGATCGTGTTCGCGATACTCGCACTGTCGGGATCGCCCTTTCATGAATATTCGGCTCGCTGACTCGATCACCGGCGTCGAAGGCGCCGCACAAAGGCTAGGCATTTGTGTATGCATCTACATGCGCGTCCAGCGTGCGAGCGTGTATGCGTGTGTGCACACGAGTCTGTGAGTGTGTGTGTGTGTGTGTATGTCTGCTATGCGTCTACTCGACAACGTTTCGTGTTTTTTTCTACCCGCGGTTATGCTTTCTTGCGTACGCACACTGGCATGGGGAGAGGTGTGCCCGCCTTGAAAGGGCGGGGTTTCCGCGCGCTCATAAATCGGCGGCGTGTTGCCGCGTGCACGAGTGGCAACCGAAGAAGAAATGGCTGGCCTTTCCTTCGCGTGGCGACTCCATAGGTCAGCGTACTCACTCGTGAGTACACTCATTTGTACTCATTTGTACTCAAACTCACGAGTGAGTACGATGATGAGTGATCACACTCCCAGAAAAAAACAGTGAGTACGATGACGATGAGTACAGGGGTAAGTCCACCACTCGTGAGTACAGTACGCATGAGTACACTACTCATGAGTATGAGTACTTATGAGTACAATATTCATGAGTATGGTACTCATGAGTTTGAGTACTCATGAGTATGATACTCTGAGTACACAGTATTCATGAGTGTCACAGTATTCATGAGTATACAGCACTCATGAGTACACAGCACTCATGAGTACAATACTCATGAATACTGTTTTTGCGAGTGCTTGCCCTCTTGAGTATTGCACTCCTGAGTACAGTAGTGCAAACAAGAAAAACGGGCGACAAAAGCTGCCACCCGAAGACACGCAGAAAAACGCAGTTTACGGCCACGGCAACACCGACAAGCCCCGAGCTCCCTTGAGCCCGACCCTGCTATGAGAACAAGAGGAGACGCCAGACGCAACGCGAGTGCTACGTTCCGTTTCGCTTTCTCACAGTACTTGCTTCGCGCAGTAAGTCGCCAACGACAGTGCACCCCGTGTCAGACGTTTCTTCCTCTGTCCTGATTTATATGTAACCTGTGTTTTTCTAATCAATTCAAACAATTATTTTTCTACTTAGTCTTTCATTCGAGCTACGACCTAGCTAACAGTGCAGATAAGTTGATTATTCGTGAGTAATACAAATTGAGTACTCATGAGTACAGATCGAGTACTCATGAGTGCAGAATGAGTAGTACTCATGAGTAGTACTCATGAGCACTGGTACTCATTGAGTACTCATGAGTACAGAGTGAGTACTCATGAGTACAGATTCAGTACTCATGAGTACAGATTGAGTATGAATACTCGTGAGGACAAATGAGTTTGAGTACAGTGAGTACGGTTAAAAATGAGTATTTGATGAGTGAGTACGAGTGATTTTGTGAACAGACAAACGTTTTGAGTCTGAGTTTGATTGAGTGCAGCGTGAATGAAAAAAATTGTGATTGAGTTTGAGTGAGTTCTTTTTGTTTTGCCGACCTATGGGCGACTCGGTCAACACGGTCACCAAGGTGGCGCTCGGCTTCGCTGCACTCTTTTGAAACGAATGTTATCCGAGTTTCAGCTTTGACGGCCGGAGTTTTTTGCCTTTGAAAGGGCGTTTTTAAAGACGATAGTCTTTCTTGGGCTACTTAAACGCAGAAATTTTGGTCTGTCTGTCTGTCTGTCTGTCTGTCTGTCTGTCTGTCTGTCTGTCTGTCTGTCTGTCTGTCTGTCTGCCTGCCTGTCTGTCTGTCTGTCTGTCTGTCTGTCTGTCTGTCTGTCTGTTGATTCGATTCCGCCACCCGACGAAAGTGAAACAGAAGCTGCACAAAAGTATTCTATAGCCACAGCCAAATCTAAACGTCTAAGTCCGGTGTCAATCTTTATACTTGTCAACACTGTTGAACAAGAAAAAGACATTATGCAAATCTAATGCAGAAAATGAATACATAAGTGATATTTGAAGTGTTCCTTTATTTTAAAAAAATGGATGCTTGGTTTTTGCGAAAGCAAGTGGAATACTACATTAAATGCTGAAAGAAAACCGTCGCCTGATGTTCCCAGCGCTACAATAGCTCCTGGCGGCATTTAAGAAATCAAATGGCAACAGTAACGAAAGGTTCTTATAGAGATGTTCCACACTCCGCTTGGCAGGCTCGTGGAGTAGGGCAACGTGGTTCTATAAACATTGTAGTAGGGTGCCTCGATTCCCGCTCGTCTCCGCCGCACAGCAGCGTTGGCATCGGGGCACCTGACTTGGAGCCGTGAAACGCGGTTAATTTAAATTGGCTTAAGCAAACCTCTAGCGTGCTATCTTGGGAGGAACGAGACGGGAGAGGAACAGCATAAGAGGTGAGCGGGAAAGAGAAGGGAGGCATTTACTTGGCAGGGGCCTGTCATGTATCAATGGCACCCCCTGAGAGGGGATACATCAAAACCCCCCGAAAAATAGAAGAAAAGAACGAAGGAACGAGAATTTTGAAGTTCGCGCCAGGAGAGCGCCAATCAGCAAGCGCCAGCGCCAGCGCCGACGCACCGAGGAATCATGGGCAAAGGTGGTAGCGCACTGGTCGGCCAATCAGGGAAGGCCGCGCATGTGACAAGTGGAGAGATGGCCATATAAGGACATAGAAGAGGCGAAGAGCCAATGGGAGTGCGTCACGAGAGAGCCCAGAGGGTATAAAAGCGGGGCGCACAAAGAGAAGGGGGAGGCAAGACAACGAGGGGCAAGAAACCGAAGAAACCAGGAGGCGGCCGGAGCACGTGCGCTTCAACGAAGGAGCCAGGGGGACGCGGCCAGGCCATCGACCACGCCATCCGAGCCTGGGCGGGAGCGGGCCGACTTCGCATCGGCACCGTCGTCCTAGGTGCACCACGAACCTGTGTCTTCGTGGCCCCAGCGGCATCGGTCGGGCACCAGACCAGCGTCCACGCTCCGTCGACGTTCGTCTCGACGGCTTTGAAAGGCTACGTTTGGGCCGAGCCTACCTGGAACCTCCAGCGGCAGCGGCTACCAGGGGGTAGCCACCGAGGAAGCACGCCGCCGAAGGGATGACCGCGCGCATCGAACGCCGGCATCAAGGACATCCAGCGGGAGCGGCTATCAGGAAGTAGCCACCAAGGAAATAAGTCGGGACGCGCGGAGCCCACGCCGTCCACAGAGTGACCGCGCGCATCGAACGCCGGCACCGAAGCGTGACAAGGACGGCTACCACCAAGTCGCGGCCACGCAACGGGTGCGACACGTCAGCGCCGACGACAGCGGGGTAGGCCAGTCCAGTAGGGACGCAGTTGTAAGGGACACAACTAGGAGTTGTGATACCAGAGAAATGAACTAGAACTTGATTAAGGAGTGTACTTGAACTGATAGTGTAGGACTTTATGGTAGGGACTTTCGGGTTTTGAGTTGAATTGTATATTGAGCTGTTAAGTTAGGGGTTTGTATTTGAGTTGTGTTGTGGGATTGTTAGAGGTTTGAGTGTGTATCATTTGCGTGTAGTTTAATTATTGAGTGCTTTGCTTTAGGAGTTTTGAGTGTGCATTAAATGTATGTTGTTAAACCCGTCAAGGGCTTCCCTGTGTACATTGCTCTGAGCTGGTAAAGACAACCTCACCATCGGTTCACGTGACAGGGCCCCCGCCAGTCGACTTTCGTCTTTCGTCGACATTTGCAACGAAAAGAGCAGATACGCGGCCATTTTTTCCCCCAGGGTTACCGCATGGAAGTGATGGGTGGTGCACGGAAGCCCAAGATTTCACAAGTCTCGTCTCAGTTTCCCCGCAACGAAAGCCTCGGTCTTTTTGCCCCATTTTCTAAAGCCCAGTACTCATAATCCCCTGACACCTTTACCCCGTGCAGATTGCCCCGCGCCGAAAAAAACTGCTCTTTAAGTGCCGTACTCATAACTTAAGTCCTCTGCATTCTATGTTTGTTTCTTTTTTTTCTTTGTAATTTTTTTGCTTGGGATACGAAAGGATACGTTAAGACGTAGGAGGAAAATAAAGAAAGGAGTACTTTGGCTGAAGCTGCTGGCTCGTTCAGTGGTGAATATTTTCGTCCTGTACGAGGTCGTGTCTTGTAATTCTCAATTTAATTGTTGAATTTGTAAAACATGTTCAGTTTTTTACCCATGGGAGGTGGGAGTTGAGCCTTTTAGAAGCACTGAAGGACCAGGGAATAGAGGAAACAGGTAAAAGACTTCTAGGAGACATATACGAGGAATGCACGGTTAGGATAACCCTCCACAAGAAAAGTGATAAATTTCCGATCCGGAATGGAGTGATACAGGGAGAAACCATTTCTGCAAAACTATTCACAGTATGTCCTGAGGGGGAATTTAGGAAGCTTGACTGGGAACACGTAGATTGATTGATTGATTGTAGGGTTTAACGCGCCGACGCAACTCAGGCAATGAGGCGCGCCGTAGTGGAGGGCTCCGGATTAATTTTGACCACCTGGGGATCTTTAACGTGCGCCGAAATCTCGTACAACGGGCATTTTTGCTTTTCGCCTCCATCAGAAAAGCGGCCGCCGCGGCCGGGAATCGAACCCCCGACCTTGTGCTCAGCAGCGCAACGCCTTAGCCACTGAGCCACCGCGGCGGGTGGGAACACGTAGGACTGAGGATAAATGGGGAATACTTGAGCCATTTGAGGTTTGCGGACGACATCGTCTTGTTGAGTGAGGATGCAGAGCACGTGCAAACAATGGTTGAGGAACTACAGTCAGCAAGCGCGGCCGTGGAGCTAAAACTAAATAGGGATAAATTTAAAGTAATTAGGAATAACCATACCAAGAACGTCTTCTTCAGCTTAGGAAAGGAAACGCTAGAATAAGTAATAGAATATAACTACCTCGGACAGGTGGTTAGTGCTGACCCCAACCACAAGAAAGAAATCCGGCGCAGAATAGGTATGGGCTGGGAGCACTCGGCAAGCACTCCCAAATATTCAAAAATAAGCTATCTCCGTCACTCAAAAGAGAAATCTACGGACAGTGCATACTGCCGGTGATGACATACAGGAGCTTGAAACTTGGCGCCTTACTAAACAACTAGAAAACAATCTTAGGTCGGCTCAACGGGCCATGGAATGAATAATGCAAGGAATAACACTCAGGGACCAGAAACGAGCTACCTGGATTGGAAAACAAAACTAGAGCTGACGATATCATAGTTCAATAAAGAAAAAGGACTTGGGCTGGCCATGTAGTGAGACGAACCGACAACCGGTGGACAATTAGTGTAACAGAGTGGATACCAAGAGATGGGTCTAGAAGAAGGGGAAGGCTAATAACACGATGGAGGGATGAAATACGGAACTTCGAGGGTAAACTGTCTACTCGAGCGGCGCAGGACAGGAGCGGTTGGAGGTCAAGTGGGAGAGGCTTTCGTCCTGCAATGGACCTGATCATGCTGCTGCTGCTGATGATGATGATATGACATGTTGGCATGACATACTTGTAGGCATATATTAAGAGCGCATCCTGCCTTTTTTCTGGTCTGAATAACCTACATGGCAAAGTACTTCATTTGGTACTTAATATCACGTTCACTCGACGATGCTGTGGTGCTCAGAGTGTCACTGTGCCTCGCACGGAGGCGGGCACAAAGTTCACTGCGTGGTCTTCAGCAGTGGTCTTCAAATTCACCCTACTTAGACCACGCATGAAAGTTCGCGCTTCTAAGGGGAGAAGGCGTGCTATCCCACTTCTATTTCAAGAGGGAAGGGTGGGGAGACGTGAGGGTTTATCCAAACCACGCGATTATAACAATTTGGAAGACAGGCTCCCTCCCTTTCTCTTCTCTTCTAAGCCTGGTTTGCTTCGTGTACATCTTTCTTGAGATGGTTCATCGAAGATGATCTTACTATCTCTAAAGCAATTAGGCCCCCAAAACGGCGTTTCCCAATATTGTGTTGGGACAATGATTCGGGGAAACTAGCGTCGGGGCTTTTCGCACGCGGGGATTATCGCACGGAGTTATTGCTCGCGGGGCATTTGAGACACGGGGCTAACGTCGCGGGACTTCTGAGTGCGGGGCAGTCATGATACACCTAAAGTGACGCACTTTGTATCACAGCCTCAAAGGCCAATGGAGACTGGATGACTCATCTAAGCAAGGTTCTCATTTGTACTTTTTTTTTCTAATCCGAACCTTCCTCGGCAAATTTTGCTGTCTCTCTGCTACTATAAGGGGACATTAATGTGACCTTTCTTCATTCCAGCGAGCTTTTGTTAAGCTGTGTATATTTTTGCATACTATTTCTGTATTGATAAATACGCACATTAGTCTGATGCGTCAGTGTAGCATAAAGCCTCTTTATAACAAAATCGTTCTATTCGAACATTCACTTTATTCGAACTGTTTCGTGGCCCCCACTGTCGTGCATAGAGAGCGAACCGGAACCGCTTCTATCGAAGTACTGCTATAACGAAGCAAATATCTTTTTCGGGGACTTCGTCATACCGAAGTTTTACTCTATTCGAGTAAACATCAATACATCGATCCCTTTTTATTACAGTAGATATAAATTCGCAGCTACCTCATTTATTCCCTAGTACGGATGCTTTCAGGTAAACCTCGTATGCATTCTACACCAAGCCACATGAGCTGTACATTATATTTGCTCAACAGAGCGGGCAAAACCATTGTCAACTGTTCTTTCATGGGTAGCAGCAGCAGCCGCCGCCGTTGATGGTGGGGAGTATGATGATGCTGATGAATAAATTTTTGAATAGCAACAATGACTACGAAAAACATTATTTTGGTTCTCTCTAAAGACTAACCGAATATCAGTAATAAATATGTTTATTGGGATCGATTCAACCAGTGCTTGGCTTAGGTCATCTGCATCATACCCGCCGCGGTAGCTTAGTGGGCTAAGGCGTTGCGTTGCTGAGCACGAGAACGCGGGTTCGATTCCCAGCCGCGGCGGCCGCTTTTCTGATGGACAAGAAAGCAAAAACGCCCGTGTGTACGAGATTTCGGTGCACGTTAAGGATCCCCAGGTGTTCAAAATTAATCCGGAGCCCTCCACTACGGCACGCTCTGCGTTGCGTTGGCGCGGTAAACCCTACAATCAATCAATCAATCAATCAATCAATCAATCAATCAATCAATCAATCAATCAATCAATCAATCAATCAATCAATCAATCAATCAATCAATCAATCAATCAATCAATCAATCAATCAATCAATCAATCATCTGCATCATGGTAAATATGGTTATGAGATGCTCTGAATTCCGTCGGCCTTGGCGCACTGAAGGAATACCAACCAACGGTTTTCAAGTGTCGGTCCTCGTAAGACGTGGGTTTTTAAAAGATAGCCAGTCCCCGTAGTTCTGCGTTCTCCTTGCGCCGCGCACGCACACGCCACCGACGAAGGAATTTATGCGAGCGTTTCGTCCCCGAAGCATTGCGTGGTCTCGTCGGCGGATGCCTACATCGACGCAGCTCCGCCCGCGATAATGGTCACCGGACAAGGCACGAGGGGACTCCGCCGCGGGGCAACACGAATGGAAAAGGCCCCTTGACGGAGCGCCCCCCCTCCCCCCTCCCCCTGTCGTTTCTTTCGCCTGCCGTGTGGTATCTGGCTTCCATTTATCCTGCACTGACCGAACACCGTATTTTCTCGAATATTGCTGAACAGAAAGAAAAGGAGGACCTTCAAGAGAATAGGTTAACTAAAAAATATCAGTATGGAATAAGATAGTAAGACAACAACAACAACAACAACCTCCCTATAGGGTAACGTAACCTAACAGAAAGCAAACTATTAAAGCGTCTAAAACTGACCTATTCTACAAAAACTATATCGCCCTTGGTATCAGGAAGCTAAGACGGAATCCCCACACAACAACTGCAGATGCTCCGCCCCGTGCCAGCCTTAGAATGCCGTTGGAGGACACACTCTGGACTCTGCGTTTGAATTCAACGTATTGAACCAGACCATAAGGCAGTGCGCTCATGTTTCCAAGCAGTCATGCCGTGACGCCTACAGTGACGTCACCTCCCCTCCGCCCCCCTTTGCTGGAACGGTACGTGTCAGGCAGCACACACCCGCTTTCGCATCGCCAAACAAAGAACACACCTACCAGCAGCATGCTCAAATTGATTGATTGATTGATTGATTGATTGATTGATTGATTGATTGATTGATTGATTGATTGATTGATTGATTGATTGATTGATTGATTGATTGATTGATTGATTGATTGATTAGGGTTTAACGCGCCGACGCTTCACAGGCGATGAGGCGAGCCGTAGTGGAGGGCTCCTGGTTAATTTTGACCACATGGGATCTTTAACGTGCAGCATGCTTAAATTGCTCAGCTATACCATCGTACACGTCTCCAACACACGTTTCTAAGGCCCAAGCGCATTCACTGGATCGATCTATAGTCAGCCATGGCCATCGATCAGGCCTGCAGTCCTCGTGGAGAGTGTTGATATGTGAGCAGCAGAGGATGCCAGTGAGGTTGGGAGTCACTGTGGTAATAGACATCTTTCAGGTGATAAGGAATTCAAGCGCGGGATTTTTCTGAACGAAGATTTGGGACATGTTACAAGCCCTGGAGACGGGATAACGTTCATCGACGAGTGTAGGTTTCACCGCAGATAAAAGATTACATCGCTGCGCCAAACCGATGTTTGCATAGTCCCCATATGACGGGCACCGTTACAGGGAATTGGTCGAAAATGGCAGGAGCAGTATTTTGCTAATACTGTAGATAGGGCATTATCTGCACCAAAACCATGATCACATATGCAAAGATAGCACACATCCACGCTTGTAGGGATTCAGAAAGAATGGATATAATTTGCGCGTAGCGTACTGTCAGCGTCAACCTGTTTGCTTGCTTTCTCGGTCCCTCGCTTGCCACTGGGAAGGTTAATTTTCGCATTTAAAGGGACCCTGCAACATTTCTTGAAATTCTTCCTGAATCTTAAATGCATTCAGAACGTAGTCAACAAGCACATCCAGTACTTAGAATAGGGGGTCACAAAGTACCTCATCCAAAAACTGCTGCTCTATGCCCATTAGATAACTTGGAAACCTGTTCAAAAGATTTTTCTCACTTTCCTGAGTCTTGGCGTTTTTCGAGCGCTCAAATTATGTCATTACAGCGGTGTAGCGACTATTGGACGCTTCTTTTCTGTTGCAGCAATAAATGCATTTGATAGCCACTTCAGAAAAAAAAAAAACCCTGCTCCTTTCGTTGCAAATGTCGACAAGACGATAATCTTTGTCGACATTTGCCAAGTAAATGCCCCCTTCGCTTTCCCGCTCCGCTCATGCTGTTCCTCTTTCGTCACGCTCCTGTTAAGGTAAACACGTTAGGGTTTGCTCAAGTCAATTTATATTTACCGCGTTCCACTGCTCCGGCCGGGTGCCTCGATGCCAGCGCTGCCGTACGGCTGAGACGCGCGTGAATCGAGGCACCCTACTTCATCGTTTATAGAACCACGTTGCCCTACTCCACCTGCGTTCCAAGCAGACCCATGAAACACAATATAGTGGAAACTTTTCATAGCCTGTTGCCTTCTTGATTTCTTAAAAATGCACAAGAAGCTATAGCTGGCGCGGGAGAGAGCAGGGTGACCGGAGTGATTTTTTTTTTCTAGCAGTGGACGTAGATATTTCCTTTCCTCAAAATCGGAGCATCCATATGAGTTTTTTTAATAAACGAACACTAGCACAATATGTACTATTGTATGATATCTGCACTTATATTTGCCGTAATGTCATTGTTGTTGTTCAAACAATGTTGACAGGTATGGAACAGTAAAAACCTGACTTAGACGTAGAGATTTAGCTGTGGCGTATAATAAAAAGCTATTGCAGGCAAATTTGTTTCACTTTTGGCCGAGGTGGTCCGAATCGAGTCACTCACAGACAGACCACGACACGACAGGACAGACAGACAGCAGCAGACAGACAGACAGACAGACAGACAGACAGACAGACCAAAAATTCTGGTTTAAGTAGCCCAAGAAAGACTAGCGTCCTTTAAAAAAAAAGCCGTAAAGCAAAGCAGAAACGGACAGCAGATAGCTCTGCTGTGACGAGCAAATCGTGCAGTGTCGCTCCGTGCTGTTGATAACTATAGGTTTGACAATGCTTACAGACGCGAAGGAAAGAGGGAAAGCATTGATTGAAAGAGTTGCAGAGCCCGTGGAAACAACGACCTTCTCAGCGAAATGTCAACAGCCAATATTTTTATACAAAGATTGTGTTAGCATTAGTTAAGAATAATTAAACTATTACCAAATGTTACTTTTACAGGAGGTGCAGAAAACGCAGATTTTATGGCGTTTGTAACTTACTTAGACGCAAGTAAAAAGATAAAAAGGCCAACCTGACATGTGGCTCGCATCGAAACTATAACAGGGCGAAAAATGGTTGCTATAAGAAAAACAAAAACACTCAAGACGTAGATCAAGGCCAATCTGCATGCATATCAGCGCTTGGCCTCATGCGTTTAATCGAGGTCTACCTTTCCCTCGTGCTGCCGTAATTTTATTAGGCCCTGAATGACCTTCAGATCGTTTAGTTCGCACATTATCTAGAAACCCTTAAGGCGCTCAAACAGCCGATAATCAACCTTCACGAGCATGGTCATGCCGTTTCAATGACATCAACAGCCGAGGCAAAGGTAATTTCTCTCATGAAGGTGGGCAAGCCACGTCATTGTCACTTATGCGACCTTTTAGGGTGTCAGATTCTATCGACAGTCGGCCGCGTAATGCATCACTGGTAAACCATGTTTTCGATACCAACGAGACAAACATTTCTTGTTCTGCGACTATGATATTCAGAGGTTCGTTTCTCTAGCTGCGAGGAAACATAAAGTACGAAGAGTGCAGTGCCACACTAAGGCCTTCGACGTCGCAGGACTGGAGCTACCTTAGCAAACGAACCGCTGCAATAAAACATCCCTCACAGTTCCGAGCAACGTTAGTTGACGTTGTTTTAGCCGGCGTCATGTAAGCACGTAACATCAATCTCGCTGCATTTGTTGTATTTTGTGTATACGTGGCGCCCTCTCCCTTCTACAAAGTCTATAGCCTCGCTGGTAAAATAAATAAAATAAAATAAAATATCCGAAGAAAGGCCTGGGCTGAACTTGTAAAATGTGTTTCTTTGAAAAGACCCATTTACATTGTCTCTGTCCCGTTTTTACTTCACCCGTCTACTCTAATTCACCGTAGGTATGTCCACGTACGCTACGTCGCTATATTCACACCTTTCAGTACGTTAGTTCGATATACTGACGTTTTACACATTCTGATAGCATATACCATAGCCTACTCTGCTAACATATTCTGATAGCATATCCGCATTTACTATAGCATATTCTGACAGACACTTTGCCTGAGACGTATTCTCCAATAGATTTGGGGAGAATATAGCTTATCAAAGGCAGCGTTCCGATACAGACTAACGATTGAGAACAAGTGATCAATTTGAGTAAAAGTGGAATGAGATCACGTATCCCGTAATGTTAGCGGTAACCAATCACTTGTTTTATAGCATAGAACTAACTTTGAGGTTCAACGCGCCGACGCTACACCGGCGATAAGGCGCGCCGTAGTGGAAGGCTCCGGATTAATTTTGTCCACCTGGGGACCTTTATCGTGCGCCGAAATGTCGGACACACGGTCGTTTTTGCTTTTCGCCTCCATCAGAAAAGCGGCCGCCGCAGCCGGGAATCGAACCCGCGTCCTCGTGTTCAGCATCACAACGCCTTAGCCACTGACGTACCGCGGCGGGAGCAAAAATGGAATAGACCGAACGAAAGAACACAGACTCAGTTGGTCGTTTATTGTTGTTCGGGTCGTCCTGATCTCCTTCTGCATTGTAGAAGCGATCAATTGTTAACTGACGTGATACTCCCCGCAATTAAATTAACGGTAAACCCAGAAAGCAACGCAGGCTAGAAGATGGTGCTCAAGGACCAGGGGTCCACAAACGAACAACTTGGGAAGTCCATAAATGTATATTAATGCTTTCTGACAACTATGACTGCATGCGTGCTGTGTGTGCAGACAGCGCGGCGCCGGTTTCTGGTATTGGTGATTTCAGTGTCGATAAGGATGGCGCCTTTCTAAGCTCTCTGTTTCGGCCATCTCAATGCCATTAACCCCTCTCTTGTTCCAATGTTCCCTTTCCAACCTTCAAACAGGGCTCTCCCCCGCGTGTGCGCTGGTATAACCAGCCGCCTCGTTATTTTTTCTCTGTAATTGCTCCCTTTCACGGCATGTTGTTGCATTCCAAGCCGTCTAATGTGCGCGTCTCTTTCGGGGTGTATAATACCTCCATTCCTTTGGAGGGCAGGTGGGTGCTCTGCCTGTGTGGGGTGAATAATTTCGAGCCGGGATTCCCTGACGCCGCCCGTCTCTTGCTCCGTCCCAGGAAGGTGTCACGTGACCGTCTGGAAGCACCAGCCACTGGGGCGCCGGTCGGGTGGCGCTACGTCACGGCGAGATTGTTATTAATGATCTTTATTGCGAACAGAGCAAGCCTGCGCGGCGTAGTGAGGCGGTTACTGCGTGCATCGCGAGATTCAGTGACCGGCATATGTTTCGGCCGTGGTCTCACCGCTCTCAATTAAGAAGCCCTACAGAAAAAAAAGCTCCAATTACGCGATTCGGCCATTGGCTTCGCGCAGCACAGGTAGATGTATTTCTCAGAAACAAATCCTAAATAATCCAAAGGCAATGACCGCGGTGGTACAGTGGGTAATACGCTAAACTATAGTCTTCCACTGCGTCTATGAGCGAAATTCAGTCCTCTTACGCGACCCATACACCCGAATTTGAGCAGACCGCACGGGTGCGCCCGTATCACACGCAAACACGAATAAGCTTTCTTTCTTTAATTGTTTCTTTTTTTTTTCTATCTTTTATTTTCACCCCCCCCCCCTCATATTGCCCCTTTGATAACTCCTCAGCACAGCTTTTGTGTACAGCAGTAAAGCCGACTTTAAAAAGCATCTCTCAATAGCATTCCAGGAGGAAACATAGAACATAAATGTTACTGAAAGGCGCTTGGGTCATTATACTTTGACATGAGACTCCTTATATTTACCCTAAGCAAATACTGTTCCAGCAATGTTTTTGTGTATGGTAGGGAAGACGACTATAAAGTGACTCGGTGTATTTAGCGTTGCACGGGAACACATGGGGTCTTACGGAGGTATTTTATAAAAGGCCCTAGGACATTCCTATACTTTAGTACGAGACCGCTTATATTTCTCATACAAAATGTATTCTCAGCAATGCAATTATGAATTGCTGTAAGGCTGACTTTAGAGTCCCGGTGTATACGAGAGCGGCCTGCCCATGTATTCGACAATTCGCACTTATGAGTTCCTGCATTTCTTCAGGTGAAGCTGTTGAGGCCACGTGGCCAAGAGACCACGGCGTTGCTTGCGCACGGAGTAGATAGGTACCAAATAATCAGTGTCATTGTCATCTTCACGTTCATAGACCCAGAAGATTACGAAATCAGCTTTTAACTATTATAAATGCAAAAGACAGGTCGAGAATGCAACCCCCCCGCCCCCCTCTTCTCACCGCCGTCTTCTTGTGTGGCGTTGGAAAGAACTGCCCTTTAGCATCGAAAGCAGTTAGTCAGTGGAGTGCGTGTCGCGTTTAGCTATTTACAAGTAATGAATTGTCACCAGCAAATTCAAAGGACATCGGCTGTAATGAGCGAGCCAGGAGAGAAGATTCGCGAGGCAACACAGTTGGCCGTGAGGACAAGATCAGGGCAGAATGCACATTTTTCCCATACTCACCTCTTTCCTGATTGTAGGCCCCATGGTGTACAGGGGCACAAACCGCGGTCAAAAGAATCCCCGCGGCCATATGAAGAACGGCGATGGCCTTTACACGGAATCGCGCTCCCAGACTTCGTCTCCCTCTACAGCCGTCGGTGGCATAAGGGGCGATGGGAAGGAAAACGGAATGTACCGTATCCTCATCTCTCATCCTACCCCTCCGAGTTTGTTAGGCTGAATTATTTTCCTTCCCTACCCCTTCGTGAGTGATGTATCGGATTTTCTAAACAATGTTGGTGGCCGTAGAATTGGGCGAGAAGGTCCTGTTCAGTTCCCGTAGCGTTCAGTTCCCAGTGGGAGTCAGTGATGACGCGGAACTTGTTGGTCGAATTAAGAAACCTCAGCCGACGCCTCACCACCTGGTTTTCTTGCTCCTCTGCAGTCGCTTCCGAGAACTGGAGAAATGTTTGACAACAAGTCTACGCCGACTCAGGCCTGCACTCCGGACGTCATCTCCGTATGGACAACGCCCAGGCACCCTGCTAGTCCTCGGTGCCCCTACTGCGGCAGCAACAATACACCGAACCTTTTCCACCTCATTCTGGCATGTTCAGCTTACTCAACTGACCGCGACCAATTCCGTACAACGCAAGTACGCCCGACGACGTCTGAAGAACACGTCCAACATGTCAGAAAAAGCCCCCAAATGTTACAGCAAATTACAGAATTCGGTCTAAGAACAGGTCTCTATAAAGTAGTATGATGGCGAATAGTTCACTCCCTCTCTAGATCACCCCCAAACACACCCTTTGTGGCTCCTGAACGGCTCCTTTTGAATGCCCGGAAAACCGTCGCATTAGAGTGTCCTCGCCACTACTTCAACTGTCCATATGGTACCCCTATTGGCGTAACCAGACGTAACGTGCTAAGTGAACGTTCACAGTGCAGTGAAAAGATTCATATGCACCATCTTCCCCATATCATTCCCTCCCTAACACCCATGCGATCGTACTTATAGCTCGCCACTTGAAATCACTGCTGATTGCGGCTGTACTTGCCTTTTTTGTTGTTACAAATAGAAAAGGAGGTGGAACGCTACGAAAAAGGGAGTGGGTGCGTGCGTGCACATTAAGCAGGCTGGCAGGTCACGTGACGCGTCATCATACTGCAGCAGCCAGCCACAGGGATGTGGTCTCAGACGTGGGAAGAGGGTTGAATACTTCAGCGCTGTTGTTACTGAATGTAATGGAGAGGGAAACTCGAATAGTAGGGCCGGTACCACATGCCCCGTGCATGGCTGCAAACCATTAATCTTGCGGGAGCTTTCATGTCACGCCTTGGAAGCGCTGACGACGCCACGGTTACGTATTCTGTCGTGAGTTTAGGTTTCAGTTGCAATATGAAACGTATAATTAATGTCTGCTTGAATCATCTTTCCTTTCGTCGGCTGCAGTACTTTCCATGGAAGCCGCCATCGAGTCGGTCGAAGCGTGTATACGGTGTACAGTATTCACCAATGTGGCAACATATTAAAAGCCCCTCAGAGGAGGGCTGGGTATAAAGGGGTAAACGAAGAGCTAAAAATGAGGCTTGCAGCTGGGGCACGCTCTGAAGAAGGCGTGACCGGCCTTCACCTCGTACCGTGCAAGAATGCGTGCCACGCTGTACAGCCCGCGGGGCAGCGAGGCGGCGGGTTCTTTGATGTGCCTCTTATGTGGGCGCTCTATACGCTCTATACAAGGGAACGGTTGTACTTTCGGCGTGACCCCTAGACTCGCCGGGAAGTGGATGGCCGTACAATGCGCTACGAACGGCGGTCAGCAGGCCGGCTTCCCCTGAATACACGTCTGACACCTTCCGTGAAAATAAACAAAAGAAATCAGAAGGATCGCATTCCGTGTGTTCGTATTGCGAAGCACTTTTTTGTGGCTATATATATGTGAATTGCCTTTCTTTATCTTTCCTTTGTCTTAAAATTTGGTTGCGTGATGACATTTCTTGCTTATATTCACAATGTAAATTCCTGTATTGGATGTACGAGGACAGCCACACCGTCCGAAGAGTGTGTGCAGCCATCCCTGTCCTTTCTGTATACCACGTAACTATTCAAGAAATTTGTGCGCTGGGAATTCAAATGTGTTTCCTGAACACACATTACACTTGGCTGATTATCATGCAGTATTTCGTATACATCGTCAATATTTTTAAGAAGGCCTCTGCAGTTCCATTGGATTATGTTTTCTCTTACCATTATGAAGTGTTCGGAGCTACTGGAGTGTGCTGTTTATATATCGTCTTTCGGGGCTTGGAATCTCGGAGGGGCTTTTTCGGCCTCTCTACAGGTTTGGATGCAGGGACCCGCTTCTTCAGCTGCAACAAAGAGAGGAACGGTCCCACGTCCATCTCATCCTCGTATATTCTAGGGGTGCCGACGGACCAGGCCCCTTGGACTTGGCACCCATTCGGGTGCCTTTCGTTTTCTGAGACGCTACCGCCGAAGGTGTCGGGAGCACCACAGGTTGCACGGGCGGTGCCGCAGAGGTGGGAGCCGATGCGGGACCCCCGGTGTCCATCGTTCCGCATGCTCCAGTTGACGCAGTGAGGGTGAGGAAGCAGGGGCCGGAGGGGCATCGGTCCCGACGGTGGCTGTTGCCACGACAGCCGCTGCTAGCTCAGCGAGCGGTGTGGAGGCGGGTTGGGCTGCCTGAGGCAACCCAGGGGTTGGCGGGGGCGGGACCAAGTTTGACTCTCGGTACTGGGTCCCCGCCGAAACCAGATGCCACTCCGCCCCCCGGCGAGCTGCGTCGGCGTACCTTCCCAGGGGGACAGAGGCGAACATCTTCCGCACCTCTGGGGAGGAGATGTTTTCCGTGATTTTGAGGTTGATGATTTTCTTTTCCATCTTGAACATTTCACACGTGCGGGAGTAGGCAGCATGGGGTCCATGACAGTTACGGCACATGAATTGTTGAGCCTGGCAGTTATCTGTGTCATGATCATGTGATGAACATTTTGCACACGTTATTTTGCCACGACAGGAGGTGGTGCCATGCCCGGACCGTTGGCACTTGAAACAGCGCCGCGGGTTCGGGATGCACGGCCGGACGGAACAATGAATGAAACCTGCTTTGATGGGTTCTCGAAGTGTGGAACAGTCAAATGTTAAGATTATGTGCCTTGTTATGATTTGCTTATCATCTCGCCGCATGGTGATGCGCCTCACTGGCATCACGCCCTGGCCTTTCAGGCCTTCGAGCAGATGGGCTTCCGTCTCATTTATCAGCATCTGGCTCAGAATCACACCCTGAGAGCTATTGAGGCTACGGTGGGTTGTGACTCTGATGTCCAGATCTGCCATGCGATTCTTGGTCAAGATGCTTGTGGCTTGCTGGGGAGTGTTAACCTGGACCAGGACTTCGCCGGTTCTCAGTTTCTTGGCTTCGGATGACTTGCCCAGGATGCCTTCAAGGAATTTAGTGATAAGGAACACTGACTGGGAGGAGATAGGGTTTGACTTGTCCAGAGATTCAACAATCAAGAAGCGGGGATAGTTATCCGGCTTCGGGAAAGCAATGGCTGGAAGTGGCGGAAATGATACTTCGGTGCGGCCCCTTTTCAGGGACCGATCACGTTTGGAGGGGGGGGGGGGGGTTGAAAATAGCATATGCTATAGTATAAAAGTTGGGGACGGGGTTACTTTCTTCGCTCGGGTTACCCTGATACCAAGAGAGGTCCCGGAACTCCTTGGCTGGTAAACCCACAGGGAGCCCATCCGCCGGAGCTTGACCTGGGCTCCGACGGCCACCGTTAGAGGTTTCTACCCTTCACCTTAAAGCTCGTTACCACGGTCGGTTACAGCGTGAGTGTGGGGGCTCGGGGTCCGCGGTGTCGCCAACCGTCACCAAGGTTACTCAAGGTGCCTCGTGCGGAGGAAAGCCTTCGGAAGTGCAGAGTAGTGATTCGCCATAATGGGCGGTGGCACCGTTATCCGCTCATTGCTACCACACATCACGCTCTTCGCCGCCCTGTGTCACTCCTGTCTTGATGAATTCAACGAAGGTTTGCCCAACGCAGTTCCAATTTTCCGCCTTCGCAGTGGTCGCGCGCGGCCTGCCCGGAAGGGCACGAGCGGGAGTTTTATTCTTCTTGTGTTTGCTTTTATTAAAGACGATAGTCTTTCTTGGGCTACTTAACCAGAAATTTTGGTCTGTCTGTATGTCTGTATGTCTGTCTGTCTGTCTGTCTGTCGTCTGTGACTCGATTCAGCCACCCGGCCAAAGCAAAACAATGCCTTGCGCAATAGTCTTATATAGTCACAGCTAAATCTACCCGTCTATGTCCGGTGTAATGTTCATACTTGTCGACATTGTTGAAGAAGAACAAGACATTACGCAATATGAGACAACAAATCAATACAGAAGGATTTTTCAGTGTTCCTTTACAAAAAATCAGATGCTTGACTTGCGTAAACCCAAAAGGGAGCTTCATCCGCCGGCGCTTGCTGTCGCCCGGGGCCACTTATGGGTTTTCTGGCCCTTTTTAAAAAACCGGCAAAGCGCGGTTCCACTCGGGTTACAGCGTTGAAGCAGTGGGGTAGGGAACGCGGTTCGCCAACCGTCAAAGGCCCCTCAAGGTGCGTCGTGCCGTACGGAACCTTCGAATCGAGAGGATTCCATAAGGGCGCGGGCACGTTTAAAATGATTTAACAAACCTTTGGGCCCGCCCTGTGCGACTCCGCAAGATGAACAACGAAGGTTTGCCCAAAGCAAGTGCATTTTCCCGCCCGGTGTTTCGCTTGGGGCCCTTTTGCAACGGAAGGGCAGATACGCGGCCATTTTTTTTTTCACATGTGACGCGGCCTTACAGCGCAGTTTGGAACGCGTCCTTTTTGGCGGCCACTTCTTTCGCGTACTATAGTAAAAACCAACCCAACGGGCATTCCTAACTAAATGGACGCGGGGCTGCCAGTTATTTACACAGATTTTGCCTCAAATGTACCTGCAGTGTTCTTCGCTCTAGATGTATGACAAGCGCCAGTGGTTCAAGAGTTTCGAACGGTTACGACTATATAAACCGCTTGTTTTTCGAAGCCTCTGTTTGGGTCCATTACGCCGCTACGCAGCCTGAATGCTGCGGTGGCTAGGAAGCGTGACAGCGAACAAGCTACGGCAACAAAGCGGTACCCCAAAGCGATTTGCACTTATAACTGTATGTCCATGGAGGGCGTATCCACTCTCAGAGGAAAGGAAGGTGCGGGTGTGGACTTTCTTGTGCCTGCAGGTTTAGTGTCTTGCCTTGGGGTGGGGAAAGTGCAGTCTTGAAAGTCTTTCCGGTGAGCGAATTTTGCTTTGGCCGACTTTTTGGAAAAATGGGTGGGACTATGGTGGGACTAATGGTGAAGTAAATGATATGACGATCGCTCATCTAGGTTTGTTCCAGTGGCTTGTGGTATGTTGTAGAGGTTGGCGAGGTTATGGTGGAGTCTGTCGCCACGATGCTGCCCATGCGGGCGAGGTATAAGGAGTCGATAGGGTGAGCTGTTCCTGTTGGCAGAGTCATGAATTGGCGCTCCTTTTTTGCTGGTTTTGGGATAATTGTATCTAGTATGTGGCACGCTGAAGTCGCAAAGAAGGAGTATAGGCGAAGATGTTAAGTTACGGTACCCACGTCAAAAAAAAAATTGTCCAGATATGCAGAAGCGGTTTCGAGAGCCGTCATAAATAAATTCTTTTTAATAAAAGCGCGCTTCGCAATTTGATTGACAACCACACAGATTTATGCCCGCTGTACCACGCCTATTTTGATTCCTATTTAATATTTTCCCTTTTTACGCCGTCCATTATTCGCTACAACGGAAAAAAAGCTCACTGGCGTAGTCATACAAAGCACATAGCTTTAATAACTATACGATCTATCGCATCACGTACGTACTACACGCGCAGGTCGATGTGAAATAGGCGGTGTTTGCGTGGGGCTGTTCCAGCCGTGTTTGTAAAATGGCTCGCTGCTATGTAGGTGTGGCTGGCGCTTCATCAAACACGGCTTATCGATTTGCCCCCGCCAACTCTCTCAGTGGGCGAAGTGTTCGGAGAAAGCTCTTCGGATGGAAGTGCAGAGGCGCGCTGTATTCCGGATTCGTTGGCACGTAGGACTCAGTGGGGACGAAATGCGGCCATGATAAGTTCCATCGAGCATTTATTTATAAAGAGCGGACACGTGAGCCTAGGAGAAGATGCGAGCGTGTGTCCATTAGAGTCGGTTTTAAGTGAAGAGCACTTTAGGGGCTCGCCTTGTCGTCGTAGCTCGCTCGCTCTACCCAACTAGAGCCACATGCACGGCGTTCCGTCGTAGCCGCTGTCGTCGCGGCATATACCAAGGCTCCGTAAGCCAAGCCGTTTATATATAGTCATATGCGTTTGAAACTCTTGAAGCGCTGGCGCTTGTCCTACATCTCCCCGTTGTTTAGGGCAAAGAAAACTGCAGGTACATTTGAGGCAAAATATACGTAATTAACCAAAAGGGTCCACGTTCATTTAGTTCGGAACGTTCATTGGGTTGGCTTTTACGATAGTAAGCGAAAAAAAAGTGGCAGTGCAACGCCGGCACGTGCGGGAGGAAAAGCAAGCACAGAAAGAACAGAACTCCCGCTGGCGCAGTTTTCAGGCACTGAGAAGCGGACAGACAGACAGACAGACAGACAGACAGACAGACAGACAGACAGACAGACAGACAGACAGACAGACAGACAGACAGACAGACAGACAGACAGGCAGACAGACAGACGGTTTTCCTCGCTTAGTTACGCGTGGAATTAATGCTTACAGCGCGAACAATTAGACGAAGAACGAGACAGACAGTGGCTACACTCCCTGTCGTCCTTCGTGTAATTGTTCGCGCTGTAAGCATTAATTCAATGGAGTACCAACTCGCCCAAACTCTCACGCAGATTAGTTACATATCCATGTAGAAGTTGTACTCTTTTAATATCCCTTTCTTTTCATTGAGGCGACTCGACCGACACGCACACAAGTCCACAAGCGTATCTGTATTCTCGGGCTGAAGTGTCCCAATCATTGGTGTAGTTGTGAAAAATCATTGCGATAGTTTCGCGCCCCTCAGCCCTCCCAATCACGGCGAATGCATGCAACAGCTGGAGGAGGCGCCGTGACACGACGGTCCGTTGCGTTCTCAAGGCCACACTAAGCAAGAGCTGCGGTCACTGCGAGCGGACGGACGCATTCACCCACGCCTCCGGCGCTCTTTGTCCCGGGGCTTCAACGCCTCGAGGAGCGCACGCCAGCGGACAGCCGCCTCGGCGAATGCTCACCGCGCACTCTTTGCGAACTCCTTCATTAAGCGTCAGCGTGCCGAGAGGCTTGCTTCACGAGTTGCGTGCAGAGCCGAGTTAAATCCAAAAGATTCGAGCGCAGCAGAATCTCGTTAATTCAACCTGCGTGATCTCGAAACTTGAGTGTTTATCGACCTTAGAACTGGCTGTGCCATCTATATTTTTCGCTCGATAGACCATGTTGTTGGGCTAGTTCAGACTGCAAGTAGAAAAAAATCCCGGGCCATCTCCACTAACGTGAAAGTGTAAGTGGCGAAGCATGCAGTGTTTAAGTGTGTTCTTGGCGCCTTGGCGTTTTTGTCCGTGGAGATTAAACCTTGGGGAGGAGAGGTATACAGCTTTGCTGTAAAAGTCTCGTATCTTTGAAGCATGAAGCTCTCTAGCGCGAGGCGTAAACGAGTTTCCCGGTGTTCTAGTACCGTGACTACATGACCCGACGATTACGATGACGACGACAGGAGTCGCCAGCAGCCCCAGCCCATGAGGGGCATTACCCTTAAAACAGTGCGTAAAAGACAGAACTAGGATAAAGGAGACAGAACTGCGCCCACCCTGCCTCCTTCGTTCTATTCCTGTCTTTTACGCCCAGTTTTTCTGCTCAAAAATATTTTTAGCGATTATCTCGAAAGGTTTTCTGGACGCACTCAGATATCTTTACGTATACCACCAATGCAAGGCAGATTTGTGCGAAAAAAAAATAAAATGAATTAGAACCAGACTTGGATAATATACATTATTTTATTAATGTTATCTGATTAATAATAAACTATTCTAAATTGACGGGAAGGGCATTCCCCTGCGCCGCCATGGCCACCAACAAAAGAGGACAAGGAAGAAGCTCGGTGTGGGGCGCAGCCAGCTCGGACTCAGTTATGACAGCATGTAATTAGTGTAGATAGATAGCTCCTCATTTACCATGGTTCGTCTCATCTGCCGCCACGTAACAATATTATATATATAGATATATATATATATATATATAATATATATACAATGGATATGTGGGTGGTGTAGCGATGGTGTGTGAGCAATCGCTAGACAATGCATAAGGAGAAGGCCCTTTCCTGTTCCTCTGGCAGTCTATGGTATAGTTTTGGAGCTTAATATTAGTTTCAAACTGTAGACCACTAATATTTCACCGCGATATCGTGTAAGTGCGCATGATGTTACCACTCCCATTAGGATTAAAGGAGAAAATGCTGGCTATGCAAATAGAAATACGCACATGATAGTGAGAGGGAATGCGTCTGGCCATAGGTGAGCGTTACTGGGGTTCATCGTTAACCATACAGCGTATTCACCCGATGTTGTGGCGTTGGCATACCACCACTCAGGTACATTTTATGCTAGACATTATTAACTGTGGATATTAAAAATAGCGCTGCTTATCACGTTGTTAATGACCTACATGATAGATACCTGGTCGTGATCGGTATACCACGAAGGCGTGGTACATTCTACTCTCCAATTCTATCTGCCTTACTATTTAATATATTTTATTATATATATATAATATATAGCTATAGACGATATATCATGAAGAAATTGTAGCGCCGTCTTGGAGCGTGAAAGCAGTTCCTTGACCTGAAACGTGCTACCCACAATGATTTCATTTCGATAGTTTTCTCTTGTCTATACTGTAAGATTTTTTACCTCTATATAAATTATATATAACTTATTAATATATATATAATATAATATATATGGTAGTCATAATAATGAAATAGAATAGCTGACTCGAAGAGATATATTTTTGAAAGGAAGTGGAGAAAAACATGCCCGCAGGGTGGGGTCCGAACCCACGACCTCCAGAATACGCGTCTGGTGCGATGACGCCTACGCTACCAGCCGGCGGGGCTCGGCTCCTCTCCGCTTTCTTGTGTATTTATTTATGTCAAGGTAATTGTTTCCTGTGCTTTGGGGGTTGTAGCCAGCGCCACTCTGACTACTCGGGGTGAAGGAAGAACCTCCGTACGGTTGATGTTAGTCCAGCGTCAAACACAGTATTGTTCCATAGAGCGGGAGTAGTGTCGGAGTCTCCAGCCGTAAGTTGGCAGCCTCAGAAAGCCAGATCCAATCATCACGTCCTCATTGCTAATCGTCAGAAACAGCACACTAGGCTAAAGAAATAATTAAATATAAACATATTTCAGTTCATTTTTTCCCGAAATATACAAGTGCATTTCTGTTTGTGTCACCCGGTTAGGCGAGAAGCCCCACGGGCTTTCAGTGTTCACTTAGTGTTTGGAAATTTCTGTAACTACGATTCGGGCTGGCTATGTAAGAGCAAATCTCGACGACAGCTTTCGAGAGCGCTGCACGAAACAGACGTGGCAAAACCGAAGGACACATGAACCGCATACAGTCCGCACCTTCGCTCGCCACGGCTGCGAGCGTTCAGCGTCCGCTTTGTCAGTGCGCCCGTCACTCTCTTTGTCCCTTTCTTTCGTATCTTCCGCCCTTTTAACACGTGTTGAAAGCGGCAGTGATTAGCGCGGAAGCCTGCGCGGCAAGAGGCGCACGATGGAAAGCGCGCTCGTTTCCGACGCCTCCGCGGCGGCGTTGGCATTCAAGATGGGTCCCTCGACGCGCGTGCTGGAAGGTTTTAAAGCAAGGTTGATGTATGCAAGTGCCCGCTTGTGGTCAGCGGCCCATACTCCGAGCGTGGGTGCTCTTGTGTGCCGCTGCGGGGCGATTCTTCGGAGGAGGCGTCGCGGGGACCTTGAGAAGTCTTCGCTCAGGCGTGATCACGTTTTGGAAGGCGCTACCGAGGGACCTCCCCCCCCCCCCCCCCACCCTCCACCCCCCATTTCTTTTCTGCTTCCGTTGGCACGCTCTGGAGCGTACATGCACTCGTGAAACTTCTGAAAAAACTTTCGCAAGTGGAGGAGATGATGACGTCATTCGAAAAGTAATCACGACTGTTATCATGACCGGGGATTAATTAGAGTGGAACAGTCACAATGGTTAGGACGGTTGGGTGAGTTGGAAAATTAAGGAGGAGGAGGCATAAGTTTTATTGAGGAAACGGTGTGGTCGTTGAAGCCGTTTCTCCTGTGCGTGGAATACCTCCGTTCAGGTGCCCTTGGAGGTCTGGTCGCTGGCCGGGATCGAGAGGCTAGAATTCTTCTGGTTTTCCAGCCAGGAATTGGTCAGTGCGCCCTCCCACTGCTCAGTGGTGTCCGACGGACCTGGCAGTTCATAGCAAGGGGAAGGCGTTCATCACCGCAGCTATACCACACAAGCAGTTCTGTATGCACATGATTCGAAGTTTCTTCGCGCTATGGGAGTAGCGCTTCGGCTTTCGAGGAATGTTTCACGGGACCGTGGAAGGGAGCGGTTTGTGTAAAACTCCGGCGCAAAGAGGACCGCCGCGAGAGGTCCAGGCAAGGCATTCCCGCCTGACATCGCTTCGTGTTTGACCCTCCTGTTTACGCCCGTTAAACCCACCTAACATTGGCCAGACAAACACCAGGGGAATCAGCGACGTTCCACGAACCTCGCGATATCATTTATTTATCCGCTTTTGGTGCGCCGCAAGGTAAGTTGACTGCCCGGGGAGCATTTCGCCACGCCGCACACTTGGCAAATCCTCCTTAGGACTGCCACGCCGGATTATCTTGCAGGTGGTACCAGAACTGCTCGCCGTACCTGATAACACCCGAGGAATAAGAACCTGGATGGGCTGCCATTCGGCCACGACGGACCGCTCTGCAGTCACCTCAGGCATCCCGCACGACACGACACCTGCAAACATGGCGCCTCGATGCATGAAAAGAACAATCAGAGCTCCTCCCACCGGCCCCTACCTGCGCCCCTAGTGCTCATAAACATTGTTCCCGGACCGCGGGGTGGTCTCGCGCTTGCCTCGCTTCCCCTGGCTCTACTATATTCGCCTACATTCAACGCCAAGTGGGTGTTCCACCGAACGGCGCATAAGTGCGTATACAAGCCAAGTCCAACTTAATCGTAGTCAGTACCCCGGACGAGGCACTAACAACAACTTACATGTAGTACCGGGGGTTTTGGACATCGGCGCTCGGTGCTTTACCACCAGGGCGCTACGTCGAAGTTATAAAACGTGACACCGTTTTGAATAAAGCGCTCTTTGAATAAAGCTCTTTGAATAGAAAGAGAGAGAGAGAGAGAGAGAGAGGAGAGAGAGAGAGAGAGAGAGAGAGAGAGAGAGAGAGAGAGAGAGAGAATAAACGCTTATTGAAATCAAAAGGTGAAGTTGTACTGAAGCTTTCAGGAGGCGTCCTTCGTCCAAGATGCCGTGAGCGCGGGCGGCATCGACAGCCCTTTGGGCCAGCCGAAGATGGTCGTCTAGGCGCTCTTCCAGAGCTCGGTAGTAGAAAGTTGCAGGTTGGGGGGGGGGGGAGGGGGGGGGGGGAATCAGCGTTGATTGGTCATACACGCCGACCATACGGCGTAGCGTTCCGGATTCCCCTGCAAAATCGGCAGAGCGGGGAGATTTCATGGTTAAAAAGGTGGAGTCGGATAGGGTGAGGGAATGCATTTGTTTGGAAAGCGTGTAAATGATGTTCGTGCTCACGGGGGAGAGATTTGGTGGTGGAGCAAGTGTCTGACGCGACAGTCTGTAGTGCTGTGTGATGTCTGCGTAAGAGGTCAAAGGCTGCATGCGCTCGCGTTCGGCGACGCTGCTCTCGGCGCCCGCTCGGTGGATCAATTAACGAGCGATGGCGCAGCCGCCTCGTTTTCAGTGGTGCCATGATGTGCCGGAGACCATACAATCCTGAAAAGAAAGGGGGAAAAAAAGAAAAGAAAGAAAAAAGAAAGAAATGGTCATCGGATTCAATTTCTTGGCAAAAGTGGCACAAGGGGGAGGTTATCAGATTTTCCCTATATAAATACCGATTTTGCGGATGCGCGGATGCAGCAGCTCTTTCGGCTTCGTCGTTTTCAGCCCCACCAAGGGGAGATGGCAGCCACTGCAGAACAACAACCTGGTGCCTGCGTGTGCATGTCAATAATTTCCTGAGCAAGCTGCTCTTTAGGCAGCACCATCAGGTGCTGAAGGGCTACTCTAGAGTCAGTGAAGATTGTGTCCAAGGTTAGACAATGTTTCCAAGGTGAGACAATGCTGTGTTTGTAATGCCGTAATGGCCAGGAGCCGAATCCTAGAAGTAAAATATTTCTGGGCGTTACTGGTGAGTAGCTAAGAACATCTTTTTTTTCTTTTGATGGGTTGAAGTGAGCTAACTACCTTCATTTCCAGTGGTATGTCATCCCAAAACGAAACAGCCGAAAAAGGTAGACTGAATTTGCCATAATTAGTTCTTACCTTAGGCAACAACAAGTTTTGACGGGAGGAAAATCTAGTGAAGTTAGGGTTGGCTAACATGTGGCGAGGGAAAATGTAAAGATCCAGGAGGCTCTGCAGCACTTCAAAAAACAGAACTTCAGCGCTATTCAAATACATCTTTGGCAGAGGTAATATATTCAGTTGAGTAATATATTCAGTTGAGGACATTCAACGCTCCACCGATGACTCAGGAAAGGCCGCCACTGTCAGCTGACAGAATCACCAGGGAAGTCCTTTTGAAGTCATAGGAGTCGATTCCGCTGGACCCCTGTACTCTGGAGAGGAAAGGGGACACACTGAGCTAAATATATACATTGTCATTTTCAAGTGTGCGGTAACGCGAGCGGTACATCTTGAGCTGATAAAGAGTACATCCTCCGAGTGCTTTATACACGCGTTTAGAAGATTCGTGGCCAGAAGAGGCATGTGCAAGACAATCTACAGCGATAACGCCAGATCATTCAAAAGATCGGAAAAGGAAATGGATAAAATACTGTGGATGAAGGATGATAAAGTGCGTCTATACACAACACAACAAATCTTCATACCAAGTGGAAGTACATAGCCGAGTTAGCACCCCGGTGGGGCGGATTTTATGAAAGTCTGATAAGAAGTTTAAAGACAGCCATCAGAAAGACGATAGGGACACGGCTTATGACAGAACAACTCCGGACAATTGTTGTAGAAGCTGAAGGGGTACTTAACAACAGGCTGCTCACATGTGTATACGACGACCCAAACGAAGCGCTGCCAATTACTCCAGCCGACGTCATAAGAGGTAGACAGACTTCATCAAGAGCACACAGCCGCCGAAACATGCCTATCACGTTTATGGAAGATCTCCCGGGAAAGAACAGCAGCGTGGTGGGAAAGATGACAGCAGGAAATACCTAGCAGGATTAAGAAGCGCAAGCTTGAAGTCGTCGGAAAACATAACGATTAAGGAAGGGCACATAGTTTTACTAGGGAAAAAGCTACACCGAGCCCATTGGAAGCTGTGCAAAGTTGAGAAGATATTTCCAGGCAGGAACGGCTTAGTCAGGGCATTTTTGCTGAAGACACCTGACCGACAGTTAATCAGGAGACCAGTGACGCTTTTGTACTCCATGGAGGGTTGCCACATTTGAATGTTGCGGGCGGGATGATGTAGAAAACCGAGAAAGAAGAAGCGAAGAAGTGAAGGAGAAGTGAAGAAGAAAAAAGTCACCACCTGCAGGTTGCATTTTTTACGTATGGTCACCATGCTTCTGTAGAAAAATATGTGTTCGCGACAACGTCACCACGGCCTCGGCGATTCCTTCGTCTAAACGCTCGTTCATAAGGCTATTTCTTCTTCTTCCACAGCAATTTTCTCTGTCTTAGGCTTTACCTAGCCGTTTTCTACGAAGCTGTCTCGTAGCACGCGTTGTTGTTGTTGTTCCACGTCTTATGGCGCATACCCAGGTGGGGGATTGGCCAGAAATCGAGCAAGAATGGGGGCTAATTCGCCCGCCCAAAGCTTAAAAGTGGATACCTATCCGTTGGCATCCAGTAACACCGCGAGATTAGAAGGAAGAATTGGCTAAAAATTGAAAGTTTCGGCTGAATTTGAGAAAACATACCCGTAATAATAAAGGCTAACAGGGCAGACGCCTGGTCTCAGACAGATATGCATGAATGGCTGCAGCCACCCCTCTGTGACAATATCCCAGTGATGTGGCCCCTACTGACAGTAGTACGGCCATGCAGATGGGAAGACCAATTCGTTGTGATGGCCTAATAAGGGGACATTGTCGGATCATTGAAAAACCACGGCAATATAATAAGAAGTGATCTAGTGTCTCATGTTCACCGCAAATAGCACATAGGGCGGACCAGGCGAGACCAGACCTGTGCATAGAAGTTCAGCTGGGGAACCCTACATCTGAAGTTGGTTAATGGGACCTCGCATTGACGAGATTCACACAAACGGGGATTCCAGTTTTGCTTTAAATGGGCACATTCTTCAAAATTAATGATGACCCCTTTCCTGCGTACTCATTAGGCGCTGATATCTACGGAACCTTGCTCCTGCTACACTAGCCGGAACAGGCCAAAGATCAACCGAAGGGCCATCCAATGACGATCGCGCCAACGAATCAGCCTCTTCATTAAGAAATAAACCTTTGTGCCTGAGAACCCAAATTAGGCAGATGTCCCGCAAATGGAAAAGCACCGGAAAGTTGAATGCACGGATCAGGGGTGAATTTTCAGACGATTCCAACGTGGAACAGACCGCTAGAAAGTCAGTAATTATAACTATATTCGAGTGCTGCGGAGGAACTTCTTTTAAAGCCAGTACTACCGCTATGAATTCGGCTTGAAATATTGTAGTGAAGTCTTGTAACCGCAGCGAGACTGCCCAGTTAAGCTGTGGACTAAAAATGCCCACACCTGTCCTCTCCTCACGTTGCGATGCCCCAGTTGCCACAATTACGTAACCATTCAATCTTTCCAAATGACCGTTCAGGATTCCAGTAAGTAGTCTTGACGAAAGCATTTTGGCGTTATTAGTAAAAATATTATGAAAAGTTAAAGGCGCTGGAGGGACCTCACAAGGCATTTTTATTATTGTCGGGATGTTGATTTTCAATGGAGAAAGTAATGCCTGGGCGTAAACACACTGAGGACGAATGTGCCGAGGCCACCAAGAGTTGAAAAACATTGCGGGACCATCTACCAGAAACGAAAGAAATTGGCTATGTTGCACACTTGATCATGTTATTGAGACAGTTACGGTGATAGTTATAGAGCTCTTTGCATCGGGTAGCTGGCGCTTGCAACTTCACAAGCGGGCGTGAAATACGTCCTTTAAAAGCCACCATTTAGAAATCAGCGGTGATACCTGTCGAAGGTTGAAGGGCGTGTCCTCGTAAAGTTGCAGCAGTGCTGCGTGCCTTGAACAAATTTTCGGGGCCAGCTGATGTTCATTCCGCCGCTAGGGCGCATTGGTAGGTTCTGCTAGGGAAACTGAGAAAGAAGAAGGAAGTCGCAAGCAACGGCGGCCATCATTTATTCTCGCGCATACTGCCAACCAACCGCGTGAGGATGTCGTTCTCCCCAACAACGCCCACCGTTGCGAAGAAGTCCAGGCAGACGCACTACGCTGCAGAACCTTACACCAGAGACGAACCGCGTGACTCCGAGTGCACCCCATTCGGCGAAGGACCTTTCCAACTCTGGGTCCTACTCGTCACGACGGTTGCCGGGGGCGTCTGCTTCATACAGGACAGGGTCTTTGATCTCTCGTCACGCGAGATGGACCACTGGTGCCGGCGCCCCGCCGAGTTCGCCCACATGAGCGCGGGCGCGTGGAAGCAGTTCGCCATTCCTCGGAGCGCAAACGGCAGCTACAGCCGCTGCACGATGCGCGACCCGCCCGACGGAGGGCTGTCCGCTCGCGTCGTGGCCTGCACCGCGTGGGAGTTCAACCTGAGCGAGTACGGCAACACCGTGGTCAGCGAGTGGAGCCTCGTGTGCCACAGGGCCTACCTGAGGGACGTGGCTTCTCTCGTGAACTCCGCCGCCATGATCCTGGCGCTTCCGGTGGCCGGTGCAGCAGCGGACCACATGGGCCGCAAGACAGTCTCCTTCGTTGCCCTGACAGCACTCCTGCTCACGCTCGTTACGAGTAGCCTTGCCGTGGACTTGCAGACCTTCATAGTGACGCGGGCCATAGCGGCGGCCACGTCAACGTCGCTGGTCTCTCTCTTCGTGGTTCTGTACGAGGTCACGACGCCGGCTAGGAGACTGGCCTATTGCACGGTCGCCCCGGCTCTCGCTGCCGTCTTTGGCGAGGTATACCTGTTTTTCGTGGAGTACTTTAAAGTCGGCTGGTCCATGTCTCAGCTGCTAATAGCCGCCTTGGGCCCGGCGCTTCTAGCCACCTACTGGAAACTGGAAGAATCACCTGTCTGGCTTCTGGCCACGCAAAACATCGACGAGGCTTGGCGTGTCGTCCGCGAGGTGGCCCGCTTCAATGACAAGCCGTGCAAGGAATGCTCCACGCTGCTCAGGACACACCTGAAGAAGTCTCGTTTAACCGGGGAGGAAGGGTACCTCGCTCCTGTTTTTGCGACGCCACTCAGGAAACGGTTCCTCCTGATCGCTTTCGTCTGGCTCGTCGTGGGGTGGACGTACAGCCACTACGCAACAGAACTTGGAACCCCTATGAACCCATACGTGAGCGTTGGCACGAGTCTCCTTTTGGTACCCATGTTTCTGCTTATATGGCCGTTTCTCAGGGGTTCTCGACGCGTCATGCGAGCAGTGAGGACGTCCCTGCTAGTCTTCAGCGCCTCGTCAGCGCTTCTCTTCGCGGTGACGGACAGGAAAGTGCCACAAGTCCACACCGTCCTGCAGGTAACGATGCGGCTGTCGATTAACGTACCACCCGCTTTCCTCTTCTTCCTAACCACAAGACTGTACCCAACCAGGATGCGATGTGTGGTTGTTTCGACATGCTTCGCCTGTGCCATTTTTGGCGACAAAGCGGGGCGTCTCGCGTTCTCTTTCGTACTACAGGGACACTCAGGCGTCGCACTCGGCGTCGCAGCCGTTCTGACGTCGATAGCCGCTGTGGCCACATGCTACTTGCCCTCCCAAGTCGCTAGGGTCACCGTGGCAGCCGGAACGCTACTGCCTCGTATGAGGCCGAGCATATCAGGCGTCGTGCAACCGGATCATTCCTTTGTTGAGTCGCTTATTTCGTTGCCGAAATAAGCGACTCGCTGTTGGGTCGCTTATTTCGTCGCTTATTTCGTTGCCGATCATTACTTTGTTGAGTCGCTTATTTCGTTGCACGACCACTTGATGCCGGAAGAGTTCAGTGTGCGTCTGTCCCTACCGTTCAAACATCGGAACTGAAATACTGGACCGCCGCGTAGACATGGCCAAATGGGCTTCTGTGGAACTTCGATGTATACAGGAAGGAAATTAACGATGAGAAACTAGGAGTGAGCGACTGGTTGTGAGGCAGAGCAAGAACTCGAATGGGTACAGTTTTTTTAGCTTTTACACCAAAACTGTGCCTTCTGCTCTTACTGTATTATTTATTCCCAAAAGTCTGTTAATCTCGTACTGAATTGAATTGAATTTTCATATCTTGTACAGGTGTTGTATAACAGCTGTTTGGAGGAAAGGGGTTAAAAGCTGCTTTGCGGCAGCTTGGCACAGTCCCCCCCCCCCTCCTATAACACATTTGATGCATGTATCAACACAAAAACAATACATTAACTTTACAAGACAACAATGCAAATAATTGACGTTGCAAATATTGATGCAAATATTGATGCAAATATTATCTATTGCAACATAGCAGCGTTAAACACAGTACATCATATAGGAAAACACAAACGCAAGAAACATAGCACATGGGAACAATTAGTTATGAATACTTCTTAACAAGTTCAAGATAGACGTTTTATGCTGTCTTCTATTATGTTAGAAGTGTTACGCGTATGGGGAAGACGGTACTGAAGCCTTTGTATGCAATAATATGTACGCAGGGTTGGGGCATACGAAACATTATACCTGGTAATTATTTCGGATGATTTTTTCCTTCAACTTAGATATTAATCTTATGTTTGACATACGGTTTCTAATTTCCGATTTATACAACAACAGCTCATATTCGTAGAGGAGGTTTACCCGTACAATATTCTATTGTTTGAACACTTTAGAACTGTGGGCGTTATAGCCCCGGTTTCCAACTGCGTGTAGAGCCTGTTTGTATACCGTTGCTAAGCTCTGCAAAGACTTTTTGGTACCGTCTCCATATACCAAGTGACTGTAAACCAATGAGAGGTAAAGAGAGCTTGTAGACAAATATTTTTTTTTCTTTTTCGGTAACAGCGTGTGGCATCTTCTTAATGCACCCACAACTGTACTCAACTTTGTTTTCACGCTGTCGAAGTGGAAATTCCCGTTGCATGTGCTTATGAAAATGAATACCAAGTGTTTTAACGGTTGGTAAAATTTCGCTCTCGTGGCTATTTAGTGCAAGTCTTTCATACAAATGGCACATCGTATCCTTCGAACGAAATAAAACAGCCTTCGTTTTTGAACAGTTGATAATCGAAGAATTTTTACGAGACCACTTATAAAGACGATGATCGGGTGCAAAAGTCCGGCGGTTCTCGTCGGCGGTGTTTCTCGTCGCTGGTAGTCACGGCAGCTCCGGACGTAGCGGAGACATCGGATGTAAGGTGGAGCCAGAAGTAGTTTGCTCTTGTTCTCCCAATAGTGCGTGATGTGCGGAGACGTGCAGAGGAAAGGTTGTCGTGGCCCGCTTACCGATATTTCTGCGGGAAGGCCGGCGGGGATCACAATAGGATAATTTGATTGATTGTAGGGTTTAACGCGCCGACGCAACGCAGGCGATGAGGCGCGCCGTAGTGGAGGGCTCCGGATTAATTTTGACCACCTGGGGATCTTTAACGTGCGCCGAAATCTCGTACACACGGGCGTTTTTGCTTTTCGCCCCCATCAGGAAAAGCGGCCGCCGCGGCCGGGAATCGAACCCGCGACCTCGTGCTCAGCAGCGCAACGCCTTAGCCACTGAGCCACGGCGGCGGGTGAATAGGATAATTTGTTCTCGTTCCGGGGTTAAAGTTTATCTTTACAAGGAAGAAGCTTTTGAGGGTGAATGTATGCAAGTTGCGCTTGAAGATCCTTGGCACGGTGACGTTGCGTCTTTCGAGGCAGTCGATCATGACGGCAATATCGAGGTAGGCGTGCTGCTGGGCGGCTAGGTCCACCTGCTTAATAATTTCTATAATCGCGCGGTAATCATCGGAGTCCTCTGGTGGTGGTTTCGACAGGGGGCGAGATAGGCAGTGGGCGTCCGAATGTTTCCTGCCGGATTATGGACGATCGTAACGTCGAATTCTTCTATGCGGAAGCTCCACCTCCCAAGACGGCTGGAGGGCTACTTCAAATTGGCGAGCCAATACAGCTCATCATAGGCGGAGGAATAAATTTTATTGGGCAAATTGTGTGGCCCTTGGAGCCCTTCGGGCTTGTTGAAGGAGCATCTCCGCCTAGATACCCCTAGGACCCGACTGCTGTCCAGGATCGCGAGACCTAAGTCTCCTAGACCTATACAGCCGGGAGCTGGTCAGTGGGGCCACCCAGTGGATTCCATGTACCTGCCATTCCAAAGCAAGGCCAAAGCATCCATCACCGTATACCTAGCGTACAAAGGCAGCTCGTACAAGTTATACACACGATTCGAAGAGTCAGCTACCGTTACCAACACCTTAAAAAGACACGTTATCCAATTGATGCGCCAGCTCATCACTTAAAAAGCACTTCACCATCTACCCTTCCGTTAGGCAAAAATGCAGACTGTCAAAGTAAGAGACGCTGATGATACAATCATGCAACCATCCGTCCCACGACGACGATGGTTGAACTCGAAGATTTCTTGTGACGAATTCTTCTTTTGTCATCGGAGTTTTCGAAACCGGTTCGACCATGCCGAAAAGGGGCAATCGGTTAGACTTTAACAACGTATGGGTACGAGCTAGTTGGTACTCCATCTAAACACCGTATAGCGCAGTAGGCAAGACACAGGACGAAGGGGACACGGACGAGCGCTAACTTACAACTGAATTTTATTAACAACACGAAAACATATAAATAGGAAAGATTATCACGCTCATGTGATCACGAAAGGTTGCGAAGCCACCTCGTCATGCAGGCATAATCAGCAGCGTCCATCCAAGAAAGCCAGCTCCTTCGAGGTCAAAGATATGGACGTCGTGCTTACGCAGTCACCAATCTTCTGCATTTCCGCTGCTTCGATAATCTCCCGCGTGCGCTGATCAGAGTCTCGAAATAGCACAGTGCATGCATCGAACAAGGGTTCACACTCGCCGCATTCGTGGCAATGAATTGCCAGATTGCCCTCCTTTCCTTTCTGCACTTTGTTGTGGTGCTCCCGCAGGCGCGTGTTGAGGCATCGACCCGTTTGACCAATGTACGCTCAATGTACGTGATCACATGAGCGTGATAATCTTTCCTATTTATATGTTTTCGTGTTGTTAATAAAATTCAGTTGTAAGTTAGCGCTCGTCCGTGTCCCCTTCGTCTTGTGTCTTGCCTACTGCGCTATACGGTGTTTAATCGGTTAGACGCCAGCTTCATAGCACGAGGAACCCAGGTTCAATTTCGCCCACGGGAAGCATTTTTAAAGCGAAGCTTCAGAGAGAGAGAGAGAGAGAGAGAGAGAGAGAGAGAGAGAGAGAGAGAGAGAGAGAGAGAGAGAATAAACATCTTTAATTTCGAGCCTGAGGGTGCAGGATGGTGAGAGTACCGGCCCGGTTGGGGGCGTCCGCCAGTCCAGGAAGACGTGGTCTTTGCTGGCTGCTCGGGCCCTATCAGCATGCGCTGGGTACAGAAGTCCGAGCTTAACAGCCGGTCCACCCACTGCTCGTATGTGGGATGGGGATTGGGTGTGAGCGATAGGAATTGTTAGCCAGATGGTACAGGGTGCCTGGCTGGGGCAGAAGTTGCAGGTACTGTAATATTGGGTGGGTAACTATGTTGGAGGAGCGCCAACGCTCCTCCTCCTACACTCCTCCAACCTCTAGGGGGGAAGCAGTTGGTCTGCAGCCGGCCAAGTGTGGTAGCTTGCGTTCGGGAAAGCTGGGAGTGTGGTGGAGGGAATCGTTTACGATCGTGTCTGAAGTGCTAGTTCATATCCGCGGAGCCATTGAGTTTGTATGTGTGTGTGTGTGGCGGGGGGGGGGGGGTCTTTAACGTGTCTTGGCTCTCTTCGGAAATGGCCCGGAGGGTGGGCACTCTGGCGGCGGCGTGTGCCACCTCATTTCCGTCGAGGGACTCGTGTCCAGTGGTCCAAGCAATATAAATGCCGGGGAGCTGTGGGAGAGTCTTAAAGATGTTCAGGGCGAAGGTTGATATGTGGCCCAACTGGTAGACGCGGCATGCTACTTGCTAGTACGTGATGACTCTGATATATTCGCTGTTTGCTCTAGTCCAACAATAAAAAATTCAGAAAAGATCGCACTCACGCGCAGGTCTTGAATAAGTGAGGCTGTTGTAGGTGAGCGCTGCCGGACACACAGTTAAGTTTCAGTATTATTGTTCATTTGCAAGGTGGCGCTGTTCGAAATCGTCGTGATATGCATCGAAGACGTCATCATCTTCGTCCCCGTGAGTGGTGGATGCCAAGTCATCCTCAGCATTCAATAATTCCCCCAGCTCTTCGCCATCGACTCGAGGCAGCGGGGGTGGGATCTGCACGTCGCCTCGGGAAAGAGTGGCAGACCCGTAGCCTTCTCTCCTATTATCCACAATGGCTTCTAGAGAATAGCGGCGGGGGCAGTGACCTCTCCAAAGCAGGGTGTATTTTAATTTCTAGCACTACCTCTGGATAGAGATAGAAAGAGAAAAGAAACTTTATTCAGTTTGTCAACTGTGTTGCTTAGTTGTCGGCCGCGAGCGTCCTTAGTTGTCGGTCTCTGGCGGCATCCTCAGCCATCTGAATGGCCCAGGTTGATCTGGTATTTTTTACATGAGCGCACGGTTGACGACGCCGCTGTAGTGTTTTTACAGCGAAGCTGTTTAGCAAATCATTATTCTGCGTGTCTGCAGTTAAAAATACAAAGAAAATTCCAAGAGCACGTGAGCGCATGCACGAGAACGCGTCCCTCGTGGCGACCGCGAAGCGTCCCGGGCGCGCGTTTGTCAAGCCAAGCGTATACCCACTTAGGGAGATTGGCCAAGATTGGCAAAAAAACGCTCCACCATTCAGCGTTATTGGGGCAACACTTGCCCAGAACGAGAAAGACACGTGATATCGTACACCTCTCCAAGTTTATGTGCAGTGATTTTCACTTCCAATAAATGAAGGAAGCTCACACTTATAGTAGCGATGATGCTGTAAAGGCCCGTTGAGGCAGCGAATACGCAAATCGGCTGCAATCGTGCCCCTAAACCATCCTAACTTTTGTTAAGGTTGCGTACAGCTTCGCTACCTCGAAGCCTTACGCGTTGGCGTGAGCTTCGTACATATTTTCCCTCAGGCCACTGCGCGAGCCGGACACTTAGCGGTGGTCGCGAGGCACGCTCTTATGATCGCTGTGCATTTTCTCGCTCCTACGGGCTTTTGCAAGTTTTTTATTATTTTTTTTTGCTCAAGCATTGCGCTTGCCGTAGACCCTCGACGGTCACCGCCAGACATTCGTTCACGATCGCTCCCATTTTCTTGGTAATTTTCCTGCAACGGCGAACTTACAGCTTGTTAAGCTGCTCTGCTGTTAAAAAGCTTCCAGTGGCCGGAATAGAAGGTGGGTTCCTCGCGCTATGAAGCGGCGTCTATCCGATTGGTCCATTTCGACATCGTCAAAGCGAACGCCAAGCAGCAGGTACCGATTAGCGCCGTACACCCCAAACCCATACTTTAGGCCTACGGAGTGCACACCGGAAAGTTCCTGCGGGTATACATTCTGGAAAAGTGTTTGTTGCGTACCTTCAGAATAGCAGAAACATTTTTTTAATTGCGATAGTATGCCCTTTGGCATAAGGTCTTACAGGTACAAGTTGACACCCGTTTCTCGGAGGAAGTCCAGAAGACAGCTGGGATGGGGCCCCCACAGCCATCGTTGGAAATCGGGGGGTCTCCCAGGATGCAGGCCTGTGCGGCGGAGGTGTCGGGCTGTCGCTGCACTCAGGGAAGGGCACGTTCATAGCAGGTGGTTGGTGTCGGCGTCTTCTACAGGAGCCGTACAGAAGGGGCAGGTAGTGGTAAACGGGGCGTGGTATCGCGGGGGCCACGCCCGGGTTACCGCAGGAGAGATGGCCACCCCAACTCAAAGTCTACGGAGCAGGACCTCCTCCCAGCGAGCGAGCCCACTGGGAAGGTATGTTCCACACGGTGGGATGAGAGTGCGTGTGGCGCGACGCTTATCTTCCTTGAGTTGGACTAATTGTTCATGCGGGTCCTTTGACAGCAAGGGCAGTGATCGTGGAACCGACGGAAGGTGAGAGGAACTATCCGCCGAAATATGCGCGGTGGTAGTATTACGCCGGATCCATGATAGAATAGCAGATACTCGAAGTGTGGGACTGGCCAACCAAAGAATCCATCCCGAGAAAACTCTACGTTCAACCATCATCGTCTTTAGACGGAGAGGTGCATGATTTTCTTTCACTTCACGCACAAGCATTCATCTTCATCGTCAGTAAAAGTTGGCTTACCTGCGGGCTGGTTTCGCGTTACAGGCGCCCTCTGTGAGAACACTAAAGCTCCACTTTAAAAAAACACTTAAACAAGTCTTCAGTCCCACCCTTTTCAAAACAATGCGCTCCTAGAGGCTACCCGAACTCAACACCCTCGAAAAGCGTATCGGCAGTGCATTAGGTAGCCGAATTTGGCGTCCCAAGTACAGTGCACAGAACCGACATATACCCATCGATCTGGGGTACCAAACCGATTGCGACTACTCGTCTCTCAATTACACGGCCGGCATACCACCCACACAGTCCAATGGTAGCTGTGCCCATCATTCGGAGCTCGACGTCGAGTTATCTGCTTCGTGCAAACGCACAACAATAAATGGCACTCGCGATGCCAACGTCATAACTAATATATTTTACAGATGCAAGCATCAATATCCACAAAGCATGGGAACAATTGCCGTGATTAGTAGGCAGCTTCAACAAGAAGACCACGACAATGATGTCAGCCCACTGGCGATTGCCTGTATGGAGGCCCACGCAAGTGGCCTACAGCAGTGAATGGACCATTCAATGCTGAACAGTTGTCCGGTGAGAAATTGATGCCGCCTCCCGAAGACCACGAACTCATACGAGCCCCCTTCAACCATGAATCCTCCCCTCCCAACTCCACCACAAGGCCTCCGACCTCCCCTTTTTGAATAAAAGATTTAACAACAACAACACAATCGCAGTAACTGTGGCGGAATTATGGAAGAAGAGGAAGACGGCCGCCTACTATGACCATCAGGGGCTAAAGGAGAAAGAGGGAAAAAAATCTAAGTTCAGCGCAGCCATGGACTCGAGTCCGCGTCCCGTTTCATAACATTATGGACTAGACTTACAAAACTAGACTAACGTGTTATGCACTTCCCCTATAGCGTCACCATCGGGGGTGGCAGTATGTTGCGGATTTAGTAAGGAAGAGGGCAAAGACGGCCAACCGCCTACTATCATCACCATTGGGGCTACAGGAGAAAGAGGGGAATAAACTTGGTTCGGCTTTTATAACAGTAGCCATATACTTCTATACGACTATACTATATTCCAGTCAAACTACACCGCCATTATTTACACAGGCTCGCAGCATGCCTACAGACTATATGCAGAGCAAACTGGCGCGACATTGGGAGCCATTTGTCCTTAGCACCTTCACTGGGGCTGTGCAGGGCGCGTACCGCATTGCCTGGATCCCGGAACAAGAATTTTGGAAAGGAAGTTAGCGGTCCGACGCTCAGTCCCCAGATTACGGCCTTCGGGTCTACACCACCGTCAGGGAGTGGGGTACGCCCACAGAGTCCATCCCACGTCATTCTGAACAGCCACTCTAGGACGCGAGAATTCTTGATGATGCACGAAAGTACCAGTTCACTGGTGCCAGATACAGATCGTTTCTCTGTAGACGCCCACACATTTTGTGTACAATTTTGTTAAGAATTCCAGGACGAGTATCAGCATACCTTTCGGAGCGTATTCAGACTTCCCGCACATGTTGCGCATTCGGAACGACCCACGGTCTCGCTGCCAGACTACTTTTCCCACGTGTCACACTCCACTTTGGAACGGAAAGCCAGTCGGTCCGTCCAAAACGCTGAACGAGAGATGGCCCTCACGACAAATGTGCAAGCCGTGCTACGCGTGGTTACACGATAAGAGCTGTGAATAAGGGTGCCAGCGCAATTTGATGATATAAAACGTTTCATTCATTCCGTCTGTTGTGTCTGTGCTCCCCAGCGGAACCGCTGTCCTGTGTTCGGCACGCCCCAGCAGAGCGCCAATTAGGGTCTCTCACGGAAGTCATACCCTCTCCGTGGCCAACGCCACCCCCGACACTGGACGGGGAGACGAGCTTCGCCCAGTCGCAAATAGCCGTGTTCTCCTTGTGCCAGAAGAAACCGTATTTTCAAGTGTCCCCGAGGGTCCGCTCATCACTGACTGCGCGGACATAACAGCTTCATTTGGTGGTATTTGGCACCAAAAAGAGTTGAATGTTATAATTGTTGAGCACAGCCGTTACCCGAAACATCTTGTTTCTCCTTCATCCAGCCTCGAGTGGCTGCAAGTGAGTCCACTTGTCGCGTTCTCATCTCAGACGCACTAGCTCCTCTCTGGCCACCAATTTTGGCGCTACGGGAGTAGCTGTTGAGGAATGTTTTTCTGGACCATGGAAGGGCGCGGGTTGCGTAAAACTCAGGCGCGAAGATGACCGCCGCCAGAGGTCTAGGCGAGGCATTCCCGACTGACATATTCTTGGTGTTGGACCCTCCTGTTTAGCACCCGTGAACCCGCCTAACGATGACCGGACAAGCGCCAGGGGTTCCGTTCCTCGCGAACTTGAACCTCTGGCTTCCACTTATTTCTCCGATTTCGGTGCACCGCAAGGTCAGTTACTCTCCGTGGAGCGTTCTGTCACGCCGCACACTCGGCTAAGCCTCCTTAGGCCTGCCATGCCGGCTCCTCTCGCCGGTTGCAGAACCGCGCGGGTTCATTTTTCGTGTGGCGGAAGTTCTCGCCATGCCGGATAACACCAGCAGAATTGAAACCCAGACCTGGTACCATTGGGCGGCGAAGCAACGCTCTACACGTCACCCGAGTGCCCCGCACGAGACGAAGGTACCGCACATCATGCCACGAAGCATCTAGCGAAAGAAGGTCAGTGCTCCTTCTACCGGCCACCACCTGTGCTTCTGCCACCCGGAGACTTAAAAATTGCCCTCAGACCGCGGCGCGCTATCGGGCTTGCCTCTGTACCCCTGGTTCTTCTTGCCCGTTACATTAACGCGAGGCAGGTGTTGCGTGGAGCGTTGCAAGTGCGTATACAAGCGAAGTCCCACTTCATCCTCTGTTAGCCCAGATGAAGCACTAGAAGCAAGGCACGCAAACAACCCGATCATCATAATTAATGGAAAGTGATATTATTAACCACATCCGAACAGTGGTTGGAGACGTTGCGCAGTCCAGATCAGGAGACTCAAGCATCGCTGGCCACTCGGACGGTCTCGGTCACAGCCAGAACGGCAGCCACCACCATCAACTCACAAAACTCCTTAATAAGTGTGTTTCATCTACTTCCAGCGCGAATCCCTCACTGCCTTCATGACTTGCCTAGAAGCTGTCCGGGAGCACGTGCATTGTGGCGCACCACATGACGCTTATTGAGACCGTTACGGTGACAGTTATACAACGATTTGCATCGTGTAGCGTGTGCTTGCAACTTCACAAAGGAGGCGTAAAATACCTTGTCTAAACCAACCATTCAGAAATCAGCTTTAATACCTGAAGAACATTGAAGGACCTGTCCTCGTAAATTTGTCGCACAACTGCGTGCTTTGAGCAGATTTTCTGGTGCCAGCTGATATTAATTCCGCCGCTAGGGAGCACCCGGTATATTCCGCTACTGAAACTGAGAAAGACGAAGTTGCAAAGAACGGTGGCCATCATTTATTCTCACGCACACTGCCAACCAACCGCATGAGGATGTCGTTCTCCCTAACAACGCCCACCGTTGCGAAGAAGTCCAGGCAGACGCACTACGCTGCAGAACCTTACAGCAGAGACGAACCGCGTGACTCCGAGTGCACCCCATTCGGCGAAGGACCTTTCCAACTCTGGGTCCTACTCATCACGACGGTTGCCGGGGGCGTCTGCTTCGTACAGGACAGGGTCTTTGATCTCTCGTCACGCGAGATGGACCACTGGTGCCGGCGCCCCGCCGAGTTCGCCCACATGAGCGCGGGCGCGTGGAAGCAGTTCGCCATCCTTCGGAGCGCAAATGGCAGCTGCAGCCGCTGCACGATGCGCGACCCACCCGACGGTTGGCTGTCCGCTCGCGCCGTGGCCTGCACCGCGTGGGACTTCAACCTGAGTGACTACAGCAACACCGTGGTGAACGAGTGGAGCCTCGTGTGCCACACGGCGTACCTGATGGACGTGGCTTCTCTCGTGAACTCCACCGCCATGATCCTCTCGCTTCCCGTGGCTGGTGCAGTAGCGGACCACATGGGCCACAAGACAGTCTCCTTTGTCGTCCGCGAGGTGGCCCGCTTCAACGGCAAGCCGCGCAGGGAATGGTCCACGACGCTCAGGACACAACTGAAGAAGTCTGCTCTGCCAGGGGAGGAAGGGGACCTTGCCTATGTTTTTGCGATGCCACTCGAAGCGCTTCCTTCTGATCGCTTTTGTCTGGCTCGCCATAGGTTGGACTCACAGTCACTACACATCGTCCCTTGGAGCCCCCGTCAGCCGACCCGTGAGCATCGGCCCGAGTTTCCTCTTAGCGCCCATGTTTATGCTTGTGTGGCCGTTTCTCGAGGGTGGTCGACGAGTCATGCACGCAGTGAGGACACCCCTGGTAGTCTTCAGCACCTCGTCAGCGCTTCTCTTCGAGGTGACGAACATGGAAACGCCGCTGGTGCACACCGTCCTGCACGTAACGATGCGGTTGTCGATCCACCTGCTCACCACTTTCCTCTTTTACCTAACCACAAGCTTGTACCAGACCATAGTGCCATGTATGGCCGTTTTAACGTGTTTCGCCTTTGCCGTTTTTTCCGACAAAGCGGGACATGTTGCATTCTCTCTGGTACTACAGAAGCGCGAAGACGTTGCACTCGGCGTCACAGCCGTTATGACGTCGCTAGCCACTCTGGCCACATGCTGCTTGCCCTCCCACATCACCGGCGTCACCATGGCAGCCGGAACGCTATTTTCTAGAATGTGGCAGATCATATCGGGCGTCGTGCACCCCGACCGTTGCCTTGATTTGTCGCTGGTTTTTATGCCGAAAGGTCCAGTAAGGTCGACTATCGACAAGCGCCACTCGCACAACCCCTGGATGCCGGCACCGTTCAGTGTACGTCTTTCCCGACCATTCAGACATCAGAACCGATAATCTTGACCTCCACGCAGGCATGCTAAATCTGCTTCTGTCGTACTGCGATGAATGACGGAAGAAATAAACGATGAGAAACTAGGAATGAGCTGCTGGTTGCGAGGCAGAGCAAGAACTCGAACGTCTGCAGTGTTTTCTTTCACTTTTACACCAAAACTGTGCCATCTGATTTTTCTGTAATATGCCTTCCCAGAACTCTGCTATTCTTGTATTGAAGTCCTGTTGGCCTTTTAGCAAATTACCCTTACCCTAGCACCCTATCCATGCGTACGACCTTGTTTCTACAGGCATCCTTATTTTATTCGTGGACTCTCAAACATGCAAACAATAGCATGCAAACAACAAATGGTTCCCTGTCGACAGCTCGAACGGGGGCAGCACTAAATCTTTAAATCTTTTTCGGGCTGGACACGGTGCTGCGGATCGATATTGAAATTATGCCTAGTCTATTTAGGGCGAAAGCCTTAAATCTTCGTCTTTCAAGTTCACGCATCGTGTAGGATCAAAACATAGGGGTTCCAAAAAATATTGAATTTGCACGAACTGTGGAGTGCTGAGTCGGGGATCGCGCGCCAGAAAAGGGGAACAGCAGTGCGGGGTGAGAGTTCTACAATAGGGCGACGCAACACGCGCCCTTTCCGCAGCTAGCGGAACCAGCTTAGAAAGGTGCTGTCCACGTGGCTGGTCAAGTGGTTGCAGGTCCGGCTGCAATGTTCAACAGAATATTGAACAGCGTTCAACAGGAGGCTACTGGCGATGACAGATCGAGTGCAGCGACCTTCGGAGGATGGTCTCCAAGGGTGCTGGTTAGGCGGTTATGGGGGCGGCCGCAAGGTTCAAGGCCGACAGCAGTTCGACAGGAAGTTCCTGGCGATGACAAGTGAGCGGAATGAGCTTCATAAGGTTCTGTCCAGAAGGCTGAACAAGTGGTTGGGGGCGCGGCCTCAAGGTTCAACAGAAAGTTCACCAGCACTTCAACAAGAGGCACCTTGTTATCGTAAGCAAGCAGAACAAGCTTCGGACGGTTTTGTCCAATGGGGCTGGTAAGACGCTCAGGGGTGGATGCAAAGTTCGCCAGGCGGTTCCTGGCGGTGACAAGCCAGTGGAACCAGCTTCAGAAGGTGTTGCCCAGGGGGACAATCCAGTGGTGGCGGTCGTGGCCGAAAAGTTCGACAGAAAGTTCAACAGTAGTTAAACTGGAGGTTCCTGGCGATGACAAGCGAACAGAGCTAGCTTTGGAAGGTGCTGTCCAAAGAGCTGGTACATTTGGGATGGGATCGGCCCCAACGTGAAACAGAAAGTTCAACAGAAGATGGATAGGTCCAACTTCCAACTAGGCTTTCGCCTTCACAGTCATTGAAAACTTAAACCATCCGCCGAATTTTTTAAAGCGAAGCGTGCTTGGTTTTACTGATGGTCGTGTCGTGTACTAAAACGCACTGCAGAAAAGCCAACTTTACACAATGAGCCTGGTACATGATGATGATTATGATGACACAAGAAAAAAAGCTTGCTACGGTAAGAATTGAACATGAGTCCCTCGCATTTTAAATCCGACATCTACACGATTGCGCCATCCCGACATGGTGGAACCAGTTTGGATTTTAATGTGAATTTGAATGCTTTACTTTGAACAGCGACAGTGGGTGGGGGAGGCGCTCATATTTCTCATGGCGGATTTGTTTGCGGTCGCCTTAGTCGGGACTTCGACTCGCGGGCAGTTTTCACATTGATCGTTGACGCTAATGACGGGGACTCCCACTTCACTTCTTCCCTCATCCCCGCTACGGGCAAAATAATGTTATGCACTCACGCACTTTCATTGTAACGGCTATGACTTTGGCGCTTCGCCACTTGAATTTGGCACGCGAGCTTCGCATTTCAACCATTGTCGTATTTAGCCAAGGGGGGAAGGGGGGGATTTCATTTTTTTTTTATGTGGAGATATACCGCCTCTGTTAATTCCCAGCCTTCAGTGTATCTGCGAATGCATTTTTGCTTCAAGCGCAGAGGCAGGGAAGAGTATTGTGAATAGAGGCCGGTTTTTTAGGCACAAATAAGCGCGTTTTAGGCGCCAATTATAGGCAGAGAAAACAACGTTTTAGGCCTCCAATGTCGTAATTATGGGAACTGTAAATATTAACATAAGTACATAATTTCGACCAGAGTCGTGGTCGACCAGTATTCACAAAAGAAAAACCAAAAATATAATTGCTTATGATAGCAGAACGGCACCAACAGTTGAAGATAGCCATTCAATTGTCCCACAAAACTGCTATACTAATGACGTTTAATTGGCTTAATTTCACAAACGCAGTGCAAACATTCATGTTAAATGGTCACTTTCGCTTGCTCGAACGTCGCATAGACGGTAATGGGAATAAAAAAAACACTTGAAAGCTGGGAACACTGATTAAAAAAATTGTTTTGTCGAACTAAAATTTTGACACGACAAAAACAGACAAACTATAAACCCTAGAGAGACGACGAAGTATTTGAAATAAACATGCAGCTCTGGATATTTTCTCATACACAATAGTATTATCCTTATTGTACAGACAAGACGTCCCAAAACTACCAAGAACACTTCCACAGATATGAAGAGCATTTTTGAAATGCTGTTTGGCAGCCGAACATATTTCTGACGGAGAAACACATTTTAACGCCCGTCGACAGTGTAAATTTTAAGGCGGAAGGAAATGCAGCTGTGCAGTTATGTTTCGCCATGGTCTCTTCAATATCGGAGTTGTGTGCTAATAAAAACATGCTGTGTGTTGAACCGTTACGTTGAAAATACAGTTATTTGAGCATGCTTCTGGGAAGCAGGATGTCACTGAAGATGTTTGAAGAAATCTGTTTAGAGAATGCGCGGAATACAGTCTAAGAATTATTGTGAAAATTGGGGCAACAATGGCAAACTACACCATCTCCGGATTTTTGCATTGTAAATTTTGCCTCTTGTCATAGAGAATGAGTTTGCACGCTAAGAAGGAATTCTGAACGTCGACAGATGTTATTGGAAAGTAATTATACTTTGGAACATTCGATGAGTGGCTTAATCGACACTGGGCTCCTAGTGTGCTTCCCGTAACGTGATGCCCAGTAACGCAGTAACGCGAATAACGATCTCTGACTGCACTCGAAAGCGCATTCTGAGGCTAAACAGTGAATGTTCATATAGGCACCTATTTTAAAAATAGGCGTTTATAAGCCATGAGGTACTATAAAACGACTTTCTTTCGAACGTCTCATATATCAAAGTGGTGAGACGGGAGCGCAAGGAACAAAATGGGCATTTTCCTAAAACCCGGTCTGTAATTATGAAAGATGCAGAAAGAATTTATACTTGCAAAACATAACGCAAAAAATAATAACGAGAAACGGCCAGGCAAGCCAAAACATGGGCAGCAACAACAGACTCATGCCGACGCTGACGGGTCGGCTGACAGGCGTTCCAAGTGCCGCCGTGTAGTGGCTGTGAGTCCAACCTATGACGTGCCAGACGAAAGCGATCAGAAAGATGCGCCTCGAGTGGCATCGCAAAAACATAGGCACGGTCCCCTTCCTCCCCTGCCAGACAGACTTCTTCAGGTGTGTCCTGGGAATCATCGACCGGTCCCTGCGCGGCTGGCCGTTGAAGCGGGCCATCTCACGAACGACGAAGGAGACTGTCTTGTGGCCCACGTGGTCCGCTGCTGCACCGGCCACCGGAAGCGCCAGGATCATGGCGGCGGAGTTCACGAGAGAAGCCACGTTCCTCAGGTAGGCCCTGTGGCACACGAGGCTCCACTCGCTGACCACGGTGTTGCCGTACTCGCTCAGGTTGAACTCCCACGCGGTGCAGGCCACGACGCGAGTGGACAGCCCTCCGTCGGGAGGGTAGCGCACCGTGCAGCGGCTGTAGCTGCCGTTTGCGCTCCGAGGGATGGCGAACTGCTTCCACGCGCCCGCACTCATGTGGTCGAACTCGGCGGGGCGCCGGCACCAGTGGTCCATCTCGCGTGACGAGAGCCCGAAGAGGATGTCCTTTATGAAGTAAACTCCATTATCAACCATCGTGGTGAGCAGGACCCAGAGTTGGAAAGGTCCTTCGCCGAATGGGGTGCACTCGGGGTCACGCTGTTCGTCTCCGGTGTAAGGTTGTGCAGTGTAGTGCGTCCGCTTCGACTTCTTCGCAACGGTGGGCGTTGTTACGGTCGGCGACATCCTCATGCGGTTGGTTGGCAGTTTGCGTGAGAATAATAAATGATGGCCGGCGTTCTTTGCGGCTTCGTCTTTCTCAGTTTCAGTAGCGGAAGATACCGGTGCTCCCTAGCGGCGGAATTAACATCAGCTGGCACCCGAAAATCCGCTCAAAGCACGCAGTTGTGCTACAAATTTACGAGTACACGTCCTTCAACCCTCTACAGGTGTTGCAGCTGATTTCTGCATCGTTGGTTTAGAGTAGATATTTTACGCCCCCTTTGTGAAGTTTCAAGCAGCCGCTACCCGATGCAAATCGTTGTATAACTATCACCGTAACGGTCTCAATAAGCGTCATCATGTAGTGGGCCACGATGCACGTCCTCCTGTACAGCTTCATAGAAAGCATCTAGGTAAGCCATGAAGGCAGTGATGGATTTCCGCTGGAAGTAGAAGAAACACACTTATTAAGGAGTGTAGTGAGTTGATGGTGGTGGCCGCCGTTCTGGCTGTGACCGAGGCCGTTCGAGTGGCCAGCGATGCTTGAGTCTCCTGATCTGGACTGCGCAACGTCTCCAACCACTGTTCAGATGTGGTTAATAATATCACTTTTCATTAATTACGATGGTCGCGTTGCTTGCGTGCCTTGCTTCTACTGCTTCGTCTGGGCTAACCGAGGATGAAGTGGGACTTCGCTCGTATACGTACTTGCAACGCTCCTCGCCACACCTGCCTCGGATTGAATGTAACGGGCAAGAAGAACGGGGGTAGAAGCAAGCCCGATAGCGCGCCGCGGTCTGAAGGCAATTTCTAAGTCCCCTGGCGGCAGAAGCACAGGTGGTGGCCGGTAGAAGGAGCACTGACCTTCTTTCGCTTGATGCATCGTGGCATGATGCGCGGTGCGGGGCACTTGGGCGACGTGTAGAGCGTTGCGTCGCCGCCCAATGGTACGATATGGCCCGGGCTTCTATTCTAAGGGTGTTAACCGGCACGGCGAGCACTTCTATTTCACGAAAAATGAACGCGCGCGGTTCTGCAACCGGCGAGAGGAGCCGGCATGGCAGGCCCAATTTTTTTCTAACCTCCTTGGGCAGGCCTAAGGAGGCTTAGCCGAGTGTTCGGCGTGACAGAACGCTCCGCTGAGAGTAACTGACTTTGCGGTGCACTGAAAGCGGAGAAATAAATGTAATCCAGAGGTTCAAGTTCGCGGAATCCCTGGCGCTGTCCGGTCATCGTTAGGTGGGTTTCACGGGTGCTAAACACGAGGGTCAAACACTGAGAATATGTCAGTCTGGAATGCCTTTCCTGGACCTCTGGCGGCGGTCATCTTCGCACCTGAATTTCATGCAACCCGCGCCTATCCAGGGTCCTGAAAAATATTCCAGAACAGCTATTCCCGTAGCGCCAAGGTTGGTGGCCAGAGAGGAGCTATAGTGCGTCTAAGATGAGAACGCGACAAGTGGACTCACTTGCAGCCACTCGTAGCTGGATGAAGGGGAAACAAGATGTTTCGAAAAACCGCTGTGCTCAAGAATTAACATTCAACTCTTTTTGGTGCCAAATACCACCAAATGAAGGGGTTATGTCCGCGCAGTCAGTGACGAGATGACCCTCGGGGGCACTTAAAAATACGGTTTCTTCTGGCACAAGAAGAGCACGGCCTTTTGCGACTGGATCGAAGCACGGTCCTAAAGCATCTCACCGTCCATTGTCAATCTCCCGGTGGAGTCGGGGGTGGCGTTGGCGAGGGAGAGGGTATGCCTCTCGTGGGGGACGCTCAATGGCGCTCTGCCCGGGGGCACCGAACACAGAACTGTGCTTCCGCTGGGGAACCCAGGCACAACATTTCTTCCCCCACTAGAAAAGCACCTGGTAGCGGTTAGGGGGTGTCGCTGCCGTGTGGAATTGCGTTCGTCGACGGCCTGGGGGTCAACGAAGACGTGAGCTGGCCGTCTGCACGTGTGGCTGTCGGCGTTGTTTCCGGGGTCTGTGCTCAAGCGGCGCTTTCCACAGTGACATGCCAGGCTCTGATGACGGGTGACGCCAAACTTTCTTTGAAAGGGCCGGTTTGCTTGAAGACGGCCTTAACTGGCCGAGCTGATGAAGTGCCGCCAAACTGTCGTCCCGGCAATCTCGACAAGCCACGACCGCAGACCAATTCGTTTTTTCGTGGTCGCTGGGAACCACTCTGGCTTGTATTAGAACTGGCGGGCCAGCACGCGTTCTCCCTTTTCTATCTCCCGGCGGCGCGGGGGGTCGTGGGCATCCTGTGCCGCCTTTGAAGATGACTCTGCTGCAACAGCCGTGAGAGACGTTCGCATTTCCCGCGCGAACATTAGCCTCGCAGGGGCGTGGTTTGTGGTGTTTTGCACTGTGGAGGGCTGCTTGAAAAGGAAGCGGGCGAAGCGTCGCTGTATTGACCCTGCCTATTCCTTGGAAAGTGCCCTCTTCAGCTGTTCCACGTAGCGTTCGGCTTGTCCATCTGTTTTTCGCTGGTACGGGGCGGATTTGACAGCGGTCATGCTGATGTCTTTGTAGAATCGCCTGATCTCGGCCGACACAAATGCCATGCTGTTGTCCGATACGCTTTTTAAGGTAGCCCGAACGCTGCCAACAACGGATGACGGGCATCAATTACTGCCACAGATGTTGGCCTACTCCTCTGTATCACTTCGAGAAATTTCGTGTAGGCACCCACTACAACCAGAAATGTTTCGCTCCTTCGACTGCGAGCAACTGTTCTGCTTCAGAGGTCCAGCGGTCCATGATTCCTTCAGGGGCTACATGTCGTAGCCCGAATCGGTGGATGAAGATCTTTGCGACTTCTTGTGCAGTCCTTTTCTGAAGAGCAGCGGCCTCTGTGTAGCGCGTCATGTAGTCTGTCGCAGGACAATAAACTTGTTTTCTTCTTGTGACGCAGAAAACTGACCCAGAAGGTCCATTCCGGTCAGTTGGAAGGGCCTTGATGAGACGGCGGTCGGCTGCAAAAGTCTGGCGGTTCTCGTGGGCGGCATTTGTCGTCACTGGCAGTCACGACAGCTTCGGACTAAGCCGGAGACATTGGATGTAAGGCGGGGACAGAAGTATTTTGCCTTTGTTCATCCAATAGTGCGTGATGTGCGGACACACCCCGAAGAGGGGTTTCTTGGCACGCTTCCGAAATTTCGACATGAGGCCGGCGGAAATCAAAACAGGATAATTGGTTCTCCTTCCGGAGTTAAACTTTTTCTTTACACGGAAGGAGCTTTTGCGGGTGAATCTAGGCAAGTTGTGCTTGAAGTCTCTTGGCACGGTGACGTTGCGTCTTTAAGGTAGTTGATCATGACGTGTATCTCGGAGTCGGCGCGCAGCTGGGCGGTTGGGTCCCTCTCCGCAACGATTGCGAAAATTGCGCCGTCTTCACCCCTGAGGGGACGGTTGGACGGGTGGCGAGATAGGCAGCCGGAGTACGAATGTTTCCTTCCGGATTTATAGACAATCGTACTGACGAATTTTTGCATGACGAAGCTCCTTTCCCAAGACGGCTAGAAGGGTCTTTCAAATTGTCGAGCCAACAAAGCTCATAATGGGAGGGGGAATGAATTTTATTGAGTAAATGGTGTGGTCGTTGGAGCCGTTGCTGCTTGCTGACGGAGCATTTCAGCCCAGGTACCCCTATGACCCGACCGCTGTCCAACGTCGCGAGACCAGAGCCCTGTAGTTCTATAAATCCGGAAACTGGTCAGTGCGCTCACCCACTGGGCCCCATCTGCCTGCCAATCCAAAACAGGGCGAAAGTGTCCATCACCGTACCTAATTTACACAGGCAGTTCGTCCAAGGTGTACACATGATTCGACCTGTGAGCAGCCTTTACCGCCGCCTTAAGGCGACACATGTTCTCGAATTGATGGACCAGCTTATCACTTAAAAAACACATCACCATCTGCCCATCCTATAGCTGCAAAAATGCAGACTGCCAAAGTAAGAGTCGCTAAGAATAGAATCATGCTCCCCTCCGTCTAAAGACAGGGAGGGTTGAACTCGAAGCTTTCTTGTGACGGTTTTTTTTTTTGTCGTCTCAGTTTTCCAAACCGCTTCGACCATGTAGAAATGAAGCGATTGAATAGATCCCGGCTTCATAACACGTAGGACACAGGTTGAATTGCGCACACGAGAAGCATCTTGAAAGCGACGCTTTCGAGAGAGAGACAATAAACATCATTAATTTCGAGCTTAAAGGGGCACTGACACAAAAATTTGGATCTTGTTTTTTTTTTGTTGCGATAAGTAGCTAGTGACCTACTTATAACCTGTAGAAACCTCATTTGCTTCAGCGTGCGACGGTTGTTTAATTAGAGGCATTTTCAATGCGGCCAGTCGCAGTTTCGGTTTCAGCGAGTGCCGCGAAACGATGGATTTTGTGGATTTTGTGTGAACAAAGCTGACCACGCGACCATCGGAGGGATATCACAGAGCAGAGCCGCCGTTTCACTGTCGAATCCGCATCGACGGCAGTTTCTGCGAATGCCCCCACGTACTGATCTCGTGAGGCGCTTAATTAAAAAGCGACCGCGGAGGTGACGCAGGCGCTACGAGTGCAAATGCTACCGCGGCTAAAGAACGAGGGCGCGACGCTCGAGGCGGTGGGTGGCAAGACGCGCGCTGGGAGCAGCCGGCCGGTCTGCCTACAGGTCCGCCTACAAATGTGTTCGGCTTAGCACTGCGGCGGATATTCGAGTGCCGCTCTCGTAAGCAGTGCAGGTGACAATTTCTAATGCAACCCGCCATCGCATCATTAACTCCTTTCTCATGTAAGCCACCATGGTCGGGACTTGGGGACAATTTCGTGCAGCGGTAACAAGCTATCACTCGAGCTACCTGCGCCGGCCTGGGCCACTTCGCGGCCGTGGCCGCCGCCTGCACAGCGACCATGCGGCTATCTCAGTGGGCTCTTCGTACCTCCGGCGCGTTTTCGCATCCAATGGTAATAAACAGTAATAGCAACAGAGTGCCTGGAATCGCTGTAGAACTTTGGTCGCGGCCAGCTGCCCGATTAGCTGACGAAATCACTGCGCCTCCGCCGCCAACGATCGGGTCGTTCGTTCTCGAGAGCAGAAGCTCCGCCCTCCGGCCCTCCGATTGGAGCGGCGAGCCGGGCGAGCCGGCGAAAAACGCCGGCAGTGCGGAAGCGGCAAACACAAACTCGTGACGTGTTTAGATGTTGTTTATTTACACAATATCCTCGGGATGTCGATTGCTGGCTGCTCGGTTGCGTTTCGCACACTTTAAAATTGATTTTAAATATGTTCTAGGCTGTATTCGCCGCTGATATTTTGCAGATGATGTATATGTGTTCCTACCAATCTATCTCCGAAGTCATCTCGCCTTCAAAATTTTGTGTCAGTGCCCCTTTAATGGTGCAGGCTGGTGAGAGCACCGGACCTGTGGGGGGCATCCTCTAAACCGGGCTGCCCTGGTCATTGCTGGTTGCTCATGGCCTCTCTCTCAGCATGACAGGTCCGAGCTGGACAGCCCGTCTACCCACTACTCGTACGTTGGAAGGTGATTGAGTGTAAGGAATAGGGACTGTCGGAATTACCAGACCAGATAGTACAGGGTGCCTGGCTGGGGGCAAAAGCTGCAGGTACTGTAATATTGGGTGGGGTAGATATGGTGAAGGAGGGCAGAGTGGGGTTGCAAGTTAGTCGCCAGCAACTGTGGCCGCTTTGGCTCTGGCAAGGTGAGAGTGGTGTGGAGGGAATCGTTGACGCTCGTGTCTGAAGTGATAGTTGATATCCGCGGAGCCATTGAGTGTGTGTGTGTGTGTGTGTGCTGGGGGGGGGGGTCTTTTCCGTGTCTTGGCTCTCTTCGGAAGTGGCCCGGAGGGTCTGTACTCAGGCAGCAGTGTGTGCCGCTTCATTTCAGTCGAGGGACTCGTGTCCAGGGGCCCAGCGATAAAGATGTCGGGAAGCTGCGGGATGGCCTTAAAGATCTTGAAGGCGAACGGTGACATGGGGCCGAGCTGGTAGACGCGGCATGCTACTTTCTAGTAAGTGGACTCTGTATATTCGCTGTTTGTTCTGGTCCAACATTAAAAAATTCAGTGAAGCTTGTCCTCACGCGCAACACTTGAATGACGAAGCTGTTGTGGGTGAGCGTCGCCAAACACGTAATTAAGTAATTAAGTAACTTTACATCATTCTGGCGACTAGAGGAGCACTGCGAGCCTGGAAATGAAGGCTTCTGCCTACCCAATAGACAGGCCACAGGAAGTCTTCAGCACACTCCATGGAGGCCGAATTTTCAGCACGCTGCACCTCACCCAGGAGTACCAACAGCTAAAGGGGAGTGAAGAAACATCGGAATTGCTCACTATAAATTCGACAAGGGGTCTTTTCGGGGTTAAACAACTTCCGTTTGGATTGGCAGCAGTCTCAGAAATCTTCCAGAAGTATATGGAATCCACGCTTTTTAAAGTTCAAGAAATGTACGTTTACCTGGAAGACGTGATCGCTAGTGGCACATCGATCGAAGAACACGCAGCACGCCTGGAGCTTGTACTCGGCAGGTTAGCAAGCACCAACTTGCGCTTAAGCATAGAGAAATGGTGCTTTCGGATGATAAAGGTAAAGTTCTTCGGGCACCTGATCAATGCTTAAGATATTCATCGCCATGATGACAAGGTGCGTGCTGTCATTTAGGCACCAGCAGCGACCAACAAGCAGGGAGGGCAGTCTTTTTATGAGCTCGTTACTTTATGCCATCGATTCCTACAGTCGCGAGCACTGTTGCTAATGACCTGTGCCACCTGTTACAAAATTATGCCCCGTGGAGCTGGTAGCAACGACACCAAAAGGCATTCGACCTGTTACGGCAGCGCTGTTGATGTGACCACTGACGGCATCATAGACACGTTGAAGGCCATCACAGGGTTAGGAAACATCCAGGTGCGTTCGTTCTTGGCCCACGGGAAGGAAACAACGACTGGTGTCATCTCTGATGCAGACCCGGAGATCAACGACAGTGACCTAGTGCAGCTCCTTTCGTCGACGGTCCGCATCCTGGACATTCATCGCATCGGTCGCTCGCGGTGCGTGAAGGTGGTGTTTAAGTACGATTCGCTGCCAGCGTCTGTGAAGGTAGGCTACGTGCGGCATCGTGTGCGTCCGTATGTGCCACGGCCCATTCAGTGCCATAAGTGTCAGAAGCTAGGTCATGTCAGTGCTGCTTGTAAGAATGCCGTAGCATGCAAGCGGTGTGGTGATGCTCATGATAATGTTAACTGCAAAGGCACGCCGAAATGTGCAAACTGTTCGGGTCCTCACGAGGCAATCTCTAATGAATGCCCAAAAATGATGCATGAGCGTCGAGTTCTGCGCACGATGGTCAGAGATAACTCTACGCACAGAGAGGCTGCAGCGTCCGTTCGGAGACGTCGTCGAAGCTTCCGTCGGACACGTCGACAGTCACGCAGTATATCTCGCCCCAGTGATTTGCAAATCCCAGAGGCGCAATTGTTGGCGCCACCTCCACAAGTGTTGACACAGGAAGAACCACGACCTTCTCCGGTTCCTCCTCGTCGGGCAAATATTTCGTCGCGCACTGTATCCGCGCCGATGACTGGCCTCCCTTGCCGCAAACGGCTTCTGCTGCAAACAAGTCAGCCATTGTAGTGAAAGGCCCACATGAAAAGTGCAGTGATGAAGAGAATCTCGCCGATGAGAAGGTCTTACGCATGCTTAAACAGCTGCTAAACACTATGCGAAAACTGATCGCAGGTCTGAAAAGTCAATCTGCGAAAATTGTGGTGCAGGTTCTAGATGCGTTGGAGCCACTCATTGAGGTACTACAGCGATTTATTATGACGCAACAAACCAGCACAACTTTACTGGAAGAGAGACTTCACAATTCTTTCGTGATGCAATGGAGCGCAAGAGGACTACGATGGCGGATGTCAGATTTTCGGGGGGGGAGAGAGAACATCTTTATTGGCCGGCTAAATTATTCGCAGATACCAGCCTCCTGTAGGGGAGGCAGCAGCCTTGCTGTAGGGGAGGCAGCATCTATGACTGCTGGCGTTGAAGGGCCTCCATCGCGAACTGGACGGCTCCCCGTAAGTCTTCCTTTGCCCACCGCACGAGCAAGATGGGGTGGAAGCACGTATGTTGGGTCCGGAGTCACAGCACATGTCCATAGCATGTGCGCCATAGTAGCGCGACTAGCACTGCACAGCACACACACGTCACTCGGCTGTAGTTCGGGGTGGACGTGTTTCGCCCATACAGGGGTCCACGTCGCACGCACTTGCAATTGTCTGAACAGTACTGCCTCTTGCCTAGAGAGGTTCGAGTGAGGCCCAGGGTATCGTCTCCGGGAGTCCCGGAAGCACTTCAGTACCTCCCCGTACGTAGTAATCGGGTTGAAGTCTTCACCTTCGTTGTCGTGATCGTCCGCTGGAGGAGGGGAGACCGAGCCGGCGTTGCGTCTAGTGAGCGCACTCGCCATCCGGTCCGCGTCCTCGTTGCGGTTCGTTTCGGGTCCCACTGTGCCCATGTGGGCTGGGAACCACTTGATGCACACCGTTGTCTGTGATGACCGTAGGGCCCCGTACACCCTCACAACACTCGGGTGCACCTTGTTCTCGGCGAAACGCAGGACGGCCGTCCGGGAGTCGCTGAGCACGGTGGTGCAGTTAGGGTTGGAGAGAGCCAGCGCGATGGCCAGCTCTTCCGCTTATTCAGTGGATGATGCCACGATGCTGCCGGCCGTGTAGAGCTCACCGGTGGTGGCTGCGACGACGGCGGCGGCGTACGTGTTCTTGCGATCCGGGTACCTGGCCACGTCCACGTAGAAGGCCCCGTGTCGTTGGAGTGAGTGGTTGTAAGTGCCCGCGCTCGAGCGAGCCGTCTTTCGTTGTTCTCCCCTGGACTCATGTGGCGGGGAAGTGGGGCGACCTGCAGCTTGCGCAGTAGGTCCCGCGGAAGCGGCATCCAGTCCCTACCTTCCTACAGCCTCGGTTGATATCCTATCCTTTGTAGCATTGCCCTGCCCGTTCGGGTCTGCGCGAGACGTGTAAGCTGCACGGTTTGCTGCGCCTCGACTATCTCGCCTAGTGTATTATGCACGCCTAGCTCAAGGAGCCGTTCGTTATTAGTGTGGTTGTAAAGACCAAGTGCAGCTTTGTGTGCCTTGCGTATGAGCGCCTCCAGCTTTCTACGCTCGAGGTCGGTACAGTCATGAAAGGCCGCGACATAGGCCAGGTGGCTGATGGCGAAAGACTGTACGAGTTTGAGCAGGTTGTGCTCTCTCATGCCAGCGTATTTGGTTGAAATCTTCTTAATTAAGCTTATGGCTGTGGAGACCTTGGAATCCAGTAGCTTAACGGTGTGGCCGTTGTAGCGTAGCTCTTCGATGTGGAGGCCCAGGATACGCAAGGTGCTGACTCTTGGGATGGTAGTACCGTCACCCGCATGGAGCTGTATGTCGGCAGCGCATGTTTGAGTACAAGTTCCCAGCCGTGGTTTTGTGTGAGCCAAACAGATCTGCCCCGTTTACGTTCTCCTGTTGTCACAGAAGGAAGGCTACCCAGTAAGGTATTATAATGCGTACGACAAGACATGCCTTACGTCAGACATGCGCTTTCTGCTCATGCTTCTAATGAATATATTTGTGTGACGTTAACGCACAAGCGTCGAGTCATTTCGGTCATCGGGGCTAACATACCTCCACGCGCGGACGTTGACTGCACGTACCTGAGCTCTGTGGTGCACACTTGTCCCGGTCCACACATTATCGTCGGTGATTTTAGTGCCCACCACACCCTGTGGGACAGTGCGGCTATTAGCAAGAAAGAAAATGACATGGCATACTTTATCCACGACGAAAGTTCGTGTTATTAAGACGGTTCCCTTACCTTTCTTCATGGGATCTCGTACAGTAGTTCGCTTGGACCTTGCAATCGCATCGAGGACTCTGTAGCCATCTGCAACTTGGTGCTGTGATGTTGAGTCACATGGGAGTGACCACATTCCAACCTACGTACAACTGCGCTGGTTCCACACGTCTCATATCCCTAGGATCCGTTGTACTGATTGACGGAAGTTTACGTTGATGGTTGGGGAGTCATGCATAACTATTACGTCGGAGTCCGACGTAGAAAGCGTCATATTGTCTGCTATGGAGTGCACCACGAAGTACTTTGGCACTCCCAATCGAACACCCATAGATGTCGTGTACGAAGAACTCCGTGCCATACGACGCCGCGCAGAGAAGAGGTATAGAAGGACCCAGGCTGCAGCAGATCTAACAGAATGCCGCCGCGTGCAACTGAAAATACTACGCCATTTAGAAAAGCTTGGAAGAGAGCGCTGGAGGCGATTTTGCTCTTCATTAGATCCGCGCAAGCCCCTTTCAAGAATTTGGCAAGCGGTGCGAAGTCTTCAGTAGCACCCCAAACAACTGTGCCCTTTTTCGTGCTTTGGCTCTAAGCACAGGAAAAAGCGAAGTATGAGGTAGCTGAAACCATACTGCAAAATGGTTGTTGATGGATCCCACACCCTGCTTCCCAGTACACAAAGGCGTAACACCGCAGACCACAGACGACCACCTCAACGTTCCGTTCTCGACGCAAGAGCTGGATGCCGCTCTTTCAGCCTCCTGCGTTCATCTGCTCCAGGACCTGATGGTGTACGGTACTGCGTGCTGCGAAACCTTGGCAGCGAAGGTCGGAAAGCTCTCTTATCATGGTTCAATGAACCATGGATCTTAGCTCTGTCCTCCAACCACTGGAAATGCAGTCGAGTGGTTACTCTACTGAAGCCAGAAAAAATCCCCCTTGGAGCTTTCCTCATACAGACCCATCGCCTGGCAAGCTGCATCGGAAAGGTTGTGAGAGAATGGTGCTGGCCCGACTCGAATGGTTTCTTGAGAAAAACAACATTTACCCCAATGTCATGACAGGATTCTGAAGAGGACGATCCTGTATAGGACAGTGTCATCAATCTGATGTCACAAGTGGAGCAAGAAAGAAAACCGTCACCGAATCGCTGGGCGCATTGTTTTAGATGCAAGCATCCTCTGCTCGGGGCTATGTCCGTCCATCGGCCGTCCGTCCGCCACCTCTCCCTCCACCAGCTGTGCGTTAGCGCGCGCGCTCCTCCTCCTCTCCTCCTCTCCGCGCGCCGCTCCCTCAGTTGGGCTTGTCCGATGAACTGAATGGATGCCAGCAATTCTGTCAGCGAAATGGCGAAAGTGTAGCCGCTTCGAAACGCCAGCGTCGAGCAGCGGATCCCACACTGCGAGAAAGCGAAGCCGCTTCGGCACGCCAACGTCGCCAAGCGGATCCGGATGCGGTTAGCCAACGAGAAGCCGCTTCGAAACGCCAGCGTCGCCAAGCGGATCCGGATGCCGCTCGTCAACGCGACCGCGCGCGCGACGGGGAGGTTGGAAACTCCGAGATGCTTTGCATCACCACATAGTTCCCTTCGGGGAGAGGGTGTAATTTTTTTTACATCAAAGGCACCTATGACAACGTGCTCCACAATGCTATTATGGATGCTCTGAGATTTTGGGTGTAGGCGGCCGATTCTATGCGTGGATTTCGAGTTACCTTACTGGTCGCACAATCTTCATGTCCACGTCTGCCGGTGACACAGGACGCCACCTGGTTTACCGCGCTGTTTCCACAAGGAGGAATACTGAGCCCCACCCTCTTTAATATTGCCCTAATCATTCTCGTGGAAAAAATGCCTGGAGTCGTCAGAGTCACTATGTACGCTTACGATATCTGCATCTGGACTTCTGGTGTAACTCGACCGCAGCTTCTAGCCCGTTTACAGCGAGCGGCAACAACGACGTCTCGGTACTTGTGCCGACAAGGTCTGAGTTTAGCGCCAGCAAAATGCGCCGTTCTTGCATTCACCAGAAAGTCGATGCTCCGATATCCTATCATAATTGAGGGGACACTGATACCTTACGTCACGCACCATAGATTTTTAGGGGTAACTGTAGACCACGGTCTGTCGTGGACGAAACACATCGCCTCGCTGAATACTAAACTTGCAAGCCTTGTGCATATTCTTCGCTTCGTGACGGGAATGAGATGGGGACCATCTGAGAGCGCTCTTCTCCAGTTGTACCGGAGCCTGTTTTTGTGGTATCTTCGTTACAGCCTGCCAGCCATTTCAAACTTGCGAACTTCTTCCCGGCAAACATTGGAGGGTTTGCAAGCAAAAGCCTTCAGAATATGCTTGGGACTACCACAATGTACCTCTACTGTGGGAACAATTGCCGAGGCACGTGTGTTTCCAATGGACGCACTTCTTTTGTGCGAACCCCTTCGAGTCTACCTTAGATGTTTAACAAGGCATGAACACCCTCCATTATCGGCTATTCCTACTACATGCTCGAGAAGTAGTTTTGCGGCAGCCATTTTGCTACATCAACATAGAATTCCATGATGTCTCACCCCAATGGTGGTTTCAGAATCCTCTGTGGTTACTATCAAAACCATCAATCCACCTTTCCACCCCAGGAATTGTGAAGAAGTCCTCTTTCCCATCAATAGCCCTCAAACAGTGGACCCTAGCGTTCTTGTGAGGCAAGTACGCCAGAACTGTACATATATATACTGATGGCTCTGTGACTGCATCCAGGTCTACCGTGGTTGTGGTAATTCCAAGCCTATGCGTTACCCGAGGATTCACACTAGACCACAAGACAACTTCTACTGCTACTGAGTTGGTTGCCATACGGGAGGCGATTCGTTTAGCCTCCCGTGAATCACCTCAAGCGTGAACCCTGTTTTGTGACTCAAAGCCAGCACTCCAGGTCATCAATGGAGTTATGAGGCAAGGACCTTATTATGCCCTTGCTGCGGAAGTACTCGAATCATGCTCCTTGTCACTGCAACAAGGACATGTTCTCACCATTCAGTGGGTACCAGGCCATTGCGGGCTAGCTGGTAACGGTTGGACTGACGAGGAGGCAAGGGTTTCTGCAAATGCAGATATTGTACGTCTGCCCTTCGCAAGGACGGACACGACCGCCCTTCTGTCTACCATTCTCCGCTTGCCTCTGCGAGTCACTGGTCCCACCTTGACAATCGTCATAGAAGACTACACCGTCTGGACCCCCGACTGCAAGTTTCAGGTTACCTCCTGGTATTCAGCGAAACCACGCCACGCTGTTTCACCGACTACGGCTTAGCGTAGCCTTTACCCGTCGCTACAAAGCACCTCATCGGAGTTACGAAGTGACCCCGATTGTGAAACATGCCGTGTACCAGAGACTATTTCGCATGTTCTTTGCCACTGTCCACGCTACGCGCATCCTCGAGAACAATTAGCGAGATCGTTGGCCCGTTTGGGACTGTCGTGTGGTGTTGGAGGAAGTACCGTACTTACCCGATTCTAACGCGCCCCCGATTCTAACGCGCACCCGATTTTCCTGGCAAAAAAACCGAAAAAACTTACTTGCACTACACGCACGGAACTTTGTGACCCAGGCAAACGAATGCGAGGGAAATGGGCGATTTATTTCCCGAAGTAACTCTCACTCATCTTACTCCTCGTCGCTTTCCGCTGACCACAACATCTCGTCCTCGGTGCCGTCAAGAGCGTTCGCGATGCCACACTTCTGAACGAACGTTCAACCATGGTCGATAGGGATCGTGGCCCACGCCTCGCACGCCCATCCCGCGAGCTTCTCCAGAGGCGCACGCTTCAGCCGACCGCTCGTTTTGAACGCGTGAGAGCCGCTGCTGCCGTTGCTGTTATCAAGCGCGCAAGTGGAACGATTTGACAATTTCTGTGAACGCCGATAGAAAAGCCTAGGCGCCTATGCTTCCTGCGTTCGAAACATTGTTGCTAAAGGGCTTTGGCGCCATCTTGAGATGGAGATGGCGATGGCGATGGGTGGGACGAAATTTTCGCCTGTTTCGGCAAGTTTGATTTCGTATCCGATTCTACAGCGCATGGACGATTTTTTCGGCATATTTTTCAGGAAAAAAGGTGCGCGTTAGAATCGGGTAATTACGGTACTGCTGGGACCTTGGCCAGACGCACAGCGTTCCCACGAGGCATTTAAAAACTGTGCTGACATTTCCGCGCAGCAGCGACCTCTCAGCGATATTGTAGTTGAGGCCCGTCCGGCTGCACTTCAACACATGTACAGTTATAAGTATAGGCATCTTCTGCACATAGCCATTTATTCATTTCTCCGCCATCTTCATCTCTCTGTCGTCCCTAAATTCCCACTCTTTCCTTCCCTTCCCTACTCAACAAACAGAATAGCTGGCCAGATATACTACCATCAGGCCGACCTTTCTGTGTTTTCTCATTTCAGTAAAGTTCCTCTCTCTCTCTCTCTCTCTCTCCTCTCTCTCCTCTCTCTCTCTCTCTCTCTCTCTCTCTCTCTCCTCTCTCTCTCTCCTCTCCATCGCCTAGCTGGCGCTTGCAACTTCACAAAGGGGGTCGTAAATATCTATTCAAAATCCACCATCCAGAATCATCTCTGATATCTCTTGAAGATTGAAGAACGTGTCCTCGTAAATTTGTAGCACAACAGCGTGTGTTGAGCGGATTTTCGGGGGCCAGCTGATGTGAATTTTGACACTAGGGAGCATTGGTAGGTTCTGCTAGGGTAAATGAGAAAGAAGAAGTCGCAAGGAAACGGCGGCCATCATTTATTCTCACGCAAATTGCCAACCAAACGCATGAGGATGTCATTGTCCCAAACAACGCCCACCGTTGCGAAGAAGTCGAAGCGCACGCACTTCACTACAGATCCTTACACCGGAGAGGAACCGCGCGACTCCGAGTGCACCCCCATTCGGCAACGGACCATTCCAACTGTTGGTCCTGCTCATCACGACGGTTGCCGGTGGAGTCTATTCATACAGTATACGCTCTTCGGGCTCTCGTCACGCGAGATGGACCACTGGTGCCGGCGCCCCAAGGAGTTCGCCCACATGAGTGTGGGCGCGTGGAAGCAGTTCGCCATCCCTCGGAGCGCAAACGGCAGCTACAGCCGCTGCACGGTGCGCGACCCGCCCGACGGAGGGCTGTCCGCTCGCGTCGTGGCCTGCACCGCGTGGGAGTTCAACCTGAGCGAGTACGGCAACACTGTGGTCAGCGAGTGGAGCCTCGTGTGCCACAGGGCCTATCTGAGCGACGTGGCTTCTTTCGTGAACTCTGCCAGCCATGATCTTGTCGCTTCCGGTGGCCGGCGCAGCAGCGGAACCACATTGGCCGCAAGACGGTCTCCTTCGTCGCGCTGACAGCCCTCCTCCTCACGCTCGTTACGAGTAGCCTTGCCTGTCGACTTGCAGACCTTCATAGTGACGCGGGCCATAGCGGCGGCCACGTCAACGTCGCTGGTCTCTCTCTTCGTAGTTCTCTACGAGGTCACGACGCCGGACAGGAGACTGGCATACTGCACGGTCGCTCTGGCCCTCGCTACTGTTTTCGGGGAGGTCTACCTGTTTTTTCGTGGAGTACTTTAAAGTCGGCTGGTCCATGTCTCAGCTGCTAATAGCCGCCTTGGGCCCGGCGCTTCTCGCCACCTACTTCACCCTGGAGGAGTCACCAGCCTGGCTGCTGGCCAAGCAAAACATCGACGAGGCTGATCGTGTCGTTCCGCGACGTGGCCCGCTTCAACGGCAAGCCGAGCAAGGAATGCTCCACGCTGCTCAGGACGCACCTGAAGAAGTCTCGTTTGCCAGGGGAGGAAGGTGACCTTGCTTCTGTTTTTTCCGACGCCACGCTGGAGGCGGTTCCTTCTGATCGCTTTCGTCTGGCTCGTCGTAGGGTGGACGTACAGCCACTATACAACTGGATTTGGAAAGCTTGTCAGCCGACCCGTGAGCGTCGGCACGACTCTCCTCTTGGTACCCATGTTTTATGCTTGTGTGGCCACTTCTCAAGGGTGGTCGACGAGTCACGCCCGCAGTGAGGACGTCCCTGCTAGTCTTCAGCGCCTCGTCAGCGCTTCTCTTCGCGCTGACGGACAGGGAAGCGCCACTGGTGCATACCGTCCTGCACGTAACTATGCGGCTGTCGATCCACCTGCCTACAGCGTTCCTCTTCTACATAACGATCAGCTTGTACCCAACCAGGATGCGATGTATGGTGGTTTCGACGTGCTTCGCTTTTGGCGTTTTTTCCGACAAAGCGGGCATGCTGCGTTCTCTCTGGTACTACAGAAGCGCGAAGACGTCGCACTGGGCATCACAGCCGTTATGACGTCGCTAGCCGCTGTGGCCGCATGCTACTTGCCTTCCCACATCTCCGGCGTCACCATTACAGCCGGCAGACTCTTTTCTACCACGTGGCCGAGCATATCCGGCTTCGTGCAACCGGACCGTTACCTCGTTGAGTCGCTGGTTTCGTTGCCGAAAGGTCCAGTAAGGTCGGCTATCTACAAGCGCCGCTCCCGCGTCAACTTGATGCCGGAAGCGTTCAGAGCAGCGTCTGTTCCGACCATTCAGACATCGGAACTGATATGTTTGACCACCGCGCAGGCTTGCCAATGCTGCTTCTGTGGAACTTCGGTGAAGGAAGCATGAACTAAATAATGGAGAAACTAGGAACTGAGCTACTGGTTGCGAGGCAGAACAAGAACTAGGACGTGTACAGTGTTTTCGTTCGCTATTGCACCAAAACTGTGCCTTCTGATCTTTCTCTATTAGGCATTCTCGGAAGTCTGTTATTCTCGTATTGAAGTCCTGTTTGCCGTTTAGCAAATTATCGAAACCCTTCTACCCTAGCCGTGCGTTTTACGCTGTTTTTTACAGGCCTCCTTATTTTATTCGTGGCCTTACAAAGATTCAAACAATGACATGTCAACAGTAATTGGTTCATTGTCGAGAGACCAACCGGTGCCGCACTAAATCTTGAAATCTTTGTCGCGCTGGAAATGGTGCTGCGATCGAGATCGAAATTATGCGCAATATTTAAAGCGAAAGCCATAAATCTTGGTGTTTTAAGCACGCGCGTTGTGATGTTCAGAAAAAAAGGTGGTACAAGAAAATCAGTATTGAAGTTGCAGGAGCTGCGCACCGTGAGTCGGGGACCAGGCGCCAGGAGAGGCGAACAGCAGTGCGGGAGGAGGGCTCCAAAAAAGGGTGACTTAGCGCGCCATTTCTGCAGCTAGCGGAGCAAGCTTAGGAAGGTGCTGTCCACGGGGCTGGTCAAGTGGTTCCGGGCGCGGCTGCTCTGTTTAACAGAATATTCAACTGCAGTTCAACAGGAGTGTGCTGGCGACAACAATCGAGCGCAACTAGCTTCGGAGGGTGCTGTCCAGTGGGCTGATCACGTGGTGGTGGGCTCGGCTGCCCAGTTCGAATGAAAGTTCAACAGGAGATCAACAGGAGGCTCTTAGCGATGGCAAGCGAGCGGAACGAGCTTTGGAAGGACCTGTCCACGGGGTAGTCAAATGGTGGCGGGAGCAGCCGCAACGCTGGCCAGAAAGTTTAAAAGCAGATGGATATGTCCAACAAGGCTTTCGCCTTCACAGTCTTACAAAGTTCAGAGCATGCACAGAATTTTTCAAAGGGAAGCGTACTTTGTATCTGTAGTGGCGGTATCGTTACCTAAAACGCTATGTTGAAAAGCCAACTTTACAAAAAGATGAGGCATATGCTGCAACTGATGATGCTGATGATGATTTGGTGAGGATGATGATGATGATTATGATGGTGGTGGTGATTACACAATAAAACAAATGTTCGCCGTGGTCGAAATCGAACATGGGTCCCTGGCATTGTGGAGGTGGCGTGTACACAAATGAGCCATTCCGACACGGTCAAACCAGTTTGGATTTTTAAGTGAATTTTAATTATTTGTTTTGAACAACGACCAGGGGTAGCTCATCTCACTCGTGAGGGATTTATTTGCGGTCGTCTGAGTTCGGACTTCGACCCGGAGGCAGTTTTCACTTTGATCTCCGCGTTTCAACCATCGTCGTCATTAGACTTAGGAGATTTATTTTTTTTTCTTTTGTTTCGGTTCAATACCGCTTCTATTACTGGCCAGCCTTCGGTCTGTGTGAATGCATTTTGCTTCAAGCAAACACACAGGGTAAAGTGATATGCATGAATAGAGGCGGGATCTCTAGACACTAAAAGGCGCGTTTTAGGCGCCAAAAATGGGCATAGAAAACAACGTTCTAGGCCTCCAACGTCCCAATTTCAGGCACTATAAATATAAACATAAATACGAATAATTTCAAATGAAGACGTGCGCGACCAGTATCTACAACAGGAAGAAGGGAAAATGTGATCGTGTCTGATCGCACAACGGCACCAACAGTTGAAGATATCCATTCAATTACCCCACAAAACTGCTGCTTACTAATGACGTCAAAGTTGGCTTAATTCCCCAAGAGCACTGCTCAATGGCTCAATTGCACAATGGCCACTTTCGCTTGCTCGTACGTCGCATACCGGGAAAAAGGCATGAACAAAAAAAAACACTTTAAAGCTGAGAACACTCTCAAAGAAGTGTTGTTTCGCAATTACATTGTGACACAACAAAAACAGACAAATAAAAAACGGTCGGGAAGTGACAAATTTTTAAGAAATTAAAAGCAGCTTTGGCAATTTTCTGTTACACAATAATATTATCTCAATGGTACAGACAAGACGTCCCAACACTGCCAAAAACACTTCTGCACATTTGAAGAGCATTTCTGAAAAAGTGTTTAGCAGCCGAACATATTTTTAACGGGAAAACCTTTATTTTAGAGCCCGTCGACAGTGTAAATTCTTAGGCGGAAGGAAATGCCGCCCCGAAGTGATGTTTCGCCATAATCTTCGTGCGAACTCGCCAATATAATAATGGTGGGCTAACAAAGGCGTGTTGGGTGCTCAACCGTTGCGGTGAAAATATTTATTTGGAAATGCTTCCAGGAACGAGGATATGACTGCCCGTCTTTGAAGAAATCTTTTTATAGAATACGCGGAACACAGCATAAGAGTCACTGTGAAAATTGTGACAATAATGGCAAACTATCTCCAGATTTTTGGATTCTAAATTTTGCCTCTTGTCATTGAGACTGAGCTTGCAGACTGAGAAGGAACTCTCGACGTCGACAGATGTTATTAGAAAGAAATTGTGCGTTGGAACATTCGGTGAGTGGCTTAGTCGCCACTGAGCTCCTAGTGTGCTTCCCGGAACATGCCGCCCAGCAACACGAATAACGATCTCAGGCTGCAATCGAAAGCGAAAATTGAGGGCAGAATAGTGAATGTGCATGTAGGCACGGATTTCCAAAATAGGCATTTATAGGCACTATAAAAACACCTGTTAGTAAACATCTTCTTCATGCTCAGATATCAAAGTGGGGCGACAGGAGCGCAAGGATAAAATAAGCATTTTCCTAAAATCCGGTGTCTAATTATTAAAGATGCTGAAACAATCTATATTCGTAAAACGTAAATAACGCACAAAAAAGGTTGCGTGTATGTTCATGATCTGAGTTAAAATATTTTTATTCGGTATAAAAAAGAGGGATGAAGGAATGCGGCAATCCTAACTCCCGAATTCCGCTGGCCTCCAACGGCGCTGTGGCTCTCTCTTCCAGCCATCGCTGGCAGGCAATGTCATCGCGATTCTGCCCCAGATCGAAACCGCGTCTTCGCGGGCGCATTCATTGCTGTTGCCCCCTGGATAGTGCCCGCTTTTTAACCGAGTTCAAGGTACCAGAAAGTACAAAAAAAGACTGCTGAAATGTGCTGAGGTAAAGAAGTAACCATTTTAGAACAGAAATTGTGAAGGCGGCGGAGCGGACGTGGAAGCAGTGAGCAGGCTTGGTCGGCTGGCCGCTCAACTGCTTAGGGCTGTCGTGCTTTGAATGCGGATGCATTACTGGACATTTGGATTGGTGTATCGGCTTGAGCCTCAGACGGCAGCTGTCGTCATGAATGTCCAACACCCCTAAATGGTCGTGTCAGCAGCATTGGATGTGGCTATGCTCACGTTTCACGCCGAAAACAAATGTAGTTGCAGTAAAATCGCGCTGCCTATTCTGTGGGCCAGACCACTGAATAATGTCCATCTTTATTTCGAGGTCCAGATTTGATGGTTATGTTCTGCTTTTGAGCTACGGCATCCGTGGCGCAGCTGTGGCAGAGTATTTGGTTTTGGCGCTAACGCATCTTGGTTCCATCCCCAGCAGTTATGTAGTGTTTCTTTCCAGCTGAATTTTTTGCGGTATCCTGTTTTCTTAAGTCAATTCTACGCATTATATATGTAGATAAGTGCGGATTGGTATCTTTCAGGCTGATATAAATGAATAACGATCAACTATACTGTGGTACGGTCTAACGAATAAACCTGAATAAACCTGTGGTCTGGTCCGCAGAATAGCGTTGCAAATTACCCTTGTTCGTGATCATCATCATCACTGGTCCTCAGAATAGGCACTGCCCAGTTAGAATCTCTCCTGAGCTTCTAACGGCAGCTAGCAATCGTCACTGAGCAACCCCCTTGAGTTGGCGCATGCGGGAATGTTGGCATGCCTACATTCAGCCTTAGCGAAGGTAACCGTAACGTTGATCCTATCGCTGGGCCAAGTAGCGTCAAATTGTGACGCACGCTACGGGTACTGGTTGATGACATTACTCCCCCAAAGTTCGAGGGTTAACCGGTAACGGCAGCCCGTTCAATACGCAATGGAGACGTCAGTCTGCCGCATACTTACACCTCCCTTATGGGGCGTTCCTTTCATCACCTTCGTTTCTCCACCTGCTAGTTGGTTGCAGCCAAGAGAACAGACGTGGCGTACCCATTTCTAGGGGGATTGGCCAGTAGGAATGTGATCTCACTATCGTGGAAGAAGGTGAGAAATTAAAACAGCGAAAATTCAGGTCACTTCATGGGTTGCCGCACACCGTAATGAGAAACTATGAATATTTGTTTTTACGGTAGCTTCAGGGTGTACCAGCAAGACACACGAGATGTGGCTGTAAAGGATCGCCAGCGCAAGCTATAGCGCTATTTGCTTTTCCCGTTCAAAGCCCGTAAGAAGACTTAAATGCCCCGAGGAATTTTTTTATGTGATACAATATACTCAGAAAAAATTGGCATTTTTTGTTTCATTAGCTGAGCTCGTTATAACTGGCGTCAGAAGCGATGCTTAATGTACGGCCTACTTAACGCAAGCTAGACGAAACAAAGAAACGAAAGGACCATTACAGCCCCTTCATTTCCCATCGGACTTGCATTCTACCCGGTCAAAAGTGACCCGCAAATTCGCTGCAGCGCCTAAAACCTAAATTACATGTATCCGCACGCGTCCGTCTTGATCATCGCGTACGCAACGCATGGCACGCATGCACTTTACTCATCTCGAAGGCGCCAAGCATTGTTCTGACGTCAGTATGGACGTGCGCACATACACGCGCCTCTTCGAGTTTCAACTCCACCTGCGCTCGCGTTCCTTCCACGCCTATCAACTCAAGTGTTAACCTCCTTGTAAGTACACGTGAAACAGCTCCAACACGCGTGTGTATTACATAAGAAGGCTCGCTTCAAACGCTGCTCTACGTGTTTTTGTCTGCCGTTTCTGTCGACCCTTTACCGCGCCTGACAATTTACCCGGCACATCGAGCAGCACCTGTGCATCATTCCTGGCTATTTTTTTTTTTTGTCTTGTATTCGTCAGTATCCATCTCAAGTTGAAGGGTCACGTCCGTCCCATATCCTTCCCGAAGGTAACGAGTTCAGAGGTGCTACATGTAATAACGCCCCGCTTCCTGTAAAGTGTCGGAACCAGGGAGTGCACGGACGCGGATGTTTGAGAGGAATACTGGTTGAGCATTGCACGGGCTTCACAGTCACCTGAGGCGGACAGCTTCGAGGCGGAACCCCTTTGCTGTGGCAAATGGGCCTTGTGATCACACGACGTTGAGAGGTGATAAAGGATCTGTAAAACCTGCTTCAGCATTTCTAACGACCTTATGTTAGAAAAATTTCAAGAACTTCAGCCTGAGTGAGCCGCTACACCGAATATTAATTAATTTACCCTCCAAGTTTCAAGTCCCTGGGCCCAGCAGCTCCGACAGGGTGATGGTCGCCCGGTCGGTAAGTCGTTCACTCAATTCATCTGTCTTTATTAGTACAGATATACACATACACCCGATAGGGCTGACCTCTGCAGTGGAGCAGAGCTCAACTCTCAGCAGGGGAGCGTATTTTATTCCCACATTCTCAGACCTCGCTGGCGAAACTGCCCCGGTAACGAGGGTTCACTAACATACGTGTAAAAGCCATTATTATTTCGGAAGTCCCAAAAGAGCAACCAAGAGCTCCCCCAGGGGACGTTTGCAAATGTTCAGAACGTTTGGATCTCTTAAGAACACCCCCAGCGCCTCACCCTTGGGAAAACAAGCATACGACGTGCCCGATGACATTTCAAAATAAAAACAGCGCTCAGGAAAGACAGAGACAGGAGAAGACGAGTGGACGGGAGCGAAAGCTCTGCTCCGACGAGATCCCCTCCAGAGCGTACAATTATGCCAGGGCATACACAAGTACAGACGGTTTAAAATGGCTATGAGGGGAAGGGCCGTGTGATATACATTTCACTGCGTGTAGCGGGACCGTTATTATTGGAGTCCTTGAGTGGCGCCGCTGTTGCTCATCGCATCCGGCGCCAACGCGTGGCGGAAGTGGCGACCCTTTGTGAGCCGTGCGGACCCTCGCTCGTCGCCCTAAGCGAGACTGGCGCGTGCTGTGCCACCCTTGACCTCCCCTCGGTGCGAGAGCAGTCCTTTTGTTTCCGCTGTGAGTGGATGGCGGGCTCGCTGCCGCTCCGTGTCCGAGCGTGCGCAACGCCGCCTTGCTCTGTCAAACCTGGATGTAACGAACCTCTATGCAACGCATTCCTGGATCTAACGACGTTTTTCAGTTCCCTATTGCCAGCCCCATTGAAACCCATGTGTTTGCAACCATGTGTTTGCATGTGTTTGGAAATAAATCGCTGCGCTGATGAGTCATTGTATTTTGCCCCTTTTCTCGAAAATTGGCTGGATAAATGCACTGATTTCGCGAACACCGTCCGCACAGGAAACTGCCGTGCGTTGCCAGTGTCAGTGCGGTTTCGGTTGTGTATAGGCCTGCCTGTCGGCGTGTACGTGCGCGTCTCCACTGCTATCTGTAATGTCGGTTCGGCGGTGATTAGTTCTGCTAACAGAAAACGAAACGTTTTGTCTTTTCAAGACAAGTTCCCAATTTTGAAACGCTGTCTCCGCCGGCCAAAAAATGAATATCGCCGCTTGGTACAGTATCCCAGCTAGCACCCTACCAACAATTTGGATTGGGGCAAAGAGCATCAAGTTCGCATAAAGGCGCCCTTTCAACATTAGTTTGTCCTTGAAACGAGTTAAGGCACCCAAAAGTGTCAAAAGGCAAATGAGATACTTAAGTTACGTTTGTGAATACGGGGGTCAGCGACCTTGCTTCTTCGGAGGGCCGTGTAGGCACTAAGTTTGATTGATTGATTGATTGATTGATTGATTGATTGATTGATTGATTGATTGATTGATTGATTGATTGATTGATTGATTGATTGATTGATTGATTGATTGATTGATTGATTGATTGATTGATTGATTGATTGATTGATTTGCGGTGTTTAACGCGCCGACGCAGCGCAGGCGATGAGGCGCGCTGTAGTGGAGGGCTCCGGATTAATTTTTACCACCTGGGGATCTTTAACGTGCGTCGAAATCTCGTACACACGGGCGTTTCTGCTTTGCGCCTCCATCAGAAAAGCGGCCGCCGCGGCCGGGAATCGAACCCGCGACCTCATGCTCAGCAGTGCAACGCCTTAGCCACTAAGACACCACTAAGTTTCTGGGAAAGCAGCAGGAGCCAATCACGCAGTTTTTCATTGTGAAATAAAGACGTTAAAGGTGAGTTCACCATCACTTATGCCTAGCATTTTCATTTCGTTTCTCCTTCACTCACGCGAGCCTTAACTCCAAGCCTGTACGTAACGAAAACCTGCATGTAACGAAAAATTGCTAATTTTCGTCAACTTCGTTATATCCAGGTTTAACTGTACTTTGTTTTGCCCGGACGCGTGCCGTTTCTTCCCAGAATTGTACGCGCGGCTGTTGCTCGTCGACGGCATAGCGGGGCGTGGATGAAAAGGAGACCTTTTCCGCCATTTCCTGGAAGAACAGTGTAGTGGTGACCGTCACATTAAAGTAAAGTCCGAGGGACAGAAAACATCAATATGACTCTCAGCGCGTACAGTTATGGACAAATGAAACGTGATCACGAAAATATAAACCAAAACACACAAATAGCGCGATTTCTTTCCGAGCAAGTAAGAATGACGCGTGTCTTTGTTACAAAAACAGAGTTGAGAAATGTGGCTTTCCGGATATACCAATAGCGCTCCATTACTGGGCCTCCACGAAGAGTATTTTTTTCAAGTGTGCGTGTTTTTGTTCGTATTTTTGTGTTCCTATTTCATTGGTCCGTGACTGTAGAGTCATAGACAAATGAAATGCGAACACGAAAATATGAACAAGAACTAGCAAATAGCGAGATTTGTTTTGATGCAAGTCAAATGGACGCTTGGCGAAATTACAGTGACAAAGTTGAGAAATGTGGCTTTTCAAATGTACGAACAGTCAACCATTATTGAACCTCCACTAACCGTATTTTTCAATTTTGCGTATTTTGGTTCACATTTTCGTGTTCGCATTTCACTTATCGATGACTTAACGCCCTTTTCGTGCACGTCAAAGAACCCGGAACAGTGTTTTGAAGGTTGCAGTAGGGAGTCCACTCTTGGAAGTTGTACATGAGACGTCGGCGTGAAATAATAGGCGAGGAAAGTGTCTCCCCTTTAATTATTCACTGGTCACGAACTGCTAACTGACATTACATCAGCATAACTACACTGACCACCCATAGGCTCAGAAAAAAAGGAAGTTCATGTTTTATTAACGACGTCGTGTCGAGTGCGTAAAATGAGGTATAACTGTCGCGAGGTCGACGAAAATTTGGTACGGACGTCCAGCAACAATTGTGGCACTTTCGTAGACACACAGTCGTGGGGGTTGATATGGGGCCGCGGTGAGCATGGTGGTCTCACCAGGATGAGAGGCGTCAGATGAGTTTCCGCACTCATCCCAACTCACACTTGGTCAGCGTTGCGGCCCTCTCAGCGATACACCAGTAGGACCGTATGCGAGTTGCTTGCCCTTTCTCGGAAGGTTGTGAGGAGCAACCTCGGTTCCCCTCGCCGTGTGCTAGTGCTTCGTCGTCGGAATGAAATCTACCGGCCTTCGCCGCCGTTTGCATGGAAGTCAGCTTATACGCTGCCATTTTTACGCGCACGCTTCATTCATAAAAAGTGGCGTTCCTATCCTCATAACCAAAAAGCGAGGCCAGAGCCTTCCACCAAAATTCCCACTGGCTGCTTGAAACCCGAAACCCCTAACCGAAATTCCCATTTGCTTCGGTGCCCTAGGAACATATATACCACATCAGGTGGATTACTGACGGTGACAGCAGCTACCAGATGTTCACGGCCCGAGCAACAAAGTTAGCCTCAGCTTTAAGTGTGGATATCTAACGTCGTCAACCGGCACGCGCAGCGTGAGGTACAGTAAGTTTTACGTTGCTTAGCACGCCGTTAAGGTTAACGTTAAGGTCCTTCTGTTATATGGTCAACCTCCAATGTCGATTGGCATCCGCAGCAACATCGCGGGCAATGCGCGTGAACTGGCAGCGCGAGAGATTTTTAGAACAGTTCGCTCTTGTAATAAACTGGTGACGCGGAGCTCCCGGGTCTGCCTCTTGCTTACGGCGTGCACCTGCGGCCGTCCTTAAAACATGGTGTCAGAAGATGAGTGAGAGCATCGCCACAAACCCAGCCTGCAAAGACCACGGTAAACTGGACAACGCCCAGCAAGCCACGACGGACCGCCGCAACACCGCGCCGAGTTAGGCCTTGCGGCCTTTGACTCCATCAAGAGGAGTGACTGCAAAGCCACGGGAAACAGAGGCCACACCGACCAACAGAAACGCCTTCAGTTGCTTTTCCAAGTATGTCGTCGTTCATTATTCAGCCTCCCGATCCCTTTTGCTTTTCTTCACCCAATGAGTGGCCCAAATGGCGGAGAAGGTTTGAACGCTTCTACACAACGTCAGGCCTAAGCGCGAAGCCGGAAGAACACCAAGTAGATGCCTTGCTCTACATCATGGGGGACAAGGCTGAGGACATCTTCAGCACATTTGAGCTCGCCCCAGACGAAGCAAAGAAATTTAGCATCGTGATGGACCGCTTCGAGAAATACTTCATTCCTCGCCGCAACGTGATCTACGAGCGAGCACGCTTCAACACGCGGGTGCAAGAAGAAGGGGAGTCTGCCGAAGACTTTGCGACGGCGCTTCACGCACTGTCCCAGCATTGTGAGTACGGCAGCCTTCAGGAGCAACTGGTCCGTGACCGCTTAGTCGTGGGTATTCGTGACAAGAAGTTGTCTGCCAGACTGCAGCTCGACCCCGACCTAACGCTTCAGAAAGCCCTGGAATCGGCACGCCAGCTCGAAATGGTCAGGCAACAGCAGGCAGAGCTTCACCCCGACCTGCCAACCGTCAACAAGGTGGGCGCTACACGTCGTGCACAGCGGCAAGACACACGCAAACCACCTTCTGATTCGAGTCAAGGCAGACCCACGGCTAACACATCTCAGGCCCCTAGGCCTTGCCGTTGGTGTGGTAGAGGTTCGCACTCCCGATCTACCTGCCCAGCAAAGGACGCAAAATGCAACTCGTGTCACAAAAAGGGACATTTTTCGTCCGTATGCCTCTCCAAAAGGGTGGACATTGTTCAAGGCGCCGATCAGGAATCCAAATGTGCTGTGCGTTTCTTGGCACCTTGAGTTCACCTGGCATCCACAACTGGGAAGCTACCATCATGGTACAAGGACAACCGTTGAAATTTAAAATAGACACGGGCGCAGATGAAACTGTACTCTCTCCAGAAGCCTTCGAACGACTTCAACATCGCCCCACTTTGGCCAAGTCTCAACGGAAGCTCCACGGGCCAGATGGACGGTCGTTGTCTGTACGGGGAGTAGCACGACTGCAACTAGCGTTCCGAGATCAACAGACCACCGAAGATGTCTACGTTCTCGAGGAAGTGCGCTGCCCTCTCCTCGGCAAGCCAGCAATTGAAAAACTCCAGCTGATCACCTGCCTCAACTATTTCAGCCACACGGTCAACCCTAAAAAGGAGTTTCCGTCACTTTTCACTGGCCTAGGCACTCTACCAGGGAAGTACGTCATTCGCCTTCAAGATGGAGCGACACCGTTTGCACTGTGCTCACCCCGGCGCATTCCCATTCCCGTTTATGAGAAGACAAAAAAGGAACTGGAACGAATGGAACAAACAGGCGTCATTTCTCGAGCAGATGAGCCAACACAGTGGTGCGCTCCAATGGTGCCGGTGGTGAAGCCCACAGGAGCCATACGTGTGTGTGTGGACTTCACAGAGCTCAACCGGTTTGTGCTAAGGGAATGGCACCCGATTCCTTCGGTTGAATACACTTTAGGACTTCTCTCTGGAGCAAGAATTTTTTCAAAACTGGATGCCAATTCAGGTTTCTGGCAGATTAAGCTCGCGGAACCAAGCAGGAAGCTAACGACATTTATCACACCATTTCGAAGGTTTCACTTCAATCGCCTCCCATTTGGCATTGCCTCAGCCCCTGAGATATTTCAGAGACAGATGAACACCATCTTGGAAGGAATACCACGGGTCTTTTGTCACATGGATGACATTCTCGTTTGGGGAGCTACCACAGAGGAGCACAACGATACTCTTCGTACAGTTCTACAACGCCTCGCCCACGCGGGAGTCACGCTCAATGAGGCCAAGTGCGTGTTCAACGTCCGAGAGCTTATCTACTTGGGACACAAAATCGACGAGGAAGGCATTCGACCGGATGAAGCCAAAATCAAGGCTATCACAGAGATGAAAGCCCCGACGAACAGAACAGAGTTGCAAAGAGTACTAGGTATGGCAACATACCTAGCTCGGTTTGTTCCCAACCTTGCGGAGGTGTTACAACCTCTCACTCTGCTCCTGTCCAAGAAACAAGAGTTTGTCTGGGATTCATATCAACAAACCGCTTTTGACAAGTGGAAGCAGCTTCTCACAACAAGCCCAGTCCTCGCTGTCTATGACCCTGCCAAGGACACAGTCGTAACAGCAGATGCTTCTTCATTTGGAGTTGGAGCCGTTCTTCGCCAACAACAGGCTAAAGGGAACTACGCAGTTATTGCCTACGCTTCTCGCCTGTTGACGGACACGGAAAGACGCTACGCGCGGATCGAGAAAGAAGCTCTAGCGCTCGTCTGGGCTTGTGAGAAGTTCTCAGACTACCTCGTCGGTAAACAGTTCCGTTTGGAAAGCGATCACAAGCCGCTCATTCCAATATTCACCTCCAAAGCATTGGATGGTCTCACGCCAAGGCTGCAGCGTCTGCGAATGCGCATGATGCGCTACTCCTACGACATAACGTACGTGCCAGGGAAAGAACTTCTTGCTGCAGACGCATTGTCACGTGCACCGCTCACGGCTGCAGATCCCTGGGATCTAGCGGAAGAAGTCGATACCTTCTTACGTTTCGTGACATCGAGCGTGCCCATCAAAGTGCCATGCCTGCAATGGCTTAAGGAGTGTCAGCAGGAAGACAGTTTGTGCATACTACTAAGGAGGTTTTGTAGCAAACAATGGCCACCTAGAAGAGACCTGTGTCCGGAGGCCAAGCAGTTCTTCCAGTTCCGTCACGAGCTGTTTCATGAAGATGACATTCTTTGGTATGGGACCCGAGTAGTAGTTCCTAACTCATGCCGACCAGCTATCCTGCGGCTACTGCATGAGGGACATTTCGGAATAACGAAGACGCTGGCAAAAGCAACAGAGACAGTCTGGTGGCCTGGAATTTCACGGGACATCGAAGACGTCGTTAAGCGTTGTCATAAATGCGCCGAAACCACCCTCAACAGGAAAATGCCGCTCAAACCAACACCATTTCCAGAAAGACCCTGGCAGCGGATAGCAATGAATCTTTACTTCCAACACAACAAGTGGTGGCTGATCATCACAGATTATTACTCCAGATATCCGGAGATCGCACGTCTTGATCAGCTATCGGCAGCGACGGTGATAAACCCACTGCAAGTCAATCTTCGCTCGCCATGGGATACCCGAAGTTGTTGTCACAGACAATGGACCTCAGTTCTCCAGAGTTTCCAGGTCAGAATTCGCCACCTTTGCTCGTGACTACGGGTTTCAGCACGTCACCTCAAGCCCTCACTACCCTCAGAGTAATGGAATGGCAGAATCAGCCGTGAAGATCATTAAGGCATCGACTTCGAAGAAGAGAGACGTCTACACCACTCTTCTGGCTTACCGACAACACCGCTTAGAAACGGCTACAGTCCGGCCCAACTACTGATGGGACGCCGCTTGCGTACTAAGCTACCCATGGCGTCCAAGCTGCTGGTTCCTGAGCTGCCCGACGTCCAAACTGTCCAAAAGTTCGAACAAGCGGATAAGGAACGCCAGCGTAAAGCGTACGATCGACGCCACGGCACACGAGACCACCCCGCCTTTTCGACGGAGATGATGTGTGGAACGCAGACCTTAAGAAAAAGGGGACAGTGGTACAGGCTGCAGCCGAGCCGCGATCGTACATCGTCGACACGAAAGATGGAGTTGTGCGTAGGAATCGAACGCACCTTGTTCCTCTCCCTCAAGATGACCCTGGGTCAACTCATGAAGCACAAGGAACTTCACTACAAGATGGAACCACTAGGGAGGAAGGTGCAACGAGATGCCAGGATACATCACATAGCCATAGCCGCTGTGGACGCTGTGTCATTCGGCCGAAGAAGTAAACGGCCTGAACCTCCCTCGCTCGTTTATTTCGGAGGGAGATGTTGTATGGTCAACCTCCAATGTCGATTGGCATCCGCAGCAACATCGCGGGCAATGCGCGTGAACTGGCAGCGCGAGAGATTTTTAGAACAGTTCGCTCTTGTAATAAACTGGTGACGCGGAGCTCCCGGGTCTGCCTCTTGCTTACGGCGTGCACCTGCGGCCGTCCTTAAAACACTTCAGGGTGAATATATTCCTAGCAACTTACTGACTGTGGGGGATTGGCCACCGACGATGAAAGCAGCTGTCACAGAGTCACGGCCGATTCACCAATTTCCATTTGACTGTGACGCAAAATACTCACCCACAATTCTCACCTACCAACTCAAGGGGATGGGCTAATGACAATGATAGCTTACGGCAAAAGTTCACCAACTCACATTAGCTGCGACGTAGAATACCACTTGAGGAGCACTTTGAGGCGGTAAGTTAGGCATTACTTTTTCCATATTCACCAAGCAGAAAATCCTGTGTGTACTCGGAGTTATCTCTCATTTTTTACGACCTACAGACTTCCATGCCTATTCGGAAATTACTTGTACTGCGCCTCTTTTGGTTCAAGTTCAGCAAGTGATACGAGTCATGAATAAAACGGTAATTATTTCGTGGTTTCTAGCTCCTTGACAAAACTGTAGAGTTAGTTATATCTGCTAGGAATCGATCATCACCAGTAAGCCACGAATGTGGACTAGGGCGGGCAGATAAAAAGCAGTAAAAGGGGCCGAAGATATATGTTATAAAATGATCTTGCATGAAATTAAAGCACTATCAAATGTGTTTCACGGATCTCGAAGCAGTGGCCCCCAAGTTCTAGTGCTTGTGACGCCTTCTAACGGCTTTGCCGCAACGTCTCCGTCCACGATTACGCTCTCTTCCCCGTGCACAGACAACAGAACCCGGATCTTGGGACGGCGGCTTGGAAATTTCCTTTCGCCATCACCGGATTGGCGGAGACGAACAACCAACCCTACAAGGCGCCGGGGAAGCTTGCCTCCTCATCCGCTCCGAAGTAGAATCTTCAGTCTGCTGGGTGGGACAGTCGTATTCCAACACACTCTCGTAGAGGCTCCCCGAGAACTTTTTCTTGTCCGGGATTTTCTGGTAACAGCGTCCCACATGCGGCAGTCGCCCGCTGCTGACGAGCACGAGAACACGTACAGTAGCACCTCGCACAGCATCTTCGGCGGCAGCTATTCCCCGAGGCTGAAGGTGGTGATGCACTCCTGAGGGTAATAGGCATGTGGTTGGTGCTGGCGTGCTTGCCGACTGGAGGGCGCTGTCTTGAGGAGGCCACTTACGCCGCAGGTCGTAGGCGAACTGGCCATCGCCGTTCGATTCACGCCCGTTCCGATGACAGAAAGCGAGAGAGAGAGAGAGACAGCTCTATATTAGATGAAAGCGGAGAGATTTGCCGGCATGTTCCCGCCTACACGCTACTCTGCGGGGATCTGTCATCGTAGAGACCATGCCACACACTCCGTCTAGCAGCGATGCCAGCGCAACGTTCCCTCCCGCACCACGCAGTTGAGGACCACCACAGCACTCAGGTTCATCGACTGGCCCGGAGGTTTCGGGTCATAATGTCAGAGTCTTGTCCGGGTTGGCTGCTCTTCTGGTCCCCTTCCGTATGCCGAGTTCACACGAAGTCTTCCCCGCAGCGATCAGCAACGGCGGACATTGACAAGAGCTCCAATCATCCTTGCTCAGAAATAAATACAGAGAATCCGAACACGACAAGGAAGAAATACGCTGCATTGTCGCTGCGAAAATGCTCTCCGGTACAATATAAAATGAGGTACAATATAAAATGAGGAAGGAGCAGGGGGTCTGGATAAAATAAATGAGGGCGAACACAGTAATTTTGTTAAATATCACGCTATGTTAAGTATCTCGCGAAACGTGTGCCAATGACAGAAAAAAAACCTGGGTAGAATTATAAGGTCCATGGTCATTTCCCGTAGTGAAAATGTTGAACTGTAATGAAACACAAACCCATGTACAAGATTGACCCACCTTGGGGCAGCCTAAGTGGTCCTTTCGAGTGACGAAAATAATACCAGATACCTCCGAAGGTTGCTCACGGGATCAATCGCGTAGGTAATTACCCTTCACGTGATCGATAGCTAGTCTGTTTAAAGAAACAAAATATTGTGTTTACTTCCACGAGCTCCAGCTTAGGCCAAGGCTTCCTCGGACCAACCAAATATGGTCTTATGAGCGAGTGGAATAAAGTGAAATAGGGGACCGACCGCAGCGAACCCAAACCGAGATGGGCGAACAGAGTGTTACGGCGTCTTTACACGAAAAGCGTGGACACACAGTGGAGGAAAAGAACCAGGAGGCTGAGGACAAACTATAGGAAACTTGGAAGCGTAGGGGAAGCGATCAAGGCAATAAAAATGAAGTGAAATAATCATAAAGCTGAAAAAAGAGGATGTACGCAAAGAAGTCCTTAGATATTTAGATATTAGATATCTAAATATCCAAGGATAGTCCTTAGATATGGTAAGCTATGAAATACGGAAAATGGTAAGCTATGAAATAAGGCTTCAGTATTGCGGTACGGCACTACAGCACGTCAACAGCCACTCATTCTTAGGCGTAACATTCAACAAACACCTCTCCTGGACAAATCACATGAACAATATTCGTGTAAAGGTAGCACGATGGGTCGGCATGCTACGCCGTCTTTATAGTTTTTTACCTGGTTGGTTTAGGTTGCAGTTCTGTTACTCTATTATACACTCACACTTTACATATTGTGTGCTGTTATGGGGTATCGGTAACAAATGTGATATTGATAATCTTTCTGTGTTGCAGCGCCGAGCCATTCGCTTACTAAACCAGTCAAACAAATACTGTATATTACTTCGGGGAATCTTATGATGCAGTACAATATACCAGATATAAAAGAAACCTTTTCGCTCAAACTTGCTGTTTGTTTACAAGCAAGTCTTCTTAAACTACGATGTATTCTTTAATAAATTCTTAAATAGAACTACTGGGTATTCGCTACGTCACACATATGTTGTTGTAGATAGGCCACGTACAAATTACGGCATGCAGATGATGGACTATTTCATTATGAAGCTTTGCAATGACTACCCTGATGTTATTTTAATTGCCTAGAGTTGCAGGAATGTTCGCAAATTCAAAAGTGCTGCTCGAATGGTGTTTCGTTCCGCGAATGAGTTATCATTACAATGATGCAAATTTGCATCTTCCAGTACTTAAGCGCCATCTTTGTCCTCGTGATTCCTTGTATTGGTTTATGTTGCCTGAGCTGATGTGGGCTCTTACTAAAAAATTATTATGACGTGGTTGCTATATATTACGTTGTCCTACGGGTATTGAAGTGGAATGTGTTTGTTTTTCTACGTATGTATGAAGACTATTTATATATTGTATGCTGTTTGTGCACTACAGCTGCTTCTGTTGCTGCTCAAGCGGGGTGAACACTAATCAGGAGGGTATACATCCTTTTGCTTTGCCTCGCCGTCATTTCTGTATTGTACTGCCCAAACGGAACAATAAATACAAATACATATACACATACAAATATTAGTCCTTAGGATCGAGGAGCTGGAGATCACGAAGGAAAAGTTCGTCGACAATACCAAAGCGAGTGCATTCCTTTCTGAATACGGGGCGGGTTACTTGCGGACAAAAACGCTTATCCGCGAGCCGGTACAGGAAGAACTGTACCGGGGTTCCTCGAACGGGGGTTCCTCGCGTTATGAAGCCGACACATTAAAAGCAGTTTGGTTTTCGAACTTTGACTGCGACTCAGGTACCACGGGAGAAAGCTTCACGTTTTAACCATCTTACTCCTAAGAAAGGGGCTTTTATTTCTTTTCTTTTTTGGATGAAGATGTATCTGTTATGAAGTACCAGAACAGAAGTAGAGAGCGAAGTGAAATTTAATCAAATATTCAGACACAAAATTATAGTTCCATCAAAAATGTACGCGGATCTCGAAGCAGTGGCCTCCTATGTTCAGTGCTTGTGAAGCGCTCAACGCCTTTGCCCGCGATGAGGTTCCTCTTCCACGTTCCCGAAAAACACCCCGGATGCCCCCCTCGTAGATGTTCCACATCATGGATGCGCGCAACTCCGCGACTGTGGTACCAATGCCGGCAGGAACTCTTACAGCTTCTTCGTGCTTTCTTCACGGGCGTGGCCGGGTTGTGGCGGCTTGCTTGGTTGGCTGCTCCGAAGTAGCAACCTCCAGGTTGCTGGGTGGGATAGAGGTTAGTCGTATTCGAATACCCTCCGGAAGAGCCTCTTGTATGGCTCTTCGTTGGAGATTTTCGTTCAGGCGGCGGGCATACCTACCGCACGAGTCGACCTGCCCTGGTGAGCAAGAGAATACGTACCAGCAGCACCTCGTACAACGTTTTCAGTGACAGGTATTGCCCGAGGCTGCTTTGGGAGCTGACGCTGGTGCGGTTCTGACGGTAATAGGCTCGTCGCTGGCACTTGTATGCTTGCTGCCAAGAGGGCACTGTCTTGAGGAGGTAACTTGCGCCGCAGAAAGTAGGTGAACTGGGCATCGCCTTCGGCTTCTGCGCCAACACCGACGTTGCCCTCCTGGGGACCGTGCCACACCATGCACACGCCGCCCAGCCGTGCTGCCAGCGCCAACTTCTGGTCCCGTTCCGCGCTGCTGAGGACGGCCACGGAACTCACGTTCACCGACTGATTTGGAGGCGTTTGGCGCACGCTTCTGAGTCCTATTCGGGTTGGCCGCCGATTTCGTCATCATCCGGAGGTAGAGATAACATGAAGTCTGTCCCTCGTCAATCAACAATCGCAGACATCGACGAGAACTGCCATCTACCTTGCTGTAGAATCAATATGGAGAATGCGATGACGACAACGAAAAGCTGTGCCGCATTGGCGGCGCGAACAGCGTTTCTGAATTAGCAAGTTTCAAATGAGGACAGAGCAGAGAATTTGCCATTAAGAAATATTGGCGTACACGTTATTTTTTTGTTGAAAGTGGCGCGCACTTAATGTAATAAAACTACGAAAGGCTTTCACAGACGGCAGGAAACATACCGCTGGGTACAGTGCTATGGTCAATCGCCGTCCAAGGAAGCACATGCCCATGTGGAGGATTTGCGCAACATTGGAGGCGGCTCAATGGTTGCCTCGCGTGGCGAAAAAAATACAGAAGGATTCGATGTATATAATTAATCTATCGCATAAAGACACTTGGTATGTTTGGTCGTTAGCCAAATTCGTTTAAACAAAATATTATGGGTTCATTTTCATATTGAAAAACTGCAAAATACACACCACTATAGAAGAGAAAATGGACGCTACGAACAGACATTTTTACAAGTTTCAACGACATTCTTGGAACAGCGAACTAGGACTTATGACGAAGTAGAATAAAATTAAACGGGGGAAACGACCCTAACCACCGACCCTAACAACCGAAACCGTCGGCCGTTGTGAAGTAACCACTAGCAGCAGCTGATTATTAAGCAGCGCGGCCCGGGTGCGTCCGTGTCACCGAAAGCACACGTCGCTTCTTTCTAATTTTAAAGCGAAAGCTTTCTAGCAAGCTTTCTAGTTATTTTGTAATTTAAAACAGCTGTGATACCCTAAGCTGGCTTTTCATTCAAATGTGTATCACTTTCGTCTTTAATAAAATAATTTTCAAATACTTTTGGTTTGCTTTGCTATACTTGTATGAAACTGCTCATGAAGCTGCATGCATGTGGGCTAAAATTGCACTTGCACGTATACTGCAATGATTCCACCAGCAGTATTACTGACCATCTCTGGGAAGGTCACCCATACACTTCCACGACTCTGTCGCCATAAGCATCACGGGACTCTTTAAAAAGGGGCGTCCTCACAACTCTTGTTACAGGGTCGCGATGATCATCAGGCAGGGGTCCCGTGACTCTCTTTTTTCTTTCGTGGCAGTCAGTGCTGACTCTAAGGAGGTAGTCACCCATATTCTACTGTGACTACTGCGACGGGGGGTCCGTGTGACCCCCTTTCAATAAGAGTAGCGTGACTTCTGCGAAGGGGGTCGATGAAGAGTCAATCTGTGGCAAGTAAATACCCCCCACAAGAGGGTCACAGGGACTCCTTTTTTTCTTAGTGTGTAGTGGGACAGGTGGCCGTCCCTTGAAAAAGTCATTCATTTCCCATGCACCAGTGGTCGACCGCAAAGCTTTGATAGGATCTCTGGACCACTGCACGTTCGTGAAACCGGGTTCACTGCGTCAAAAATGGGTTACTTGAAAATCGGGGAAAAGGAATGGTAATTCTATATAGCACACCTAATGGATCATGATGGAGAAGTATAGAGCACCTTCATCTCATAAACCACGTATCGGCACACGTCTACATCTTTCGTAGATGCGTTTACTTAGTGCGCGCAAAAATCGTCGCATGGGTTAGTTGTTCGTTTGCGATTGGAGTTTTTGATAATAACTTTAAGCGAAAGTTTCACGCATTGTAAGTTTATTGGCGCTTCTCTCAACTTTCATTAGCAAAGGATGGTAATCTTTTTTTCTTTTTTGCTTAATGAGAAGGCAATTACCCGGTGAGTTTTTTGAACGGCGTCGTGGCGCGATTTTAATGCGGGGCCACCACCGCTTGCGGACCGCACCAAACAGGTCTTCTTTCCTTTTTTCTTTGGTTGCGGTTTTCATCTCGCCCCTCTTTCAACGCCCCGTTTTGGCCCGCGTTTGTTGTACTTTTAAGACGATAGTCTTTCTTGGGCTAACTTACACCCAGAAATTTTTGGTTCTGTCTGTATGTCTGTCTGTCCGTCTATCTGTCTGTGACTCGATTCAAGCAACCCGTGCCGCCCACCAAGTAAAAATGCCTGCGCAATAGTCTTATATAGTCACAGCTAAATCTACCCGTCTAAGTCCGGTGTTCATACTTGTCAACATTGTTGAAGAAGAACAAGACATTTACCAAATATAAGACAACAAATAATACAGAAGTGATATTTGCAGTGTTCCTTTATAAAAAATCATACATGCTTGGCTTTCGCGAAATTAAATACTCATCAACAGCCAGAAAAAAATCCCTCCACCGTCGCCTGCTGTCGTCGCGCCACTATAGCTTCTGGCGCCATTTTAAGAAATCAACTGGCAACAGTTACGAAAGGTTCCACTAGATAGGTTCCACGTTCTGCTTGCAAAACGCACGTGGAGTAGGGAAACGCGGTTCTATAAACGTTGGAAGTAGGCCGCCTCGATTCACGCGCGTCTTCGCCGTACGGCAGGCGTTGGCATCGAGACACCCGGTTTGGAGCAGTGGAACGCGGGAAAATTTAAATGATTTTAAAAAAAAACCTGTGCCGTCTTTACCTTGGGAGGAGCGCGACGCTAAGACGGAACAACATGAGAGGTGAGCGGGAAAGTGAAGGAGGCATTACTTGGCAAAAGTCGATAAAGACTATCGTCTTTGACGACATTTGCAACGAAAGGAGCAGATACGCCGGCCAATTTATTGTAGAAAAAACAGTCGAAACGGTACTTCTCAATTAGAAATGCTGGTAATACTCCTGGTTATCTACTTAACTTTCGTTTCTAATATGCCTAAGGATAGAATTACTTTCTTTGACTATGGTGTAATCATACTTGGAACAAAGGCACTCTTGGCTTTTCTGTCTTATTCAGGATTAGCGGTGTTCCCTAACCTTGAGGTCTTTAGATCACTTCCTTTTGTTTCTGTAAGTTATTTTTAAATCTTCGGTGCACGATTTTATCTAATTTTGACCCTTCTGTTATTTATTATTTCTAGCCCGACCTCTCCTCCCGGCATTGCCTGGTGGAGAGGGCCCGGGTGGCTAGCACAGGACAGGGTATCCCGTTCTAGAGGAAACTCCCCACCAGGCGGGTGCCACGACATCAAAACATCAGGCTCGTCTTAATAGTTATTCCTCGGGTTTTTTTTTTTTCTTTTTTTTCATGTTTCCTTTTCTTCTTCGCCTGACATCTTCATCTGAAGCAGCAGCCCCGCCGGTAGTGGGGATTAACACCCTCAGTACTTCATTAAAGCTTTCTCTATTTTTAGATCTCTTTCTTCGGCGCTAAACCCTGTTCATGAGTATGAACCGCTTCTACCAATGATTTTTGTAGTTGATTGTAGGGTTTAACGCGCCGACGTACGCAGGGCGATTGAGGCTGCGCCGTAGTAGAGGGCTCAGGATTAATTTTGACCACCTGGGGAATCTTAACGCGCGCCGAAATGTCCTTCCACACGAGCGTTTTTGGCTTCCGGCCTCCACTCAGAAAAGCGTGCCGCCCGAGGGCAAGGGAATAGGAAACTCCCGCGTCCATTGCTCAGCAGCACAAGGCCTTAGCCAATGAGCCATGGCGGCGGGGCTGCGCCACCAATGCTATAGCACTTCGGAAAACTCTTCCCGATATATGCTTCGCGTCCATGTTCTCTTGTGGTACAAATGTTTTTTTTGCGACTGCAGGTATAGGCGAAACTTGAAGACGGCTTGGAAAAAGGGACGACAAGAAAAAAATGTCCAGCATTCCCCGATTCACATATAAAAATATTTATTTCGCGCTCTCGGACGCGCCCTTTGGAGTACATAAACCGAGAAGACGATTTACGATTCCGGCTAGAAAGCACTGCGTCGTATAGAAGACTAACTATTCACACCGGTGCTTCAGCGCGCGCTTGGTAAGCTCCGCAGTATGTTTACATCTCGGCCCATGCAGCGTCCATGAAACACGCCGCATTAGAAAGCGAGGGACGTTCACCAAGCGTCTGTGCTTACGCTGCCGGTTAAGGTTTCCTTGACCTCCGGCCGAGGGGAAGGCGAAAGTAACCTCCACGCTTCCGTACGTGTAGAAGACCGCTGCTTCTTCGGCTCTTCTTAATTGGCAGCTGCGTCGCCGCATCCTTCCATTTCCGTACAAAACACATAATTTTCGACGCCGCGTGTGTAAACACAGGCAGTCATGACTCCCCGGCGGAAAACACAGCCCCTGACACGCAACCGCACCGACGCGTGCGCGCGGACAATGCCGCATTCGTCTCCCCCTCGGAAGAGCTGGCTGCCGCTTCGGACGTTGCTTCTTCTGCCACTTATTACGGGAGTGAGGGCTCCTATCGCTGTTGGATGAGACCACTGAGACCTCGTCCTCGGCGTCAGACGAAGGACGGGAGGGTGCACTGCGCGCGAGGCACGCAAGGCCTGACTCATCATCGCGCCCTTGTCCCTACCGCGTGCATCCATACTAATCACATAAACAGACGCCGTGGAAGCCTCGACAAAAGCAGCAGTGGAGGTGGCGGCGAGGGTGGGGTGTGGAGTAGCGTGCCGTCACACGAGTCGTCATTGAAGGAGTTGCAAGGGGGCACGTCCTCCGGTGTTCCTCGTGATGCAACTTTCTCTTTCTTTGGCGCGGCGACTGAGCGTCGCCCTTGACGAGGTCGAGGGCGTTACGGGAATAGCCATTCCATTATTGTACGAAGCAAGTGCCGTGGCGGGGATGAACACGAAACGAACAGCTGAAAGCCGAAGTGTTCCTTTATTTTTTCACGTTCAGGAGAGGATCGTTGGAAAGGAAGAGGCCGGAATCTGTTCCCTGAGGTCATGCGGCAAAGCGTCGAGGGGCCGCGTAGTACGGACTACAGGTTACAGACTTTGGCTCAATAGATGCGTTATGTTGAGGATGAAAACCTAATTTAAATGGCTTTATGCTGTATCCGCCCTGCCCTGCCGCGTCCTCGGGAAGCAGCGAAGGGACCTGTGCGTACCCAAGAGATTTTTTTTCAGCTATTCGTACACTCCAATATTTTGTTTACTTATCTCATGCCAGACCTAAGCCTGAGGATGACATTTGGGCTCCGTGTGGCGTCATCGAGTTGTACCTCTTCATATTAACTGTAAATATCACATTATACATAAGGTCATTCCTCACAGCTGGCACAGTAAATGACAGACCGCCATCCATAGTATTCGGAGTGGGTCAGCAGATACAGTGCTCTAGGTGATCATCCAGAGTATTAACGTTGCTCAGTCAGCCAGAAATGACACTGCACACATTCTGTGAAACTACTGCGTACTACTGACAGCAAGCCTAGGGTAAAAAAAAACAAAGCCTTTACACGCGGGGAATATTCCACCAATAATCACCCAGCCGAATGGCAACCGGTGATGAATGGGAACCTTTCCAGAGTGTCCGAACCCTAAAAGCCTCCAGAACTGAACCGACCACAATTTGGCAGTGTAATTGCCGCTTTATCACTTTTTGCATCTCAACACGCACCGACAATCATTGCATTGCAAGAAGTGGAAACAGATCAAGTACAGCTCAGGGGATACCAAACATACACTGAAGATTTGAAGGCAATGACGGCTATCCTCATCCAGGCAAATCAAACAGCCCAAACACATTCCCTTCCCACCTCATTGGATTATACGCTCGTCGAACTCATCCCACCCAGGACGACACGAGTAAGCCTCTTCATCCTCAACATATACAGTCCTCCATCTCCACCACTCGGTGAGATCGACTTCCTCTTCAGAACAGTAAAACAACGCCCAAAATGTCATGCCCTCGTAATAGTAGGATATTTTTACGCACACCATACTACCTGGGGGTATCTAAACAATAACAGAAAAGGGCAGCAGCTATACGAAACCATCCGAAAGAATATTCTACATTTGTGCAAAGTGATTAATGTTCCTGCCAAAATTGGTAATAGGGCCTCCAGAGACACCTCACCGGATTTTACGTTAACACACGGTGTTAAAGAACCCATATGGGAATGCCTGGAAGAAACGCTGGGCAGTGATCACTACACCATCCAGCTGCTGCTCCCCATAACAGAGCCCAACAGCGGAAAATAGGAACAGCCCGCATTACTGATTGGCGAAAAATCAGAGAGACAACACCAACAGGCCCCATCGACGAAATTGAAGAGTGGACGGAGCAGATGCTGGAAGCAGCAAAAAAACAGACTAAGGAACGAATGCTAACGCAGGACTGCCCGGCCATAGATGTCCACCTTATGCACCTTTGGGAAACCCGGCGGGTCTCGCAAAGCGGGGGAAAAAACGCAGAAAAAATTGAAAGAACTGTATCCGTATTGCTCAACTTACAAAGGAAGCCACCACTTCTGCAAGGCACCTCAGTCAACAAAATTGGTCTCAATTTTGCACGACACTCCAGAGCACCCTCGCAACTCGTCACACATGGCATTCTCCTTCACTCCCTAATGGGTAGCAAAGCAAACCAAATCAGCCGCTTCGAACCACCTAAAGTGTCTCATTCAAAATTATCAAGGCACAGAAGATCTTCCAGAAGAATTAAAGAAACCAAGGCAAGATACAAGTGTCAAGACCCCCATACCCCATGAAACATACATGGGTGGCCCCAATCATGAAATGAATACACCATTCCCCATAGCTGAAATTGAAGCAGCTGTCCAAAACTTAACCCGAAATACTACACTAGGAAAGGACAAGATTCGAAACAAGCTGCTACGAAATTTGGAAACCCCTGCGTTAGAGGCTTCATTAGAATACATGAACGAACACTGGATTACCGGCAAGCTCCCATCCCAGTGAAAACACACCGACATTACCTTGATTCCAAAACCCGGTAAGCCACTAGCTCCAGCAAACCAACGACACATTTCCCTCACATCTTGTGTTGGGAAGTTACTAGAACACGTGGCACAAAATCATCTTTTCCCGTATATGGTCATTTCCCAAGAACTATATATAGATTCCGCCCCCATCTATCCACGCAAGATATCCTGCTGCAACTTAAATAAGAAATAATCGACAGGCTTTTGAATCCGCAGAAAAGACGCATACTAACCTCAGATATCAAAGGTGCCTTGACTATATCAACCACCAAGCCATCATTCGTGTGCTAGCATCAAGTGACTGTGGACAGAGGCCTATTAAACTATGTTGTGGGCCTTTCTTACAGGACGCACAGCAACCATCGGAATAGGGCACCTCCGCTCAACAACATTTAAAACGATACCAAGGGGCACTCCGCAAGGTTCGGTGATCATCACCGCTCCTATTCAATATAGCCGCGAAAGACTTCCCTCGGATACTCCATGACATCCCGCATTTACGGCATGCGCTTTATGCGGGATACTTGACCCTTTGGGCTCCTGCGGGATCGATGGAAGGGCAGCAATACGCCCTGCGATTAGCCATCGACAAATTTCACGTACACCTTCAAGCCCGAGGCCCACAATTCTCCCCAGAGAAATCAGCTCTGCTTACATTAATCTCCGAAAAACACACTCAGAGGAACAAAATCATCCGTGTGCCAAAACTCAGAATACAAGGCAAACCAGTTGCCTACGTGCCCCATCTCCGTATTTTAGGCCTTGTGATACTCCAAGGCCTACGGGGCAGAAACTCTCACCTACGGGGCAGAAACTTGGAGGCTCAGGGTTCAACTTAAATTGAGAACGACTCAGCGGGCAATGGAGCGTAAAATGATAGGTGTAACATTAAGGGACAAGAAGAGAGCGGAGTGGGTCAGGGAACAAACACGTGTTGAGGACATATTAGTAGAGATTAAGAAGAAGAAATGGACGTGGGCAGGGCATGTAATGCGAAGGCAAGATAACCGCTGGTCATTAAGGGTAACAGAGTGGATCCCTAGAGAAGGCAAGCGTTGCAGGGGGCGGCAGAAAGTTAGATGGGCAGATGAGATTAAGAAGTTTGCGGGGGTAAATTGGTCACTGTTGGCACAGGACCGAGGCAATTGGAGAATAATGGGAGAGGCCTTTGCCCTGCAGCGGGCGTAGATAGGCTGGTGATGATGATGATTCTCCAAAAATTGCTCAAAACTGCATACCATAGCTCTTCTCAATTGTACTATCAGCGAGCTAATGCATCTCATACATCGGGTGTCAAACAGAAGGTTTTGCTTGCTAGAGTCGGATACCCTGTGCATCATACAAGCACTGCTCATCAGCAGGATCGCATATGGCACGCCCTGTCTCGCCCTTAAAATAACAGAGAAAACGATTGAATACTACAATTCGACAAGCTTACAAAATCGCCTTAGGCCTGCCATCAAAGGCATCAACAAACAAGTTGCTCCTGTTGGGAATACATATTACTTGGGAGAAGACAGTTGAAGCACACCACACCTCCCAGCTTGAACGACTGAAGTTCACTCTGACGGGAAGGACTACTTTAAAGCAGCTAGGTTATGCGACGCCACCCATGCAAGACCACAAGACACGTGTTTCATTGCAGATTCGACAGCAAATTCCAGTTCTACCGATACCGCGAAACATGCACCCTGTTCAGAACAAGGCGCACCGCAACGCTAGAGCTAAATTCATGAATTCAAAGTATGTAAATAACCCTACAAGATGCAGTGACCCAGCCGTATATTCCAATCAACCAGCACACGTCGTTTGCGTTGTTAACGCGGCGGGTCAGGAAATGACAGCTCTGACTGTACGCACAACCTCAATTGAAGTTGCAGAGGAAGTTGCGATTGCCCTGTCTGCCACGACCAGCAAGGACTTCATCACAATACTGACTGACTCACAAGCGGCATGTCGAGGATTTCAACGGGGGCGCATCACTACACCAGCAATGAACATTCCCAAAACAATTACAGCGCTACCTGAGACGGAAATCGTCTCTGTTCCTGGGCATGAATCATTTGAGGGTAATGAGACAGCTCACCCGCTGCCCGCGCGTACGTACACCGGGCCATCAACCGAGAGGGAACGTTCTCCGCTGCCACCAAAGCGAACCCACTTCTCTGGTATTCAGACGTCCTGGCACATTATAACATTATAGCTTGGCAGAAAGAAAAATTGCCACCATCTCACCCACGGTTAACCAGACAAGAATCCATCACAACACTTCGGCGATTGCACAGATCCCTATTCCCACCGCACGCTCCTTCATTCTATCTACCCCACTCAGTATCCCCCCTCTGCAATTTCTGTCCCACGCCCGGCTGCCTGTACCAACAGGTATGGGAGTGCCAACAAACTACAAACCTACAACCTATCCCCTTCCCATCTTTTAAGCAGTGGATGGCTCGTCTGGCCGATGCGGACGTTGAACACCTGCAGTACATTGTGAAGAGGGCCTGGACGGCAAGCCGCAGCGTGGTTACCCCGAATACGGATGCCCTCCACTGGTCTAGTGTCCTGTTTTGAGCACTTTCACTCATCAATAAATGTTTATTATCTCTCTCTCTCTCTACTCGCTGGAGAAAGGAGTCCAGCGAAGCTGGCGGGATTTGTTATGTTGGGGTTTAAGTATTTTTGGGATTAGCTAGGTTTAGTTACGCGGGCAGTGGCCCGATATCTACCTAACAGACTAGGACGCACACATTCGGTGGCAGAAGACAAGGCCATTTTATTTTAGTGCGACTACTCCAAACCCGGCCCAGGATATACTGAATTGAACTGAATAACATTTATTAGGGTGGGGAAGGCCACATGGCCATAGTTGGGGAAGGGGAAGAAGAGAAGAGGTGGAGGAGGTGGCGATAGTGCGCCGCACAGGTGTCCGAGCGCACGGCGCTGCGGGGGAAAGCGACATCGCGCATGGCGAGGAGTATACACGACTCAGGAAAGAGGCGGCGGTGGTGGAGAGGAGTATCAAGTGAGGCTGTAACTATACTCCCACAGTAGATGACCATGCTTCACCGTGAAACCCACATATAGGAAAGCCAGCTTACAAAGACCAAGTGAACACTGATCCCCTTAAAGTCAGCTTCTCCTCCAAATATAATTGCATTGCTGGAAAGACCTATTTTTCTTCCAGGGGCAATATAAAGGCGTCCTATGTCAAAGTATGGAGGCCTGATGCCTTTTTTTGTGTGTGTGAATATTTCCGTACGCCGAAAATTGCTGGTCTAGCTTGGTTTGTCGCCGGAGACGATCTGCTGGACAAATTGTACACGCGGTAAAAGCACGAATCGTCAGCTCACCGAATCTAACCGATGGCTTTACCCCAGCCCGCCGAATCCAAGCGGGCAACGGCGTGTGCTCACTGCTCTGCGCAACTTCCTCGAGAGAGAAACACTTTAGTGAGCCTTCTGCGGTTTAAGGGACCCCAGATTGTGCCGGGTGCCGACTTCGGTAGCTGTGTTGACCAGGGCGGTTTGCAGCTCTAGGTCCGAGCTCCCCAGCACCTTCTTCCACTGCGCTTGAGGGGAAATTCGAGAAAAGGGGTCTTCAGGGCACCCACAAGCGATGTGAGAAAATGTGGCGATAGCGCCACATGCAAGGTATCCCGGGGAAAGTTATGGTGAGCGGGTGGACAAGGTTGAGTTTTGTCGCATTGCGGAAGGTGTTTGCCTGGAGAAGACGCAATGTGTGTTCTTGGGAATGGGTAAGTGGGGAATGGGAGGAAGGGTATCTATGGCGGGCAAGGCTCTAATGGGTAGTAATTTGATTGTACGTGCCCAGTGTGTCCCAGGCAGATCTGTCCCCGTGGCAGGGAATGTGACTGGCCCTGGATGGGATCGTAAGCCCTCGAGCCGTCTTGTGGGCCGTCTCGCTTACTGCGAGGCCAGCGTGCGCCGTGGACCAGATAAGTTCGACTGGGAAATCGGGCGGACTTCGTCGAGACATCCGACCTCCCCCACTTCCTTTAACTTTCGACCCCATGAGAGCCGTTATTATTTTATTATATTTTCGCAGTCCTTTTAACCTCACCTCTTTCCCCTAAACGATAAAATTCGCCGAAGCATAGTAGCATGGCGTCTTTGTGCCCTATGTAAATTATTACTTTATTTCGCAACAGAAGAGATATGTTTGTAAAATAAGCAAGCTATTCTGTTAGGAACCTTTTCGTGAAAGTGTAAAACTTTTTGTACTGGAGCATGATGGTTTTGAAACCTAAATAGGCCAAATGTTTCCCAATTCTGCTGCGTTCACTTGCACAGTTCACTTTTTTGTTAGTGGACGACGCAATCTTGTGAGGGTGCGCGCAGTTAAACTACTTCTGTTTCCCAAATACGAGGCTTCGGTGGAACTCCCAGCCGTCTAGGTCACTTTTCAAACGGAAGCAAAGAGCCGAGCTTCAGTTCGTGGTCGTGCAGACAGCCTGGCATAACATAACGGGACCGCGCGTTACTCGATCGATGGACAGGCAGGAAGCACGGAAGTGTTCGGCGCTGTGCGGCGCGATCGTTCCAAACGCGTTGTTGTGCCGGCCAGCCCGTTACGCGACTCGAGCCGCGCCCATCACGCGCGCATGCGAGGGTGCACTTTCCTTTGAGAAGTCTTCACGAAGACAGAGGCAGCTGACTATAGCTCTGAGCAAACAAAATGGGCGAGCGGCATTTACGGGGAAACCTTTACGCGCGATGCCATTTCGGGTGAGCGTGGGCGCGAATATACGTTGGTGCTTCGGGGTGACTGGCTGCGTGGTTTTTTTTTTTTTAAGGTAATGAATGTGTATCAGGCGTTGTTATTTATAACCTACTCTTCCGACAAGTTTTCCGCAAACATGCCCTGGCGGGTTTGTGCTGGTCATTGCATTTTTTATCTCTTCTTTCTTTCTCTCTGTTTGAGTACATATAGAGAAGGGCGGCAAATTTTTTTTTTTTTTAATATCCAAGGAGCGTGCTCTTATAGTTCTTATTGTTTTGTATTAGGATTGTTAATACTGAGTTCCTATTTGTAACGAGTAAACCAAGTGCGCGAAGAAAAAAGAGCTCGCGCTTCTTAAAGTCTTTTTAACCACGAAGCTGTTTAGCAAATCGTAATTTTTCGTGTCCGCAAGAAAATGCCGATCGTTCGTGTGTGCGTGCCTCGTGGCGACCGCCCATGCGTCCTCGGTGCACGTTTGTCGAGCCAAGCATACCCACTTAGGAAGATTGACCACGATTGACCAAAAAAAAAAAAAGCACTCCAGCGTTCGCCGTAATCGTGGCAACACTTGCTCGGAGCGAGAAAGACGCGTCATAGCGTACGCCCCTCCAAGGTGATGTCCGGTGATTATCACTTCTAAAAAAATAAAAGAAACTCACGCTTATAGCAACAATGATGGAGTAAAGGTTGTTGAGGCAGCGAAGAACCAAATCGGCTGCAATCGTGGACCTAAACCTTCGTGATGGTTGTGAAGGTTGCGTACAGCTTCGCTACCTTCAAGTCTCACGCGTTAGTGTGAGCTACGTTCATTTTTTTAACAACGCTGGCGCCCTCAGCTTCTGTCCCAAGCCTCAGAGAGGCAGGGGGTTGAGGGGAAGAGGGGAGGAACGTACACGGTGCACCTACTTACACCCAAGCAGCCCCCACCCCACGTATGCGAATGTGTATGACTACGCAAACAACCAAGTGCCTAATCTATTTTTGAAGACACGTATTTTACCCGATGGTATACTTTATTTTTTATTAAAACCTTGATTTCTTTTTCTTTTTTCTTGTGCTCGCTCCAGTTTCCAGCAGAACTGACGCCATTGACTTGCCAGCCTTACTAAGGTTGACGATTCTCTGTAATGACCTTCCTGACGACATTGGTAACATCGTTATCCTTAAAGTTTCTTGCGATAATTTTTCGTGCATTAATACTTTATTGACATATAGTGCGCAAGCACTAGCAGTTGGAACCACCAGAAATCTTTGCGCGTACTCTGAAGCCCATCACAGTGCTACATCCCCACAGAGAAACTCATACCTGTAATGGTGTATAAGGCAATGCTGCCTGAACGCCTAGTAAACTCAGACATTTCAGTCAGTCTAGCCAGCCAACAATAATTCAATCAATAATTCAATCAATCAATCAATCAATCAATCAATCAATCAATCAATCAATCAGTACGCAAGCACTAGGATTGTCGAACACAAGAAAAAAACCTTTAAACCTAGGCTAGCACACTAACGCTGTTAAGCACGAATTTAGGCTGAGTCTGATGCGTACACGTTAAAGCGAACAAGCAATATCCGTTGCTACCCTACTTGCTTAATGTCGCAAATAAACCACTTTTGACACTTCCTTTGTACTCAGAATGAATTTACAGCAGGTTGTCCCATAATTTGTTGTTCTCGCTCTGTATATTATAACATTGTTTTAAGTTTCCCGTGCGGAAGTCTTTTATACATGTTGTGATGGGATAAAGGCGTGCGCAGGGTTTCATTGGCGGCAATAGGAGTGGGGGAAGGGTCCCATGACAAAAAAAGGGTGTGGAGAACGGCAAGAAGAGAAAAAGTATAGTTAAAAAAACAAGCAATTGAGTTGAAAAACGAATCCAATAAGCAGTGTGCGTTCTTTGTACAAACGTTTTCATTACTTTTTCGTTTTCGGGACACTGCCAAGCGGCTGATCGCCGTGGTGAGATTATACAGACGTCGAAGCCCCGCAAATTTGATGCACCGCTCGCGACAGTGGGTGAACAAGAAAAATGCGCATTTGAGCTGAATTTAGTAAACAAAAAAGAAAGGTGGGTGGCCTCTTCTCAGTCTAGAAAGCCGCCAGCTGTCGCCGCTGCTCGGGCACGTCCGGCCAGGTGATCTTGACCTTCAGGCCTGTTTTATACCCTATTCTAGAAAAACTAAGCTCAAAAGTGGTATGCATACGTGTTCTCGGTGAGCTAATCTATCGATCTAGGGCAACTTGCATTTTGTCTTTGTCTCTCGTTATTAACTATTTGTTAAGAATGTACCGTTTAAAGCTCCTAATAACCATGATGTTTTTTTTAAATAAACAAATAAATAATGATTAACTATTTAAGCATTCCGACTTTAAGACACGCAATATTTACAATCAAAACTTCGCAGTACCTCGCACCCCCTTGATCACGGCAACAGGTACGTTTATTTGACTACCATTCTGCCAATTACGATACTGCTGTCACTAATTCGCCCATTGAGAGTGGAAAGTGCGCAATTTGGTAGCTGAAGACCAGAAATATCAGTCACAAAATAAAAAATGAAGGAGGGGGGGGGGGAGGAAAACTCGCGGACAATTTACTTAAACGCCATGCAGTAGATGGGAACAAGTACCCCAAAAGAATTAGCGCACCCTCAGCCGCATATCCAGTACATATTAGGGCTCTAATGATCACGTAAGCTTTGTATGTTTACCCCCATTGTGGAAACAAAGTGCACTTCGTTTTTGGAACCACCAGAACACGACAGTCAGCAGCTGCATTGACGTTTCATTTGTCTCAAGCCGCAGCGCTCACAGGTTTTCATGGCACACAGACATGGAAACTAGGGGCAGCGACCACTACCCGATTTTACTATCCTACCTCGGTAAAGATGCGCCCCGACTGGAAATTAAAATGAGGTGCACCAACTGGGACACCTATGAATACAGTGTAGATCAGCTGATTACTGCTGCGACTACAGATGATGACCTCATTCCAACCATAGCTCGCTGCCTTAAGGAATCGTCGCGTGTGATGCGAAGGCGTTTGAACATTAAGATTGGTACTTGGACCATGGCCCTCTCCCTCCGCTCAGCGCAAAATCTTGTCCGCGCTATTCGAATTCCACCAGGACATTGGTGTGTCGACGAAATTGTAGTCGTTCCTCCATCTCAAGAGCCTTTAAACTCAATACCCTGAAGAAGGATCATATTTTATTTTTTTTTTTTTCACTGCTACTACTCTCCTTTTCTTCACTACACCTACTACCTTTTTCCCTCTCCTCCTTTCCCCGCAGAGTAGCATGCCGGCGAACTGATGTCGGCAAACCTCTCTGCACTTTCCTTTTAAAAGTTTCTCTCTTCTCCTCTCTCTCCCCTCTCCCTCTCTCTCCTCCTCTCTCCTCTCTCTCTCTCTCTTCTCCCCTTTCTCGCCCCTCTCTCCCCTCTCTCTCTCTCCCCCCGTTTTTTTTAGAGTGTCACATAGCGTGTACAACTTAGCACCCATTTATTTATTAATTTTCGTATGGCAGTACAATTTGGTTCCTCGGCCTACGCACCGGCCGATCTAATTCACCACGGGAAGAAACCGAGCGTTAGATACAGGGCCGTACCAAGAGGGGGGGTTTGGGGGTGCGAACCCCTCCCGATATCTTTTCCAGGCAGCACGTAAGCAATACTTACTGTTGCTTTCAGCAAAACTACCCCCTTCCCAAAATTTATAACCCCCTCCGAAAAAAAATTTCTGGGTACGGCCCTGGCTTAGATACATATTTGAAAACATCGGTATGTGGATGACTGAGTCGCTACAAATATCGGCTTAATTTTAGACTCTTCTTGACAAAAAAAGCAAACAGCTCAGGCAAACTGGGGAACCAAACCTGGTATCATCGGTGGCGCGAAAGAAGGCTGCGGTAGTGCACTCATTTTGATTTGACGGAGAGCTCGCAAATAACTCTTTTGCACGATTACAGAAGCAGTTGGAACATTATTTCACCGCCTGGCATCGCGTTATTCTAAGGTTGTTCAATTTTCCCCGTGCTTAGATATGAGACACGAACAGATGCGAGACGCCGAACTGCTTTGATCTAGCGTCTACTGAAATTGCAGGAATTGTACTTTTGCGGAGCAGCTGGCGCCATCTATCGTACTTTGCTCGCAACACTTGCGGCGACCTTCTGGCGCTTCTGGTTTGTCCCGTTGCCTTGCGTTCCTGTAGCGCCGTAGCGTGCACTGCCCACGCTGAGTGGAGACCTTTGATCGACTTAAATAGTAATCACAGCTAATACTGTTACTTCGGCCCCCTCTTCCCCCAATTATTTTATGAGATGATTCCGTATGATTCGAGCGCGTTTCAGCAAACACAAATAGCTCCCCAGTGCAGAGGCGGAGGCTCCTTAGGTTCCAGAATATGCCGCGAAAACATGAAAACTGATTTTTTTTTTTCAAAATTAGCCAAATGCCATTATCAACTTTACCGCTTGGATTAACGTCCATCATTATTTTGGAGCTATAAGCTTGGGACCTGTAAGCACGCAGATATGTACTTACTCATGCTTTTGTAGTATCTGCTTCAGGCAGCCTTGGTTGCTAATAGGGCTACATATATTATAACAGTGACTCGTATCCCGTACGGGGCACAATGTGAATGTCCCCGTAGCGTCCCCTGCACCATGGGAGGGGCGTTAAGCAAAATAGGTTACGTAATCTTCTCTGACGTCAGCAAAGCTACGTCCCTACAACGTCCCTACGTCCCAACAAAGCTACGGCCCTGCAAGCATTTTTTGGCTTGGGCTGGCCCACACATGTGTCCAGTGCCTTGACAAAATGAAGATATTATATTATTATTATTATTATTATTATTATTATTATTATTATTATTATTATTATTATTATTATTATTATTATTAGTGAGTTTTTTTATTCTGTATCTTCATCCAATTTTCATATTATTATTCTTACGGAAACCTGGCTTGAACCAGATATTGCCTCTGGGGACTATTTTACTTAATCCCGAAAATTTTAATGTTTACCGCGTGACCGGGACTGTACAAAAGGTAAAAGTTTTGGTGGGGGTGTTCTCATAGCTGTGGATCGTTCTATTACTTCCGTGAGGCGCAAGTGATATCGAAACTGTGGATGAATCTGTCTGGGTTGAATTATGCTGCCAGGTAAGCGGAAATATATACTTTCTACATTTTACTTTTCTCCAAATCTTCATCCACATGAGTATGAGTCAGGCATTTCGGGGCCATCGAAAACGTCGTCACCCTCAAATCCCGTCATGACTTCTGTATCGCTGGCGATTTTACGCACCTGGTATCGACTGGTTGGATGGTACCGTCCAGCATCATACCACTATGCCATACGGAAAGGCACCTGCCTTCTTGACTTCATTTCTTTTACTGACCTCCAGCAAAAAAATGGTGTAAAAAACTTCAACGGAACACGCTTGACCTCTGCTTTTCCAATCTTCATTCTCTCAGTGTTTTCCAAGTCCGACTTTCATCTTGTGTGTCCTGACAAGTATCATCCCCCTTGCATCTTTCTTTAACCGTGTTCCCCTCAGTTTCATTCGCTCCTGTCCATCTGCCCGTCCTGCCTTTAAACTTTGCCGCTGGGGACTACGTAGGTTTGTTATAATTATCTGTCGGAGTTTGACTGGTCTGAGGTTTTGAGCGCTCGAAAAGTTGACGAGCAAGTCGAGCAATTTTCTTCTATTATGCAAGAAGGTATGCGCAGATTCATCCCGCGTAAGCGGCCCAGGAACTCTAAATTCCCCGCTTGGTTTTCAAGTGAGCTCCGCGTGGCCTTGAAACATAAGAAGCGTGCCCATCGGAAGGCACGGCGGACAAATAGTGAGTCATGGCAACAGCAATTTGTCTATTACAGGTCTTTGTGCAAAGTGCTCTATAAGCGGGATCGGTTTACTGTACATCTCTGCTGTTGAAAATGATGCTACGCGGAGTTCCAGATGCTTCTGGCAGTACGTCCGTTTTCGCTCCGGCACGAAGAGCCGAGAACACATCAGCCTTCTCGATGAAAAGGGAAATGATATCGCTTCTGTTGCCGATGCATTTGCTGAGCATCTTCAGTTCAGTATTTGGACCCAATACCCTCTCCCGCGCCCGCGAACTGTCTTCTCGAATTCTGTATTACCCTTATATCCGAAGAAGACGTTCTCAAGGCACTCAAACAGCTAAAGCCATCTCTTTCTTCTGGTCTGGATGGAATTCCCTCCGCACTACTAAAAGCTTACGGGGTCATACTAGCTCCGATTCTCGCTTCTATATTTAACAACTGTATAAAATCATCTACCTTTCCGCGCCTTTGGAAAGTCGCGCGTATTGTTCCTGTGTTTAAGTCTGGTGTGAAACAAAGGCAGAAAACTACAGGCCAATTTCTATCCTCTGCTCGGCAAGCAAACTGTTCGAATCAATTTTGCACGTAATTTGTCTAGTAGTGTCAAAAACATCCTTCTTCCAGAACAACACAGTTTTTTATCTGGCCGTTCAACTACTACAAACCTTGTGTCTTTTATGTCCTTTGCCTCGGAAGCTGTGCATGGGCGGGGTCAGCTCGATACCGTGTACTGTGACCTCAGCAAAGCGTTTGACGTACTTGACCATTTCTTGCTTCTCCATAAAATGTCTGCTTATAATATTCCCGTCTTCTTCGTAGAGTTACTCAGCAGCTATCTTAATAATAGGTGATGTATTGTCTCTGTTAATGAAAAGGAATCTGCTGCCTACTATGCTTCCTGTGGAGTGCCTCAGGGATCTTTTTCTGGGGCCCCTTTTGTTTTCTTTGTTAATGTCGTCTCAGCTTCTATAAATCACTCTTGTTATGTGCTGATGACATCAAAATATTTAAAGAAGTTACTAGCGCTGAAGATTGCATAGCTCTTCAATCTGATGTTGATGCTTTTAGAAACTGGTGCTCCGCAAACAAACGTGCTCTTAGTTGCACTAAAACGAGGCTGATGTCCTACACTCGTAAAACGAACCCCATACTTTATCCGTACATTGTGAAAAGGGTGCCACTACCAGGTGTGTCGAAAATATGTGACCTTGGGTTGTTTTTGACAAGGCGCTAAACTTTTCTGCTCATGTGGATTCTATTTCTAAGCGCGCCCTTCGCCGCTTGGGGTTTGTCTGTCGAATATCAAGAGAATTCAGCAACCCTGTCTCACTACTAAAGCTTTATTTGTCTGTTGTTCGCCCTATTTTAGAATATGCCTCTGTTGTTGGAACGGCACGTGCCAGTCGAACAGTAATATACTTGACAAGTGCAAAAATAATTCATATCTATCCCAAACAATCGTTTCTTCTTCTTCTCCCCCACAGAGGGCAATGGTTCAGACTTTTTACTTCTAATCCTCTCCAAATTTTGAAGTCCAGACGAACCAATGCTGACGCTAATTTTTTATTTAAACTTGTACACGGGATTATTGCTTTGTTCGGAGTTGCTTGCAAATGTAAATCTTGAGAGTACCGTCGAAACTTACCCGTAAGTCTCCTATACGTCGTACCCGTAGACATGCAATAGACACTGCCCATTGTACCGCCTTCAAGAAACATACAATCTCTACTCCCATAATATTGACCTGTTTCATACACCCCCTTCGGTCTTACATGTGCGACCTTCTGACTTCTGTCTCTCCCCGACTTGGTTCCCGCAAGTTTTAATTCTATTTCATATTGCCCTATTTTCGTTATGTTGCTCGCCTTTGTTACTGTTCCTACTCATATATATCTATATCTGCCCGTCTGTATTGTCAACTTTTTATGACACTGTGTTTTATCGTTTCGCGATTGTTCAAACTTTAGTGTGCCGAAATCATTGATTTTGTTCAATGACCTTTATTCTTCATTATAGTTTTTTTCTTCGCTTGTATTTAGTTGTTCTTCTCACGCGTGGATGTATTTGTGTCGTCGTCTGTCTTTTTCTTAAGTGCGCCAGCACAAAGGCTACGGCTGTACCTGGGCACTATAATAAAGAGATTGATTGATTGATTGATTGATTGATTGATTGATTGATTGATTGATTGATTGATTGATTGATTGATTATTATTATTGGAAGAATGCAAGGGTTGTTCCTGTATTTAAGACAGGTTCTAAATTGGACCCCACGAACTACCGACCGATATCTATTCTATGTGCTGCTTCTAAATTGTTTGAGTCAATACTGCATAAACTACTCACATTCAGTATAAATACCACATTAATACCTGAACAGCATGGTTTTTTCGCGGGCCGATCGACCACTACCAATCTCGTCAACTTCATGCTGCATGCTTCGGAAGCTGTGCAAGGGAGAGGTCAACTTGATGTAGTCTACTTTGATTTAAGCAAGGCTTTTGATGTCGTCTGCCACGAGCTCTTAGCCAAAAAACTATCGGAGCTTGATATACAACCATCCCTGATATCTCTTATATGCAATTATCTATGTGATAGGTCATGTTTCGTGCATGTAAATGGACAGACTTCTCTTTCCTATGAGGTCACCAGTGGTGTCCCTCAGGGCTCAGTTCTCGGGCCACTTCTCTTCTCAATCTTTTTAAATGATGTCGCGACAATATTTAATGATTGTAATTTTATTTTATATGCCGATGATGTAAAAATATTTAAATCTGTTTCCAACTCTGCCAGCTGTTCCGCTCTCCAGAGAGCAATCTCGTCCTTCTCGCATTGGTGCTCATGCAACAAACTCCTCATTAATATATCTAAAACTAAGGTAATGACATACACAAGAAAGACTGACAACATCTTGTTTCCCCATAACATCAACGGTGAATTACTGCCACGTGTGGTAGAGGTTAATGACCTAGGCGTCACTTTCGACAGTAAACTGGAGCTTCTCTCCACATATTCAGGTAATTACTCGTAGAGCTCTTCGATCGCTTGGCGTTGTCTGTCGCGTGTCCAAGGAGTTCAAGGAGCCGATTTCTCTTCTCAAGCTCTACACAACTATTTGTCGTGCTCAGCTTGAATATGCATCTGTTGTCTGGAACAGCACGAGCAAAACAAACCGTAAGCTTGTAGAAAGGGTCCAAAATAAGTTCATATCTATCTTCAACCATCGCTTTGGCGATAGTAGTAATTATAACCCTGGATCGCCCTCTTCATTGACGCTATCATGGTTAACTTCCAGGCGGAACAAGGCTGATAGTTCTCGTCCTCTTTAAAATTATGCACGGCATAGTGTCTTGTGGTGAGCTGCTACAGCATGTTCGTCTTTATGTGCCGCAAAAGTGGACCAGGAACATGATACCTTTTGCAACCCCAATTGTCTGCGTGTCTTGTGCCCTGTGTGCCGACTGCAATGCACGTACAATCGGTACTCGGATTACCTGATTATTTAATGATTGCCCTACTTCTGTGTCGCAAACATGTCTTTGAGTTTGTACTGGCGTAACTGCCAAACTTTTCTATTCTGCATTTGTCTTTTATCTTGAGTTCATGCACTAAATGACTTTCATTCCGTAACTTCAACATAAGCTATCCTTCGTTTTTTTGTATTTTGTATTTTATTTGTTTTTGAAAGATGTGTACATTATGTTTCGTGTGTTTCTGTTTCCGTGCGCCAGCCCAAAGGCCGACCCCGGCTGTTCCTGGGCACGCAAATAAATGATTGATTGATTGATTTTATTATATATTATTATTATTATTATATTATTATTATTATTTATTATTATTATTAGTATATTATTATTAGTAATTATTATTATTATTAACTACAAAAAGTCTAGTGTTTACCCTGCAACAAGTGGTGTACCCAGGGTTCCGTGCTGGGTCCATTATTGTTTTCTGTCTTTATCAATGATGTTTCAACAGTGTTAACAAACTCTTCTTTTCTTCTCTATGCTGATGATGTCAAACTATTTAGGCACATTAGCGGTGTTCAGGACTGCTGTGCCTTGCAGAGGGATGTGTCGGAATTATCGGTCTGGTGCAGGAAAAACTGCCTAATTTTAAACCCCACTAAAACAAAGATTGTCACCTACAGCCGGAAAACCCACCGTCTGCTGTTTTCCTACAGTATTGAGGGAGCTCCTCTGCAAAGGGTTGAGGAGATTAGGGACCTAGGGGTGCTTTTCGACAGTACCCTCTCTTTTCTCCTCATATTAGGTTCATCACCCGGCGAGCACTCCGAAGCCTTGGAAATGTGTGTCGGATTACAAAGGAATTCTCTCTCCAGATCCATTTCTAAGCTATACAATGCAATATGTATACCACAGTTAGAATATGCTTCCTGTGCCTGGAACGGCATCTCCAAATCTAGTAGTGAATTAATAGAACGTGTGCAGAAGAATTTTTTATCCATATTTAAGCACCGTCATCACAATCACAGTTTTCATCCTGATTCTGACTTATCCATAGTCCCTTCCATCCCTTCCTGAACTGCAGACGTATGCGTGCAGACCTTACATTTCTTCACAATATTGTTCGTGGTGACCTTTCTTGCGCAGACCTGCTTAACTGTTTAGAGTTTAGTGTACCACAAAGGCCCACCAGGTCGCATCGCCCGTTCTTGACCGCTGCGCGCAACTCCAATCATTCTCCTGTGCGCAGAATACAGAATTGTTACAACCGCTTCTTTGAACGCCTTGACATCTTTCAGAAATCCTTTACAGTTTACCGTACAACGCTGTTGAATACAGTATGTAAACACCTATGATATGTCTGTCGTTTTTTTTTTTCTGGAATTTGATTTCTCTGCGGTTGTGTCTATCCAACTGATAGTTGCCTATTTTTGAAACTGTTTACTGTCATTTGTTCGTTTTTTTTCATTTGTCTCTACACTCTTGCCGTTGTTTTTGTTGTATTACTGTCAAACTTGTTGCTCTGCCTGTCGTGTGGCCTTTACGACGGGCAGAGCAACATAGGCATCTTCTTTTTTTTATTTTTTACCTGTACCAGGCTCCGCCCGTGCTTTATTTCTGTCATTTCACTACTTCAATTTGTGTGTGTCTTGTCGCTTGTTTGTTTCTTGCTATATGTTTCTTGTACTTTGTTTTCATGTAACTACCCGTGCGCCAGCACTCAGGCCTCTGGCTGTTCCTGGGCACGTAAATAAACATGATGATTGATTGATTGATGATTGATTTGATTGATTGCTTGATTGATTGATTGATTGATTGATTGATGATTGATTGATTGATTGATTGATTGATTGATTGATTGATTGATTGATTGATTGATTATTACTGTGTCTTACACACCACCAGCCTGTCTTTTCGGAGCATGGAGAGTACGACGAAGTCGTTTTCTTGCCGCAGCAAAGGGGGTTCGGGGCTGAGCGCCCCTTGCAGAGAGCCGAGAAGTTTGTGCAGTTCCGTTTTAAAGTTTCACAGTCTTGGGCTGCGTAAACGCGAAAGTTTTCGTCTGTCTGTCCTGTTCATTGACTCAACAGGCCGGCCAAAAAATTCCTTGATAGAACGCTTCAACACGAAGCTAATATACGCGAGACCTTTCCAAACTACAAAATCTGGTGGCATGCCTCCTACATGTCAGCATTGTTTAGCACAGGGATAGCAGTAGGCCTGTTTGAAACAAATCATCAGCACATAACAGAGAGAAGCAGCGTTCTTTTATTTGGAAATGCACGCGGGAGTTTATTTGCTACAGTAAATATAAACAACGCTTTAGAAAGCCATTGCACAAAACAAAAGATGTGATCTTGAGCTGTTCCAAGCACAACAGAAACACAAGGTATCAACAGACAGCGCGCAAGCAGTGCGAAGGCGGGAAGTCGGATTGAACTGAGCAAACATCCATTGCGTTCATCATAGGAGGAACTAAAGGGGAGGGAACAGCGCGATTGGTGGAAGGGGGAGGAAATATTTGGTGTTATCTGGCAGTAGCGGCAGAATACTATCGTCTTACATTTGCAGCGAAGGAAGCAGGAGCGCGATCAGTATATTAAAGCGAATGTATCATTGTCTCACTGATGACGTATGTCGCATTGATATAGCACTGCAGGGAATCCAACTTTCTCCGATGATGATGATGATCGTAGGAGAAGGGAAAGAAAAAAACTGCGGTTGATTCCTCTATCACAGGAATTAGTAAAACACGAAAGTCAAATGTGCTGCGAAATCTGCAGCTGAGCATGATTTGCGGGTCGTTGGCTGTCTTGTGGGTGTGCTTGGCGAGCGACGTCCTGCTGGCGGGTCGCTTCGGCAAAGGGGCACTGGCGTCATTTCCGTGACGGATATGACGTGGGTGAAATATTGGTGTATCCCGGCATAAAACACTTTCGTGTTCAAATATAAAACCAGAAAACGAACAACCGTAAACATGACGTACTCTTTGGTTCTAAAGGTTGCTTCCCCGCAAGAAGACCCTGTGTGCAGGGGTGCACCATTCACAGGCCGCTTTCTTCGTTGTACTGGTGTCACTTCCGTAATGGATATGACGTTAGCGAAATCTTTGTTGTGAATCCGGGAATAAAACCCTTTCGTGTTAAAAACCGCTTCCCATGGCCGGGATCAAACCTGCGTTCTCCCTATACGAAGCCGACATCTATCCGATTGCGCAATGCCGACACCGTCGAAGCAGTTCGGATTTGAAGAGGGGTCCGTGGACGTGCACCCCTCCTTTTAACGACGACGATGGCTAAACGCGAAGCTTTCTTCGTGCGAAATGAAATGGTGAAGGGTCGAAGTCAAAGCCGGTGTGATGAGAAGTCCAAACTGCGTGCCAGTCAGAGTCAAAGCTGAACGAGTCAGCGAATGCTAAGCCGATTCATAAATTCCTGTAAAGAGGGTGACACCATTAATGCTCTGAATGAACGTTTTTCCTTCCTCTCAAAGTCTTAACTCAGACGGCAACCATGGAATCCCTCACGAGAAAGCTGCGCGTTCAACCATAGTCGTCGTTAGAAAGAGCTAGGAGGAGGAGGAATAATGACAGACAGACAGACAGACAGACAGACAGACAGACAGACAGACAGACAGACAGACAGACAGACAGACAGACAGACAGACAGACAGACAGACACATACAAATGTTTTTATTTGGGATGGCTCGAGGCCGCAGGCTTAAGGGAGGGGGTTAATAATGTCCGGCCATGGCTGCCTCGCAAACGAAGTGCCACAACGCAGCCAACGTAGCTTGGTGTCGATCACGTGGCCTGATCCAGTCCTCATAGGAGAGGACCCAGGCGGGACGATATTTGGCGCGAAGCCCAAATTTCGAGCGAATAATAACACGTACTCTTTTTTATTTTTTAATAGAGGAGGAGGAAAGTAGAGTAAATGGTTGCCTCAGTCCAGGCCGCCTTCAGGCCCCCTAGCAGCCCGAGCCCGGGAGACCACGTACTCCTGATCCCCAAGGTGGAAGCTGATCAACCTATCCTCCCTTTGCTCTGCTGCTCACCTATCACTCAACACACGGCTCAAGAATTTGACGCCGAATTCAAACACTGACTTACAACAACATGACAATTCTACATCATATTTCCTTAGACGAAGGGACGCATAATTTATTTTTTGTGTGTGTGACGAAATCGAGGACGCAAAACAATAACCCTAATCCAGCTTCGCTGTAAAAATAAAACAGACCATAAGTGGTGCCTCGGTGCGCAAATGAAAGGACAGGCAGTTCTACCTTAATTAGTTACGCCTCACGAGTTCGAAGTTTTCTGCTACAATCGAGCAGAGGTCAAATACCTGTCGCAATAACTGTGAGGCTGTGAGAAGTTGCCCATAATTTCCCGTTTATCTAATACAACGTCTCGGCCTTTGTCTGTTATCCGGTGCTTATTTTTTTGGCGATGTCTTGCATTCCTGCGTTGACCTCCTCACTTTCTTCGCAGTCATTCCTGATTATTTTTTTTTCGTGCACCCTTTCCTACACTTTGACCACGCCTACACCACTCTGTGGACACCTTCGACATTCATGCACCTCAGGACCTGCATTGAAAACACATACGTTCTTTTTTTCGAATACTGGCCAGAGCCCAACCTAGCGACCAGCAGGAGCTGATACCCATCGTTAGAAGGTCTGCCCAGGACCGGGTCCTACCCGGACTATGTCACCCCCACCCTCCTTCACTGATGGACGACAACTCCGCCCTTGCTCAAATCAAATTTGCTTCCCTCATTCCCCATGCCTCTGTCCACTTGTGTTCCTCCAGCATCATCAGTGCCATAGGCGTTCTGTGTTCTTTTATATTTAAGTCCTGTTGTAATTTTTGCTTCTAAGGCGAAAGCCTCAAGTGGGTGATTGTGAGAAAAACCGGCTTTGCTTGGTACAGAAAATGGCCGTCGCTGTAAAAAAGTGAAAATATTTAAAAAAAAATGTCGGACTCTGTGCCAAAGTGGGTATGCGGATTAGTTTTAGAAGGCAATTAAATCAACAACTTTGTAAAAAATGTGCGTGTGGGCTTGACGTGATATCACGTATCAGGTGAACGTGATAGCACGGGAGTAAATCAGATGCACACTACTCGCGCATGACTTTGATTCTGGGGAAGCTGGGGCGTTGGATGTGGCCGGTGTGCCTGCCGAAATGCTATCAAGAGAAACGGAAGAAAGACGCATACACGACGTAGCTGTAAAGGAGTCCTTGATAAGTTTCGCCTGGAGGAGCCATAATGTTTTCGCCTTCGATGCATGTGAGCAGGCCTAAGTGCACCGACAATATTTTTTCTCTTCAGCCTTGTGTTCCAGATACGCTTTCTGGTATACAGAAGGACATCGTGTCACCTTCTCTGAGAGAGACTTAAAAAAAATTAGCCACGTATCTGCTCCTTTCAAGCAAATGTCGACAAAAAACGATAGTCTTTATCGACCTTTGCCAAGTAAATGCCTCCCTTCGCTTTCCCGCTCACCTCTCATGTTGTTCCTCTTGCGTCGCGCTCCTCTCAAGGTAAAGGCGCCAAAGGTTTGCTTAGATAATTTTAAATTTACCGCGTTCCACTGCTCCAGGTGTCTCGATGCCAACTCTGTCGTACGGCGGAGACGTGCGTGAATCGAGGCGCCCTACTTCAGCGTTGATAGAACCACGTTGCCCTACTCCACGTGCGTTCCAATCATAACGTGGAACCTATCTAGTGGAACCTTTCATAACTGCTGCCACGTTGATTTCTTAAAATGGCGGCAGAACCTATAGTGGCGCGGGCGACAGCAGGCGATGGCGGAGTGAATTTTTTTCTGCAGTTGATGAAGTATTTAATTTCGCAAAAATCAAGCATGTATGATTTTTTATTTGAAAAAAACACGGCAAATATCACTTCTGTAATAATTTTTTTTGTTTTTGTAGGTTTTTAGTTGTAAATTTTCACTGTTTGATTAATTTTGTATAATCATTTTTTCAATGTACGTCGTAAGTGACCTGAAATTGCTGTGTCGTCATTGCTGTCATTGCCGCGTCGGCGGACGGTGCCCTGTCAAGCTGCATTGTTGCAGCTTTTTCGCCATCCGCTTTTTTCACCTGTGTAAGAACATTGGTGGAAATAAAACTTTGATTGATTGATTGATTGATTGATTGATTGATTGATTGATTGATTGATTGATTGATTGATTGATTGATTGATTGATTGATTGATTGATTGATTGATTGATTGGTTTTGTTGTCTTATATTTGCGTAATGTCTTCTCCTTCAACAATGTTGACAAGTATGAACATTACACCGGTCTTAGACGGGTAGATTTAGCTGTGACTATATAAGACTATTGCGCAGGCCTTGTATTACTTTGGCCGTGTGGCTGAATCGAGTCACAGACAGACAGACAAACAGAGATACAGACAGACCAAAGAAAGGCTATCGTCTTTAAAAACTTAAAGCTGGTGCCAGTGAAGCTGCTTGCATTTTTGGGCACAAAGCGCGTGAGATTGCTGCAGCGCGTGCAAGACAGGTGAAGAAGTAGAAGATCAAGCGTAGCGTTCGGAGGCCACGGTGACATCGGCTCTGTGGGGTGTTCACCAAGCCAGACGCCAGAGTCATAATGGCCAGTTGCAGTGTCGACGCCGGGAAAAGCGCCTGCGAGCACCGAGCCCCAACCGGGCCCGGCGGAAAGGGTGGAGCAGGCGCCGCCCACCGACGGCCAATTCCGGCTCGTCGTGCTCGTGAGCGGCGTCATCGCGAGGGCAGCCTTCCTCAGCCACGTCGAAAGCTTCAAGGTAAAGGCGACCGCTCTTGACTACGTCACTTTTGTATATACAGCCTATTTCATTTCATCAACTCTGTGCAGATCTGGTAATGTCAAAACACTGCGCGACACTGTCTATGTAGGCCCTTCACCACCTCCAATGCTGCTTCGCAGTTCACTACCTGTGACGTCAGAAATCGTCGTACAGAAAACGCATACTCTTGCCTGTCCGTTTTCACGCTTTCGGCGCTTTCTGCGTTATTGAACGGCCGCTGATGCCGCGAGGGTACATTTGCGTCAACGGCTCTGTATGTGTAAGCGTATAGTTCGTGTCCGCCGCCATCTTCAGTGTACGTAGAACGAATTCGAAGTGCGCCCCGCGATCCGTCACGTCTCCTTCCATTTATGAGGGGCGAACGACGGTGCATTGTCCCGCTTGAGGAGACAAATTGCCTTCCTCAAGAGGAGAGGAACGACTTAAGCGAAATTACCGTTACTACTTTTTGCGGGACATGCTCATTTAGCAGACCTATAGACCGTCCGCGTGAAGTTCCAGGACTGTCATCGGACCAGAAGTTCCACGAAAGTACATGGGAAAATTGAGCGAGCCCCGCGTTGGAAATTGTCCCCGGCAGTCCACTGGCGGTCCGGGACCGATAGTCAAGGAAGTTCGTGATTTTCTTATTGAATTATGATGATTGTGCGATCAAATGATGCTCATAAGTACTGGAATATAATTTTATAAGAGATCAATCTGAACCATTTTATACCTCGCTGTACTGGTATGCATAAGAAAAGATACAAGCGAACCGCGCAAAACGATGAGCAGAGAAGAGAAACCTTAAATATGAAGTACCAACTCGACCCACACCAACCCTACTGCGAGGCATAAAGCTTTTCACTTCTAACTCTACAGATTTTTATGTATTATGGGAGCCGTTGAGCTGTCCATGACGTAACCACGAGAAAACATGCTTGTGAGAGCGGGCATTTAAAAAAAAAGAGTTATTTGCAATAAATTAGAAGTGGAGTGCCTACAACGGAACTGTAAATATGTTTCAGGTGAGCATACGCGTCATGGATTACTGGTGCAAGCAGCCCTCAGCCTGGGCCACCTTGCCCGTGGCAGAGCGGAAGGATCATGCCGTGACCGCCCAGGGCCACGGCGCCTACTGCCAATGGACGCAGTGTGAGCCGTCAGACTCGTCGTCCACCTTCGGCCGCGTACAGCCCGCCTCAACTGGGACTAAGGCCTGATGTGCGCAGACAAAACACCGTGAGCAAGGGACACCATGGACGCAAAGATGTGGGCATGCAGACCTTGGCATACATTTCGGTCGGGGTCTCGCTTATAGGCGCACATGAACTGATTCGTAGGCGATCTCAGCTCAGATGAGCCTCCCATTGCTCAAGGGCATACCTGGAGGCGCGCGTTATTTTTGTTTCTGTTTCGTTTTGTACATGATTTATAAATATAAGACGTCTTTATGGTAAAAAGAATATGAAGGCCACAGGCCCTCGTTAAGAAGTTAATGTAGTCCAGAACGTATACGAGAGGAGGAATTGCCGTGCTCTATAAGAAATATGATTTTTTGCTGCGTTCAGACGTCTCGCGTCTCTTGGTGGTGGTGGTGGTGGAACAGCGGTATTCGGAGACGGGCACGTCCCCCGGTTCGGGTACAGGGATCAGACATTGACGTAGCCCTTGTTTTCAGCTTCATAAGAACAAGAATGTCCTTAAAACTACAGGTTCCGCGCCTGCAGGCGGCTTCAGGCGGTTCTTCAGGCTCCTTGAACCGCACCCCAGCCTGGCAGGAAACATTTCGGGGGGGGGGGGGGGGGGCACGGGCCCCGTGTGCGCCTCCTCCCTGGCTACGCCTCTAGTACAAAGCTTCTTGGTCAATCCCCCGCGTGCGTATGTGCCATGTTCTGAGGCAACCAACCAACCAAGCCGCCGTTACGTCGGCTCCGAGGGACGTTCGACACGGCGGGTGCCAGGATCATCATGGACAGTTGTAGTGTCAGCGTTGGGAAAAGCGCTCATGAGCACCGAGCCCAAACCGGGCCCGGAGGAAAGCGTTCGAATGGGATAGGCGTTCGAGTGGATAGTAAGGTAACGTCTTCTTTGCTCCGTGAAATAGCGACGTTCAAACAAATAGTTTTGTAATGATCCGGGTTGATTGCAAAACAAGCACGAGTCTGTTAATTCAAATCCAGAACTGCTCAAATATAGGTTTAATTTTGGAAGGCGGCACCTCATGGCTGTGAAGGCCACTTCACACTGGCGCGAAACACAAAACGATGAATTCCATGTGAATTTTAGGTGAGCATACTCTGGTTTATCGAGGATACCCTTGGACCGGCCCCTGAGTAAGAAATATCTACGAAGCCGTGCCACATGGTTATCAGATTTGGACATGCATTTAGTACAGGGCCACCTAAGGCAAAACCCGCTAATGAATCCGCCCTCTCATTGTGCAGAATACCAGCATGTCCACGCACCCACACAACACGTACAGATACAATGTTATTTGGAAGAAAGTGACGAAATGTTTTAAGATGAATAGAATTTTCAGATTTGACAAAAAAAAGGGCAAAGGGATCGAGAGTCAGTTATAAAAATTACACACGATACAGAGCTAGGAATTCTTTTTATGGCCAGAGCCATGGCCAGTAGTTCTGCCTCAAGTATGGGAGTGTAATCTGCCAATCTAAAAGAATAGCTCAAATCTTGAAAAGAACAAATTCCAACCGCTGATTTAGATTCATGTTGCGAGCCAACAACATTATGTGGATAATAAGCAACGTGTTCTAAAATGCTATGTAGGATACGCCCAAGAAGCAGCCTGGCATTCTGTGAGAATATGTTGTCGACATGAACCGGGACCAGCGTATCCCCCGCAGAAAAAGAAGCCAGTAGAAAAGAAGTCAAAGCCAGTAGAGGAAAGAATTGAATTGGAAAACAGGAGCTGAGGGCGTCGGAACCTAGGTCATGGCGTCGTCAAGAATAAAATTGAACAAGCGTTTATTCCTTTTTTTTTCCTTTTCGTCCTTCTGTGTGTCCCTGTCAACGTCTTGCGTTTTTCCGCCATCATCGGTTCCCCAGTTGTTCTCTGTTTCTTTGCATTTCAGTCTTGCTGGAACATCGTTCCTGCCTCTCCAGTACTGTTATACACGTTTGCTGTTAGAGTAACCCTGTGTCACCTTTTGTGAAAGAGATTAAAAAAACTGTTAAAATAGTTATAGTGAGGCTGCTTTCTTCCTAAACCATGCAGCGCCTGAGATTACGGCATCGCGTAGAAAAGAAGAAGAAGAATAAGAAGAAGAAGGAGACCAGGCATGGAGTTCTGAAGCCGCATATGTGCTGCTGGGCGAGGTGCCCGTTATTGCGGGAATTCAATCATATTTGTATGCTGATGATTTAGCCTTTTTTGCATCGTCAAGGAATATATATTCTGTGCACCGGTCCCTGCAGCTGTACCTCTCGATCTTAGGATCGTGGCTAGACGGGCTCTGCCTATCCTTAAACGTCGGAAAGTGTGCCCTCCTGGCATTCCCGGTTCAAGATCCTGTTTCCATTTGTCTGACATACCGACAGAAAATAATTCCACAAGTTACTTCCCTGAAATATCTAGGAGTGATATACGAGAGCATACTAAATTGGCGTCTAGATTGATTATACTGCGGCCAAAGCAGGGAGGGCGGTTTCACTGTTAAAAAGATTTTGCAACAAGAGGTCGGGTATGCGTAGAGACATTCTCCTCATGCTCTACCGCCTATACGTTCGACCTATTCTAGAATTCGGATCTATCCTTTTTTCAAGTTATCCGTTTTATAAGCTACGTCCATTGATTACACTAGAACGACAAGCTTTGCGCTTGTGTTTGGGTTTACCGAAGTACGTCCCTATTCGGGTATTGTACTGGGAGGCTCGCATCCTTCCCCTGATTCCCCGATTCAAAGTGTTGACAGTAGAGACATACCTTCGTGTAATGGAATTGCCTATTTCAAGGTCGCAAATGGTCTTCGTTCACTCCCCATCGCCTTTTTTCGCTCAGCCATGGCCCAGGTACAAAGGTGGTGTTTGTACAGTCTCTATTAGCCCCATTAAACGTCAACATTCTCTCGATTCCTTCCTTTGAACCTCGAAATGCGATGGTGGAAATTGATTTTGATAATATTTTCCCTTCCGATTCCAAATATTTGCCGGAGAAGACTATATCTGGTCTTCTAATCACCCATTTAGAGAAGTTTCCAACCCATGTGGTTGTAGCCACAGATGCGTCTGTTCAGGAAAGAAAGGCTGATATTGGTATCTTTTCACCTGCACTTGACTGGGCATTTTCTTTGCGGCTACCCAGTTTCACAACAATATTCTTGGCAGAATTTTTGGCGATTGCCCTTGCTATAGAAAACTCAATGAAGAAAATTCGAAAGTGATTATTGTGACGGACTCGCTTTCAGTCTGCTCCACCCTATCTAATCCAAGATTTACCCCTCTAAGCCGAACGCTCTCGATGCTCCTACCACCCTATGTACAAGAAATCCGCCTGGTCTGGGTTCCAGGACACAGGGGTATCCACCTTAATGAAACCGCTGATTATCTGGCAGGTGTGGCATTGAATGGACCGCTGGTTGATGCTGTGCCCCCCATAGCCCAAGTTGTTGCATCCCGGTTTCGCAGGTATAGCTCGCTGGACAGCCTGCACCCTGACAGTATCTCTGGATGCCCCGAAATTGAGCACCTCCGGTATGCGTGGAAGAGTGATGTTGTGCAGTCGCGATTGTGCGAGGTCACATTGACCAGCTTTCGCTGCCGAGTGCCTAATTTGAATTCCTACCTTCACCGTGCACGCATAGCGCCTTCGACCCAATGCGAGTTTTGTCAAGAGGAGGAGACAATCGATCATTTCCTGCTGTCTTGCCGGCGGTTCTCCTCTATCCGAAATCGATTCCTGGAGGTTCCCCTCCGGCGCCTGGATCTTTCCTTGTCTGTATCGAATTTACTGTCATTTGGGGCATCGGGTTTAGGTTTAGGGTTAAGGTTAGGTTAAGGGCGCGACAAACATCCCCGTGGCATGCCACGGGGATGTTTGTCGCGCCCTTCACGCTTTCATTTCACAATCCGGTCGCCTACCCTGTTAAAAGACACTTCGTACTTTCTTTCTCTGGTACGTGTAGTATCTGTTTTTACTTCAGTATGTCAAAATTGCCAACATCACTTCCGTCACACTCCACAGCTCTATTTTACTCTTAGTTTGAATTCTTGACCAGTTTCCCCAATCTAACTTGGCCAATCCTCCCAGAGTGGGTACGCGCCACTGATTTTTGGTTCCAACCAACCAACCAACCATCGGCTCCGTGGAACGTCTGCCAGGACGGGTTCCAGGGTCATAATGGCCAGTTTCAGTGTCGACGGCTCGAAAAGCGCCCATGAGCACCGAGCGCCAACCGCTCCCGGCGGTGAAAGTGGAGCAGGGGCCGTTTACGGACGGCCACTTCCAGCTCACGTGCTCGTGAGCGCAGTCATCACGATAACAGCGTTCCTCAGACACGTCGAAAGCTTCAAGGTATAATACCTGTTCTTGCCTCTGTCATTGCTGTACAGACAGCCCTTTTTTATTTGGGAAATTATGAGCAGATTTAGCAATGCCAAAACTTGCGTGAGGCTATATATTTATCTAAGGCGGGTGTTCCCGCCCTAGATAAATAGTCGTCTCTTTATTAGACGACTAGATAAGTAGATGAGTGCGTCGTCTGCGCCCATGGACAGCGAAGTAGACGACGTTTCTAAAGAATCGCACAGGCCTAGTATGGGCGCCTGGCAGAGATTATGTCAGGGCTGCATATAATAATTCTATTGATTATGATGTTTAACGCGCCGACGCTACACAGGCGATGAGGCGCGCCGTAGTGGAGGGCTCCGGATTAATTTTTACCACCTGGGGTTCTTTATCGTGCGCCGAAATGTCGAACACAGGCGTTTCAGCCTTTCGCCGCTGTCTGAAAAGCAGCCACGCGGCCGACGGGGTCGAACCTGCATCCTTGCGCTCAGCAGCACAACGCCTTGGCCACTGAGCCACCGCGCACAGGCGGGCTGCATATAATTTTAATCGGAATGAGATAGTAGCTGGGGCTGTATTTATGGATTAATCATAATGCAGTGACCTCGCCTTTCTGGTGCGCTGGTACCCATCAAAATCCGGGCCCTTTCTTTAGCACAATTTGGAATGAAAAATGTATGGCTGAAAACAGCTCTGACATAGAAGGTTTCGTTAAGTTAAGTAACGAATGGCTAGAGTGTCATGTGACAGCATTTTTCAAATGCCCCGGGCTTTAAACGAACGTCCTGAAATCACTTCATGCGTCGCGAAGCCTTCGTTCATCAGTAAAGACATCTTGCACGTTTTTGACAGTACAGCTAGAGTTGGTTTTGCCGCAGGGCTCGTACATTTCAAAAAAGGCGGAAGGGGGGAGGGGGGGTGTGGAGGGGGGAGGGGGTCTAGGAGCTTCATATTTGCATCTAGGGCTCTGTAAACTAGCTACAGGCCAACCTGTTTTGCCTACTTTAGAGTGCCTCTAATGCCGCTTCTTCGCACAACATTTGTTAAGTTGGCTATTTTACGTAACAGCAAAGCGCTGCAACAAAGCTTGATTCGCATCGAAGCCTAACTTCAAGAAATTCAAGCATGGATGGAAGAAAATGAAATACTTGGGGAACTGCAGAATGGATTTAGACAAGACAGGCGACTGGATGACAATCTGTTCGCGATAACGCAATGCATTGAAATTGCGAGAGCACAGAATAGACCACTATGGATTACGTTCTTGGACATTAAAGGGGCATATGACAACGTAAACAGAGAACAGCTGTGGAGAATGCTGAAACTCCAGGGATTAGATGACGAGTTAATACAGTTCCTTATAGCAATCTATAAAGACAATAGAGTGCACCTTACTTGGGAAGGACAGAAATGCGCCCAGCAGGTCAACATCCATCGGGGACTGAAACAGGGATGCCCTTTGAGCCCAATACTGTTCATGCTTTACATGGCAGGGTTAGAAAAGAAACTGGAAGAAAGTCAAGTAGGGTTTAGCCTAACCCATATGCTGCAAGGCGAAGTGGTACAACAGCATATTCCGGGAATGTTATACGCAGACGACATTGTTCTTTTAGCTGATAACCAAACCGATATGCAGCGGCTAATAAATATTTGCGGCCAGGAAGCCACTGACCTCGGGTTAAATTTCAGTGCAGAAAAATCAGGAATAATGGTTTTCAATGACGCTACCACCGACGTAGTGTCTATCCAGCAAGGCGAATTACCTAGAGTGAAGGAATATAAATATTTGGGAGTGTGGATAAACGAAGGGGATAACTACTTAAGTACTCACGAGGAGCGACTTAAGGTTAAGGGAAAGCGAAACGCAGCTATAATGAAGCATAGAGCTCTGGGGGGGTATAACAAATATGAAGTAGTAAGAGGAATGTGGAAAGGAGTAATGGTTCCAGGTCTCACGTTTGCGAATGCTGTACTCTGCTTAAAATCAGACGTTCTATCAGGCCTTGAAGTAAACCAGAGAACGGTATGACGTTTGGCCTTGGGCGCGCATGGAAAAACAACTATCGAAGCAGTTCAGGGAGATATGGGCTGGGCGTCGTTTGAAGTTAGAGAAGCTCAGAGTAAAATATGCTTTGAGATGAGGTTGAGGGCAATGGATCAACGAAGGTGGGCAGCTAAGGTTTTTAGGTAACTATACTTGAAAAGCGTGGACACGCAGTGGTTAAGAAAGACTAAAAGGCTAACGATGAAATACGGAAAGAACAGTGGGGAATCCAAAACAGCCAAAGTAACCAAAAAAGAGGCAAGGCAGATTGAAACGAATAAATGGAGGGAAAAAATGGAAGCTAAAACGTCGTTAGAGATGTACAGGGCTGAGAAGATGAACATCAGAAAGGAAAATTTCTACGATAATTCCCAGGGCAGTGCTTTGCTTTTTGAGGCTAGAGCAGGTTGCCTGCGAACTAAGAGTTTTGTGGGGAAGTATTCACAAAATGATGGGGTATGTGTGGTCTGCGGAAAAGAAACAAACTATGCGGCACATAGTGTTAGAATGTGAGGGTATCCATCCAAATCTACATGAAGGGAATATTGGGCTTCCAGAAGCCCTAGGATTTAAGGCTATCAGAGAGGAAGTTAACTTCAAGGCTGTCGAAGGGACGAAAAGATTAGAATGCTGGTGGACGAAAAGCAGAGAGGGGAATATTGCCTAAGACAGTTACCACCTGTAACAGGGAAAATAAAGTATTTCGGGCCTAATAAGCTTTAGTGCCTCCCCTAAGCAGTGCTAGTATTAAACCAAGAGTGTAAAACATGATTATATTAGTCCTTTTTGGTAAGATGACATGTCATCACCCCGCTTCAAAGGGGAAACCAATAGGAATCATCATCATCATCATCATCATATCATCATAATCATCTAACCAATATGCTGCAAGGCGAAGTGGTACAACAGCGTGTTCCGGGAATGTTATACGCAGACGACATTGTTCTTTTAGCTGATAACCAGACCGATGTGCAACGGCTTAGAAATATTAGCGGCCAGGAAGCCACCGACCTCGGGTTACATTTTAGCGCAGAAAAATCAGGAGAAATGGTTTTCAATGACGCTACCACTGACGCAGTGTCTATCCAGCAAGGCGAATTACCCAGAGTGAAGGAATATAAATATTTGGGAGTGTGAATAAACGAAGGGGATAACTATTTAAGAACTCACGAGGAGCAACTTAAGGTTAAGGGAAAGCGAAACGCAGCTATAACGAAGCATGGAGCTGTGAGGGTATAACAAATATGAAGTAGTGAGAGGAATGTGGAAAGGAGTAATGGTTTCGGGTCTCACGTTTACAAATGATGTACTCTGCTGAAAATCAGACGTTCTATCAGGCCTTGAAGTGAACCCGAGAACGGTAGGACGTTTGGCCTTAGGCGCGCATGGAAAAACAACTAACGAAGCAGTACAGGGAGATATGGGCTGGGCGTCGTTTGAAGATCGACAAGCACAGAGTAAAATATGTTTTGAGATGAGGTTGAGAGCGATGGATGAACGAAGGTGGGCAGTTAAGGTTTTTAGGTACCTATACTTAAAAAGCGTGGACACGCAAGGGTTAAGGAAGACTAGAAGGCTAACGATGAAATACGGAAAGAACAGTGGAGAATCCAAAACAGCCAAAGGTAACAAAAAAAAAAGTCAAGACACATTGAAACGAATAAATGGAGAGAAAAAATGGAAGCTAAAACGTCGTTACAGATCTACAGGGCTGAGAAATTGAACACAAGAAAGGAAACTTTCCCAGTGCAGTGCTTTGCTTTTTGTAGCTAGGGAAGGTTGCTTGAGAACCAAGAGCTTTGTGGGGAAGTACACACAAAATGATCGGGTATGCGTGGTCAGCGGAAAAGAAACAGAAACTATGCGGCACATAGTGTTGGAATGCGAGGGTATCCATCCAAATCTACACGAGGGAAATATTCGGCTTCCAGAAGCCCTGGGATTTAAGGGTAGCACAGAGGAAGTTAACTTCAAGGCTGTCGAGACGACGAAAAGAAGATTAGAATGCTGGTGGACGAAAAGCAGAGAGGGCAATATTGCCTAGGACAGTTACAACCTGTAACAGGGAAAAGAAAGTATGTTGTTCTTAATAAGCTTTTTGTGCCTGCCCTAAGCAGCGCTAGTATTAAACCAAGAGTGTAAAACATGGGTATATTAGTCTTTTTGGGTAAGATGACACGTCATCACCCTGCTACAAAGGGCAAATCAATACCAATCATCATCATCATCATCGGGAGAAGGTTGCTTCGACAATGTGTCACGTGTCGTCAAATACTTTTCGTGACACCTTCACTGCCCCACCAAGCAATGGGTCGTCCATCACCTTCGCCACTGAACCAGGAGTTAAAATAAAGGAGGGAGAAAAACGGGACGCAAACAGGGAGAAGTACGACACAGATGGGCTACTCACAACTATTTATTCCAATGAAAAGACGGCTGCTTAAATAGGTTTTTTTATGGGCGCGCACAGAAGTAACGCGCTAAATAAAAACATGTGATGTGAGTAGTGCATCTGTGTCGTCTGCCTTCCTATTTATGCCCTGTTTAGCGCTCTTTCAATTTTCCTGTAATGCACCAACTAGCTCAATAGCACATTTTATTGAACCAGTGATTCCCGACACATAAATGATTGACTACTTCTTTAATGTTGTGTGTAGCAATAGGTAAGCATTAATGCTCGCTTTATTTGAAACGGAGAAATTAACGGCGCCTCAGCGCGTGTAATTTTTCCGGGTGTAGCAATTTCTGAAGGTATCGCTCGCGAATTTTGTATTTGTTGGTTAGAAGAAAAAAAGTATGTTCTGCAGCCGGTTTCCGGCCATAGGTTTCCGACGAAAACGATTTGTGATGCTACAATTTGGTATGAAGGTGACAACGTTTGAACGAAGGGGTTTGACGACACGAACGTATTCCGAAAGCAGCTTTTTCGCTCAGTGAAGAGTAGCCCGCTTCTTCTGCTCCTGTTCGGTGCTTCTTCACTGTCTTAGCCTTGCGGCGAAAAGGCAACTTGCGCGACTCAAAAGTCTGTATACACTCCTAAGTTCCCGAGGTCTTTGCGAGCTAGCAAAATACAGCCTTCACTGAAGTACAAACGCATTCGCGGGCCTGCTTCACTGAAATCAAGTGAACTTGGCACATGCTGTTACAGAACGTAGTATCTGGCTGGTACTTGTTTACCACATAATAGTATGCATCAAGTCTAACGTGAACACCCCTAAGTTACACCGTGAGCTGACAGCATGAAGTACTTGGTCGACACTAGTGTCACTAGATAAGATACAGAGTACCGTGACTGAGGCACGCAAGCGAGCAACGGCGGCCATTTTGGGGTTTATCAGTGTAGCCAGATCTACATACCAAAGTACCAATCCGTCTTCAGACAAAGCCATGGAAGCCCACAGACCTGGGTCACATAGTCCCGCCACTAACGCTAATGGGGAAGCACTCCTCTTAAATTTATCAAGCATTCACTTTTCGTTAGTATGAGAATAACGATTGTGATTCCTTTCCTAAGAAGGAGAAGAGCAAGATGATCGCCACTCCTCAGTATAATTGTCCCGTTGAATTATTGATTGATTGATTGTGGGGTTTAACGCGCCGACGCAACGCAGGCGATGAGGCGCGCCGTAGTGGAGGGCTCCGGATTAATTTTGACCACCTGGGGATCTTTATCGTGCGCCGAAATCTCGTACACACGGGCGTTTTTGCTTTTCGCCTCCATCAGAAAAGCGGCCGCCGCGGCCGGGAATCGAATCCCGTTGAATTCTGGAGACTGCGATCAAATGATGGTCAGATTCCTAAGACCATTCCCTGATCAGTAAGTTTAACCGAGTCGAATCATAGTTCAATCTCGTGAGGGATTCATTCGTTTTGGTCTGAGTTTGAACTTTGATTGTTGTGGTTTGGACATTGATCGGTGCGGCTAAACCGTCTTTAACTCCACCCACGATCATCATCGGCAGAGAACGCTGGCTTTCCTGCAGTGCGTTTTGGGGTGGACGGTCGCCATCAGTAAGACAAAGAAAGCTTCGCTTTAAAACCATCGTGAAGCATCTTCTTGTACCTCCTGAAGCTGATATGCCATGAGAAGCGGTAGATGAAAGACGCAAGGCAATGGTCACAGGAGATACCTTGAATATGTAGGACCGACTTTGCCCGGCAGTCAATCTTATAGTGGTGGCACAGGGCGTGACTTCTTATTCTAGTGATTTTGCACAACTTCAGAACATTGTACACTGAAGTAGTTGAGTTGTTCGCGACTACCACAAGCGAGCATACCCTACGAAGTTCGAAGCGGGACGTTTACAACGGAACTATCAATGTTTCAGGTGAGCATACTCGTCATGGACCACTGGTGCAAGCAGCCTTCAGCCTGCGCCAACTGCTGTCACCGAGTATCTGTCCCTGCCAGTCCGAGAGGGCGACGACTACTTCCGTCGACGCTGTGCGAACAGCTGGACTCGTTGGCCATGTCTGCGGCCGCATGGTCCCCCCCCCCCCCCCCCCCCCCCCCCCCGCCGCCTGGGACTTCAATCAAACATTATATTAATTTTCTAATTCTTCTGTACATGTTTTATTATTACAAGGCGTCTTTATTGGAACAAGTTTTGCGAAGGACGAGGAATTGTTAGCCCTCCTGTTGTGGAGTCTAGGCTGCAGTCGGCAATGGCGGAAAGAAAAGATTTGTGTTTTCTATTGCTCTCCTGAACCTCTGGTTGCGAGGTTCGGGAACTCACGGGAAGAATGACGTGCTATAGGATTTTTTTTTTTTTTTTACATCCGCAGGGAAGACCTAGATCGCACAGTGTTAGTTCTTGGAGTAGTTGGTTGCAGGTCCACCAAAATTCATTGTGTCGTGTGAATGCAGGCCTGTCGGGGTAGGGGTGAGGTATTTTTCGAATCACAGGGTCCGGCACAACAAATTATTCATCTTCGGTCCGAATGTCTCGGTATACCTTCCCACGATTTTACTTCATCACGCGAAGGTTCAAGCAACAGCCTGGAGTCCGTTTATCAATTGTTCACTTCCCATGTGGAATGCTTCATTTACTCCAGCTGTTGCAGTTCATTAATCCACCGCGCAAGCTCTTGCATATACGCTTGCTATGTGGTGTAATTGAGCTGAGCCTTAGAACACTTACAGCAGTGGTGTCCCATAACCTTCAGCTCCCGCTACTCTACGTAACCGTGAAGTCATTCCACTGCGTCATACGAGATGGTAGCGGTGAGGTCCTTTTAGGCATGTTCAGACTCCTTGAGACAAGCTTACGTTATGCAAGTAACAGCTCGTTTCCCAATACGCGTTGCAAAACAGTGCAAAAAAGTAAAGTTCTGTTGTTTGAATCAGAAAAAAACACAGATTCATAAATTTTATCATGCTGTCGGTACTTGAAATCGTGGGACCTAAAAGTAATGAGCCACTCTGCAGTTTGGAATCGGAGGGATTCTAAATAACTGGCCCAAACAAGCTACTGCTCGAGGTCAAATTTGTTTTCCCATTGTTGAACCTAAATTGACCAGAATTTCGGCGCGTTCACGACGGGCTGAATCTACGTCGTAGGGAGTGTTCAATGCTCACTTGCAAAGGAAGAAGGTGCCTTGTGGGAAATACGTACTTACGTGAACACGTGGCCTCGCAACACTTCGTCGAATGATCTTTACCCGCGTCTGCCGCAGCTTCTCCACTCCAGGCGATTTGAATATATACACTTCACTTGGCTCGTATACGTTGAATTCCCCGTACACAATGAAACGTCTTATGTCGGCGGCCAGCCAACTCTGAACTACAGCGGACTAGAACATTGTAACTGAACACTGCACCAGAGTCCTTCAAAGGCATTGAAGGACTGTGACTGCACGAAGCACACAGAAACAAATACAGCAGCCTAGCACGCGACGAGTTGAAAGTACTAAACGCGATGGGTGAAGCTTCAGAAGATAGCCGGAACAAGATAAGCTGCGAACTGGATGGACGGGCCCAGTATAATCACCGCCAGAATGACTGGCGCCAGACAGGCGGCGCACATACTGTCCGTGACGATAACGTTGAAGAAAACGTATAAGCTTCGGGTAAGCTAAAGCAGATTTGATTGATTGATTGATTGATTGATTGATTGATTGATTGATTGATTGATTGATTGATTGATTGATTGATTGATTGATTGATTGATTGATTGATTGATTGATTGTAGGACTCAACGCGCCGATGCAGCGCAGGCGATGAGGCGCGCCGTAGTGGAGGGCTCCGGATTAATTTTGACCACCTGGGGATCTTCAACGTGCGCCTAAATCCCCCACACACAGGCGTTTTTGCTTTTGCCCTCCATCAGAAATGCGGCCGCTGCGGCCGGGAATCGGACCCACGTCCTTCTGCTCAGCAGCGCAGCGCCATGGCCACCGAGCCACCGCGGCGGGTAATAAGACTGGCGAGCATTCCGGAGGCCGTATCCGGAGGATCAGATTGAACTTGGTTTCTTTTATTTGGAAGTCCTGGGCCGTTCCTGGACAGCCCAGAACAGCTCTTGCCACAGAAATTCTATGGGTAAATAAAATACGGAGATGCTATGGAGCAGCTCTGAGCAGTTCAAACTGACAAAAGAGGATTAAAGGGCACCATACGCTTTATCGTTACCCTTTCTTTAGCCTTTATCTTTTCGAAAAATGTAAGGTCGGAGCTGAATAGAGTGGGCGGCGGCCTCTTGACCAGTACTCCTACTAGAACCAGTGCGTGCCTGCGCGCTGTGGACTCGTACCGAAAGACTCTGCTCGTACATTTGAACGTTTGAGACCCTTAGCGGACAAGAGCAGGACTTCAACGTATAATGCTTCCAACATATCGTAATCGCATATCTCAGATATGTGCAGACTTTCGACGTCTACCGCATATCGAGAGCTGGCGAGGGGGCAAGGAGTCTTAAGCCCTGCAGGGCCAACACTCCGAGAGCAGGGAACCCTCGTCTCCATGCCTCAGTGCTTGTCCTTGAGGATGATATTTGAACGGGAAGGCTACGCTGTTATGTTTATTTTTTCTTCATACCCGTTTGGGATGCTATACAGTGCCGTCAGGACAGCCACGGGAAGTCTGCAGCCGCCGTATGTTAGTGTGTAACCTTCCGTTGGAGACACCGTGTATAGTACGTGAGTACTCGTTAATTACTCGCCTCCGGCAGCTAGCGTGTTTACTCACCACTATGCCGACAGTAGCAATAGTAATATACAACAAGAATGAAGGGTGGAACTAAAAATCTACGGGACAAACGAAATGTGTGGCCTTCACAGCAAGACAACTTACCTAACGCTTATTTTCACTAAGCGTGATGCCACAACTATGGCGAAGGAGCTTGTTTTAATGGAACGGAACCGCCTCTGGTCCCTTCCAGATCACCACCATGCCTTCCTACGCTACATAGACCCTGAGCTCAGGATGAGGCTGCCAGAGGTACTTCCGCGCCGATTAGAGACATTATATCACCGACTGCGTCTCAACGCAGCGCTTACGAAGGCATACCTTTTTCGACTTGGTGTCACCACAAACCCTTACTGCGACAACTGCGGGTCACCGGAAACCGTGAAGCATTTGCTGCTGGAATGATCTGCATACATACACGCAAGATGCAGTCTTGCGCAGAAACTAGAGAGCCTCAGCCCAGGACCAATGACCTTGAAAGTACTTCTTGGTCCCATGGCCATCTCCACCAGCTCAACGCAAAGTACTGGAGGCGTTGTTCGACTATCTGGACGAGATTGGCGTCGCTGCAGTGATTTAGAGTTTAGAAGACAGACTTTGTAATCTTACTACTCACAAACTGAGTGTCATTTTCTTGTTATTTTTCTGTCTTCTTTTATTTCTTTTTCCTCTTTCTTCTGCCCTGTAATCTATGGGGCCTTTTCTTTCCCCCTCCCCCTTCCCCCGCCGAGTAGCATGTCGGTGTCGCAATTCCGGCAAACATCTCGGTCTTCTTTCCTAATAAAGAGCCTTCTCTCTCTCTCTCTTATCTGGATGTACCCAGTTCATCTGGCTGTGGCATTAACATAACGCCCGAACAGCACTTGCTCCCAGCTCCTAGATTGAGATAGAAGCGCTTGATTTCCGCGGGTATCACAGTGGGATGAAAACGGCCCATGGAACAAATTTTACGACGTTGCCCGTTCAAAATGCCCGCCTGCTTTGGTTAAATCCGGCCTATTACCGTGGATTCTACGCGCATACCTTTCTATATATACCTTTAGTTACGTGTACGCATACCTTTAGAGTCCTGTTCCTTCCGTTCTAACCAAAATTTCCGCAAAGGATAGACAAGATAAGTGTCTGTGTGGTTTGCAGGCGCAGCGGTAGCGGAATGCTGCTCAGACCTACTGTTCTTCTCTCAAGGTTATAACTTGAATGAAACAATCAATCGCAGCTAAGGAAGCCTGAATGATATCCCGTACCGCCCCATCAAACGGGGACGAGAGACGCGCGAATTGTTTTTTCCTTCCCCTTCCGCCTTCCGGACACCGCGTTCGGCGTTGTGCCAGACAGAAGGAAAAAAAAACAGCGAAGCGGACCAGAAGCGAGGATCAACGCCATTAGTGCCCTCTGCGGAGCCATATCCATCCGGCCCGGAAAACGCGGGGAGAGACGCACGAGAAGAAGGGCCTGCCGGTCGTAAATTACACGGTCACTCGAGAACAGGGGCGTTGGCCGGGGAAACCGTGGTGCGTGTAGTACGGCGGAATTCAGTGCCCCGTGTAACAGCCGGTATGCGCCGCTCGCCGGGGTTCGTCAGACACCGCGCCGCCGCCGCTTCACGCGCGGATGACTTGTCTGACAGCTTCCGACGGGCGGGAACCGAAACCGGGGTATATCTGATTTCGACGCGCTGGAACTTTGGGCCTTTCGCGACCACCGCGAACCTTCCTGGGCGGGCCGAAGTCAAGTTTAGGGCGTTCAATGCGGAAGATATGCTGAAGTTTTCCGCTGTCGATGAATTTGTTCCCGTTCTTGGCAGAACGCGGGAGCCAGAGGTCGCGTATACTGATTTTAAACTGTCGGGCAATCTCCAGTCTCTGTTTATCTCGTTAAACGCCAGAATTTTTGTCAGGTTTAGACTAGGCGTACACTGGTGGCAGTGGCGTAACGAGAAATGTGTTATATATGCCACCGGTAAAAAAAAAAAAAAAATGAAACACTGCGCCGGATCCATAAATTTCGGGGGGTTTTCTAACACCGAAACATCCCCACGGGCTACGCCCCTGACTGATGGCTACGCTACAAGTTTCCGCCGTCGCAGGCCGTATACGCGTGGCAAACAGGGCTAGAAAAATCTCGGTTCCGAGACAAAAACGCGGTCAGCGCCCGCATCACGTCGCTTCGTTGCAATCTGGGGTAGAATATTCAGTTTTGTCCATTTAATGTCCATTTCAAGGTATCTACTTCGAGTGAGCCCTGTTTGGCTGAAACCAACAACCCAGCTGTTTGATGCCGAACAAGCAAGGCAGGGAATCGTCTTCTGCGGATGTCACTGGTCAGATGTCCCGCATTCGGAACAAGTCACAGTTGAAACGAGCGCGAAATGTACGTTTTTCAAACGGGCACAACTCTGAATTCAACAGCTGGCGCAGAGCGCACCTTCTCTGTACGCGGCCTACGTCATGATGGAAACACAAACACACGCCCCTGGCTGCGTAAGAACTGCCAACTGTCAACGCCCATTGTTGCATTGCCAATCAGACCACGTGATTCCTGGATTCGTAATGCAGTCGTATGCAATTGGGAAAATGCCAATGGTACGAAAGGCTGGTTACGAAAAAAAGAAAAACAGGTGCCGGAAAAGTGGCCCTGAGGAGAAAGGCCCCGTGAAAGAGACACCAAAGGGGAAGGGAGCTCTTATTTGGTCGGTCGGTTTATATTTGCTTCCTTGCGTTCAATATAACGGAATTACACGCGCCGTGCGTCCAGTTCGGCTTCGCCGCAAGTGCCTTATATTACTTACTGTGGCACCAAGTAGATGACGAAGAATATAAGCGAAGAATGCCCGTACTTCAGAATCCTGCCGTTTGAGATCGCGCGCATGGGTACAAGAACTCCGTATGCCAGAAGGGCGAGAGGAAGTGACTCGAAGCGCAACAAAACGATGTTCGTACGTGCTTTATTTTATGTATTTATTCTTTCAAACTTGGAACGACCTGCAGTGCCGGCAACGATTAATAAAATGCAGAGTAATTGATGCGGCATCAATAAAAGTACCGATGGCGGTAACGATGATGCCATGGAGGAAAGAAAAGATCCTCCATAGATGTGGCAGCCTGCCACATCATCATTATCATCACCACCACAATCGAATCTACTAGGTAAAAACGTATGCAGTAGAACCTCGTTATAACGAACACTGATATAGCGAATTATCGGATATAGCGAACTAAATAAGAAGTTTGGTTGGTCAGGCTTCATTTTAATGACGCTTATTCTTTTCTAATGAAACTGAAACCGCGAAAGCCGTGCGCAATGTCGGATATAACGAAGAAATATTTGACTGGTAGGCTGAGAATCTACTTGGAAAAACTCCCGGCATCCCAAACTGCAGAAATAGAAAAGGCCTTTTTGTTCGTGGGCACTGTGGAAAACGTCATACTGTTCAGTGCTGTTAATAGCCACTAGGCGAAGATCCCATACTTGCTCAAAAAAATAAGGACGCAGGCCTGTTTTGTCAAATGAACTTTGTTCTGTTGTAATTTTCCGTTTCACGTTCTGGTTTATTGAGCTTGAAATGCCACAAGGAGAAAGGTAAGGGTTACCTTGTTTATAGTAGGTTCGAAGCTTAAAATGATGCGTCTTTGTATTTTTGTATCAAGGATTTTTGCGGGAGCCAGATTACCGATTGGTTTGAGCCGATTTTTAAATCTACTGTTACAACGAAAATCGGATATAACGAACTAAATTACATTCCTCCATTCTGCTTTGTTATAACAATGTTCGATTGTGCTACACTTTTGACGTGGCCCTGACATCCCCCCCCCTTCCCTATTAAGTGGTTTCCCTAACCCAAAGAATAAAATGCCGATGATAACCGTTTGTACACGCAGCGTGGTTGGTAAAGTTCCCAGCCAGCTTCGTCAACTAAGGGCTTCGCGCCGTGCATATATATGGGAACACCAAGCACAAAAAAGAAGCGCGAAGCAAACGCAAATTTTTTGGCGTCGGCGCAGATATGGGTGTTGCGTTTCCTGCCATTCTTGGCCGAGATGTCGGCGGGCCCGCGTTTTGCGCGAAGAGGCCGCCGCAGTGGCAGCGGCTTGGCTTCGTGGGAAGAGCGCGCCGTCGAGCGGAACAAGGGCGACTAACGAGCAGCCCTGTGCTAGTGGCCTTGGACGCGCGGTGCTCATTTCATGCCGGCTCGCACTGAAGTTCATTACCATGAACAAAACAACGGGCTCCTTCGCTGAGCGGGAGTCTCTGGAAAGACCACCGCCGCCGTGCTGTCACTGGTAGTCACGAAGATCGCACGTGCTAGCGTAGAATTTGTTTCCATTTTCTAACCCCCCCCCCCCTTGATGGGGTAGAAAATGCAAACAATGCAAAAAAAATGCAAATATTTTTTTCCAGCTGTCTTATTGAACCAGAAATTTCTTCTAGCTAGAAATACACTTTCTATCTAGAAATTAAGTTTCTAGCTCATTTCTAGCTGGATTATTTTGTTCCGGCTGTCAGCGATTACTTCCAGCTAGAATTTGTCAGTCCAGCAAGAAAAAGAAAAAAACTGCAAGCTGTAAATAATCGTCTCTCACTAGACTAAAAATTTTTCTAGTTAGAAGCTGTCTATTCCAGCTAGAACCTATAAATCTAGTCAGAAAGGAAGCTGGAAATTATGATTTCTTGCTAGAAATGCTCTTTCCATTTTCACGGGTGCCGCGTGGGATTCCCCTTCCTCTTCCCTTTTGGGATAAATTGTTATCAGCCTCTCCCACGCCCTCCCGTGTAATGCCAAGAACGCCGGCGAAGGGTTCGGAGGGACAAATCGCTACTAGAAAAAATTATGCAGTTTTCTTAGAAAATGGACCCTTACGGTTGCCTGACTCTGATATGTGAACGATGCCCCCTTCTTCAGTTTCTCCTCTGAAGAACTTTTCCACGCGCCCTTCTAATCCATCTTCCCCACATTTCCCCTACCAGGGCGTGTTGCCTTTATCATTAAAGCCCACCAATCAATCAGTCAGTCTTCTTGTTAAAGTATTCGTAGAAATCCTTCGCACTTCAAAAAGAAAGGCCGCGTGCCAGTACACCTACGACACTTTATTTTGCGACGGAAGTTCTGCAGCCGACTGTGGGAGGCGTAACTGAAAGCATGCATGCCACTGCGCGTGACATATCCAATCGTGGAACCGGTGCTGCCATTCATTGCAGCTTTTTATGCGTGCGAACCGCGCCGGGAACGTTGTGGCGGAGGTCTTGTGCGTGATAGGCAATCATTCATCATCATCATCACATCCTTGTGTCCACTGCATGACGAAGCCCTGTTCCAAAGACTTCCAGCCACGCCTATCCCGAGTTTGTCCAGCCCGTTCTTCTTCCCCGGAAGGCTCCTAGCTCATCTCCTCGGCCGAATTGCCTCCAACGGTATTGATATCGCCCTGAAAACAACAGCTCTTGACTGTTTGCTTCATGCTTGGAAGCCCCTCGATCTTAGCACACAGACGGCGTTTTCAGGTTGGGGACCCATGGCTGAAACCATAGGTGCATGAGTGAACAGAGTCGACTTGCACAGACCATAGGAGAGCAAGGTATGGAGAGCGCTGGGATGGTCTCAGGTGTAGTACGTGGAAGCTCGGCAAGAATTAAGAAAAATGTCTGAATGCGTTGTCAGAGAGAGAGAGAGAGAGAGAGAGAGAGAGGAGAGAGAGAGAGAGAGAGAGAGAGAGAGAGAGAGAGAGAGAGAGAACAAACTTTTATTTTCCGCAGGACCTAAGTCCAGGTCCTAATTTGAGTGTTCAAGTTGAGAGGGGGGAGAACAGTACATATCAGTTTAGGCAGTGCAGTAACTGTTTGGGCAAAACCATAAAGTCGACAGATCAAAGGGTACACAAGGAAAGCAGTGCAGCCTCTCTGTGATTGACGTGCGGGCCCAGTAAAAATTAATATTGAGCAAAAATGCTGGATACGATATCAGAGCTAGATAAAAAGAGAAGAGAGGGGGGGGGGGGGCAGATAACAGTATTAACTGTACAGTAGCCGACCGATTTTTCGGACCTCGAGGGGATCGAAAAATAGTCCGAATAAAAGAGCACTCCAAAAAATCCGTGAGTCATTACTCCTATTGGACAACTGGCGGCTCCTCGGGAAAGTACGAAATACCAGCAAATCCGAATTTTCGGAGTCCGAAAAAACGGTCGGCTACTTTATGTTTATAGGCACATATATCAAATGTCGCGCTAGGCAAATTGTTGAGCTTGTGCGTATTCCACGTACGTTGACGGGCCTGCCACCTGAAAGAGATAAAAATGAATGATCGGCACCATAATTATTCCGAATTTGTTCCATACAACGAATATCGCAAATAACGAACGTGGACATTATTATTTAACTTGTCATCCACTGCGTATCGCGCACGATTCATATAACGCGCACTGCAATTTCCTGTAAATAAATGAATAATCACCAGCGTGCCGGGTTACGCAACAGTTATATATCCATCTAGCTTGAGCCCTTGAGCTAAGCAAACATGTGTACGGACCTCTGAACTTCGCCGGCGTACACTTCGCCGGCGTAAGTAGAGCGTGGCACCGCCGCCAAATTGAGCAACCTATTTTCTTCTTTCGCATGACCCAACTTCCAAGTCATTTTGTCGCCGCCTTGGTCGCTTCCATCAAGACGGGGCGAAAATGCGACGCGATTATAAAGTCTCGCACGCAATATGAGGTCAAGGACCGCAAATGGCACCACTGACCTGCGGAGCGCCGAGCGCGGTCGTTACGACGTGGCACGCGTCCCGCCACTGGAAAATGACGCGTTCGAATGTCAATCTAGAGAAACGATGTCATTGTCGACGGCTCCATCCTCTTTCCATTTCGCCGGGCCGCGCCTGAGCGACGCGAGACAGCGCGAAACGGAGCCCCCGCTCCACACACCGCCGCACATCGCCGAACACGGGAGCTCGGGAGCCGACGACGGACGGAAAACGTTACGGCGCATGCGCAGAAACGGCGCGCCTGCTTTTTCCGGACGGGAAAATCTGAGTGTCCGGTTTGTTTATGTAGACACAAGTGATGGAATTCTTCCTTTTTTGGTCGGTGCCACTGGGAATCGGATGATGACGACGTGCGACGGAACCACAGCACGACCTGCGCGTTCTACGGCCACGGCATCTGTGCTTTGTTCTGATCTGTGTGGACCCCGGGGAGCATGAGACGCGGAGACGGTGCTCGGTTCGTGATTAGGCCTAGCGCCGCGCTGTGTTGTGCCTTGGAGGAATACGAGATTTCGCCGTTACCGCCGCCGAAATGATGTCCAAGCAGGAGTCCAAGTCCCACACAGGCCAGAACCAAGCCCGGAAAGAGTTCAGCTCGTGGAGCCAGGCTATCTACGACGCCGTGCTGACGGCCGATGACAACGGCAATTTGAACTTGACCGTCGACGGGGGCTCGGACAGCGGCGAATTCGCCTACTTTAGTTGTGTCAATTTGGATAAAGCGAATTTCTTGAGCGGCCGAATCGAAGACGGCGACACGATCTTGGAGATCCAAGGACATCGTGTGGCCGGCTACACGCGAAACGACGTGCTGTCGCTTCTAAACTACAGCGCACGGAACGACAGCGCCGTATCGGTTCGATGCGTCAGAGCAGGTTAGTCGCCGGATGACCACCGCCGGCTCGCTTATTCACCCGATCGTTCGTTTATGTATACGCAATGCATGCAGTAACCGCCGCCGCCCTTCGTTGGCGGTGACATCACCTGTTAGTGCCGATCGGCATTCCTCGATGTCGCGCCTGTAATGGCGCACGGGAGGTCAACCAGTGTTTAAAATGAGCGTCAGCTGTAAACAAACAAACGCGCGAGCTGCACGCAGGTGCAGTTGTAGGAAGCGAACGCGAAAGTAGGAAACGATAAGGCCTCCGCGCAACCTCCATCTGAAGAGATAAGAGAAGGGAACGTTGCGCTTCTGGTGGCTTTATCGAACCGGGTTCTTGGTCGGCGCGAGCGTTTCGCTTCCTGAATCTGGCACACACCTCACCGCGCGCGCCGAAAGGAGGTTGGAGCAGCATGTGTTACGAACGCTTTCGAGAGGCCCCGCAGTCTTGCGGGGAGAAAAGCGCTCAGATCGTAACTGCGTCCGAATTCACGCTCACGGCAGCCTTTCTGTTACGTAACGAACTACGCTGGAAACTGTTCGCAAACCCGCTACTGTGTTGGGAGATCATTCCGCGTGAAGTCTGCGGAACGGTCTCTGATGTTTTTGTGGCAATCGTTGTTTCCAGGACACCTCACCAAAGACTTGAGGCAGTTCTTGAACACCCGCTTCCTGAAGGGCTCCATCGACCACGATCTCCAGAACACCATCAGGGACAACTTGTACTTGCGCACAGTGCCTTGTGAGTTGAAAACGGCCTCTCTTTTTTTTTTTACTTTGTAGCCCCCTGGCATGTTGCTTTCATTGCAATCTGATTTTTAAAGTGTGCGGTGCTTTGTCAGTGCCATTAATGACAGAGCTTCTTGGGTTGTTCAAGTTGTGTCATGGATAATACGTGCAGCCTCCCTCCAGCTTGCAAAAATTTTCGTGTACACCATGAAAAAGATGTGCCTGCAAATATTCCGCAGTGGAGAGAAAACAACTGCAAATAGTACCACATGCATGCAGTGTGGAACCTTTCGACGTTGAGACATTTAGCTGCATCTGACAGATGCTTCTAGTTACTAAAATTTAGCTACTGCTTATTCGTTGTAGAGTGTGCTAATTTGTTTGATATTTCTAGATTACCAGCTTACGGGACTTGCTAAGGAAGGTCAGCCAATACAAAGCCTCATGAACATTCAGTAAAGCTTTCTTCATCAATTCCAATCAGCAACAATTAGGCTGTACATGTACAAACGCGTACGCAACTGGTGTCTCTCTAGTAGATGTGTACGCCTAATGTGGTTTTGCTTTGTAAAAGTTCGAAGACCTCATGTTGACATTGCCTGGTCTTGACATTGACATTGCCTGGTCTTTTATCTGAATTCCAAGCAAGGCAGTAGCTTACTGCGGAACGTTAGCCCCCCCCGTAAATAATTTTTAATTCACAGCAATACTTCCAAGTGATTTTGGTCTACCTGTTAAAAAAAACTAACATTTAATGAGCAGAGCTATTTTGGTTTTGCAGGAATGTTGCTACATGCTGTGCATGAATGAGAGGTTCTTCCTGATAGTTAATTAGCCTCTCAAATGACATTCATGTGCTTGAGTAGTAGGAGTAGGAGCATAAGTGTAGTGAGCACAGGTCTTATGAGCACCAATTCAAGGTATTCAATGTGCATTGCACAATCTAGGCTACATGAGGAACTCCACTTTTATTGCTTGCCCCTAAAGAGATGTGGTTGACCATTGGGGTGGGAAAGAAATCGGAGATTTGCATGCTTTGTAGCCCTACTGGCAAATGTTGTGGCATTAGAGGTATTAGTGAGTTTCCAGTGCATGATTTCCTACAAGCAGGATTGAACATGCAGGAGTGCTCTAATTATCTTTTCATGGTTAGTATACAGGAACATTGCAAACAGAGGCTGGTTCGAACAAGTTTGCGAAAGAAAGACTTGTAGCTTCCAATTGCATCCTTGTGTGTGTTAAGTTATCGGGTGCAGAAAGTTGGTTCTTGTGTTATACTATTGGGTGGTTAAGGACGTGTATTATTGCTCTTGTGGCTCGTGCCATATATTACTGTTCCACGAATGATTTAAGTTTTTGTTTTCTCAACACTTAGTCATGTGCGTGTAGTGTAATAGTGCTTCACTTCCCACATGGGAGGGGGAAAAAAAAAAGACCCCGACTTAGGGATTATGGTTTGGACGTTATGGTGTGAATATTCATCATTCACTTGTGAATACTGTGTGAAAATCAAGGCAGCTTCAGCGATGCATCCCCCACACAAACAGGCATATCGCATCGTAGCTAGCACAGGCATTCTTTCTTGGCTGAGCTGGCTATGTGACATAAGCAGCCGGCTGGAACCAACCTAAAAAGGGGCAAAGTCTCCTTGACCTCGAGAATGAATAGCCAGAACTGGCCTGAGGTGGGCAAAGTTGCCTCAGTTTAAATAAATGTAGCCGAATATGACTGCAAAGGCACAAAACAGCCGAAGCTGATAAAGAAAGAACAAGGCTACCTCGAGTACCAAATGTAATGCGCGGAAGTGTCATAAATTATTTCCAAAACAGTAGCTGCGTGAGAGTGCAGAAAAAAAAAAAGCAAACTGAACTGAAGTTCTGGGAATTGAGCCCGGTCAACTAGAGTGTTTGCCTACAGCGAAACTGTCGCACCATGAAGCCGGTTGATTGGTTTTCCTTGCACAGTGTACCAGCCAAGCACTCCAAGCAGTTTTATTGCAAAGAGAAGCAGTGCCGTGAAGTGGCGTACATTGACGCTAACAGCACTGTGCGTTACGTGCCGCCAGTTGTTGAAGTCAAAACTTCACATATCATACACTGTTTTAGCTTGTCACGTACGACTGTGTATGCTCATGTTGTAGCCTTTATCTGGGAACCTGCGATAAACTCTGCAGTCTACTTTTGGGCAAAAAAGTGGAATGTAATGCGGATGGTATCTGTGCCCCTGGTTGCTTGCTTGCCTTCGTTTGGGGTCCGTGCATGTAAATGAATAACCTGTGTTACAGGGAAGTTGTAATACCCCTGCTACACTAGCATCCGAATGTCATTTGAACCAAATGTCATTTCACTCAAAATGTGAAGTTGTGCCGCTCCACTGGGTTCTGAAATGCCACTCGGCTCAAATGACATTCGAGCCAAATGAGCACCCAGAGAGACGTTTGGTGCGCTAGAATGCCATTTCACTCACTCACGTGTAGTGTTCCAAGTCAGCATAAACAAATACATTGCTGGTGTACTTAAAACGAACGAAATATTCTTAATTGTGATACTTTGTTTACTTCTCGTTCACTTAAATCATGGTATCATGTAATAACTCCATACCCGCAGCTCCAGTGCGACCAAGCGACAAACCAGTGTGGCCAGGCAGCACAAAACAGCACAAAAAAACCTCGATTGCAATTCAGATTTAAGCAAAAGCCGTGTCAAAGCTTTCATTATTTATAATGTGATATCATTTTACTGCCAAAGCCTGCTGCTAAATTTGATTGTTGCATTATTGTGTAAAAACAGAGCTAGACAGCAGCAGTGCCATGCAGTACGGCGAGCGATTGTTAAAGCTTTCAAATGCCATCGAAATTGTAGTGGAGCATGGCGGATTCTGAATGGCATTCGAAGAATGGCATTGTGATGCTAGTGTAGTAGAGGGAGTCACCCGTTTTCAGTACTTTATCTTGTTATCCATACATTGTGTGTGGAAACTTTGTTCCTGACAACTTTGTTCTTAATCAGTGTTTCGCTGCGTACGTGTTCCGTGCAAGAGGTGCACTTTGGCCAATCGCTGGGGGTTTTAGCCAGTGTGCTTTCCATTTCACACTAACATTAAAAATGGGGAAATTAAATTATGTAGTTTTTTTTTTTTTTTGCATGATGAGGGTGTGTGATAACGTCTTTTCGTCACGTGTGTGAATGCAGGTACAACTAGGAGCCCCCGGGAAGGAGAAGTGAATGGCGTGGACTACACTTTTCTGACGATAGAGGAGTTTGTGGCCCTCGAGAGAAGCGGCAGCCTGCTCGAGAGTGGTATCTATGAAGGCAAGTAGTGGATGCATGCAGAACCCTGCTGCTTCTTTCCTTTTCCTTGCTTTTCAATGCGACAGCATTAGATGGCCCATTGGGCAAGCGAGCTAGCATCTGCCGTCTGTAGCAGCGAAATGGATCCTAAACCTCCCATTGGCCAAGGAACGTAACACATACCCCGGGAAGGTGTATTGGACAATGCTTGCGAAAGCATTGAATCGACCATTAAGTGAAAAAGCCGGTGTCTGTTACAGCAAAATGGCTTGTAAACCTCCCGTTTTGCGCCCTGCATGGCCACTCTGTGCCACCGTACTACATTTACGGTCTGTGGCAGTAAATGTAGTACTGCTGTGGAGTCGGTGGTTGCAACCTTGGCAGTTGTGGAATGTGGCTGCCCACACGAGTACAACACAAATATCCTGCGGTCAGCCTTGAAAAAGTTACTTGCAGTGCAAAACCTCAAGTCGTTCAACTGTCGTTCAATTGAACTTTGATGGCTTTGTATTCACAGCTTGTAAGGAGTGCCTGGTTGTCCTCAGATCTTCTCTTTTTGTGTGTGCCTACTTTGTGCTTGTTATACATTGATTTTTTTATAGGAGTGGTGTTATGAAGCAGTATTGAAAGGGAGCTATTAGACTAGCTAGCAGTTAACCCCTTTTGTGATCACATTTTTTTTCAAGGACATCGTGTGTGATGATGTGCTGTGCATGATGTATGCGACTGTACGTAATGTACACCCCCCCCTGAGTTTTTTTTGTTTTGTTTTGATCTTACTTCGATAGAAGTAGCATTGTCTGTTGCAGAAGACGAATTTCAGTTGAAATTCTCGAGCACCTGACAAACCTTTTCTGTGAACGGCCACCTATCCAGGAGCAATAGCAGCTTGCTAAAACTCTGAGTCCCGCGAATTAACTACCTCTTCTTTCAGCACAAGGTGTTCTTTTCTTTTAATCCCAAAACCAAGTAGTATAGGAGTACTGCTGCACATCAATCGGGATATTATTCCCGCGTGCAGAGCCATCTTCCTGTGCAGTTCAAGTGGTCTTGGGAATTCACAGGAAAAAAGGAAGGAATGAATAAAAATGGCAGCAAAACCTCAAAAGGAGGATGTTAGAGTGTAGAAACATCCACGGATGGCAGCACAACCACAAAAAGGGGCTGCGTTACGTGTGATTTTGCAGTAGGGCACAAATTTTGTGCGCACTATCTCGGCCGTACATATACGGCAGCAATGTTATGCTGCGCACCAATGCTGCTGTACTTGCAGGGCTTTGACCACCACGAACAAAAGAGGTTGAGTAAAGCTATGTTGACATAGTCCTGGTTGTCCTCTCAAAAGCTACATGTGAGCCCTTGGTCCTGCTAAGATGTTATGGTAGAACCCCGCTTCTACGTTTTTCATGGGATCGCGGGAAAAATACGTAGTGGCCAGGAAACTATAACACAACGTGACTTGAGTATCGCAAAAACATGCTGTTAAACATTATAGAAAAGGACATTAGCCGCGTTTCAAATACAAAATAAATTTACCTGTTTAAAAACATCTCTGATACAAGCTCCTATAGTGGGTGTTGTTATGTCTAAGGTGTGGACAGTGGAAACATAATCCCAGGGGAAAAATATTGCGGCTGTCTCAGAAAGATATGGAAGGAAGGATATTTATGGTGATTATTTTTTCTAATGTCCATCATCCCACGTGAGTGAGCCTTGCTTTGCCTATTCTTTGCCTCTGAGAAGTGGCACTTTCAAGGCTGATACCTAGGCCCTGTGGTCTCGCTGGGGGGAGCGGATGGTTAGGAAAGCATAAGTGAGGACAAGTACGAGGAAGTGTGAGCTGCGGTGACAGTTCCTTAGTGGGCACTGCGCAGTCTTTTTTTGAGAGTTTTGAGAAATTTGGGGGGATGCAGCATAGACTTGCAGTATTTGTGCTAGGTCACTTGTGAGCGAACAAATGGCTGTTTTATGAAGGGTGTCTGGATCCAGCTCTACGTTGGGATGGTCTGCGGGTCGTTGTAGTGTGGGGGGAAATTTCCATTACGGGCATTAGTAAAACAGGTGAGGTGGAGAGGGCTACTGACTTTGACTTTTGATTTTAAGATAAGAAGGGGTAAAAAAAAAAAAAAAGTCTTGCTCACTGTGAATGAGAAGGGTCTTGTTCTTTCAGGGGGATGGGGTCAAAGCTCTTTCTGCCTTCTCGTACCTCTTGGCAAGAAATGGGATAAAAAGCGTCCAAGTGAAACAACAAGTGACATGGGATGTCTGCTGTGCTTGGATCATTCTAGTTAGCCGTATTTTCTGGAAACCAGGATGCAGCCTCAAGTTTTTGATTCGGAAGCTTTCTTAGTAGGACCAATGGTGTCCTGTCAAAAGACTAATGCATTTCCCCGCAGACCAGTTGGTCGACTGAAAAGATCAGATAAAATCTCTTCATGACACATGCCATGTGCGTGAAACCGGGCTTCCATTGCATCAAAACAATTACTTGAACATCGCGAAAAAGGAACGGTTGTAGATAAGACAATACCCGTATTGATATGGAAGGAGGAGTACAATAGCATGCCTTTATTTCATTAACCACATATTGGGGCACAGTTAAATCGTCTGTAGATGCGTTTTCTTTGCGCGCGAAAAATCATTGCATGGTTTCATTTTCGTTTGAGGTTGGAGTCTTTGAAGATTCGACGATCGATTGGACGCGCTTTCAGCGAAGGTTTTGACACACTTTTGATGTAAGAAAGCTTTTGCGCATTTTCCAGCTTTCTTTAGGAAGGGATGGTAATTGTTGAAGGGACGTGCAGTTACAGTGGTCGTGACATTAATCTGTGCTGCGGGTGCGCCACCCTCTCGACACGGCTTGCTTGCAGGCAACCACTACGGGACGCCCAAGCCGCAGGAGGAAGGGCTGCTGCCGGGGGCGCACCCGTCCTCGGAGGGCAAGCGGCGCAGGAACCGCTCCAACGTGGAGGCCATGACGGCCAAGTCCTCCTCGCACGAGCCTTCCTCCCCCCCTTCGCCCGGCCCCCAGGCGGGGGGGCTGCAGGCGAACGGGGGCAGCGGGCTGCTGCCCAGCAGAGAGGCCGCCGCCTTCGACCTGGAGCCCCTTCCCGCGTGCTGGGAGAAGGCCTACACCGAGGACGGCGAGCCCTACTTCATCAAGTAGGGGCCCCCCCCTTGTCTCCTCCTCCTTTTACAAATCCTCTGGGATGAACCAGTCCAGCTGGGTCGGTTCTCTTGTAGTGAAATCCTGGGACGTTCCTGTTGCTATGGCATCGTTAAATGGATGGGACAGTAATTTAAAAACTGACTCCGACCATAAAAGTTCACAAAAATGAAGAGGTTTCAGTTCCCGTATGGGAGCCTTCATGTACAAGAGATTTCCGTATGGGAGCCCTCATACGGGAGCCCAGACATCTTTGTTTTTATTGAATTTCTTCAGGGCTGGAGTCCTCATGTACGGAAGCTCCCATATGGGAGCTGAACCGTCATTGTTTTTATAAACTTTCATAGTCGGAGTCAGCTTTTTTAATTATTGTCACGTCTTTTCCCAACCAGACATGTTTGTGTCATACTTGTGATTTCATTCTTATGGATGCATAAACTGTGAGCCTATGAGATATGTAATACAAAGGCCTCTAAACTCGCTCCTGGCACAATTCCTTATTTGTGGCGAGGCGATGTTACTCCTTTACGTTTGTGTTGGTACCTGCTAGATAGGCGCACAGTCTTGTCCATGTGGTCTCGAGTGAACCAAAGATGCAGCTTAGCGAGTCAGGATTGGTTTACGCAGCACTTGAGTGCCGCAAGACCTTTTCTTGTTGCATTTGTTAAGTTACCATTTTTATTTTTGAAAGCAGAGCATTGAAACCAAAAAGTAGGCTTGTGCGAATAGCAATATTTTAGTTCAAAGCGAATAGTCGTTTTAACCTAATACTTTTAAAGCGAATTCGAATAGTTGTCAGGTGTCACCGAGCTTCCTGTCACTGAGATACTGAGCTTCCGGGCTTGGCGGGACCTTCACAAAAAGTTTTATATTGGGATGGCACCCGTGGACGCATTGGACTTGTCACTTGACTGATGGATGTAACTGATTCACTCTGAAGTTCAAGCGCAGAGTGTGCTCAACACCTGCTCACTGCAAGCGGGCCAGACGGAAACCAAGCAAATTGTTTGATTACCGTTTCATTGTTTGAAACGGTGAAACGGGAGCCTTGACCATGTTGACAAACGTGCGCGCATAAGATGGCTACAACAACGCTCTGAATGGGACTTAGCTTGTGCTCCACATGTAGTCAAGATGTAGGCCTGGTGTTAGTGGCACTGTGGCTTGCCTAACGAAACCGAAACTCCTGATAGTATTTGAATGCAGTTCTGATATTCGTTCACCCCGAATACTTCGAAATATCGGAAATTTTATATTCGGGTCAAAGCGGATTCGAATGCTGTAATATTCGTCCGAATATTCGAAGCGCTCGAATATTCGCACAAGCCTACCAAAAAGATATTGAAGCCATGAACTGATCGTTGCTGGGTCCGCATCCAGTTGTAACGTAGTCCTCCCCCGCCTTGCATTGCAGCCACAACACGAACACATCGCAGTGGCACGACCCCCGGTTGAGCAAGTCTCGAGTCTCGTACGACGGGGAGTACGGTGAGTGCCCTGTCTCCTCCTTGAACTTTGGCCCCTCTGCTACCCTAATTGCCACACAGTGCTCCTGCAGCAAAATAATCTTTCATCTAACCCGCATGGTTTCACTATTCCTCCTCTCGTTTTAAGGTGAGTGGTCTCCGGAGCTGCTTGTGTCCCGCTTGCATCGCAGCTCTCGTCTCGGGTCCTGTCCGACACGCTGATCTCTCGTCTCTGTTATTTGCAGAGCTGCCGTACGGCTGGGAAAGAATCGACGACCCCCACTACGGGACGTACTACATCGAGTGAGTCTCCTGCCACTCTTGTTGATGCCAAGTGTTGTTGCCTTTGGTGTTTCGTGGATGGGCATAGTTTGTGGTGTTGTTGTTGTTGCAGTCACGTCAACAGGAGAACACAGTACGAAAGCCCACTGCCTCATCTCAAGCTGCAAGCTTCACCCAGTGAGTACGAATTTCTGGGCACTGCTAAAGCGCTTGCAAAACCTTTCTTGTTGGCCTTATCTTGGACTGACACTTCCACACAAGCAATCCCTTCTGACAAGGTCAATTTCATACCGTGCTGCAAAATTGTGACAAGGTGAAAGTCTTGCAGCAGCTTTTTATGGTGCTTATACACATATTAGTGAGGAACTTATGGTGTGTCTGTTCTATTTGCACTGTGCGTGTGTATGTTATGCTTGTGCCATATATATATAGCCGAATTGGTAAGGCATTCGAGATCTAATCGAGAAGGCGTGGGTTCGGTCCCCACTCTGGGCGCGTTTTTCTTTCTTTCTTTTTCACGTAATTAATAATAAAAAAATAATGTAACGTCACTAGCAGTAAAAAATAGTCCAACCATTCCCCTATGCCTTCTTTGGCGTTGTAGACTGCCGGCATTTCTTTCTGTATTTCCTAACGAGCCCCTCATTTCCAAACCCTATTATCGTGCGAAAGCTTAGCGAGGGCCTCGGTTCTGGCAGCCTTGATGCCACGGTAGCATAAGAGGGTTTCCCGCCAGTTACCCGCTTATGACAGGCGGCAGACGTTCGCGTCACGCTCCGGGGTTGAAAAGAAGGTCCCCTTCTTCCCATGTAGTCTGAGTGGCGCTGGCTACCACCCTCAAGAGTCAGATACAGTTGTAGTAAATATAAATACCCCAGAAAGTGAAGGAGAACACAGTCGCCCAGATAGCCGAATTGGTAAGGCATTCGAGATCTAATCGAAAGGCGTGGGTTCGGTCCCCACTCTCGGCGGGTGTTTTTCTTTCTTTCTTTCTCACGTAATTAATAATAAAAAAATAATGTAACGTCACTAGCAGTAAAAAATAGTCTAACCATTCCCCTATGCCTTCTTTGGCGTTGTAGACTGCCGGCATTTCTTTCTATATATATATAATATATATATATATGGCACAAGCATAACACACACGTTAAAGGAGCCATGAAGACAAAACACAAGTTTGGTTCATTCGAAAGGTTGCCTCGCTAGAATCATACTGACACCACTTTTAACATACGCTTCGCTCAAATAAGCTATATAATTAGGAATAAAGGGAATGGCCATGCTACCCACTAGCTCATTTCCCGCAACAGAACCTATGACGTCATATGAGCTCAGCTGTGCAATTGGCTGAAGCCGGCAAACGCTATTTAGGCAGAGCTTATAAGTTTTGCCGAACGAGCTATTTGCGCCTTAACGCAATGCATATCCATTTTATAGCAGTAAGAATGGTGCGGTAAACAACAAAAGTTATGAAAATACACGTAAGAATAGAAGTCAGCTGCACTGCGCACACGCACTATGCTTGTTTTAGTTGCACAGCAGTCCGGCGCTTTGGAGTTGTCGTATACGACGCTAAGCGATTGGCGTAAGCGACGTTGCCTTACGTGACCCTGTTTGTCAAGCATACCCATGTTTCACGAAGTGATTACTTTCTACCATAACAAAAACAAGCCAGGTGTAAATACGTTCGAAAACAAAGCAACAGCAGAGTGCTGAGTATGCCAGCGCCACCTGGGAGGTTTGACGGCAGCAAAGCTGCAGAGCTGAATGGCGCAGTGGAAGTTTGTTTGTATACGCGCCGTTATGACTTCATTGTAGACGTCACCAAAACACACAATTTGGCGGTAGAATCAAAATTTTAATACGGCATCATCTGCGGGCAGCGCAAACGCGGGGAACGCTATAAAACATGAAATCTTTGGAATAAAACAAACTTGTATTTTGTCTTCATGGCTCTTTTAAGCGTTATGCTTGTGCCATGTATATATATATATGAGGCACAAACATAACACACACACGCTTGCACAGTGGGAAACTTTGAGTTGTATGTTACAAAGTAAAGTGAGCTTCGCATAGCCGCCCGAAAACTGATTTGATTGATTGATTGTAGGGTTTAACGCGCCGACACAATGCAGGCGATGAGGCGCACCGTAGTGGAAGGCTCCGGATTAATTTTGAACACCTGGGGATCTTTATTGTGCGCCGAAATCTCGTACACACGGGCATTTTCGCCTTTCGCCTCCATCAGAAAAGCGGCCGCCGCGGCCAGGAATCGAACCCGCATCCGCATGCTCAGCAGCACAATGCCTTAGCCACTGAGCCACTGCGGCGGGTCCACCCGAAAACGAACGGGAGCATCCTTTTGATGGTGCACGTCCCGGTGCTCACGTTTGCTAATGCAGTGCTTTGCCTGTCATCAGCCACCCGGGAGTACTTGGAGAGACGACAAAGGAGGTGGGACGACTGGCCCTGGGGCCCACCGGTCGAAACCAAAGAGGCAGTCCAAGGGATGTAGGCTGGTCCTCCTTTTAGGCACGAGAGGCCGTGGCCAAGCTCGGTTTCGAGATCCGAGCATGCTCGCTGAGGAACATGCTCTGGGTACACCGGGTTCACCGGTGTATGCTATTAGCAGGTGACGCCACAAGGTGGAAGAGACGGGTGCGCGCACTGGCCCACAAGAACGAGGTGCCGTTACCGGTCTTAAATAGCATCAAGGAGACCAGCCTGAGCGGGAAACAGCTGCGGGAGCGAGTGGTAACTGCGGAAACGAAAAGGTGGGCGGACAGGGCCGTGGCAAAACCATCTCTCCGTCTGTACGCGTCACACAAACACACCATTTCCCAGGAGCACTTTTACGACAACTTGCCAGGAAATGCGATGCTGTTCGAAAGCGCGGGCTGGGGTGCTAAGGACGCGGATGTGGAGGCGGAAATGGGACGATGCGGAGGAGGTGATGTGTGCGGTGTGTGGTGAGGAAGAGGAGACTGCAGAACACACTGTGTTGCGGTGCGAACAATTGACTCCCCACCACCCTAGTGATACAGTCTACGCTCGTTACAGCGGATCCGGCAACAACGGACTTTCTGTTACAACAGACCATTTCTGTTGGTTTGTCTGGTACCCATGCATTTTAAATGGAGTCCACTCCGCTCACAACGGACCCGGCTAGAGCGACTATCGGCTACAACAGACTAAATTTTAGGCGAAAATTGTTTCGACTGAACGTTTATAGCGGACTTCCGCGGGGCCGGCGCCCGGTGTGCTTTTTCGTTTATTTTGGCAAGAAAACTATTATGTCTGGCAACATTGCTGGCAGCCGGGTCGTTGGCGCAGCCAAGCCAAGCCAGTGGTTTTTTTTTTTGTGGGACCAGCGGCATGAGCGGCAGGGTAGCTGATTTCACTGTCGGATAAATTAAGCGTAATTAACGCTGTTGAACACGACGAGGAAAAACAGGCTGACATCGCCAGAAGTACAGGCCTTTCTAAGCACAGTGTCCGCTGTACCGCAAGAACAAGGCCGCTGCCGATAAACGCGACTCCGGTGAGATTGAAAACAGGGCAATCGAATACTCGAAGTGGTGCACTCGGAGGCGAGTCTGCCCTCGTCAGTTTTTTTATGTAATAAAAAACTCGGGTTCAGTGAAGTTCGGCTTTTATTATTCCCACGCATGCATCGTTCCCGTTCCGTTCGGTGAAAAAGGTAAGAAATGCCTCAAGTAGGGGTTGTTCCCCATCCATTTGTGCAATCTGCCGGTAACCGTGCGCAGTCCAACTGGTCTAACTTTCGATGTTACAGCTGACCGTCATCACATTATTTTCATTACATCTGTTTCAATGACCAGAATAAAATCACTAAAAATGTGGAATCTGCCTTGAGGGAACGTCAGGCAGCGATCCGATTTGTTTGACGAACGGTTTCGGGAAAACCTGCCTCGTCGTGAGGGGATTTAAAAGAGCCTAGCTAATGCTGATGGGCACGACTGATGTTTTATAGCTGGTTTATAATTGCGCCTAGTTATATTCTTGCGTTATTTGCTCAGCTTATCATTGCGTCTTTACACGCTTGACCACATGCGCTAGGCCTTTTCGAAGTGCCGGTGCTAAGTTTTGGAAACGGTGTTTACGCGATTCTTTGCCCTCGCGCGAACACTGTGCAGAGGTGCTGCGGGGCGTGTAAAAGAACAAAGTATATACTATGCATGCAATATCGGTCAAAGTACTCACTGTAGAGCTCATAGCCCCCCCCCCCCCCCCCCCCCCCCCCCGTCGGATACTGCATACTTCGGCTACAGCGGACGTTTTTTCCGGATTCAGGGGGTCCGTTGTAACGGGCGTAGACTGTACCACCATGGCGGGGGCGCTTGGCTTCGTTGCGCATCCCCCGCCAGGGGCACACTGGGCACGGGCAAACACCTCGGATGCGAGTGCAGCGCCACCGGGGCTGGTGACTGGTGACGTGGTGCCGATCCGTCGGCACTACGAGGCGCCGACTGGAGGAATGGCGAAGACGCGCCCGTTAGCATGAGGAAAGGAGGCGACGTACAAAACTCTTGAGGCTAGGGCGCCGGGGGATTATATGCCCTCAGGAGTGTCCCCCCGATACAAAGGGGCAGCCACCGAGCCTTCATCATCATCATCATCATCATGGCGAACGCAGGCTGGGGTGAAAAAAAAAGAAAAATGAAAACCCCGCTTTTGTTCTTATCACATTGTCGGACATCGCGGTATCTGTTCATAGATGCCGTGCTCCCTCAAAACACACACACAAGGAAGTTAAAGCCACGCTCCCGGTTTGTAAGACCGTGCAGCAGCTTGTGAATCCTCAGCAGCGGCTGATATGAAAAAAAAAAAAAAAGACGAAATAAAGTCTGCACCTCTATTTTTAGGAGGCCTTCAGGTGAGTGATGATAAACAAAGAAGGATTGAAAGGTAGATTGCAATGCGATTGATTGGTGCATGTTTTGTTTATAGTGTGGTGCCGCTTATAGTGTGGATTTTTGCGCCTCCCGTGACATAGGCGGTCTACACTGTACTTCTTTTCATCTCGCTTACTGTACAAAGTATGTTGCCTTGTGGCTCACGGTTAGGGTTGCCAGCATTCCTTGTGGCAGCATACTTAACCCTTTGCAGTCTGGAACTTTTACCCGGCCGTTCCGGTCTGCAGTTATTTTGCCAGCTTTTGGCACTGCAAAGAAAAACACAAACTGGGCAAGAAAAACTCACAGGATATCTATTTTTTCTCTTGCCTTCTGCTTGCAACTCCTTTACCGACATTTGAGCAGCGTGTGAAATCGCTCAAAGCATTGTCCTGGGTGCAGGCCAGGGTTGTTACTGCCGGTTTTGCAGAAAAACAGTTTTCGTTCTGCCTCTGTTTGTTTTTCTATTGCTACAAACAGGACAGTCCTTGCTGCTTCAGCCGGGGAGCTTGTAGGTTAAATGGCTCATCCCATCTAGCCTTTCCTCGCACTGCATATGTGCAGACGAGCCCCGCTTTTTGGCTCCAAGTCCTCAGATCTCCCACGAGCCGTTGGAGGAGGTTGCGGTGGTACTGCAGGTTTCACTGCTCTTCCGCCATGACTTTGCAGCTGTGTGCGCCTCTATTTACAATGGAAACCTCTAGATGTCAGGAAAAAAAGCTTTTGTCACTATTTCATTGTTTTCCGACCAAATGCGTAGCTCATAGAGTAATGATCCACACGGTGCTGTCTCCACCGCTGTCGTGGTCTTCATCACTTGCTTCTGTCAAATCACTGTCATCGCTAACTGATGGAGGCACGCACTTCTCTTCCTCATTGAAGTCATCATCGCTTTTGCTAAATGCACCACCCTAGAACACACGCGCTGAGAAAGTGTCCGTGCTTTTTATTTTTAGCGAACAGTGCACACGTGAAAACGCTCTGGAACCCAGAAGGCCCATGCTGAACATTGTGCTGCACTCTAGTGCAAAAAGAAGACAACTTCAACAAAGTCCATTGATCCCTCAAAAGATGTTGCATCATGTATAAACAAAGAATGCGGGTGCATCGCACTGAGAAAAACCGCAGAATTTAACCTTGAACACCCAAATCTGGCTGCCCCGACAGCGGACCACTGCAGTGGTGTAGCATTTTTGGGTATAGCCCAAGAAGGGTGTAATGCTGGTGGATCTAAAAATTCCACTTTCAAAGGTTCTACGCTCCTATCAGGAAAACCATTTTGATTCAAGGTGTTCTGAGTGATACCCTTTCACTCAGAATAGAGAGACTATACTCCACAAAAATCTGTTGTCTGTCCCTTTAATGTGCTGTAATGGCGGGTTTCGAAGCCTCATGAGCCCCGTTGGCCTGTGCATAAAGCCGCTTCAATGGGCCCTGAAACAAACCCGCCTCCCTTGCAGATTCGTCCGGCCTGGGCGGCAGCAGCGGCATCCAAGGTAATGGCAGCGTGGGAGGTGGCTGTGTCTCCCCAGGCAGCAACCAGCTGGCCGCGGCCAGCCCCCAGGGCTCGCAGTCGTCCCAGCAGCAGCTGCTGGGCAACAGCGGGGCGCAGCCCGGCGAGGCGAGCCCCGGCACCCCTTCGGCCAACCACCTGCACCACCACCAGCACCCCCAGCAACAGCCCTCCCCCGGCGCCCCTTCCCCGTCGGGAGCGAAAAACCGTGAGTGCCGTCGTCCCACGCGCACTACTCCCCCCTCGCGGCACTCCCCGCTGTTCCCCTGCCTGCCCTGCCTGCGGGACCAGCCCCCGACTAACCACTCCTCGCCCTCGTCCTCCGAAGAAGGCGGACCCACGCCCCCCACGGCCGCTGCCAGTGAGCGGGCGCTGCCACAGCCCCCCCAGACGCCGACCGGGGTGCCCGCTTCCTCCTCCTTGGCCAGCGGCGACGGTGGTGCTGCGGGGTCCGCGGACCAGGGGCTGCTCCTCCAGCTGGGCGGCCCCCTGCCTCCGTCCTCTTCGGCCAATCACCGGCCGCCGGGCCACACGCCCATGTCGGCTGCGGCGGCCGCAGCTGCACTGCGCACACACAGGCTGCCCCCTGCCACACCCACCCAGGACGGCCCGCCCCCCGCTACGCCTGGCACTTCAGCACTGCCGACCTCAGGTGGGCAGCCCCCCCACCCAACCCCCATGCACTGCCTGCACGGCACGCATGCACTCGTAGTGGCACAGCTGTGCACTGCATGCTGGGGATGGGGCACTAGAGAGATGACGGTCTGGAGCACTGCTGCCACACATGCCCACTGCCCAGTCCTAACGAGTGCAGCAAACTGGCTAAGTTAGTAAACATTCGGGGGTTGCAACAACACTAAGGAAAACGAACACTAGGAAAAGAGAGGGCCGTGTTTGTGCTTTCTCTTTTTTTAGTCCTTGTCTTCCCTTGCACTGTTATCACCTTGCCCAGCCTGCTGGAGTCTTACGGGGGGCTGTCAAAAAGTGGAAGGTGGGAATCGGCATCCAGTGCGACGTCTATTAAGTGGAGAACTCGATTTCGGTGCCATGAGCCGTTTTGCCCAGTACATGGTTGTGGCTGGCAAGTGTTATGCAATGAGTGAACCATAATGACCAAAACAGCGGACATGGCGTACACTGACACAAAGAAGGGTAGGCTCTGGGTTATGAAAGCCGTTTTTCCCTCCCACTTATGTAGTGCAGTGCTTATCGATTCTCAGCAGGCAGTGGTGGTCATGACAGATTATTAGCTCACTTGCTCTTGTATTGATGCTGAGGAAGGAGAAATAGCCGGAGGATGCAAGGATGCAGGCACAAGCAGGTAGCTTCTTGTCACATTTCTCGTCGTTACCTTCCTAATTAGTATTGTTCTTGTGCAACCCTTTGTCTCTTTGCGTGTAACTCTTTTCACGCAACAGCGGACCCTGTGGACCATAAATGGAAAGCCTCTTATTTGCAGTCTGTTGCTTTCCTCACAGTTAGACACTACAATCGGTAGTCGTAGCTGACAGGGTTTGAAATTAGGAGTTGAAAGTTGCTCTTCACATTGCATTACCCATTGCACTCGAGGTTGCTGTTTCCGCCACTCTTCTTGTCGCACATGTTGTCAGGTGCCCTGTCACTCCTCATAGAACTCTCTTTCGCAACTGCCGGTGCAGTCTTTGTCACTACTCTCATCGCACATCCTGCTGCGCTCCTAGTCTTCATTGAACGCCAGAGTGCTCTTAATTGTTGCTTGTCAGTTGCACCCGTTGTAGTTCTCTCCGCTCAATTCCTTATCACTGGGCATGTGCAAATAGTGGAATTGCGAATGGTGATTTTCTTCAAATAATTTAGGTGTGAACAATTCGAACGGTTGCAAAAACAGTTACCAGCAGCAACTATGAACTGTTGGACATTTATTTTCATGCAACGTGCACAACAGGCGTATCTAAGGCGCCAGTTAAGAGCATCGAGAGTTCCTGTGAATTAGATGCACCAATCAGTAGTCCCTTAGAGGACTGTTCAGCTGTAGCTTGTACTTTGCTTACCTACGTACTACAGGTGCGTCAAGCTTATTTCTCATTCTCCACATGCAAAAAACGTTCGGATCGCACACGTTGCACATGTGGCAAAGCCTTTTACGGCGTCGCTACACTACTGTGGTAATATTTGATGTGCTCCCATGTTCTTTTATAAGAACACACTGCCTGCGGGTATCTTTTAGTAACTGCGCCTGTTATCGCCTACCCTCCTCTGGTGCTCTGGAGCCTGGCCTTTGAACAGTGACATGGTGAAGGAGATAAGAGTGGGCTGTGGTAGCAAAACAGTAAAAAAAAAAACTGCCAAAAGCAGTACTCAGAGTCAAATACTTGAAGGTTTTCGGACACAATCTGTCAGCAAACTTCTCGCTACCCTTCGCCGGACTTGAAAGGGGCACAGCCGTCACTGCAAGCCTTGTGTTTTGTATTTTGCCTCTGCGTGTCACGGCTTATCTTTTCACTCGTATACAGCGACCCCAACTTTATGATTATGAGGCGCACTTGGCCTTCTAGATTGCGCAAGTGCTTCCCAGCTACCATTCAGTAGGGCGTTACTGGTGTTTGACAGTCTACATTTGGCAGAAATATGTACAGAAATGCAAGAGAGTTTGGGCAGTGGCTTTCGCATTATGTAGCAGCGCTATAACAATGAGAACTGTAGGGGTTCGCAGCAGTCTATGCGAAGGGTACAAAAAGCGTCTTTACTCCAGTGCGGTCATGGCAAGTTCCAGTGCTGTGGGGGGTTATGCAGGGTGTTAGTTGTAAATGTGTTGCATGTACTTTGGAATCTTCATTTAATAATTAAGTGCAAATTTCGGGATGGTACAAATTTTAAAATCGTCTTTTCTGGAAATGTTGGCCTGTCATGCTGTGAGTTGTATCTATGAGAGCATTGCGCTATTAAGTAACTGCTTTTTGCGTCACAGCAAGTGAAATAGCATTACGCTGTGTGCAACAAATTAGCAAAGGTTCTGATCACATGATCACATTGCAGCAGTGGTACCAGCCAGGCTTCTGTCTCCCTGGCATCCATTCTTGCAAACACAAAGAGGTGACAAGTACTTTCTCTTGAAACAAAGAAAGATGAAATTAAAGCAAAAAAAAATTGGACAGAAGCAACTCCTGTAGAAAAAAAAAGGCTTGAAATAAACATTGTGTCTTTGTTTATACACACAAGTGGTGTGCATTCTGTTAGAGCAGGTTGTGCATGTTTTTGTTATTGTGTCGTACCACGTGCGGGGCAAATTTTTGTGGCTTCCGCGACGGGACGTTTTAAGCATTCTACACTGCACAAATGCATTCTCGCGCTGCAATGGGTGATTAGAGTTGCCGAAGGCTTGGGTGAGTGAGCTTGGTTATTTAAAATGGGTGTAACTCGAATTTTCGAATACGTACGCTAAAGCAAATTATACTAGCCTTGACTGTTAGGATTATTTATCCTACGACCCCGCTGCAATTCATCGCAATCATTACCACAAATAATTTGCACTCCCAATTTTTAGATGAGTATTATGATGCTGCCCCAGCAGCAGCTATTGCCGCAGTCGCAAAGGGCTGTGAAATGTGTCGTAATGGTAGGCACAGGTAGAGTGAGCACACTGTTAGCTGTATGAGAACACATTGTTAGTTGTATGCTTGTTTTAGCGTGCATTTAGGGATGTCAATTTTAGGTGATATGAATGTTTTTGCTACCCCGACACATTCGTATAATGTATACTTTACTGTGTTTTGCTCCGAAATAACTAGTTTTGCAATGAAGTCTTAGGAATGGGTCATGGTGTGGAAATATATAGTAATGCTTTCATGTGTTTCCCACAAATGTGTGGTATTATTTCTATGCTCTAGGATGGCTCTCAACAGCACAGGGGACTACAATATTGTGTTAATATTTAACTGATAGTAATCGACATTGCGCTACTTTTAATTTTCCATGCCTCATGTGGTGTGCTGGTTGCCATGATGGGAAGGTTTTGTTGTGCACTAATATTTGAGAGTAGGCTTGTTGTTCATAACAATTATTGCACTTATTTTAGTTTCCATCACTCGAGCTATGGTTGAAAGATATGTTTACCTCTAAAGATGCAGCAACTAAAGACCAGTTAGGCCAGACAACACAAGAGTATAGATCTAGTTGCAGAAAAGTAGTCAATTTCACATTTAGTAAGTGACCTCAGATATTGCATTTACAATCTTTTATGACAAGTACTTTGTTTTCATTTTGCCATGTTTAGCTCCGGGATTAAAACAGTCTATCAAGTTATGAAAGGTTCAAGCCTAGCAAGTGGTGATTGGTACGACTCCGCTGGGTGTGAATGCTATTCAAAGTCTCGGTATCGTGTCAGTCTGTCAGTGATACGTGGGCGTTGAAGTCAGTCTTGAGTCTTGAGACTGATTACAAAGAGAGGAAGCTTCGAAAAGGTCCTGTGCATCAGCTTTGTGAACTTGTGTGTGCTTTCTTTTTTTTTCCCCAGCCCACAACTCGCATGGTCGTCTGCCGTACCTGTTCACCCGGAACCCGGCCGAGCTTCAGGGGGACATCATCCACTCGTCGCTTGTCAAGAGCCCCCGAGGGTTTGGCTTCACCATTGTGGGTGCGGATGAAAACGACTCGGAAGAGTTCCTCCAGATCAAGAGCATCGTCCCCAATGGACCTGCCTGGGCTGACGGGAAATTGCGCACCGGTGAGGGCTGAACACTGTTCACAGTGTGGCATTGAAGTTTTTGAGCTCTAGGAAGTGATGAGCGGAATTACCTAGGGTTAGGGATTCCCCAGGGAAAGTTGAGGAGTCCAAACTTTTTCCTTCTCTCTTAAAGTTCTTGCAGGAATTGGTTTCCCTGAGGGGCATTTTTTTCAGCATGGTTGCGCTAGCACCGATAAACTGGGATGTCGGACCAGAACTGAAGCAAGAATCAGGCCAGAAACCACAACTAAGCCCAAACAGAAATATTTTATCGGTTTTGTGATGGAAAGGTTGAGCCAGAGTGTGTCGATAATCCCAGCTGAGTGCCATGGGCAGATTCACGTAGACATATGCCCAGGGCTGCCATGTAGGCCTGAGCTGGTTGAAGAATGCAGGCATCACTCAAGCGTTCCAGCAGGTATAAATGCATCCAAGGCTTCTGAGTTGAACGTGCTTTTAAAACTTCTGTGCACCGTTTCATCTGTTAGGCATTTTTGCTCCCCCATGTTGAAGTTCTTGCTTGCAGCAGCTGTTCATTTGGTGAAGGTTGCCACCCACCATGTCTGGGGCATTCGAACTTTGGAAGCTGTGTTTCAAAAGGGGGGAGGTGGACCAAATGCCAAGAGGCCAGTGTAGGGGAGGAAGTTTTTTGTACACTAATCCAAGAATTGCTGCTGGTCCAAACTAATCCCAATCCTTTCACCACCACATGCTGTCAAGTGGCCTTTTTTTTTTACACGTTTTGTCCTTTTTTCTGAGCGGGGGGCTTAAATCTAAATAGTGCACAGCCATGCTGAAACTTTGCAGTTGCTGATGGAACCGCCTTGAAGTTCCAGCATTTGTTGTTTCGTAGGGAGGGAAGGGAGGTTGATAGCTCCCGGCTTTTCCCCCCCCCCCTTCCCCCCTGCAGGCGACGTGCTGGTGTACGTGAACAGCATCTGCGTGCTGGGCTACACCCACCAGGGGGTGGTGGGCCTGTTCCAGTCCATCTCGCCGGGCGACATGGTGCACCTGCAGGTGTGCCGTGCTACGCCCTGCCCTTCGACCCCGACGACCCCACACCGAGATCGTCACCACCATGGCCGTCACCTCGCCCGACGACCCCATGGCGCACCGCAGGCCACGCGCCGACGACACCAGGTGCGCTGGGGCCTCGCAGAGGCGCTCCGGGGCGAGAGTAGGGGATAAGGCTGGCGGGGTTTTTTTGTGCCACCTGGCAGATGGAGGCGCAGTCTGGTTCACTTGCTAGTGCTGACGGTAACTACAACAGTTGCTGACTTGATTAGTGAACGAAGGGTGTACTCCGTACCCTGTAATGGGTTGATTGTAAAGCATGTGCTAGACAACAGCCATGGCAGAATTGTGATTAGCAGATTAGCAGCCCCTTATGGTGGGAAGGACAAAGCCACCGGCTATGCATCTTCACGAGTGGGCCTGTTGTACAGTTACTGCCGGCAGCCTTCTAGGCGGCGCTCTTTTTTATGAGGAAAGAGATGGGAGAAAGATGGAAGGGAGAAACGCCATTCTAGTTACTAGTTTACAAACAAACGAACCAGCATTATTTGGTCAAATGAGAACCGGAAAAGCTGCAGAACTTGCGATGTCATCTCAGTTCAAGCAAAACCTTTTGCTGGCCTGCAGGACATCTACTCGAGCAAGAGCCTGGAAGACCTGGACAACAGCGGGGACTCTCGGACGCGTCCCGCCAAGTCCATGCCGGACCTGAGCGGGCCCGACCGGCCCCGGCCGCAGCGGCACAACAGTGCGGACCTGCTCAGCATGAGCGGAGGGGGTGGCACCCCGGACATCCTGGACTTCTCCGCCAGCCCCGTGACCCCAGTCCCCTCCGCCAAGCCCCAGATCCTCTCGGTGGAGATCGTCAAGGGGACCTCAGGGCTTCGGATTCACCATCGCGGACAGCGCGTACGGCCAGAAGGCAAGTGCTGCGATCCGCTGGCTCCATTGGGTCCGCAGGGTTTATGACGGAGGATGATCGAGTTTGGGATGGAATGCATGGTTTATGGTGGGGGCCATAATGGAGTGTGGTGGGGGATGTGATTGAATGATGGGTTTATGGTGGAACGAGGAGTTTTGATGGGGCTATAATGATTGAGTGGTGGGTCTATGGTGGAACAAGCAAGTTTATGATGGGGCTATAATGAATGATGGGGTTGTAATTGAATGATGGGTTTATGATGCTTTATAATATTGGCATCGTATTGAACCCTTGCACGAAAGGAGGGGACTTTACTAAAGATGCAATAGTTAAGTTGAAGTCCTATTCATCATACTCAATGTTTAATCTGAGAGCTATTTAGGCGACCTTAGTGGCAGGCGAGGAAAGAATAGCTGTGAAAGATTACAGGAGCGTGGCGTAGAATTGAATGCCAAAAAGAGGTTTGAAATACTGATGGGGTGTCATACTGATGGTGTGAAATACTGAGTGCGTCGACCATATTGAATGTCTTGGTTCTTACAGCAAGTGGGGCAAGTTGGGGTGATGGCATGCTAAAAAAATGGAACGCTGGACAAGACTGCCAGGTGTACAGCAGTGCTGTGGCTTTTTTGTGCTCTCTTGCCGGGCGATGACAAAAAAATGTAAAGTGAGGGAGAGAGAATCCCGATGACATTACAGTTGGTAACAGCCACACTTTCAGCTGCTGCAATCGCCACCAGTGCTGTTATTTTTGCTCTCACTCAGTGAACTGATTTTTACAAGCAGCTGAGTGCACAGTCATCAGCACTGGAAGAAAGAGTTAACTCACCTTGTTCTAAATCTTTCCGATCATATCTTGCATCAAAGAATTTTTTTTTTTTTTTTTTTTTTTTTTTTTGCATCTGCAGCAATGAACCACCAGCTGCTGTGAAGCAATGCCACTTGTAAAGATTTTCTGCTGAACTGCCATGCCCCTGCTCGCAACCAGCAAAGAATGTGTTGTTTCTGCAAACTAGCGGCAGTGTTTGAGATGGCTCAGACTTCAGGGCTTATTCGAGGCACGGAAGGAAGCAGAAAATTGTTTGTTTGGTCGTAGCGTGTGCTTGTTTGGTCTTCAAACGGTGAGCGAACGTGAGCTCCCTTGCCCTCCTCGTTGTTTGGTGCAGGTGAAGAAGATCCTGGACGAGCCGCGCTGCCGGGGGCCTGCAGGAGGGGGACCTGCTGGTGGAGATCGAGGGCCGGGACGTCAAGGGGTCGCCCCCCACACGGAGGTGGTGCAGGCCCTCAAGGACTGCCCGGCGGGCCAGGCCGCCCGCATCACCCTGCAGCAGGGGGGGCACCCCCGGCCGGCCTGCCACCGCCGCACCCCCGACATCCCCGGCCAAGGTCAAAGCCCGTGCCGCCAAGGTCAGTGGCCGCCGTTTTAGATAACTCCAGAGTTGGGGCACGAGGCTGGTTAGCACCGTTGTTGCCCACGCACACAGGAAAATCGAAATTGTACATGCAGCCTGATATGATAGTCTGCGGAAATGAAAACAAGAGAAATAACTCGGCTTATGGGATGCATGTGATTGTATTCATTCCAAGTCCACACGATTTGAAATATTTGCCTCTCCCGAGGTAGTACTGGGAAGGTAAACTACAACGCAGTAGAGGACGCTGAAAGGACAGTTGAAAGCTGGTGGAGGGAAAAGCAGAAAGGAGAGTATAGCGTAGGACAGCTACCACCAGTTCAGGACAAAATTTGATTTGAGCATACCACCTAATAGCAGCGCGCTAGTACAGCATAGGTACATTGGCTTTTTGGAGTGAACAACACATTTTAGCTCATTGCTGAAGGAATACTATTTACAGTCAGTCAAATCAATCAGTCAGCCTGGTTTTTGTAATGCTAAAGGTTGGTGGAAAGAGTGCTGGCCAGGAGGCAAGCTTGCAAAAAGGCTTAGGAACGCATTTTCTTTGTGCTGCCCATCTAGAGAGCAGTTCTCTGGTAACCTCAGCTTGCACTGTCACCACTGGCGTGCTGGTGGTGTCATTCAGCTGCTTGTGTTTCTTTCATTGCTCCTTCATTTGGATTCTGCACTTTCATTGAGGCATTAGCCGCTTGGGAATACTTGAAGGTTGCGAGCTAGGGGAACGAATTCCCTGGGTAAAAATGTTCACGGCCTGCAGCCGTTGGAGGCACTTTCTTCACGTGGCTGCTGTGTGGGCAGGCCACATGCTGCGTGCTATATGAGCAATATCAGTGTTCAGTAAACAGCTCCCTGTTGGACTTTTCAAAGTCCATTTTGTGCTGACAAACTGGTGCTGGAGGCAAGCAGTACGGTGTCGGAGTTTTCCTGAATTGGGCGCGCAGTTTGTACGGAGTACTGTGCCGGAGCGGACATTTGATTATGCTCAAAAAGTTCACTGGCTGAGCGTTGAGATTCCCTGCATATGTTGGGTACAAGGGCTGTGCTGTTAACGTGCGTAAAAGTTGAACATTGCAACCGTGCAAAAAGAAAAAACCCGCGCCTTCCACGCGAGGGACACGAGTAAATGCAGAGCATTGGGGCTCAGTACTGATTGAAGGCAGTGTTGCTTCCATCGCTTTCTTCCGGATGTTGAGTAGCAGACACAAGTAAACGTTGGGCACGAGCGTCAACCAAGGAGGAAGGGAGCAACGCGTGAATGAAACACGAGCGACCGCTAGCCGCTATATTGCAGCGCGCGCAGTGAGGGAGAGCAGTAGGGGGGAGAGCGCTATGCGCATAGCAGCGCGCGCCTTCATGACCCACCGATGCTGCTATCACGCACTGTTAGGCCGAGGGACCGCGACGGAGTGAACGGGCTGACTACGACGCATGCCGCGCCAGTGCTGTTGAGAGAGAGGAGGGAAGGAGAGGCGCACCTGCTGCGGACGCGAAACTGTTGACACCGTCCGACAAGGAACAGGTGAGGCTAAGAAATGCTCGCATTTAAACCACGCAAGTATTGCTCTTATGCAAGTGCATGTGGTTGTAGCAGTGCGCTCATTCCAGTCATAGGGTTTCATACTAATATATACTAGAGGGAAATCTGTTGCTGCTGTCGCGGGCTGCCGTGGGCGGCGCCATTGTCACCAGCGACGTTCCTCGCCTACTTGGCTTAGCTAGCCATACGGCTTCTTTTTTGTCTCGAAGCCAAAATCAACAAAAAAGGGTAAAATTTTTCTTGTTTCTACGTGCATGAGCTTCTACATAATCACTGACAAATTAATCTTTTTGGAGGTTCAATTTTATAATAACAAAACAAATTCGATTAATCTTCTACAGTAATATTGTTGTTTCCCTGAAGCCACAGCCAACTTTCAGCCTGTTCATGAGCCATGCCAAGGACAAGTGAAAAGTGCGTGGCCGGTACATGATGGAATGCTCGCTGAAGCGCGGCTCCCCTAGACAGTGGCGCCAGATTTCCCTCTAGTATATATTGGTATGCAACAAGGCGCTTCCTCCAGTTTTTTTTTTTTTATTTTCAGGAAAGTAAAGCAAGACACTGTTGCCAAGTGTGAGCTGGTTCCCCGTTTGTGATGGAACGTGCATCAGGTTTTGACTGGGGCAGGGTGAATGGTCGGGCTTTTTGTTTCGTGATGCAAGCCGGAGAAACGGAAGTCTTCAATCGTCTGCACTGTTCCAGGTCCGTCCCTCGGAGGACTTCCTCTCCAAGGGCTCCAGTGCAACCTTCTCGCATTTCGCCCTCAAGAGTTACCACTCAGGTGAGCAGTCTGTGTTACCTGCACAACGATGCACATGCCTTGAGGCAAGCTGGCGAAACATTTACCTGTCCCTGCGTAAAGACAGTTGAGAGGAGCGTAAAGCTTGAAAGTGCGTCCAATCAATCGTCAAACCTTCAACGACCCACACCAAGAACGAACCCATGTGACAATTTTTTGCGCAATGAGTAGCAGCATCTATGAACGATCAAAATGGTACCGATTATCGTGGTTGTTATGATATACAGAGGTGCTATTGTAGCTCCCTCTTCATGATCTATGCCTGGTATAGTCTTATCTAAAACTGTTCCTTTTTCACGATTTCCAAGTAACGTTTTTGACACAATGGAAACCCAGTTTCACACACGCCATCAGAGTTCTCAGTCGACAACCGGTCTACAGGGAAATGCCATTCATTTTTTGACATGGACGCCTTCAGGTCCCACTAAGAAAGCTTGAGCATTGAAAAGCTTAAATTGGAGGTATTGCTCTGATGTCGGCCTAACCATCGCTTGATTCAGCGGGCTCATAACCTACCACCATGTTTTGAACAATGCGGGAGACAAGGAGAGAGATACGTGCTCAGCTAATATACAATAACTTTATTGAAATTCATCATATTTAACTAAATTGTGCCGGTAGAACATAACTCGAACTATGCTTCGTGGGTCGGGTCTTCTTCTTCAACGAATTTGCCGGGCTAATAATGCTTCGCTACGCAGGAACTTTTATCGGCAGTTGAATGCTTGCTTAGAAGCGCGCCTAATATGTGTCAATGCGTCACTCAATAGACAGTTGGTTAAAAGGTCCTCGGAGGGCCTTTGAAACGGCCGTGTAGCACAGGTATAACAGACCTATTCCTCTGTAACACGGAATTGAAGGCGGTTCAATTAGTACATTATTTGGCGTGAAACACTCCAAAAACACTGTACAGCGCAGTGCTGTATCTATGCACTCTTAGTTCTGCCGTTGTGTGTTTCCACGCTGTTTCATGCCAAATTATGCCTGCTCTGTATTTTGTGCTGTCGAGCCGAACAACTTGTTTTCTCTCCACTCGCTTCCAGACGGCTACGTGCCGGCCTACCAGGGGCCCTACCGGAGCAAGACGCCGACGGCTGAGCTGTACAGCTCACGCGAGAAAGAAGCCGTCGTGGTGAGCCGCCCAAAGACGCCGCTTGTGGACACCCGGCACTGGACGTCTCCGTCGTCTGGCAGTGGCGAGGGGTCCGGCGGTGGTGGCAGTTCCCGACTGGAGCAGCAGCAGCAGCAGCCCACCACCGAGGAGGGAAGACAGTCCCACCACACCGGGCAACTCGTCCAACACCGCTAGTCCGGCCAAGCCTCCCAGGACAGGTGCGTTTCTTCCTGCACCACAGTTGCCTTTAGAAAACTCCTCCGAAACGAATGCTATTTACTGGAAATGTTACCTTGAACATACCGAAAGAGCAACGCGTCTCTCACAGCTTACGTCAGCGAGTGCCACATGCATTGGCTGCGTGCTGTGTGCAGCGAGAAGAAGGTGGGAAAGGGTTTGCGGGCGCGCATGGTGCACTATCCAGCTTTTGCTGGAGGATGCATGCAGGAGTTTTGACCTGCTAGATACAGTTGTGTTGCGCACCATCTCAAATCTATGTTATCATTGTCGTGAAATTGGCTCAAAATTTTATTTCCTAGCGAAATTTGTTCATTATGTCCCGTTCATTATATCCTGAAATTTTACCTTGTTAAAATTAGGTTTTAAATGCATTGATTTCTATGGGGACTTCCTACGGGAATTATGATGTGCTCGTTATATTCATTATTTCCTTATAGCCCATCTTGTTATAAGGAGGTTTAACTGTAAAAGGACCTCACAAATTGGTCGTAATATGGGGCTATACTCTGCTTACCCTCTCGCCCAACCACCTATGCCCAAACCTGACACTACCCGCCGCGGTGGCTCAGTGGCTAAGACATTGTGCTGCTGAGCACGAGGATGCAGGTTCGATTCCCAGCCGCAGCGGCAGCTTTTCTGATGGAGGCGAAAAGCAAAAACGCCCGTGTGTACGAAATTTCGGCGCACGTTTAAGATCTCGAGGTGGTCAAAATTAATCCGGAGCCCTCCACTACGGTGCGCCACATTGCCTGCGTTGCGTCGGTGTGTTGAACCCTACCAAAAAATAAAATAAAATCCCTGACACACTATGGGGAGGGGAGGGCCAACAATACGGCGCGTGAAGCTGAGGTTGGTGCGTGAACTTCATGCCAAATCTAACTGCGCCAACGCACTGCACCCAGAAAGGGCCTTGGATTCCTTCGCTGATGGTTATGCAGTTCAGAACACAGGAGGCTAAGGTAGCAAATGTAAGCCACAATTTCGCAATCGTCATCTCTTTGCACATCTGCATGTCCTTGGGTGTGTTTGTGCACAAGATGACTTGTGGTCAGTTGGCTGGCCCAGTCAACTGCCACCTACTGGGAAAGGGATCTGTTGGTGAAATCGCCTAAATGAAAGGGTTTTTGGCGACAAGAGATGTGCTACTGAATTGTGGCATTGTCACGCGTCTCACGCTGCAGAGAAATGAGGCTCAAGTTGATTCATTCGATGACCACATAATATATTTACAGAACAAAACCTCAAACAAACGCGATCATAGCACACTCACAAGCATATCACACTATACAAAAAAAGAAAAACACAAAACACGACCTCACACGTCGCGACGGCCCCCGTGCTGGTGCAGGTGGTCCGGATGACCGTTGGTCTGCACGGCTTCGCTGAGAGCGTGGCTCAGCAGGAGGCCAGCAGAGCGACAGCTGCTGGTAATCGGTCGGTTCCGAGCTGCCCGCTGCCAAACGGTGCGATGCCCTGGTGCGTTGTGGGGCACGGCCCGATCTGTCGGCCCAACTGCGTTCCTCCAAGACCTCGTTCCACTCTCTCCACTCCAACTTCGTCGTCCTCCTCTTCGCCTCGCATTCTATCGTGTCAGGCTCCCATTTGCTGGTCAGATAACCTCCTCCCCCTCCTAATCACTCCGTGTATGTTCTTCATTGGCCCCTTCCAAATCCTTCTCGCATCTCATACTCTGATTCTTCTTTCTCTTTATCTTTTCTTCCATAATCTTCGTCTCGGGCCAATCCCCCCTCGGGAATGGGTACTTTTTACCACATGACAGGCATGCATACCCGTGGGTTTGTTTTATTTCAACGTTACTTTGAGGAGAAAGGGACTCCCTCTTGCGTACTTGCAACCTGTGAAGTGCTGGCGGAAATGAAACGGGAGTGTCTCTCCTCTCTTTCCAGGCCAGTACGGGGCGTGGTACTTCGAGCCCTCCTCGCGGCAGCCCGAGTGGGCGGGCCAGAACTTGAGGGACTCTGGCCGTCCTGCGAATGCCAGCCAGCAGGCGTTGTCCCAGCAGCAGCAGCAGCAGCAACCTTCCCCACGGTGGTACTCGTCCCCGCAGGCAGACTACGGCACCACTTCCGTCTACGGCGTCAAGCCAAACGTTGCCAGCCCCATGTGAGTGCGCGTAGCACAGTCTGGGGAGGTGCAAACCAGTGCTGTCCGACTGATCACTGCCTGGGAAAGCTTTTGGCTTAAGATCCCATGCCACCGGTTGTGACCGGCTGAACCGTGAGCTTCTAATAAAAGGGGGCACACTGGTCTTAAACCAAAAATGTTTATTTTTGCAGTTATGATGAAGAAAATTAGAGCACATGTGTAGTTTTTCATTCTGATTGCAGATATAAAATTTGTTCTTGCCTAACATGACTATGTTCAAATTTACTTGAATCTTTAAATTTCATTTTTTGACAGCTTTTGTAAAAAAAAAACTACTGGAGTGATGCAGCTGAACAGGGTACCAGTGAACTGTGCACAAATCAAGGAGCGCAGTAAGACTAACAGTATCGTTCTATCTGGTCTGTAGCAGAAGTTACGACCATTTGAAGTTTGGACTTGGAAGGTGGAAATCAGAAAAAACGATTTTGCCTTCCAAGCCCAAACTTCAAACAGTCGTAAGTTCTGCTACAGACCAGATAGAACGATACTGTTAGTCTTTCTGCGCTCCTTGATTTGTGCACAGTTCACTGGTACCCTGTTCAGCTGTCAAAAAATCAAATTAATAAATCCAAATAATTTTTCTAGAATCCGAATCCTAAAAGCTCCCCTAAAAGATGGGTATTGTAGCCACTAGTATCCGCTGCTGTAGCCAACCAAAACGTAAGTTACAGGCCACAATTTTCAACAGTATTCCACTAGTTCCATATTGAATCGGCAGTACAAGTGCACCGGCTTGGTGCCGCTATGTTGGCAGCGGTATCATTTCAGGGCCACCTTTGAATCGGAAAGTGTGATGGCGGCCGATAGCTCGTCGAACCTCAAGGCAAGGCAGTTACTTGGCACTGATGATGGAAATGTCCACATTGGCAGGGTCTTGTGACAAGCCTGGGATGACATCTCGGAAGGCTTGTTCAAAAGGCTTTGACTTTGGCTGCCTGTCCAGGAGCACCGAATAATTTAAAAAATATAGCATCCCTGCATTTGGATCGAAGCGAACAATGCATAGAGAGCAATTCGAACGAATATTCAGCAACACTGAATTAATGCGGTAGAATCTATTGACACATTTGTTATAAAAAACACGACGGAGCAACGTACTTTCTACTATCCAGAAAGAAACATACTACGGGGAATTTTTTAATGTTCACGATTGAGAGCGTAGCAACCGGAAAATTGGTGAATCGAGAACATAACGGAATTCTACTGTATCTCGATAATTTCTTTGAAGTTTGCAATAAAATTGGCATCACGGTTATCAGAGAAAGCAGTCTTTTTAATGAATCCAACTTGTGTTTTGTCTTCATGACGGCTTCAACTGGTGGTACCTTGTGTTTGCGCCGCAGCTCGCAGCTGAGCAGCCCGACGGTAGAAGACCGGCTGCCTGCCCTGTCCACACCCAAGGACTGGTCATCGGGGGGTCTTCCACCCTCCTCCTCCTCCCTGGACCAGGGCCTGCCACCCGTGGGGGGCAGCCGGAGTTGGAACTACGGCTCCTCTCCTGCGGCGGACTACGGCTACACGCGGCTGCACCAGCAGAGCCCGGGGGGCAGCCTGCGCTCCCCGCTGTCCTCGCTCACCCAGCAGTTGAACAGCAGTCACCTGAGCAACAGTAGCGCCTACTACGGGCTCTATGGCTCGGCGGCTCTCGAGTCCTCTCCCAGCTACGCCCAGGTGGGTGGTATGTTTGTCCCAGGAGTTCGTGCCGTTCGCGGACTTGCGAGCGTGCACCGAGGAACACCATCTCGTTTTGTGGCAATGGAGACATTGTGACATTAGCTGGCCGTTTTTGATGGTCTGCTCTGCTCCGATAGCCAGCAGGCGCCATTGCGCATGCGTGACACGCTTGGCCGCAAGTGGCGCTGCTGGGTCGGGGCTCCTCCCACTTTGCTCACTGGACTCACTGAGCAAACCATCGCAACAGCATGCACTTCCTTCTGGAATTCCAAAATGACTGCCCCCATTGAGGCAAGCGCTACCGAGAATCCCCTCCCCCCCGTTTTTTTTTTTCCAATGGGTATCACTTAAGCGCCTGCTTCTGTGGTCTCACGGTGCCATTGTTCATTTTTGTAACCAAGCAAACGAAGGGACACCGAGGACAAAGGAGATAGAATGAGCAGGAAAGCGGTGGAGGAAAGCATGGTGAGAGTGTGAGGGTAGAGGGTGGTATGCTGAGACAGTGCGAGACCATCTCTTTGGCGGTGACGCGATACAAGATAACCGAGAGAATGAAGAGGCCACCTAAGATAGAGTGAGAAGAAAGCGGAGGATGAAAGTATGCGGAAATGCATGAGACATCGTCCCCCGTAGCAACGTGCTACGAGACAACGCCAGAGTATATCGAGTGCCTTTCTGCGTTTGCTGATGTGGTGATCGCTTTGTGAAATGCATCAGCTATGTGCCGTGGCTGAGAAAACTGCAGTGTGTCCTGAACACAAATTTTGCATTAGAAGGAGTATCGTATTCTTCAGCCGCCCCCCCCCCCTCACTTTCTCTGCTCAATTGAAACATCAGTGCCAAATGCGCCTCCGAATAGGTAGAGATACCACACACCTCAACAGGATGTAGAACGCAAGCAAGAAACGTTGCCCAAAACCGTGGAGCCTACTTTATGACGCTTCCCTGAACACCTTCACTGTTTAAATTGCTGAAACGGCTTCTTTTTTTTTTTTTTTTAACTAATTGTGACCATTACATCGTGTCAGCGGACCTAAATCATTTAGAAAAGTGAAAACATGACAATAAACCGATTTGATTTCCTTGAGTGGCCAGAATATCACTTCTTATATGTCCTTTTGGATGAAGTTCTGGCTTACACGGAGGGTACGACCAGTGGCCCGAATGTTTCCCTTTGGCGGCTTGAGGGAGGTACGGTTGTTACTTACCTAAAATTCTTTCTGCTGCTGACGCTCCGGTCGTGCTAAGCGGGCTGCCGGTAGCTTCTGACTGCAAAACTCTTTAGTAGAACTCTCTACTGCCATGAACCCAGGAGTTTAGCATTCGGAACCTTGCCACAGCCGCTGTCACCGCATTGCACACTGAAACAAACCGTGGTCGAGTTTCTGTTCAGTTTCGTGGCACTCTGATGTATTTGTGGGTGCTGTAGCCTGTTGCCTTTCCCCCTTCCTCATGGCGGTGTTCCTTCTTGGCCCCTTCGCAGGACGGCCTGTCGGGCGGGCGCAAGCACTCGACGTCCTTTGAGCACGAGCAGCCCGTGACGTCGGCGTCGCTGCGCTCGGCAGGCTGTGGGGGCGACCCCCACGGTGCGGGCGATGCCGTGGACCTCATGGTCACTCTGCACCGCCAGGAAAGCGGCTTTGGCTTCCGCATCGTCGGGGGAACTGAGGAGGGCTCTCAGGTAAGCTGCGCTCCGCTGCGCTTTGTCCCTTGGGCACGTGTCTTTCGTGTAGTTGCAGCACTTTTAGCGCAACCAAAGCTGCTTTGTATCAGGAATAGAGAACCCTGGGCACGGCTATCCCTTGAGGAGCTTGATGAGACACCATGGCTTGCAGATTCCTTCTTCAGTTTTGGATGCTTTGGTTGAACTGGTTCGGGCGGTGTTTGATTTGCTGAGTTTGCAGGCCGAGCTTACAGCTTTTCCTGAGTGCCAAGAAACAGTGCGGTAGAGGAGGTTCGAAGCAGGCAAAGAACGCTGGGCTTGCTCTGCGCATCTTGGCTGCTGCTACTGAGCTTTCGAAAACTGGCTTTGGGGTTGCAAGTGAGGCTTCGTGGGCTAGGGCTTGTGTCAGAGCAGGGAAACCTTGCCATTACTCACTTTGCTAAGGCTATCGCAGTGAGTGACTCCTATAAGCGCAGAAAGGCGCCAACAAGTGCGTAACAAATGGGATTCACCACCTGGCAAGGTGTGCAATGCCTTCACTGAACAGCCATGTTGTAGTGAACAGCCACATGGTCTTTGTGACCGTAGGGAGAGTGGGATTCCCAGAGTGACCAGCGCCAACTAAGCTCACTCCAGTGGGGCAGGCAGCTTTGCGTCTCAGTTTTGCGAGGAGGAAAGGAGGTTGTACCCGCACCATGAGTGAGGGGTCCATCGCCGTTGGCAGCCCACCCTCAGGCCTGCCAGTGTGTGGGAATTTTTCTGCTGAGCTGTGAATTTCACCCCACACCCACAAACGTGGAACCAGTTCCTAGTGAAAAGGTGCTTTGCCAGGATGGCGGCACGACAGGCCGCACTAGGGGGAAGCTAAAGAGAGAGGTCATAACAAGGTTGGGGTCACTGACCAAGTCAAATGCACACTTTTGACGTTTCGGATCCCATGCGGGGCTTTTGTCCACAAAAGTTGCGAACAAGGATCCCGTGTATGGGATCCAAAGCGTCAAAATTGTGCGTTTGACTTGGTCAGTGACCCCAACTTTGCTAAGAACCCACAGCCTAACCAGAGAGACTTCCATTAAACCCTGGACTACCTAAGGAGCGTAAATTATGGAGTGATGGAAGCCAGCGTGGTATAATGGGGCTGAGGCAGAGTGGCCTGAGCCGTGCCACGGGCATGTGGTGCTGGGGCGCAGGTGTCCATCGGCCACATAGTGCCCGGCGGAGCGGCCGACCTGGATGGGCGGCTGATGACGGGTGACGAGATGGTCTTTGTGGACGGCCAGAACGTGCTGCACGCCTCGCACCACCACGTGGTCCAGCTCATGGGGGCTGCCGCCCTCAACGGCTGCGTCACCCTGGGCCTCCGGCGGAAGGCGCCGCGCTCGCTCGGTAATAACCCGAGGCGTTTCGGGGTGGGGATGGAGGATGGGGAGTGCACATCGAGTTTAGAGCTGTGCGATGCTAGCCGTTTTGCAGCATGTGAGTGCTTTCTGCTGCGACATTTTTTGATCTGCAAACTCTGATTATGCAATTTGAGGCATCTAAATGTCAGATAATCCGGGAGAGTCTAGGGGAAGTTGCGGAATCAATTAGGCTATTGTACTACAGACGAGTCGTAGCTTTGCCTGGTTGGTACATAGCTTTGAAGGAACGTAACCGCCCATCAGACAGGGCAGGGAGGGGAGGAGACCAACACTTGCTCTGCATGCAAGCACCCACTACTAAAGGACCCCTGCAACACTTTTTTTTACAGGTACTTTTCTGGCCCTACATCTGTTCTTCGTGTCGTTCAGATACAGATGCAGAAAGAATTATCAGTGTTGTTGCAAAATTAAGAAAGTTATTCAATATTTACCCGGCTGCTTGCCGGCTACGGAAACTGGTAATGCCAGAAATGCGACCCCACAACTCTCAGATATGACACCGGGTGGCGCTAGTCTCCAATGCGCATGCATGTAAACGCAAACGCGTCGCATTTGCCCAGTTCGACGAACCAATGCAATATGCTACTGTCGCATTCATGTAAACGCGCTTAGTGACTTTAATAACTGCAAGGGCGGTTGAATTAGGAGTTCTGCCTCTTGCTGAGGAGATGGACAAAAATGAAGCGTTTGGCTGAATTGGAATAGAGTGCAAGCGAAGTGGGAAATTTCTGGCACTGATGCCTTTGCCGTAATTTTACTCTAATTTTCTTTAAATTCTTGCTGTTGAAAGGAAGCTGCTGCTAAACAATCAACGTTAATGTCAATTCTTCAAACATTTTTCTAGTTGCGTGATGATTGCTAAGCGGTGTGTCATCTGTTGGTAAAAATAAGCGATACATGCACAGAGAATCCTTCTAACATCTCGCATTTCCCCTTGTTCCTCTGCTGGATTGCAGTCGATTCCCCCCACCGGTTAAACAACTGCGAGGTTACATATCCCTACAATGTGACTGTGATGCGTCATGAAAACGAAGGGTTCGGGTTCGTCATCATCTCATCGGTCGGCAAAGCGGGATCCACAATAGGTACGTCATGCCTCGATGCACATTCTTTTTATTATTTCCTCCCCCTCCCCTCTTTTATTTCCCCTCCACTTTGGGTTGCATACAACAGCAGATGGAATGCCTAAAATAAAAATTTATTTGCCTGGTTGCTAGTGTTTTCTCGTCATGTACACAATATCATTGTCTGGCTCAGTGATCAACAAGGGGAGATGTCTTGCGCCGTAAATGTGCACAAACCAACGTTATTGTTTTGCCCAGTGAGCCGCAATAGTGAGATCAACGTGTTCACCTTGTGCGCTGTTGTTCTCCTTTTATGTGTTGCTCACTGTGCCTGCCTGCCCTGAAGATCACCAGTTGGGTGTGTGCGTGCACTGTGAAACTGATCAGCCATTCCGAATTGTACCGTAACCGATGATTCGCTGGTCTGCTGTGCCTCGATTGTTTGCGCCAAGTCTGCCGAGTGCCCAGTTTGCTGCACAGGACCAGGCGACTGACAACATGTGGGATGCACCTCGGTAAACCCAAGAGAAAATGGTAGCTGGTACCAGCTGGTTTATGGTTCAATTACCAATTGCAACCAGCTGGCCCAACCTGGGCGTTTAGCCATAAATTAGCTGGTACCAGCTACCGTAGTCTCTTGGGACCGGACGGTTACCAAGGGGCTGACAGAGAAGTGAGGGGCGGGGTGCAGTAGGAGAATGTGGGTACAAAGAAGGAATGTGAAACACTAGCGTAATGGTGGTTTTGCGAGTGGTGGTGGCAGTCGTGGTTGCTGGTGGTGGCTGATTGGCTGCTTGCCGTTCCTCCTCCTCCCCCTCTTCCCCAGGCCGCATCATTGAGAACAGCCCCGCGGAGCGCTGCGGCCAGCTGCACGTCGGGGACCGCATCCTGGCTGTCAACGGCATCAGCATCCTAGACATGCACCACGGGGAGATCGTCAACCTCATCAAGGTCTCCGGCCTCTCCGTCGTCCTCACCATCGGGCCTCCGCTGGGTGCGTGCTGCCGCTCTGGTCCGCCTGTCTGTTTTTTCTTGTGTGGGCAGTGCAAGTCCATGCCTTTGTGCTGTGATGAAGTGTTCGGTAGCTGTGGTGGTTGCTTTCGTTGGGCATCAGCTGTGGGGAAGTCCTTATCAACTTGCTAGTATGGGTCTGGGGTGCATTGTTTGCGTGGTTTTCATGAGGTGTGAGTATGAGCATTGGAATGCAGTTTGCCTCATCTTTTTTTGTGTTCAGTATTTTTTGTTAACAGCCGTGCTGTGATGCATTGCGAGTGTGTTCGGGTCACGGTTTACTATTAGCAGAGTGTGTGCACGTGTTGCGGAGTGATGTAGATCTGTGCTTGGTTGTTCAAGGAATAGTGTGACAAAGCAGTTGTGTACTGCACTTTCTGCCTTGCTCTTTTCGCGATAAGTTTTAAAAACATTGGGGAAAGCATCAACTAGTTGTGACGGCTTTGAATTGCTGCGAAAGCCCTGAAGTTGTTGGAGCCCACCGAAGAGTTGCTACATTCAATTGTTTCGGAAGCATTGGGAAAGCCGGAATTGAGAGAAGTTGTACTTGCTATAGGGCAGACAATGATTATTAGCTTTCTTGAAAAGGTTGAACTTCATGGTGGCCCGCATAACATTGATCTTTTTTTTTGTTTCCCCATTTCAGATGACACGTCAAGTAACGCGTCCGTCTCACAAAGGGTGAGTTGAGCTGCTTTCACAAAATGGCAGATTTGTTTCATATGCTTTTTTTGCAGCTCAGTGGTGATGAGTGAAGAGTGCTGGTAGGTTAGAAGTATGGATGTACAGGTGCCGTCATAAGTAATTGGAGCAAGGATTTATGAAAATCATATCTTTTTTGCGGGCTTTATAACAGCCATTACCGGCTTACAGGAAGCTCTTTCTATTAGGGAGGACTTCTCTAAACGCACACCAATGCAGCCAGGCAGTTTCGTAAGAAATTCCTATAAATTTGCGAGGCCGCGCTCCAATTACTTTTGACGGTACCTGTGCCTAAATTTAAGGGAGTGTGAATATTTGAAACTTTTGTATATTGAAGCAAACAAGAAGGCATTGGATAGGTGTCTATAGAAGTGGCTCCATCACCTGTTCGTGCACTTTTGTTCATGGTTTCCTTCTTTCATTTTCCCAACCTTTGGTCGGTTTCGCTGGATGCGAGCGCTTTCTGCACACTTTCCTTGTCGGCTCCCTTATCTCTCCCTCTCTCTCCTCCTCTCTCCCTCTCTGCTCTTCCCCTCCTTGGCTTCCTTCGCACTGTCACGTCCACTGCTGCTGCTGCCGCTGCCGCTGTCGCCACTGCAGAGCCCATGCACCCCTGTGCCCAACTTGCCAGCAGCTGCGCCTCTCTGGTTCCAGACCCTTCCTTCCAATCTGGACCACGCCACTGCTGTGCCGAGGTCTGCTGTCGTCTCTCTCTCTTACTCTGCACTCTATACTCGTGCCACCAGGCCTCTTGCCTGCCTGCCTTTTAAGCGCAGAGGACTTTGGGGGCTCGCCTTGTCGTCATAGCTCGCTCGTTAAACCCAAGTAGAGAGCCACACGGCGTTCCGTCGTAGCGGCTGTAGTCGTGGCGTAACCCAGAGGCTTTGGAAGCCAAGCGGTTTATGTAGTCATACTGCTCGAAACTCGTGACCCACTGGCGGTCGTCATACATCTCCCTGTTGTTTAGCGCAAAGAAAGCTGTAGGTACATTTGAGGCAAAATATACGTGATTACCCTGCCAGCACCCGCATTCATTTAGTTAGGAACGCTCGTTGGGTTGGTTTTTATGACAGTAAACGAAATATAGTGGCAGTGCAATGCCAGCACGTGCGGGAGGAAAAGCAAGCACAAAAAGAACAGAACTCACACTGGTGCAGTTTCAGGCAGGGGGTGCGAAAGCACTGTGAAGGCGGGAAATTTGAAATGCGTTGGACAAACCTCCGTTGAATTCATTGGGAGAGACAGGGAGAGGAAGAGTGTGATGGGTTTACCACCCATCACACTCTTCCTCTCCCTGTGAGCGGATAATGGTGCCACAGCCCATTATGGCGAATCACTGCTCTGCACTTCCAACACTTTTCTCATGAGTGGAACGGCTTTAATTTTTGCGCTTGCCATTCTGGCTTTATCAGAAGGCAAGAAAAAGGGTGCCTTCCCTCTCGTCGCGTAGCATTTCTACTAAAGTGCAATTACTTTGGGTGGAAAACAGGGCAGTGTCTTTTCAGTTTTGTTTGTACAATAGTCTAATATATTTTTTATTGGTGTTATTTTATGTATGTCAGCTTCTGTGTTTGTGTGGGTGCACTTTGGTGAGCAAAGCTTGGCGGATTTTGAGCATATCTAATGCTTGTGAATCTTGCCAATTTGAAGAGCGTGCTTCTGCTAGAGGTTCGGCAGCCCAGTAAGTTAGGGCTGAGACGGCACGGTTGTCACGTGGTGTCCTGCGAAGAGGGACCACTTCCACATCACCAGGCGTGAGAAAAAGGTTTACAACAGCAGCAGCAGCACAGTGTGAGCCTTTTATTACACCTCACTGTGGCTGAAAACCAGTACGAAGGCTAAGCTTGCCGACTGTAAAACAAAGCAAGATGTCCGCCAGCACTTAGTGGGCCATGGTGGCATAGAGGTGGGCGGTGTCGTGTTCAGATGTAGAAGGTGAATGGTGTGTGTTAAAGAACCAAATCTCCTGGACGTGTGGTAGAGTGCACAGGTTATAGAGTGCTTTCCAGGGCAGGTGGATGGGCTAAGGGCTGAAACAAATCACTTGATGGGGCAAAGAAGGGAGTGGTTGACGTTTGATGAGAGTAGCCAGGCTTCTAAGTGGATGACCACCAATTGATGGGGACCATGACTGTGACTATGAATTAAGAAGAAGAAATGGGCTGTGGCAGGGTATGTAAAGCGAAGGCAAGATAACCGTTGGTCATTAAGGGTAACAGAGCGGATCCCTAGAGAAGGCAAGCGTGGCAGGGGGCGGCAGAAAGTCAGGCGGGCAGATGAGATCAAGAAGTTTGCGGGGATAGATTGGTCGCAGTTAGCACAGGACCGGGTTAATTGGAGATCCTTGGGAGAGGCCTTTGCCCTGCAGGGTGTAGATAGGCTGATGATGATGATGGTGACCGTGACGCCTGCCCTCCTCGACGACCACGCAGGGGGAGGACGTGGGGGCTGGCGGCGGCCGGGGCAACTGCGATGCCCCCGGTGTCGGCGGCAGCGGGGGCGGGGGCTGTCCCGACGGGGAGTACCACAGCGTGGAGCTGCAGCGGGGGGTGCGGGGCTTTGGCTTCAGCATCCGGGGGGGCCGCGAGTTCCACAGCATGCCCCTTTTCGTGCTGAGGATCGCCGACCAGGGCCCCGCCCAGCTGTCGGGCAAGCTGCAGGTGGGCGACCAGATCCTCGAGGTGAACGGCATCGACACCAAGAACATGACGCACGCCAGCGCCATCAACATCATCCGCCAGGGGGGCCACACCGTGCGGCTCCTGGTCAAGCGCACCCGCAAGGTGCCCTCGCCCCTCGTCGGTGAGTGGGGAGGGGGCGCACCGACTTTGACACTCCCCACGTTCCCTCCCTGCTACATAGTGCCGTGGGCGGCGGTGGAAATACCGCCCACTGCTCCTCTTCACCGCCCATCTCTCTGGTTCACCGCCCACTGCTTAAATTAAGTTTGGTAGGCTCCACCGCTCCGACTGACCCGTTTGAAATGCGCACCTGAGGAACTAAAAACAGCCACTGTGTGAGAGAGAAACCCCAGCAGTAGTGGGTGGCACAGCACGCCTTGCTGCCTGTATACACAGAGGAGCCTGAACAAGTTGTCTAAGCCGGAAAAATTGCCAGCTATGTGCGGTATTTGGCCAGCGGTATTTGGCCAGAGTTGTTGAATCTTCGCGATTAAAATTCAAAACATCTTCCCATCCCGCGTGCTCTCAGAATGTCCACCTCATAAATTTCTGGGGAGAACCCCGCTTGTGCTGTTGCTCGGATGATCTCATTCCACAACTCGGCTTCCTGATGGAACCAACTCTCACTGAGCTGACCTTTTATGGAGACCCCGTTAAGCCTGACTGGCAGCTCAAATCCTTTGAGGGTTGCATAAGTGACGAGGTGCACTTTAGAGGAGGGCTGTTGTTCCAGTGTGGTCCCCGTTGTTCCCTGTTCCAGTGGAGAGCCCCCAGAGCCTGCTGCACCCGGGCATGTCGGGCCTGCTGAACGGGCCCCTGAGCCAGAGCTCGCCTCGCAGTTCCAGCCAGGTGAACTCGCCCCCGCAGCACAAGGACTGGTACAACTGGAACATGGACACGTGACCGCCAAAGGAGGGGGACCGGGAGGGGGGTGTGCCAGGGTTCGTGGTGGTGGCCTGCGGGCCGACAGGGTGGGCCTAGGTGAGGAGCAAGGCCACTTTGTATTTTGCTTGTTTCCTTGCGAGGGGAGGGAGAGAGAGAATAAACTAATTAAATTGAGGATGGCTTCAGAGAGGCATTCGCTTTCCGGGACGCCTTGAGCTCGGGTGTGCTGACAGCCCTTCCAATCAAGCACAGCTGGCCTTCGAGGCCGGAGTTGGTTGGGGCTCTATCCCAAAGCTCTGTATTGATGTGGAGGGTGGATTTGTCGGAGGGTAGGTTTGTCGTGTGAGGGCCCCAGGTTCTTCACTGGCGCAGCTTGCCTGAGAAAATTGTGTGGGGTGAGAGAGGAGTGTCTAATCAGTTTGATTACTGGAAGAGCTGTCTCTCCCTTCCTCCCCTCCCTTGACAAATTGATGCATTCAAGTCTGTACAGATCTTAATGCTGAGGGGTGTCAGCTTTAGTTGAAATTGTAGAAAAGAATGGGCAACTGGGCTGTTTGGTTAATGTTGATCACATACCAGCACGCACGTTTCAGAGTGAAACTATTAACAGGAAAGAACGACACAGTGCGTGCCCTGGCTTGTTTGTACCTTGTCCCAGAAGATTCATGCTGCCATGCAATGCGTGCACTAGTGTTTCCTTTTTTAAATAAGATCTCATAGCTGTCTGTTCATTCTGTACTTGGTTACTGATTCAAGTAGGGATGTGATGGGATGTTTTTGTTATTAAGCATCTCCAGTCAGGTGCATCTCCAACGTGACTGGAGATGCACAAATAAAAGCGCTTTGGCCACCCTAGTGACACTCGCCCCCTTTTCTTTCCTTTCTCTTTCGCAGGTGCTTGCCAGTGTGTAAAGAGTCACTTAGCTGATGATTGCCATTTCCGGGGTGTCGTCTTTCCTCCATATCGCTGTCATTCTGTCACACCCAGTGTAGAGTCTTTTATTTTAGTGTAGCCACCAATTCTTGCGCGTACGGTATGGACTGTTCCACAAGGCGCTTCAGCGGATCCTCCTGGGGCGTGCCGAAGGACTGTACCCCTTCACCGACTAGTTCTGTGCAGCGTGTTTTGGACTTGACTCTGCGGCAGCAGGCGTCGTTTGCACGGTTTCTACGTCCAGTGTACGTTTGGTCTACGGTGATGTCGCGGCATTGTTGGGCCCTTCACAGCAGGGTTTTCTGCAGCTGCTACCCTCCTCTAACTTCGTTTTAGTTCAGTCTGATCTGGCACTAAAAGCGACCCAAGCGCACAAGGCGCGACTCACGCGAGGTGCGTCAAACTCTGACCCAGTGCCAGGTTCTTGTCTCTCCGCTGTTGCTTGCTTGAGCTGTGACCAATGAACTTGTTTTTTTTTTCTTCTAAATTAAACCTTGGACAGCACAAACCACCAGTGGAGTGCACAAGTGGATGCGTGCGCGAGATCCGCGGGTTTGTGAAATGAGTTTAAGGGTGGTATTGTAAGGTCGTGATGATGAGTTTGTGTTTAGCGCGATTATTATGTTCACCATGAGTAAATATTTATGTCATCCGTGAAGCTTAGGACTGATTTACTGGGGGGAAAGGAACCTCAGTAAAGGATGCGCTGTCGCTGCCCAATGTTTCTCATTGCCTTTCTCTCCCCACTGCGTTTGTGAACCAGCTTGCTTGAAGACAAAAAAAGGAGTTGGCCACACCTTCAAAAGAGAGGGGTAGCTTAGACTCTGCTGTAGACTTGGGGATCTTGGTGTTAATCTGCACACTTGATTTGTTGTATGGAGGTGTTTGGCTTTAGAGCTACCACTACGAATTCCTGCTGTACACCAGTTTATTGGAGGTATCATTAACTGTGTCACTGTTTGAGTCACTTCGCAGTGCATTTGGCAAATTTGTTTTCGAATGCGAAGCATTTAAAACTGGAAACATTTCTTCATTGTTAAAGGTAGCTGCTCTGAGCGGTGTCTACGATTGCATTGTGTTTGTTATTGATGTAAAGCTTGTTACTGTTTCAACAGTTTCAACAGAGATGTTAGTGTTACGAATATAAAAAAATTTTACGCGGTTTGGAATATCTTGATTGTTAAAAAGCTTGAATGTGAGACAGTGCAGGCATTTTTTTGCACGCACTGCACTACATGGTTGGATATAGCAGTGTGCATTGAAAATTCCATCAGTAAGTGGGTGTGTTTATGTGCTTGACTTAGCAGTAAGGTTAGCTTACATTTTACGCTGAAGAGTAAAGCTAGAGAGAAACATGGACATCTGCATCATGCTTTATTGAATTGAGTCATGCTCTACATGTGAGAGTAAAAATGTTTCACGTTTGTCAGCTACCTTGAAACATCCAGATTTCTGCAGTCCATCAAGTATGACTGGCTCCAGTAGCAGCAGATCATTTTATTTCTCTTGAATGTTGCACGGTATCGGTTGCTATGCCATCCATTTCCCCTGTATCATAGTAAGACTAAACTCTGTTTATGGCTTAGTGCATCGATCGCCACTAAGCTCCAATGTGTCACAAGTTTGTTTGTCATCTTTTTCTCTTAAAGTGTCTGCTCAGCATCATGCGATTGAGCAAAATTGAAAAAAATTTATGTTTTAAGACACAAAAACCCAAAGTAGTATTTTCTGCAGTGTGGGTTAGCATCGCTGATCTTCTCACAACCTTTTTTTACCTCTCGCTCCATTATAAATTAAAAAAGAACAAAACCAAGTTTTCATCCAGTATTTTAAGAACGTGCTTATTTATAGTAACGCACTTTACGTGCGTGGTCAGTTTTGTCGTGTTGCATAAGCACCCATTATGAATTTCAGCTTATGTCTCACTGTTTGGCATCTGTTTTAGTGGTGTTTTCTTTTCCACAATTGCGTGCGTGCAAACAAAAGTGTTAGCATTCCTTCGGGAAGGCAGCTTTGTTAATAAGAATTTATACACGGCGATCATTGTCAAAAGTTGTGCTGCTTGTAATCATTCCAGTCTTTCACCTTATTTTCTCATTCCTCTCCTAATATACTCATATGCAAGGCAGCTCGCAATTTATTTTCCTGTTCTCCAGCGTCTCGGCGGTGTAATAATCATCTTTTAGCACCGGTGAATAATTAAAACTGATCTTCAGTACTCGGATCTTTACATTTTGTTGGTGTTAAGCTGTAGAGGCTGAAGCAGCTTTTTGAGAACGTGTGCGACGACACAAAGCGTAAGGGAAAAAAAAAGATAGAAGACACGCAATTTCCAACTTCGCGAAATTGTGCTTTTAACAGTGGTGCCACATGTGTTTTTTAGCTGAATTCTTTTAACTGCACACCGATTATTTTGTCCTTTGTTGTGTGATGCGTTGTGCAACAAGTTCCTTTGTGGTCTACCCCAATGTAAAGCACGAGTTCCCTAACAACACTGCAGCTACGAATACACGAAGAGTTATATATGCCGTTGGTGGCAGCTTTTTTAACCCAATTTCGACCGTCTTTTTTGGGGAGCAGCTGACAAGCAAAGAGGTCTCAAATGTCGGTAGAGTTCAGTCTTCGCATGGGGCTGTACATCCTTGCCAAAGCCATGCAGCTTTGAGGTTTAAGGTTTACTATGTTAGCGAAGCAGCTCGTTAGTTATTGCTTGCCAGCTCGCTGCAAAGCGAGGGATGAATGCAGTGGAACAGAAAGAATGTTTTTTACAAGTGCCTCTCGTGCATTGCCGCACAAAAAATAAGACGAAAGAAAACGCCGCTGCCAGAGATGGCGGCTTGTGTGTCTGATGTACTGTGTAAAAAGAGAAACCACCTAGCGAGTAAGTGTTATGTTGTGTTCATGTTTTTCTATGCATCGTTTCCCTCCCTCACCCGTCCCAATACCTAATCTCGCGTTTCTGGTGCATCTTCATTAATTACGTGTCCACTTTTATCGCTTTTGGGTGCCCAGACTCCCGAACGAGTGCTGTTGTTCGGGGTCTGACGTGGGCGGCCTTTCGCCCCAGTGGAGTGTACCATTTCTTTTGTACAAGTGTGGAGTGTCTGAGAGGACTGTGTAATTTAGAGTAAATACGAAAGGGTTATTGTCACCGTTTAGGGTGAATAAAGAGACATTAGGTGTGTAAAAAAGAAAACAACTCGGCATTTCGGTTTGGCAGACACTCTTGCGCACAAGAGGAGTTGGAAAGAACGACCGCGAAACACTGTTAGTTGTGGCGGTTCTTCTCTGTTCGACAGTGTGCCATCTACGACAGTCTGGAAATAAATTTTATCGAAGGAGATGGCGTCGCCATTCTTATTTACAGTTCGTTTTAGCACACTGTGCTCTTCTTTTGCCGAGCAGGAGCAATGTTTAAAGCGTGTGTATCCTGTTGGCATCGATTGTTCACTGCCCTGTCGCCAAAGTGAACCGCAGCTGTGGATTTGGATTGGCGCCGGATGGCTTGCTCAAAGCGATACTACAGGGTGTATTATTGAGCTGTACGGTTTCCCCATGTTATGTGCACAGACATCCTCAGGGCGATAGTTCAACATGAGGTGATTACTGTAGTCTGAAGCTCAGTGAGGAGCTAACCTAATGCTAGGTAATTACGCAGACAGTCAGCAAACTGAAAGCTTTTGCACACTACACCCTCACTGAGGGCTATTGCAGGGTCCAATCAATTATCAGAACTTGTTCCCGTATCACAGGCCTGGAAAGGTTTATTGGCACATTTTGTTTACATGTTCCGTAGGCACAAGTGTGAAGCACAGCATGCATAAATCGCGTGAAATACATCCGCAAAATAGCCGGACTGCCGGCTACTGCCTTTCTGTGCTCGCAAGGTTGCGTGTGTGAGCTACGGTGATAGCAGTGGTACAAGTCTTTGGCAACTGCTGTTGCTGTCACAGGAGGTCCGTGAGGAACCAAAGACACCTGTAGTGTGATCTGGAGCATGCGACATCATTGGGGAACCCAGCAACATTGCGTGCGTAAGTCATTGTAGGAGCCTTCACCAGTGTAACGCACATTGTAGAGCAGGTATTGCACTACCATTACTCTGTACAGCAGGACAGCAGTACTCTGATTTACTCACCTTCAATGAGGAAAAATTCTGAAAATTGAAGCTTGGGGCTCCAAGAAGGCCCGAATCACAGCTAGAATGAGCAAGAAACTCAGTGTAAATAAGCCTAGAAAGCCTTAATGAAGCCCTTAGCCCACAAACCACGTGACTTCGCGCAGTGCTACAAGATGTCGCTGCTGTTGGCCATTCTGACATCCCCCTCCTAAAAAATAAATGGAGAGAACAGAGAAGGAAGCCTGTTTGCATGTGGGCCCGTTCTTTTGCGGTTTTGTTACCTTGGCCTTACTGTTATTTTTGCAACTCCCGCATATAACGAAAAGCCATGGCCTGAATTATGCTCTAAAGGGTACAAAAAGCATGTTAGTGCAAAGCAAGTCACCTGTGCGTGTCAACCCTCACTCTCACTGTCATACCCACGCAAATGTGCCTAAAGGAAGATTGCAAAAAAAAACCTAATTGCATTTCAGGAAAGTACATGGCCTTTTGGCAAGCAAATCGCACGATTTCACGCGAAGCCGCCGCAAGCTGCTGATAGAGTTGAAGCTTGGGTGAATTGGTGATTCATCGTCCACATGATTGCACAGCACAGATGATGAGGACACAAGGCAGGCGGTGACTTCAACGAAGCTTTATTAGCAAACCGTGAAGAATATATATACTGTGGAAACAAACAAAAACAAGAATTTTCATGATGTCACTTTTTGCTTTTCTGAACCGCTATCCCATGTCAACCAAATACTAAAGTTCATTTTTGTGAAGGCCACCCAGTCGCTGCGTTTTGTCTGCCTTTTCTTTTTTTGAGCCCACTGTTATCTTTCGTGGGTTTGTCTGTACAGTAAGCAAAAACGCCCGTGTGTACGAGATTTCGGTGGTTGTTAAAGATCCCCAGGTGGTCCAAATTAATCCGGAGCCCTCCACTACGGCGTGCCTCATCGCCAGCGTTGTGTCGGCGCGTTAAACCCTGCAATCAATCAACCAATTGTCCGTACAGTAGTTGAAGTCGGCACCTGTCTTGCGTCCTTCCTTGTGTTGTCTTTTGTGCAGTGCAGTCACGTCGATGACCAGCTGCTGCTTTTAGTGTGCTCCGAACCGCCTCCACGTGCAAAAAAAGCAATGACAGTGACCTTGCTTGTCTGCATGCGTTTTTTTGGCTTTGGTCGGGTGGAACTGCTGCACTGATTCGGTTTCCTGCTCCGAAAAGCAGTATTGGAGTAGGGTGCCGCAGAATGTGAGGCAACATTAAAATAATGTTCAATGCCAGTCTCGTTGTGCAGTGTCCTGAAGGGACTCATTCGTTCAGCTGTCATTCACGACGTAGGGCGCTTCGGCAGACCCCTTAAAAGACTAAAGCTCTAATTCACTCGTCACAATTTTCTGCTGTCCAAGCAGTGGCGTAGTTTTACAGGACTTGGGGTGCGGCAAGTGCGCAAACTTTAGCCCTAAAGGCAGCTTCACTGAACAGCATGCTGTGCCATGAAGCAAGCGTCATCACCAGCCGTCGTTGCAATCCTCCCACTTACTATCAGAAGCAAAGGATAAAATAGTTCTGCTGCTCAGTCGGACTCTTGCTCTTGTCTTGTCGGCACTAACTATTCCAAGGGCGAGATGTCGCCATGCCATGTCAAGTAGCACGAGATGAAGGTGCTGGTCTTTCCCAAGCAAGAGAGGAGATTCTGTTGAGCTAGCAGCTGTGTGCAAGTAATCAGTTCGGTGGGTGTGTCTTGCTCTACAATGTTCAGTGCTTTTTTTAGGGAGGGGGGGCACTGGAAGGAAAGTGCCCCCTACCCCCAACCTCCCTCGGGAAAGCCCTCTGTTTACGCTCAACAGTAACAAAAAATAGTTGGCAAAACTCTGGTATGCGGCTTATTTGGATAAGCACGACACAGTTGCTCGGCATTTTTTACGTGCATAGAATACTGCATTGCGTGGTCAATAGACCTGGGCTGGGGGAGCTAGAGGTGTTGGCATCTCCTGTCGTCGTCGTGATCGTCGTCTCATGTAGTTGCGGTACTAAAACACCGGGAAACTCGTTTACGCCTCACATCAACATTTATTTTTAATTTCTCTGGAGTCTAGTCATTATGCAATGCATGAAATTATATTTACTCTTAGTTCATTTTTCTCAGTTTCTATCAGTCCTTGGACTTTGAACTCTTAGTTATTTTATTTGTTTAGAGTTAAAACACAGTTAAAATTTTACCAGCTTAGGTACAAAAGGAACCATTTTGTCTATCTTTGTTCTTTGAGCTATTTCTCAAGACTGTAATAGTGTTTTCATATCACGGGTATTTATTTTTAATTTGTATGGTTAAATGTAGGTACTCAAAGCATCACTCATCTCTAGTTTTTTCTTAGTTATCACTCTGTCAGCTGGTATCTTTTAATTATGTGAACATATATTTTCAACTTAGTGGAAGAGTGGTCGGCTCAGTATTGATGGAATGTCAAGTAAGAACAATTTGAATTATTGCCTTTTTTGTGCGTGTTTGCAAGTAAAAAAGATCGCAAATAATTTGTTTTACTAAAAATCTGCTCCCAGACCGACTTGCACTGCTCCAAAAGTCGTTTTTAGTGCTCCAAAGCTGCTCCAAAACAGCCTTATTCCTGCTCCCTGAGCGGCTCCTAAAGTCTCAAGCCCGCTTCCTCCCGTTTGGTTAAACTATTTTGAGTTATCTTTGAGGTCTTTGCAGTATTTTGCATCAGTCCTACCTGATGCAAACCTGAAGAGCCCAATTAACCACAGCTCGGCTAAATGTCAAAAAGGATGTCCTAACAACACCAGCACATATGCACTTGCAGCCTTCCACACAGTTGCTCAGATGGCCTATCACATGACCAAAATGAAGACAATAAAACCTTTGCCAGCAAATCCCACAGCTTCTCACAACTTCGCAAGACACTGCTTCTAAACCCTCCTCCACCCCACCCCACCCCTAATCCACGTAGCAAGAAGAAATGACTTTAAATGAACCCCCTCAAATAATAAAAAATTAAGTGCTGAAGAATGAAATCATGTGGCTGCATGCATAACTAACAGGTATGTCTCGAATTAAGGTATTAAACAAAAATGACCATGTTGTAGAATGAACTTCTAAAAACATCGTGTCAGTCGCAAAGTTCAATCAGCGCAGTAAACTTTCATCCATACCTCACGTCCCGCGGAAATAAAAACCTAGCGACTGTTTCAAATAAGCAAGCACAAAAAGTCTGCAGCTTCCGCAATGAAATGTCTGTGCACCCAAATGCCCTGCACTGAAATGTTTTCGACTCTCATGAATGCCGACGTTTCCCTTGCACAGAAAGCACCTCAGATCTCACAGTAGCTCCCAGCAGCACAGAAACATCGCTTGAAAAAGGACACTACAATTTCAGCCACAGCACAACGTAACACTTTATTCAGACTCGCGCAAGCGTTGCTTGGTTCGGGGTACAATGCCAGTGCCTAACAGTTTATTCAAAAGTAGTTGTCTCGGAGTGCACCTTCGTCTTGAAGCTTCAAATGCTATCACAAAGAGATGAGTGCGCCACCAATCGGTAGGGTGGCAGCCAGTCACAATCATCATGGTTATCAGGACTTTCGGTACAGGAAGAGTTTCTTGAGGTTGCTTCTGCCGACCAAGCTGGCAAATTCTTTGACCTCGGCACGGTCGTCGTCCCCTTTTATTCTGCGATACCTCCGGTACGGAATCACTGTCCTGTTGAACAGGACAAAGACTTCATCCAGGTTTCGCACAGCATTTTCGTCACCTGCCAGGGACAGAAACAGCAAACACCCAGCACCGACATAAGTACAACAGCATTTCACGGACATCACAATGTGTATACTTCATCTAAATAATGTCTCGGTGAGTCGCAACAACCCAGGAAATGAAGCAGAAACATTTTGAACCTGGTGCTCCCAAATCTGCACAACATACTGAGGAATAACCACATTTTGGCTAGCATAATTTTAGAGGAGGTAGACATTACACCAGTGACGGCATAGCCATAGTTTGTACGGCAATGCCGTACAAACTTCTGTAAAATGAATTTTTGTGTAACACCATTTTTTTTGTTTACTTTGGACTACAAGCATTCACTTGGCTCTAGCCAGCTCCAAAACCGTGAATATGCCATCTGAAAAATAAGGGCAGATTTAACAAAATAGAAGAAAAATCATAATCACAGAAATTATCACCCGTGGCAATGCTTCATGTAGTTTTTGTTTTAGAAACGCAGACTACAGGGACACACAATGGCTATACCATCGTCCTATCCTGTTAATTTTTGAGCAGAGTATGCATTGGTACTACTTAGGCTACAAAACTGGTCAGCTCTTACGTAAAAGAAACCTGTCTGTTTGAAAAAGCATGGCTATCTTTCGGTTACTGTTTCGGTTACGGTTCGAGTTGGGGTAAATCTATTTTGTTCCAGTTCAGTTCCGGTTCGACCAACTCTTGCACAAAACTGGTTCATGAACCGGTTCAAAAGCTTGAACCGGTTCGCAAACTGGTTCAAAGAGCTGAATCATTAGCAGAGCGCAAAAAAAAAGAGTTTTGTAGTTTAAGTCAACATCAGAATTGAATGCAATTTTTCTTCGTTAAAAATACTGCTTTCTTCTAATAAAAAATTTTAAAACCAAGTTTAATCAATTCGACCAGATATCACGGAAAACACACCAGCCACTTTTTCACTCAGCCCTTATGCCAGCCAGCACCAAGAGGCATGACTGTGGGATTGATTCATGCCTCTTATTCTGTTTTATTGTACCATTTGAACGCTAACACTGTTTTATTTGTTTCTTTATTACGTAAGTTGTACAGCAGAAAACTGGAAATTTTCTCTATGTTTCTTATGTCATTGAGGCCATAATGGAGTTGAGCGATTTGTAAAGGCTAGTTTTTTTTAAATAAGGCACGGTGGGCTTCGTATCCATAGTTTGTTTGAAGTCCCAAGCCAAGCGTGTAGCAGAGGAATATCGCCAACCATGGGCTGCGGCACCTTCGGTATCGGGCTTGCTACCGCGTCAACCAAGAAGGTATGCTGCCTGCATCCGTATACCAAAACAATCTACGAAAAATACTTTCACATGAAGCGCACACATGCATGCACACATGCAAAACAGGGCGTTCCATCCGCCTGTGAAGAGCAACTTTTCCTGTACAAGAGTTAATAATACTGTCACATGGCCAAAGACGACGCAGCTGTTTTGAAGGAAGAGAAGAGCGAGTTTATTGGAGCGAACCTGTGTTCCCCTAACAACTCAAAGAATACACAGGCGGCGAAGCAGCAATCAACAAAGTGACGTGCGCAGGCGAGTGTCGGCGAATCGAACACTGTGGCATTTATCTTTCTGCGCGATTGTTTCTCGAAACGTTGAATTACAACGAGAACACTATTCTAAGCTAGTGACATCATGGTCAAACACTTTCCCTATGAAAATATGATAGTCCGTGCGGCGTTCAAACAATGATAACACAGCCAGGTGCCGCCGGATGGTAACAATGAAACGGAAGTATACAAACAAATGCATGGCTTGCGGCAGCATGAAAGACTAGTGGCAATCGGTGAACTCGAACATCTAGTGCCCGCCGCTTGGCACACCTCTCAATTCAAAAGAAAGCAATCTTCTCCAATTTCCAACTGACACGCGAAATTTTGCATTGGCACGTGTTTTGCTATCTCCCTGTTGTGTGTTTTAGAAACTTACTTCCGTCGGCCCCTCCGCCCTCTTTTTCCCTCTTTCTTGGTTCACGGGGTTCGCCTCACCTGTGTAAAGCCAATGCCCTAACCAATAAAAACATACGGTTACTACAGTTGCGTCTGTTTCTTCCTTTGTCCTGTCCGTCATGCTGTTATTTACATCCTTTAGATTACGTTCCAACCAGCCAAAATTTCAGAACTTTTGAAGCGCTACAAGTCAGCACATTTAGGGTTTGAGCCTTGGCTGGTGTGCAGTGCAGCATTCTCGCGGACCGATTGCCCCTGCACAGTCCCAGTGAGGGGAAGGGCAATGTTGATGCTTCAACGGTCCCAACGACCGTGCCGAGAGTGTGGCATTTATTTTTCCCAGCCTTGCTGCACCCTGCTTGTGCAACCAGCAACAATATACCTACCGCTGCAATATTGGTGCACAATCTTTACCCAATGTTGCGACCACGAAGACGGCGTTTATAGCTTTATGCGAGGGAATGCGAAGTTGATGTTGCTCAAAAGGAAAAGCTCCAAATGACGCTGACCACCCTTTATCGGCCTAACTGCTTTGTCATGAACCGGTAACCGTTATTTCTTCCTTCAGTTCAGTTCCGGTTCGGGTTCAGCGGGCTCAAAAAATAACGGTTCGGATTCAGGTTCAGTTGCAGCAAAAGTACCAATTCGGTTCCGGTTTTGGGTTCGGTTCGGTTCCAGTTCAACACCCTGCTTTAAAGACTGCAGTGCTAAGAAGGCATGGCCTGGTGGCTTTTCTGTAATAGAGTGCATTTACAATTGCACGTTTCTTCTTTTTTTAGAATGAGGGTTATTAAGACAAAGACAAAATACGTACTTTCACCATTTGTTGCTGCGTTAAAATGGCCAGCCTGAAACTGGCTCTGCATCCAGGGTAGTTTTTACGAACACCGACGACCCGTCAAAAATTTTGCCCCTCCCTCCCACCTCACCTTTCTGTGGATCCTCTTCGAAACGAGAGTACTTGTTGACATCCAGCAGGGGCCTGCATTTTTCTATGGGGTGCCAGGTGTACGTTTCCGGGCACAAGAGCCGAGAGGGTGAATAGTTGCCCTGGGGAGAAAACGAAAGAAAGAGAAGCTGTTACAACATGGCAATCCTACAAGGGCACGACAGAATGGGGCAATAGTAGTGCCTGAGAGAAGATGCATGGTTCAGCAAAAGCAAGCTACATGCTAACCTGCGCAGTTAGCACAGCCCGCTTTTTATTTTTCCTCTTCACGTTAAAAGTGTATCTCGATGTATCTCGAAGGTGCTACAATCCAGCGCATGTTTCCTTGAGATGCAATGGAGGTGCAAATTCACCCTGGCACAATGAGCTTTCACAGAGTAGAGCTTTGCCTGCTTGATATCGGCTTCAATGACGGCACTGGCACTGAGGCACCTCAGTACAGTTCGCCAAGAACCCTCTCCCCAATGCCGATCCCCTTAGGAGTGCAGAGGCAGCATAAAAATCGTCGACCACTACGATCCTGCATCTGGCAATCATAAGCGTCCCGACTCCTGTGCCCACCTTGTATCTCATCTTGGGGCAGGTGTGGATGTAGAAGCCCATGCAGTAGTCCTTGATGCTGGGGCATAGCTTGCGCAGTTCCCTCGTGTACGCAATCTCCCTGTGGGAAGGAGGACAATAAACGAGACGAGTAAAATTACAACCTCTCCAGACCACTCCACGAAACTGCGTCCAGCTATTATTACCTTTGGTGGTGTACAATTCACTTAATTGTGCCACGCACACAACACTTTTCTGTTTTGCAAACAATCTACCCAGACAACACCACTTGCCGCCTTGGCTTGTTAGGAATGAGGACTGGGCAAGTTGGTTCATGGTTTTGAAGGAGGGGAACAGCGCAAAATTGGACAAGCACGATTACGGCGCTCACTTACTGTAGTAAGTCAGCGAAAGAGGGGAACAGCGCAAAATTGGAATTGTCCAATTTTGCACTGTTCCCCTCCTTCAAGGCCTTGGCTTGTAGCTGCGCGGATGCCAACACCTACTCACCTGAGCGACGCGTACGTGCCCAGTGACAGGAAGCTGTAGTCAGGGTCGTAGTACAGGTACACAGATGACAGGCACGTGGGCAAGACATCGAGTACTCCAACGGCAATCAGTTTTCCATCCAGCCAGTACTGCTGGTGGAAGGAGCCCAGGCTGTAGGGGCCCTTTGGGTCGCACTGCATTCACAATAAGGGCAAAACAAAGTCACCAGCTGTTCCGTCCTTGCGTCACTTGATTACGGACTGTGGGTCAGCTACGTGCTTGGCTAATTTTACAGCCCCATTCCCCCTACAAAGTCCCCCCTGCTAGACTGCTGTTTGGAGATACTATGCCCTTGTGCAGTTCCAAGCCATGGTATTCGACAAAGCTTGGCAAAATGGGCTCATTAAAAACAACACTGCGCAGAGGCAGAAGTGCAGTAGCCAACCAATTTTTCGGACCTGGAAGGGAACGAAAAATAGTCCGAATAAAAGAGCAGTCCAAAAAAATTCATGAGTCATTACTCCTATGGGACCACTGGCGGTTCCTCGGGAAAGTCCGAAACATCCAGCAAGTCCGAAATTTTGTAGTCCGGCTGTACGACGTAACCTGGATATTTTAACAGGGTGGTGCAATATTTGTCGGATCAGGGCATTTCTTTTAAGGTTCATTAGTGGTGGAATTTATTGTGGAAGTACGCTTTCGAACAGCTGCTGCTTCTACAGTGATACTAGCATTGATAACAGTAATGCTGCCTTGTTTAGATTTCGTAACAGCTAGTTCAACACAACACCATCTAGGCCATGTGCAACGGATGTAACACATAATTTCATGCGCACTCCATTGTGACAGAAGCTAAAACACGGGAATGTACATCAGTAAATTTCAAGCATGCCATACAATTCTTGCCGGTTCAAAAAAGTGCTTCAATGTGTGGACCCCACTTACCACATCTTTTACATTTTCCTAGGAGCTCACACTTTGTATATCACTACCATGATCCAAGTGACATGGTTTCACCATCGCAATACAGACAATGAGAACAGCGGTGAAAAAAATACGGAGCAGCGCCTACTGCTTTGGCTTACAGTTCATCATCCTTTACATCATACATAGCAAACAGCATTCAAAGAAGGCATCCACAGACACACTGGTCAGCAATACGTCATTGAATTAGCACAGGCATGGAGCCGAAATTGAGAGCTGTAGTAAAATTTAATGGCGTAAAAACGGTTGGCACTTACTGAGGATCTTCCTTCTGAATGCGCAGTGGATATTTGTTTGTGCAGAAAATTGAAATCCTATTTGGCCATTACAAGTGTGCACTTTTAACGGGAGACAATTATGCATATCAGATTTGGCTAAGCCATTGCTGTCAAATTATAACGTTCTAGCATGAACGCAGCAAAATCTCGCTATACACGAAGGATGACAGTTGTACTAACACAGCTGCTTATGCTACTGCTGCTGCCATAAACCTACGTCGCAATGTGATGTCAAGGAGATGGGTGCAGTGGCGTTGGCGTTGGTACTGACTGCAGTGAAAGCAACAAACATGCACAATAAACAAAATGCACACATTATAAAAACAACAATACAGCAGGATGAAAACTTCGCTGCATGGCATATTGCAGAAGATGATTCTGATGGCTCAAACCTGCATGCATACCCCAGCAACAAGTGCCAGAAGCTTTCCCAACTCTATTTACAAACATCAACCGGGTGTGCAGGCCCACATCACACCGTCGTACAGGGTTACACTATTGAAACACAAAACTGAGAACCCCTTGTTGTCAAATTACGGCGCAGTGTCCTAATTGTTGACACTGTCGGAACACAGTACTTACTGTATTCTGAAATAGAAGGATCCTATAGAAAATCCCCTTTGGACTCGACCCAATGCAACTGATTTTGGAACATGGCGCCACCTGAGTATGCAAGTAAAAATGGACGATGTGGATTCTCCTTCATGGCAAAGAGCCAAATGGGATAGCAGACGATCAGAAAATGCGAAAGCGGTTTTCTGATCATCTGCTACTTTTGGTCTTTGTAAACAAATGACTTTAGCGGCATAAAAATAGAAGCAGGTGAGAACAAATCCAACGTTTATTGGCATAAATGACGTGGGAATATTTTATTATGGCTTGTCACTGTTATGCATTGTGTGATCAGTAACTAACGAAGGTTTGTTATCGCTACTCCCTTTTTGGCCCTAACCTCCCATGAATACCGTCCTTTTCACGAGATATGCAGGTGGGCCTGGTTCCGATCAGCTTGAAAACCCGCAAATCCAAATAAAAAATGCCCCATTTCAAAAAAACAATACAAATAAACACGAAGTCCCGGGTAAATTGGGGTTCCATGCTAAAACCAATAGACCCCACAAAGCCCCGGCCCTTTTTCCCAATGTAATTTACAAAATAAAGTCTTAGGCCCAAATCACCCCCCGTCGTATATGCCCCACGCTGAAGTTACACGCCCCAGTTCCTGCACCTTCAGTTGTGGCGACGGCGACAGCAGCAGCAATGGCAAAGCACAAAAGCTGCATATGTAGGTGCAAACACCATGCCCCTTTGCCACTCTGTCGTCACTCCAGCAGAGATGAAAATGAAGCTGCTTTGCTCCAGCATGCTAAGCCTAAATGGAATGGTTAGTTGTCAACAAACCACAACATTCATCAACATTCTCCAGCAAAGCAGCAAACAAGCGTGCAGCAAGCCCACAACCACCACGCTGTACCACCGTTCCCTGCAGGCCATCATTATGACCGACAACGCTTTAGAAGAATGCCAAAACACTGGTGACTAATATGGCCGGTTAGTTCTTGATACAAGCCAGCACCACAACCACTCCTAGTAAACGAGGGAAAAACCACCACACACACGCATATGCACACAAATAGTGAGAGAGAGAGAGAGCGAGTGAGCAATGCCGATTCCCTCCCCCCCCCTCCGTTACCTGCAAGGGTGAGTTGACGAGGAACTGGCGGTAAGATGCCTTGTCACACTGGCTGGCCGGCTCCTTGTGCACTTGCATTTGGTAGCGCTCAAAGAGCTTCCACGACTGCCAAAAGGTGGCTCCGAACTCGGGCGACGATCCGTCCGACACGACTGTCTGCACCTTGGAGCCACAGCAGAGCACGGACGGAGCGAGAGGGAGATGATGCATCCACCAGGGCACAATACACAGACAGGAATTACAACTTAAATTAAAGGCCTCCCACTTTGGTTTTCCCTTTTTTTCTTTTTTCAGGGGAGGGAAACGGGAACCAAGGCAAAATCCTAGCCTTTCACAAGGGGCCCCCCTTTTTAATGCGATAGCGCTAAATGGCTCATTGAGTGAAAAAGACACTGTCCGAGAAATGCGGAAAACAAAGTCCCACTCCTGCAATGTTTTCATAGTGTGTGACACAAAAAAGAAAGAAAAGAAAAAGGAGTGCATTTACTGGCTGCCATGTGTTCCGCAACATACACCCGAGAAACAAAGTACAAAGAACAGATGTGGTGAAACAAGCCGGGAGAGTGGCAGAACTCAAAAAACTTGTAAAATCGTCAATGATAAAAGAAGCAAAACAGATGCCAGCAAAACGCACAAAGCGACAAGAAGTGAAATTTGCATACGAGAGGAGGAAGGCCAGGCTCCAATGAGAGCGATGCGAAACTTGAGCATTGACACATCCAAGTGGCAACGAACCGGTTCCTCAAAGAATATGCGCAAAAACCGCTTGGGTAACGCTTTCACGTTAGTGTCACTACATCACAAGAAGTGATGACATGCTCAAAGTTTTCCACAACTGGTCCCACATGATCGCAGCAACATCAGTGCCAACCATTCAACTCCTTGCTTGCATTCCCGTCCCAGCAATCTTCACCTTAGTTTCAAAAGCAGGCCTCCCATCAACCTTCTGATAACCTTTGGCAATACACAGGAGACGGGACACCTTGAACACATGTTACGTCACCAGATCTTTCAGAAGAAGTATGGAAAGCCAGGAAATGATGCCCACACCAGACGGCTAATCGCCTGACTTACACAGATAAGCCACATGGATTTCTTGTCCCATAGACCTATTTAAATTCTTTTCCTCAATTACAATTGCAGCACTAATGCAATGATGTCGCCCTCGACGCACTAAAGTCAAGCACGTGAGCAGTAAGCATACCAACAAAGCAATACAGCGATAGTGTTTGATACACTCATTCCCATCACTGTGTGATGGAAAATGCCTGCAGCACATACCCTGCAATGTGTGGAACCTAAATGGAAACAATAATCCCCAGACACTGTCAATCCCTCCCTTGAGCACAGAACAGGATGCATGTACCGAACCACAAGAACAGATTTTGCCGTGTGGATTGCAATGTTAACAAAACGCACGTAATGCTGCACATGTCTCACGCATACGTTTTCATAGCCTGCCCCTTTAGCATTGCCTTAGCCTGAACCAAGCAAGAGAATGCAGCTTCAAGATCAAAGTCTTCGCCCACACCAGCCAAAAGACTATCTCGCAGAGCCTGCTGAGCTGACTTCACACCAAACAACCTTAGTAGTCCTTTTTTCCCCAACATAATCGCCAACCGAAATTCCCGAAACATGGATAAAGGAACTCCACACAAAGGCCGCACTAGAATCAGGTCAGCATTTCTTCAGTTAACTGCCTAAGATGCTGTTTCCTTCTGCTTGTAGCACAATTATTATGTACTACTTCCTTGAGATTCCCAGAACGACTCTTCCGCCTACCTTACACTTAGAGAACCATTCGCAAGGTCTTCAAGCACAGGCAAAACCATATACAAGTGAGGAACCATTTCCAGATGAAGAAACCACCAAGACAAGGACAACACGTCCAAACCAGCCATTTGCAAGTTTATTGGCAAAGTTACAATGGCAGAATGTGCAGCGTGGTCCTGAAAATCTGCACGGGAGTACAGGCCCCACAAGGATCCGTTTAGTGACGACACACGAACCAGCCAACAGCAGAGCTCTCTCTCTCTCTCTCTCTCTCTCTCTCTTGTGACAGGACGGACAAGGAAAAAAGTGGAAACCGCCGCTACCTGGATGGGGCTATTGACTAGGAAGCGCCGGTACCGCCGCTCTGTTAACTTTTCAGGAGGGTCCTTGTGTATTCGTTCCTGGTATTTGAAGTAGACGGCTAAGCTGGCCCCGAAGGAGTTTGCAAACTCGGGGCACTCGGGACTATTCCGCACGAGATGAACCTACACACAGACACAAAATATGACCAAGGTGTATCAGCTATTACTACGCCCAGTGGGGAAGTAAAGGTTTGTTGCACACTCACTCGAGCCAAAAGTAATCCACTCTAAACTGCACTGCGACTACTTCTTTCTACCTTCCCGTTTACAATTCGCCCCAATGTGATCTATGCTGTCAGTGCACCCTAAAAAGCATGTTGAACATTCAGCTTCATCATCTATGATAAAAGAAATTTGTGCCTTAATTATGTTTTCAACATTTACTGAATCGATCGGAAGGCATTTTTACTTTGTCAGCACTCCCACTCTAACATCGTTAAATTTTTTAAAAAATTTCTGCATGAGATAATGATAGACATCCCATAAAGCACTTCAATATCTCGTAACTATGGCATCGCTGCTAAAGTGCAGTAAGATTTATGGGGGGGGGGAAACATAGCAGCTTATGTCACGTCAATGTGTAGTACAGTTACATAAAATGCAATGCAGGGGCCTGTGCTAGGCACTTGGGCTCTTTCTTATTAAAGTTAACTTGCCGTAAGATTGCCTATCAGACTGCCTAGCAGTCTGTACAGATCTTTTAGCAGGTATGTTGAGCTTGTTATTCAGAGTAACTGTTATTTGAAAAGCAACCATCTAGAATGCAAGTGCGAAAACATCTGTGCCAAATTTTGAAAAAACGTAATTGGTTTTGAAGACTGTTTTCCTCGTCTTTTGTTCACACCTAGTTCGTGCATGCATGAACAAATAGTCTATTTGCGTATGCACTCTGAATTACATGTATGAATGTGTGAACCCATAGTATCTTTATATGCACTAAAGCGCTAACTACATGGAGATTTTGCAAGCGATTTGGGGCGCGACATGACTAGCGACGAACTACTTTTCGCCGCAGACCAAATCGCTCATCGAAACGCCCGGTTCTGGGTTGCCATAAAAAGTCGCTCACCGCCCGGAAGTGGCCTGAGTGACTAGCCAATAGGAGAGCCTTAAGGGGCGCAACTTCCGTCTTAGGGAGAGAACGAGAAGGGGAGAGCAGCAGCACAGTGCGTCCTAGAAAGTACGACCCTCTGCTCACTGCAATACGTTTATTTCCAGTTTTTGTGACAAATGCACATATAAAAAAACCTTGCGGCCGTGTGTACTTCGATAATCGTATTGGACGCTGTGCGCCAGTATTAGGACAGCTCGTCCCGTCGCTCGCGCGATCGATTTCATGTGGTTGCCTCAGCGAGCGACTGGGACGAGCGATTGCGGATCCCAGTCGCATCGCTCGCAAAAATCGCTCCGTGTGGTTACTGCTTAAGGTTATGCACCGTTACAAAAATGTGTTAGCCAGTTATGTGGCAGGCTGCAATCAATTATGTGTTTAATACTTGAATTTATGAACAGAACATCTCAATAGATTTGCATTTTAAGCTTTACAGCCATTTTTACTCTATCGTCATAATCATCAGCAGCCTGCCTATGCCCACTGCAGGGCAAAGGCCTTTCCCACAGATCTACAACTACCCCGGTCCTCTGCTAACTGCGACCAATTTATCCCATAGTAAAGGTTTTTGTTGCAAAAACATCCGACTGCATATAGCTGTAAAGGAAAGTTTGACATCCACCTAAATGCAGCCATACGGCTACAAAGGAAAGCTATACAGCTTTCTTGGAAACTTTGCAGTTGAAGAAAAATTTGTCCTGGTCCAGGATTCGAACCCAGGACCACTGCTTAACCGGAGCAGTCGCTCTACCAACGGAGGTAACCAGGAGGCTAGTCGTTAGTAGCGCGAAAGCGAATTGATCAAAAACTCGAAGTGAAGGACAGGTGTTAATCGACCAGATTTAGGGGAAATCCCCAAGGTGGAGTAAGTAGCTTTCCTTTGTAGCCGTATGGCTGCATTTAGGTGGATGTCAAACTTTCCTTTACAGAAACTTACTCCAACTTGGGGATTTCCCCTAAATCTGGTAGATTAACACCTGCATATAGCTGTGGAGCATTTTCAGCATCTCATAATTGTATCGCTGGCGAGGCTGCAAAGACCTGCTCATTTTCTCTTACATCCCTTTTTTCCTTTACCTGCCACTGCTTTGTGCTGATTGAAAGCTTTAGACACACCAATCATGCACTCAGATTTTACATTTTTTCATGAGGTAGTCTGGTGGCCAGTCTGGTTAAAACAAGTACAGCACCTTCACACGCTTGAATAACTAGGTGCTTTTATCTATTAAATACGCACAAAAATACGTCATAAATTGCATTTCACTTTTTTTAAAGAAAAAAAAAAGAAAGAAAGAAATCGGAGTCTAATTCCGCCGTACGAAAGTGTGAAAATTCCGCTGAGCACTCACTTCAAGTTTGTGAGCAGCGTCTTCTGGGAGAGGCTCAAACAGGAACTCTTCTAGGGACTTGGGCTCATTCTTTGGCTTCTTTGCAAACTTCAAAGCCTAAAGACAAAAAAAAATTCTTTTCATACAACAAACCGGACAGCAGTCCTAATACGCTAAAGAAGTTGCAGCATGCCTATTTGAGAAACGCTAACACCATTTTCCAATAACAATCATACTGACAAAAAATTTGCCACTCATGATCTATCCCAGATAATCGTGATACGATTAAAAACAAGTATGTCCACTACCTGTTCTCTGCCAGGACTCAGGTCTCCACCGCCCTCACTAAGCTTCCGCAGCCGCTTTTCCCGGCGGATGTCGCGAGCTTTCCGGCACTTTGGCTTATTTGGATCGGCACCGAGACCTACCAAACAAACACCAAAGAGACATTAAAATGAAGCACAAAAGAAAAACAGAATAAAAAGTGGTACTTCCTTACTACCGTATTTTCCTACCCATAAGTTGCCCTGTTGTGAAAGTCAAGTTCCCTTCAAAACGGCCACTTTTACAAAAAAGTTCTCGTACAAGTTACAATGTGAATAAGTCGCACTTCTTAGAACTACCGACGCAACAAAAAACATATTGACAGCTCCACATATGTGCATTATTAATCACTTGTTAACGGCTAACACAAATCTTCCTTTCTTAGTTCTATTTTTTTTTCTACACAAACTGAGAAAGAACGGTATTGCCATGAACAGCAAAAAAAGCAAGGCAATGACTCTCTATGCATAAAAATAAAAGGCACACACTTTCATTTTGTACCCAGGTAGATTAGTTACTTGTGACTCGACATGATATACACAATTTATTTTACATCCCTACTCCTTCACAACAAAAGCTGCAAGCAACTTGAAGGGCTTGTTGTTGCTTAACATAGCTCGATGGGCTTTATTCTTGAAACCTAGCCATTAAATAAAAGCACCCATTGTGCTCTGGAAACACAGACGCTTGTTTAAACGGGTTCACTGGAGACGTACGTTTCAACAGGTAGTTCTGCAATCGAACAGTATGCTTCCCAAAAGGTTTTATTTGAAGAAGGTTACCACTACACATGCATTGCACACAGGTTGCGGGAGTACATGTGATGCTACACTGTCAAAATGTACGATAAAATATGGTAAAGCAGCCAAACAGCTTTGTGGGACCCTGACGCATACCTTTTTTTGGCACGTGAGTCGTTTTTTCAGGTTTGCTGGCCGTGTCCACTTCGGATGACTCGACTGGCTTCCCTGGCGGCTGCTGGTCCATCGGCTCAGAAGCCACAGCCTCTTCAGTTTCGCCACTTGTGGCGGCATCTTCTGCATCACCAAGATGTTTAGGCAGAAACCAAAGATTACATGATCTGCACCTGTCAGAAACGAGCCCACTTTTAAGCTACTTTTGTTCCAAGTTTGATGGGGGTTTGACAAGTATTACAATTTCTTTGCTGCTGATGATGAGTGATGTCATCAAGTTGGTTGCAGTTGCAACACCTCTGACTGCAATAAATTAGGATCAGTGTGGAAGCTAAACAGACGTTGTTGGTGTGTAAGAAGGCATCAGAAGCATAACGATCTGGTGATATTTCTCCATGTGTGCAATTTTTTGTAATGACCGAAATTTCGTTCAACGAAGGACAAAATGAAGGTGTTGGGCCGTTTGAAGACCATTCAAAAACAATTCCGTGCTTTGGTCGTTTGTTATACAACAGAAAGAAGTAGTTTTACCTGTGAGATTTAGATCGCACGCCTTTAATTCAGTTTGAACGTCCGACTTCTTGTGCGAGAAGTCGGGCACGTCCATGACGCTGTCGCCCGCTGGGGAGGCGCAGTGGTCGCCTTTTTCGTCCGGCTAGGTTAGGAACGGAAAAACAGGATAGGAGTGGCAATAAACAAAGTCGCAGAGACGATAACGTCGCAACGCAGTGATTCAGGGCGACTAGGAAAAAAAACCGTTACCTCGCCGGCGTCACTTCTTTTCCCCGACGCGAGAAACTTGTGAACCTTCTTCAGGATTTTCTTCTGCGACTTGGAGAGCTTGAAATTATCGACATCTAGCCTGCAGCGACACAGAAATCAATACAGTTTCCACGATGACTCTTTTTTTTTTTCGAATGACGCCACGTCTTTAAACCTTACTTTATGGCGTACTGGCAGCAGCAAGTCTTTTGCATCATAGGCTTGTAGCAGTACTCGCCCGATCTGTGGGAAAAAATATCGCGGCCAGCACTCAATGGTGTGCCCCGATTCTTGGCCGGGGAGGTAAACGATTGGAGTAAGCACAAGTATTCACTGACCTCCTCCACCCTCGATTAAGAAGGGCGTCGTAAATGCCAGCAGTCATGCGGTGCGCCCACATACCTATAACGGAACAGTAAAATCCGAAGTATTCGTCAACAGCAGTTCACCGAGCGCAGAAACAGCATTGGCGGAGTTCTTGTTACGTACCGCAACTGATGCTCGACGCCTCCGACTTGCAGTAACCACACCTATGCCCGCTGTGTTCGTAAAAGTATTCGACGATACCGTAGTCATCATCCATTGGGGCTGGGACCTTCACGGCCTGAGGATGAAAAGGACTTGCGGGTTTGCGATCGTTCTTCGGTGCTTGGCAGCGAAGCGCCCGAGACTGCTTCGACAACTTCTCGGCGTCGATGACAACTGCCGGTTGCACGACAGCAACGAAATAACGCCAACGCCTCTACGAAAGTGCAGCCAAACGATCGAAACAACAGGACGCTGCCATTTTGTGCGTTGCCACGTGACACCCAACTTTTTCCAACCCATTTTAGCAATAACAACTAATTACTGCCGTATAATACAGTAAAAGTGATTAATTTTGATTTCATTTGGCTGCTTTACATTAAGTTATTTTTTGTTTTGGCGCTTAGTTGATTTCTTTATTACAAGACGGCGCTACCTTACTTAAACGAACAAAAAAAGCGCAGTTGTGACGTCAGATGTAACTTTTTTTTTGTTTTTTTAGTTCGGGTGGGGTTGCCCAATCAGATTTCTCCTGCTTCCGACACGCCGCGAGCGCGCGCTCAGCCAGACGTGGTCCGCACGGTTCCGCGTCTCGCCGTTCTCCTCACTGTCCGCGCTTCATTTTCCGGCGCCTGCCGCTGCTCCTCGCGCAGTCGTGCCGCACCTCGGGGCCCCGGAGCTTGGCGGTGAAGCAGCCCTGCGTGACTCTCCGGCAACCTTATTTCTACTTGGTTCCGCTCCCACCCCGCCGGCGCCGCTTCCAAATGGTGCCGCGGCTACTTTGACTCGGAAACGAGCAAGTAGCCCGCGTCGTTGTCGTGCGCGCCATGGCTTTTCTCAGCAAGTACGCCCAACTTTTGGACTACCACCTCCCGTACAACTGCTACGAGATCGGGCACACCTGGACTCCGCACTGCGCCGAGGCGTCCGTCTACGTCGGCCTGCACGCATTCAAAGAGGCGCTGAAGATCTACCTGCCCCTCTATGCGGTGAGTCGTTGACCCAGGAAGGCCCCCCCTCGGGTGTCGGCCCGGCCCGTTCTGTTTTCATGCAACGGTCAAACAACCGCGGAAGCACGGACGGTGTATCGACGCGCGCTCATATTAGCGCGTGGGCGTGTCGTATTTGAGCGCGGCGTCGGGGGTAAAAGTGGCGGCGACGCTATATATCACGCCGGCTGCCCAGGTGCGATATCGACGAGAAAGCTATAGCCGCTGTCGTAACTGTTTCAAGCACTCACGCGTGGCTTCTTTAATGGTCCCTCGGGGCCGCGTGAGCGCGCTTGAAAACCCAACGCACGTGGTCCGTGTCATTTTCTCTTCCTTCGGAGTTCTTTTTCTTTGGCAGAACTGTGTCATCTAGGCGCGTTCTGTGCGAGAGGAGGCCCGCATGCGCTGAGGAATTAGCCGCTGCTCCTGTCGCGATGTGGTAAACTTATGCGTGAAAGAGGCCGAATAAAACTGTTGTCATTGTGCAGTCGAGAATGCGGAGCCAATTGGTACTGTAGTCGTTACTACACGTTGTGTAGCCGCTGACCTATTTTTGAAAAACAACGGAAATATAGTAATTAGACCCTTTGTACTACAAACACAATGTCCGCCGTTGTTTTCGCGGTCGGATCTTGCACGCTAACCCCCAAAGTCCTTTTTCCCCCCCTTACTTCCTTGCCGGAGAAAATGAGGAGGAAGTTGTGCCTTTTACGACGCCTGCTGTAACGTCCTAGTTTTCATTTTTTCCGGGCAAAATGCATGCAGAGGGGAAACGTCCAGCGCATATTACGTAGCACCGGGAATCGTTATCGAGGGCCCCGGCCGACGGCTTCAAAATGACGCCGCCGTTTCACAGAATTCGGTCGGCCCCTTCAGTCTCGTAGCGCCTATCGTTGTTTCTCGCTTGTTATCAGACGTGAGTAACGCTAACGCAGACTGGGTTTTATCGCATAAACGTACTACACTAACTACACTAAACTCGTTATCATGAAGGCCTCGGAACAGCAAACTGGCCTCGTGGTAAGCGATAGTTCGTTAAAAACTGAGATTATTTGCGCTCAGTCGGTACCATGAAATCCTTCGAATAGGGCGCGATTTCGAAAAAAAGGGTTTACTGCGCGTTCGCTTTATCGGGTCGTTTCGAACAATAGTTGTGGAGAGGATAAAAATGCCAAGGGGTTAGTTGGGGAGCGTAAATCTTTTTAGTTGTTGTACGTCTTTCCCCTTCCCTGCAAGAAATTCAAGGTCAATTCGTGCCCTGTCAACTTGCCGCGTGGGCCGTAGTCGTTTGCTCATCCAAAGACGTGAATGCTGAGGAAATTAAGTTGCGCTGTTCACTTCTAATGTCGCAGCGAGGCCGCTTATTAAGCTGCTCATTATGCTTAACATTTCGCGTGCACTTATCCCCCAAATGGGCTGAAGGTTTGTCCCTGGCGGCATTAAACACTCAACGTATGGAGGGAATGAGTCGCACAGTTAATCTGCGAGATGCCTGTGTCCGCAGTGTAACGATTGTAAGTACGGGCGAAAATTGAGGAAGTTGCAAGCGATAGACAAGCCTAGAGGATAGCTGAGATGCGCTAGTTCTTTTGTTGCGTGAGCAGTACATGGAGCATGTCGGCGAAACTTCTACCGCTAATCCGCGGTGGACAGAGCCAGAGAGAGTGCGTGCAGAAAGGGGTGACGTCAGCCGAGATGGTGGTGGCAGGATTCGGACATTTTGATGCAGGACATTCGGTGCACGGGATGTCCCAGGCATTCTTTTAACGTTTTAACTTTAACATTGTAATTTTGTCAGTTATGATTTTACGTTCGAGAGTCGTGTTTGCGCCGCCGTGCGCGGAAACGAACGCTAAACAGAGGGGGAGCATCAGGGCGTAAAACTCAATCTCGGTAGTAGATTTAAGTTAAAAATTAACATTAATTTACTTCCGTTCAACCTTTTTCTTTTAATCTTAGCATACATGTGAGAAAGCTAAAGTGTTACCGAAGCGCTTTGATTTCAATTCACCCAACGCTGCAGGATGCTGCTGCTTCTAGTCTATTCCTATCTCCCCCCCCCACACACACACACACAGCAAAACTGCCGCGAAAAAAAGGAAATGAAACAAGCTAGCTCAAGTGCGTGTGCATTCTCTTTTCATTATTTTCTGTATCAATCTCATCTTCGATGCATTCGGTGTCGGTTCTACTTACAGGCTAATCAACGATCGTATTTACGGAGGCATCGCTAAAGGTGTGGGGGGAGGACTGAGCATCGCCGGGTACCAGCCCCCTTGGTAGAGAGAGGGGGGTGTCACTTGTGCATCTCCATTTTGTAAACTGGACGTGAAAACCTTGAAGACGACTGTCGCAGCTCTCCCCAAACCAACCTGTTCAATTTTGTTCCCCTTGTAATGAAAGAAGGCGAGGTATGTCTGGGGTGTCCATGATATGCGCGACTTGAAAAGTTAATTGGCAATGGGGAAAGAGTGATTCCTGGAAAGCGGGCGCAGTCGGTACGACCGCGACGCGCGGAAGGGTGTAGCAGCAGCTTGTTCTCCGTGGAGGGGTGGGGGGATACGGCGCCAACTATGCTGGTCATTGTGTCTTGCTTTTTGTTGCGCCTTTGTGCGAGCTCACGGTGAGTGTATAGCTTTTTCTTGCAACAATGCGATGACGCTTTGGAGGCCTGTAAGGTTTTCAGGGGAAACAGAAAATATGACTGAAGAAGAAATCTGGGGGAGATCGCATCTTTGAGACCGGGGTGGGTGGAGGCTGGGACAAAGAATTAAAATTAGATGAAAGTACACATGCAAACATAAAACGAAGGTTGGTTTGCCCGAATACGGGAATGAGTGGTATTTGTACGCATAACCCGTACGAGCTTTATCACCATTGAGAACACATGAAAAGCTGCAGTTGTTTTCAAAAAGGCCTGTTCTTCCTCCACGACAATATCCTTTAGACTTGTCTGTGAAAAAGCTAGCGACAACAGTGTCTGCAATCTCATTCTTTTTTTTTTTTTTTTGAAAGAGAAAGTTTGTTACAAAAAAGGAATACAAACATATTAGTATACAGACAAGGGTCCCAGAGTCAACTGACTGAAAGGGGACCCTCGTGACAGCGCAGTCTACATAAACTTTTTCACAATATTTTCTGCATTTTTGGAAACAACCGAATGTTTGTGAAGCGGCGTTGGTTGCGGTGGCGCTGTTTGACGGCTCCATGCGTTGTAGTCGGCAACAACATCCGCGACGTGGTTATATTTTAGTCAAACGCACCTAATAGTAAACACAGTGTAGTGTTTGCACATTAGTTAATTTTACGCAAATATATTTTCGCCGTTGGACACTGGAAAGCAGGGTGCGGTTCATTATGCGTTGGCGAATTCTTTACCCCGTATTATTCTGCGAATAGACGTTTATTGCTTTGCTGTGCGGTTAAAATATTCAGAGTTTGAAACTTCAGCGGCGACGAAGTCTGTCGATCGCTTCTTCCTGCAGCGCGGGCGTGACTGCAACGTGGCGGAAAACGACGCCCGACATGTCACTGCTCCCGTCGCGCACGTGTCGAAGCTTTACCAGCTAACCCAGTGAGCCCTCGTGTGCGCGCATGCGTACCTAGCTCGGTCGGTCTCTTCACGGGCAAGCAGCATTTCCCCCACGCTTCGCTTTGAAAGTCTAATCGCGAGATGAAAGGAAAAGCGTCTCCGTTCGCCAAAAGACGCACCTCCCGGAGCCTTCTAATGAGGCATATCTAACCTAGCGTAGTACTTGGACATCGTGCTTTGTCCTGCCCTCCTACAGCCCCTTCCCCCCCCCTTTTATTATTATTTTTTGTTCTCCCACCGGCTTTCTGGACACAGAATGCTTCACGGAATTTTCATGCGAATTCAAGAAAAAGCGCGGGCATTGTCCTTTGCAGCCACGCGGCCGAATTAGCTGTCGGGCGATCGCCGTGTTTCACGCTTGACGAGGAGGTACACGTCACCGCCTCCTGAGTAGTCGCGCTTGGGTTCTTCCTTTGCAAGAACAGGCTCTTGTCTGGGCTGGCCAGCCGGAACACGAATCTTTCCACCCAGCGGGGGCGAAGAGTTGAAAATACTTAACCGGGCGCAACCTGTCAATTCCTGGAGCTGGGTCAGATGTACACACGCCCTCGTTGGCGCTCTTTCGAAGAAATTTTTGTTTGCTGCCATGCTTCTCGGTATTTTGTTTTGAGCCCCCCTCCCCCTTTCTTTTTGCATGGGTTGGAGGGGGGGGGGGAGTGGGGATCCTCATTGGCTACTTGGAAGAACCGTCAAAAATTTTGCTGCTTCTTTGTCCTGGGAGGGAGGATGGCTCATGTCCCATTTTCGTGTGGCTGCATGCAGACAAAATAGCCCTCCGATGCTTGTATTCGGAGGGATCCGAACATCTCAGTGCAGGTCTGCAGGACGTCTCGATGCGGACCATTCGGTGCACGGCATGTCCCAGGAATTCTTTTAACATTTCAGCTTTAATATATTAATTTCGTCAGACGAAATGACTTTAATGTTACAGATTTGTGTGCCTTTCTAATTTTACTTTCGTTCAACTTTTTAAAATGTTGTTATACAAATGAACAGTCCCAATCCTTTATTCTCAGTGTTACTGAAGCGCTTTTATTTTAATTGATTCGTTTCCTTATAGCCGATTTCGAACTCTCCTCCCCCGACCACTCAACCGTCACGAAAAAATGAAAAGGAAAGAAACCAAGCTGGTTTTTGATAAAAGCACGTGTGCATTCACCTTTCGTGATTTTCTCTATCACCTCCGTGGTCGTTGCATTCGGTGTAGGTTCTACTTAAAAATAATCAGCGATCGTACTTACAGTGGCATTGCTAAGGGGATTGGCCGGGGGGTAAGGTGGGGGGGGAACCAGCCTCCTAGGTCGAGGGGTGCCATTTGTGCCTTTCCAATGTGCAAAGTGGGCGTCGAAAGCTGATAGACGACTGTTGCAGCTCTCGCCTCACCAGCCAATTAAAATGTCCTTCCTATTACAATGGAAGAAGGCGAGGAGACGTCTGCTGTTAATATACCGGGCTTGAATCAGAGTTAATTGCTGATGGGTCCACCTGGGCGAAGAAGGAGCGATTCCTGGAGAGGGGTGCGGTCGATATGACAGCGACACGCGGAAGGGTGCGGCGAGCAAGGTTGTTCCTCGAGGTGGGCGACACTGCGCCCAAGGAGACTGGTCATTGTGTCCTCGAGGGCTTCTTCGGTGGCTTTTTGTTGTGCACAAAAGAGATTGTGCCAAGCACTGCTAGGCATCCGGCCACAGAATCGACTTCGTCGGGACGGCTAGAGCCACTAAATAAGCTACGCTTCCTCCTCTAGTGGTTCTAGGGACGGCCATCGTCGAGGAAGAGGCTTCTACTTGAGTGGTGGCGCATTCAGAGAACTTCACAATACCTTCATCGCTACCATGGAACTCTCATCTTTGTGTACACGCACGGGCTGCGCTCCGCAGAGAGGGGCTTTGTGAGATACCTAACGCGCTGAAAGGCTATCAGACGCCGCAGCAGCCTGACTTCAGTCACCCCTGAGAAAGCTGGTTGTGAAACGTCGGGTGCTCCGTTTATTGTACCATTGTTGGCAGTGTAATTATAGCTTTTCATTTGTAACCTCCCAAGCCAGACAGATCGCAGCCAAATATTTACCTTCATTGTATATTGTGTGGGTCCTACTTATAATGAATTTGGCCAGCCCAATTACTCATTGCTTACGCTGAATGGCGATCATTTGTGACACCATTTGTGATCATTGTGATAATTTGTGACACCACAAGCACGCGTTCATATGCACTTTTACAGATGTTCTAACTCCTCCTCATCCCGCGGCGCGCAAAAAACAAAAACAAAAAGACTGACATAGCTTGGAAAACTGCGGACCCTTTCCTTCGCGTTCTCTGTGCTTGGGGTTAAAGGCAAGTGACATCGCGATTTTGCCTGAACACGGGAGTGACTGGTATTTGTGATCACAATCCAGACATGTTTTAGCAGGATTTAAGGGAGATAGAAGCTCCAGCTGTCTCCAAAAAGCACATTCTTCTTCCGCGACGATTTTCTAGACCTCTCCGTCCGACAACAGTATTTGCAAGTTTTTTTCAGTGTCACAGCGCTGCCCACACGAAACACTTCATAAGTTTTTCTGCATTTTCGGGGAAATCAATTTTTGTAAAGCTGCTTTCTTGCGATAACGGAAGTGTGCCTTTTATTTAGAGAAAATGACTTGCACAATGCATCGTAAACCCCGGATGATTTTCTTAGCTGATGTGCATTCGGCAGAAACAGGGAATCTACATTATAAAGTCTTGTCGTAACTAAATAGGTCTGCAAAAGGATTTAGGTATATAGTTGGTTGCATAATAGGTGTTTCCTGAACAGGGTATTAAACAGAAATATAGGAATGCTCCATTTATGCGAATAACTGGGAAAAACCAAACATGGCTTCAACGTAAATGTACCCGCCGCGGTGGCTCAGTGGCTAAGGCGTTGTGCTGCTCAGCACGAGGACGCGGGTTCGATTCCCGGCCGCGGCGGCCGCTTTTCTGATGGAGGCGAAAAGCAAAAACGCCCGTGTGTACGAGATTTCGGCGCGCGTTAAAGATCCCCACGTGATCAAAATTAATCCGGAGCCCTCCACTACGGCGCGCCTCATCGCCTGCGTTGCGTCGGCGCGTTAAACCCCACAATCAATCAATCAATTCAATGTAAATGTACAAGCACTGTAGTAGACTGTAGTGCTCCATAATCCACGTCAAGTGGAAATATAGAATGGCTGTTTAAAACAAGTAAGCACCATTTGCCGGGAAGTTTTCGCACCGAAATGTACTGCACCAAAATTTACCAGACCCTTCTCTGGGCCGATGTGAGTGGCCGTGACGAATTTCGGTGACACAATAGCGACCGAGACTAGGGGAAGCCGGTTTCCTGAGACCCAACTTCCGTGAGAACGAAGTTGGCACCTCCATCCTCTGCAAGTGCGAATTGCTGGGGGAGTCGGTGTTCCATTCCTTAAAAAGAAACTCATAGCGTGTACAGATAAAAACGTGTGCGAGAGGTGACACCAAAGTGCCGATTAAAAAAAATCAAGTCATTTAGAGAGGGGGCGGAGGGGTGTAAAAATAAATAATGGGCCTATTTTTCAGTAGCGATCTGCCCATGCGCGGGCTGCCGGTACGCAATTCGTGGTAGTAGCCTCGGGCGAAATAAACAAAAGGGGGCCTCTCTTAGCTTGCTGCTTCGGGAGCGCCTATGCTTTCTAGCGCTGCACGTTTTAAGTGCAATGCACTTCTTAAGCGACCCTGAACCTGCGTCCACCGGCGATGTCCGCGGACGTGGAGATGGGCGCGCGCAGCCTGGCCGCTGACATGGCACATACCCACGTGGGGGATTGGCCAGGAATCTCCTCGTCTTCCTTGGCAAAGGGGGGAGATGGGCGCGCGCTGCCTGGCCGCTGACATGGCACATACCCACGTGGGGGATTGGCCAGGAATCGGGCGTGAGAAGGGCTAATGCACCCGCTTAAAGGAGTGACACCATAAAGGAGTGACACGAAATTTCAAAGCTGAGATCCGCTCTATCAATCAAGTACAACGACAACACAAATAGGTGTCTGTGCATAAATGCATCTTTCTTTCTTTGTAGTTGTGTGTGTGGTGTGATCTCTCTTTCGCGAACATTACCCAACCGCGCAAATTCAACTCGTGCATTCGCACTTTCACATTCTTCCCCTCGGGGAAATGCGGGGAATATTTATTTCCTCTTTCGGGCAGTTCGCAGTGAGTTCGTACGTGCACACAAAGAAGGCTTTCAAAGGAAAGGGGCAAAAATGTTTGAGGCTGACCGCGCCGCGAGCACATATGGCTACCATTGAGGTAGGAAAGAAAATTAAAAAGAACGTGAAGAAAAGGGATGATTGGGCCACTGCAGATTAGTCTCGGGAACGTGTGCCTGCTGCCGTCACATTGATGTGAAAGGCACGGGTGACGGGTGGGTGCGGGAGGGCCTGCAGGGCGAGAATGTTTCGTGCACGGGTTTTCCGAAAGCCGAGCATTTTGGGGGGCCTTTCTAGTTCACCGTGGCGGCCGCTCGGAGGACCGGTACTGGAAAAAGGTCCATTCCATACAGTAAAGCCCGCTTGTATCGAACACGTATATATCAAATTATTGCCTATATCGAACCCTTGTATAATTCTGGTAAAAATTACATGCATTTAAAACTTTTTATATCGAACGCGATATTTCTGACAGCGGATATATCGAACTCTCCCGCGCGGGATTTTTCGCTCTGCTTAGGAATGCGGCAGGCTTTCCCGCAATACATCAGCGTGCAGCGGTGGCGTGGGTGGGGGTCGCTTGCGACTCCCGCGCGAGCTCGGGCGCGTCCAAATCGGCCGTGGCAGAGTGGACCAGCTCCACGCATGCATGCCGTTGGGGCCGAAAGCGCCACATTGGGCCCTGCGGGCTGCGGTGTCACCGAACTTCAAGTCCGCGCCCCTCACTGCGCGCACCTGCTCGGTTACATGGGTTCGCCGTTATTCGCTTGTATCCATGCTTGTCTCCGCTCTGTCGAAGACGCCGAGGACTCCGTACCGCTTCCGAGCAAGAGTGAAGCCGTCGCTGCCGTGGCCCTGTTACGGCGATACTGCAGTGCCATTGAGGGCAGCGGTCTTGTGCTTGTCGACTGTTTAGATACCGGGGAGCAATCAATCACCAGCAACGCGATGTGCTCCAAGAAGCAGGCTACACTCACGCAGTTCTTCCGCCCCAATAAATTAACGTTTTCTTTCCGAGAAAGTGTTGTATCAATAGTGAACTGCAGGGTGGTAAGAGCTCAGCGTTAGCTCGTGACTCCGTCGACAAGATTGCTCTAATGTTTTTTTTTTTGCTTCACTTTCTATATCGAATTTTCGCTATATCGAACTATTTTACAATCCTCGCGCTGTTCGATATAAGCGGGCTTTACTGTATTTGCACAGCACTTGGCACCGTCCGAAAAGGAGTGTCAGTCGAATTAATGTAAAGGCTGTTCCATATGCGCCACACCAACCAACCAACTACTCCTAAGTGTCTAATCCCTTCCGCAAGCCCCGGCGGTGTGGGCAGAGCGACACTGGACCGCCGCAGTGGTTCATATGAGCTCAAGGATACTGTTTCGATCCCCGGGGGCAGTGGCGGCTGTTCATATCGAAACGAAAACGGAGAACTCCCGCGTATCGATGTTTCGGCGCATGTTAAAGGTCCCCCCGGGTGTCGAAATTAGAGTTTTAGCAGTCCGTCTGTTCCGTCGTTTACATAGTTACCGGACTCCGCCTGCGCGCGGGGGATAGGCGAGGAGGCGCGCCCCACCGTGACGAATGCACGGGCATGGCGACGGCAATCCCGCGAAACTAATCCGCCTACCGCGACGAATGCGCAGGTGCCCAGACGGGTCCCTGTCAACACGGTAACCACCTACAACGCGGAGCAAGGGAGTGCTAAAACTCTCTATTAATTCGGAGCTCTTCACCACGGCGCACGTCATAGCACATGCAAGCGTAGATTCGGCGCGTTACACCCCCCAAATTAAAAATAAACAAAGCACCTGACACCTCTTGCAGCATGTGCAGTCGGGGTGGTGCCGATGTCTGAACGAAACATAAACTAAATGTTAGCAACTGTCGGAATAGTTATTCGTCTGTGCACTGTGACGATTGCGGCCGCGTGGCATTGTTTGTTTGGCACGCGCGTTGCGAGTGAGACGTGGGGACCAGAATGTGGGGGAGGATAATTGGGGCTGATGCAATTACGAGAGCAGGGTCGCCTCGCGTGAATTTGCCACTGCGTAATCTGTCAGCAAAGGAGTCCACATTTCTTTGAGCGACTTCAACACGTGGGCATTGGCGGCGCCTGTGCGACAATGAAGAAAGCCATTTTACGCACGTGTCTTTCGGATAAAACGAGTTGCACTGCGTGGTGTCTTCTCTCCTGCGTCCTTGTCTGTACGCGCAATGAATCTTGCAAGACTGCGTCCCTTCGGCGAAGCAGAATGAGGGGGGGGGGTCTGCTGCACTGCTGCATGCTTTGTAATTCTTCGTCGTAGAAACCCGGCGGAGTGCCGCCGACTAGTGCAGCGTTCACAATTCTCACACCGAACTTTTGCATGGTCGCGCGGCCTCGCCTGCGACCCTGAAATTTTTCCTCTGTGATAATTTTGGTGCGAGAGAGAGTAAACAACTTGGTGATTCAGGGTGGAAAAAAGTCCAGGGACAGATGCGGGTAAAAAACAAAGCGCACGGTTACAATTTTCCCGTAGTCAAAGGGCACTAGCCCTTTTTAAGGTCAAAGCCTTAAGCGCCCCATTCTGCGAAAAGGCGCCGTTGTTGCTGTGTTTGGTCCGGTAAAGCAAATGGCCGCCGGAATTCATAAAACTGTCAATCGGGACTGTTATGAAGTTCAGAGAGCGGAAGAATAATTTATCATAGTTTGTCCTCTGGGGGGTACACATGCAAGGCTAGAGGGGCGATGATCAGAAGAGAAACTCGAACGGGGACCAAGTCTGATGGTACCTCAGTTTAAAAAAGTTGCAGATGACATCTACGTTTAGGTCTTAAGATGTTCGACGCGCTAGCGTTATTTCTGCGTCGAGGGAGCGTTTTCGAACGGTGTTGCTGCATTTACCATTTATGCTTATCAGCGACGAGGGCTAGGCTGCACGCAATGGTTTTAATCAGAGATTAGACCATTAAGGGATTAAGACCCAACCCCCCAAAAAGTTTCGCCGCAACCCCCCCCCTCCCCCCCCATTCCCAATAAACTGCGGTGCGCAGTTTCTCAAATCTGCTCAAATCGCGCACATTTTCTTTTGCCTCGGCCGTAGTACCATTGTCCTCCTTTCCGCAATCTAACTACCGCTGCTCGCTATTCCCGATTCCGGCGAGCCCTCGTATCAAGCTGCCCCAGTCTAGTTTACCGTTAGAACTGATGGCGTACTCCCGCGGACGCTTGATGAGCAAGGCTGATAGCGGACGGCTGGCAGGACACGACAAAATTGAAGAATGAGCCTAATAACGCTACCACGTTAATAAATCCAGAGAACTTGGCTAACCACCATTATTGTTAGGAGGTAGGGCGTGGAACCATCTATACAGACAAAAACGTGCCCGCGCTTAGGCGTACCACACGCCGTGCTCGCCGCACAAAACTCCACCAAGCCACCCTGTAGTACGCAACGAGTACGCATCACGTATGTACCACATCACGCGATTTCGATCCAACGTGCAGGAAGTTCGAAAGGTACTCAAAGGTACACCCGAGCTGTGAGAGGCAGTGCTGGCCAAGCCCGAAGCACATCAGAGGACACGGGGGTTGTTGACTGAGGGCACATCCCCGCACGGGCAGGGGACATCCTCTAGCGATGAAATAAACGTTGTTTCCGTCACCTACTTAGCTTTGCTGCAAGGCGCACTCAGCTGACGGACACGAAACAAACTATACCGTCCCGCGCGAAAGCTTTCTCACATAAAAACTGTGTCACCTTCGCTGGAAGTGCGTCCATCCAATCGATCGTCAAACCTTCAAAAACACAAATCGCAAACGAAGAGCGAACCCATGCGACGATTTTTCGCCCCCTAAGGGCATCAATGATATAAACGTGCACCGATTGTGCTCCTTCATGATCGATTCGTGTATTGTCTTATCTGGAACCGTTGCTTTTTCGCGATTTTCGAGTAACCGTTTTGATGCGGTGGAAGCCCGGCTTCACGCACGCGCCGTGTGTCCGGAGATCTTATCAGATCTTTTCGGTCGACCAACCGGTCTATGGGGAAGTGCATTAGTTTTCTGACAGGACGCCATCGTTTCCACTCGGAAAGCTTTCGCTTTGAAATCCCCCGGGGACCGAGCTGCATGCAGTCCCGCTGTAAGAACGGCCACCAGACCACTGGCGGGCGCAGAACACTACATGCAGGCGAATAACGGTGAGTTGTCACCTTCCATATATACGCGCAGTGAACCGGTTTAGCGGTGGACGTGCAAATAGCCTGCCTGTCAGACGAAGCCGCACGTGCCCTCGTGGTCGAAAGGGAGCAAAACAAACTCGTGTCGTCCAATTCGAGTCGCATGTTCGTGCTCTGCGCAAGCGACGCCAGAACGCGGAAGCCAGCTTCGGTGCATGTCTTCGTTACTGTCAACCCGATAATCCCGAATCACCGCAATTTGCGGCCGCGCCAAGTGAGACGTCTTGTATTATATGCTGGCGCGACAGGTTTCGCTCCTCCGAGCTAAAATTTGCCCGTACATGCGTTCGTGCGAACGCCACAGCTCACCGTGATTCTGACCTGCTTCTTCTTTCTATCCGGCGGACAACCTGTTACCAGTAACCTCAGGAGCCGGATGCCGAAACCGACCCGGTGAGGATCTGAACAAGAAGCACTCGGAGCGCGGTACCGCGTGCGTTGGGCCATGTGATCCCGCGAAACCATGGCCCGCTTCGTTTTGTGGGACAACGTGTGGTGCGTGGGTGAAAGGGAATGAACCCCTTCATTTTATTGCTAAGTCATTGTTCTGCAAATATTCTGCGTACGGAACTGGCCAACGATGAATTGAGACGAAGTTTCGTTGTAATGAGTCTAATGACAATGCGTCATTACTTACGTCGTGGGTACATACATCACAACGCACTGTTTTTCGATGCTCATGATTGCGAATGCTGTGGGTGATTAATGATCGTACTTACGGAAAACGTTTCCCTAGATCCGAGGGCGTAGTCTGGGGGTGGGTCGGGGGTAGCAGGTCTCAGAACACCTCCCGAAATTTATGCATTCAGAAAAATGACAGGTATTGTTTGGGCGTCCGGCGCAGTCTTTTTTTTTTTTTTTCGGTGGCGTGATAACACTCCCCGAAATTTATTTCTGACTACGCCACTGCTTCCATCGTATTCTGTCGGAATACCTCGCGGTCTGTTCCTGGAGTCCTCCTACGCGCGCGTCCAGAAACGACGACTGTGCGAAGGGCACCACAGCCAAAATGATGAATCGCTCAGTTCGCCAGGAGAATCAAAAGAAAGAGGGGTTGCGAGTCGAGGGGACCTCGTCGGCTTCGTGCGAGGCGGCGTTAGCACTGCGCGTCGAAGGCGCCCGCGTACAAAAGCGTCCTTTTTAGGAAACCTCAAATAAGGCAAGTGCGCGCTCCGCAAACACGTCTCCGTTGCGTGTGTTCGTCGGCAGAAGACGAGGCCTTGCAGGCTGCTCTGGGAGACGTCTGGAAGACAAAAAAGAAGAGTGCGTGACCTCGGCTGAATGAACGCTTGACACGCGTGCCTCGGCGAGGATGTTCGCGGAGGTACAGAAAGGGGAAGGGGTTTGCGAGGGATCCAACGGGCCGTTGCTGCCGGCAATCTGCTGGAACCGGCCGCCTCGCTTGCGGACGTGTATGCACGGAGCGGTCGGGGTTGACCCGGCACCCCGCCGGACGCGCTACGGCCAGTTGTCGTCTGGCTTGCGAGGGGGCATTGGGCCACGGGACTCGGTCGCTCTTCTCGCCGCTGCATTGTTTGAAACGCGACGTTCGCGTAGCGCTTCGCTTCGTAGCGCGGGTACAGTTGAGCGGGAGAGCTTTGGCGCACTGAAAGCATCAGCACGGGTGTGAATGCAGTAACCGTTTGATTATGCAGGAGGTATTGCTTTCGCGTTTTTAAAAGGAGTACTCTTTGCACGAGTGTCCGCGTTCACCTGTCGCCTATGCAATGCCCCCCCCCCCCTTTTTTTTTTATTCATTCTCTCTCTCTTTCTCTTTCACATCTAACCTTAGCCCCGGATACATGGACCCGACGAGGGAGGGTCGAGTCGACTGGCGGGTTCAGCTACCTCTCGACCCCTCACGCGTATATATGAGCTCGATTCAGAGAGTCGAGGGGAGGGGGCCGGGGGATTGCCGGAGAAGGAGCTACCGTATTTTTACGATTCTAGCGCGCACCTTCTTTTGCGAAAAGCTTGCCTTAAAATTTGTGTGCGCGTTACAATCGGCTCAAAACCGAAACAGGTTCCCAATCGGCCAGCAACATTGCCATAGGGACCGGGCAGCTGGACGGGTGGCGCCACCACTCGGCGCTCCCCTCGTCAGTGGAATGAGCCGGTGCATTGGACTACACAGCCTCCCGTTGTTTTTGTCGTGTTTGCTTCGGTGCTTTGAATGTTTGGTGGTGTTGTTAGCGTATATGTGCGGTGAAACAAAGTCTAGACAGATGTGTTGGGTTCTTAGATGCAGTAATAACTACGTAAACTTGTCGGACGCTTCTAAAGTTGGGTATCGGCTGCAATGGCATGAGCGCATTTTGCAGCGATCTGCGCTTGGTTACACCCGATCGAGTACGAATAAAACTACTATTAGTAGTATTATTTCTTCTTAAATGCACTAACGGTTACGCAAACTTATTGGATGCTTGTAGGGTTGGGAATGGGCTACATTAACACGAGGGCTTTTTGCAGCGCTCTGCGCCTGGCTCCGCGCGATCTGAGTAGGATAAAACTATTAGCAATATTATTCATTTCTACCACTTTAAATTATCTTCACTGGTTTCAATAACTACGGTTTCCACGCCAGCCTTAGCGCTGGGATACCTCGATACGTGTGCTTTAAATAGAAAGGCACCTGCATACGAGATGGATTACCGTGTAGCCGTAGAAATGTTGCGGTAGGTTACACTTTCTGTAACCGTGAGCTTTGTGCCTTCGGTTTTGGTGAGCGACACTGTGACAGCACGGGAGCCTGAAAGCCGAAGTGTAAATCCCACATTTGTGGTGGTCATTTTATCAAGAGCCAAAGTTATTCACCAACTCAACAGCCCAAGCTACAAACCAACCACCATCCCTCCTCCGCATCCCGTTTTACCACCTGCGTAGAATAAAGGCTCCACCGATAGTTAAGAAAGGTGGCAGCGTTAACGTCAGCCGGTGTTTTTTACTGCTTAAGTATTCTTTACAGAGTACCTAAAAATCGTGTAATGCCTGGTGAAGACACCAAAAACGCGCGATTAGTTGCCTCAAATATGGGTGCATCAGCCCGAGTCCTCCACACAGACACATTTCCGACACGCTGGACAAAGTTTAGATTTAGAGAGGGGGGGCATGGAAGTTCAAAATTAAACAGCAATATCATCTAGCCCTCCGTCTAATGATTATGATGGTTGAACGCAAAGCTTTCTTACTGCGAAATCGAATGGGAAATGGTCAAAGTCAAAGACGCTGCGATCAAAAGACCAAACTGCGTGCTGGTCAAATTCGACGCTCAACTAGTCAAAGTTTAAATCCAGAAGGCAACCAGGGAAACCCGTACGATAAAGCTTTACCATAAACAATCATCGTCGTTAGACGGAGAAGGGCATGATTTTCCAAGCGTAGGTGGCAGCTTGTGAACTGACCGCAGCATTCAGTTGTGAAACTGAGTACAGCTTTTCGGCACCCTCCTGTCTTTCGTCCTTCAGCTAGGCAGGAACTGGTTTTTGAAAAACCATTTACCAACTAGCCAGCAATCATTGCACTTCTTGTAAAGCAATGCTTCTCCACGACAAGCAATAACGTTCTACTATCATGCGGTATTTATTCTATCAACGATTCCCGATGACTGTAGTAAGAGAATTTCTGTGAAATTAAACTCGTTTCAGCCGTAGGTAATGAAGTTACGGAAGCGTCATCCGTCACAATTTCTGTTTTGAGGTAAATCTTAGAACACACCCCCCAACTTTGTCTTTCGCTTGTGCACGACGTCGCGCTTTCGTCACAACTGCCAAGGCCAGCGCCGCAGCATTCCTAGATCGGTTGCACACACCGGCTTTGTGGGAGCATTTAGCTGCAGTATACTCCTCGATACGCGAAACTGCATGCAGGCATAAAAAATTCATGAAGCAACGAACTTTCACTTCCAGCTTGACTTCCAGCTTGGCGCATTGAACGTCGTCTGCTATTTGTAATTTCTGAGTATGGGCGTAGATCACACACATGGCATGCCTCGTAAAGGTCACATCCACGCTCAAGATTTACCGATCTGAAAAATGCACGTGGGGTTACGTACGCTTTGCAAGCCGCACCGCAGAAAAACGACAAAAGCCATGCACAGTTACGCTGCGCTGACCGCCACCGGCATTCCACTGACGAGCGGTTCGCCACGGGCGGCGCTGTTCGCTGAAGCGACGGTGGTGCCATACAACGGCCGCCCGGTCCCTATAGGCACGAGGTCCTCCCAAACTCCAACTCAATTTAATAAAAAAAAATATCCGTCAACACGGCGGGAGTGAATTTCGGCGCACTCATTCCTGAATGACATACCTTGGTCAGTGTTTACAGCATTTTTCTACCATTGCAATTAGCCTGTCACACGTACAATTATGAAGTTCAAGACACTTGAATCGCAAAAAGTTCAATGTTTCCCACTGTAGTTTTATTCCCTGCAGAAGCTGGATAAGCAATTTACGAAGCACAATTTATATTTGGCTGCCACATTTGCACGCACAAAATAAAATCTCCTTCTAGGTAAGTAGTGTCATGTATTTTACGGGTCTAGGAGAACTCGTCACAGCCAACTCGTCATAGGTGAATTCGTCAAATAGGGCAAGTCGTCATAGGCCATCTCGCACTAGGGAAACTCGTAACCTAGGGCAACTGGACACTCGGCCAACCCGTCACAATTTAAGTTTTTTGTCTATCATGTTCAAATGAAAGAGTACAGAAGCTGTATATTTCTCATCTTATGCGTAAACATTCTTACACTCCTCCTTCAATTCACCACCCTTAATGTTTCCTTTGTCGCCTTCGAGGAACGCGCCAGCCAGACAGCGTATCTTATTTTTTTTTCTGCAGCTAATTACGTGAGCCTTTTATATTAGAATTCGTTTGCCCGTTCTTTCTTTCTAATACATTTTTTTTAATTTTTGGTAATTAAGTGACGGCGCTGTATTGGGATTGCGATTTCGTTCTGTGTTTTCGCTTTTTAGTATTCTGATCTTTTGTTTTCATGCCTGCTGACAAACGATGATTGTCAAGCTGGGTAACTTTCCATTTTGTTAGTCTTCATATCACGTGAAAGTCAAGGCAGGACTTAAAAGTTGACCCCCCCCCCCCCCCACACACACACTCACACCAAACAGTATGCCGAATATTAAACAGCTTTTCTAGTTTATGACCCCCCCCCCCCCCTGAGCCATTGAGACACCCCCCCCCCCCTTGTTTCGATGCCTGGGGAAACCTCTGGGAATGAGCGCGACGCGCCGAAGGGTGTAGCCAGCGAGCTTGTTCCTCGAGGGGGGAGAGGCCCCAACGATACTGGTCAATGTGTCCTCAGCGGCTTTTTGGGTGGCTTTTTGTTGGGCATTAGTAAAGTGTACAATTCTATAGTTCATTCCACATGGTAGGTGCAGCACTGTGGAGGCTACATTGTTGTCAACAGCCCGCCCCCTCAGGGCACCTAACTCGCCGTGAAGGAAGCGACAAAAGGCGCGGGTGTCTTGCGGTTCCACTTGCCGAGAGGGGAGAAGGGAAGCCCTTTCAGGACCCCCTTCTAGGCGAGTTAGGCGCCCTCGGTGGGCGCACTGTTGACAACAATGTAGCCTCCACAGTGCTGCACCTAGCTTGTGGTATAACCTATTGGCGGTGAGATGTTTGAGTGGCGCCCCCTGGCTCTGACGTCGGCTTAGGGACTCGCGCCGCTGTCGTCTGCTACACTCCGCTTGTGAGGGGCAGCAGTGTCTGTGCTAGAAATCGCCCGCTTTGTTGCTGTAGTGCGTTAAAAAGCGTATTTCTAGCGACTCAGTTATTTTGCCAGCTTCTGACGCATCTGAATAATTTGAAGCTGTATCCCCCACAAGTTTGCAACACACGAAGAGATAGAGAACAACTTTCTTCAGAGTATCGGTCAGAAGATCGTGTGTAACTCGTCCTTTCTTGCTTATTCGCGAGGATCAGCGATCAGAGATTCTCGATAAGTATTCAAAATGCGTAGGCTTCCTGCAGTATTTTTGAGATGCTCTTATGAGACTCAACAGTCTAATGCTACGTACCAAGCAGCGGGGCCCCCACACGCGCATCGCACAGCAGAAATAAACGGCTGTCTTCTATTTATTTCGTTGTTGTTGTCTTGTATCAGATGGATGTTTCTTGCTTTTTTTCTGCCCACGCAATTTTTCTGCCCGCACTCTTATAGGAGTGTTTGGGATTTTTGGGGAGCTCACAAGATCGTGTAATTCGCTCAGTTGTATGCATACATTCCTTTTCAAAAGGCTTTCATTGTCTGTGCAAGAAGGTGCCGCGCTTTTGTTATCGTCAAATACAGGATAGGTTTTCTCACACCGCGATCGCTCCTAAACAACGTTGTCCACAGTACTCGAAGGCCTTTGTCTCCGAATTTCTTTGAAATCGTTACTCGATACTTACGCGAATTCGGGGTCGAGCGTAGCTCGTAACCGCCATCGATCGTACTCCTGCATATTTCAAGATCGATAACCGATGATATCCAAGCGCTCATGCCCAACCCTACAGCGAAATAAATCCATTCATCGGGATGGCGTATCTGTGAATTTGTCTTTGCTTGGTCCTGGAGCATCGATCTCGGAACACGGCCAATTGGAGCTGAGGATACTACAATTTTTCCCAGTGTGACTACTCGCCCATAAGTGCGTTTCCATTACGCATGACGGGAAGAAGGTGTCACGTACGATTCTCAATGTCTGTACAACATGTATGCCTCGAAAACTTGCTAACCCACTGCTTAGATCTTGCGTAAACACACGCCCTATATCAAGTGGTTTTTGAACTCGAACTAATGTCTGGGATCGTGTCCATAACTATGCCTGACCGAAAGTTAATGTGCACGATACGGGGTGATCGACAGGCAAAAGAGGTTACCTCCTATGATTACGGGAGATCGGTATATGCCGCGACCAGCCAAGCCCTGAAGCCAGAACTTGTTCCTCGGTGGGGTGAATTGAGCAGCGGACTGGTCAATGTGTCCTCACAGGCTTTTGGAGATGAAGCTTTTTCGTTGGGTCATTAGAACTCTAGTCCGATAACAATTCCATATATCGCATATCACAATACGGAGATATGGTGGACAGTCACGCTCCCTAGCCATTCCCGAACTTGTCTATGACAGTCACGGAACCTTTTGTCATTGGCGGCCCCTAACTGCCTGAATGCGACGACAAATGATGGCACTCGGAATGGGGCTCTCAGTTACTTTGACCGATCATGAGCTAACGTGCAGTTCACGCCTGAAAATGTTTTATTGTTGGCCCGTATGACGGCATCGTCATAGGACGTCACTAGTGGCGCAAAACTTTGACAGTTACAATATGTTAGCTTTCTTCCAAACAGTGCTGGCGCATGAGCTGGTGGTACTAATCCTATTTTCAATTAACAATTGTTCTCTCAGACTCGCTTAATAGAGAGCTGACCCTTAGCTCCGACTCTTCACGCTCCGCATAGGCCCGGCTTCGCAAGGAATGGGGCGACGCCGGCAATGTTTTTCCATAGCGGTATCCGAAACTATACTAACTGACACCAGGCTAGTGTATGCGATTTTAAGCTTTATTATGATAAAAAGTTACCCAACGCCAATTCTGGTGCAGACAAGCATCGATGTGACGCGGCGCGAAGAAACAGCAGGGAGGCGAGCCTGGTGAAGCAGACGACAAATGCGAGAATCCCTAAGCGACGTCACGGAGGGCGCTCGCAGCGCCGCCCGTGTTCGCGCTCACCGCCAATAGTACACTATTCGCCGCGAGCTCGACATGTAGGTGGCGACAGCGTCGCGCTGCTAGCATAGAGAAAGAAATACTGCTGCTAGTGTGGATCCTCCGCTGAGAGGCCCGGAGAACGCACTGTGGGTGCGCTTCGTACCCTTTTTTCGCGCCGTATGTCAGCACGAAAGGCGCCGACAGAGAAGGATGGTATGCTGTAGTTCGGTTCCTCACGGTCAATGTATAGCGTGGAAGCGGCAATAAGTTTCATTACAACGCAAAAAAAAAAGAAAAAAAAAAGCGGCGGACCCATCGGGAATCTCAGAACGGCCGAAATAGTGACAATGAACATGTACGCCGTGGCTCGTAGCAAGCTCGATCTTTCAGGCTGTGGCTTCGAGCCTTCAAGAAAAGCATAAATAGAAACAAATCAGGAAGCTTCGATCTCTGGAATTCCGTTTACAACAGTTTCAATCGCTTTCATCGGTAGCATGACGCATTGTTGCATTTGTGGGATGCCCGGAAATGGTAACACCACTTAACTACCCCTACATTTTTTCTAAGAGCTTACGATATTTTTGTCTGTTCGAAAGGCAACATAAAATTACTAAATTTTAACCAGCGCAGAGATATAAATGCAACTGTTCTAACGGGTCTTTCGCGCGCAGCCTTAGTTAAAGGAAATTTTCAGCGACTCTGAAGGCAGGTTTGATGAATAACGGTGTCAGTAACTTATTCAAGGCTTTCATTGGAAGTGAACTTGCGAATTAAATTGCTAACGCGCGCAGTACAGTCAACATCGCATGTTTAGCTAGACTTGCAAAGTGACAAGCAGGTTTACAGTGCGTAAACCAAGCTTCTGGGACCTACAGTGAGGACAGATTATGTTAGGGCTGCATTCTTTGACCATTTACGTCCATTGTGAAATCTAACAGGTGCCTAGAACAGGGAGATGTGTTCATTCTTGCGTAATGTCACTTACGGACCATCAAGATGGCGAATGAAGTTGCCCTGTTGCGGACAGTAAACGTTCCTTTTTATTTCTCGTTACGAAACAGCGCAACGGATTTCCGGTAACTAGTTCGTGTTGTAAACTGAACCTCGATCGCTTTTGTCTTGGCATTTAATTCTTGATGTAAAGCTGCTTTCTTTGGATAGTGAGATTGTGCCTTTTATTTAGAAAAAATCGCACAAGAAATGCATTACGCCGTCGTAAAGACCGGCTAATTGTCTCAGCTGATTCGCAGGCCTCAAGAAAGAGCGAATATAAATTAACGCCTTGTCGTAATTGAGAAAAAAAATGTGCAAAAGAACTTAATCAGTTGGTTGCGTAACAGGTGTTCCCTGAACGAGGTTTAAACAAAAAATACAAATGTTCAATTTCTAAAAATAACTGGCAAAATTCAAACACGGCATCACAATCTAAAAGTGCGATCACTGCGCTGGATTGTTGTCCATAACCCATGTCATGGGGAAATAAAAATGTAATGGCTATTTCAAACAAGCATGCACCCGATAACTCGGGTCACCGAAGTGTCCGTGCACCGAAACGACCTGCACGAAACGTCGTAGACCCAAGCACATAACACATTCTTTCTTATACCTCTTCACTGTATGGTGGAGCAAATGTCCGCACCGAAATGTCCTATACCCAGCCACAATAGCGGGCTCAAGGTAAGCCCCATCACAAGCGGCTACGTTGAAACTTGTATCCGTAGATACTTACTTACCCCTTCGTCGAGCCTTCGCGCATGCTGCAAAAACCCAAACGGTAAAATAGCGAGCCATTTGCATCGTAATCGGTGTTCTGATCTTTGTGCGCATTGCAGACGTTCCACGGCATGCATAGTGCAAACGCGTGCACGCGACACGCCCAGTGTTCCGGTCCCGGGGCTGGCGAACTATACAATGACCGCTATCATCATCAGCAGCCTATGTTCGCGCCTGGAGGACGGAGTTCCCGTTCACTTCCAAAGTAGACCCGGAAACCGCTGCACCTTGCTGTAAATCATCTGCGCACGAACGGTTAAGGAGGCACGCAGAAAGCGTAACTGCCGCGCATTGCGTCTGCGCGTAATTACGCAACGGCTCGGATGTTACACGGCGCGCTGGCTGCTTTCCTGTTGCGCCATTCTTTCGCGCCTCGCCGTTACTCCGCGAAGAGCGGGCAGCAAAAAGAACGGGGATTTTTCAACGAGCCAGCTTTCCTCGGCGTTTTCTCTTTCCGCGTTTCCGGGAGCGCGACGGCCGAACTGCGGCGTCCGACCCGGGAAAAGTGTGCGTGCGAACAGAATGGGGGCGATTCTCATCTGGGTGCTTCGGGAGAAAGGCCTCTATCTGATACAGCTTGGTGGGTAGAGTGCCTAGTAGCTTGGATGCGCGTTTTGAAGACTGAACGCGCGCTGTCCCCGGAGGAGTGGCGGGGGATCGCGGATGGCTGTACGTCATTTTAGGGGTGGCTATTTTCAACCGTTTTTAAATCCAGTGGCATTTCTTTTGACAACACCTCCGGGAAAACTACCACGATCGAGCCAAGGTATACAAATCGCGCGTGATATGAAATGTACACAGTATGGGTAAAGTAAACTCGTAGAAAAGTGGAGGGGGGTGGGGAGGCAAATGAAGGTTGGTATAGCCGCCTGCCCCACTTTCGTCGCCCGGTAAACGATAGCAGGGAGCCCATCTCTGCACCCTTTACCAGATCTTTTCCTATTCTTTTTTTTTTTTTTTTGACGCCACGGAGGTGGGAGCTGGGGTTGAAACTTATCTCGACGGGCTCCTCGTTGCAGGTATTGGGGAGATTCTCACCTATGCTCACTTTATCAGCGGCTTGACTGCGCATATACCGTTCGCGTTCCTCGCCCGTCGCTTATAACTAAAATCAAAACCCGAAAATGGTCCATAAAACGATTCCGAGCCCAATTATTGGTCGTTTATAATTTTCAGGTTTAATTTCGCATTCGCAGAACTTAGCTACGAGCGTACAATATGATTACATGTGATGTGTTCATGCATGCAAGCGCATGCATGCACCGGGTCGAAACGTTCGCGATTTTAGGTGCTTGGGTTCGAAGTATGCTGACATGAAAGTGTGCTTATTAAAGCGAAACTTTATATGCCTCACTCGCGCCGTAGACCGTAACAGAAAAGCGCACTGCAGGAAAGCCAACTTTACACAACGGGTCTCCACAAATGATGATGGTGATGATTAAACGCGAAGTGCCTCAAGAAAACGCTTCACTTGGGCCCCCTCGCGTTATGAAGCCGACGTCTATCCGACTGCACCCGCCGCAGTGGCTATGACGTTGCGCTGCGGAGCACGAGGTCGCGGGTTCGATTCCCAACCGCGGCGGCCGCTTTTCTGATGGAGGCGAAAAGCAGAAACGCCCGTGTGTACGAGGTTTCGGCGCACGTTGAAGATCCCCAGGTGGTCAAAATTAATCCGAGCCCTCCACTACGGCGCGCCTCATTGGCTGTGAAGCGTCGGCGCGTTAAACCCTGCAATCAATCTTCCGACTGCTCCATTCCGACACGGTCGAAGCAGTTTGGATTTTGGTCTTTGTCTGTGACTCAGGTTGCATGGAAGCATGCTTCGCGATTTAGTACTCGTCATTTGTTTTGCTTTGCTTTGTACTTTCTTTTTAAATGAAGAGCACTTTAGGCGCTCGCCTTCTCGTCCTATAGCTCGCTCGCTTGACCCAAGTGTATATAGAGCACCAAGGCGGCGTCCCTGGGTAACGCTGTTGTTCGCGGCGTACCCCAGAGGCTTCGAAAGCCAAGCGTTTTATACAGTCATAAGCGTTCGAAACTCGTGAGACGCTGGCGCTTGTCATGCATCTTCCCGTTGTTTAGCGCAAAGAAAACTGCAGGTACATTTGAGGAAAAATTCCGCCATCTCCACGAAGTGAATGATGATGAGAGGGGCGAAGCAAAAATGTTTATCGGTAAAACCGTGGAACATTCGCCCACACATCATATAAAGACTCGACACGTCAAGCTTTCCACCGCTCCGTTGACAAGCCCGTCGACGACGTCGATGTTTGTGGTGGTTGTGTAGGGCTTGTTTGGGACGATGAGAATCTCCATAGGTAAGTTGGCGAATTCAGTGTGTGACATTTTAGCCACCTTGGCCGTCGCCTTCTGCAGAGCGTCTTGTGTCGTGTACCCCCGGTACGTGTCTTGAGCTCGCAGGCGACGAACGACAACCTCTTCTTCTTCCTCTCCTCCTTGATTGGGTAGCAACGAACGCGTTGAACGTTTTGTCCTCTTTGGCACAATCCTTAGCGGGATCCTGCCACAATCATCATTAATGTGCCGTGCCGTATACAGCAGCAACGAGGGACGGGACAGGGCCCGAGCAAGAGGAGCTTCGCCCCTAAAATATACGTAATTAACCGGCAGCGCCCGCGTTCCTATAGTAAAGGACGCCCGTTGGGTTGGTTTTTATAGTAAACGCAAAATGTGGCAGTGCAACGCCGGCATGTGCGAGGAGAAAATCACAAAGAGAACAGAACTCCCGCTGGCGCAGTTTCAGGCAGCGGGCGCGCGAGCACTGCAAAGGCGGTAAATTTGAAATACTGTGGGTGGCAGTAGTGAGCGGATAACGGCGCTGCTGCTCATTATGGCGAATCACTGCTCTGCACTTCCGACAGCTTCACGATTAAGTGGAACGGATTTAATTTTTTTTTATACTGGAGCAGGGTGCTTATAATTTCGGTGTTCTCAGAAGCGATAAAATCCGGCTGACGTCCGGTACCCTCGAGCTGCCTAATCATCGGTTGCCAGTCGAAAACGACACCTCAGCATCCCTCACTGTCGACGCTGGATCCTGCTGGCGCTAGAACCCGTTCGAATGCTTGGGCCGTCCTTTCGACTGGCCCTTCCGGAAGCGGCAGGCGCACAATGCAGCGCATACAGAGTTCGCCGCCACAAGCGGGTCACCCGTCCCCCGACGGCCGCCGTGTGTACCGTTGCTTCGTGGCCCGGAAGGAGCCGGTTGCGGCCCCGCCGAGTGTTCCACATTGGCCCCCGGGCAGCGAGCGGAGACGCCGAGGAGCCGGCTGCGCCAACCGAGCGACGCTTATCTGGGCCAGGTGCGCTAGTGTGACCGGACACGCAGGGTTTCCGAGCGAGGATCGAAAGTTGAGCTGCGAGCGTTCACCTCTGCGGGGCTTGTCGTCTGCGTTGAAATTTGGGGCGTTTCTGAAGCTGTTGCTCGTTGGTAAAACAGTCAAATCCAGGAGATGATCGATGATGATGACTTTATTGTTTTGAGTCGATATGCCGGTGTTAGGCTTCATTAGTTGCTGGACATCCGTGCCTTCTTCCCCAGTCGAGTCAAAGAGAAAGACAGGGAAAATGCGCATTGATAACTGATAGATTAAGGATGGTCACACTTCGCTGGGCTTTCATTTGATCGCAAAATGAGGTCCAACTGGAAAATCGTATATAGAAACAGTGACGTTCATCACTCTCCTCAGTGACGTCATTCGTTTGCTTCGCTCCTGAGTGATACCGACCAAAACCTCCGTTTATTTGATCCATTGTGAGCGCCTGTGGGACGCTTCTCTCTGCTGGGCCGTCATATTCAGGTTGCTGTGACCGGAAACCGACCAAAGAAAAGGGCGGAAAATCACATATTGGGGAAGCAGAGCAGTTCCGCCCAGCCACGCCTATTTGACACGGAGCGTCCGTCCTCTCAGGTGGCGTTCCGCTGTTGCGCAACGTAGCGGCGCCTTTTGTGATCGAGGCCAAGTTCATAAACGCCCGCGTACGCACGACATTTGGCACCCGTCGGGGGGAGTCTGAAATAAGCATGAACACAAAATTAAAGCAGTTTCACTCAACGTAAAATCTGTCGACTTGCGGAGCAGTGATTCGCCAAAGGAACTGTGGCGTCCTGTCTTGACTAGTTTCAGTATCAGCCTGCAGCGTTTATACCGTAAGTAGTCAATAGAGTGCCGCAGCCCCTGAAACGGCCTATAAACACACTGGATTGAGTTTCCATTCATTTCGGGTAATCAATGCGCCCGTTCGTGGGTTTTTTTCCCCATATTTTATCTTATTGTGTGCTTATTTGCGGCCTAGCAACGGCGCAGCTCAACGATCACCCCCAACACTTTGCGTATGAGTTACGCGTGCATCTGTCGTGCAATGGAATAGACATCAGCTTTGTAACGCGAGGGACCCACGTTCGATCCCGACCAGCGGAAGCGGTTACCTTTTGGAAGCCTCTGTGTGAGTGCATGACGCCGTGACCCAGGACGAGCTACGGCGACAAGCCGGGTCCCTAGAGTGTTCCGCACTTGAAACACAGGTCATATGCCTCGGTGTCTAATAGAGATCATGAGCCAGAGAGCAGTCGCGGTGGTCTTTGGTGCATGGGTAGCATGGGCTGGAATAAGTTGCGTATGTGAATGGGGCGGTGTGCGCATGAGCGGGTAGCGTGACCTTACAGGGAGAGGGGCAGGGAGGGGGAAAGGATGCTTTTATGTGCTGGCATGGACACGTGCTCCGCCAGATGGAGGCGATGTTCGCTGGTACAATCAGACGAATATACGATGTCACGCACATGCGCTCATAGACTCAAGTGGGACAGTTGTGTGACAGTATTTACAGTGCCCTACCGAGTTTTGCCGCGAAGAAAACCGCGCGGCTGATAGCGCTTGATTGAATAAGTTGACGGCGCTTTTGTTACACGGCGTGCCATTCCCGAAGGTGCCCCCGAGCCGATAAGTTCGCGAAAAGTTATTTGGGAGGCCAAAAGATGCGTTAAACGTGTTGTGTGCGTGTGTAACCACGTGTGTAACTGGGTCGTTACATACATGTAACTGGGTGTGTCGTGGGTGTGTGTAACTAGGACATGGGCATTGGATGTGTCCTCGTACTGTGTCGTACCGGCCAACGGTGTCCACGTGATCGGCGGCTGGCTGTGCTCGTGTCACCTGGTGTTCCTTTACAGTTTCACGTGATCGTCTGCCGGCAGGCCACTTGGGATTCATCATTTTGGGACCTTTGGCTGCACATGAGGCGCGCCGTATTCATTCTCTTGTAAACATTTTTGCCTTCTTATTTCCTTGCTCTCTTCCACATCCTTTCTACACACAGACGCCACGAAAAACCCCGACCGACAAGAGACTCGGAGCTCCTTGTAGGAACAAATTCTGCTTGTAGGGCAGGCATGCTTGAGTCTAATGTGATTCAGGACGGCTCCATCGTGCTCTCACAGTCCGCTCGGCGTCCGAAATGTGTGGGGTCGATCGTGTATAGCGTTACGCAAGTCCCGCTGCTGGGGTTCGTCCAGAGCGAACGCCGTGAGGTCTTCGCTACACAGGCAAGAGCCCATCTGTCTTGTCCAGTGAACTAACTGTCCTGGGATAATAATGATCGAGTCGCGAAGAGCTGAAGCAACAGCTCAGTTGCGACCGCGTCGTTGGGAGCCACAGTGAACAGGAAGCACTTCCGGATGCCTGAGCGCGGCAATAAGGTGCTGGGGACTTTGCCAGTGCGTCGTGTCACGCGTTTTTTCCCCTTATTAGTTCTGGAGGTACCATTCACCTATACTTGCACTACTGTGACGGTTACATGCGTTATCTTGACCAATTATGCATTTATTTTGCAAATATGAGACGTCACGGATTTTCTGTTGGGAACTTGCCAAGGAAATAAAGGCTGATGCCGCTGGAAGATAATGCCCTTATACCTTAATCCGGTTGGCGATTTTGCTCTTAGCAGACTATTCAAGAACTATTTTTGTGGTAGTGGGCGCCATAACGCCGATGCTGCAAACGCCTGCGGCAAACTTGGCCGAATTCACTTCTATGCATCGTTCGCCGCACGCTCTACTACTGTCCACTGGCCCAACCGTTGTTCACGCATGGGTCATCACTGGTGGCCCACAAGTGATGATCCACAGTGAGACGCCGATGATCCTTGGCTAACTTGCCAGTGACCCACCAGAGATAATCCACAGGCCGCCAATGGGTCACTGGTAATGGGTTGGTCATCGGCGACCCGCCAAATTACTCACCCAGCAGTACTGACTGACATTTTCTGACTGATTCGGGCACAGAGAGAGTAGCATCTTTCAGCGTTTACTTCAGCCCAAGAAAGCCAGTCGTCTTTGGAAATGAACGGCAAGGAAACGGTCCTTGGTCAGGAGAAGCGACGCCTGGAAGGACGCCGGTGCCTGTTTGCAGTGGGCGATCCTTGCATGAGAATGCGGATAACGTGAGAGGAGCGGAAGGCTACGCAGACTCCTCTGCTGACCAATCTTTCCTAATCAATGTGTGCCGCGCCAACGGCTACCACGCCGGTTCCGCCTTGTCCGCGAGCCGCTTTCAACTGCATGTTAACGTTCCCAGAAAAAAAAAATTGCGGATCCCACACAGAGATTGCTATCGATGTAAAGCGAAGCTTATACTTGTACACTGACATCACCTGCATGTTCTTACGCTGTACGTAGACTTCCTCGTTGTCGGAAGCGTCGTTCGGAAGGGTTGTAACCATGTGGTCCACTTCGATTGTCCCGTTTACATTCGCGGTTTTCACAGCGAAGGCGCTGCTGCTTGCCAGTACGCTACCCATACGCCGCCTTCTCCAAGCTCAGAGAACGTGAGACGTCAGAACGCGAGACCGCAGAGAACGTCAGAGGACATTCCGCCGCTGGTCGGGCCTTCTGGCCCAGCGGGCGTGATACGTGGAGGCCAGCATTATAGTCCGTAGTGTACCGTGTGTACCGGAGCCCTACTGCGCCTGCTCGCGCGGGCACGACGGCGAGGGCCGCACCACACCTGAACGAATGCGCACGTGCCTAGTTGGGTCCCGGTACATACGGGACACACGGAAAGTACAGAACATGCGGTATGCTAAAACTCTATTACCTGGAGTAACTTCCCTGGGCTGTAACACCCCCCCCCCCCTCCACCCCCATGTCGTTTCTACAGCCTCGCGGGGGCACTACGCGGAGGCCAGCGTTATCTGGTGTAAGATAAACCCAACGGTGGTTCTGCCATGGTGTAGCAGCCCCCGGAAAATCCGTAGAGCCGACGAACGACGAGGAGAGCGAACGAGCGATTGGGCGCTTTCACTGCGCAACCGCGTGATGCGATGGCTTGACCTTGGCTGATCTTGAAGGTCGGATTGACGCTATGAGGAACGAGCCGTTTTCTGGGTTTCCCAAAAGCAGCTTGGTGGCTGAAATGCTTTGAAGCTGGAAAAAAAAAAAAAAAAAACAACTCCGCTCGCCTTCACGAATGAATACCTAGCGAACTTGCAGCTTAACTAAATATGGAACGGCATAATTTCCCGCCACGGTAGCTCAGTAGCTATGGCGTTGGGCTGCTGAGCACAAGGACGCGGGTTCAATTCCCGGCCGCGGCGGCCGCTTTTCTGATGGAGGCGAAAAGCAAAAACGCCCGTGTACGAGATTTCGGCGCACGTTAAAGATCTCCAGGTGGTCACAATTAATCCGGAGCCCTCCACTACGGCGCACCTCATCGCCTGCGTAGCGTCGGCGCATTAAACCCTATAATCGACATAATTTAAACCTGGCATGAGCTTTCCCCAAGGTTAAAAGTTGGTGGGACAAGTGGCACATGTCATTGCATTTCAAGTGCAAATATGTCTGCTTCGGTCGCAAATGCACTTTGATGCATTCACAATATTTCTCAAATTCAGTTCCCATCGATTTTACGGAAGATTTAAAGTGGAGGGAACACGTTGAATTTGTAACAAGCAAACCTTCCAGGACATTAAATTTCATCAGGCGAAATTTTCGGCAAGAGCCAGCAAACGTAAGAGCTCTCGTATGTTTCTCATGTAGTACGACCCATTCGAGAATACGCCTGCGCGGTTTGGGACAAGCGTGTGATGACCCTATCAGACGCCCTTGAACGCGTACAGAACCGAGCGGCCCGTTTGGTCGCCAACAGTTATGACTTTCATCGCAGTGTTTCGGCTATGAAAGTCTTTCCGATGGGAGACAATAAAAAGAAGGCACGTGCGCAGTGCACACTCGAACTGTTTAATCGTATATACTGTAGTAAAACTGGAATCCCTTCACCCACCATACTTTGAAATTGTGGTCGCAGCGCACCGGTACAAAGTTCGTAAATTCGGCTGCCACGCATGTTTTTCAGGGCTCGTTTTTTCCACGCATTATTTCTGTTTGGAAGAAGTGGCCGAATCGCATTGTCGAATGTGAACTGATGCTTCCTTTAGTGCGTTTATTCGCGATGTGACGCGATTATGTTTATTCCTGCCAAATTGAATGTCTATGCACTTGTACTTCTTTGTTTGTACCCCCCCCCCCCCCCTTTCCTGCAAAAATGCCTTACGGCGCAGCAGGTCTTCTGAAATAAATAAATAAATCGTAAGGCGAAGCGCCTCCTAATCTAGTTCGCTTCATCAAAGGCACATGCCTCCGCCGCCGGAGATGAGCGTAACTCGGGAGCCCCGAATTACGCCATCTCGCTAAAGCCCTCGCGGTGCCCACGCGCGCGCGTTCACACGATGCAATCGAGTCGTGCGCAATTTCGCGCGCGCGGCCCTTCGGTGGGGCGCGAACGTTAGGAGAGCATGAAGCCGTAACGGCCGGAGGCGTGTCTGCTGGTATGCGGCCGATGCGGCGAGGATGTGGAGGCGCGCGAGTATGTATCTTTCCCTGTCCAGATTTCTCTCGGATGCCGGCGATCACGCATGCTTGAGCGTGACCCTTCTCTCATGCCAGTCTAAGATCGCGCAGATGTGTGTGCTGCAGGGTTCCGATACTTGCTCGCGGTTTTAGGTTGACTTTCTCATAAATTTGCTCTTCGTATGTTTGCCTTGGGTGGGCCTGCGGCCGGCTGTACTGGTTTAAATCGGAACACAAATGATCGCGTGTTGTGGAAGCGCATTTTGTACGCCTTCGTTCGTGAGCTCTTGACAGCAGCCTTTGTCGCCACTTACTATATGTATACAACGACGGACGCGGTTTTGGGCGCCTCTCACTGACGGAAAAGTGCGGCTAAGAATGGGCTCGTCGCTCAGGCTATAGGTGTGGGATGGGGAGCCGCGCGGTATCGTCGTGGTACCGCGGTACTACAGACACGGAGACAAGTCCGTATGAGGTCATCAAGGCCCTTAGAGAAAGTGGCTGGTGGGTCGACACGGCTTCATTGGTATTCCTGAGTATCTGTCGCAGTTGTTAAATTTAATTGGCACTACTGTTAAGACAAAACAGCCTTTTAAACGGACCAAACTGTGATTCTGCCTTCATGTCCCCTTGAAGCACTGTTCTTGGAGCCCCATACTGCGGCTTTTTTTTTTTTTTTGCGGCGAGAAACGTGCGAACTTAAACTGACGACAAACACTGAGGCATATATGCATGATGGACAACGCGCGACAGACAGCTCATCGTCACAGAAGGCGTGTGTGAAAATATCAACGACAGAAACGGAATGTCGCTGTGAAAACACACCAAATCTTGGTATTGTTGACCCCTTTACTTTTCGCTTACTTTAATCTCGCCGTCCATTTCCTCCCTGTGAGTATCACGTGACTCTATCCCGGAGTCGTAAAAGTAGTGATCTTTCTGTTTCAAAGTTCCCGAAACTATATGAACGCACTTTGCATGCAGGAAAACTTCGAGATGAACTTCGTTTGAATAAAAGTTTCACATAAACCGCCTGTTCACACGTACTCCGCAGTCACGCGTCATAGCATTCAATAAGCTGGAGAAACTTTGCACGAGTGTTAATTATTGTAACATTCGTTTATCGCTCTAAAAACAGCTTCCTGGATTTCCCTGGTCGCTCAAACGAACGTCCCGCCCCCACTTCCCTCCGTAAACAAAAATGTATTTGGAACTGTGGGATTCATTTCTTCGCCACTTCCGTCTCGCTTGTTGTAGCCTGAGTCGTTTCCCCTTCTAAAGTGGCTATGGATTTATCGCGTCACCTAAAGCCCAGCAAGGATAAAATGTGGGCTTCGTTTTCCTCGATAAACCAGAAATTATGCGGCGTCAAAAATCATGAGCACCGCGTTGTCGACACTATAGGTTCGTAAAGGGGTGGCAGCATTAGTGGTTAAGTGCGCGAGTAAAAGGTGAACGAAGTTTCGACAAATTATTGTCCTTGATTATATTTATACGCTGTCCCGGTGCTTTGATCTTGTCAGACGTACTGCTGGGCATTGATATTGACGCGAAGTGTCACTTTGCTTCAAAACATTCATTTCTCTATCGACGTAATAGGGGATAATCATCCTGTGAGTACCACTTATGCGCTATTTGCGCTGTTGCTTCCTGAGGACCAAGTGCCCTGCAGGCTACCTGGGTTCTGAGACAAGCACGGTGAATGGGAATGGAGGGTGGGGGCATTTCTTCCGTTTTTTTTTTTTTTACGCTTAAGCATCAAACAATTCTTTCCCTAATGGACCTCTCGTCTCTTCTGAATGCGGGAGACGCATGTTACACGTGGTGGCTCCGATGTGATGGGTCGTCGGTTAGGGAAAAAATAACTATAAAATCCTTAATAGCTCCCACACACACAAAAAAGAAACTATATATACGTTGGCGGGCTGCATGCGACATGACTGCCGGCAATAGGCATAAGAGATGAAACGTAATTCAAGAACCCACCACAGCGGTCATCATTCGACAGCGAATCCAACCAAACAGCTGATTATACCGTCATCTTCCTCGACACGAAACAAAAAGCACCTTCTCAAGGCTAGCTAAGCTGAAGGCCTGGGCGGGTGCGTTTAATAAAGGGAAAGCTTCAAATGGTCCATTGAGCGAGAAAGCCGGCGTCTGCGGCGGCTCCTAACGCCCATTAGCTGTGACTTGCTCCTCAGTGTGGCATGTACCTTGAAAAAAAAAATCGTAGTTTCATACTAATATATACTATAGAAGAAAATCTGGCGCCACTGCCTAGGGAGCCGCGCTTCAGCGAGCGTTCCGTCGTGTACCGGGCAGGCACGTTCCACTTGTCCTTGGCATGGCTCATGAACAGGCTGAAAACGTAGCTCTAGCTGCCAAAAAGCAACATTATTACTGTAGAAGCTTCATCAAATTTGTTTTGTTATTATAAAATTGGAGCTTCACAGATTTATTCGGTCGGGATTATTGGCTATGGCTGGAAGTAGAGAAGCCAAGTAGGCCAGGAACGTCGCGAGCTGCAATGGCGGCGCCCAAGGCGGCCCGCAATTGTCAGCGCCAGATTTCCCTCTAATATATATTAGTATGAAACTCTGAAAAAAAAAAAATAAGGAACATTCGTCGGTGGACCCTGAAGAACGCGTTAGCACCTATTTCCTGTCCCTCATGAACTTGAGGCTCGTGCCTCAATCCGATTCGCGCGCCCTGCTCTGGCTTTGGAAACCCGCAACACGGCGTTCCTCGCACGCACCTCGCACACCGTGCTTTGTGTCCCAACCGCCTCAGTGGTCACGTTTGCTTGCTTGCTTTAGCAGCAGTCTTCACTGCCTGTCGCTCGTTTTGTTGTCCATCAGTATCGGCGTTTCGCCACCGTCATTCCCATTCCATTCTCTTTTACCGTCTACTCGGCCGTGCACTCGCGTCACACTTGTATTTACAACGCGTACAAGCGGTGACGGAACGTTTCGAGACGCGGGGTGACGGCCAGCACGTCGGGCGGAGAGGAGGGGCGAGCCGCGCATCGACCCGACGTCTCCATATCAACTGGGTCGGCATCGGTGCGAACGCAGCGCCACTGCACCCAATCTCGCTGCCGACTCGGCTGACGACTGCCCTCGATCTCCGCGCGCGCTGTGTCGTTCTGCTCCTGTCGCTCGCTGTCCGCGGATCGACGGCGATTTTTTTTTCCTCCAAAATGCGCTATATGTTGCTCACGCAATAAAAGAAACAATTAAGCACGCTCCTCGGTTGTGGAAACGCCTGGGCATGCGCGAAGAGTTCGGCGGCCGCTGTTGAACGTCCGGTGGCACCTTACCCCAGTACATCCACCGCGTGACCATCCACACCGCAGTCATGCAGATGAAGTAAGTGAGCGGAAGAACGTATAGCCAAACGAGCGAAGAGCGAATATTACGGGCGGGGTAAAACTACGTAGCAGGAGCACTTAGCGTCGTTATTAACCGGGCGTATTCACAGTCCGTCAGAAGTGCTTAGCTTTCCTCGGCTTTTCTTTAAATGGGGGAAAACAGGATGCAAAGCGCTATAGAACACAGATTACGGCATGGCCGAGCGCTGGCTTACAATTGGAATTCATTTGCCTTGGCAGGATAGTTATGCTTTAGCCCACAACAAATAAGAAATTGAAGGCAAATGCCAAAATATTTGACAAATGCTGCAAAAGAGCGAGTACACCCTGGCGTTTTTGACGTGAGAAACAAAATTTGAGAACGTTCGCACGAAGGTAGGGCAACGCTAGCGTCCGCGTAAACCGTCACGATGTCGCGAACCAACAATTCACGTGTACACGACTTTTGGCGAAGATCTTCACATTTTCCAGCGCAGGTGTTTCACTCGATGACGCAAGCGATACGTCCTTGGTAAAGCTGAGTCTTTCGCTCACATTACATACAGTAGCAAAATTCATTGTCCGAAAGTAGTCGTTAAGCGATGTATCGGCGGTTGTCTCTCCGTCGGTGACACCGCGTTTGCTTTCCGAGTCACGAGTGCGAACTACTCGATTTTTAGGACACAGGCCTTGCAAGTCCCCATTTATCCGTGTGACGCGGGATCACATTTACGCGCTGTACCGCGATTACGCTAAGTGGCTAAGGCGTTGTGCTGCTGACTGAGCACGAGGACGCGGGTTCGATTCCCGGCCGCGGCGGCCAAAAGGGAAAACGCCCGTGTGTACGAGATTTCGGCGCACGTTAAAGATCCCCAGGTGGTCAGAATTAATCCGGAGCTCTCCACTACGGCGCGCCTCATCGCCTGCGTTGCGTCGGCGCGTTAAACCCTACAATCAATCAACATGTAAATGTATGCAAAGTGTGCCTCGCATTCTAGGACAGTTTAAATCAAGGCGGAAATTTGGGCGAGTCGGAATACGTTCATCTTGCACAGCGTAAAAAACACACGGGACACGAGTAAGACACAGGGTAAGACTGCAGCGTTTGTGGTGTCTATTTCTTACTCGTGTCCCGTGTTTTTTGCGCTGTGCAAGATGAACTATGACAGTTTGTATTGCCAGCTGTGTATTTCACGTATGAGGATAAGTATTTTGCTGATAAACGTTATTAACGTTGTTGCTGACAGCACCGCGGACTCACTGATGCAACCGCTGCCTCTTTCTAGGAAGATTGAAAAGCCTTGCGTGCATGCCAGCGTGTGTTTAATTTTTCTTACCCGCGGCGCTGTACCAGCGAATAAGTTATACCACCTTATTCCCTGAATGACGAAGAGGAAAAAGCCGTTGCCATAAGAACGGGCGTATACGGAGCCGTATGAATGACGTGCGTACGTAATCAAACTAACGCCAGTTGATAGTCAGCCGAGTTTTCCTCGTGGTTCTCTTAGCAACTCCAAAGCGCAAACTTGCAACTTGGCTGCGCTTAGATGCCTCATCAAACTCGAAAAATGAGTCATCGGTTGTCCGTCAACGCGTATGATACCAAAATGGCCTCCACTGTAAAGAGAAAATAAAAACAATCTAGCTTAGATTTGTGTGGGATTCGGACCCGGTTCGCCAGAGCATGATTGAATGGCGCTAACCATACGGCGCTAACCTGGCACCCTGTAGGAGTGAAACAAAAACTAGCCTGATGCGTGGCACGTGAACGGGGCGGCTCGTGAGGAGAACGGATGAACGCATAAGTGAGCTGACTATGGGGAAACTGTCACTTGAGATGTGAGCGGCTGAAAAAAACAAAACAAGTCATTAGGAAAAAAAAACGTTTTCTTTTGAGTTTTTTGCGACCAGGATAACATTGAAAAAAGAAACAACCAGACCTTCTGGGAATTTTGTTGGATGAGACCACTCTGCAGTGAGGGAAACGCTTTCGGAAATCAATACCGTGATGTGAAATCGCGCGCATATTTTGAGAGCGGAGGCTCGCTGGGTCTTTTGTAATGCAGCATGTAACAATTATATTCCTGTAAGTGTTATACATAAAAAAAATTATCGGGCGCTTCGGTCCCGTAAGTGAATTGAAGGCGAAAGCCAGCGATTATCGAATCCTTCTTCACTCCTTCTTCACTATCGAATCCTTCTTCACTGTGTGACGTTGTATGTCACGCGGCACGCATCCTGATAATCCTTGTTCCATCCTGGCGCGGTACAGGGTTAGGGCTGTAGTTACCACACTTGGCGGCGGCTCTGGCGACCTAGCGTTAGAACCCAAATAAGTTTCTCTGTATATTTTATTTACTTATTTTCTTTTTACAGCGGCCGTAATTTGTTCTCATTCGTGGGGTCGCCAGCAACTACGGTCACTTTTCGCGTTTGATGAGATATCTAAGGCTTTCGCTTTAAGAAGTAGTCCGACTTTCTTTTTTTATATAACTCTGTGCGGAATCGTCTTCTTCCAATTTTTCATGATTTCTAAAAAAAAAAAAACCCTGAAAAACTTTTTTCACGCCCCTCAAAATTTCATGAAAACTTGCATCTCTAGCCGCGTGAGATTGCAGCAGTCTGTCGGAGTAATTCGCTTCAAAAGACGGCGAAGCGAAGGAAAAAAAAAAACGCAGACATGGCGTAGCAGCAAATAAGTCTTTGATAATCGTTAAGCTTTCAAAGCACGGAAGCAGACCTGAATTCCCGGGAATTTTTCTTTTGTTCTTTTTTGCATCCGCCGCGGTGGCTCAGTGGCTAAGGCGTTCTGCTGACTGAGCACGAGGACGCGGGTTCGATTCCCGGCCGCGGCGGCCAAAAGGGAAAACGCCCGTGTGTACGAGATTAATCCGGAGCCCTTCACTACGGCACGCCTCATAGCCTGCGTTGCGTCGGCTCGTTAAACCCTACAATCAATCAATTTTTTTTTGTCGTCATCATCGCTCTTGTCCCCTCGCAAGTTCTCACTTCCCAGCAGCGTGATGTTTTTCGGACTCGCCCTAGCAAACACCCTTGCAAATTTCTTGGCGCTGCGTGCATGACCTTTGGCTGTCCGACCACCGCCGTAATATGACTACCCTCTTGGGCGTTCGCGGGGCTGGCAGTACGCCCTCGCTGTAGAGTGTAGATGCACGCGTTTCTAAAAAAAATGTTTCTCCACAAATGTGATGAGCCCAGTGAGGCAGCAATGTCGACGTCGGACGAACACCACCCGCTATTATACGACGTGTAATGATCTGCCGGAAGGAGCTGACGTATTCTTTCGCCATCCCTCAAACATTAGCCCCGAGGCGAAAACGACGCTCCCCGTGTGCTTCTCTCGAGAGCATCCACGTGGGAGCTGCTGGGTGCCGGTCGTCGCTACCTTTTCCGGGCCTCTTCTTAATCGTCTCTCGTGACCTTGCGTTCGTTACGCCGCCCAAGCAGCAACAGGGAAGGATAGAAGCTGCGGCGGCGCGCTGTCATCAAATTTCGATCGCCGTATCCCCCAAAACATGGCACGCCAGGTGAATAGCGTGTACAGGTTCAATCCTCCGCTGTCATGAGGTGAGCTGAAACGCGGAACACGACAAAAGAACAAGGCTGGCGGGGTACACCGAGACGACTCTGTATGGAAAGGGGAAATAAACACATCTAATCGCCTGCTCTTTGAGTCACCTTCAGAAGTTCGGCTGCCGCGGTGCGCTAGACTGAGGGAAGACCTTCGGAACACATGGAGGGACCTTTTAGTGTTGTCCTTTTCGGACCCTTATGAAAGGCTGCCTTAGATAATATGGGGGTGGGAGCCCGGGAACAAGTGCGGGAAGTTGTGTAGCCTATTCTACGTCACTTTTTTTTTTCCCTGTCCAAGCGGGACGCCAGCCTTGTCGATGCTTCAAACGCGTCCGAGATCAACTGTCACGACCATGGCCCGCATCTTCCCAGCGCAATTAAACATTGGTCCCGCCGCATTCGGCAGGTATGAAGCTGTCCGGAGGGGGAGGGAGGGGGGGGGGGGGGATAAATGAGTGAAAATAATTTTGTTTTAAAATTTATTCCCAGCAACGTTTGACGCCCAAAATTGCAGGTCGGCGCCTTGGAATCTTCATGAAGCGAACCTTGTCGTTGTTTCTTAAATTGCATTTCGATGTCAGTACTCTTTCAAGCTACAAATCAGGTGCAACTTCGGCGCCTGGAGACCCCTAGCCTGAATTTTGGAACTCATCACGATCCTTTCTTGTCTTCCTAGTAGTACTGGCTTGCTTTTGTGCTTACTTGGAAATGTGAGGATAAGACGGCTGACTTGGGAAGTCGCCTCTCATGGCTGGGATGCTTCAGCGTGCTCCATACAAGAAAACGAACGGTCCTAAGGCTGACTCGGTTTCAGGAGACCAAGACGGTGCGGACTAAGAACTCCGACTTCGTGGTGAACACTAGGTCGTGGGTTCGATTCCAGGCTCGAAAAGAAAGTGGGGCGGCCATTATTCTGGTCAACATGAAATGAGAAAAATTCTGACGTGAAACGGCATTATGTTCGACACGAAAAACCTGTAGGAGTTTCAATTTTTCCGCGCTTTCTATCCAGGCAACTTCGCTGCAGTTGTTCGGGTCCTGCGTGCCGCTTCCCATTCGCTGCGAGCACTGTTTCGTATCACGCGCGTGTTTGCCGCTTCAGCTCCCATCCTCCCTCGTTTCTACGTTTCTCCGCTCTCACTTTCGAATTCACCGCGGGGCGATTTGAAGAGAAATAAAACACTCGCGGAAGTTGCTCGACAGGCGCGCAGCGAAGCATGGGAAACGGGCCGATCTGCAGCGGCTCGTGAAGGCGCTGGAAGACGTTCGTATCGGCATGAAGTTTACATGTGGACGGAGGAGGGCGGCACAGTGCCGTGACACTTGGTGCCACTTTTGGTGGATAAGTAAAATAGTGGGACGGTAGGCACGCCTGCCAGCGCGTTGTGGTTTCAGGGGTGCACCCGACTGGCAGCGCAACACCGTGTGAAATACGGTAAACGCCGAATTTAAGTTTTAAGTTGAGACATTCTACAGTAATCCTGCCGTACCTGTTATGGAAAGACACAGGAGTTACTACACGGTTGGCTACACGTACTGAGGGAACAGGCGAAGACGTCATTTGTATGCTGCCTTCTATTTGCCTGTCCATACCAGTGCCTGTTCAGTCCAACACTGCTATCGCAATAGAAATTGATGGGAAAATAAAATACGGAGCTGTTTTTTTTTTTTTTTTACCAGCTCTGAGCAGTCCAAAAGGTGGTTATTTCTTAAGCACTACTCCTTAACCTCTCCTTTAGAACCCATTTTGCAGCTTAGTGAGAAAGCGGGATTTACTAAACAAGGACACTTGGTTGAAAAATATCTATTTGCAGTGCCAGAAATGCAGCATGCGCTGCATAAATTTAGAATAGTGACCGAAGAAAATAGCATCTCTATTTTCGGGCAGCTTTTCAATAAATATTTCTACTTTTACTTCGAAAACACCCATATTTTGCATGGAGGAGAAATTGATGTTGCAGCCATCAATTATCTTTTCGTAAAAAAAATATGGGCGAATGGTACGCGCCACACGAAGACGAATGCAAAAGTCCGGTGATACCTAAAAATGAAACCTTTTATGGGAAAGCTGCGATTGCGTGCGGTGCTCGAGGTAAGCAACATTTTGTGTACACGCGTGAAGCCGGCCTTTCCACAGGAACAACATGACATTGTCCGTTTTCGTGGATGGAACCAGCGCGAACTTAAACGAAGACAAAGGAAGGGGAACACAAGAACAGCCGCTGGTCTAAAAACTAAAGCTTAATACCAAGAAGGGCGAACATAAACACTCACGACAAAACAAAGGCACTGCGCATGAGCGAAACAAGTTTACAAATGCCACAGTGAAAACGCAACTAGATAAACACAGGCTACGACAGTCAGCGCCCACGCAGATACGCAATCTCTTTGGGATGGAGACACACGCTTTCTTGGCTGACATATTGTCCACTCGCTTATTCTGATTTTCTACTCAGTATGGCCATCGCCAATGCCTTTTGCAGAAATTACACGAGAGCTTGTCTTGTCTGGAACACGGGAACTTGCCACAGGAGCTGGGTCAGTCTTCACAGCCGTAACAATTCACGGCAGCAGTTGGGCGATAGCATGCCTTCCGTTTTCTTTGAAAGCCTCTCCTATAATTTCCCATCGTTGCAGTGAACTTACGCGCAAATAACCCCCTGCTACACTCAATTTGACTACGGCGCGCGCACGACATATACTTTTATCTATTTCGCTCGCATGTAGGTGCCGGAAGGAGGAAGTGAATGCGGAAACAGTAGGGTCGTTTTGCGCGTGTGTGGCCTTGCGTATGCGAGCGCACTCGAGGAACGTGTACAAGACGAACAGTTTGCCCATATATAGGAGGAGGATATGCGCTGACGGATTGCTGGCCAAATCGGAGATGGCGCTGATCCTCCGTCGCCTCTTCCTCGTATATTTGTTCGCCTGCCGACTTCAACCTCTGGCGGTTTCCAGCGTTTATTCTGCACTCCCTGACGGTGCAAATACGAGACCCGCACATCGCCATCCAGGTCTAGGCTCATGGTCCTTGGGATCGGCTTTTTTTTTTTTTCTGTCTCTTAGCAGTATTTGTGCTTCACCTTTTGACTAACGGAGGAAGCAAGCGTTGTATGAGCACTTGCTCTTCGAATGCGGCGGTTTCTGTCTGGGATCTCGGGATTGGTGGGTCGTAAATTCGTCGGAAGCTCGTTGTGGCGGAAATATTTTTTTTTGTGGTGGGTTTAGTCCTCTCCGGTCTTTTGCCGCGTTCTTCGCTCTGCCAAGTGAAGGACGGGAAAAAAAAACGAACGTAATTGTTTTCCTCTAGCAATGTTAAAGCAGTGGCAGCCAAGGAACTCGGGTGTGTGGTTAAGTTTCTGGTGCTTTTGTGGTTCAACTTGACGAGATGTTCATGCAGATGGCCGAAGCCGCCATTACAAATTTCCGGAAGGTTAATGAAAAGGCCACCATCGTTGATTTTTTTTTTCACTTGCAATAATATAACGACGCGCTGTGATTTGGCGATTTAAAAGTGTGCCAAATGACTCATGATGCCTCCCTTTTTCCCCACCTCTCCGCAACCACTAAAATAACAATGAAGCAAATAATTTATTTTAAATAGATTAATCAAAAATGGCTGTTTTATCAACCCTTGGCCGATTCCTGTCTGCAAGTATGCGCGTGACTGTGGTGGGATTCCAGTCGTGAACATACGTTGCGAAATACGTAACTACACAAAAATGTCGGCGCTGATTAGCGAGCTGCAGACGCTGCGAATAATGTGTACGTGACAGCGCGAATGGCTTCGCACTGCTGTAAACATGAGCAGCAGAAATGAGATGCGAACGTTTGGTTTCAGGTCTTTTGCAGTTCAAGGATGCATCTGTAAAAACGCTATCGTGCATGAGCACTCATCCTGGAGGCTGGGTATGTGTTTGGAGAGGAATACAGTACGCTATTAGTAGATTCGGGCCGGATAGGACTCCTTTAGAGCGCGACCCCCAGTAAAAATTTGTGGCCATGCCATCAAACAATAAAATGCCTTGAGTGATTCAACGAACTGTTACCGCGTCATGTCGACGAGTGAGCCAATCAGTGCCTGAAAAATTTCCCTCCAAAAGCACCGCTTCCATTCCGTACCCTCCTTTATTCCTTTTCCTTTTCCACCCTTTCCACAGCATGGCCTCAGACGGCTTTATGCGGAAAAAAAGTGTTTCAGCCCATAAAAAATAAACAAGAGTGCGGGGATCAGGTTGCGTCTTTGGTGTAGACCTGGTCAGACATCAGGAGATTTTTCCAGGCCATTTGCGCGCTCGCTAAATGTAGTGAATCCGTACAGAGCCCTCTGTTAGCGCCCGTGGACATCCAACGTAGTGTGCCTCGTTTGATCCGCCGACAATGACGAACAGGCTCAGTTACTTTTAAAAATGTACTGTTCGCCTTGTTTAGACACCAAACAGGAGCACGGGTTCTTCTTTTAACTGCATACCCGGAGAGACGGAGAAACGACCATGCGTGTTATTTCTGAAGAAATGGCGAAGCATCCTCGTGCTTAAAAAAAGAAAAAAAAAGAAATGCGGACGGTTTTTAGATCTTATTGATTCTCAAATCGGGTCCACGGACCCTAGGGGATCCGCGAAACTTGATTGGTACGTGACTGGTACGTTTAATTTTTTTTTTTTCGTGTAGCACACGGTTTAGTGTTGGCTTTTTGCACGACGTGCCAGCAGTGCGGAAAAGCCAGACACACGAAGGGCAGTGTTGTATAAAGGTGTTTGGGTAACTTTTAGTTGCAAGAATAAATTGACTGTGACGCGCATCATCATAAAAGTCAGCCACAAAAGGCGGCTATTGAATAGCTGTGCGGGTGACAGTATGACACAGATCAACATAGTTCATCGTGGGGCCCGCCATCACTCATGCTTGAGAACATGTCCCTAAATACCCCCCGGCTTTGTCTTTCAAATGGCATGTACGTTTCTACCTCAATGTTTTGCGACACTTGAGCGTGTTGCTTCGCTTCTTGTTCCAGCGCACCGGGGTACGCGGAACCGGGGCATGCTCTGAACGCATCCGGGTCAAATTCCCGCTTCCGTCGTCTGCTGCACGGTGGTATGTATATATATTCTAAAGCCGTCACTTTTTCCGACTTTCTCGCAGGCATCCCTGGTGTACAGCCGGCGCTACGACGGCAAGAGCGTCAAGCGTACGCTGCAGGCCGTGCTCATTTCCTCATTCTTTCTCGGATTCAACGCCTTCGCCTTCATCGCCGTCTTCTGCTCACTCAGGTGAGACCACTGCGCATGCGCGGCTCCGCGGCGTATCGTCTGCACATGGTCTGCACGCAGGCGTGACCCGCGAAGGGGAGGGGGGTATCGGCCTTGCCACAGCCGGGAATCTATCGGAAATCATACGGTAGATAGAAGATGGATGCAGGCATTGAGTCTGGAAGGATTAATTATATTCGGTGGTTTTAGATCAGATTGGATAGAATTAGATTATATTGGATGGATGCGTGGTCGGAAAAAGGGTTCGATGAAATTGCATTGGCCAGACGGCGGTTATTGTGACAAAACAGCACGCTGCTGCGGCGTTTTCGCCGGCTTTCTTTGTTGCCTTGCAATTGTATCTGCGCACGTATCTTTAAAATACAGCTTAGATACGAGGAAATACTTATCTTCAGCCGCCTCCGCCAGGGCACGCTGTCTCACTCTCAATGCGGAACGGGGAGGTAACAGCACCAACCAAGTAAACGATTTCCAGCCCCAACTATTTTTCGTCGTTTTTTCATCACCAGGCGGAACTATAAGCAAGATGAACGGCAGCAATGTTAAAATTTAAGTTCTTTTTTCGTTTAGTTTCCCGTAAAATATCGTGTTTTTCTGGTTTCAGTTCTTGTTTCAGTAAAGGGACGACAACGTGGTTTTTGTGCGTAATAAAAGGTAAACAAACGCTTTACAAGGCTGCCAGCCAGACAGCTGCATTGTTCAATGTTTGCTCAGAGCAGCATTGTTTGTTACGCTTCGGATAGGGCACAGTCCAAACTAAAACCTATCCTACGAGGAACAAAAGCGCTACCACTCTTGCTCGCACTTTTTGCGAAGCATGAAATTGTATTATTCACAAAGGCGGCATTGTCGAGTTGTTCCGGTCGATAGGACAAACGCGACAGTCCCATTGCAAGCAAGGCGTACGCAGGAGTTCCCCCCCGTCCGTCTTTTATTTTGCAGGAGTCAACAGCGGCGAATAAAGGACCGATGAAACTTTGGAATAAACTGGATGTTTGCACGGTATTTCTAAACGTGGCATATTGTTATTGTTGTTGTCTTTGTTTCCTCGTTCCTTTTTGTAGATGTTTGGCCGGGAACTCGCGTTACGTAAAACAGGCCCGGTGGGTACGTGTATACGCGCAGAAAATATGGTAATATTGATCAGCATGTGGTATGTGTAAAATTTTCCTTACAGAGAAACACGCAGCGCAACTGGATCCAATCATGTGCGCGTGAAATGTGAACACAAATATAAAACGGAACGCGGAAGCCGCGAGATTTCTTTCTGCGCATATCGTGTAGTCGGGTGACTCAGTTAATGCAGTGAAAGGGGATCGAGCACATTGTTAACGAACCGGAACCGCGGCATTGTTCGATGTCCAGGCAATGCCACCTTTGATTTAGCACAGTGGTTCTGCGCAGAGGTCTGCGGATCCCATGGGGTTTGCGAGGGAATTTCAGGGGTCCGCAAAGAATTCCCTGAAACCCTCTTACTGTGAAGAATTCCCTGAAACTCGACTTGCTGCTTACAATGCAAAGAGGCGCTTTTGCTGCACTGCTGTACGTTTGCATTGCCCGCGTAGCAGCATCTTTTAACTTCCGCCTTTTTGCACAACATTCCGGCTATGCAAAGAAGCCGACTTTACAAAAAGCAGCGTATGCGCGTGTATGCATGCGACTTTTAGCTGCAAGAGCAAATTGTTTGACAGTTTGACTTGCATCAGCATAAAAGTCGACCACAAAAGGCGGGCATTGAATAAGTGTGTGGGCGACTGAACTTGCATGTGCCAATAGTTTGGCATTGTGGCACTGATCAGCATAGTTCATCGTGGAGACCCCCAGCACATTTCCGGGCCTAGAAGGGTTGCACTCAGTGTTGTGCTCGCGTTAATGACTCCACATGAATGAAACCTCGTGGTGCACATACGCATTGGAGACGCGACGGGAAATACTCTACACCAATAACCGGGCAGCCAGAAATAAAAAAAAGAGTGCGTGCTGCTTCTTTATTTATTTCAATGTTGATACGTTGCTTCTTGCGCGTGCCACGCAGGAGGCTGGTGGGCCGGTTCAACTTCTTCAATGCGTCCTACCTGCCGGGCTTCCTGGCCAGTCTCATGGCCATCCTGCTCGAGCGGAAGAGCAGGTCAGGCTGGGAATACGCTTCTTCTGTGCGGCTGAGCATGACTGTGTGGAATTGCGCTCTGTCGATGTTGGAAGCACTAAAAGAAGCACCAAATGCAGTTTACCTTTCCCTGACAGTCATGACCGCATGAAATCTGAATGAACTTTCCCGCCAAGTGATCCTTTTTTTTTAGTGGGAGCACTTGCAACGACCCGCGCAACCATCAACCAGTCAATCCAATGGTTGAATAAATATTTCATAATGAGAGCATCAGGGCTTGATTTTAGGGCCGGTGATCACTTGGCCGCAGCGGGCTGTACAGGCCCTCTTCTCTGCAGATTTGCGAGGTCCCAGGCATGCTGTCCCAACATACCGCTCCACCTGTAATTCCCTTTGCCCGGAACCTTGCAAGCTTGGAATGCAGGGTGCCGGCCAAAGGAAATTACGAGTAGAGCAGTGATTGACTGAATCGATTTTCGCTGTCTGTCCTTGTTCGTTTGCGTTCCAGTAGATATTTCCCTGCTGTAAGTCTGTATGTCACTGTCTCGCCGATTCGTAGCGTCTACTCGGGGAGTTCGACGTAACGGCTTGTAACGACGCGTAGGGCGCAACGTCCTGTCTCCCTAGCTTGTCACCTTTCTGCTCCCTCACTTTTACTCTAAAGTGACTGTTACTCTTTGGGGTTTCTCTTTTCTCAAACCAGTATATTTTTGGACTCGAGCAGTTAAGGCCGTTCACACTTGCGATGACAGCGAGCGTAAGCGACATGAATTCTGTCGCTTCGTCGGGCGGCGACACACATTGGTCCCGACCATTCGACAAAACCGACCGTCGCGCGACAAAGCGACGGAATTTCCGTCGCACCCGCCGCGGTGGCTCAGTGGCTAAGGACCTTAAGTCCTTAGCCACTGAGCCACCGCGGCCGGACCTTAAGTGTGAACGGGCCTTTAGCAAAAAGTAAACGATTAATTACCAGATGATGGGCTATAAATAATGGGCACTAATCAAGTCTGAATTGGCAAGTTTCTAATTGAAGTTTCGTCGCTTCTTTCGCCCTTACAGGAGGCAAGCACTGGCCATCTACGTCTGTAACATCGTGAGTAGCCGATCTCGGCAAATGTGCCATGCCTTTTATTTGTTTTTTTTTTGCCAATTAGTTACGAGCAAATGTTGCTTCCGTCAAGCCCTTCAGCTCGTCACTTCGTTTTCGTTTCATCTGCACGCTCTAACTGCATCCCATTCGGCCAAACTTTGCTGTCCCGTCCGAGGCTAAACAACGAATGTTTACGTGGAACTGGGTTCCACGTAGGCAGCTTCTCTTCTGCGATGCCTGCGCCATCCCCAGACTCCCACGCGCAACCTCACGAATATCCCGAACACTGCAGTATTATACGCTTGCGAGAACCTCGAGGGAATGCTGAAGGTACAGCCCTTTTCTGCGCACAGAACTGAAATCAACAGCATTTCGAGCAAATATTCCAGAAGGTTTACAATGAGCGGACAGAGAATGTATTTGGTCTCAGAGGTTTCAGAGTAAGAAAATGTTATTGCGACATACTTCGCAAACGCCGAAGAGCAGGATCGGGTGACGCCAAAAGGGAGAGTAAGGAGGCTTATGGCGTAGGCGAAGGGATGAATGATGACACTGTTTTGTTCCCAAGTCTCCTTAGGAAGTGACCGGTAAAAGCGCAAAGGCTCATGGGTACGTCGTCTGCTACCGCTACTTCCGGTTCGAGGGCTCTCCTGGCCTCTCGTACGCCGGCGGCTTTCACGCGCGTGTGTGCGTGTTTATTTGCCACAGAGTGCTTACCTTTCAGAGAAGCCCCTAGTAGGATTGATCGTTGTTATTCATTGAATGCGCGATGCATGAGCGGTTTTTTTTTTTTTTTGTCTGTGGAAACATAAACAACACGCACACACCGCGCGTGAAAGCCGCCGGCGTACGGGAGGGCAGGAGAGCTCTCGAACCGGAAGTGGCGCGGCTCCGCGGGAGCAGACAGTAGAGTTTTAGCAGTCCGCTGGTTCCGTCGTGTACGTAGTTACCGTGTTGGCCGGGACCCGACTGCGCCTGCGCGCGCGGAAGGGCGAGGAGGCGCACCCCACCGTGATGAATGTGCGGACATGACATAGCGAAGGCCGGCCCGGCGGAACTAATCCCCCTACCGCGACGAATGCACAAGTGCCCTGACGGGTCCCGGTCAACACGGTAACTCCGTACACAACGGAACAGACGGACTGCTAAAACTCTCTAGTGAACACCTGAGGCTTTTCGCTCTTTACCGGTCACCTGTAATACCCCTGTCACACGGGCACATTCAATCGCGATTGAGTCGATCCGGATCGGGCGCTGCTATACGGCAGTTTCAATCGCGATCGAGCTCCATCCTGGTTTCTCAAGTGCCGATCGAATGAAAGCGGCGATACTCCTCGTCCCCCGTCTCAGTAATGGCCACAGAAGGTGAACAACTTCAACTAACGCCACCAAATTGTGTCAAAAACCTTGACCAAATAAACGTGCGGGTAACATTTACATAGTTACGTATACCTACGACCGCGCGAAGTTACCAGACGCCGGCCGCAAGTACATTGTTAGCGCCATCTGGCGTACAGAGTGACGCCGGTGCAACTTCTCGATCGCGATTGGAAGTGCCCGTGTGACAGGGGTATAAGATGTCGTTGTGGCAAAAGTGCCCGTATATAGTTTGCTGCGCCAGGCTTTGTTATATTCTCGCCCAATTATTACGCCTAGGATTCTCTTAATTCATCCTTGCAATAGTGACAAGCACGACGGCAGCGCGGTACAATGCCGCGTACGGATGAAGCAACAGCCTTTCGTGCCATCCTTTTATTTCCTTCGCGAACATTGTTAGAGCTCCTTCGCCGAGCACAGGTGTTACTTCTCCGTTCTCCTACTCACCTGCCCCTTTCTTCCCCTCCCATATTACCCAGGCCACTTGGTCCCAGCCGCACGCGCGGCCGGGTTTCCAGCCGTGCCTTTAGCGTGTTAAACCGGGCGGAGCACATAATTTTTCTCTTGACTGTTTCTCTTTTTTTTTTTTTGCTTGACTTCGCGCCGTCGCAAGCCCTGCGCGTCTCACGACACGGCTCTTGTCTTTCGCGCAGGCCTCGGAGACGATTTTCCGCATGAGAGTCTCCCGGAACGATATCCGACCCGTCAAGCATGGCGAGGTAAGGGAACTTCTCTCATCCGATGTCCTCTTCGTGTTTGTGCTGCTGCTGTTGCTGTTATTGTTGTTGACCCCGCAGTACGTGGCGTCCTCCTAGGGGTGCGAGAGAGAGAGTGGAGAGAATAAATAAGGTGTATTTTGTAGAAGCAGTGCCAACGTCTTCGTTCAATAGACGAAAAACTGTAAAATAAAAAAAAAAGCGTCGGAGTGAAATTTGAGCGTTGCAAGGGGGAACGCCGAGGCAGTGATTTCCTGAATGAAGAGCATAAATCCCGAGGAAACCGTTGCGGATGGCTGGCCGGCACAAATGCACCCCATTTTTATGCGGCACCGCTACGAAGTATCACTCGCAGGGCGCGGATGAGTGCTCGCGGAAGAGCGCAACTGCCTGTGGCTTGCGTCTTGCCGTTCCGCACTCTCCGTTGTTTTGTTTATTTTTTATTTTTGGCAGGGCTGCACACATGGTGCGGAAGACTATCGTTCCAGCAAGTTTGTAAACATCTAAAAAAATTCGAACGAGGTTAGTATTCCAATCGGTAGCAGTTCCATTGATGCGCTGCGCTGTCCCACCAACGTCCATTGCAGGGCGGTATCACTTCGAAAGTAAGTGCGTGTTTGCTGGTGACGATCACCCAGAAAGGGGAAGATAGCTCTTGTTAGAGCAGAGAATTGTGTGAATGATTTTGCGGAGCCTTTTGCAACGCTGTAAACGAATGCCTCGTATTCGTCACTTGCTCCGGAAATTTGTTCTTCAGGCGATGTCAGAAATTTTAAAAAATATCGCCAGCGTTGTAGTTAGATAACCACTTTCGATAGCTATACATTCGCATGCAATGGGAAATCTATGTTATGGGGGAAGTGCGTGTTCTGTGTTTTCTGTTTCCTCGCTTGCCATTTATTTTGCGCCGCTCCTTCCTGGGCTCGCCAAATACAACTTGCATTATACATATTATCAACTGGCTTATCTCCCGCACTGTATCCGTGCCGCCTTCCTTTTGCCCTATTTATCTGCTGTAGAGGCAGCAGACAGTGGCTTAATGTTGAATTCCGATCGCAGATCCGGAGCGCTTTCGGAGCAACTTTTTTGCTCCGTCTGGAGCAGGTACGTTCCAATGGCAGATCGGCAGATCTTTGGTTGCTCCCGTCGCAGCCTTGGTAGCGCCGTCGCAGCCGAGGTCTCTCCGTGGAGCAAAGAAAAAAAAAATCTTTGGTTGATTCCTCTGTCATAGGAATCGAAAAAACACGAAAGTGAGATGTGCAGCGAAATCTGAAGCTGAGCATGACTTGCGGGTCGGCGGCTGTCTTGTGGGTGCGCTTCGTGAGCGGCATCCTGCTGGCGGGTCGCTTCGGCAAAGGGGCTCTGGCGTCATTTCCGTGACGGATGTGACGTCAGTGAAATCTTGGTGTATCCCGGCATAAAACACTTTCGTGTTAGAATGTAAAACCCGAAAACAAACAACCCTAAGTATAGCGTACTCTTTAGTACTAAAGGTTGCTTCCCCGCAAGAAGACCCTGTGTGCAGGGGTGCACCCTTTACAGGCCGCTTGCTTCGTTGTACTGGCGTCACTTTCGTGACGGATATGACGTAGGGAAGTAATTTCGTGTACCCGGGAATAAAACACTTTCGTGTTAAAACGTTGCTCCCCCGAAATCGGCAGAGTCGACCGGAACTCGTGGGGGGCCTTGTCCTCTCTCCTGACGTCGTCGCCGTCTGCTTCCGTTCTACTCCCCTTTTCGAATCGCCATGGCGCCCGCTTCGGCAGATACGCGCAACGGCCGTGGTCACACATAAAAAAATTACGCTGCACACCGAGTCGCGTTCATGTTTGCTACTTAACGAAAGCGAGTGCGACCGCTGAAACTCGAAATCAAGTGGCGAGGGGCCCCAGCTCGAATGACGACTCGGTGGACACGGCCTTTGGCGCTTAATTGTTTTCGCCTGCCTGCGAAACGGCCGACGAAACGTTCGTCACTGGCGTCGTTGGACGCCGTCGAAGCTACTATCCGTTCATCGGCAAAGAGCAGATGAAGGTACTTTAGCTGAGGCCCGACAAGAAGAAAACGTTTGCAGGGGAACAAGGTTTTGCAACGTCCCGACGTAAACGCTGCCGGGAAATTCCCTTTCTTGTCATGCTCATTTCCTGCGTCGGGAGCGCATGCGTTTTAAAGGCAGTTTCGGAGCAACGTTTCAAAGTACCTGCTCCGCTAGGGGGCAGCATGTTACGCGGCGGAGCTCGGCGACCGCTCCCGATCTGCCATCGGAATTCAACATAACGTTGAATGTCCTCTCTTACTTCGCCATGTATGTTCTCCCCGCGCTCACACACTTATTAGTTTGTACGTACCGCATTGCAATACGTGTATAGCAAACAAACAAAAAATGAAACCATTTCCACTCCATGTGAGGGCTACCAAGTGTGGAGCAGTGATTCGTCACAGGGGCAGTGGTGCCCCCTCTTGACTAGTTTCAGTATCAGCCTGGCCTCGGTACCGGAAGTAGTCAAGTCTGCAGCCCCCGAAAAGGCGTATAAACAGACACTAAAGTAAAAATTGCGGGTAAATAATGCGTTAATTCATTATATATTTTTTCCTTTTTTATATTATCGTGTACGCGCATTGCGCATTGTTAGCGTGTTTGCGGCCTAGCAACGGCAGCCCCCGTGGCAACGGCGGAGCGAAAAGATCGCCCCCCAACACTTTGCGTATGACGAGCGTGTGCCTGTGGGGCCTGTAGCCCTGTACTGCTCAATGGGATCGGCATCGGCTTCGTAACGCAAGGGAACCCGAAGAAGCTTCGACGACAAGCTGGGCCACGAAAGTGCTCCGCATTTAACAAAAATTACGAGCATTTTTAGCGCATCGACGTTCACCCGCCCTTTATTAAACGAAACACGCGCTGGAACGCGTTCGACGAGTGCGTATTTCTCTTGCATAACAGCGCGCCGTTACCTGCAATGAGCTATTCGCCGCGAGCTCGACATGTAGGTGGCGACAGCGTCGCGCTGCTAGTGTGGATGCTCCGCTGAGCGGCCCGTAAGAATGCACACTGTGGGCGCGCTTCGTGCCTTTTTCCCGCCGTATGTGCGCACGAAAGGCGCAAACAAGAGTGGTATGCTGTAGTTCGGTTCCTCAACGTTCAGTGTATAGCATGGAAGCAGCGGTGAGTTTTCATTACTACGCCAAAAAAGTGACGACCCATCGGGAATCTCAGATTGGCCGTAATAGTGACAATGAACTTGTACGCCATGGCTCTTAGCAAGCTCGATCTTTCCATACTATGGCTTTGAGCCTTCAATAAAACCATAAGCAGAAACAAATCATGAAGCCTCCATCTCTGAAATTCAGTTTACAACGGCAATCTCAATCGCTTTCACTGGTAGCATGACGGGTGCCCGCGTTGTGGGGTGCTCTTCGCGTTTTCTGCTTTTTGTATCTTGCGCAGTTTCCACTGTGTCGTCTGCGCGAGCGATTGTTTGGCGATCGGCGGAGAGTGCCGAGGTACACTCCGTATATATAACGTAAATGGATGGCCCAGATCACAAATTTATTGTTCTGATTATCGTTTCCCAGTATCAGTCTGCAACATATCTGAAGTGTCGAACTGTCTTTTATGCGCACCCTCTTCACATTGGATGTGCATTTAACTAACACATACGTGAAACAAACATCCCAGTGTTGGTATTCCCCCTATTTCGGAGTGTTTATGACGAAGCGAAAAGGAAACCGAAACTACGAAATGTCCGTATGTACGAATTTTGCGTGAGGTGCACACAAAATAATTTGGGTTACGTAAGGTTGTTACGTAATCCAAAATATTTTGTGTGCATCTACTGCCCGCCACCTCACGGGCCTGGCATTTCTTCGAAACGCTAAACCGACTTCGACTTTCTGGTCGAATCGCACCAAACTCGATTCTGGAGCCTTTAGAAACGCATCACCGTCATCATCAACACATGGACGGTGCGTCGACGTTGCTTGCTTGCCAGAAATTGTGCGACGGACGGCGTTTCTTGGCGGTACTACGGCCACCAAACAACTCTCTGCCTTTTGCAGAGCACGAAACGCTTTTCGCATTTCGGAGATACTTATTCGGCCCACTTAGCTGTCGCGTGCTGCCCAAGGGCTGACCGCTGACCTGGACCAGTTTTCCTACGTCAGTGGCGCATTCCGCGGCGTTCGATGATCGCTATATAATTGTAGACGCGTAAGGCCCATCAAGACAACCCACGGTGAACGGCGGATGTGTCGGTATTCACGAAGGCAAATGGCCCGCCGAGCGTACCCGCCGCGAGTGGCTCAGTGGCTAAGGCGTTGCGCTGCTGAGCACGAGGTCGCGGGTTCGATTCCCGCCGCGGCGGCCGCTTTTCTGATGGAGGCGAAAAGCAAAAATCGCCCGTGTGTACGAGATTTCGGCGCACGTTGAAGATCCCCAGGTGGTCAAAATTAATCCGGAGCCCACACTACTACGCGCCTCGTCGCCTGCGTAAACTTTGCAATCAATCAATCAATCAATCAATCGGGCGAGCGAACTGTGCGCTCGTTTGCTTTTTCGATTCCGTGCCACGCCGCTACAGTGTACCTCCGACGGTGACGAAATAAGAGCGACCTTACGGTAATTTGCATCATTCCGACAGTTCGATGACGTAAAGTCAATCATTTCGAGAGCAGAGACTCTCTATCCGCCTTGCATGACAGATTGTGGTGGTGGTAAATGTGTCTTGACCTCCGCATGGCATCGCTGTGCAGTTTTAGCCCCGCGAAGAACTGCGATCATAGTGATTATAGCCAGGCGAGCAAAAATATGGCTCCACTAAAGTGCCAGTATTGACAAGCATGTTGCCATGAAGGCAGTTTAGATGCCACACTACCTCCGAAAATTGAACTGTTCCTCGTTTTCAGCTCTCCTCGCGTAGAGTTGTGGTTTTGGTCTGAGTGCCTGAACCTCCTCACGCACGTTATTCTCTGATTTACGCAAACCGATCCCCTTTCACCTTCCCCTTAAAAAAAAAAACCACTTCGTCAGTGCAGGCAAGTTAGAGGAACTGGTATGCTCAAAGGCTCGAAACTTCGAATACTTCGGGGAATGGCGTTCACTGTCAGATCCCAGATTTATTCTGCTCCAAGTACATCGCCTTTTCAGTTCATTCGGAAATAAAAAAAAAGAAAGCTACGGAAGCTTGCACTCACGCGGAAGGCCTGAATGGCGAAGCTGCTGTTGTATACTGAGCATTGCGGACACATGGATTAATGTATAATTGTTTAGTTGCATAGTTGCGGTGCTAACAATCGTCGCCACATGCATCGAAGAGGTCGTCGTCGTCTTCGCGGAGAGGGGTGAATGCAAGGTCATCCTCAGCATTGTAGACTTCCACCAGCTCTTCGTCATCGACTTGAGGCAGCGGTGGCGGGATCTTCAAGTCGTGTCGGGAAGGAGTGGCACACTCGTAGCCATGGATCCAATTATCCACAATGACTTCTAGGGAATGCGACGGCCGCGGTGACCTCTCACCAGCAGGGTTTTTCAGCGTTAGCGTTAGCGCTGGAGAGAGAGAGAGAGAGAGAGAGAGAGAGAGAGAGAGAGAGAGAGGAGAGGAGAGAGAGAGAGAGAGAGAGAGAGAGAGAGGAGAGAGAGAGAGAGAGGAGGAGAGAGGAGGAGGAGAGGGAGGGAGAGGGAGATCAGGGCCTCCTGGTCTTCGAGCTGGCAGCTCTGCAACGCGCACTCCCACTGCTCAAGGGTAGGGGATCTGGGTGGTGGAGGGTTGGTGGGGCACGTCCAGACGAGATGAGCTGTGGTGTTAGGCTCATCGCATTGGGGGCAGTTAAGTGGGTAGTTAGTAGGGGATATGTGGTGGAGATGGAGGTGATTGTAATAAGTGTTGGTTTGAAGTCGGCGCCAAATGTGGGCGTCAGCGGTAGAAAGGGAAGGGTGGGGAGGGGGATAGGTGCGTCGGGTTGCTCTGTAGCGGTACAGGATGTCGGTGTATGTTTGGGAGAGGGGCGTAAGGGAGTTTGTAATACTGGCTGCATTGTTGACCGCTTCTGGGAATGCCCGGTGAAGATCTTTTTTTTTTTTTTTTTTTTCTCTCGCTAAAGCCACTACGCGAGCCTGGGGCCCGGCAGTCGCCGCGATGCACGCGCTCACGAGCGTTCGAATTTTCTTCGTATTTATTCCTGCAACGGCGAACTTATGGCTTGTATAACAGCTCCCGTGTTAAAAGAAAACTTCCAGGGAAAATTAGCTCTGCCACATGGAATGACGTGGAATTCTCCCTTGGCATTTTTGCAAAACGTTGGAGCTACGCAATAAAGCCACGCGCAAAAATAATTGCAAGAACACGGGAAAAAAAAAAAACGTGGGCACTCTGGCGCACGAAAAAATTCTGAAAAATGCATATGCAAATGACAAAAGCAAATAAATCCAATTACCGGAATTAGATATTCACAATTTGCTCAATTTCACTTTTCAACTCGTGGAGAACGTGGAGAGCACGTGGAGAAACCACATTTCGCCGAGTTTTTACAGCTCATTGGTTCACGCAAATAAGGCTGCACATATTCGAAGTTGAAAGTGAAAATATCCCATGTGATTCGCAGTCACTTTTTTATTATTCATAGTCGATTCTCGGTCAGAAATGCGGCATTCGCAGACCCCTAATTACTAACGAAACTCGGTGGTTTGTGGGAGAGGCGTTCTTTATGCAGGGTGCAGCAGGCGAGGTGGAGGGAGGCATTCAATTGGACGTTAAGCCTTTCGCATTCACAGCCAATAAGTGATTATATATATTATGGGTATGCGAACAGTGACATTTGGTTTTGCAGCGAATAATTATTTTGTATGAACAGTTGCAGATTTAAAAGAAAGATAAACGTTGCGCATAATTTGTTCAGAAAACCCGGAGACTCGGGGACTATGACAGTACGAAGCTGGGCTTTCTTATCTAGAGTGTGTTGGGCAGGCAGCTTCAGCAGCAACCTTATCACGATGCCAAAGGAGAAGCAACAGGGCGGAGTTGGTGCTAAGGAGATAAGAGGCGCCGCCCCAAAAGCGCCTTCCTCTTGCCGCTTAGCCGCACGTCACTGCAGCAGTGCGGGAAAGCCCTTCGGCGCTAGCGGATAACGCCAGCGCATGTTTGCGCCGGTCCGTCCAGGCGCGCTCAAAGGGCCATACATCCGCTGCCAAGCTAGTTCTAACTCGTTGCAAACAATAAATTTTGCATGCGTTTTAAGAGGGAATTTCCTGTTTACAACAAGGTACAGTTTTAGGTATCTGAGTTCATTAAAACAATTGCTGTCCCTTCGCGTTTTCGAACTTCGAAATACTTCAAAAATTTATTCAAAATTTTCAAATAGTGCCGTCGGTTAGAGGCAGAATCAAATATCGCGTTAATCACTTCGATATTCGAAATATCAAATGTTTCGCGTACCCCTGCCTGAGTCCAAAAGAACACTACAGGCAAGTAAATTTTGGAACATCGCCTGTTGTTCTGATTAAAAATTTTATTCATTCCTTCATTCATTCATTTACTTGCTCAGGCTCAAATTTTCACAATTTACGCGTTTGCTTTTTGTACCGTTTGCGGCGTTTGTTCGGGTAAACAGGGTGCTTTCTTGGCTTAGCCAGCAAGTATACAGCTTGAAGTTCTTTCGTTTTTTACCAGATAACTTTTTAGGTGTGTGATGACGTTAGGGCATACAATATAGAAGGGTAACCAACGGACAGTTGCCGATGATATGCATGTAAATTAGCGCTTTAAGAGCGACTTTTAGAATACGGCACCCACGCTTTATGATCACGAGAGGGCCTTGAACCGTGGCCGCTTTACGAAAGCCACACGTCCATTGCGTGCCCATATAACGCACACGCCGCGAATCCTATTTTAAAACTGTCTATTCTAGCTAAATAATCCACATAATTGTTTTTTGCTTATAGTGCTCCTTTAGGGTCGGCCGCCAGTTTCTTGTGTGCCTGCACGCGCGCGATATCTGCCTTATCCCGATAACGATACCAATTTTATCGCGAACTTACAACTAATCTAGATCCTGAGAACATTTGAAGCAGTAGCGATTCGCCAGCCACTTTCTGCCAATTTTTTCTATGACGTCACATAATCTTGTTTGTGTGATTGGCGGCTGCCTACCAAAGCCACCGTCAGGAAACATGACTGGCCGATTGTCGTATCACTTGAATATTAATGTGCATTTAACACGCTGATAACTGTTTTTTGTGCTCCGGTATTGCGCTCGCTGCCGACATCGTGTAGAACGAAATTTGAAAGCTTTGCAAGTTTTGCAATGTGCGTTTTTCCCCCCGGTAAATAAAACACGTATTTTGTGGCTGGAATGGAGGTGAGTGAGCTGCCGAAGTCTAGTTTTTTGAAATCGAACAATGAGGTTGTACGTTGACTTCGTAGCCCTTAGTCCCTCACCCAAGCCATTACCCGGATGTCCGTCGGCCGTCCAGCGTACGTTCATTCCGGCTCTAGCGTTCGTCCGCTGGACGTCAGTTGTAGAGCCGATGGACATACCATGTAGTACGTCCGTGGGACGTACGTTATGGTAGCGGTTCTCAATTCTTATATACCCTTCCCCAAAAAGGCAATCGTTGGAGTCGGTGAGGTGCTTCAGAAAAGCTAAAAAATAGGCTTAATTTTAGTAAGGCGCAGATAAAACTTGCAATATAGAAGTCAATTATGATGTACAAAATCTTTTAAATTAAAAACCAGTGCACCTTTGCTTTTTTTGGTTTTGTATATGTAGTTTAAGCCATCATTTGATGCTTCGTGGTAACTTTATGCCCATGGACGGACGTCCACCGAACATACGAAAATGTATATCATTTGTACATCCGCTGCTGGACGTACACACTACGGCCGCAAATGTACTTCCAAACATGGTCGCGCAGTGGACGTCCAAACTTGGCATTGGATGTTGGGCTGTTTTTCGGATCTTTCCACGGACGTCCGTGGTTTCTTTGATAGCAGTGCCTAATTCTCCCCGCTTTGTCTCCCGCACGGCGTGCCGTGCCGCAGGTGATGCTGTTCAGCGTGGCGTCTGCGCTGTTCCTGTACGTGATCCGTCGCAGCGGCTTCTCCAGCGACCCCGTGAGCCGGGCCTTCCAGTTCATCGTGGGCCGTGAAGAGCTGCTCGCCCCCTCCTCCGGCTCCTGCTCCCCGCAGACGCCCAGCCCCCCGTCGAGCAGCTCTCCCACGCCGCCCGACCGGGAGAGCGCCGCGCCCCACCTGCTGGACTACGCGTCGCGCCTCCTGGACGACCAGGGGTCCTGGGCCCAGAAGAGGCTGGCCGCGCTCGGCCTCAACGCCCGCCACTGGTCCTGCGGACACAAGCGCGGATGCGTGGCGCACGTCTGCAAGGTTAGCAGGAGGTCCAGGATGGGGACAACTCGGCCGAAGGGGGGAAAATTTGGCACGAGTGCCCATCAGACCACGTATATTCGTAGGATATATGTCCGCTTGACAGCCGAACGGCCGAGTTCCACGCTCGTCATCTAGCGGACGTGCTTCGGATATATTTTTTGTGGGAAGGGAATGCGAAGTCCGTTCACTGTGAACGCCCACAGAACTGTTGTATTTGATTAGGGCGGATTTTTGGGTGAGTTGGTACTCCATTTCGCACGTGTGAAGCTCGAAATTTTGACAAAAAAACGACGAAAGGACGCTGCGAATAGCACTTGTCCACATCAAAAAAATGTACGCTGTTGTATTCGCCCGATTCTGATGAAGTTGTAATCGAGATATGTCCTCTTATCGAGAACTTTGGTACCGTTTCTCCCGCGGTTCGAATTATTTTGAATCCGCCACTATGGCATGTTATCCATCGGATTCTGTTCGCAGATATTGTCAAATTTCATTTCTATTTATTGCCACTGCTCTAATGATTGCGGGGGGGTACATTCTAGACATAGGCTTTTACTTTTAAAGATGCCTAAATAATTATGCTAAAGTTTGTGCATTGACTTCGGCCGGAGGCTGTGAACTGACCTTCGCACCAAGAGAAAAATATAATTGTTTAGGCCCTCATTGTAAGAAAACAACTTCTTGGAAAGAAAACTGCCGCAAGGGTCCCATACTTTAAAGCGTGTAGCTTATTTGGTTATGAGAATCCTCTGGACCAGTGGTTTTTTAATTGTACTCAGTGGACTCCTATAGGTCTAGGAGGACACTTATGGGATTTGCGAGTCCCTCTACATGTTGCACCCCTTTTACTCATTTTTGTCAGACCAATGCGAAAGAAAAAACAAACAAAAAGTGACTTTGCCACATAACACATACATTTAACTTCCCCACGTAGCACGTGCTTTAAAGTCGGCTTTTTGCGCAATGCTGAAACTGTGCCAGAAAGCCCGACACACAAATGACGGGCATGTGGGCACATGCGCATGGGTATATGGGCGACTCCAGCATTCGAGAGTAGATTGTTAGAAATTTTGTCACGAATCGACATATTCTATCGTGGGGTTCACCGTTAAGTTTGAAAGCCAGCGGGGTCCCGGCATGCTCAATCTGGAGAACCACTGCTTTGGACAAGAAAGCTGCATGTCATAATAACATCCACGCGCAACTTTTCAGTTTTGTCTCACGCAAGTGAGGTGACCTGTGACGCATTGGTGGAGCTGTCATTTGCCGTAGTGGACTCGCAATAAATGCAACTTCGCCACAATCAGTGCTTTACAGAAACGACCTTCAAGTTATTTGTTTCAGGATGATATTTCTCACCAAATTTTTACTTGTTGTGTCCTGCTCTGTTCATGCACTTTGTTTGCACTTCTCTTTTTGCTTTTTAAAGCGAAGCTTTAATGTCCTCGCTGATGCCGTTGTACGGAAATACACCGTGCAGGAAAGCCAGCTTTCTCTGACGATGATGATGAATGATTGTGGGTGAAGTGAACGAAAAAAACTCTTGCTGTGGTTGGAATCAAACCTCGGTCCCTCACATTACAAAGCCGGTGTCTATCCAATTGCTCCATTTTGACACGATCGATGCGAACGCCAAGCAGCTGGCACCGATTCGCTCCATACAACGTTAAATTCACGGAGTACACACCTGGGAGTAGCTGTGGGTATTCTAGAAAAGTGGTGCATACCTCCAGCGTAGCACATACCTGCAATGTGGGATTGGCCAACCAAAGAATCCATCACAAGTTTCGCGTTCAACTATCGTCTTCAGACGGAGGATGCATTTTTATTTTTGGCTAGTGTAGACACAAGTTCTTCTATTCTATATCTGAAAAAGCATGTAATGGCATCTGTTTGCACGCAGGGTTTTCTGCGGCCGTTCCTGCTGGGCTGTGGTGTGCGTGTGCTGTTTCGCCTGGTGGCCGCCCGGAAGCGCCTGGCACAGGACCCGAGTCGCATCTACGCAGCGCTCTTCCGCCGGCAAAACCTCTGGCTGGGCGCCTTCCTCGGATCCTTTGCCGGCATTTACAGGGTAGGGACTGCGAATTTATACGCAGCTTGAGCAAAACTGTGGACACACACAGCTGGAATGCCTGGAGCTTTTTAGCCGCTGCTGTTCTCACAGCGGGCATAACCAGCACGCCATTGCCGAAATGCCATATACTAGTATTCTAAACTGTTAATATTCTTATGATAATTGCTACACACTCGCACTGTGAGGCAGGGTTCGTTCTAGGCGATCAGTGATATTGCCTGCCTTTAGTAGCTGTTTAAGGGGCCTAGTACACCACATTGACTGGTATTTGTTAAAGGAATTCCAGGCATTATCTGAATTATTTCACATGCACTGCAGTGACGATTGAATGGAAAAAAAAGAAAGAACGCCAACCTCAGCCCTATTGTTGGAGCATCTATAGTTGCTATGTTCACTGAAACTTAAACTGTATCCACATATTAGCCACAAGAACTTTCTAGGAGAAGGTAAAGCTGCATTTTTACCTTGCAGTGCCCTGCCAAATAAACTTGACATGGACACCATTTGTGCAGTTGGTGAGCTGCCTGCTCCGGTGGAGCAGTGATGGCCGCAGCGACTGGCATGCCCTGCCTGCGGGACTGCTGGCCGGACTCTCCATGTTCTGGTACCCCAGCCCCAGCATGGCTCTCTACCTAGTCTGGAAACTCATCGAGGTATGCCCACTCTTGCTCAATTCCTAAAGGAACTGTAAAACAGCATTGACATGTATCTACCTATGTTTTTAGTGCACTTAGGAGTGAATAATTTGAATGCCAATGTTGCGCTTTTTTCGTGTTGCCTCGTGCTGCTTACCTCAGTTTTCAGCGAGATCACTGGCGCTCATTTCGTTGAGCAAAACAAAACAAACAGCAGCTTGGGGTTTTTATTGGTGAGTAGTACAGACTGCAGTGCACAATGAAGCACTGAACAGGAGTGAGACAGCTGAATCAAGTTTAGGAGCAGTTTTTGGAGCAGCGAAATCTCTATTTTGGAGCAGAAGAACCTTGGTTTGGAGCACTTAACGACATTTATTATGTCTTAGGTGCGCAAAAAATCAAATTTTTGGCAACTCGGGGGGGGAAAGAGCACTTTTTAATAGGCTTTGAACGTATATAACACTGAAATAGCCTTTTAATAAAGTTCTTCTACCAGAGTATCATGAGGTACTAAATGCACTACCTTTTTCCAAACCATTTTTTAAATTCTTAGGCCCTATGTATAGATAGCATGGAGTTCCATTGAAAATATCGATGAAAAACTAAGCCATCGTAAGGCATTATTATCATGGGAATGCCGAAATTATTATTTTTGTAATCCCAGACTCGGCTTTAAGCACAAGTGTAGAGCCGCGGCAAAAGTTGCGCAAAGCGAGGTGACGGTCGTCGCACCCCACCAGCTTTCCCATTTCAAGCACTAAGGTGCACGTTCACTACGATCGATCGTAATTTGAGTAACATTGATATGTTTAGCCATCTCCCTTTTGGCATTAAATTTCACTTCAGATAGATGAACCATTATTACTAGCGTGCAATAATAGCTCGTTCCGCTATCGGACACTGCTTGAACATTTTGCGGCGATGTAGCCTGCGCCGCCCCTTTTGAAATGTCGACCGTCCCATTCCCGCCGCTCGCAAGCTCGCTGTCAAAGGCAGCAATAACTCCGCGTTTTATAACAACGCAATGAGTCTGAAATTTCACTTCAAGCGCGCACCGCGCCTCACATGAAACGCGGCGAATTCGCGGGCACCGCGTTGTTTCTTATGAACTCCACCTTTCGAGTGGCGCAACTTCCCGTAAAAGATCGAAAAACTAAATGTAAACCTAGGCACCCCCATTACCAAAAGCACCGTAGAAATCTGTGAAGAGCGGTCAGCCTGAACTAGAGTGAACTAGCCTGAACTACGAGCAACTGCTTCGCCCGCTGGCCATGTTTTACAATCTTCACTGTACCAAGATGGCGGCGCCCCGTATACGTACGTCATGTCGTTCCGGAGATACGGCGCTCAGAAAATTGCCGTTTTGTCATTAACTTGAACAAGTTTTGTCGCCTCAGTAAACATTAGTATTTTTATACAGGACTTTGCAATGATTTTCGATGGGAAAGCTTTAAAAACGTACAGAATATAACATGTGCAACCCGACATTGTGACTTCCGAAAAAACTATTTCGGGGACCATTTTATGCGCATCACCTTGGGGGTAATGAAAAATTAAGCATTTTTCCCCACTGAAACTGATGGAAGCGTTAAAATCGTTGGCTCTCAGACGTTTTTGGAGCAGTTTGGCGCAATTTTACCAATTTTCAAGCTTTTGGAGCAGCCTGGCGCAGGAAAACAAATTTGTATCAAATCTGCGCAATATGCGCAGCTGTCTCACCCCTGACTGAATGACACGCAGTACGGCTAGAACTGTGCCGTGGGATGCGCCTAGTACTGCGCAGTGAAATGCGCCACGAATTGTGCCACAGTCTGCTCCAAGTAAATGCTGTACTATTCCGAGCCTGAACTGTGCCACACAGTGGTTCAATTTGTGGAGCCGATTGTGGCACAGCTTTTAGCTCGTAATGTGTGCTGGCTGTCATGTACTATCGCGCTCACTATGACCTGCAACGATTATTAGTATACTTACACCATTAAACTTCGTCTGGCACCTGGAGGTAAAAATCGAATACGCATTGGGAGCACAATTAGGAGCCTTATGCTAACACTTATGCCAATAGTCATTGTTTTTATGATATGTTTGCCTGAGCACTAATGAGCATTGCAGGTCATAGTGAGTGCGATAGTACATGTGTACACCCATCACCTGGTTCGCATCTCTTGTCCCCACCAATTTCACCGAGACGTGGACTAGCCCTGAATGGTGACTGTCCCAAGTAGATCAGATGTTTTAACACGTCTCAGCAGTCTTTGAGTTCACTCCTGCAAAGCATCGTCCTTGAGGAGTCTTCCACACATTGGTGTCTTATTTCAACGCAATCTCCAAATCATCTCGAATTGAGTGACTCACCGTTACGAGTGCCAAGTTAGCTTCTTGACATCTCCTTGGGCTTTTGAAGTTAAGCTGCAGTTGAAGCCAAAGTCCCAAACCCACTTCCACATATAATGTCCTCTTATCGTATAGATTTCGCTCAATCTTGGGCCTGAAAAATAATGGCTCAGTGTGATTTTACAAACTCGTACAAAAATTAACTGAGCCTTAATTACCGGCGCCAGTGAAAATTCTCATTTTCTCTTCCATTGGTTACATGTTCTCCTGCAGAACGTCTACATGGCTGGCATGGACAAAGGCGTCCTTCCCTGCGTCCCCAACTCGCCAGTTCTTCTCTACTCTATTTCTTGTGCCGTGCTGTTTTATGCGGTGAGTGTGTGCATGTTTCAAACATTTTCAAATGCTGCATGGGGCAGTACAGTATGCAGTAAGGCTTCTTATGAGACACTAAAGTAAAAGTAAGATCAGTACATTCACTCATTAAGTGTTGTTTTCCTGTTTTTTTTTCTTCTTTATGGCATTTAGTGTAGGGTTAGTTGTCATTCGTGAACTTAGTGCAATTGAAATCATGATACCGTTATGGCTATAATTTGTGCTGTAATATATGTTACGTGCTAAAAATTATACCGCATCTGCTGGTTGAACTCAAAATGCTATAATTGTGCTAGGTTTCAAGTCTTTTTGATTAGTACCTAGTTGGTTGCAGTATAACAGTAAAATTGTTTGGAAATGCCCGTTCTCGTTTATTTGGTCCAAGAAAATGGCTCTTACTCGAGTTCTAGCATTTTAAAAACAAGCTTTACCTAGTTCTACCACGAAGGCAATTCTATAACCTTTTCTGGTTTAGTATATTGTACCCAAAATCGTTCGATACTGTACGTGGTAGCGAATATCTGCAACCTTCTTTTTCCTCCTCAGGCGGTGTTTGAACCTCACAACTTGAGGCCAACCTACTGGGATTTCCTCAACAGGCTCTCTTCTGACAGGTATGCCTCAACCAGAACCCAAAGTGAACGGCCAATGTACACAGTCATGCCCACTTGCAACAAACTTGATCGTCACACAAAATTCGTTCAATATGTTCGCAAATCATAACTTTATTTTCGTTTCGTGCACGCACTCGGAAATGTGTGCACATGGTGCAGCAAGAAATAAGCAGTGCTGACATGGCATTAGCTGCAGCCACGAAGCAATGCGGGCAGCTCCAGCTTCAGCCCATTACCACTCATAACAGCGAAACCCCCAGCACTAAGTTACTTAATAAGAAAATGGATGTTGGTGAAAAGTATGCTGGGAATCTGTGTCCGTGCTGCTAGTTAAAGCGGCCATCAAGTGTCAGCTCTGATGGCAAGCTGAAATTTCCCTACACAGGAAGGGCTGATGCTTCAAAACCACTGCCAATGGCACACCCCTTCCTGTTGGCACAAGCAGTAGCCGACATAGGGTGCCTCAATTAGGACGTTCTGAATATAGTAGCAGCGAAATGGCATCTAACTTTATTTTGGCTGTGGTGCGTCGTGTGGCTGCATAACATCAGTTTAAGAAAGAAAAAATCGTGCCAGGGATGGGAATCAAACCCAGGAATGTGAGACCAGGCAGATTACTTAACCGCTACTCTACGGCAACGCCACATGGAAACACGGCATTTGAGGTACTTTAAAATAGGATCGAAAGGGTGCCAGAGAGTAGGACTAGTGGATGTTAACGCGGGTGTATGCCAGCTTAACTATTCATTTTACTGTTGGTTGCGGCGCATCATTTTGCTTTATAGCAAAGGCGGCTTTGCTGTATAGTAGCCAGCGAGCCAGGGCATTCTGTGTGGCACGTTGGCGCGACCCCCGCCAGCACTCTGGCCGCTTCCGCTTAGTTTTCTGGAACAAAACATGGCAGCGCCTACAATACCAGCATGTTCGTTTGGCATCGCGTCATCTGAAAGTGTTCAACTGGACATTAATGCCTCCGCATTCACGACTCGAAGAAACTGCTCGGGTGTCCTCAAAGCTGTCTTTTCTGTTCTGTTCATTTCTTCCTTCCTTGTTTTCTGTCATCTACTTTAGCCACATGCGCCTTGTGCGGTAGCCCGGTATCTAAGGTGTTGAGCTGCTCAGTCCAAGGACATACGTTCAATGCCAACCACAGCAGGCGTTTCCCGGTGAGGGCAAAAGTGGAAAATGCCTGTGCACAATAAAGATCTCCAGGTGATCTAAATTATTCCGTAGCTCTCCACTACTGTGCACCCATACACAGTAGCTGTATTTGCGTCGTGCGGTAGCTATTGATTTTGTCGGTTGAGTGTTAGGCAATCTCACTTCAAAAGTTATCTTTTGACACTATCCATTTTATTGCTCGTAATAGAAACTTTATTTGTGTAAGAAAAGCTGCCACTTTCACTTCAAGTCCAGCGCCCATTTCCCTCTGAGGAGTGGTCTGGCCATCCCTTCTAGATACCTAGACAGCTGGCTATATTGTTACGTAGCCAAAAACAACGCAGCTGGCTTGAAGGAAAAACAGGTTTATTGGAGCGAACTTGTGCTCCCCTAACAACTCAAAAAAATACACAGGCGAGTGTCAGCGAATCGGCTGCCCTGGGAGCATTAATCTTTTGGCACGATTGTTTCTCGAAACGTTGAATTACAAAAGAACACTGGAGATCAAAGAAGATTATTCTAGGCTAGTGACGTCAGGGCGAAGCACTCTCCCTATCAAAATAAGATTTGAAAGGAAGAAAAGGCTACATGCACTTTGCTTGAAACACCACAGCCGGGCACCGCCGGAAGTATACAAAGCAGAAGTATACAAACAGAACGGATGGTTCGCGGCAATATGATGCGGGTTGAAGCCCATTTCTGGCCTCGATTTTAGTGATTGTTTTTTTCTTTCATCCGTGCTTCATCTCAGCCAGTTTTTATACACCTTTCATTCTAGACCAACCGCGATAAGATGTGATAAAACATAAAAAACACTTTGATATTCCCATTTCAGGTTTACGCTCCTGAACCGTCATGTGTACGACCTGTTCGGCGTGCATTCGTCCAAGATGTTCGACGACTTTTGGCCGAAGGTGGACCTCAAGTACACGACGCGTGAATTCCAGGAATCAGTCCTAGTGTGGGTGCCATTCTGAGCTCATCTGGTTCACTGTGGCAAAGGAAAGAAATGTGATACAGGTGGCGGCAGCACACTTTTTTCTGATTTTTTTGTGACAGCACGGCGAGCCACTGAAGATTGTACGCCAGCGCCTTGTATGTTTTAGCAGTACAAAACGATACCGCCAGCTGTAAAACTAGCAAATGTTTGTTACCTAATTGAGCATGTTTTGTGTTCATTTGTTATTCGCTTATGGCAACTCGCTTGTGGAGACTGCTGGCTTGTAATGGCAATTTTGGGCTATACTGCATGCAACAAATTCCATGCTGCACAGATGAGTGAACAGAACAAATCAAAACAGTGAATGAGAAGATCGAACACGTTGTGTTGGCTAATAAGTGGACGGCTCTATACACAATATGTGTTGGCTAATAAGTGGACGGCTCTATACACAATATCCATCCACGGCAAGCATTGCATAGATGACGTAAGCAGCCGATAGACCTCTGCACTTTTGCACAGAGACCACTTTGACAGCTCTTCGCGAAGCTGATGAAATTGTATGTATATCCTGCACAATACAGCAATGCTATGCAAGGCAGTACATGGGAGCGTGGCAATTTTTTGTGTTGCAGGACAACTAACCATGCTCTCGTCGTTCAGAAGTGCCGTGGAAAAGAATGAGTAGTGGCGCTGCTACTACCCCAAACCTTAATGATTACTTTATATGTACAATTTTTATGAGAAGGTCGAAAGGTGGTACCCAAAATGCTTGTCGTTCGCTGTCATACATACAAAAAAAAAATTTGTTGAGTGTAATAAATCATCATTGCAAGTATTCCCAACGCACCCCACACTGGTGACACTTGTCAAGGGGGCAGCTAACAACCCCTTTTATGCCAAGATGAACTGCTATTTGTAAGGCCAAACAGAAAATCCAACAAAAAAGTCTGAAAACGCTCACACTTAAAAATTGCATTTTATACTGCTGTACCATCCATGTCGCGAGATCGACTAGATGTGTGCCAATATCCAGAGAACGGCTTCAATGTCGCGTTGTGGCTCCTGTATATACTTTACAATGCCCGACGTATTGATCAGTGGGTTGAATCGTGTATCTTGTATACCACCTAACCAAGTGTCAAAAATAGCTGTGATTTGACATCTCTGAGATTGTAGCCATACAGTCCTTACAGGTTGTCTTTGCGCGAGGCTTAAGAAAATGTCAGCACATCTTTGGGAACTGTGGCGACGTCAAGAGTTGTCATAACGTTTTGCCTGCTTCTCGTAAACCTTTTTGTACATACGTATGAGGCAATAAAGTTGTACATAAACTTCCCAATTATCTTTCTTGGCGTTGTTTTATTGTGCTAATTAAAAGATCCAATGGGCATGCAGCTGACGCTGTAGCGATAACTGGTTCCACATGGGATGGCGACCTTACTTCCTAACTCACATACACATTTTGTCGTGTCTGGCATAATTTTTATAGTTTACTGCTGGAATGACAAACTGATGGAGTAAGGCTATGTTCAGACTACCGCCGTAACAGCCCTATCGTGTGCTTTGGACATAAAAAGAGACCTTGTTTCAGGCAGTTCCGTTGGTTGATACGGGAAATGACGTTATTCTTTAAAGTTATTACGACAGTTGCGACAATAGTCTGAACCCGGCCTATAATATGGGTACAAGACCAAAGCTTTGGGCTTCTCGACATTGCCAAGGCGGAGAACCGTTTGTCCAGTTGAAAGCGGTAAGTACTGTCACTTGTATTCTCAGCTCAGGGCTGATTTAAATTAGTAGCGCCAGAAAAAGACAACATTGTTGGCCAGCTTTGTTGTGCACATCAAACCTTTTGCTGAACACATTACACCTGTGGTTGATTATATACACACTAATTTTGCTCGACTGTGATTACTTCTTAATCTCTGAATGGATAATTGGCTAAGTATAGACACCGTAGTTTTATGCCTCTGTCAGTCTTTTCTAACAAGCTTGTCTTCTCCTCTCGGGCAGGCATCAACAGTCGCACCATTCCATCTCAATTCGCAAAAGGTCGCGGGTTCGATTCCCGGGCGCAGTGGTCGCTTTTCTGATGGAGGCGGAAAGCAAAAAACGCCCGTGTGTACGAGATTTCGGCGCACGTTAAAGATCCCCAGGTGGTCAAAATTAATCCGGAGCCCTCCACTACGGCGCGCCTCATCGCCTGCATTGCGTCAGTGCGTTAAACCCTACAATAAATCAATCAACCAACCATCTTAATTTGCTTAGCTCGTGGTATGCAGCTTTTGCCTGACCACTACTAGAAGAATGCAACGTCCAAACAGACATCTCCTAACAGCTGCGGTAAGCAGCAATCTGTGCCAACAGCAGGAAGCAGCGCTGTTGCCTTTCGTTGCAGTACTCACTCCCCTGCAGTACCTAAACTATCAACGCTATGAATTCCCCATTAAGTAAAAATGCGGGGTCAATATACAGTCGAACCCGGATAGAGCGAATTATGCTATATATCGAATAAAAATATGTCAGTTACGGAAATGCGTGGGAAACATATTCCTTATAACGAAGTTCACATCCGATATATCGAACTCTGCGCGCCGAAAATGGCCGCCGAAATGCACGGTCTCGGAGGCAGCATTGGGATGCGGATTGGCCGCGACCACAAAGCAAGAGTTGCGACTGAGACATTGCGCCTCGCACTGGACCGACGTGACGCCAGACACTTTTCCGTAACTGTTTTCCGACGACGCGGGACTCACGACGGAACCCGCGCCGTCAGCGGTCCGGACCAAGACAGCATCATCTGTGAACTGCGGGGAAGAGCTCCCCCATGTCCCGATGATGTCTCGAGTGAAAGCCGTCCGACGCTTATAATGAAGCGCTTTCGGGAGTCGATGTGCTCGGCACAATGCGTCTTAGATTTTGAGGGACGCGGACTCGACACTGGTGTAAACAATGTTTCGTGTGAGAATGCTACGCTAGTTGAAGCCGCCGAAACGAAAGTGAAAACAAAAGTCACCGCTTTTTTCTTTGCAAAGTAGGCAGTTCAGGCGGAAAGTAGCTTTATTACTTGCAATAAATGGATTATTTTGGGTATGGTACTGGCTACTTTAATGTGTTTGTTTCTGCATGCGGGGATGATGGAGTTGGGAAGGGCGAGAAAGGGGGGTGGGGGAGGCGGCTCCCTCGGATTGCGAACTTGTAACAATAAGTTCGTTATATGCGGGTTCGGCTATATCGAACTATTGGATATATCGAACTAATCCGGTGCATATTGCAATACGCTATAAACGGGATTGACTGTATAATAAAAGGGGGTCCGATATTTAAACCCGGGTGCGAAAGAATATGGGAGTCCAACATGCATCCTTTGTATTTATCAAACAAAGAGCGAACCTAGAAAATGTGTAATGGCCTTTGACTTTGAGATGTGCTAAATGCAGATGTAGCAATTGCATGTTTGCGCTAATAGCGAATATCTAGGGCTTGCAGGGCAAAGAAGAAAACGAAAGAAAAAACAATCCCCTCTGTGGGTACCCACATAATTTGCAGCGGAGAAAAATTAGACTAAAAGCTTCATCAATTTTGTGCGCGTTATCTGTGGATTCACTGAGAAAAGGGCAGCATCGGCACACAAAAGGATTATTTCGCAATTGCTGCACATTGGTGGTTTGAATTAACACTGCACATAAACCTGCATGTGCCTGGCATGCATTCAGCCAAATTGCAGTGAAAGCATGTTAAAAAGCAATAATTAATGTAAAATAGATCGATGAAATTCAAAATAGTTTCATGCTGCCACAAGGGTAAATTTATGTTGTGGTCCAGATTGTAGAATCGTTGACATGCATTCTTTCAGTGTGCGTAAAAATTGAGTATATCATATCTGCCCACATTTCCCATATTTTTGCACCCTACTGCTGCTACTGCAAATCTAGTGAAAAAGTTAATTAGCATTCCGTTATCTTGACCGCGGCCGGGGGGCGTAGTTAAAAATTTTTTCGTTCGGGGTAGGGGGTTGGGGCTGAGATGTTTTTTCGAGGGAATAAAAATATGTATAATAAATACATATCCATTAACTGATACCAATGTACGTTACACATTGCAGACGAACTCTTGAACCCTGCGTACTGAAAATAACACACTTATAAAAAATGATTCGTTTGTTCCTAGAATCACTGTTATCAATTTTCTGTTTTTCTACAAAAAAAGAAATAACACTTAAAGAATTATGGAAATGCAGAACAAATATAAACATATGGGCTTGACAAACATGAAACCAAAAAAAAAAAAAAAAAACACTGACAATGCGAACTTTAGGCGCAGCGCGAGCTGCAGTCTTCTCGGTCACGGCGCATAGCTGCTGCGTCTCAGGAAGTGGTTACGTGATCAGCGAACGCACGGCGGCGCGCGCTACGGGCTGTTATCTCGGAGCGCGAGAGTGCTGTTGCAAATTGTGTTTGAACTTCCGCGCATATGTCACGTGCTTTGGATTAGCCATGGACAGGGAAGTAGCGAGCAAAACCGTGCCTCCAGCGCAAATGCCACGTGCTTTGGATTACCGGCGAACGGAACAGCGTCTGGGGAGGAGAAGGAGGAGAGCGGGGAGCTGGCGCTCCTTGGTGGCGGCGCATGAATTAAACAGTGAGGCGAAGGCAGGTGACGCCCTCCCTGCTCTGTGGTGACGCCACAGCCGCACGTGTCGCCCTCTTCTCCTTCTCACCTTCGCCAGACGCCCTCTCCGTTTTATACATTTATACAAAAAGCTCGTTAAACAATAAACTTGTTTTATTTTTTCAATACCCAAATGAAGTATTTACTTTTGTAGACCGCTAGATTTAGCTTATTTGAAAATAAAATGTTTTCAATATAGCACACAAGCACATATCTCTGGTAAAAGTAGAAAACCAGGCGGTGTATTTTTTTTTTCGTGTTTTAGCGCATCATTTAGCCGTGGAAGCTGGCGTATAGTTTTAGATCCTTTCATAATTCGATTCTCGATGTGCACAAAGGCGTAAAATACTGGGCTGATATCCACGAAGCTGGTTGCACGTATATACTCGGTGAAAACTTAAGAACGGCACCGGAAGTTGCCGCTGTGCCTTATCACCGTAGCCGGATGTTTCTCCGCGCGGCGCAAGTAGGGCGTTACTGGGAATATTTTGAACATGGCGTGAGCCCTCCACGACTCCAGTGACGACAAACAAACTGCATGAGACAAGGCAGACGATATTACGCATTCATAGCAAACCCCCTTCAAAACGCGCGCGCCCTGACGTCACGGGTCCGGCGCTTTGGCGGAGTGATACACTACATGAGGTGGTGCCGTTCTTGAGCTGTAACGGAGTATAGTAAAATAGTGATTGATCTCCGCCCGCGTGCGGTTTATTCCCTTCAAAGAGACCGATGTGACAGCTGAGGCGCCGGTTAACGGAAGCTGTTTTTAAACGCGAATGCATTTCTTAGTCGGGGGTTGTCATGCGTTGGCCGGCGTGCGCCTAGCAACAGCTGTGGCGCGCCTAGCAACCGGAGCATGTGGTAGCTCGGGCGGGAGTAGCGGAGGGCAAGGGGAGAGGAGGAGCGCGCTCGGCGTGTGAGGGCGGAGTAGTGGAGAGGAGGAGCGCGCTCGGGCGTGTGAGGGCGCTCGCATCGCGGAGCTCGGCGGAGAAAGCTCGCGCGCGGGGCGGGCGTGTTGCGGGGTCTCTCTCTCGGAGTCTCTCCTCTCCGCGTACCCTCTCCCCGCTCGCTGCGCTCGGAAAAATATATAAATGCAGTGGAGCGCGCGCCTCTCTCCGTGAATGCTTGCCGCAGCGCACTCATCGGTGCACCCAATGCATTCGCATTTCCGCACGATCCCCTTCGGGGAGGTGGGGGGAGTTTTTTTTGGATATCGTACGAGCAACTAGCTTTGTAAATCAGCTAGGACCCGCTTTTTTACTCGCAATGCCAAGGATTGCTACAACGGCAGTTACTCGGATGGAAAAATAACTGTCGCACGGTCTACTTCATTTCGATTGATAGCAACGCAATGTCGGAATTGCGCGTAACTCCATTATTCTTGGCAAGCGGGACAACATTAGTAGGAGTTCTGCGGAAATAACAGTGCGAAACGCGACGCTGCCACGTGCATTTGAAGGCGACTCTGCTCTGAGCGGGCGCCGATTCTAGCGCGGCCACTTCCGTTCCATTGATACGTCACGTCCGGCCGCCGGTAATGGCTGTCTTTTCTATTCAGTTTCGGTTCCGAAAACGCCAATGTCGTGAGCCGTGTGCGTCGCGCGCGTTCATGTTTGAAACGTAGTATTTTGCATTTCGCACTCTTTTTATGTGTACTATGAGGTGACATCATTTTTACGTTGTAGAAAATTTGAATACAGTTGGCCTTTAATGAATATGACCGTTAACCCCACAAACGGCAAGGCTACTTCGGATGGGTGTGAACATAGTGAGTCACAAAATTAAAAGAGAAAACAAATACATTGTAACAATGAATAAGAGAGGGAGAAAATGAAATCAGTTACGAATGTAAAAAAATGTACAGCAATAGAAGAAAAATGTTAAAGGAGTACTGACACGAAATTTTCGTGTTACGTTTTTTCGCTGCTATGCGTGACTACCAGCCCACTAATCATAGAAAGCGTGAATATGCATTAACTGCGGTCCGTTTATTTGGTGTCGTTTCGGTTTCGACAAAAAGGACGCCGAGCCGCCGCCATGACTGGAGGTATCACGTGACGTCACCATTCTTGCCGTACCGCTGCCGCTCTGGACGCGCGTGCGTGCGAGCGCACGCGCGCGCCCAGACCGGCCGAGGTCTTCACTGTCATAGAGTTTCATACTAATATTATGTATGAAACTCTATATTCACTGTCCCCACGCGCCCGGGCAGCTTGACGTCAGTTCCAAAACCATGACGTGTACACACGCCGGAGCAGCGCGCGCCAACCACAGCCAGCGCTTCGTCACGGAGCCCCCGAACGTCGGCAGTTGGTGGCAAGTAGCAGATGAGTCATGGTCGGCCCGCCTCTGGTCTTTCTCGTGCGGGCGAAGATTAAAATGGATTTAAAATATGTTACGCCGAATGGTTGCTGTTGAACTTGCTGGGAGATATCTCCTGATAAAAAGAAGCATTTTACATAGTTATCTCAGCTTTGAAATTTCGTGTCAGTACTCCTTTAAAGAACCTAGACTAATCCCGAGTCAGATAAAAAAGTCAAAAGAACCTTAAAAAAGTGAGATATTTTGCTTAAGGCAAGTGTACTAGCAACAAAGTGTACATTTATACAAAGAGCCCGTCCTACATGGCGCGAATTTACCTGCGAAATCGCTGCTGCGGCGCTGCTCGTGAGGCAAAACGGCCTATTCTTGTAGCTGTAGGCATTATGGCTGTAGGGGTGTTCATGACAACTACGGCAACTTCGCTCCCCCCCCCCCCCTCCCCGCACACACACACACATGGGAAAGAGTGCCTCCACCTTTGAACAAAATTACCGCAAACGCTTCAAAAAAGGACGCATGAAAGCCACTAAAATTAACCCGCAAATAGCAAGATTCACCCTCTAGACTTAAACGCAGGAAGGAGGGGTGGGGGGGTGGGGTCGGAGACAAAGTCCGAAATCGTCCGCCGGTGGTTGCATGGAGGTACTGAAACAACCAGGCCTTCGGTTTCGCCCGCGAATCTACGTACTGATTACTGTTGTCATTGTTCCTTTGTTTGTGCATGCAGTAAAAGCTTGTTAATTCGAACTTGCAGTTAATTAGGACTGACGCGCCCTGGTCCCGGCACAGCCCTGTATATTTCAATGGGGGAAGACTCCCGATCATTCGGACGCGTCGGTATCTCGAAGGGTTAATTCGAACTGAGATCCCCAGGTTTCCACCGCTCCTCGCAGAAAAGGTCGGCCCAGTGTAATTAGAACGTGTTGCAAATCCAAACCAAACCAAATTTACTAGGCATGCAAAACAACGAAACAAGCAAACAAACAAACTAAAAAGCCACGTACGCAGCACTCCTTCGCCCAAAGCGTGGAAGGGTTCCACTAGCGTTGCCGACAGTCACGACGCGCGTGTCGGAGTAACTCTAAGCAGGCCCCATTTTTGGTCCTCTTATGCTCACAGGTAATCGCTGGAGACAAAAAGAATTCAGTTGAGTTTTCCCGCGTTCGCTTAGCATCGCCATCTGTTGTCACCTTCGGCAACTACGCGTCTCCCGTCACGGCCGGACTGGAGGGCGAACTCGCGCCGCTCCTCCAGTCCGGCCGTGCTCCCGTAGGAGCAGGTGTCATCTATACCTATAACCCAAGTGCAGACTGAACTCGCCACAACCATCAAACCACCATGCCGGAACGCACGACCGATCAACGAACGCCCGGCGACGCTCCCCTGCCGTATTTGAACCGTGGTGACACCGACCGGAGCGGGGCGGAAACTATAATGGCAAACTGTTCGCAGTGGCGACGCAGTGAAACATCCCCTCGCGAGGGACACGATCAAATGCAGAGCATTTCCGGGGGCTCACGACGTTAAGTAGTTTGCGTTACGTTAATGTTGTTGCACTTGTGACAACTTCTGACGGGAAAGCGCTCGTCAGCAGTAATTTGAATGAGTCAAGGATATAAGGCGCGTTCGTAGCCTCCCATTCTGTGTGGGCTTTGTGGCGCAGTGGGTAGAGCACCATGTACATTGCGCTCCGCCCGCAGGGTCGAGGGATCGAAACCAGGCGCCGGATAGTATTTTTTTTATATATAGTGTAGGGGGAGGGGTGCGGACTACGACTACGGACGTCAACGCGGGTGACATCGTGAGTTACTGAAATGCTCTGCATTTAAAACGCTGCTGCGAAAGCTTAGTTCGCGTCCTTTAGCGGGCGCCGCGCCGCCGGCGCCAATGCTCAAACGTGTCACAAACCTGCCAAAAACGGTGTAGTAGCGCCTAAGTCGCGATGAAGTGGCTTCTTTGTGTTCTGCCCGCGCCGTGTGGCGCGATGTTCATTTATTCTAGCGCCCGCCCGCTAATTCCAACTCCACTTATTTCGTACAATTTTATGGTCCCCTTCGAGTTAGAATCAACGAGCTTTTACTGAACTGCGTTGCGAAGCGCGTGCTCGCAGAACACCACCGTGGATGAAGGCCTTGAATGAGATCGATTGTAGAATTGCGCTGGATCGCACAAGACGGACAAAAAAGGACACGTGCACATACACTTGACGCAGCCTTTTTGCCCGTCTTGTGTCGTACCCAGCGCGATCCTACAATCGATGTTAAGCCGTCCGCCACCAAGCGTTACAAATGCTTGCATAGGAGTTATAAGCATGCCAGGAGGGAAACGGGACACCAAGGGAGAGTAGGTGCGCTTTCCGGACAGAATTCCTGGAGTTCTAGACAAAATCCTTGAACGGTTGCCGGCGCAGGTGGTTGCCTTGGTCGCCGTGCATGACAGTGCGACACAATTATAGCCCCCCCCCCCCCCCCTTCCCTGCTAGGCCCCTGATTGATCCTGACAAGCATATAAACGTGGCCTCACTGCCCAGAACGTAAGAGCAAAAAGATAGATGTAAGTGTACTGGGCTGAGCCGCTGAGCTACCACAGACAAAAAAGTGCCTTCGCTCGGCTGCTCTACATCTTGCAACCGCGTGCAACTTCGGGAACTTCCATTAAACTTCTAGGGCACCTAATTACTTCCGTCTAGCTTCGGACTTGCCACTGCTTTCGTTCTGAAGCGAATATATAGTTTCACCTTGCCATAGGGCCATTTTTGAAGAAGGCCATTAAAATAGTGCAAGCCTATTGTACAGTAGAGTAGGATATGATGCCCGGAGGACTGCTCGTCGTCTAGAGGGTGTTTCTCCGACACACTCCGGCAAGGGATTCTTTACGCGGTAGTCTTTTTCTGAACTCACAGCCAACTGTGTAGCCAAAGTATTAAATTAATTAAGAACTTGTGCGAATCATTCCTATGTTTGTGATGCGCGCAAACAAATTTTCAATAATTACGTTGTGTGTTCGTATTTTTTGGACTACTGCGAGCGCCCTAGCTTTTATGGTTTGCCTGCCAGCATGCCGCCGTTTTTCTGCCTGCTTGTCGGCATCGCTTCTCGGCCTTTTGGCTATGGTCAACATCGGCTTATAATGCATCCCGAGCTGAAACCGTGTGGTCAATCCTTTCGGAGGTTCGGCGTGATCATCCTTCTGCTGGGTAGACTTGAGAAGACAGCACCCACGTCGTGGGGCCTCAGTGAACGGTTCCCTTGGTTTCGCCGTGATTGCAGAGGGGCGGCCCCGCGTTTTACGTTGGGGTAGCCCCTTCCTCCTGGATGCCTCAACCTACTGACCACTGAACCACCGTCTTGGAACTAAGGACACGTCATCATGGCGTCTTGGGAGGCTGTTCAGCCACCGCCCAAGGCCCATGTCTTCTACTTCGCGGCCCCGAAGGACGTCACCGTGGATGACCCGGTGGGTAGGCCGTTATGGCCTGGACACCCTGATGCATCAAGGTGGTTTCAAGTTCTGCGCGGTGGCGGCTATACGCCTGCTGCTGCTCTCAAGCTCACCGAGAAAGGAGCCGTCATCGTGAACGGCGTTTCGTGTCCTGTGGCCTGCATGGGCCCGCAGGTGGTCTACATGACAGTGTACCGCCTGAACCCCGTTGTGAGTAACGCGGAGCTTGCGGCAGCACTGAGACCGTGTGGGAAGGTCCTCAACGTCAGCCAGCCGGCGTGGAGGAGCCTTCAGCATATCAAGACCGGCATGTGACTCGTGAAGATGGAGATGGCGAAGGCCGTCCCTAACTTCATGAAGATTCGAGGGTTCAAGGCCCAGTTTGAATACAAGGGTGTGCGGAGGGCATGCGCCCACTGCGGCCAGACCGATCACCAAGTTAGCGCCTGCAAGACCCCCTGGTGCGGCCGCTGTTCGGAGTACGGCCACGATGACGTCAACTGCAATGCCCAGTGTCGCCGCTGCAAGGGCAACCATGCCACCGCCGACTGCCTGCGGCCCCGCTCCTATGCGGATGCTGCGAGCAATTTCTCTGAGACGCCTCGCGCGCCCCCCGGTCTGCAGGCTCTTGAAAGTACAAGTGACTTTCCCGAGCTGCCCCGGGCCTCCTTGGGCCAGCCTGCCGAGGAGTCAAGCGAAGGGGCTGATCTGGGCGTCACCCCAACCGACAGCCAAGAGATGGAATTGGACAGCTGCCTGTCGCCTTCGGAGGAAGAGCTTGCACCTTCGGCAGAAGCCACGTCATCGTCATCGGCCGATACCTCCCTCTTCACGAGCCTCAGCTCTTCCGAGAGCAGTGACCTCGCGGAGCATGCTCAGCACGAGCCAGGGAGTGCACTGGAGAAAAGCATCGCTCTCCCCGGTTCCTCAAGTGGCTCACGCAGCCGCCGGAAGGAACAAAGCAAAACCGGCACGAGCGGCAAGGCAGCGGTTGGCCGTTCTAGTCTCGCCTCTAAGTCGCCTGTAGCCGGTCACAGTACGGCCAGTACCAGTGCTGCACCTACGCCCAAGGTTACGGACTCCCGTCTCGCCAATCCTGTCAGCGAGGTCACCGATCTGCAGAATTCCCCATCTCTCCTGGAGCGGCTGGAAGCGTGCACCAAGCAAAGTCAGCCTTCTTCGGCGGACTCAGGTGATGTAGAAGGCACTGACGAGCCTGCTGGCCCCTCCCTCGTTGTTACCGACCCTCGCCTCGCCAACCCGATCAACCAGGTGCACGACTTGCTCCCCCCCCCCCCTCCCCCGACCCTCTCCACCGGATCGCCTAGATGCGTCCAAGCGGGCGTTGCCGTCCTCGTCAGCGGACACCGATGATGCCGACGACAACAAGAAACTGTGCGTCGAAGTCGACGTGCCGTCCGACGATAGTTAGTTTTGAGGATGGGAGGGTTAACGTGGTTTGTGCACTTATCACCTTATGCTGGTGCGTTTTCTTACTTTGAATGTCCAGGGCTTTCGGGACTTGGACAAACAGAGGGAGGTGATGCACTATGCTCGGGCGCAACACGTTGACCTTCTCTTTTTGCTGGAGTGCAATTTTCGTACTCCACGCGACGTTCTTTCGTTTCACGAGCGCTTTTGTGTCCAAGCTTTCTTCACCCTGTCTGACAGGATGGCTTCGGGCGTAGGCGTTGTATTTCTGCGTGAGAGCTTGCGCCGCAAGGCTCATTGTACTTATGGGATCGGAGGGCGCGTGCTTGCAGTTGACTTTTTCTTGCTTGCTCGTCGCGTCCGAGCTGTTGTATAGTGTACGCACCCTGCGCAGCACTCTGACACTTACTCTTTTTTCGCATCCCTCGACGCATTCATGCTCGAACCTTACCCAACATTTTTGGTGGGTGATTTTAATTGTGTAACCGACCCTCAGCGTGATGTACGGGGACTGTGGGCAAGGTCCCGGAGTTAAAGGACCTGATCGGTCAATTCCATCTTTCCGATGCGTGGGTGCAGCTCCACGGCGACAGGTTTGTAGCTACTTGGGAAAGGAGACACTCTGGCAGTCGGCTAGATAAGTTCTATTTCCCACCCGAGTTTAGCTGCTACGTGGAATGCTGCGCCGTCCTCTCCTTCCCAACTGGGGCTCGTCGAGTGTCCGATCACCAGGCCCGTGTTAGCGATGCTTAACCTTGGCAACTGTGCACCACGCCACCAGATGTGGCGAATGGCCGAGCGTCTGCTGACCGACAGGGACAGCTCAGCAGCACTTAATCTTCGTTGACTGCTCTGTGCGAGTTCGATTCTCTGCCTTGGGATGAGTTGAAGGACCACTGGCGCGTGCTTTTAGTAAAGGAGGGTCGTGCGCGCAAGGGCGCGCATCACGGCCGCGCTTGCCACGACACGTTGTGGATGCTTCGAATCGTACAGAGGGGGCACCTTAACCTTCGCGATGCGGGACTATGTTAACCTGCTAAAGGTACGCTACGAGTCCCTCTTACGGCAATCATCGCAAGCGGCGAGCCGTGCGAACCTTGGAGACCTTGGGCAGGCCTGTCTCGGACCCCTCTGTACTCTCCGGCATATTAGAGCGGGCTCTCTTGACGAGGGTGGGTTAGCTACTGTTCCAGAGGTTACACTCGCTGACGGGTCGGTTAGCACGAGGGCTGAAGATATAGCCGAGGTCATCGTGGGACATTTTGCCACCCTTCCTCGACCGAGAACGCGTCGTGGGATGCAGAGGATTTTGAGGACAAGCTTAGTGCGTTTGTGGGGTTGCTGCCGTGTGTGCCAAGACCACCTTGTGATTCGCTGTGTGCTCCCGTGGATGCTGACGAGCTTGGCGAGTGTGTTAAAAAATTGAATGGTGCGTCGGGGCCTGGGCCTGGCGGGATTCCTGCTGGGTTTTACACGAGGTTTTTCCCGGCCATTCAGGGTGCGCTCCTCGACATGGTGCATGAGCGGCTTTTTTTCTCCATGGAGTAAGGCCAGAATCGTTCCGTGAGGGTCGCGTAATCTTGATCGCGAAGCCAGGCGGGGATCCCACCCACGCAGCCCCAGGCGTATCGACCGATCACACTCCTCAACACGGACTACAAGATAGTAGCATCCATTTTGGCTAGACGCACCAGTGCCGTTTTACCTGATATTATCAGCCAAGCGCAAACGTGCAGCGTGCCAGGTCGCACGATTTTCTCGTCCCTGGCATTGACGCGTGATTTATTCAGCTATGCGACGAAGATTGGCACCTCTGGATGCTTCATCTCCCTAGATCAAGCGAAAGCCTTCGACAGAGTGGAACATCGATACCTGGCAGCAGCGTTTTGCGTCAATACGTCTTTCCGGCCGACTATTGTAACAATGCTTGAGCTGCTGTACTCGAACGTGAGCGTTAGACTCCTTGTCAACGGACTATTAAGTAGTCCGTTCTCTGTCGCCCGTGGGATAAGGCAGGGATGCCCCTTGTCGCCTCTGCTCTTTGTCATTTGTCTAGACCCGCTGCTCCGCCGTATTGATGCAAATACCGCCATCCGCGGCTTCCCGTTGCCAGTCATAGGCCAAGTCAAGGTGTCTGCGTATGCGGACGATGTGTCCCTGTTCATTCGGGACGTGGACAGCTACCAAGCGTTTATGCGGCTATTTTATGAGTACGGTGAGCTATCTGGAGCTCGACTTAACAGGGGTCAAAAGTATGGCGGTGCGCTTCGGCACATTTGCATCTAGCCTGGCGGGCGACGTAGAATGGGTTACGGGTGTTAGAGTACTTGGTGTGGTTTTCCATTCCTCGGGTGAAGTGGCGCGTAGTACGTGGAAGCGCCTCCTCGAGACAGCGGAGCAGCGTCTTGCGGTTGCGTCAAAGTTCAGACTTTCCCTCGCAGAGCGCAGCTACATAATTAAGTCGCCCGTCTCGGCGGCGCTTTTTTATGTAGCGCACGTAGCGAAACCGCCGCGCCATTTCACCCGTCAGCTCGCCACGAAGTTTGGGTCGTTCTTTTGGGCGGGAAAGACAGAAACAGTGTCGCGTGCGCTATTGAGACTGCCCAAGTCAACGGGTGGTTTCAGTCTGCCTTGTTTGCAAACCATGTGTAGCGTGCTGGCCATACGCGCAGTGTTCGACATTGTGGACTCAACTGAGTACCCAGGGAGGGCGCTGCTTGCAGTACTTCTGGGAACTTACCTTACCGCTCAATGTTTTATGACGAACGCATTGCCGTCCCTCTGCCGAGCAGTCACCGCCATTTTATGCCTATGTTGTCAAAACGCTGACAAGCGTCCAGTCTACCTTGCCAAGCCTAAATTTTAGGAAAAGTACAGCAAGCAAATTGTGCGAAAAATTGGCAATAAATCAGTTAGACAATCAACAGATAGCAAGATCACGTGGCATCCGTTGGCATCAGCTGACATCGGCGGCACTACTGTTTGATGTTCGGGATTTTGGATGGTTGCGTGGCTGGCAAGTTCTTCCGACATGTGACCGTCTGGCGAGATTCGGCATTGTGCGTTCCTCACGGTGCCCGCACTGCGGGCACACTGAAACATTGGAACATACCTTGTTTCAGTGTCGTGTAGCGGTAACGTTTTGGACTGTGCTAAGCAGGTTGTTTGGTCTTACACTTAGAAGGAGCACACGTTCAAATGACACGTTGGTGAACTTCCTGATGTGTGCTGGTGCATTGTATTATGGCGAAATCGTGGTGCCGCGTGTCTTCGCGCCCGACCGCAACGGGCGATGTTTCCCCTGCTGTGGCGTGTGCGGTCAATCCTTATGAATCACTTAGACAATGAGTTGGCAGTTCTAGGTGAAGAAGCCTTCACGTTACGCTCGTCCACGCGTTTCATAGTGGTCAGGAATAACCTCCTGAGCATCACTATTGTGTCGTATTGACTTTCAACGAGTTTTTGAACTCTTTCTTTGAACACATATGTGAACTTTTTGGGCATTGATTTCAGAGTAGCTTAATTGTTTCACCACCATAGACAATTGTTGTGCAAATTGTAGGCTGCCCGGAGTACTTGGAAACTGATTGGATTGTTTTTCTGTTTTTCGGGCAGCACTGTTACCACTAGTCGCTGCGTGCTGTGGTTTTATGATAAATTCTCTTCTCACATTCTCTTTACCCCCCCCCCCCCACCCTCTCTCTTTTCACCTCCCACTGAACCCCAAGTATGACCAAGATAGAAATGCAGGAGCGTGAGAAACTGCGGCTCCTGTAACCGCTCTAGGCCGGCAAGAACTGTGGCGGAACAAGTGCTTCGTTGACTCCTTCCGCAGGAAGCATGCACCGATCATCCTCATGGTGAACAATGTGTCCGGGAAAGCCAAACTTTTCCTCCAAGGCCAGCTCGACCTAACAAACCAGGAATCCTTCCAAGAGTCGTGGTGCTTCAGCGGTGTTGTGTGGTTTCTTGTGGTGCGCGGCATGCGTGCCGGGGAGCAACCGTGAACGACTCATCCCGACGAATAGTGCGCGTGTTGTGCAAGTGTGAGGCACGCGTGTCTGTGAATGGAGAACGAGTCAACCCAACGAGAAGTGTGTGCGTCGTGTAGGTGCACGAAACACCAACCAGAGCGACAATTTAGAACTATGTGCGTGTGCGCGCGAAGCACCCTGGAGGAGATGAGACACTTTTGTGCCTCTAGGGTAGCGTTGGATATGGGGACCCCAGTACCGGTCTCTTCTTGGCTTTCTGTGTGCAACTGGTGCAATTTTGTACCTATAAACCTCCCTGTTATGCCGTAGGGCAATCTATCGCATTAAAAAAAACTGTCGTGTGAAGTCCCCCAAGAGTGGATATAATTTCGTAAATAGTTGATCTGTCTCCTGCTCCTAGCGTATCTGTAACACCAGCTGTAGAAACCACTTCGGCTTGAACTAATGACACCTATATGAAGTACTTAGGGCAAAGATAAACCTTTATAAACCCAAAAACTGGTGATAATTATGAACGCATGCTGGAGGGAAGGCCTTATCAGTACAGCAGTTCTTCGGCCTTGGTCACCAGGGGGAAACACTAAACAGGCTGAAGCTTCTCCGCAAGTTTGGTAGGGTCACCTTCCAAGTGTTTTTTCGCGGCATAACCGCGGAATCAACAATTTGATCTCCGATACAAATTATGACCTCCTCCTGTGATGCCCACAACGTTAATCATAGGTACAATACGACTGTTCCTTCTGTGATGCACGGTCCAACGTTAATCATAAGTACGCTATCAATGTAATACTTTTCCACAAAATATCTTATGCAGGCCTCACAGGCAGCCCTCGACTTACGCCACGAACACCGGCTTTCCTGATTGAAGACGACAGTACTGACGATTAAACCGAAACTTTATGATAAACTGAATAAGAATACACATGGTGGCTAAAATCAACAGTCCATGCCGTAAAAAGGCAGTGGTGTGCGACCAGCTGCCACACCTTGGCCCATTGTCTCTGAAGTTGGCTGCCACACCCGGGTTCATAGTCGAAGCAGGGCGAGGGTTTGCCCCAGTGTTGTGTGCCAATGGGGGGAACACGCCAGATGGCGGCAGACAGCCGGAAGGTGGTTTCGGTTTCGTTTGTAGGATTCGGGTGCCCTTCGTAGCGATGGGCAGCACATATCTCTTCTCGAAAGTTTGTAGAAACAAAATTTACTTAGAGTTGTTTCGGCGCGTTTATAGAGTCAAAATATTTCCGTAAAGCCTTACATGGCCCTGTGCACCTGAGACAAGAATTGACCACAGTGGGCATAATGTTTGGCAACGCAAAACAGCCGCGGCTTTATGAGCGTTATCAGAGGCCATTTTTTCGTGCTTAGGCCCAGACAGCCATTTTGTCTTGAGAACACCAAGTGCACCCTAGCGGGGCAATCCAGCCCTCTCGGCGCAACATGGACGCTCAAAGAGGCGCTAACGTCGTCCCGTGTCTTTCCATACCCATCCTGTATACATGTGTCACGAATAAATATTTCCGCCTGGGCAAGCGCTGCTAGCCCCCTGGCAGAGGCCACTCTAAAGCAAAAGATTCCCCCTCGCTCCGGGGGGTACCCTATCATGAGTGGCGTTATCGGAGTTGAATGATGATGGTTGGTTGAGTTTTGGTGCTCCGGGGTGCGACACTTCGGTGCCAAACCCTCCACCATCTGACAACGGTATAGGCTGGACGCAATGAAGACATTCCCCTACCCGGCACTGAACATTGCCATGCGAGTCGGGGCCGTGGGGTCGCCTCGACGACACTCTGTGACCCCTCATCAAGCAGGCGCTGTACTTGCCTGCCAATGCGTCTAACAAGTACCTATGTCAGCGCAGGTGCAGGAACTGCGGGGATCCCGGAGGCAGCTAAGATTAAAGTCTCTTCATCGGCTAAGGGGCTTTAGCTGAGATTAGCGACGCGTGCCGCATCGACGGCGCCTTCAAGCTGCTCTCATCACCGAACAGCGAGGTTCGCGACCTGGCCCTGCAGGCGCTGACCAAGGTGACGGAGCGAAGGCCGTGACGAAGGAGGACGTGGAGGCCTTCCTCTCGGGCGAAACCGAAGGAGACTTCCGGGCCGCAGCAACCCAAGTCCAGTCGGTGTGGACAGAGGCCCGCAAAGCCTCTCGACGCATGGGAGTGGCCTGGGAGATCGGACCAGAGGGTGCGCGGATCACCTGTGGAGACCTGACAATCTCCCCCAAGCACACACACCAGGTGGTCCGCACGCTGCGAGGCATCGCCACGGCAGCTAACGACCGGGAACTGCAGGAACAACCCAGCCAGGGCCAGGTGATGGAATGCGTCGCCGCCGACCACGCCAATTCCCACTTCATGCGGTCCGGGCGGTACACGCGCTTCGCCGACTGGCGCTTCGTCCACCGAGCCCGGCTGAATCTGCTGCCCCTCAACGGCGCGGGACCTTGGGCCTCCGCAGTCGACCAGAGGTGCAGAGCGTGTGGCTACCAGCAGGAAACCCGGCCGCACGTCGTCTGCCACTGCATGGTCCAGAGCTGCAGGCCCTCATCCGCCGCCACAACGCCATCGTGGACCGCATCAAAGCGGCAGCTATGCCGCGGTTCACGGTGAGCCATGAGAACCGGCCGGTCGGCAACTCGAGTCTGAGACCGGACCTGGTGCTGCTTCGAGGGGAGGAGGCCGTCATCAAGGACGTGGCCTGCCCCTTCGACAACCGCCGGGCAGCACTCCAGGAAGCTCGGGGGGCAAGAGAGGACAAGTACGCCGGCATCAAAGAGTACTTGTCCCGGCGCTTCCAGCGTGTCACGGTGGAGGCGGTCATCGTCGGGGCCCTCGGGCCCTGGGATCCAGAGAACGACCGCGTCCTCCCCCTGCTGTGCAGCAAGACCTACCTGCGCAAGATGAAGCGGCTCATCGTCAGTGGACCGTCATGCGCAGTAGGGACATTTACGCTGCACATATTGCTGGAAAGCGCCGGGCACCCTGGTAATAAAGGGATTGTCTTTGTTCTTTGTTCTTTTTTTTCTCTTTTCCTTTTTTAGTTAGGTCTTTTTACTCCACCCCAGTTTTCATTCCGGTGTCATCGATTTACTCGGCGCCGTTCCGGGGCTCCTCCTCCCCACCGTTGGCACCTCTTTCACAACTATTTTCCTTCTCGCCTCCATCGATGCCCCATTGTAAAGTTGCGTAGGCGGCAGCTAACGGCGATATGCGGCTATCAGATGATTGCGAAAAATAAACTGAAGCACGGATGGGCGTTAAAAGATGCACTGACGATTACTAAAAATTGTGCGCAGCAGGAGCTGCAGTCTTCTCGGTCACGGCGCATTTCTACTGCGTCTAAGGAAGTGTTCGCGTGATCAGCGAACGTACGACGGCATGCGCTACTCCGCTGCTGCCTTGCAGTGCACCGCCGCCGCCGGCCAGCATGTTGCAAATCGTGTTCGAATCTCCCGCGCAAATTTCCCGTGGTTCGGATTATCCCCCCGCAATGGAGCAGCGAGCATGTTGTTGCATATCGTGTTTGAACCTCCCCCGCAAACGTCAAGAAGTTTGGATTAGCGGAGAAAGGAACAGCGTCTGGGGAAAGTGTAGGGGGAGGGCGTTCCTTGGTGGATGGGTCTAGGCCCACTCGTCACAAGTCCACTCGTCATAGGCCAACTCGTCACAGGTAAACTGGTCAGGAATGCCAACTCGTCACAGGGCATTTCGTACGAGGAATTCTCGTATCACCGGAATATTCGTCACACGGAAAACTCGCATTACGAGCTCGTTTTTTAAAGCGATGTTTCCGCCGGGATACGGCCCGTTCGTCACATGGCGTTTCGTCATAGGCCAGTTCGTAATAGGCCGTTTGGTAACATAGGATCATTCGTCATAGGCCGGTTCGTAATAGGCGGTTTGGTCACATAGGATCATTCGTCATAGGTCAGTTTGTCACTTAGGAAAGTTCGTCACAAGTGCACAAAATGAACGTCCACGGGTTGTTGTTTTTTTCGACTCGAAAGAGCGAAGCGAGGCGCAGGTTTAGTTAGTCTTTTTGTACTTTGGGCCGTACATCTAGCAAAGCTCAACGAAGAATGCAAGCCAGAGTGGGAAAGTAGGGTGACGTGTTCGGACAAGATTATAGATACGAGTTCAACAACCCAAGACAGAAAAGTGAGACAGGGACGTAGCCCAACAAAGTTCTTGGAAGACGGGCCAGGCGCCTGGTTCTAAGTGGTCCCGTAATAGGGAAAGTGGTAGCACCGACCTTCTCGTTCTTGGAAATTTCACATGGGCCATTTCGTGTCACCTATTCGTGGCTTAATAAAAGTGGTTCAATAATTATTTGATGGACTTTTCTCCAGTAGCCATCTGCGCATGCGCGGGGCGCCGGTCCGCCATTCTTGGCAGTAGCTCTCGGGCAAAATATACAAAAGGGCGCCCCCCTCAGCTAGCTGCTTGGGGAGCGGATATGCCTCCTATAGGGCTGCACGTTTTTATATCCTCCTTTCGGACAGTTAGAGTGAGTTCTTATGTGCACACAAAAAAAGGCTTTCCAAGGAAAGAGGTAAGAATGACCGCGCTGTGAGCACTTGTCTAGCAGTGAGGGAGCAACGAAAATGAAAAAAAAAAAGTGAAGGAAAAGGAGTTGCTACGGCCACCGCAATTAGTTCACGCGAGCGTGCGCCTGCTACCGTGACATTCATGTGAAAGGCAAGGGGGACGGGTGGGAGCGGCATGGACTGCAGGACCAGGACAATTCGTGCACGGGTTCCCCGAAAGCCAAACATTATTGGGGCGTGCCTTACTGCCAGTTTAGGATTGCCGTGGCGGCCAATAAGAGGACTGGTACTGCGAAAAGGTGTGCAAAGTAGTTATAGGCATGCCTCAATCACCACTTACATCTAAAAAAAAGCACCCGACTTTTGTTTTGCGTTCCTGTGACGAACTTTCTTAAAGTGACAAACTGGGCCTATGTCGCATGATCCTATGTGACCAAACGGCCTATACGAACCGGCCTATGACGAATGATCCTATGTGACCAAACGGCCTATTACGAACCGGCCTATGACGAAATGCCATGTGACGAACGGGCCTACACCCGTTTCCGCCTGCTATGGGATACGTCGCCCATTTCAAAATGATGTAGGCGAGCGAGTGTTCTTTCAGAGTTTTTAACGCAGGAAGTTAGGTAAATATGCCGCCATACCGAGGTATATTAAATGAATAATAGCCTGCAAATTTGTATACATGGCACACAAAAAAAGTAAACAAATTGTTATAAATGACGCAGTGAACAGGTTGTACATGAAATAAAAAAACTGTTATTGCACTCTCTTTGTATGTTGTACTATTGTACTATTGATTGCACTGTTGTCTCGTTGTGTAGGCGTCTTCAACGCTGGGTTGCGACGTTGTTCATTTCATCAGTACCGAAAGCGGATGTTGCGGGCAATATTCTGAAGCGTATTGATGTGGCTCAGCCGTCGTGATCAGCCAGGATTCTTGCGATGCGATCGTTGACATCTTGGTATTTGCGAGCGAGCCGTGGTGCACGTGGTTGCCGTCCGACGATGACTACTACCACCACCGTGAAAAGCGACAACGGAACAGGTTAACAAAAGGCCCCAGAAGATTTTTTTTGGCTTGGCTGGCCCGAATATGTATTCAGTGCAGTGAAATAAAGATTATTATTATTTAAAAAACAATTGCCCGCCGCCGTGGTGCAGCTGGATATGACGCTGTGTTGTTGAGCCCAAGGAAGCGCGTTCGGTTCCCGGCCGCGGCGGACGCTTTTCTGATGGAGGCAAGAAGCGAAAACGTCCGCGTGTTCGAGATTTCGACGCACGCATATTAAAAATCCCCAGGTGGTCAAAATGATTTCAGAGACCTCCACTACGACGCGCCTCGTCACTTGTGTAGCGTCGGCGCGTTAAAACCCCACAATCAATCAAATCAACAAATAAACATTTCAACTTAATGCAATGCCTGGTGGTGTATCCTTCAGTGTTTACACAGAAAGAAATTCTCAAGCTTAGCTATGGTTCAAGCCTTGCGCGAGTTGGTGCAAGCTTCGCCAATTTTTATTTTTTTTATTCGCAGACTGAAAGTGGGGGTGCGGGTTGTATACAAGGGCATGTTATACGCGCGAAAATACGGACGTACACCACCTCAACACCGCTGACGATCAGTACTATTTGAAGCAGGGCAGGTCGCGCTGACCTCTCCCCCCCCCCCCTCCACCCACCAAAAGAAGAAAAAAAAAACAAGCTCTTTATGCACACCTGCTGCACTCACACAGACCTCCGCACGCCCTCCTAAACAACCGTAACGAATTTACCATTGTAGAAACCAGCCTCAGACCGGCTTTAAACGCCAATTTCCAGTCAGGGCTTCTAGTCAGGGCAGAAATTTGGGCTAGTTGGTGATGGGACTTCGAATGGTAAAAAGCGCACTAAAACGAGGACACAAGAAAAAGGCCTTGGGCTGGCCCGTGTCACCAGCCTTTTTCTTGTGTCCTCGTTTAGTGCGCTTTTACCATGTCGAAGGGCTTCTAGGCTTTTGTTCACACGGCAGCGGTGTAGCGAAATCCATGTGACGAGAAGGCACCTCGCACGAGAGTTCCTATCTCGAGATGGCACTGTACGAAAAGGCCGGTGTGACGAGTTGGCCTATACGACGAGTTTTCCGGTGACGAGTGGGCTTGTGACGAGTGGGCTCGTTCCCGGTGGCGACACATGAAACATGTGTGAAAGAAAGGCAGTGAGAGAAATGACGCGGTAGCCGCACGTGTCGTACTCCACTTCACCCTTCGCTAGACGCTCCTCTCCGTTTTCTTTCTTTCGTCGCTGCTGCGCTCGCTCACTTCAAGTTACGCCAGACATAAACAGAACGCCGCTCCCGCGAAGCCCAGGCGGCTGAAACCCGCCGTCGCGGCGTATGTCACTTCTAAGCACGCGTACATGACCGGTTCCCGGTTTATGCGTGCGCAGTTTTGTAGTGAAAAATAGTGGTAGGGAGGAGGGGAGGCGTGCACGTGCAGCTATATGTTTCATGCCCGTACTGATGGATGCATGGTATGTCTGTTGTGCTGGTACGAGATTTAAACGCGGACGTTAAATGGCCCAATACCTGTACGGAGTCCATAGTGGTAGAGCGGATTGGGTTTGTGTGTTAGGCTAAGTTCAGATTACCGACGCAAAACCCATATCGTGATCAATGGGCGTAAAAAAATGCCATGTCACGCAGTTCGGTTAGCTGAGACGTGAAATAACGTCATTCTTTAGGTCATTGCGACAGCTGCGGCAACAGTCTGAACCCGGCCTTACACAAACAGTAAGATGCTTACGACGCGGGAGGGACACAGGAGTTACATGTTTATCTGCAAGAACAAAGCTTGGATCCGTCAGAGGGTCATATAGCTAATGGCCTAGGAAATATGCTCCATCGCAAATTACGACAAACGTGTTTTGTTTCGTGCGCTCCGTGGACTGCGTCCAGCTTTGCAGGTCATCCTTCTTCACAGAGTGGAAATTTAGGCACTAATTTTTTGTACATATTGTAGATAGTTTTTGCATAAATTCTCTAGACACTGTATATGATTCGCGTGTACAGCATTGTATAAAATTTTCATTTAGACATTATTTAATTTCTCTCCCGCCACCCCTGAATGGCGTCGTTAATTGAACCCGCTGGATGTGCCGCGTTGCAGAAAATGTATTGGGTAACGCCAGCGCTAGTGTACATAAGAGTTAGAAATGTATAATTTCTTCATTTGCCTCATCAGGAGTACTGACACGAAATTTCATAGCTGAGATAATTATGTAAAACGCTTCCTCTTTATCAGGAGATATCTCCCACCAAGTTTCAGCAGCAACCGTTCAGCGAAACATATTTAAAATCCATTTTAATATTCGCCCCGCACGAGGAAAGCCCAGAGCGGACGACATGACATCATCTGCTACTTGCCCCAAACTGCCTACGTCGGGGCTCCCGTGACGAAGCCGACGCGCTGGCTGTGGTTGGCGCGCGCTGCTCGGGCGTGTGTACACGTCATGGTTTTGGGACTGACGTCATGCTGCGCGGGCCTGTGGGGACGGCGAAGACCTCGGCTGGTCTGAGCGCGCCAGTGAGCGCGCGCGTGCGCTCGCTCGCGCGCGCTTCCAGAGAGGCAGCGATACGGCAAGAATGGTGACGTCACGTGATACATCCTGTCATGGCGGCCGCTCGGCGTTTTTTTGTCGAAACCGAAACTGGCACGAATAAACGACGCCGTATATGAATGTTTACGCTGTGCTCGACCGTCTAATCTGTCATTCTATGATTAGTGGGCTGGTAGGCACGCATAGCAGCGAAAAAAACGTAACACGAAAATTTCGTGTCAGTACTCCTTTAAGAATATTGTTGAAAACCCTGTTCTTATCAGCTTAATATCTGTTACGGGTGCCATGCGCACCCGGGATATTAAAGCAATTTCTGCACGCCGGCGCCGTGAAGGGGCTCGCTCCTCCGGTGCCGCGGGTTGTCCCGGCATTGCACTGCCGTCGGGCTCAGCCCTGTTCCCCTCGGTGAACTTTTTTGCAAACCAAAATCAGAAGCAGATTTGGTTGCGACGCTGCACACAGCGCGTACAAAGCTGGATGCGTGGACTGGCAGTCGCGTCGACCGTAATTTGACGAAAGCCAATTAACTTTCTGGTGAACGCAACTGTGTCACGGCAATACCGATGTAATCCAACTTGCTTTCACACTTGTCGAGTGCGTTGAAGGGGCTTCGGCACCAAGTAACTAGTCTCATGCAAAGCCATTCGGCTATCGTTGGCGTAATGTACACATTGGAATTGAATGACTGATAAAACGCAATACCGGCGCTCGTGCAATCATTTGCAAAAGTGTTCCGTCTCAGTGCTTACGCGCGGAACGCCTGTGTTTGTAAACCACGAAATCAGCTCGAATGTTTACAGGTATTACTTTGCAGAGCAAGCATGATGGCTGTCGCTGAGACCAGAGAAGAGCTCTGGTTGAGACGGCGCCAATTCATTCAGTGCCTGAATTTCGGGAAAATAAACCAACAGAGGTATTGAAACTCAAATTTCGACAGTCAGTGCATAACTGACAATAAGATGGTAACCACTGATAGTCAATTTAAAAAGTACATTCTTCAAGAAATATCTCAGCGGCCTCAACCAAGCGCCTTCGGCCCCTTCTAGACCCGAACGGATCCGCACGGTTCCTAGCTTACTGGTCCCCCATGCTGTTGCGCTGGTTGCGCTGTGGCGACGACTTTCAGAAGACCTCATCAGAACATTACCGCGCATCCCGAAAGGTCACTCAATGAATTAACTTCCAAATTATTATTTTTTCTTCGAAATTTTATTCTTCACATTCTTTAATATAACGCGGCACCAAGGCTTTCAACGTTACAGGACGCATCGCAACTGGGTTCTTTGAACTCTGTGCCTCGGCCTTTGAAGAAGGATGACCAGCGGGCATAAGCGCAGTCCACGTGCACAAAAAAAAAAAAAAAAAAAGAAAGAAAGAAAGGAAGGAAGTTTGTACCTTGCGATTGAGCATACTTTCTAGTGCATAGTGAAAACTTGGAAGGGCTACAGTTTTATTATAAAAATGTAACTGTCCGTTTTCCCCATAGATCTGTTATTCCCCCCACGCAGAAGCCATAAGTCGGGAATTCCACAATTTCTGCAACTCCATAGTGAACTACGTGAATTATGAAAAGTACACGAAATTCGTTGTAATGTTACAGGCGTCTCAGCGGCTAATTTTCATGTAATTTGTTTCGTGATAGTTTCGATAAAGCGAAAGTTACCGTACCATGCGCACATCCTTCCGTAGACGGCCACGGACGTGTTGACAGCATTAATCACGTGTTGACGTAACGTTTACAACTTCGCAGTGAACTAACTATAATTATGACAAGTCAGTGAAACTCGCCGTATTGACAGAGCCGATTTCAGTACGATTTTTTCCACGATAAGCTGGGGAGCATTCACCAGAAAGCTGATTGTGCCACGAGATTAAATTTTGTCAGCGCGACCTTTTTCTACACTCCCTGTTGTCGCACGCAGTTTTCATGAGAACCTAGCCTACACTACCTCTGATGCAAAAATAATTGCACGTTTGCACGCTAACTACAACCTGGGCGGGCGCAGCTGTTGTTGAAATTTTGCGAATTTTCCCGGCGACTCCTCACCAGTCTGCCACCAGCGAACGCTACGTGGAGCGCGAATCGGTGTTCCGGCTGCGCAGATCGCGCCGATGCAACTCTCCAGACTTCCGGAGATGCTATCGCCATCGCCAGGACGTGCCGCTACAAAAAAACATGGAGGACATTTCGTTGCCTCACGACACCCGAGTAGAAGATATTTTAGCCGATTATTTCACCAAGAAGATCGAAGGTAAGGACGCAGAGACCAAGGAAAAGCACTCCGACTCGCAGCACTCGTCCAAATCCAAGAAGTCCAAGAAGCGCAAGCACAAGAAGAAGAAAAAACACAAGTCCCGCAAAGCTCATTCAGAGAACGTGAGTGTTTTTCTCTGCCACCTCTGAATGGCGTCGTTAATTGAACCCGCTGGATGTGCCGCGTTGCAGAAAATGTATTGGGTAACGCCAGCGCTTGCCAGTGTCCTATTTCATTCCAGCGTTCGGCCCGATCGCCCGAATGGCGATTGCTGCTAGGCGAGGCTTGGTTCTTTTGTTTTTCCGGCTACGTTTTGGTGCGGCGGTCTCAGCCGCTTGCTTTGGTGAAAGCGCACGCGTTGCCATGATACGCGATTTGTGGTTGGTGATGTATGTTAGTTTAAGGTGGTCGCTCGTCGTCACTAATCGAGGTACGCGGGACATGATGCTTCGTTTCGTGTTACCATCGTACTTGTTTCGGCGCGTCGGAGAAAGACGCCGAAACGCCGCGATTGGTGCGCATAGCACGAATAGCCGACAATTGCTTACACTTGTAACACTTGCGTCGTACGAATTTCAATTGTACTGGTTCGGCTTATGATGCTCTTTTATGAGCACTTGGGGTAACGTTAGAACAGACGCGCCGTTCGGCGCATTTATGTTGCTGCGCGTTTATTTAGGTCGGTTTCCTCTGTGATGTACATTGTTTGCCGAGTGAGATTTGGTTGGGGAATAAAAAAAAAAAAAAAAAAAAAACCTGGCGTCGGCCAGTGTTGGCGCGTTTGAAAGTATTGAAAGACGATTTGTGCCTCGGTGATGGAGCTGAAGTATCGGAATTAGCTTCGTAGATATGGGTAGAGAGGTATGGTAAACCAATTTCGGTTCCTTCCATAACTTATTGTTGTCTTTGTACAGCTGGGAATAATCTTCAATTAGTTTGAAGGTATCCTTGGGTGCTGTCGTTCTCTGATAGCCAATGTGGTGCATTTGGTTTGTGGTTGTCAGTACAAAAGCAGAAACCGGGAAAAAATGAGACATTATTTGAACAAAAGGAGAAACAAAAGATGACATTATGCGCCAGAGATGTATTAGATGAGTCACTTCCACTGCGTTGCTTACTCTGGCCTTTCGGTTTATCAGTGCGGAAAAAAAATTCTAGAAAGATTAAATGCTTGCTTTAAGAGGCAGTCAGATATTTTATTTGGGCATCTAAGAGTGAGCAGATGTTTAGATTGTGTGAAAATTTCCTTCGATTTAAAAACTTGTTTAAGGGGGTCACACAAATAGAACCTTAATTGCGGCCAGTACCTTTGGCGAGCATTCAAAAGTGAATCAATTCCTGTAGGGCTTCCTTTCCAAACTGGCAATAGGGCTTTTTTTTCTTCAGTCGTCCAGCATAGCACGCATTTGATTTGCTTTTCACATTTTGTAGCCTTTCTTTTTTACTGAAATGAACAACCATGCATATCACATAAGGATGGGTATGGCTGTGTCAGGTGTTTCTGACAGATTTTGCAACTTTTAATTGCGCGTCATAATATTCAAACAGATAGCAAAATATTAGGTTAGTTGGAACAAATGATTTTGCTCATTTAGCTTAACGAAAAAAACAAATTTGTAACTGCACATGACTACTGAGGAAATGCGCTTCTTTCAACAAATTCGCTTGCGTCCCATTAGAAATGCGCTGCATTGCTTTCAGGGGAATTCCTTTCGCACCATATATCGGCCTATAGGGTTTTAAAAGGCCAATGCAGGAAGAAACAAATAATTGGGCCCAAGAAAATGGCGGAGAAAGTTGGCCTTTGCCTCTGAGAAAACCAATTGTTTTAAGTATCTGGTGTGCATAGGTTTTATCTGTACTTTTCAAGCGCGACGTCGTGACCCTGGTAATACACAACATGCGTATTGCACCATGACTACATTTTACCTCCAGGTCTGTATTTCTTTTAGCACAGGGCTTGTTGAAAGTGTTTAACAGGTCACTACGTTATAGGCTGAAAGTCCACAATCATGAGCTGCAATTTTATCCGTCGCTTTTGCCCAATTTGCTGTATGCGTTTGGTCTTTATGCTGATATCGTTATGTCTGTTTGTGTTGAGCAGAAATTGGGGAACAAATATAGGTGTTTGGTTTTTGTTTTCGCACCGGATTTTGCGTCGCAGATGTTACTTTGTTAGCTCGGGGCCATAAATGTTTCTTGTGGGTTCTTGGAAAGCACGGAGGCAAAGTATGATGAGTGGCGTCACGTCCACTCAAAACGCAGCCGGTGCATGTTGATATTGTCACTGTTAGTAAGGCTTGTCTGTCGAATTGAGATAATAAATGTTCAGATCTCAGTGCCTATAGTGTCTGTGAGGCCTCTCCAAAAATGGCTGTCAAAAGTGCTAACAAAAACCATGTTAAATGCACAAAGCAGGTGAAAACCAAATAGGTACATTTTTTAAAGTGCAAAACGGGCTGGTTTGCATTAATCCATATGCTTATTTTATGAATGTATTATACTCGGTGGTGATGTCACCCATTTGATAAACTAGAAAATGACAAAAACAGGTTTCTCTACTGCAAAATAATTCCTCCTTTGGTTTATGGCGCAAATTGCCAAAGTATACATGTGAGCCTTGTGAATGAGCACTTGAAAACATCCAAAGAATACATCTGGCGACTTGGTGGGTAACTTCTATGATTACAATTAAAGAGGGCTCTTGCACTATTTGTGATGTCCTGCTCCAACCTTTGAAAAAATGTGAGGGGAACAGAGGACAAGGCATAGATGGGGGTTGGGTGAACTTACCTTTGGGGTTTATGTATTTATTTTCTTTATTTAAGACATACTGCAGTCCGAAGACCAAGCAGATGGGCAGGGATTAATTACATAAAAAAAAAGCATCAATCCGCACGGTAAATGGGTACATATTTCAGAAAACAGTCAAACAAGTGTGAAAAAACAGAAACAAAAAATAAGAAACTTACAAAAAAACAGAAATGATAGCAGTACACAAAGAAAAGTAGCGGCACAGTGAATGTTTAAAATATTGCAGAAAGTATACGCTTTTCAAAATCCGACACATCACGTGCCGAAAACACATCAATAGGCAATCTATTCCACTGCTCGATTGTGCGGGGAAAGAAGGAGTGCTTAAAAAGATTAGTGCGGGCAAAAATTGGAGTTAGATTGTGCTCATGGGTGCTTCGAGTTGAACGAGATAAGCGGGGCTGAATATAAAAAGTCCTGAATTGACATTAAATTGTTGGAAATTAAGCAAAAACAGAAACCTTAGTCGTGCAAGCTGCCTCCTGTTTTCCAGGGTCATTATATTGTTGTTGGCCATGAGAAGCGATTGAGAAGCTCGGCTATGATAGCTGTTAAAAATGAACCAGACTGCCTTTTTTTTGCACTTTTGCACCATTTCCAATTTGTCAATGTCTTTTTTAAGGAATGGGTCCCATGCTGTGCTTGCATACTCAAGTTGCGGCCTAACAATGGAATTATAAGCTAGCAATTTCACATGTGAAGGTGCGGCTTTTAGTTTGTGCCTGAGGAACCCGAGTTTTCTGGAGGCCGATGCGCGAATTTCGTTAATGTGACTGGACCAAGTTAGTCGGCTTGTTATAGTAACTCCTAGATACTCATATTCGTCTACTGGTTTCTTTAAAGGGGCCTTGCCACTTTTTTCCCACATGATAAATAAGCTTGCGCTATCATGAGAATGTGTGCTCAAGTCGAATGTAGCTTTTTCACGAACAGCATGTAGCGTGCTTCAGAATTTGCCACCTCTCCTGCTTCTGTTTCGAAACCCCTTCCCCATCTTTCTTTCCACTTTTACGGATCACAGAGCAGAGATACCTGCTACTGGGCAGCTTTTTTGTGCATTTCTTGCATTGTCTGCTCTCTGTCAGCAGTAACACTTTTCATTGCTTAGCACTGCATTCAGGATGCGGTCATGCCTGTCTGTTCTCTCTTTTTTTTGTGAGGTACCATATTTTCGTACGTATGACCTGCCCCTGCATATATTCCCAGTTTCAGCCCGCCGGAAAAGAAAGAAAATCCTCGCGTACTGCCCGCACATTTTATACAGGAAAAGATGCACCAAAGCTACTGCTTAAGCAACACATCACATACTATGTAGATAGAAAAAGCATATATTTAGCAAGTAGAATACACTGACTGCAAGGCAAAATTCACAATTCACTAATAAAATTCAGTTGTTAGTGTGCGCTCATCCTTGTTTTTTCTTCCTTGGCCTTGTATGTTTTGTGCAATCGCTGCCTTGGAAGGCTTAGTCAGTGTTACTGCTTAGGAGCTTCACGGCACAACGCGCATTGCCGTGAAGCTGCACTAAAGGAAAAACCCGCGTATTATCCATACCCCTACTTTGCCACTGAAATTTTTGCATTTTTGGTGTGGGTTGTACGCGCGAAAATACGGTACTTTTATCATGCACCTTGTGGAAAGAATTGTGTAATGTACCAAGATATACATTTCATTTGCTGGTCACAGCTGGGCATGTTGAGAAACCTCACCAAACAGTGTGTGGGCCAGCATGCAACAGGACTGGTGTGTTCACATAGAGGTACAAACGCATAAACTGCTACTGGCCTTTACCCGCCTTCGAACTGCCTTTGTCTTCCCTTTGCCTGCCTGAAACACGTTTAAGAAACTGGAAGTTGTTTCCTCCATGGATGGATGGATGTGAGTGCAGTAAGCTCCAGTGACGACGAACTCGGTTAAGGTGAACTCCATGGTAAAGATGAACATCACTTTTGCTCTATTGTAACATCCACAGTGCAAAAAACCTCCGTTTAGGATGAATTGCTGGTGATATGAACAAATTTTCGCAGTTCCTTCGAGCTCTTCTTGACAGGGGTCTACTGTATATTAGCACAGGACTGAAACCAAGTGCTCAGCATAGCATACGTTGCGTTTGTTTGAGTAGAAAAGTTCTGGCGACTTCACAAAAGACGGGTCATATGCCATGCCTTAAGTAGGCCGCAAACATGTGACCCGAGTAACAATAGAAGGACTTTGTTGTGTGCACACAACACGTGTGACTGTCGTGCTTTAAATCATAGCGTAAACCAGTAGTCCTTAACTGGCAGGATGGTCATTGGTCTGAGCCAGCAAGATGGTACCTTCCACAGCCTTAAAAGGACACTGAAGTTAGTTGTAAGCATTGTGTGATTACCTGACCAGATTAACCTCTGGTACGTGTAAGCCATGTTACCGGCTTCTTTTCCTTTGTTTGGCCTATTGGCGCACTTCTTTTTTTACGATAAACGTGCATTGGAAAGTGCCTCTTCTCTCGTACTATCCTGCCTGCGTACGGGCTGATTTAGCTTTAATTTGGCTTTAGAGCTAAATTAGGCTGATTGCTGGTACATTTAACCTGTACAACCTGCGCGTGAATAAACAAAAAGGCAGTATTAACCATGAAATTGGGAGAATAAGAATTTCGAAGAGTGAGATGGCATACGAAAACGTTACAAACCAATCTAACATCATTGCAGTCACCTTTAACCGCTGCAGAAAACTAGTAAGGTGCCCTTCCCCTAGATTTGAGGTAGGCTGCGCGAAGGTTTAGTGATGTGTATTCTGTGTACTGAGGTCAGGTGGTTGATGCCACGTCTGTTCCAAGAGTCTAGCATCGTTCAAGGGGCTGGAAATACTAAAAGTCTGGGTAATTGTTTCACCAGAGGAGGAAGAGATTTTGCAAATTCTAGGGTCAGCTTGCCAGTGGCCTTTTGCTTTGAAAGGGGGGGGGGGGTGTACTTTACAGCCCCTTTTATGTGGCCTGCAGTAGTGTGTGGGTGTTCTGTTTTCCTGAGTCAAACGTTCCCAGCTTATTCGAATGCAAGTCCTGGCTCTGTTCTACTTGGCTGGAGTCAGTTTTCCTTTTGTTAATAACCATGTTTCGATTTCATCTGCTAGGCAGCCGTGAACTTCAAACGTTTGCATGCCTAGGGATGGCCCGTTTGTTTGTCGACATTGGTGCTTTTATTTCAATCCACTAAAATACGTCAGCCTGCTGTAATTCATTGAAAAGACAGAGGTAACTCGCGCTCTGGCTTTCTATTTCCTTACCTAGGCCCTGATTTCACTAGAATAATTTTTTGTCGCAATATCCTGCTTGGCTTGTATATGTTCGTACATATTGAAATGCGGCTTATTGGATAGTCTTTTGAAATGAAGCAAAAGTAGGAATTTCGGTGTAAAATTTTTGGAATAGCTTGTCAGCTTCACACCGGTCAGAAGATGCAAGGAAAGGAGAAATTTGTAACCGCACTTTACCAAGGCGTGAATCTTTACCAAGGCATGAAGCGTCACAATTTGAAATTGTAACTCACTCCCACAGCTGTCACTTTCATAGTTGCATTGTGCTGGGCACAATGAGGTCGTTCGTTTTCACTCTAGTGTTTTATAACACGACTGAGCAATCGGGTGCTATTGTCACAGTTGGGAACCAGGGAGGAAGAAATTGTGTTTTTGACAATTTTGTTTGGGAATTCAGGTTTTATTTTCGGGAACAAGAAAATTGTTGGGCAGATTTAGTATTCTTAAAGATGCAAGTGGCTTTGTCAGGGGTGTGATGCGTCGAATAGAACCAGGTGGCCTGACTTGCAGAATCTCTGCGTTTTTAGGGAGGCTATCTTCACCACATTACGAGTGATGCTTGCGTCAGTTCGCAATGATGAAAGGTGTCATTTTGGAATTAGGTGCAGGCTGGCGCGAAGGTGACAGGTAATATTTCGGCGATGTCTGTAGGGGTGTTCTGGCAAGTAGCTGCAGGCTTGCATAGTTGAAAACCCATTCCAAGCAAGTCTTCGTAATTTTATCAGCCAAGTGAACTGTAATTTTGTAACGGTGTACTGTATCTACAGGTGCCGTATCTGGGCTTGGTTAGGGATTACTTCTGTGCGTTGTTGTCAGCACAGTTTCCCTTTGCAGAGGAATTTTACTCTAGGCTGTAGTCTGTTTCATGGGAAATGTTTTTGTTTTAATGTCAGATTCTTGGAATGAAATTGGGTGTATCTTTTTAGGCATCTAAAGAAGCATTTTTTTGGGGCTGAAAATATTGGTTCAGCATAAATGCAGCTCGCTGCAATGTAGATGCTTGGGTGCCCTCCGCTACGGTATCATTCTTTAAGATGTTTCTATAAATAACGCTTGCAAAAAAAAATGGCAAAATCAAATTTCTGGGAGAACTTCGAATAAGCAAAAAATGAAGAAGAGATAGCTGTGTTTAGAAAAAACCCAATAGTAGTAAAGGAAACCCAGAATATACATACACAGTTAAAGAAAAAGAAATCTGCACATAGCAGTTTTTAAGATAAAAAAAAACAAAGTTTGCACTTGTTGCAGTGGAGCATATGGCATAGTAAATCCTCGATTTCAGGCGGTGCAATTTTTGGTGTTCCTTGAAGCATCTGATGTTCTTCCTTGATTGGTGGCGGGAAATCCTCCCCTCTGGGCAATGTTATGCAGGGTTCGCACAGGTCCTCGAAAACCTTCGAGTTTAGAAGTGTCAATTTCAAGGCCTGGAAAGTCCTGGAATTTTTAAATGGTCCTTGAAAACCCTTGATTTTTCCTGAGAGAATCAATGGCCCTGTTTTTTCACAAGAATTTAAAGTGTTTGTCATGGATTTTAGGTGTTAACAAATGTGAAGAAACATTGTAACAGTTTCAGTGTATTGCGTGAAATTACAAGTTTGGTGGGTTTTCATTATTACAAGGCAACATTGGGAGCGGGCACTTGTCAATCCAATCCATATCACGACACAATCCAGTGAAAGCCAGCTTCTGTTCTCTATCTTGCATCTTCCATCTAGTCTGTGGACGCTTGCTCATTGCATGTTTGCTGTGCCTCATACGCTCCATCTACGTTTGCTTTTACGTGCAAATGGTGGACGTGTACATAGTTCATCCTGCCTTGAAGCAACACTTGCTCGATTTAATTTCAGCTGGTACTCTTGCTGACAAAGCAGGAGATGCAGGCAACATTAACTAAGTTTAGAAATCAAACAGCCTCAGCAAAACACAAAGAAAAAAGAAAAACCTCTAAATACCAGCCATGAAATATAAAGAACTAAAGCTGGGGGAGCATATACGAACCCGTTAGCACCTATCTAAATGTGCACTAATGTGCTTAGGTATTGTGCAATAAAAAACTTATGTTGGAAAAGTTATAAATAATCCCAGATAAAACACTAGATGGGGACCTTGAAAAGGTGTTTTCTGGTCCTTGAAAACCCTTGAATTTTTGCTTTTGAAGCCTGTACGAACCCTGGTATGGTATTGTTGGGGATCTTGACCCATGGTCTCCTCCGATGAAACTACTCAGCTGGGGTGGCAAACAGCTGCAAGTTTGTTTACGATAACAGACACGTCGGCTTCAGCACATATCGGACAGCTCTCGGTATGTGCTGGAGACTCCAAGCTGTGTCTGTTATTGTAAACACACACTTGTTTAATACCTCAGTCGAATTGTTCTGTTGGAGGGGATACCGTAGTCAGCGCCATTGACACTACCACTGCTTCTGACAACCCCTGGTGACAAGCTAAGGCCATCTACTGTTTGACTGAACAGCGGAGACATAAAGTCTGTTTTTGTGTAGCGCACGGCAAAATGGAAAACTCGTGATGTGCCATTTGTGGCCATCTCACCAACTACTGTGATCTCATCATACTGGTCTGCAGTGTAATTTTATGCCACCTCAGCCTTCCAAACTTTGACTTGCATCTATCTCATGGTTGGTATCTAGCCTGAGTTTGTTCATACTTTCGGTTGTCCAGATTAAACAGGATAGCATTTCGCTAAATTTTGAGCCTTGTCAGTGTTTTTGTGCTGACGTCTGCAAACCGAAGGGAAACAGCACCTTCCAAAGCACTTTTCGTGTTTAAAAATGTGCGAAATCGGCAAAAAAGGTAAAATGTGGAAATGGTAGATTAATTCAAGGCTTTACCTTAACTTGATGAATGTTTACAACCGTTCCTGTGGGGGCTGACGTGCATGATTGATCCCCCTTTTTCACAATGTCAACTTTGCGGACCGGAGCTAGTACCCCTTGGCAGAGTTCATTTTCTGAAGATTCCCCGTGAAACAAATCCTGAGCAAAACTGGTACCAAGTTTTTAGTCGAGCTACTCACGAAGTGGCATAACTTATCTACAGACGGGAGCTTTTGTAATTGTTGATTGTTATGGCATTGACCCATCAAACTCATTCCTAACTCGTGACATTTTTCAAAAAATGTTTGCAGTTTTTTTATGGCCGAAATATGGCGCCTATATTTAAAGAAAACAGGTTAGGTGGAAAGCTAGGTCTTTTTATTCCTTTATCGGCAACATTGATCCATCATCTCCTTTTTATCCATTGTTGATGCCAGAAACAACATTGTCATTGGAATCCACCTTCGCCCATGCTCTTTTCTGCATAGAAATATGGGCATGCATACTTGCTGTTTGTCGTGCGTGGCTTTTGTTACGGTTGCCAAAAATTGTGCTGAGAAAAGAAGGGCATCAGGCAAGTGCCATAGGTCATGTTGTGGGATCTGGTAGTGACTGCCGTGCGCATTGTGGTTTCACACAAAATAGCCGTAAAGATTTTGAGAGGAAAATGGAAAATTCGTTGCCATTGCTAGCTTCTCATAAATATAGTGCCTGTGCTGTTGTGTCCAGACTGCAGTGTATTTGTACTGCTGGTGTTTGTTCGTTATGCAATCAAAAGGGTGCTTTCCTTCTTATGGCGAACTTTTTGTCCTAAAGGAAAACAGTACAAACGACGGGACAAAAGAAAGTAATTCACACGTGTAACAGTCCTGTCGGTGGTGCTGTTTTCTTGTGAAGTGCAATTTTCTGTCTGTCTGTTGCCAGATTTCCTGTAAGTACGGCAATATTCGACAGCTCTGTAGCTATAAATGGACAATTTTTTAAAGGCTAAACCTTCCCTTAAAAGTTTGTCACGGATTCATCACTGTGTGGTGATCTGGTGTTCTTAGGACTCCCATTGCTAGTCAGTGTTGGGCGGTACTATGAGTGGGGTCATCATGTAAACGCCCATCTTCGATTATGAAAATGCCTGGTTGGTCATTTTAAGCTTCTGTGTGCAGCTGGCATTCATTGCAGGAAGGGAGTATGTGGGGTCAGATAATGTGCCCTTTGTGCAGAATTATTTCCTGTGTTACGAGGGCTGACTGATCACAGGCTGATTTTACGATATCTCATGCGAATAGTGTTGTGAATTTGAGGCCTAAACTTGATGTCCCGTTTCAACATTTACACTGTCTGCAACATGCCCGTGGCTTTGAGGATGGGCTTTTCTTTAGTCCTGTACAAGTGTGTAATGCACCATGGGGAAATCTAAGTCTGGGTGCCATCTGCAGCCTACGCTGGGCATGTGTGAGCCGGAGGAAGCTTGTGTGGTGGTCTAGAATGAAACTGTAGGGGGCAATAGAGTGCGGGCAGAGCTATTTGTACAGTCTTAGATTGTATCAGAAGTGTGCGCTTTGATGAACCCGCAAGGCTAGACTCAAGAACACAGGTGTTCATAAATACAGGGATTCACCTTGCTCTACTTGCTAATAACTCTCCTGGTGACAGCTTCCCCCTCCCTGTTTTCTGGGCTTCTTACACTTGAAACTAGTAAAGATATTCTGTTCTCTTATAGAAATGTGCATGCCATCGAGTGCCTGTGTAGTGGTCCTAAAATACCTCGAACGCCAACTCTGCCTGGCATTGTAGCTTGGCTTTGGCATGTTCGTGTTTAAACCTAGTTCTTCTGGTGAGCGAACGTACTTCACTGCAAGCACCCTGTGTACACCGGTTTGCTGCCACACCCGTACGTGACTGGCCTGTGTGCTTTCTTTGCAGTCACGTGATGTTTAGGGTTACACGCGACACCGAGATCGCTTAGCCATGTACCTAAAACTAGATGCCGTGTGGTAAAAATTTTCTTTGGTGGACGCACTAGCTTGTAAGACGTGAACGCAGCATATGCAGGCTAGGTGTCTGCTTTTGCCCTGACAGCACAGCAAAAGTAAAGACGCCATCAGAAAGAGTTTAAATAGGTAGAAGCATATTGCAGTCGAACCCGCTGTTAACGAACACATTGGGAACACTTCGTTACATCCGTTTTTCGCTATATCTGAACATAAAATCTATGTACACAAATGGTAACGGGAAACGAAGATTTGTCTGTTATAGCCGGCATTTCTTTGAAACCAGGTTCGCTATAAGTGCTCTATAGTGTATAACTACTTTATTAGGTTAAAATCGTGTAGACCGTGTTGTGAGCTTTCTCCAATTTACACCACGAAAGAAATATGTTCATCGGTGCTCCTTCCTGTAAACCATCTTTCTCGCTGACTTGGTGACATAAGCTGCAAAAACACAAGTTCACGCAGTGGAACTGAGTGTTCGGCCTGTATAAACTATATGTGAAGAATCAAGCAGTCAAAACTACATCATTGCAAAGGACGTGGCGGCAAAGTGGCATACTGTTCTCTTCTTCCGCGCCTGACTAAGAAAACTAAGTGCTTACTGAAAAGTATTTAAGTTGTTTGTATTGCAAGAGTGGAGCTGTTTGTGTTTGTTACCTTCTTGCTTGGGTAGCAAAAAACGAAAGAGGCCTTGCATGCCAGAACTGTAAAAGAACAGTGTATGCCTTTGCTTTTCCCACCATTATGCTCATGGTAGCGGGCTAAGCCTAAAACTTGTTTTTTTTTCTTTTTCTTTTTTTCTCATTGCAGCTTGAGAGGTGATTGTCGTGCATGAGTAGCTATCACCGTTTGCCCAGTTGGATGGAGGGTTAAATAGCAATGTCATGTGAAAAAAAAAATGCAGTGCAAAAGGCGAAGTGTCATGGTGGAAATGCTGAAAGGGGAAATATCAACTGTTTCTAGCTCCTGTCTCTCAGGAGTAATGTCTCTATGAGATCCTGTAGAGGCTCTCAACCTTAGGGGCAGTGAGTCCTATGTTGTAACGGTACACTGGTCCCATGTGGTGGCTTCGTTTTGGACTTGATGGGCGACTGTGAGCTTTTCTTTTCCCAGCACAAGTGTTGTGACTGCTGTTTAAATTGCCGATCACTGCGAGTTTTGACATTAGAAGCGTTAGTGTTGTGCCAAAGTTTGTAGCTCTGGGGCTTTATTTTCAGTGGTTTTACCCCCTCGCTTGGCTGTCTGTTGAGAGTCAGGAAGGACCTCTCCCTCTTGGCTTTGATATGTTTGCAAACTCCTCAGGAGATTTCACCAGCATGCTTCACGTGCCCCAGCTAAATAGTGCAGTGCATCTTTCAGTAGGTTGTTTCATAATCAGTGTTGCCAGCATGAGGGGGCAAGATTCGTCTCAAATTGTTGTACAGGTGGAAGCCTAACCAAGAGCAGGCTGTTTTGCGGGTGAGTGCGTTATCAGTGGCTCTTGTCGAGTGTTGCACTGCACCATTTCTAAAGTTTTTGGCGGCGGGCTAGTTGTGACCAGCTGTCTGATGCTTTTGGTGCTGCTACCCACAGGAGGAGGAGGAGGATGGGGCTGGCTCCACCGCAGACGAATGCTGGGTGGAGGTGACGGCAGGCGGCGATGCCAAAGGGAGCACTGCCAAGAAGAAGAGAAAGAAGGCGGGCAGTGCGGAACGAGAACCGGCGGAGAAACCAAAAGACGAACGCGACCCTGACGGCAGCAGTGCCCCCCCTGCAACTTCAGAGGCTGCCGCGGAGCAAGCCATGCCTAGCAAGGCCCAAGATGAGAAGGCCGATAAGGACCACAGTGAGAGCGGTCAGAAGGAGCCAAAGGGTGAGAGTAGTACTGAGCAGCAGGTGGAAACTTCTGATCGCTCCCCAAGAAAGGCTAGCCGGTCTCCAAGGAAGTCGAGCCGGTCTCCAAGGAAGTCAAGCCAGTCTTCGAGGAAGTCGAGTCGGTCTCCGAGGAAGTTGAGCCGGTCTCCGAGGAAGTCGAGCCAATCTTCGAGGAAGTCGAGTCGGTCTCCAAGGAAGTCGAGCCGGTCGCCAAGAAAGTCGAGTCGGTCCGCTTCACCGGCAAGGAATAACCGGTCCTCCAGCAGCTCGGACTCCGAGGACGACAAGAAAACTGCATCTGTAGCCGGCCCTGCCAGCCAGTCAGTTCGCACGCAGCCGCCCAAGAAGCCAGCGAAGAAGGCTCGCAGCTACAGGACAAAGCGCTGCCGTTCGTCGGGGTCATCTGAGGATGAAGGATGCCAAGAGCAACAGCGTGAGCAGAAGTCCGTCGCGAGGAAACAGCCTCGACCGCTCCCGGGCTCGCAGTGGCAGCAGAAGCCGCCGCAACAGTGACGTAAGGCGGAACCGAAGCAAGAGTAGAGACCAGAGGCGGGGGCGCTCGCGAGAGCGATCTCGAGAGCGACGGTCCAGTCGTAGCCGGAGCCGCCGTCGAGGCCAAGATCCCAGTTACCAGCGGCGTAGCAGCCCGGGGCGATCGCGAGTCGGTCGCAGTCGCAGCCCAAGACGTCCCGAGTACCGGCGCAGTCGTAGCCCTGTGCGGACCAGAGGAGCCCGTAGCCGCAGCCTAAGGCGTTCGAGGAGCCCGGCCAGGAGGTCGCCGAGGAGGTCACCAAGGCAGAGCCAAATCCGGAGGAGGTCAGAAAGCAGACGCCGAACCCAGCGGAGTCGGAGCCACAGCCCGAGACGCACTAGACGAAGCCGGAGCCTGGATAGGAGGGGCGCAAGAAAAAGTGTTAGCCCCAGTCCGAGACGAGCCAGACGAAGTCGCAGCCTGGATAAGAGAGCGGCAAGGAAAAGCATCAGCCCCAGGCGTTCAAGAAAGAGTCGCAGTCACAGCCGCAAGCGGTCGACCAGCAGACAGCGGCAAACTTCGCGACGGTCAAGAAGTCACAGTGATGCTGGAGGAAGCCGCAGCCGCAAGCGGTCAACGAGCATAAATCGGCAATCTTCACGACGTTCGAGAAGTGGCAGCGATGTTGGAGACAGAAAATCGTCTAGTAAGAGCAAGAACAGGGACAGAGACAGTTCGAGCCGGGAGAAAACTCCCAGGGAAAGAAGCATGTCATCTGATAGCAGCGACGAGCGCACAGCAAATGGCAAAAAAGACAGTGTGGCCAAAGCCTCGGAGGAGAAAACTGGTAAGGCTGGTGAAAGTGGGAAAAAAGGCTCTGACGACAGTGACAAAAACCAAGTGGTCCTGTACGGTCCATTTGAGGAGGAGGAGGCCAATTTCACTGAAGAGGAGCCAAGTCCTGAAAGGAGCAAATCATCCGCTAAACCGGCACAGCATGAGGCGGACACTGAAAAAAGCAAATCGTCTTCTAAAGTGACACAGCCTGAAGCATGCTCTGCACCTCTTGAGGGGACTTCGAAAATCCCAGCCAGGAAACACAGCTGACGAGGGGCTTGATGTAGTGCCCCTTCCATCAGAACCTCCGGCGTCGCCCACGGATTCTCAGTTGGAAGACATGGACATCTCCGATTCACCATCGTCTGTCGGCGTGCTTGAAGTGGAAGACAGTGATCCCACACCCTCTGAAGTGTGTGCGTCCTTGGCCACTACTACTTCTCGTGACAAAGACGAGCCGCAGCGGGCACCTCCAGAGGAGCCAGTGGTAAAGACGCTGCCGGCAAGAGCTGCGATTCCGTGGAACTACAATGAAGTACAGCCACCCCCACCTCCACCTTGGGTAAAGCCCGAAATTTCGAAGCCCGTGGGCCAGGTTAGGCCATTTGTACGTGAGGTCTGTACGGAGGTGCCAGCCGTGGTGCAAAAGGGCATCGTACAAGCGAAGCAGGATGGACTTGGTGTCATCGGCACCTTGGCAACACTGCCACCGGTGGCTGAGTCTGCAATTGGAATGCCTGGCAAGCCTCCCGCATGTGGAACCGAAGCCCTGCATGCGTTGGCCAGCACCATAAAGGCCTCCGAGCAGCCATTGCAGGCGAGTTTAGCAGGATTGCCAGCTGTAAGCCAGCACGGTAACCCTATGTACTCGGCAACCGTGATGCCCGTCCATGTTCCCATGCCGTTCGTGAGCATTCCAGGCCATGCCCAGGCTTTTCACAGCGCGGCGCCAGCACCGCAGGAAAAGCCGGTGGCACAGCTGCCACAAGAGAGCTCGTCAGGTGTTCGCTCAAGCCTTGCTACGGCACCAGCTTCTGGAAACTCTACCGCCGCTGCGGGCGATGCTTCTAAGGTTCAGGGCACGGAGGGGAAGAAGGAGGAATCGACACCTGCCTCTCCCCCGAAAGAAGCCGCCAGCCAGCAGACGCAAGATGCCAAGGTCAGCCCCGATGCAAGTGCGTCAAACGAAGCGAAGAGTCCTAGTGGTTCACCGAGCTCGTCCCGAAGCTCTTCGCCTTCCGAGAAAGGCCGCAGCCGCAGTAGCAGCGTCGACAAGGCTAGGTCCCACAAGTCCAGGAGCCCCAGCCCGAGCGGGCAGGATAAGAAGCGGTTGAGGAGTGGCAGCGAGTCTCCTAGCCCGAGCAAGAGCACCAAGCGGCCGTGCGGTGACGCCACCGACACGAAGCGGGGAGCCGGGGCGAGTGGCGGCAGGCGCAGCAGCCCCAGTTTGGATCGCAGCAGGCGGGACAGCCGGGACAGGAAAAAGAGTCGCAGTCCGGACAGAAAACGGGAGCCGAGCCGTGACCGGAAACGAAGCGGGAGCCGGGGTCGAAAGAGAAGCAAGAGCAGAGACAGGAAGAGGAGCAAGAGCCGTGACAGGAGGAGGAGCCCAGAACGAAGGAGAAGCAAGAGCAGGGAGAAAAGGAGGAGCAAGAGCCGTGACCGGAGGAGAAGCAGGAGTCTCGATCGGAGGAGGAGCAGGAGCCCGGACAGGAGGCTGAGCAGCAGGAACGCGAGGCGAAGCCGGAGTTGGGACCGACGGAGGAGCCGGGACAGGCTGTTGAACACGAGTCGCGACCGGAGGAGAAGCAGCAGCCGAGATCGTCGTCAGAGTGGGAGTCGCCTCGCACCGATGCCGTCTCGGAGGAGGAGTGCCAGCAGGTCCCGCAGAAGTCGCAGCCGAGACAGGGCCAGGGGGCAAAGCCGCAGCCGAGATGGTGGCCGTTCCAGGCGTAGCCAAAGCAAAGACAAGAGCTCGAGCAGGAGGCGATCGAGCAGAGAGCGGTCGTCGCCCAGAGGAGGCCTGATCCTAAAGCGGTACAAGAACGTGCTCAGCAGCGACTCGGACAGCAGCCCAGAAAGGAAGAGCAAGAAGACTTCATCTTCACCTGTGAAGAAAAAGGCTGGCAAGGGAAGTGACGTTGAAAGCTCGGACTCGGAAGAGAGCAGGCGTGCAGGCGCCCATAGTGAGTCTTCAAAAGACAGCGAGGCTCCCGAATCTAACAAAGATGATAAGGCAGGTAGTACCGCAAAAGAGGCTGGCAAAGGGCCCGCCAGCTTAGAGAAGGAGGCAGACATGAAGAAAGCTAAGTCTCCTTCTCGCGGGCGCGAATCTCCGGCTAAAGCCACCACCACCAGTGACACGGCGGCGACGGCTGCGAAACCAGAGCAGCCAGGTGATGTTGAGATGGCTACTGAGCCAGCCTCGGATGCGAAAAGCGACGCTGGCAAGCCTCACTTGCAGAACAAAGCGCACGTGACAAAGAGCCTAGTGTCCCTGTTGTGAGCAGCAGCAGCAGCACGAAAGAGGAGGAGCACTCCCCATCCCGAGCGCAGGCTGCTGTAAGTAGCAGCAGCGGGGAATCTGTTGGGAGCACAGCCTCTGCAAAAGATACAGCCCGTCGTGATGCGAAGCCTTCTGAACGCAAAGAGTCCTGTGCAACCAGCAGTGACAAAAACTCTCTTGTCAGTAAGCCTGACGGCTCCCAGCCCAACTTGAGTGACGAAAAGGTTTCAAGTGCTGGAGAAAAGACCAGTGGTGGCCCTGTCGATCAAAAACACAGCGGAATCGAGAGTGAGCCGTCCAGCTCAACCGGCGACCTATTAGAGCGGGGAGGAACCACTGGAAACGACAAAGCGGCCGCGAGCAGCCCGCACCGTGAAGAAAAGTCAGATGAGGACTCGTTAGATAAGCTTGAGGCTTCATGTGTGGATTCTGGAAGAGACAACAGTGAGAGGCAGCCTTGCAGCACCGCAGCGAAGGAGCTGACTGAGCCATCTTCTAGCGGCGATGCGGCCGATACTGTGGACAAGCGCCAGAGCCGAAGCAGAAGCCGATCCAATGCGTCATCTATCGAGAAGGCCCGGACGAGGAAGGACTCTTCTTCGAGCAGCAGTAGTCCAAGCCGCGAGAGGAAACGTGCCTCGAAGGAGAAAAGCAGAAGTGCATCTCCGGAAAGCCGCAGCACAAAGAAAGCAGAAACCAAAATCAAGAGAAGAAAAGCCAGGGTAACGACAGAAAGAGAAGTCAGAGCAGGGAAAAGAAGAGAAGCAAGAGCCGAGAGAAGAAAAGGAGCCGAAGCCGGGAGAAGAAAGGGCGGAGCCGTAGTCGCGAGAAGAAAAGAAGCGCGAGTCGCGAAAAGAAACGGAGCAAGAGCCGCGAGAAGCGGAGGAGCCGCAGCAGGGATAAGAGAAGTCGGAGCAAGGAGAAGAAAAGAAGCCGAAGCGAGGAAAAAAGACGAAGTCGCAGCCGCGAAAAGAGGAGGAGCCGGAGCCGCGAGAAGCGAAGGAGCCGAAGCAGGGACAAGAAAAGAAGCCGGAGCCGAGAAAGAAGGAAGAGCCGAAGCCGCGACCGAAAGAGAAGCAAGAGTCGGGAGAAGCGCAGGAGTCGCAGCCGGGACACAAAAAGGAGCCCTGCTAGAGACAAGAGGAGAAGCCGTAGCCGGGAGCGGAGGCGAAGCCTGAGCCGAGACAGGAGGAGGAGCCGTGATAGGAGAAGCAGCAGCCGGAGCCGCGACAGGCGGAGGAGCCGCAGCCGGGAGAGGAGGCGGAGTCGCAGCCGTGGTTTGGTGGGCTGGGGCCGTCCTATAGACCTACTGCGCAGGCGTAGTGCCGAGCGGTCGCGGAGAAGGACCAGGAGCCCGCCACCGCTGCCACGCAAGAGGAGCTTGAGCAAGAGGAGGTCGCCACGCAAGAAGAGCCGTAGCCGAAGCCGAAGTCGGCGCCGCTCCAGGACCCACAGCCCGGAACGAAAGAGGAAAAGCCGCAGCCGGGAAAGGTATGTGGCAGAGCATTTGTGTTATTGTCAGTGAAGTGTCTCTCAAGTGCAGAGATATAAACACCTTTTCTTCCACCCCTGTTCCTTTCTGGCATGTGTACAAGTGCAGGTTTTCTATGTGTATTCAAATTCCATAACATTTTGCGTGAACCTACATTAAAGGAACTTGCGAAAAAGTTTACAAAAAACGTTGCGGAATCGATGCATGCTGTTTTCGAGGAATAGGATGTCATTCTGAGGCACAAGCACTGGCAGAAAACTCAATGGCAGTATTTAAAGATGGTTATTCAGCTGAAAAGTTTACATCATTTTCATTTTACTGTGATGTAGTGTGCTTTTTCAAATGGCATGTAAGCATTGTAAATAGAAATATGTTGTATGATATATTTTGAGCAGGTTTCTTCTGAAGGGTTCAAGTGACTTACGTCATAAACAGTTCCTAAAAAGCCAGTAGCAGTTGCATTTAGCGTATCAGTTGAGACGGCTGGCAATGTTGGCGGTCCATATTAAACAACTTCCCTACAGCTCATAACTGGGCAGCCACTGTAGCTTTGGTAGCATTTGTATCCGAGCATTTTGCTAGAGCACAGTACGTTTTAGGATGTATCAGATGTCAAAAGTACAGTGCTATTGCTTTGCCTATCACGTTGTCATCTATCAATCACTAGGCAAATTGGGACAATTTTTTCTCTCAATTTTCGACATGTGTCTTATTGGATTTCCTGCCTTCCCAGCCATCGTCACAGTGTTGTCATTTGTCAGCGTGTCATTAGGTGCACACCATGATTAGTTTATTGTTTTTTCTTTTTTTTTGCTATTGTTTAAGATTCACTAGACATATTTAGTGTTAGGCAGAGTTGGTGTTGGAAACACATGCTTGTGATTCCCGGAATTAAAACAAAAGGAAGATTTAGAAAGTGTATCAAATCACTTTGTAAATGCATAGAGAAAGAAAAAATTTTTTTGTTTTATTGAGAAGGCGGTCTATCTCCTGCACACTACTCTATGAAATCAGCCTCCTGTGAGGTTGAGAGGGCACTACCATGAATGCACGACACACTTAACATGTGGCAAAAACTTCCCCTTTAGTTCATTGTAATAATTTAGCAGTGGTTGCGGTTGTAAAAACTGGACAATCTTGAGAGGTTACGTAGTAGATTACCACAGGATTTCTATAGCATTTGTGTCGCGTGCCTTGCAAGGGTTACCACAGGATTTATATAGCATTCGTGTTGCATACGTTTGCAAGGATTACCACACGTTTTCTATAGCATTCATGCCGCATACCTTCGCAACGGTTACCACACGATTTCTATAGCATTCATGTCGCATACCTTTGCAAGGGTTACCACGGGATTTCTATAGCATTCGTGTCGCATACCTTTGCAAGGGTTACCACACGTTTTCAATAGCATTCGTGTCGCATACTTTTTCAAGGATAGTTCAATTAGATGTGGCTGATCCAAGGCAAGGTTATGCATACTTTTTACAATATGTATATGTTTAGAAACACTTTTGGCAACAAAGAACGAGCGTGTTCTGCCTCGTCAGAATAGCAGCCATGCTAATGGTATTGTGAACTTCAGTCAAGCAAGTTACATAATGAAGAAAACGGAAGCGAAGTTGGCGATTCAATAACTTCTTTCCCACTCTAAAGTTGCAACGCTACAAGTAAAATTGTGAAATTTGCTGATGCCTAACCAATCACCTGAATATTGAGATAGTTTCCTGGCCTTGCAGCTGGAATGCATAGTGTTTGAAATAAAGAAAGGTTACTATTTTGTGGGGGATAAGACGGTTACCTAACAACTGTACTAGCGCTACATGCGCTACAAGTGACTTTATAAGCGGGGGGGGAGGGAGGGGAGGGCTGTGCCATCTTTTGAACAGCTGTTCCAACACCACAATTGCTTTTGAAATAAACGATTGCTAATGGATTGTGCCCCCATTTTTTCTCAGAGGGCACTGAGGGTTCAGGTAAACGGAAGTTCCATTCTAGCTGTCGACACCGCTGCCGAGCATAAACCGGCAACCACAACAGCCTTCCAACCGTGCAAAGCTCAAATAAAGTACTTTCTCTCCCTCTCTCGTTCCCTCTCCCCCCATTAGTGAGAGTATGCACAAAATTCATGACTAAGCAGTGAGTACACAAAATGGGATTAGTACACTCTAAAACATTCTGCAATGTTTTACAAACTTTGATCAGCAATATTACACTTGCGGTTTCTTCATGGCGGCATTGAGGTGGCCTTGTGAGCGGGTAATTTGAAACCTACCTCTTTAAGTACTAATTTCTTAGCGATGGCAGCTACATCTCTCGTCAAACAAAGCTGTAATAAGGTATGAGTTTCTCAGTCTTTCAAGTGAAGCAGACGTGTATGTTGTTTTCGTTGTCCCTTGAAAAAGGGACCTGTTCACTTTGCGTCAAGGTCATTCATGGGTTGTACTAAGTCAAGGTTTTTTTTTAACACACCCATAGTGAATGGAGTAGTGATTAATGCGTTGCGTTGCTGTTTGTTCACGGTGTATGCACTTGCACCTGGTTGGCCACAAAGCATAACTGCAGCGTCGTTCGTGCTGAGATGGTAATACTACATTAAGCACCTGACAAGTGAATTCTCGTGGGAACTGGGTTCTCGGTTTCTGGCGTTTTTGGTGAGCTGGTTTCCTGATGCACATTGCATGGAGCTGAGCAGATTGCTTCGGGTCTGCTGCGATGTGTTCTTTCCCATTTTTATGCATCTAGATCTCTCACCTGGGCTCATCGCATAGAAAGAAATCAAGGAGTCATGCAAGTTAGTGTGTGTACAGAGTGCAGTGGCAATGTGTACAGGCAAAGTCTGCTTTTGTTTTAAGTGCAAAGTGCTTTAGGGGCTCGCCTTGTCATCGTAGCTCGCTCGCTGCACCCAAGTAGAGCCACACGGCATTCCGTTGTAGCGGCTGTTGTTGTGGAGTAACCCAGAAGCTTCGAAAGCCAGGCGGTTTATATAGTCATAAGTGTTCGAAACTCATGAACCGCTGGCACTTGTCCTACATCTCCCCGTGGTTCAGCGCAAAGAAAACTGCAAGTACATTTGAGGCAAAATGTATGTAATTAACTGGCAGCACCCGCGTTCGTTTAGTTCGGAACGCTCGTTGGGTTGGTTTTTACGATAGCAAGCGAAAAAAAGTTGCAGTGCAACGCTGGCGCGTGCAGGAGGAAAAGCAAGCACAAAAAGAATGGAACTCCCGCTGGCGCAGTTTCAGGCAGGGGGCGCGCAAGCACTGCGAAGGCGGGAAATTTGAATTGCATTGGGTGTAGCAGTGAGTGGATGACGGCACTACAGCCCATTCTGGTGAATCACTGCACTGCACTTGCGACAGCTTTCACATTGGGTGGACGGGCTTTACTTGCACTCTACTGTGGAATTGCATTGGGTGGTAGCAGTGAGCGGATGACGGCACTACAGCCCATTCTGGTGAATCACTGCACTGCACTTGCGACAGCTTTCACATTGGGTGGACGGGCTTTACTTGCACTCTACTGTGGACTCCTTCCACTAATTTTTACGGGAGCCCCGTTTTCGGATTCTCCAATTGTTCAGGCATCCTCATGCTTGTGCTCATGCCGTTTCTCTCTCTACCCTCACGACGGCAACAGGGAACCGTCGGTGGTGAAGGTGGACAAGGCCCAGCTGCTGGAGGCGGCCCGCAAGAACATGCAGGCCATGCTGCAGCGGGGGGTCGTCGCCAAGGGACTGCCCGTGGCCGCTGCCGCCGCTGTCAACGCTACTGTCAAGGTGAGCACAAGTTCCCAGTTGGGAACCTGCAACCTGCTGACTGAGTACTATTAGAGCCCCTGGGCTTCATCACAAGGACTTCTTTACTAGGCAGCAACATTTATTGGTAGCATGGCAGGAACACTGATAGAGCACTGTGCGCCTATTCACCACAAACTTACTTTTGTACAGCTTCTGAGGTGGTACAAAATCGTAATCAGGGCCGCTGCAAAGCTGCACGAAAACTGCTTATTTTGAGCTCCAAAGCTACTCCAAGCTGCCTTTTTTTTTCCCCCTGCTGGTAAAGTTGATCCAAATAATAAACTGGATGGGCCACAACTCACTTTTGCAACAGTGGCGGTTGAGCTTACAGGCTTGTACGTTTGGTTTGGCCAGAATGAAAAGTGTTTACAAATATTAGTAGCATTGCTGGTATTTCAAACGCTGGGTTTGTCGAGGTTAAATAACGGTGTCACGGTGTACATTTATGCAGCGCGGTGACTGCACGTAGCTTTTGCTAATGAATTGAGCAAGTTTAGATTTACGAAACCAAATATTGAAACATGGGCATATTGCTACATGGAGTGCTGCGTGCATACAGTTGAACCCTGATAATACGACTTTCAAGGAACCTCGCGAAACCATTGTATGACCGGGGTCAAATAATTGTCGGCCTAGTAGATGGTCCCGCACGACAGGTGGGCTACGAGCTTACTTTAGCTCGAATCCCAAATTTCCTTCAAAAAAAAAAAAAAAAAAGAACGCCTATTGTATGCTCCTCTTCCCTTCACGGGATTTGTGCTAGTCCTCCAGCTATGTGCCGTGCACCACACCACCGGTCCTGTGCGTCGCGCACACGCGATGGAATGGCCGACACGGCCAAGCAAATTGAGAGGGAAAAAGGCGAGAGTGTGAAACTGTCAAGGCCAAGCCAAACAAAGGATATTACGAGACGGCGATGGAAAAAAAAAATGGTGGAAAAGAAAGGAACGGAGCGGCAATGCAGTTTTGAAAGACTGATAAGCAGAGAGCAAAGAGAGGCGGAGAGATCGCCGTGAAAGGAAGAAACTTGAATCGAATGGGCATGGAAAGTACGTCCTTGGTCACCGTTGTGAGGTTGCGTCATAATGCATTGTTTCCATGGGGAGTTTACCGGGACCGCGGTGATCTGTTGTAAGAAGTGGGTCGTCGTAAGACCAGCCTACGTGTCATCGGGGTTCCACTGTACTTCATTCTGGCCTAACCATGTTCTGTTTCCCAAAGGAGTCTGCGAATGTGGAATTTCGGTTGAGTGTACTCCCCTAGCCATTTCTTCTGCCTGGAGAAAAAGAAACAAAAAAGGGATATGAAACGGCGCTTTTGTAGTCTCAGGACAGGTAGGTACACATCATTGTGTAGTGGCACCTTTCTGGTTGGGGTCATCGCAGGTTTCCACCTTGTCAAGCACTATTCTGCGCCTTTGTCGGAGTTTATGCTGAGACCAGCTTGCAAAGCTCTTGTGAGTATTGCGTAGGCTGTGTGCCGACTGCTGATGTACGGGACACTGACGCAACCTTGGTGGCCGCATGACAGACGAAGCGGAAAAAAAGGAAGACTCCCATAATGTTTAGTGGTGTTTCTGTCCAGTGATATGATGCACTAACTGCCATCTTTGTGAAACTAAGCTGGGTTTTTGTGGCAATGATTACTTTAATTGTATAGGAAGCCTGTGTAAGTGGATTCTAGAATGGTGGCTGGAAACTGTGCATGAAAACCTTCACTTGACAGTCGACTAGGTTTACTTAAGTGGTCCCTAGGGAGGCTGTGCCACTCAATAGACAATGCATTCTTTCGAAGGCCTCTGGAAGGCCTTCGAAACAGCCATGTAGCATAGGTATTAGGTGTGGCCTATTTAGCATCTGTTTGGGAACGCGTTATGCAGTTGACACTGTTGCGCTCAAAGCACCCAAAAACTCTCTCAACAGCTGTGAGATTTGTGTACTATTCTCGACAACTAGCAAGGCGACGTGTGTGCACTGTGCGCCGTGGTTCTGTGTTTTCATGCAGTGGCGCTCCTGTCTGCTTGCTGGCGAGAGTCTAGTTGACCGCAGCTCCGGGAGTCACCGTGTCAAAACGGTGGGCGCAGCTTGAAGGTCGTCCACATTTCGCAGTGCTGTGGGACCCGCAAAACTGACTAACAATTAGTATTCAGCCTGAACAGTTGTGTGTATGGTTTGTCTCTTTCTTTTCCCTTGTGAGTTTTGGGCTAAGTGGATCACACAAGACTTGCAAGGATTTGTGATGGAGAAGACCTAGTAAAGGTAGTTAGTGATGGAGAGCGTAGAGCAGGGTCAAGGTAGTAGAACCAACAGGCCCAGTTCGTGGTGGGGGCGAGAGGCATCCTTGTACACCGTGCAATGAGACAGGCTTCCCTTTAACGTTGGAGGTCCCAACGAGGTTAATTCCACCTGTGTCCGGTCAACATGGTACTTTACTGGAGGAGCAGCAGCTGTTTATTGCCACGGTGGGCAGATTGGCCTTCACTGCCTGCAATGTTCGTGGTGATGGAGGAGTGGTCCTGTGACGTGCCGAGGGCTCATTGTCTGAACCAACCGCCCTTGTGTGTTTGTGTGTGCCTATGTGCAGGTGGTGGCGGCTGCAGTGGCGGCGGCTGCGGCTGACCCCCGGTCGACACTGGCGGCCAAGCTGGACGTGACCACGACGCCGCCCCGGGAGGCTCCCGTGCTGCCCCTGGCCATGTCGGGAGACGGCACGGGCCCCTCTGTGACCCTCGGGGTCACTGAGGAACCGCCGAAGGTCAAGAGGTCTCTGGCTGCCCTCACCGGTGAGTGGCCACTGGCAGTTGGGAGCAGGGCTGTTCAATATGCAGCAGTTGCGAAACTCCGCTTTGAAACCTGGGTGGCGCGGCATCTAGAGGACAAAAACCTAGACACAAAATCTAGACGAAATCTAGAGGACAGAAATCTAGAGGCTTCTAGAGGACTGGGCTTTGTTGAATGTGTACTTAAAATAAATACAAATTAATAAAATAAAGCTTGCCTTAAAACTTATGGCAGCAGCTGCAAGCACTTTAGCGCTGCTTCAATCTTTTCGCCGGCAGATGGCAGGCTAGTCAGCTTGCCCCATCTTTTTCCCCTAGCGGAGGGGGGCCAACCGTGGATCAGTTTTTGATGCATGGGGCCTAGGGGGAGTTTCGCAACTGGTGTGTATTGAGTAACTCTGGTTGGGAGGACATCCTTCCAGGGGGAGGATGAGTTGGACCCAGGAGCGGGACAACCCCTTGACCGTTTCATTATTTTGACAATTTCTATGCCCAAACTGCTTGTTTTTTAAAGTCCTGATATTTGATTTTATTTGATGTTGAATATTTTTCTTATAAAAAGCAATTTTTTGATGTCGAAAACAAAATTCAAGCACTTACTAAGTCAAATTTTATCGTCGTTGAGAAACTGGTGAATTAACTCAAATCAGGTGATGTTATATTGAACGCCATTGGGGACACCCAAATATAGAAACCGGGTAGGCTTTGTGGGGATGCAATTATGTCGATGCGTCGCCAATGATGCGCACTTACGTTAGTGTCTTCTAAGCAGGCTTCTTCATCTGACGAACTGCCGATTTCAAAGTCATCGCCATCACTTCAACTTCCAGCAACGAAGTGAACTTCGGTGTCTGAGTTATTATCATAATCCGAGGAGCTGAACAATGGCGAAAGGCTTCTTTTTCTCAATGACGGACCAGTGACACATTTATCGCCTCCATCTGACGCCATGTTTTGAAACAGAAGTTGCCCCCAAAAGAAATGTGAAATGGCGGTGAAAAAAAAGGGAAGGGAAACCTGCCCAGTGCTGCCCTCTGTGAAACGACACGCTAAATAGCCCACAAAGGAGCGTGTCTCAATCAAAACACTCAAGGGGAAGTATTATCTCGAGCGGACGATCTACACTCATCCAAAATGATTTTAGGACAGTTCAGCTGACAGTTGAGGGGTTAAGGGGCCATGATGACAACATACAGGTTTGTTTTATTCGATAGATTTGGGGTCTTGCAGTGCGCTCGGCACTTGTTACAGTGCGCTCGGCTTTATTAACTGAGAAATTTAACAATTTAAGCGAAAATTTCAATTTTCTCTCTACATCAGGGGGTGCGTGACATTGGCAGTGACGTGTCCGGGGCAGGTACTGAAAACAGGAGTTAGTATGTTGACTGAAGCTGCCGCTAATGGCCGAAACATGCCTCCCCTTAGCCTGGTTACCGCATGTTTTCATAGATGGCGTAGCAATACTGCTTGAGGAACATCTTTTTTTTTTTTTTTTTTTGACTGGACTTGCACCTGGCTTATTGTTACGGTTGATAGTAATCGTGTCGTAAAAGGTGGGTTTGACTTCACAGGAAGGGTCACGCAAGTGGCAGTGTCAGTTATGCCAGTTGCCAGTGCCATTTCAGGCAAGCCCAACACGCTGGCATAGTGTGCGCCATACACACTGGCGCCTCTATGTTTACATGTTCATTCGTACCTTGCTTTGTGTACCCCATCATTCTTACTGCTGTAAAAAGAATGGGCACAAAATTAGAGCGCAAATAGCTCATTCTCCGAGCTTATAATCTCGGTTTATTTGCGTTGGATTTTGTCGGCTACCCAACGACAACAAATTGCCCATAATACGTGATAAGCTCAGTGCGGAAAAGTCCCTAGTGAGTCGCAGGGCTGTTCTCTGTTTTCCTCATTGTACAGCTTATTTTAGTGCAGTTTGCGTTAAAGGTCGTGTCTGTGTTATTCTAATGATGCAGTCTTTCGAATGAACCAAAGTTGCATGCTGTCGTCATGGCTCCTTATTAAATAGTGGCACACGGTTGGGCATAAATTGAGCTTCGAAGCTGCAAACCCCCCAGCGTTTTTGGGGTTGCAGTTTCAATTGCAGAGCACTTTAGGGGCTCGCTTTGTCGTCGTAGCTTGCTCACTGGACCCAAGTAGAACCACATGGCGTTCCATCGTTGCAGTGTAACCCAGAGGCTTCGAAAGCCAAGTGGTTTATATAGTCATAAGCGTTCGAAACTCGTGAACCGCTGGCGCTTGTCATACATCTCCCCGTTGTTTAGCGCAAAGAAAACTGCAGGTACATTTGAGGCAAAATATACATAACTAACCGGCAGCGTTCACGTTCATTTAGTTGGGAACACTCGTTCGGTTGGTTTTTACGGTAGTAAGACAGAAAAAGTGGCAGTGCAATGCCGGCACGTGCAGGAGGAAGAGCAAGCACAAAAAGAACATAAGTCCTGTTGGCGCAGTTTCAGGCAGGGGGTGCGCAAGCACTGTGAAGGTGGGAAATTGAATTGCATTGGGTGATAGCAGTGAGCGGATAATGACGCTACAGCCCATTATGGCGAATCACCGCTCTACACTCCCGACAGCTTTCACATTGAGTGGAATGGCTTTAATTGTTTTGTTATTATTCACCCAGTTTCTCAATGACCTCCTCCCGACTTTTAATTTGGACAGGACAGGAGAATGACGAATTCGTACCTCTACCGTTACAAGTAATGAAAGAGGGCTCGCCGGCAGGTAAACCTTTAACCCATTGCAGTATGAATTCTGTGTGTGTGTCCACATGTCTGCGTGTGTGCATTAGGCGTGGGAAGCGGAAGTTTTGCGGCAATAAAGGTGATGGTCACGCGGCATGAACAGGCTTCTCTCCGTCAAGTGTGTATTGACCAAGTTTTTCTGTGCGTAGGCAGTTAGTCAAGCTAATTGTAACCACAGTGCTGTAATGCCAAGAGTAAAGACTTGTATCTGCAGTGAAGAAATGAGGAGGAGTTCTTGAAAGTTCTTAAAGGGACCCTGCAACACTCTTTGAGCAGTGCAAGTAAACGTGCGGGATGTTTAGATTACACTGCTAGGAATACCTGAGCCAAATATTACACGTGCATGTGAAGTGGTGAGCGTGCAAATCGCTGTGAAAAACACTTAAAAACCAGCTATGCTGTCTTCAATTTTCCTCCATATGCACCCCTGGCATGGCCTAAACAACGTCATTGCAGCCATGGCTGTCCTATTGGCTGTTGCTGGTTAACTTTGCGGCTTATTTCTCGCATTTCCTTTCACGATCCGCCGTCATCAACGCTGTGTACCAACTTCTTCACTGCCCGAATTCGTGCGCTCAGTTTTGGCGTTTATTTTGTGTTTTGAGTGCACGTGGGGTTTGAGTGGCAAACTCAATACGCCCCCTTCAACGAGACCACTCGACAACAAACGTTTATTGCTTCAAAAATGCCCTACCAGCCTGAGTGCGCGCTTGCGAGCAGACAGCCACGCCTCCTTTTTTGTGGCACCAGACCGGAAATAGACCCCTGCACGTTGCGTAGAAAAGGAGAAAAATCCTCGGCCTGTGATATATCGAAGGCTGCGGAAGAGAACGCCGTGAGCCGCCCCCCTCTCCGGGAGGGAGCGTGCAGCTTTCGTCGCTTTGTCTGCAGTCGTTTAGAGCAGTGGTTCTCAGCCATGACTGCCCCGGGGACCCCTTTTGGGCTTGCGATAGTGATGGGGGACCCCACGATGGAGCGTATGTTGATCTGTGCCATAATGTCAAACAATTTGTACTTGAATCTGTAAGTCTTCTAGACACCTATATGCTGCCTTTTGTGGGTTTCTTTTCTTTGTCTTTCATAGCTGGCGTGTTGGACAAAATGCAGATGTCAAAATATGTGCCACGCGGAGAAGCTAAATGTACATTTAATCCGGCGGATCCACCTTTTTGCTTTGCAAGCAAATGCTGGCAAAATCGAGAGAAAATCGGCGGGTGAAATGTTTGGTGGGAAGCTTCGCGGACCCCTGAAATGCTATCGCGGACCCCCTGGGGTCCGCGGAGCCCCATTTGAGAACCACTGGTTTAGAGGAACAATTATGCGCGATTTCTCATTTCCGCATAGTTTCGGTGATACTGAACAGATTTTCACAATTCTTGCTGGAGAAGATTGCTGGGACAATCGACCTTGCCCCAAAATACATTCCAAGTAGTCGATAAGTGCTGCAGGGTCCCTTTATCTTTGCGGAGTACAAGTGAGGGGCTTTGAGATGGCTAGGGCAGAACGGATGCTTGTGAATAGCCGTACCTTTAAAAGAAATTGTGAAAAACCCAGACCTGGAGCGTAACTTCGGTTGTGTGAAGGTGTGTTGCTGCAGTAGGCACAAGGCAGTCATATCTGAGCAGAGTGCAACTTTAGGAATGGTGCCAACTTATGCCCTCCCCCCCCTCTCCTTTTCACCCCTGCGCTTCTTTTTTTTTTTTTTTTCCCCTCTCTTTTTCTCGTTTCTTGGCAGAGATCTGCAAGGCCATCTCGGATGAGGAGAAGCGGGAGTACGCCGGCGAAGTGGAGCCCAAGACGGCCGAGGAAGTCGCCGAAGAGTTCCAACAAACACACCACCACCCTTTCAAACTCAAGGACCCTCCACCCCCGATTAGGTTTAACATTCCCGTAAGTACCTACTACGCCGACGAGAAAAATTCCATTCGGGCCATCACCTATCACTAGCTGCCGCTCATTGGCAAGAGAGAACACACCGCCACCCCTTCCCCCTGTGCGTCCTTAGTAAGCAGGCGCAGGAGAAGGACCCTGTTGTCGTCGTCATGAAATTGTTCGCCAGGAAATTGTCCCCCAGCTGATATACCCACCCCGCCCTCTGCCCCTTTCGACTCTGAACACGTACACCGTTCTTCTGCTGTGACTGTTCCCTAGGGAGTGCGAAGTCTCATTCCTCCAGCGGGCACCTCGAGGCGCTTGTCTCATTTTGAACCGATTAAAGAGAAGCGTCGTCTGGAGCCCCGACACGTGTCTCTGTCGCCAACCTCATTGTGTCGTGTACCTCTTCTGACACGTATCGGACACTTTTTGGAGTGTGCGCCTGTTGTGTGGTGTCTTGAGAGACTTGCTGTCTGGCCAGGAGGGGCGTAGTGGTGCGTGGAGCAAATTCACGCATTGTGTAGTTGCTGGGAAGTTGTCACAGCACTGCTCGCCAGTCGAGACTGCACTGTTTTTCACGAGAGTCAAACTGGTCACGCCACATTTGTCGGAGGTGTGGCTGATTTGAGTGGAGAGGGTACTCGCGGAGCTACAAAAGAGAGCTCCCTGTGACTCGGGGAAGAAGGATGAGCAAATTAGTGATCTGTGTAGGATTGAACAACAACAACAACAAAAAAAGTGGAACGGGAAAGAGGGCAGCATCGGGTTGTAGCACTAGTCTTGTACCAGTGTTGTCCTGGTGCGTCGTCGTCACTTGATCCAAGATATTTTTCCTGAAGCTTGCAAAGCGACGAACTCTTTCAAAGGGATTTTCTCTGTCAAAGCTCCCTCCCGGGACTGCATGCATGTTCTGTAAACATTGTAGCCGCTCTTTTGTTGTAGCTAAAGCATTTTGTCTCTACCTTTTCTTTTTCTTGTAAAAGTTGCCCTGTATACTGGCTTCAAATACATTTTTGAGTCATTCACACTCTAGCACAACCAAAACTTGCGTGCGAGGTGAGGAAAAATTGCGAGTTTTGACCACGTTATACATTATGACTGCATTCTTGGAATTATTGGAGGTACACAGTTCATAGTTTTTGTTGGAACCACAGTGTTGCGCATTGTGCTTGATTGTTTGCTTTTTTTTGTGACAACAAGCCAAGGAATACTGCCATGTGGGTTCATGTCGCCATGGCCCGAGTTGTGTTCTGCATGCGACACAGTGCAGTATTTTTTGGCGCATTCTGTGGGAGCATCACTACTGAATAGTATGCATTGTTTATCCTGTTACAGTGTTCATTACTGATGTAGCTGGTACATTTCGTTACACTGTACTAAAAAAAAAACAGCAAGTGCACTTTGCAAGTTTTTAAAGCTGCCGCACTGTCAGTTTTTGGGATTGCTTTTGTGTCAATTGTCATGTGTGGTCTCATTTAGTGTACTACTTTCTTTTTTTTTTACATTTGGATGGTGTGTATTATGATGAATCCAGACATTTACATTTGTGTGCTCTTCAAACTGTCTTCTGTTTCCCAGTGAACAAGTTTGGTGTTTGGTGTCTCGAATTGCAAGCTTTATAGAACACACATCTACTCTTCTCACTGTTAATCTAGCTCGAAGCACTGGTGTGTGATCAGTGGTCAGTATGCGCTCTTGCATCTACAAGGTTCTCCGGAAGACTCCAGCTCTACAAGCATGTTGGAATTCGTTATCAGTTCAGTTCAGCACAGTTTTTGTGGCATGTACAGCATGGGCAAGTTCGAAATATGGTGAAGGTGGTATTGGTGTTCAGAAAATTATGCTCCTCTTATTCATGGAGGTTTGCCTGCAAATTCATCTTTGGTGATACAAAACCTGGGACACTGCTTTGACGAAACTTTGTGTCGAGAGCGTGAGAATTTTGCATGTTGTCGTTACGTCATGTAATAAAATGTGTGATCTGTTTACTGCGGTTTCTGCCTGGAAAAATAAAACGGGCATCCAAAAGTTGGTGGTTGGGAATGCGATGTCGTAATAAAGGTGTTGGGAGCCAGCCGTATTGCACCCCGGCTTGTGTCTTCAAGACATCTGGATCAGCATCGTCTTGCTGTACCATTGCTCTGTTTTGATCATCGCCGTCTCTGCACCTTGTTTGTCAACACATCCATGCGCACGGGGCGAATTTTTGTTTGGCTGCGGTTTGCCAGCCTTTCAGAGGTCGTCGTCAGCGGGGTTGCCTTCTTGACTTGTGTCCTCCACTCCCTAGGCTTTCTCCCGAATGTGCGTTCTGTTTGTGACATCGTAATAAACGTATGCTGTGACCTGCCCGTCTTGTTTTCTTCCCTCTGTTATTCTGCGCGCACAGGGTTTCACAAACAGTTGTGTGAGACACTTAGCCTACTTAGTTCTCGGTCTTGCTCGATCCCTCTCTCCCCTCCTCTCCCTCCCGCTCCCCCTCCTCCTCCTTCCCTGCTGCCCCCTCGCCTGGGGCTAAGAGGCACACACGCTTTCCTCCACAGAACGCCACCAACCTCCCCGTGAAGACGCTCGCCGAGAAGGTGGCCGACGCCGCCCACCTGCACAAACAGTTTCCGGTGTCGAGCGGCAACCAGCACCGCGTCAAAGAGCTCGAGTGGGTGCCCGTGGAGAAGACGGAGCAGCCGGCAAAGGCCCTGCGGGCCGCCAAGCGCACCCCCCTTGCTGGGAAGGAGGGGGGCCCGTCTTCGCCCCCCCCTCTGTTAGCCCTCATGCCCCCCGCCCCCTCCTCAACCAACACCTTCTCCCCGCTGCCCACTGTCGCTGCTCCGCCTGTGTTTCAGGTGGAGGAGGTTCCGCAGCCTGTCTCGTCGGCCGTGGTTACCTCGACGGTGGCGGAGCCGACCGACGCGCCGGTAGGGCTCCTCACTACTACTGCGCTTGGCCCCTCCCCGTGGCGTGGTATTGTGTGGGCGAGTATCCCTGTTGTGCCACTGGCTTCTGTGCTGATGGCGGTGTGGGGGTGGAAAGGGTGGCATCGGGTGAGCCACATGGTGCCCAGTCTGGGTGGTGGCGACAGGGTTTCGAAACCGACTCTTGTGTCGTAGTTCCCTGCTTGCTGGCACAAGCGCAGAGTTACCTATGCACAACAGAGTTTGTTGCTCCAAGGAGTCTACTGAGCAAAGCTCTTCTGATTGCGAGACTTGTACACTCAACCTAAATGACAGGGCAGCTCCTTCGATGCTACCTGTCAACGGGAGACATTAACTTTGTTACTGCGTTAGGTACCAACAAGCTTCACAACTGAGCTGAACACGATCCTCACATGGGCTACTTCGTGGGCAGATAATACCTGTGCTACATGGAAGCTTTCAATTGACAGTTGACTATTACAAGTGCACCTTATATAATAGACAACGGAAGGCCTTTGAAACAGCCGTGTAGCACAGGTGTTAGCTTGCCGGAAGTTTGCTGCAGGTGGCAGTTACAGTGTTGTACACTAGTTCATTGTGCTTTAGGTACACAGGCTACAATTGTACAAGCAAACTGGTTCTGCATATTAGTTACCACATTACTGGTTTTCTTGAGTATGAACAAAAACGGGTGGGCTGTTGCTGGTGTACAAATGCGATTCCGTCGTACAAAAGTACATTTTCACAACCATCTCGTGGGCTGCAGCCATTTGCTGCACTTGTGAACATAAAAACTGCATTCCTGTATTGCTGTGTGGTTCAACATTAACACACTACGCTCTAAACTTGCGCATACATGAGAATGCATTGTATGCTTCCAGCAAAACTTACCATTGCTTATATTGTTGTGGTACCAGGAAACATGAGGGAAGGGGTAGTTGTGTGTTGTGTTGTGCTGTCCAGTGTTGTGGGCCGTTTGTTGGTGTTGGAAACGCACTGTCCAGCTTGAAGGAACATGCGAAGTCACTTGTACAAGTTGGCTAGTCTGTCTGTCTTGCAGTGGATTGAACAAATTGGTGTCCCTAGAAATTTCTTACAGGCAGTTCGTGGTCGTAGGTGTGTTAAGACTGCTGCCTAGCTTCAGAATCCTTAACGAGTATTGGGTTTTATCAGGATGGGTCAAAGAGCTTTACAATTGCCCAAGTGGAGCCGTAACCCCTGCATAAAAAAGCAGTGTTGAGTAGTTGCTTTGAGGTGGAGCTTGAAATATTGGCTCACTGTTTTGATGAGTAAAAAAAATCGTTGCTTTTAGAGATGCGGAGCTGGTTCATGCATGATACGTTTTGAGGGCTATGTTGATATTCATTTTTCGGGAGTTTAAACTTTTACTTGGGCTTGTTGGCATGTTTTAAGCATACTGTAATGCATATGCTGTTTCTAAGAATGGATTGCAGTATGCTAAAACATGTTACTACGCCTTGATGGGGAAACTGCTTTGGTCTCCCTTTCCCTAGGATGCATCTTGGCATGATTTCAATTCAGTTCCAAGTTCTCGAGCCAGTTGCAACTACCCCATTCTTACACAGTGTCTTCGAAGGCTAAAAATTGCTTGCCGAAGCTAAAAAGCACATTATTACAGGTGCATATTGCAAAGTGTAGAGCTGAGAATGCAGGTTCGTTCAAGCCTGGACAGTGCGTGGCGGGTAGTCGTAGCCGCCCCAAGTGGCGTTTGCCCCCGGCAGAGTGCGAGGAGGCGCGAGCGAATGCGAGGTGTGGTGCAGAAGAGTGCGCGTGTGCCCCGCCCTCTTCCCACACCAGGAGAGCACCACCGACATTGCGAGCATTATGAGCCGCCGCGTTGATGCGTTGCGAGCCCTCAAGGAGAACCCCATGGATCTGGAAGCCATGAAGGTTTACCACGACTGCCACAAGCAGGTACGTGTGCTGCCGCCCCCACCCTGCCCACCTTGCGAAGCCCTTTCCAGGTTTGGCAAGCATCTGTAGACACCTAGTCGAGGGAGCAGCAAAAGCCCATCTGGTCAGGCATTATACGAAGAAACTAATGCAGCCAGACAGTCAAAAAAGGAAAAAAAAAAAAAAGTTAAAAGGTGTTTCAACATTAGGAACAAGGAACCTGTTTGGGTTCCGAAACGGCTTTCAATATTTTTTTTTTCTTTTTGACTTGGGTCTCTGACTGCATTACTGTCTTTTTATTGGTAGACACCCATGCTCTCCTATTGCGTTGTGCCGTGATGGAAGGGGCTGTTGGAGTAGAGGTGCATACCCGTGGTGTGCACCCATAGTAAGGGTTTGGCCGAAATGAGGCTTGGAAAGAAGGTTGCAATGAACAAGGAATGCCTTTGCACGACGTAAGTGGACATATGTGCATGCCAGGGGCAGCACGGAGGTTTGGGAAGGTGCGACTTGCGCGTAGTGGAATTTGGATGAAAGTAGGACAGTGGTAGTGGCCACAGAAAGACTGGTAGGCTGCTGTAATTAGAAGTACTGAAACTCTCGAAGCGCTTCAAACTTCATTTTCTGTGCGCTCGGTGGAACATTATTTTCTTCGGTTAGGGCGGGCGGGCAGTCTTGAAGGTTGGCGTTTGTGGCCCGATGGCATTTTGGCTCTCGTTATCGGGGTGTAGGTGAAATGTTTCGTTTGGTCTCGGTCTAGGTGGCTGAATACTTGTTGGCTGGTTTTCTGTCGGCTGCCCAAGCAGATGGGCTTGTGTCCGCAGTGGTGCAGCTGAAACTGCTGACCACTAGAAAAGCTGGGAGGTTCCGATAGAAAAGGTGACTAAAACTGCAACAAGCACATAAGCCAACCTAGAACGTTGGCTTACCAACTGTTATCTGCATAACGTGTAGAAATGATCTGGAAGAACATTTAATGATTAAAGAGAAAGCACTGAGCAAAAAAAATTGTTAGGTGTGTCTGGTGCTCGAACCCCGGCTTGCAGCATCAAAACCTGGGACTCTACTACTAGGCCATAGAAGCTGAACAGGGCTTACAGAAACAGTGGAAGTGCTCAAAGCAAACCAGTAGATGGCGCCACACGCAACAGGAAGCGCACAGCGAATGGAATCTCGTAGGAAAGGGATCTCGCTCGCACCGCTGTGTCTACAGCAAAAGACCTCTTTGCCCCCTAAAGCCTACTGCAATCTTTCCAGTATAGCGTCGCTATATTCTCCTGAAAGATGCAAATGCCTGCCAATAGTTGTGACCACAAAACTGCACTATTTATTGGTGGCCTTATCAAAACGGTGCTGGGGCAGGCTGGTCATTTTTTATTGCTGTGGCTATAATAAGCAGTAAACACAACTACAGACCCAAGAAGCCATAACATGATGTGTGGTCAAACATCTGTTGTGCATTAAAAGTTTTAAAGAAAAAAAATAGCGCACAAGCATGGCTGAAATTCGTGTATGCAGTGCTGGTGCCATCGGATAAGGTGGATGGGAGCATATGTGGAAGCATTTGGTAACAAGGCAAGGCAAAACAAGTATGGCGATGCTCAAACTCCAATGTAGTGGTTTATTGGGTATGTTCAGCAGAATCTGCATTGGCATTATGAGCGCCTATACGACTTTAAGGCGCCCCTGCTTTTGTCAGTAGATCTTCTGCGGGCCCCCCAAAAATCATAATGGAATGCTTATGGGTGGTTCTTCAGAGATTGTGCAAGGATCTTGTTCTTCTCCCTTTTGAGTGGCTTGCACTGGCTTCCGAACATGGCGTTTCTCGCACGCCCTTCCAACCGTGCTTTGTACTCTCGGTCTCGGTGGTCACGCTTGCTTGCTTCAGCAGTGACATTGGCTGCCTGTCACTCCTTTTGTTGTCCACCAGTGTTGATCGGAATTTTGTCGGTGTCATGCCCCATTCCTTCCTCTTTTGCTGGCCGGCACAGGCTGCACACTTGATTTTGCAAGGCGTGCAAATGCCAATGGGAGTTGCATACTCGATGAAACATCGTGCGACCAGTGGCAGAGGCAGGTGGTGAGACGCGTTTCGACGTTTCTCTAGCATCGTCGGCAGTGGTGTGAAGGCATTCATGCACTCTTATTCTCTGCTCTTCCATCAACGAATTGACGCCGAGAGTTTTTACCAACATCCCCTATTCGTTGCTCGTGCAATGACAAAAATGGGCAGGCAAGTAGTGCGTGTGGAAATATGACAATTCCACAGCCTGACGTAGAAGGCTTGTGGCTGATCATGAGACCAGTGCACAAAGTTTGAGCACGAGGCTTGTATTGGGCAGGCAAGTAGTACGTCTGGAAATATGACAATCTCACAGCCTGCTGTAGAAGGCTTGTGGATCATGAGATTAATGCACAAAGTTTGAGTGCGCAAAGGTTATGTTAGCTGAAGCCCAAGGAGGAACAGAAATGTTTTCGAGGCTGTCCCTGTCTTCTCATAAGTGCTACTTAACTGGCTTGGTGGTGTGGTGGAGTACCGCAGTCTCGGATTGCTCCTGCCGAGTGTGCGTTGCGGAAAGGCAGAGGCAGTTTGGGTAGACATGTCTGTAGCGCACTGGAGTTTCACTGTGGCATTTGTTGCACATATCCAGCAACGTTGCTGCAGCCACCAAGTTTATTTTGGCTGTATCTGTTGTATTGAATGTAGTTGCCATGTATGGTGCACAGGTCATTGCTGTAGGTATGCCAGCCTAGCAAAACTGTTCTTCAAAGGCGACAAGGCGACATTCCATTCCCAAGTCATTGCAGGCATGGCACTTCTGGTGTGAAGCAGGACTTAAGGTTGTGATAGGCTCCTGTCCACACCTAAACCAACCAAAAATATACTAAACCTCCCCTGTAGACAAAAATGTGTAGAACAGATCCGAGGTGGCAATTTTTCTGGTAAAAAAATACTGAAATTAAAAGATACAATTTCTGGGACTTGAGCTGAGGTTGTAAGTGCTAAAAGCTGTGACGCTACCCACTAAGCCACAGAGGCTGAACAGCCAGCTGGTTTTAGCAGTTAGAGATGATTGCAGTGTTGTTCAAGTCTAACCACTAGAGGGCACTAGGTGTAACAAAGTGTTGCGGTCAGCATTGGCTTGGAAACAGAATGACACCCTTAAAATATTGGCATTACATTCAGTAGCATCTTTTTATTCTACTCAATGCAGCCATGGTTCACTTTTCATCCTAGACAACAAAGGCATGGTGTTCGAATGTGTGAAATAAAAATGGGTTGTGAATGTACGCATCCATGATTGCCTATCTGATATTCGATTTGGTGCTCAAACCTCTCTTTTTGCATTCCATTCATATTGAAGTAGTTCACTATTCACACACCGCTACAGCAAACCACTCTCTGAGAGTTGACCTCGGCTATCCCCATGCTGCACTGCTCTGCTGTTAAATCCCGAAACTGTCCAGCCCTGCTTTAATGTGTTGGTGGCATCACCAGTGCCTTTTTGTGGGTTCATTTTGTTGTTTTAGTGATGCACCAGTTACAAGTTGTCCAGCGACACTCATCATTACGTCATTAGATGCCTAAACAAGGTTTTCGAATAGTAATGCAGGGCCTCTCATTGGTTTGCTGGCAGCAGCTATGGGCACTCTAAACTTGGAATGGCGAAACATACAGGCAAGCTATGTTGACTGAGTGGCAAAAGAGCCATACTAAACAGTCGTTACTTTGAACTCGTGTCCACGCTGGCCAGCAAGGGCTCATCCTGTCATGTGCTCCTAATTAGCATTACACCCCCTGCCCCCATCGCTCTTTGTGGAAATTGTTAAGGTATGTTCGTATGGTATAGTAAACCTTCTAGTACTACTATTTCAAGCTAGGCATTGATACCTGGTGTTATAAAATCCAGGTTTGAGGCACTTGTCTACACTGCAATGGCCTGTCAAGAAGCCTCCCGTGTTAAAGCAGGCTGTTTGTTTGTTTCCTCTCCTTGTAAATCCAGGCTTTCTAATTTTAACATAGATATTGTTTATGCCTGCACAACGAGTAGCCGTAGTGATGGCAGCTAGGTATCCATTGATGACGAGAAGCAGCGGTGTGGGACGTCCTGTACGCTAGGATATGGTGAAAGCTTGGTGGTGTTGGTTGCATTGCTCAACCCCGTGCATTCTGTGATGTGCGTCATGTCCCCCTTCCACCAGGGCACCTCAATGGGTACGGTACCTTGATTACTCAGACGTGTGGCAGTTCTCATATAAGACTTAATCGTGCATCATTGGGTGCAATTTGCGTGGTAGGATGCGGTAAGGGAGCGAGGTGTCTACAGATGTAGCGGCTTGGGATGTGCTTTGTGCTTTCGCAAAATACAGATGTCCCCATCCTATCCCCGCCACTCGCTGCTGTCACGTTCTGATGCTGTGTGAACAGTTCCAGGCATGGGTGCTGTCAAAGCAGGAACCGGGCCAGTACACAGGCTCAATAGACTTCAGGCCGCTCACCCCAGATGAGCTGTCCGGGCCGTCGCCAGCATGGGTCAAAAAGGTAAGTGTATCACCGGGTGCACGGTGAAACCAACTTGAAGTTTATCTACTACAGCAGGAGCGGCCAGGTGGCCACTTTTGTTTGGGAAACGGTCGATCTCTTTTATTTGCCAGTATGGAATAGTTACAGATCGTGGACGGTTCTCGCAACAGAAATTCTATGGGCAGAAACAATAAGAGGATCTGCTGTGGAGCAGTTCTCGGCACTTTACAATGACAAATAAAGGGACCTACCCCCAAATTCCGAACCCCTACTCCACACTAGAGCCTCTAGTCGAGAATATCCTTGAAAGTGATTTCCGCATGTAAAGGCGCTGAGGTACCCTCCAATCAGCCCACTGGAGGAAGCACGTAGAGTGGAAAACAGACTCTGAATATGGTCACTAATGTTAAAACGGAAATTGACCGGTCAGTCCATGACAAAGGAAAGTGCATTTGTCATTACTCGAAGTCAGACTGGTGCCCCACTGGTTCTAAAGCAGCGTTATAACCACTTGGCCGTGACTTATCGCTGTAATAGATGCATGGCTGGCAGGTATTTATGTTGGCGATACAAAGCGCAGTTACAAAGTCTAAGAGGTGGAGTATTAAGTCGTCGTTTGTAGGTTTTGCCTCGACCAGATGGGGCAGTAGCCCCCCAAAAATACAGGCGTTTGCTAGATCCCAGAAGTGATTTGGTGCCAAACAGAAAACTGCTCCAGACCAGTGCTTCCATGCACCCATTTGTGTCGCATACCTCTGCGGGAGATTGATCAAGATAGAATGGGTTAGTTCGTTGCTAGCTAAATCTGGAAGGCATACAAATAGGCGTACAAAAGGAATTTTCCTGCTTTTATCCTTCCTGTTTCGTGATAGTTTTAGGTTGCGATAAATAGATACCAGGCTCCTTTTTAATGCGTGGGAACCACTCGCGCCTTACTTGGCTCAGTTGATGAAAAATGGAGAATCCTCCCGATCCACATCTTGGTTGTAGGCTGTTGCCGAAACTGTGCTGGCAGATGATTCACTAGGTGGCGTTGTGCACATGCTTGGCTGCTGCCTTGCAAGTAATTCAGCGCATAGCGATTCAGTTAAAAGTGTAAGCTCACCTAAGGTGAGTAGTTTGTACCTGAGGTATAGAACGCAGCAACAGCAGTTAAGGAAGTTCTGCCCACATCATCGTCTGCGCCCATGTCGTCCAGTGAACAGCCCTAACTTGGCCGCCCGCAGCAATTCAGCGCCGGCGAGCTTAGGTGGAAGTCGAATATGGCCCCTTTGTTGTCTTGGATGCTTCAAGACCCCTTAAGCTCAGCTACAGTAAACTCAGCGAGAACTGCCGCTCTTGCATTCTCACATAAGCGAAAGCTAAGGTGCCCCCTAGTTTTTTTTTTTCTTTTTTGTGCTTTTTGCCTTTTGTTGGCCTTGTGCTGTGAAGCTAGTTATCGTCGTCGCTGGATACCAGGCTTCACACTATTTGGTAACAACACAGTGTGGCTTTTTGATACCCTTTGCAATTCCTGCTTTCTAAGAGCACCACAGTGGTAGCGCAGTGAGGTACTATAGCCGTTGGGTTGTCTTATTTGTCGGTCCACAGCAGTTTTGAGCAGTCCCTGGGCAGTCCACAACTTAGTCCTATGGCCAAATAAAATATGGAGCTTCTCTGGAGCACTTCTGAGCAGTAGAAAATGACAGATAATCGAAGTCTCTTTCTTAAAGAGAAAGGCGGTTAAAACGTGAAGCTTTCTTTCATGCAACTCGAGTCAAAGCCAAAGTCCGAAATCCAAATTGCTTCGACTGTGTTGGAATGGTGCAGTCGGATAGGCGTCAGGTTCATATTGCGAGGGACCCAGGTTCGATTCCAACCACGGGAAGCATTTTTTTTTTTTCCTTTGAGGCGCTCATGTGCCTTTGTGAAAACCCATTGTGTAAGTTGGCTTTGCTGCAGTGCGTTTTGGGCGAACGATTTGGATTTGACTTTCCACCAGAGAGAGAGCTTTGCGTTTCAACCCTCTTTCAGTTCACTCATGATCGTCATCACCGTCACAGAAAGTTGGCTTCCCTGCAGTGTGTTTTGGGGCTGCATTGCCGTCAGTGAGGCATAGAAAGGTTTGCTTTAATAAAAGAGACCTTGTGTGTAATAGTGCAGAAGCTGGCAACCTTTCGAGGTGGATGGCTGAGTTGCATGAAGCCGACTTGGTAAGGGCCGGATGGAAAATTGGTACAGCCGGGGGGGTTCCATATTTTAAACCAGTGCAAAAAAAGTAAGTGAAGACTTTATCTGGCCAAGTGTGAAGATGGGGGCCAATGTCACCTGGAAGTGATCTTTCTTTGTTTCTGTCTATCCCAATTCGAGGTTAGAATGTCAGCCTTGAGCTAGATAGGAAGTCACAAGAGGAGAGGGGTTCTGATGTCGTGTTGGGGCTGCATAGTACTTCCCCGCAGCTGCTGACCCCTGTACTGGTGTTTTAACTTTTGTATAAAATCCAGAGAAATGTGCCACTCACGGACACTCGCAGGTGTAATTTCTGCCCACCGTGGCTTTTCTTCCGATGAAGGCGAAAAACAAGAGAAAAGCCAGCATGTTAGAGATTTCTGGTGGTCACTGAGGCACACTTCATAGCTCATAAAACCCCCACCTTTAAATTTGATTTCGTTTGCCTTTAGTGTTGTGGCATTAGAAATGTGTGTGTGTGGGTGGGTGGTTGTCTGTTGACGGTTGCCCCCGAACGTCCGTCCCCCTTTGTAGGACCAGTTCATGAGGGCAGCGCCCGTGTGCGAGGGCATTGGCATGCACCTGTTGCGCAAGATGGGCTGGATCCCCGGTGAGGGATTGGGCAAGAACAAGGAGGGTGCCCTTGAGCCTCTGCTGCCCAGCATCAAGACCGACAAGAAAGGTACTGCTCTCTCTCTTGCTCTCTCTCACACACACACACACATGCACACGCACATACACATTTTTTGTATTCTCTCTAATTCTGTCTCCTCTCTCTCCCTCTCGCTCTCTTCTCTCATTCTGTCTCTCCCCTCTCTCATTCTGGCTGTCTTCTCTCTTTCTCTTCTCTCTCATTTTGGCTGTCTTCTCTCTCTCTCTTCTCTCCTATTCCGTCTCTTCTCTCTATCTGTTCTTTCTCTCTCTCTCTCTCTGTCTCTTGTCTCTTTCTCTCTATCTCTTCTCTCTCTTATTCTGTCTCTCCTCTTTCTCTCGCTCTTCTCTTGCTCACTCGCTCGCTGTTTCGGGGTGGACCCAGACACAGGGCACGAATATGCATGGGAGGCGAAACACCCATTGCGGTGGGCATGAGCTAGTGACCGCACAATGTCACAATAGAAACCAACGCAGACTACAAAGCTTCGTAGCTGCATTGGTGAAGGAGAGGGTAACGGCATCTGATAAACGAAATGATCATCATCACCATCATCATCATCACCAGCTTATCTATGCCCACTGCAGGACAAAGGCCTCTCCCATTAATCTCCAATTATCCCGGCCCTGTGCTAACTGCGACCAATTTATCCCCGCAAACTTCTTGATCTCATCTGCCCATCTAACTTTCTGCCACCCCCTGCCACGCTTAAGGAGCCATGAAGGAAAACACAAGTTTGGTTCATTCAAAGATTGTCTCGTTAGAATCATACTGACACCACTTTTAACGTAAACTTTGCTCAAATAAGCTACATAATTAGGAAAAACGGGAATGGTCATGCGACCCACCAGCTCATTTCCCGCAACAGAACCTGTGATGTCACATGAGCTAAGCTTGCGATTGGCGGAGGCTGGCAGAAGCAGACGCAAATTAGGTAGAGCTTACAAACTAGACGAACGAGCGATTTGCGCTTAAATTTAGGGCACATTCTTTACAAAGCAATAAGAATGATGGGACAAACAGCGGAAGTTACGAAAGCACATGTAAACATAGAAGTACTGATGCGTTCTGCTGTTCGTACTGCGCACAGCATGCTTGGTTTAGCTGCACAGCACTACGGGCTTGGGGTTGTCTCAGACGACACTGGCCGATTGACGCAAGCAACGGTGTCTTACGTGACCCCATTTGTCGAGCGAGCACTGTTTCAGGGAACGAATATTTTCTCCCAGAACAAAAACAAGCCAGGTTTAAATGCAGGCAAAACAAACCAAACGCTTGCCACGGTAAGGTGGCGCCATCTAGGTTCGGGTAACGTGAAGAAACGCGGGAACAAACCAAACACCGCTGTACAGGGTGGAGACAACCTTTGAACGGTCCCGTGCCGCCGCAATTGGGCCAACGGGCTCAACGCGTTTTCTTTTCGTTTCCCACGAGACCTAGCAACGCGAAACAGACAATATGATTCAAACTTCTCAGTAAACCGCGTTGCGGCGATAATTTTAGCGCGGTTTTGACACAATGACTTGCTTCGCGGCGAGCGAGCAACCGAACATGGCGGCGCCAGCGTTACGTGTCTCTACCCTGTACGGCGGATGCGTGAATGAAGGACTCTAGGCTGCAGAGCGGTCGGTTCCTGTGATGTCACTTGGGACCACGAAACGCACGTTTGAGCGGGAAAATCAAAATTTTAACCTAAATTGTTAATTTCTCAGTGAATAAAGCATCGTTTGTATCCGGACAAGCGCTGGGGGCACTATAAAACACGAAATCTTTCGATAAACCAACTTGCATTTTCTCTTCATGCTCCTTTAAGGGGGCAGACTGGTCTTAGAGCTTTTTTTTTATTTACCAACCAATGTTAATGAAACTGCACTGTATTATAGAGTTTTTTGTGCTGATTTCAAATCTGCCATTATTTTGGGTCACAGTTACGAAATAACCCTACTCCATACAGAATGGCAATTACCACGTGGCTAGGCAGACAAATGACTAAAGAATACAACATAGGAAGAACTTTTTTGATTCAGCTATTTTTGGTCGTTTTACAACACAGGGAACTTCGCTTCTCCCGCGCTCTGCCAGAAATGGCTCGCAGGTGGTGCCAATTGAACACAATAATAATTTTCCAAAGCCTCCATTTGAAAAATTTGTTTCCAACACTGTATTCTACACACATTTCGATATCAGAAGCAAAAAGAATTAAAGTTGTACCTGCTCTGGGTGCCAAGATATCTGAGGATGAAATGCTAGCTTTGCATTGCAAGAAAAGTGCCGTTTCACCATGGAATTCTGCGCTAACTGAGCTGTAGAGGGCACTTTAAAATGCTATTATAATGTAATAACAACAAAATATGATGCCTTTTGATGAGGAAATTTACAGACTGATAGAAAAATGGCCGTGAAGGCCAAAAATGGCATTTTTGAGAAAACGCTTTTTTTGACCGTTTTTCGGGCCCAAAGACCCAACTGCCCCCTTAATACGAAACGAAATGATAGCGGCCACAAACCATTCGGGGCTGTGCAGTGCAACGCCAAGCACAATGGCTGCGCGGTTTCTTCTCCCACAACAGATGGTGCTAGCTTAACCCAGGCCAAGCGCTTGTATCTTTATCTGGCTGCCCAAGGAAGCAATGTTTCCCCTCCCATCTTTTTCTTAGTCCGTGACTCCAGAATGACTCTCTCGGCTGTTGACCACAGCATGAACACAAATAAGTCGACAGACCTAATGAACACAAATTTCTAGACTTGGTGTCTCAATAGACTTTGCTAGAGTTGTGCACGCCTCTGGCGTCCTTGCTGGACAAAGACGTGGTTGGCACCCCAGTTCAAGCCAAGAAGTTATTTCTTTGCATGTTATGCACAGCTTCAGTTCAGCTTAAGTCATTCGGAATAAAACGTGGTGGCACGCACGATGGCTATTACTTTTCGGTGGGCAAACAATGGCCGGCCGTAATGTTTCGCCTGCATAAATAACGTAAATGTGTAATTAGGGTGCTTGATGGCTCCTTTACTTGCTTTAAAGCTATTGCACAGAACATTGCAACAGCCTGCGCTCATTTTGTGGCTGTTTTTTGGAATTAAAAACGTTAAGCAATGCTTACTGAACTTTGACATGTATAAGCTGCGCAAAACTGAGAGCTTTTTAGATGATTGCAGAGCAGGAATAGGTGCCCAGCAGGAGTGAAAGGAGCTTTTTAATGCCTACAGGTAACCAGCTTGAGAAGCATACCTCGAGCATACCTAATTTTCTTGACCATGTTTGTCTCCAAGGAACCCTCAGAGCCACTCATAAGCTGTCAGGGATCCTCTCACTCTACTTTGCAATAGGTTGTGCGCGATTGTGGTCAGAATCATGCATCATCAGTTGAAGATGCTGCAGATTTCAGTCAGTGAAGCTTACCGCACCACTAACGCGCTCGAAAGCATATTGTCGCACAGATGGGCAAACTTTGTTTGCCCGCAGCAGTGAGTCGATGCAAGTCTCTGTCACACTTAGTGACAACTGCACGTCTGTTAACGGAGCAACCTGAATTCTGTGCTGAGCTAGCTGTCTGTTAAAAATGCGGCACTCTTTTATAACTCTATTGTAAGCCCTTGCTGTCATGACAGTAATGCTATTACTGTATGTGCAAACTGAGGACAATGCTGAGAGATGGGCTTGCTCTGAGTGTTCACTGGTAAATTGTATCACTAAAGGCCACCTTTCACTAAATTAAGGCAATACAGCAGGGTTACATTTGTCCTGTGGTAGACTCGTCTTTCTTTTCTTTTCAACCTCTAATTCCCCCTGTTAATTTTGAATGCGGAGCATTCCTCTGTGAGCTCCTTGTTGCTTTTTGAATGGTGTATATGTGGTACACGTGGAGCATGGTCATCACGCCACTCTTTATACATCAGCAGGGAGATTTTTCTGCAGTGCGAGTTACAGGAACTGTGCGCAGTGGAAAGGAGTGAAAAAAGATTCGCATGAACAGGATTATGATGCAGCTTGCTTTTTCTTTTTCAATGGAAATGGGGGGAAGGAGCACATTCGTCTCACCACTATATCCTGGCAAGGATATGCTTTGCATTAGGGTCGTTACAGAAGCAGTAACTTGCTTCGATTCAGCTTTTTTTTTCTTTTTTTCCCGGCGCAGGTCTGGTGTCGGAGCTAGAGACGAAACGCCCTCCCCCACCTGCCCACCAAGACTTGGGAGGTAGGGAGACTTGTGGGGAGTGCGCTACTGCTCTGGCCCGAGTTTCACGGCAGCGCCTCTGCTGCCTTGCGGACGGTGTGTAATTTTTCACTTTGCTCACCTCCCATGCCCCCCGGTGGTCGTGACCCCTTTCCCCAGGCAAGCACCCTGTGTCAGCGCTGACTGAGTTGTGCATCAAATCACGATGGGGACCCCCCGAATTCACACTGGTCGATGAGAGCGGACCTGACCACAAAAAGACATTCCTGTTCAAGGCAAGCACGACCCTCGCTTTGAGCATAAATGGCCAGGGAGGAAAGCATGGGTTGATGCTTTGAACCACGTTGTCGAGCATTGCTCGTTTTTTATGCACTTGAAGAAGCGTGTTTGCAGGAACGTTTGCTTGTGGCTGCCTAGACGTGTCATTCACGCCTCCTGGTAACAGCACGCACTTCTACTAAATGCACCAGTGAGCCTTCAAGGTTACATTCTGAATACGCTGTCTCTAAAGCAAAGGCACAAGCATGTCAGTGTATTAAAGTGGCCTGCAATATCTGCTGTTATGGCATGTGCTAGCTACGACGCAAGCATCATTAGTTGACTAAAATTAGCATTCACCTGGATACACGAGAGAAAGCAGAGGCATCAGAGCACCTCTATCATTTCCTTTTGGTGTGTTGCAAGCCTTACAGTATGCTTAGCTGCCAATCGGAAGTACAATTCCAGAGTAGTCAGCACTGCTTATGAAAAATTCCTGTTAAGCAGAGCATTAAATCTAAAATGGCTATGCCTTACGTAAACTAGTACACGCCATAACAGTAGCGTTTACCTCGGACCTTGTAGATTCTTTACCTTTAGTTAGTGCCTTGCTTCTAAAGTCTGATGCATGATGCTGGATGCATGGTTAGCATCTTGTTTATGAAAAAGCTGAACTGTGGCTAACTATCACGTCTTCTCTTAGGTCAAGGTGAACGGCATCGAGTACCAACCGGTCGAAAGGGGCAACAACAAAAAGCATGCCAAAGCCCAAGCGGCCATGCTGTGCCTGCAGAAGACCGGCGTGATTGGCAAGAGCTACTTTCAGAGTGCCTCTACACAGCTCTCAATGGTGCCGCCGGTGCAAGACATAGACCTCATGTACTAGTTGTCACATCGTCACGACACACCCACAAAACCTCACACTTCGTACGAGCACACGAGTCGTGGCTTGAGCATCGATTATGAGTGAACTCAAGCAGTCTTGGTAAGTGAAGAGCGAGCTTTTAGGATTTGGCATTCTTTGTCAAGGTGGCCGGGAGGTTTGTTGTGGCCCGAGTTGGTGTATCGTTTCCTATCAGCTGCGTTTTATGCAGCAGCAAGCGGTTGTGACCAATTTTGTATGCAGGGCTCCTATGAGAGAGTTCCAGTGGCGAACTGTGTGATCACTAGCTTGTAAAGATGGCAAGGGTTGGTCCCCACGGTCAAATATGTGTTCAGGACCCCCAATCCTTGACAATAATCCACTCTTATTTATCAAAACCAGTCATGGGGTGGCTTGGCGGTTAACCTGTACAGTGTGTTGTTTGTTTTAACTGTTCGCTGAGCTGTGCCGGTGTTTTGTCTTTCAGTGCAGGCTATCCACCTGATAGTGCCCAGAACTTCAGGGGTATTCTGTACGAAAGGGAAATTTGACGTTTCTAGTCAATCTTTGATAGCAGTCCTCCGAGTTCATTGACATTTTGTTACGTTCTGTGTTAGCGTACAGTCAAGGTTGAACTTTATCTCAAGCGGGAAATCTCTCGCGGGCGGAAGCGCCGGAGGCAGATGGGCATTATTGCCGCAAGTGCTGGGCATTAAGCGGCATTGCAGTGCTCAGTGTGTTTCTGTAACTCGAAAACGACTGTGATAAAGTGTCATCGTGATTTCTCGTCATTACATCAGTGTTTCAAGTTGTGTTTGTTTCAAGTGTACTTCTTCCAAGTGTACTGTACTTCTGTTGAAAAGGTGGCGTTCCGAAATATGAACTGTGTTGTGTACTAGTACATTCTGAAGGCTTGCACCAATTCGAAAGTCTCATCATCGCTCTCTATGGTAGCTTGGGGGCAAAGTTGTTTTGTTCCCGAGTTCTAGTTTAGTCCTGGGTCTTACTGGTTGTGATTGGTCGAATTGAAATGAATTCGTATGACAGAGCTTGGGAGAGCATGCTGGAGCCATAGTTTGTCCTATGTGCCATTAATTTTCATAACCATGCTTTTAATGCTTGAAAAGCAAAGGGAAGGGGTGGTTATAAAGCGGGGTTATAAAAGGGGGGTATAAAGCGAATTCACAATTTCTACATAGTCCATAAGCGTGCATAATAGTTGGCTCGGTGTTCATGCCTGTGTAATGCAAAAATTATGCAATTTCAATGCATGTTAAAGATCCACAGGTGGTCAAAATTAATCCGGAGCCCTCCACTACAGCGCACCTCATCGCCTGCAATGCGTTGGTGCGTTAAACCCTACGATCAATCAATCAATCAATAAAAAAATACGCAACCCTAAAAGTTTCAAAATGTGCCACCACAACTGTGGCTGCTTGTCTAGCTTCATCAGCTGTTCAAATGGAGGTTCATTGAAGCAAAGAATTGACACTCTTTTTGTTTGAAGATTTATAGTATGCTTTTCTTAAGTTATCTGCCCATCATTAGGTGCCCAGCTACGTTTTCAAAACCGTAAGCCAACCATGCCAGCAAATGACTTCCTAAATGACGGAACCTTTAAATTGCTGCATTGGCCTAATGGTTAGTGGGTTGGGCTTCTGAGCAAGATGTCACAGGGCCAATTCTGGGCTGCTGCCACTGTTGTTGTGAGAGAGGAAAAAAACAGATGCCTCTGTGCCCACATTTTGATGCACGTTAAATATCCCAGAGCGGCCAAAAGAATCCCAAGCCTTTCACTATGGCTAAGTGCTTCCGCACACACAACTCTAGTCCAAAGCACTCGAATTTGAATTACCATATTTTCGCACGTGTAACCCACACCAGAAATGCGAAAATTTCAGAGGCAAAGTAGGGGTGCGGATAATACGTGGATAATAATAAATTGTAAATGGCAAAAAGGTTATTACTGAAGCTTGTTTAGCCGATTTTATGGAGTGGGTGAGGGGGGTGGGGTGGCGAACAGCTAAGCGTTTGTAACTAAAATAAATGTCTCGCAACTTTTGTTGAGGGCATGTTCCTAAAAGGACAAACTTGAGCTTACGAAAAATGTTGTCTCAGTGGCACATCTGGTAGGTTTCGTTTCAGTTCCTAGTTTTGTCAAATGTTTTGCCTCATGAGTCATACAAGTGCGACCAAAAGAGTTGTGTGGGTGCTTGGCGGCAAAAGTTTAGTGGCAGCACCGCATGAACTTTGTTGGCTCGATTCGTGATGCGCTCATTTTGTGTCATGAAAGAAGTGAAAGGAAAACAGGAGAAGAAAATGCTGGTTTGGTTATTTACATCTAAACAACGAGAGCATGAGCTGTCATCGAACAAAACCTGAGAGAACTGTGAAAGGTGTGATCTGTTCAGTTAAAGCAAGGTTATTCCACCTTTAGTGTCCCTTAAAAAAGTGGACAAGCGAGTTGTCGCAAAGTGTGCCTCCTCAGTGCAACAACTTCGAGATGGCTCCTTCCTGCCACAAACAGAAAAGTCACTAATGTGTGCAAGCTCTACTTCTTTTTCGTTGAGAGGTTCTGGCATTAAATAGCATTCATACTTGCGAGCACTGCCTGTGGCTAGCAACAGCATGTGCTAGTTTGTGTGTGTGAACTTTAGATGGTATTGGGAGTAAATGGCATTAATAGTTGTGGGCACATTCTGTGTTTGGTAGCAGTGTTGAGAATTTGAGTTATTTTGTGCTAAAAGTGGTAACAGTACGTGTGTGTGTGTGTGTGCATGTTTTAAAGGGACCATAAAGACAAAATACAAGTCTGGTTCATTTAAACAAATGGTACGTCAAAATAATAGCCATGCATTTTTCAATCGAATTTCTGACAATTAAATTAGTTAATAAGGAAAATAGACGACAGGATCGCAAATCAAGAGCCTCTTTCTGGCACTCCCCCTATGATGCTGCAAGGACTAGTTAAACTAGTGTGATTGGCGAACGCCAACAAAAGCTACTGCCAGAGCTTTTGTGTAATCGTTGTGCCTGTGGTTTTGTTTGATCGTATTGCTTGAGTGGTAGGATAGAGTTAACACACCTATTACCCTTTTAGGTGCTACCCAATGACACCACTGCTGATGTGTAGTGGGATATCTAAAAGATTGAGTTGAGCGAATTGCTAGAAGATAGCTTTTTCATATAAGTAAGGATGAACGCTGTCTTCGTGGTCCCTTTAAGACTATCGAGCAGAGTACAACACATATTTGTCGTTCTTTTTGTGTGTTGTCATTGATTCTGTGAGGTGTGCGGCCCATGTGATCGTATGTGCACTGTGTAGGCAGTACTTGTCCTGTGTTTTTTCGTAAGCCTTCGTTAACTGTTTGCACTGTTGTCTTGTTTAACCATCAAGAATGTTGAGCAAAGCAGCTGCATTCAGCTCCTTGAGTTAGTGTAGGACAGTTTGTCATTGTGGCCAGTGCTCTTGTGATGTCTTTGTTTTATGTTTCGTTGGCAACCCACCTAATCTATCGAACTAATGCTCGCAAGTTGACAAAAACAAGTGGGATCATACAGGCAAATTCCATGATTGCGTACTGCCAACTATCCAGCCGATATTCTGCTAAGTGTAATGCTAGGCACGCAGGCTAGGTGTGTGGATGTTTGAAAAGTTTGAATATTCGTTCGAGTAGTAGGTGGTTCACTGCTCATTGCGATGTAAATTTCGGCTTTACTGTCTAGACTAAACAGAGAAAGGGAAGGTAGGTGTAGGTAGTGCCTGTTTATGGCTGCTGAGCGCTGTTTTTTTTATGTCAAGGTCAATTTTAGTTAACTTTCAGATCACTCTGAACAGTTGGCATGGCTTACTGCATTGCATATTGCACTCCAAGGGTTGGTTTGACAATTCCATACGTTAAAGTATTTCACGTTATCAAACCATCTCACCTTGTCTGCTGAGCCCCAAAACGCGGGTTCGATTTCTGATAGAGGTGAAAAGCGAAAGCACCCGTGTGTTCAAGATTTCGGCGCACGTTTAAGATCCCCAGGTGGCTAAAATTAATCCGGAGCCCTCTACTACGGCGTGCCTCATTGCCTGTGTAGTGTTGGCGTGCTAAAACCCACAATCAATCAATCAATCAATCAGTCAATCAATCAATCAATCGATCGATCGATCAATCAAATCAAACCCTCTCACCTTTAAGATGATGCAAAGTGGGCAAATTGCCAATTTGATCAAAACTGTGGTGCTCAAGGGGCTGCACCTTCAAAGCCGATTTTCTACTTTCAGCGTTTTTTTGTTTTCCTCAATCCCGTAATGCAATGTATCTTTTTTTTTTTTTTCACGTTTTCTTCTGAAAAAATTTTCCATAAGGATGTCACGAAGGCGGTCCACCCCAGCTTTCTTTCGCTCGATATGCCCTCGAGCGGCAAAGTCAGCAATGCCAAATAGAGTACCAAACTGTTCATATCTCACCCCTGCAAGGGCTTCCCATTATCTTGATTATGCCGCTAGTATACGTGTTCTTCTCAAAAAAGTCGTTTTTGTAGTTAGTAATCACATTCTGCGTACTGACCAGTTCCTTCAGGTGGCATTTCTTTGTCTCCAGTTTAATGACTTTCTTCTGTACCGGCCTTGATACAGCGTGATGGACTGTTTCATAGCAATAGCCAAGGCAGCATATTTTTGATGGCCACTAGAAGCACGAACCTTACCAAACACAAGTTTGCTGTGTTCTCACACCAATTGTGCTTTATTTTCAAGCACCAACTCATGTGCCGCTAGCATATTCATTGCTTCAGAGCTTTATTTTTTGTTGCATAGTACAGTATCCTATAGGGAAACCTATGTAGACAGAGATGATGCAGAAAAGCTGGTAAGCATGATACCAGTTTCCTTTACGTAGGTTCGGATCCTAGTTAAAGGGGATTTACACTCCTAAAGATGATGTTCAAAACTCCAGTTTCGCGCATGTTGAACGATTCCAGCAGTCTAGATTAGCCTTCTACTACACACACTTTGTAGCCCAGGTGCCACTTTGGCACGTTAAATCCTAAACAATGTTGAGCTCATGATTGTAACAAAATGTACCCCACGTGCAGTGACTTTTTAACTTTTTGTGATAAAAAGACTGGAAATTTGTCACACATCAAAGTTTTTGGAACTACTATTTACATTAAATTTGTTGGGTGGTCTTTAACAACAGAAACAATACTGTTATGTATGTATAGTAACGAGTCTTTTTTAAAAGTGCAGTGGCTTTTCTCTCAAAGAACAAATCCAGCGAACTTTAACGTTTGTGCCATGATTGTGGTGTGCCAATCTGAATCACTGCTTGAGGCCATGCAACTTTTGTGGTTGTTTTTTTTTTTAAGTGAAAATGCACTAAAGCTCCTCTCTCTAACTCTGCAGTGTAATTTTTGTTTTCTTTCTGATTGTGTAATAACTGGGAACAGATCGACATTCCATGTCATTTCAGGGTGCGCAAAAAAAAAAGCGCAGCGAAGGTGTTAAAGGTGCACATTTTTTCATGCTGTTCATGGACTCTGAACTGGAATATGTTATTACGCTTTCATTGCTTTGTAGGGCAGGTACAATTTGTGAAAATGGGGGGTAGTTGAAATTTCTGTTTACCGTGAGTGAAAACGGCCCCTTTAGAAACTATTTTATCTTTGGAAGCTGGAACAAGTTTCCAGAGTAAAACCGTTGTATGTGTCACGGAGCAGTGCTGGCAGAATGCTTGCAACCTTTAACTCGAATTTCCAGCATTGTGTGAACTAAGCTATTAATGACCGGTACAAATGGGCATTTGCACTCGGCGGCATGCATTGTGAACTTTCAAATGTCAACAGTTCATTGCTGTCATGACATAACATTTGTTGATGCATTGCACTTGCATGGTCAAGAACTGTCGTCTATGAGCTGTCACAAAATGTGATTTAGTGAAGCTGGAAATGTCAGGCATTGTGAACGGACACGTGCTGTTGAAATGTCTGCAACACCGCTTTGCTTGTGAAAAAGATGCAGCGCTCATGCGCTACTGCAGAACGCTTCTTTTTTTACTGAATTTTTCAGCATCGACTCGAAAGAATGACTTAAGTGTGTGACCAAAGCATATTTTTGTACAAAATGAAATCAAGTGGCTTCCTAAACCTGATTAAAGTGGCACAAGTCTTCTAACTTCATTTCTGCACGAAGCACGATTTATTTCACCAACCAACATTCCAATAACCACAAACAAGCAGCCAGAACCAAATTTCACACACCCCACATCTACTTGTGGCGTACATAAAAAAAATACCTTAATTTGTCAGTCTGCCTACCAGCCATAAACATTCAAGCACGCATGGGATTTACATGTGGCAGTACCTAACACACGGTATGGCCAAAACTGGTAATAACTGCACTGTAAAATGCACTATTACCCTGGCAGTTTTACACTGAAGATAACGCACACCACCAACAAAGTAAAACAGATAAGACCTGATGTAAAAAAAAAAATTACACCAAATGTACCGCATAAACGTAATGTATGGCTGATCTATAATGCACACTACCAACGAAGTAAAACATAAAACCTCAAGTCCAAAAAAATGACACCAAATGTACCGCATAAACATGACGTATGGCTGTTCTATAACTCACACCACCAACGAAGTAAAACAGATCTAACCTAAAGTCCAAAAAAATGACATCAAATGTACCGCATAAACATGACGTATGGCTCATCTACAAATATGAGGAGATAAACAGACTTCTCCATAACCTTTGGGCTGCATTTCAGAGGAAAATGTCAGCATTTCCGTATACTCGGTGTCCCCTTGGCGATTTTCCCTGAAATGCTTTGTCTGAAAGGAACCCTACAGGCAACGTGCAACTTTGCTTAATCCGAGAGATTGGGCTTTTCACAGCTCAGTACATTCATATTTGACATTGCTGGTCAGTTTGCGACTAACGAGGAAGGGCCTGAATTACCTACTTTTTTGTGATTGCAATTGGGAGAACAGCCAAAAGTGGGCAGTCATTAGGCTGTCTTTCAATCAAAAGGAGTAGTTTAACAAAAACCAGAGGTAACACTATTGCTGATCAAGCAATCAAGCAAAGCAAAACATAGTAGCCCGCATCGCCGGTATAACAACACTGCAGTTATTTACATTCTTTGAAACTATCACTCAAAAGATAGTTGGGTGACTGTCTGGAGTTTAGCCAGGCTGGAGTTCTTCAAGCTCTTACAAGCAAAGTTAGTGTTATGATGGCTGCTGGGGCCAAGTCATCGATGATTTTCTTGTAATGTAATTTCTTATAAAGAAAAGTGCTGTTTCAAGCTTGGAAGAGCTGTTTCAACCCTATTCCTTTTGCAAGTCTATAGTTTTCATCAGTTCGGGGCTGTCTAGAGGCATCAATTAAATGCAATTGTTGGCACCTGCTACAGCACTGGGGAGCTGTAGGAAACCAGTGGTGATGCCATAACTACGTTGGTTAGGTAAATCCAGTTTGCTTTCAAACTGGGATGCCTGTTGCTCCAGCATGGCAATCTTTCGAACGGGGCAAAGTTGTATGTTGCCTTCAAGGTGTCTTCAAGATAGGACTAGTGGAATGGCACAAGGTTTTGTTTTGACTACAAGGTGCTATCATAGCAGGACTAGTTAGTATGGTGCTTGCACAAAAAGTGCTTACCAAAATTTCTACAAGCTGCTCAAATTTCCCCATAAAGACATCTATAGCTTCATCAATCAATGCCATGCCAGTCTAGCAAAGCGCTGAACGTTCCCTTTACAAAAGAGTTGCATCAAGCATGGCGTTCACATCAGCACCCAATATGGCATTCAGTCAAGAGACTGTGAGAGCGAGTGGGTTGTTGGCAGCTAATGTGTTTGCTCTTTGGATTATTCGGGAAATTAAGCTAAGCATCCACTCCACACACACACCACAGTTGCTTAAGTATTGTTAAAAAGCGAAAACCTGGCAATTCGCAGACATTTGCTTGTGCCGTGAAAATTACACCGGGATACTCAGAATGTAAAACCATCTTGCAACATCAACGCTTCTGATAAAAAGCTTTGATAGTATTTAGCCACTCAACAAATAGAGGCCTGAAAGTTTTCACTAACAGAATTGCACTGTTCGACGCAGAGAAAGGCGTGCCCTTCGCCACTATAACCATTTGCTGAAATATGCTTGGACGCTTGCTAGTGCATCGACTAGCGTTCACACATTTTTCGTGCATAAACAATACTATATTTCACCGATTTTAGTCTCCCGTCTGCACTGCACTTTACCCCGCATGTGCACACAACGTGTATCAGTACTGTATTTGTACTACAGTGCAGTGCAGAATAGTCGCTGTGCGCTCGCTGGATACTCTGAACGAAATACTGCAAATGAAGCCATCACCGAATTGCACAGAACACCCACAGCCTTCAAACAAGGAACCACATGACTAGACAGATGACTCTTCTCTCTTGTTGTACCTGAAAGAGGTGGAGAAACGCTGCGTTTGAATAGAGAGGGGAAAAGCAAGACAGGGTGTTTCACCTCATTTTTGCCAGAGTTAAAAAATATGTCAATGCACTCTAAGATGACGCAACCAAATGCATGTTGCTCACAAATCTATGTAGTTTCTCACACTATTTTTTGTATGTTCCTTAATTAGATAATTAGTCAATTTTAATTACCCAACTTTAAACCAGCGAAGCTAGGCGAAAAAATCTCAATTAGAAAGTTTCGGAGCGGTATTCGAAACGTCAGAATAAACAGTTTATGTCTTTCTATACATTAAGTATTAGTGTTTTTCAGCTTACTGAAGATGCCCGCGAATTACAAAAAAATACCACATGACGTGCCGGCGTGCGCGTCTTGATTGCAGTGCTCCTAAACGTTCTGCGCACCAACTGCCATAGGCGCACTGCTGCTTAAAAGGCGACAGGGCAGCAACGTAAACGTTGGCTGTGCCATTTGCGTCAGCGATGTGTTTGTCTCGCAACAGATCGCCAATAATAGCGATAAGCAGACGGAGCGGTTATCACTTGTCCTGCCAGAATCAACAGGTTCGTCATCCGCTGTCACTTTTTAAGCGGCAGCGCACCTATGGCAGTTTGTGCGCGCACATTTGGGAGCACTGCAATCAATACGCGCGAGTCGGCACGCCACGCGATATTTTTTTGTATTTCGCAGGCATCTTCAATACGCTGAAAAATACCAATACCTAATGGACAGAAAGTGTTTATTCTGACGTTTTGAATACCGCTCTGCAACTTCCTAATTGGGATTTTTTTTACCTAGCTTTGTTGGTTTAAAAGTTGAATAATTAAAATTGACTAAGTATCTAATTAAGCTACATACAAAAAATAGCGTGAGAAACTACATAGAAAAGGTAGTAACATGCATTTGGTTGCGTCGTCTTATACCACTGCTACACTAGCGTCCGAATGTCATTTGAACCAAATGTAATTTGACTCAAATGCGAAGTTGTGCTGCTTCACTGGGTTTTGAAATGCCATTCGGCTCAAACGACATTCGAGCCAAATGAGCACCCAGGGAGACATTTGGGCCCTCAAATGCCATTTCTAGCACTCTCGCGCACAGCGTTCTAAGTCGGCATAAACAAATACATTAGCGGCGTACCTAAAACAAACAAAATATTCTTAATTGTGGGACTTTGTTCATTTCTCGTTCACTTAAATCGTGATATCGAGATGTAATGATTCCGTACTTTCAGCACCAGTGCGAGCAAGCGACAAACCAGTGTGGCCAGACAGCACAAAAAACCGCGATTGCGATTCAGAATTAAGCAAGAACCGTGTCAAAGCTTACGTTATTGATAATTTGATATCACTTTAATGCCAAAGGCTGCCGCTAAATTTGATTGTTGCATTATTGTGTAAAAACAGAACTCGACAGGAGCGGCGCCATGCCGCACGGCGAGCGATTGTTAAAGCTTTCAAATGCCATCGAAATTGTAGTGGAGCACGGCGGATTCTGAATGGCTTTCGAAGCACCCCATTTGAGTCAAATGACATTCGGACCCTAGTGTAAGCCGGGGGTATTAGAGCACATCGAAATATTTGTTAAACTCTGGCTAAAGTTTGGTGAAACACCCTGCATATGTTGGTAGAACCCACGCCTCTAGAATGAGCAAACGACTGAGAAATAGTTCCACGCAGTTGGTAGTTCAAAATAAACAACAAGGGGTCGCATAAAATAACCCAATTCGATATGTGCACATTTGACTGCAGAACAAACTGGACATCAAATCCAACTGATGATTCATAAAAAAAAAAAAAATGCAAGGGTATTTTTAGGTACTGCAACAGAAAGTACAACAATGTTACATTCTGAACGTCGCACGTAACTACATACTACAGTTTAAAAGAATTCGTGGAATTGCGTGACAGATTGCTTGTGAAGGACTCATGCAGTGAGCTACATATTTCAACACGTGCACTACACTGACAGGAGTCACCTTTTACGTGACCTTCCTTTCACGATCGCCACTGGGATAGATAGGAAAGGAAAAGTTGTGTATGCGACCACAGTCAAGGGCAAAGCGACCACGCAACTCAATTATTGTGTCGCAAACGTAGCGCTCACCGTTGCATCAGTCCAAGTGTTCAGTCTCGGACATGGTGGTGGGCGTCTGTTGACCTGGGCGTGCCACAGCTGTGAAAACATACCGATTGGAAAAAGTCTGTAAGCCAGCTCACCCTTTAAAGTGCTTATTTAAAGGGGCCATGAAGACAAAATACAACTTTGTTTAATTTGGGGAAAAAAAAAAAAAAACCTAGGCTTCAGTACCTCACACAGTGCCATTACAGCTGCGAAATATGTGTTTTTAACTGGGAAAAGGCAAAAAATGTTGCAAATTTTTTTGAAAAACTGCGACACAGCGATGTGTTATGGGCCAGCGATGTTGCATGGGCCCGGACTGAAAACATAGGTGTCATTGCTTGAACTGCTCATTAGCCTTCAAGTGATTCAATCAGAGGGAACCAGAGGCACCCCTACAACCGCCCAGTCATGTGTTTTAGTGATGGGTTATTTCCGTGGAGCGAATCGCCCTGCTTTAATTAAAGGCCACCAAGTGCACTCAAATTTCATCTCAACCAAATTTATGTTGACCGCACAGTACGGACCACCAAACCAACTCGGACACGACTGCCAGCCCCATAAGATGCCTTGTTAATCAATTAGAAACATTTAAAATAGCTCTGCCGCTAACAACACTGCACCTGCCAGCGAATCATGCAAACGGCCATGAAGCAGAAGTGACATTGCGGCCGGCCGGTCGCTTGTTCGTCCCTCTAGCCTGGAGAACCGGTCCAGCTCCGCTAGGCGCGCTTCTCCTACGGCTGTTGCGAGCGAGAAGCATTGCGTCCAGGTTTTCTCCGGTCATCCAGCTGCTGTGTCGCCGGCAGTAACGTCGCTTCAGCCTGGCCGTTATGGTGGCGCTCTTTTCACTTCCGGTTTCAATATTTCCAATTTTTGCTGGTTGTTTGTGCCATGAATATGCGTATTTCAGCTTGCAGTATCTTTAGGCAGACTATGCGAAAATGATGTTTTCAAGATGCCAAAATTTCGAGTGCACTTGAGTTTATAATATCTTTGTTATTTGTTCGAAGTTTGCGATAAAATTGGTACCACTATTATCGAGACAAAGCAATCTTTCAAATGAACCGAACTTGTACTTTGTCTTCATGGCCGCTTTAACTGCGCGTGTTGATCACATGACCATGCAGCCAGGAGTGTGCTAATCGAACAGGAATAATGGCAGTGCTCTCTAATGCACGTCACATATTTAAAAAAAGATATAGTTTTTCTTGAGACTACATGCTGCTGTATGTGGGATCTCGTAGTTTTGACGATAGTGTCAGAAGTACAAATATGTTTAACAAAAAAATGACTGCTGTCACGAACAAAATGCGTGCTCGTTTTATAATAGTGTTCGCTATAATCGACACTGTGTGTACTCGTTATAAGAACACAAATGCTGCTTTGTGAAATACTGATCAACGTCGAGATTAAGTGCGGATTCAATGCTAAAGTAAACACCACATACAAAAGACAGTCTGGGCAAACATCCGATGTGTTAAAGTTTTACGCTAGGATTTTTATGCGCCATTTCAGGGCTCTAGAGCTTTTATTAAGTTGGATTTTATAGGTGCAGTAGCAGGACCTGGCTATAATGCGTCAGACACAAGGTTAAATTTGATTTCTCTAAGGTGAAATGCTCAGCTAAAAACGGGGTACAATCAAAGTACAATCAAGTGTTTTGTAAAAGTTTGATTGCATTAAAACATTTAAAAACATTCTCTAAGGGAACCAGGGGTTCATCACCTAGCAGTAAAATAATGTAAAGAGCTATAGAGCTATCTTATTTCTTAAAGCACGCATCAGTATGTGGCGTAGCTACAGCAAGGCATATGTAGCGATCAGAACCACCTGACGGTTAATAAGCAGTCTGCTACACTGACACACGCTACATCTACGCAGTTGAGTCGCTTGCCACTTATGTGTGTAACATAAGAAGAAGAAGAAGAAAAAAATGCTGACATAAGAAAACTGCGAGGTTGTTGTAATACTTGATAATCGCAACTCGCTTAGCCACATCCCCTAACACCACACACAGGAGTGCTGACTGAGGAGACAAAACTTGTTCCGCTCAAGCATTACAAAGCATTACAAGCATTACCCCTTTCCCCCAAACTTACGCCAGAAGCAGTAGTTGATTTTCTCCGCAATCACGTAGACGATAAACATGGCAGAGGCGCAGGTGCCCAGAAAGACGGGCAAGAGTCCTGGCGAGAGGACCTCAAGGACAGGGTACGGCCAGATGCCGTAGACCATGCCCAGGTACACGAGCCTGCGTACAAGACAGAAAAAAGAGGTCTTTATCTATCTTTTTTGGCATAGACATTAAAAGAAAGTGGGGCAACTGCTGTTTGTGGAACGCCAGAGACAAACCTGACAATTGCAGGAAAGTATCTGCCTACAAAGTGCTTTCGAGACGGGACACATAGTGAAGGTGGAAAACGACTACTAACGACATTCGCACAACTGCGCACAAGCCCCGTGATTTATTGAAGCCTTGTTCCACATTGGAGAATGTCGTTCAATCTGCCTCGCGACAGTTACCACAGCACGTGTCGTTGGATTCACGGGAACATTGATGGTCACTGCCTGGCATGAAGATGGCTAATAGGCCATGTGTGAAAATGAAACAGGGGCAGCACGTTTTTAAGCAACTTGAGGAGGATACTTTGTGCTTGGTAAATCTTAAGAGATGAGGGCAGCACAAAATTGGAGCACCATCGTGGAAACACCTGCTCATTTCTGACGCGTGAAAAAGTGAGTGCTCAATAATGTTGGTTGGTATGAACGGGACATTAACAGATGAACAAATGTGACGCAAGCAAGCACAGGTGGTGCTCCTACAAATACTGAACACATTCTTAAATATAACCGAATCACAGTGCGATGCTGCAAACTCAAAATGGAACACTTGGAGAAGGCAGGCAAAGCTTTTCTGATGTCTAAGCTTTGTAGGATTGTAATGGTGGGAGTTGCAGTTGTTCCTACTCAAAACTTTTTTGAGTAGAAACAAGCTAGCATAGGAAAGCCCTGAAGAACTGGGTACTAGAGAGTTTGTAATCAGGAAACAAGGCCAATATATTACCACAGTACCACAGAACCCTTGGAAATGGGATGTACCGCATCTTGCCAATGAGAAACCAGAATGACCAAGTTTGCACAGGACTAACCACCCACTAACACGCAAATGCTGATTCAAAGGAACCTGGAATTCGCAAAGCAATCAAGATCTTCTAGCTTCCGAGGGACTAACCGAAGGGTCCTGAAAACACGGATTGATAAACTTTCAAAACGGGCAGACAATTCACCGTAATGCTGCACCTGGGACAGAAACATTGCCGCAGCAAATTAAAGAATTGTCGCAGAGCTGACGCAAGCTCTATGAGCGAGTGCGGAACAAGGCGCAAGAAAGGCGCTTCCAAAGGAAAACAGCACGGCGCCCATGTGCTACGAGTCCTCAAACTGCACGAAGCGCTCCCTCACGTCAGTGGCTGGCTTCGCAACCACTGCCCACAAGTGGGACCTTCCCTGGATGACGACAGAGTATGTGAATGTCTGCAGCTACAATCTTCCTACAACGGTTTCAAGGTGAGGTACCTACCTAGATGTGCACGTGCACATAAGCATCAATCGCTGAGCCATAAAATTACAGCCACAAAGGGTCCAAGCTACAGTTTGGAAATCATCTTGACCCAAAATGAGGCCGCTTCTATGCTGGATTATAAAGTGCATCTCCTTTACTAAGAAAGCGCCATTTCAAGGTCCCCGAAAACTTGCTCAGGTGCCTACCTGTGTTGCGCGGAAATCTATAATCCTACCGCGCGCTTATCCTGAAACACAGCTTTTTTAAAGGCTAACGCAGGTGGTAACGCAAGTCTTCAAATTGCCGTGGACCAAGTTGTGACCTTTTTACAGTGTCTAATTCCACTACTGTGCTGTCACAAAGGTGCCGCTTTGGAAACCCTAATTTTGAGAAATATGCCAGGAAATCCAAGATTGAAAAGGCACTTGAAGAACTGCTTGTGCTGGATATCAGAACTGGAGAAATCGCAGAATGCTATTTTGACTGTAATGTTGACAACGTTTCTCTCACTGAACCAAAGTTGTGTGTTAACTGTTTTGAAACTTAATCACTTATATTATGACTGTCATTCCAATATACCGCTCCACACATTTTTTTAATGGCAGCGTCAAATGATGCCGTCTTATGGCTTTACATCGTGTGCACTGAACAGTCGGTGCAATCAATTTGTTTCTATCGTGCTCAAAATGTAAAATGTGAGTTTTGGTTTAAGTTTTTACTGCACTAACAAATTCTAAACAAATTTCTGCTTATGGAAGCAAGATTTTCTGATATGCTTTGTGCAAGCTTTACCACGGGTGCTTTCAAAAGTCTGTCTTCAGTGGCACTTAGTCTGGTGGTCTATAGAAGTTTTTCAGTGTACTGCTAGGCAAGGTTTTTGGTATAATAGCAGTAGTGCATGGTATTTTCAGCAGAACATGAATGTACCGACATAGTACGATTGAGTTTAATCTTTGAAGAGCTAACTATTCCAGATTAGTCTCTAATCTTGCTTCCTACTTAGTAATCATAATTCTATAAAGTACAGAGCTCTTTCACTAATCCAAGCATACTGCTCGTTTTTTTTCCAGGCTAGCAAATTACAAGACAAAGCAAAGGCAAAGCCCGAGAAAGGCTCAGAAAATGGCCCCGTAAAGGGTAATAGCGCGGACAACCGCAGTCTTTCCACCGAGAAGAAGTCACTACCAGTCCCAGAGGAGAAAGCTCGCCCGAAACCTGAAAAACGTGAAAATGGCTCTGAGGACAGGCGAAGAGGTTACGGCATCGTAGACAACAAAAATGCTCGCCCCAACGAAAAGACGCCGCCAGCGAGAAAGATTGAGCCGCTACCGCAACGTGAAGTGCAGCGCAACAAGAGTGGATGGCTACCTCAACGCGAAACGGAGCGCAACATCTTTGCAGAAGACGTGGACTTGACCATTCTTTTTGAGGACATTCCTCTCGAAAGCATTCCGCTTCCCGAGGGTCCGTACATTCCACCGCAAAATGGACGGCCGCATCTGGACAGCCCATTGCCAAAGGAACAGCCAACCAAGGAAGCTGCAAGGAAACCGGCAGTTGTGCCTTCAGACGAGAAGCCCAAGAGGAGGAGTAAATGGGACATCCCTCCAAGCGACCAGCGCCTGGAGAGTGACACTTTGAACCAGAAGGCGCCAACCACGTTGTCTGCTAAGCCTAAATCTCTAGAGCAAAAAGAGCTCGAGACATGCCGCAAGGCGCAGGCAGAGGTGCAGCGCCCCAAGGCAGAAACAAAACAGCAGGAAGTAGCTCCGAGTGCCCAGCCGGTTAAAGAGACCAAGACGAAAGACGTGCCACCACGAGAAGTGTCGTCGAAATCCTCAGAGCTGGACCGTCAACAAAAGCAAACAGCTGAACAACGTTTACCACGTCGTAGCCCTGCGGAACAGCTCCTCGAAACTAGCAAGAAGGAGCGTGAGTCTCAGCCTGAAACGCCACGAGAAGCCAAAGAGCGAACGAAGCCAGAGCAGGTATCCAAGCCAAGCAGGCAAGAAGCCAAAGAGGGAACAAAGCCGGAGCAGCTATCCAAGACAAGCAAACAAGAAGCCAATGAGGGAACGAAACCAGAGCAGTCATCCAAGTCAGGCGACATCAGGGAGAAACTCAAGAAGCTGAGAAGGGAAAGCATAATGTCGGTGCTTGACTTGGAACCGTTTGAGACGGGCGTCAAGGCCAGTCCGGCACCGCCAGCCAGCAAAGTGGAGGAAGACGGTGCGTCCCTCTGCCGGAAGGGATGGAACGCGATCCCACAGTACCAGAGAGAGGCAGCGTATTTCTCGCTCGACAAGACCAAGGCCCAAAAACCGCGTGGCCCCCTTCGAAACGAGGGAGCTGCTGCGAGCAAGGCTGATGTGCGTGATAGTCCACGCCCGATCACTACGAAGAAACCCGAGTTCAAGTTGTCCAAAGACAAGCCTGCCTCTTCAACTTCTGCAGGTACCACGGATCAGGATGCATTGTCGAGCCGGACCACAGCTGGCCAGCGTAAATGGGACCAGTTCTTGCGTCGGCAGATACAAGGAAATGTCGTCACCCAACCAATGCCTGGCTATCTGTCGTTTGGTAATAAGATTGTGAACCCTGCACCATCCGTTCGTCCTCCCGTGAAAGAACAGACTGCAAGCACTTCAAAAGATGCAACCGTCCTTCAGCAGAGCGGCATGAAAAGAAAGCCAGTCCACCGGAGCGTGTCCGTCCGGCCGCACGGGCAGAAAGTGTAACAGTCTGTAGAAGGCACAGCAATGAAGAAGCAACCACCAAAGGATTCTTCAGCGGCACAGCTGAAAGGTGCTGCTGAAGCGAAGCCTGAGAACTTGTCAGCTGATCTTCCAGCAGAGAAGAATGCACCGACAAAGGTAACAATGAATGTGACATCATCAGAGGAGCTGAACAGAAAGAACAGCCGCAGAGCCTGAGAAGCCCTCTGCGAAACTTCCTACGGACAATACTACACCAGAAGAGAAAATGGTGGTGGCTATGACGGCACCACTCAAGAGCAGCAATGATGCCCAGCAAGAAGAAATGTTGGCAGTTACTTTACCAGAGAGCACTGCGATAACTGAAAAAGCAGAAGCAGCAGCACAAGCACCGTTACAGAAGAGCATTGACGCTGCGCCTGAAAACTTGCCTGCTGGTGTTTTGCGGGAAAACACCACCTCCACAGAAGGGAAACCAGCAGATGAAGTGTCGCCAGCCCGTTTGGACAAAAAGCAGGAAAGTTTGGCTGCCGGTGTTTTGCCAGAAAGTGCTACAGTGGCAGAAGGAGCAGAGGTTGATGAAAAGTTGATAACGAAGCTAGCTAGAAGCACGGATCAAGAATCAGAAAATTTGTCACGGGTTTCTTTGCCAGAGAATGCTGCTCCGACAGAAACGGTGGTTGAAGAAATATCTGAAGCGCAGCTGAAGAAGAGTGTGGATGAAGAAGTGAAACCTACTTCCCCAGTTTCTTCACCACAAAATGCCGCATTGACAGGCATAGCAGCAACCAATGAAATTTCACAAGCAGAGCTGCAGAGAAGCACTGAGAAAGAAGTTAAAGATATCGCACCAGTCGTTGTGCCCGCACTAGAAAATGTTGCACTGACAGATGCGGCAACTGAAGAACTCTCACAAGGGCAGCTGAAGACAAGCGGTGAGAAAGAAGCAGAAAATATAGTTTCGGTGCCTTCACCAGAAAATGCCGTGACAGAAGTAGGGGCCAATGAAATTTCGCAGGTTCCTTCACCAGAAAAAGTCACAGTGACAGAGGAAACAGTGGTTGAGGTGAAGAACATCAGAGATCAGGGACCAGAAAATGTTGGTCCAGTTCCTCCACCAGAGAATACTGCATTTGCAGAAGCTGTTGCAGATGAAACATCACAGGCAGAGCTGAAGAGAAGCCCTGCGGAAGAAGCAGAGAATATGGCAGCTCCTTCACCGGAAAGGGCTCCAGTGATGGCGGTAGTAGCGGCCTGTGATGATTCGCAAGTTACGTCACCAGAAAAAGTGACATTGACAGAAGCAGCGGCCGATGAGGTGTCTCCAGCAGCTTCAACAGAAAATGCCACACTCATAGGAATAGCGGCTGATGAAAGGTCACAAATTCCATCAGCAGTAGAAGCAGCATCGACAGACGAGATGGTGCAAGCGCAACTGAAGGAAATTTCCAACTCAGAGGTGGAACATATATCTCCTGTACTTTTACCAGACAATTCTGCATTAACACAAGAGAAAGCAAAGGGTGAAATGGCACAAGCACAGCTAGAGAAACGTCCAGAGCCTGAAAATTTGTCAACAGAACCTTCACCAGAGAATGCCACACTGGCAGAAGTGGCAGATGAAATGTTGCAAGCACAGAGAATAAGAGAAACACTGACCAAGAGAAGGAAGATGCATCTTCATTACCTCTGCCAGAAAACACCACATTGACAGAGGAAACAGCAGCAAAAGAAATGAGGCAACCAGAGGTTGAAAGAAGTGAAGAACAAGGAGCAGAAAATGTATCTACAGTATCTCTGCCAGAGCATGCTGCATTGACAGGAGCAGCATCTGATGAAACGTCACACATTCCGCCACCAGAAGAGGAAGTCACATCGGCAGTAGAGACAGCAGCAGATGAAATATTGCAAGCACAGTTGAAGAGAAGCACCGCTGAAGTGGAAAGTATGGCACCAGTTCTATTACCAGAAAATGTTGCACTAGTAGAAGTAGCAGCCGATGAAATGCCACAGATGAAGAGAAGCACAGACAAAGAAGCAGAAAATAGGTCACCAGTTCCTTCACCACAGCTGAAGAGACACACTGACCAAGAAGCAGAAGATACTCTAGCAGCTCCTTCACCAGAAAATGCTCCACTGACAGAAGCAGCTGCCAATGAAACATCGCAAGCAGAGCTGACCAGGCTCACTGACCAAGAACCAGAATATACTTCACCAGAAACTGCTCCGATGACAGAAGTGGCTGATGAAATGCCACAAACAGAGCTGAAGACATGCATTGACCAAGTGGGAGAAGATACTATATCACTGCCTTCACCAGAAAATGCTCTATTGACAGAAGAAGCAGTTGCTGACGAAACGTCACAAGTAGAACCCAAGAGACGTTCTGACCAAGAAACAGATGAAACTTCAGCAGTTATTTCACCACAAAATACTTCATTGACAGAAGCAGCAGCTGATGAAACATTACAAGTAGCACTGAAGGAACGCATTGACCAAGATGCACAGGACACTTCACCAGAAAATGCTCCATTGACAGAAGCAGCAGCTGATGAAACGTTACCAGCAGCGCTGAAGGAACGCATTGACCAACAAGCACAGGATACTTCACCAGAAAATGCTCCATTGACAGAAGCAGCAGCTGATGAAACGTTACCAGCAGCGCTGAAGGAACGCATTGACCAACAAGCACAGGATACTTCACCAGAAAATGCTCCATTGACAGAAGCAGCAGCTGATGAAACGTTACAAGCAGCACTGAAGGAACGCATTGACCAAGAAGCACAGGACACTTCACCAGAAAATGCTCCATTGACAGAAGCAGCAGCTGATGAAACGTTACAGCAGCGCTGAAGGAACACATTGACCAACAAGCACAGGATACTTCACCAGAAAATGCTCCATTGACAGAAGCAGCAGCTGATGAAACGTTACAAGCAGCGCTGAAGGAACGCATTGACCAACAAGCACAGGATACTTCACCAGAAAATGCTCCATTGACAGAAGCAGCAGCTGATGAAACGTTACCAGCAGCGCTGAAGGAACGCATTGACCAACAAGCACAGGATACTTCACCAGAAAATGCTCCATTGACAGAAGCAGCAGCTGATGAAACGTTACCAGCAGCACTGAAGGAACGCATTGACCAAGAACCACAGGATATTTCACCAGAAAATGCTCCATTGACAGAAGCAGCAGCTGATGAAACGTTACAAGCAGCACTGAAGGAACGCATTGACCAACAAGCACAGGATACTTCACCAGAAAATGCTCCATTGGCAGAAGCAGCAGCTGATGAAACATTAGAAGCAGCACTGAAGGAACGCATTGACCAACAAGCACAGGATACTTCACCAGAAAATGCTCCATTGACAGAAGCAGCAGCTGATGAAACGTTACAAGCAGTGCTGAAGGAACGCATTGACCAAGAAGCACAAGATACTTCACCAGAAAATGGTCCATTCACAGAAGTAGTGGTCGTTGAAATGTCACAAGCAGGTCTGAAGACGCTCACTGACCAAGAAGCACAAGATACTTCCCTAGAAAAAACTTCATTGACAGGATCAGCCGCAGCAGACAGTGAAATGTCACAGAAACAGCAGGAGGAGGAGGAGGAGGCTGTTATACAGGTGGACTCCACCAGAAGCTATTCTAAGCAGCAGAGAGACGATTCTGCTGGACATGCGGCCTGCTCTTCTTGAAGTTGTCACGGACCGGCCCCAGAACTGAGGCTGTTGGCATTGAGTGTGAAGCTCTGCCTACTGGTGCTAGCACCAATGGCTGCTGAGTCTCAAATTGAAACTGCTCTGGAGCAAGGAGCCACAGAACAGACAGGCTTGAGCAGTACCCTCGCAGAATTTGAACCCGAGTCAACCTATGAACCCATATTAGCTGTTGAATTGAATGAGCCTGTAGAAGTGGCTGCTGAAATTGAATGTGCACTTTCACCTCGGCCTTCAGCTGAAAATGTCGAAACCGAAAGTGCCTCACTCGCAGTCCAGGAAACAGTTCAGCAGATGCAGTACGACACATCAGAAACAAGGGAGCACGGCATCACTCAAGACGCTCAAATACACCAACCTCAAACACTAGCTACTGTTGATGAACAGGAATGATTCCCACACGGCACCATCAGCACGGTACGTTGCAGTCGAAAGCGAGCAATCACTGTTGTACCAAAATGAAGCCAGTCCTACAAAGGCAGACTTGGGTTCAGACAGCAGCCTCACAGAAGAATACCAGGATGACTTCGGTGATGAGGCTGTGGTTGAAGTAGACCAAGTGCACAGGGACAATGTCAGTGCTGAGGATAAGGACAGTGTCGAACTAGCAGTACCAGCCATGGTCCTGGAACAAGCTGGCACAGAGGAGACAGGCTTGGAGCAACCTCTTACGGAAGGCCACGCAGATGGGGTCGCTGGGGGTTCACTGGAAGACCAACCTACCATCATTATTTGGCAACATCCAGGCCTTCCTACACTACCACAAGAGGACATTGTTAGTGCCGAGGATAAGGACACTGCTGAAGATTCATTATCAGTCATGGTCCTGGAGCAAGCTGACACCAAGGAAGAAAGTTTGGACTGGCCTCCTATGGAAGACCAAACAAGTGAGCTTCCTGGGGATTATGAGAGCGAAAGGGGTTCAGTAGAAAGTCAACCTGCCATCATTATTTGGCGACATCCAGGCCTGCCTGCGTCACCGGAAGACACTCAAGCTAAAGCAGCTCCATTCGTTCCTACTGTGGAAACAGGACGGCTTGAACAAGTCAACTTGGACGCTGATCGTTTAGCTCAGACGATGCAAGCAAGCATTCTTCCAGCTGATGAGCAAGCAATGAGCCATGTTCCTGAGCATGATACCGGCACACCGGTATGTAATGTCGAGGATTCAGTCGTGGAAAGGACAGAAACCACTGAGCTGCGGGGGCATAAAGACAGTGATGACACAAAGCAAACGCAAGATGCAGAACGAGTCGAGAACGTCAAGGACGACACTAACGCTTTAGCCACTACACCCTTACGTGATTCATCAGTGGAAGCAGAGCTCGAATGTGCTGCAACTATCCAGGAACAAAGCACAGATTCTACTGAAGGGTATTACGAGGGCACCTCAAAGTGGGAGACACTTTCCGAAGAGTTAACACCGCCCTCGTCACCTCTGAGGGGAGAAGACAGTTCCAGCGTCCAAGCATCAGCGGCATCTACTGTGCAGGACATACAGCCAGTCGACAGTATCCTTGAACCCCAGGACATCGAAGTAGCCTCCGTCATAGAGATATCGACTGAAGAGATCTTAGTGGATGCTGCAGCTGAAGATGTTTGCACCCAGTTTGAGACAAGGCACGAGGAGTTGGCTAACGAAGGGGCAAGTCAGTTGAACCTTAACCTGCCAACAGATAATGCGGCGGCATCTCCGGTACCGTCGCTGCCTTCAGAAGACACCTGTACCGACGTCCTCCAGCAAGTCGCACCAATCGATCTTTCACTCCACCATCCTGTACCGCCTAGTCCTCTCTCTTCCAAAGAAAATCCTCCACGGTCCTCTCATGAAGAGCTGGAGGCAGCGATCTCCAGGTTGACACTGACTCCGGAAACTGACCAGCGCACAGCAAGCACCCACCCGATGACCACAGAAGTGCGATCGCCTGGCCTACCGGACCGACCGTGTGAAAGCCTCACAACTGACCTCAGCGGCACCACCACTAAAGATACAGAACAGCTACCCAGGCCAACCCCAGAACGGTCTGTCCTTGAGCCTAGTGAAGTTAACCCTGAAGACTCCCAAACATCTGCTCCACCTACCCTGCCTGCAAGTGAGACCGACGGCGAGAAACTTAGCTCAGATAACACTGAGAGCGCGCAACTGATAGATGAGACAATAGATGAGACACCCTTGGAACCCAGCACAAGCTCGAGAAAGCGCAAGCCAGCGGGAAGACGGCAAGCAACACGTCGACGAGCGGCGAATTCCCCAGCTGAGCCTGCACCACCCTCCAAACGTGCTAGAGTGCAATCTAGCGAGGTGAGCCCAGCAGAGCCCGAGACCAAGGAACCGGAGAGTGCCGTTGCGAAGCCCAAACGCAAGAAGCAGTCAGCAGAAGAATGTCCCAAAGCTGACGCCGAACCTGTGATGCCACTGAGGAGGTCCACCAGAAGCAGGAAGCAGACGCAACGGTTCTGTTTCTGAGTCACGCACCTGCTCTAACACAAGTCACAGGCACATGCATGGCGCTTTTACTCGTCGCACGGAACAGTAGATTGACTGCACTTCATAACGGAAACATTCATATCTTATGACCTCATAATTATCGTGAATTAAAGCCATTCTACAACGATCTCCTTTTCCTGTTCCTCGTTCAACTGCACCGGAGTCACTGACTGCACCAAGCCGTGCCAAACTTAAGACCAGTCCATCAGTACATTCCTGTTTCCTGCCTGCTTCTATGCCTTGGGCCAGTGATTAATTCAAAGAAAAGAAACCGGAGTAAATGCTTCAGCGCAGGCAAGGCAAGCAAGCCCAAGAATCGAAACCCAAGCAGCTGCATCGCCTTCAACCACACACCCTGCGTGCCTAGCTGTGTCATCGACACCCCTGTGCTCAGCCTTGCCATTATTTTAATCTGTGGCGGAACTACTTAGAGCACAGCGGTTGATTGACAGCGCCGCAGCCAGTCATCGTTCAAACCCTCGTTATCATCAAAAGCGTGCTTCGACTGCAGTAAGTAAGAAATATGAAGGGCCACACAATGGTGACGGTAATTACCAAGTGAAGGTTTCTGCTAGACTGTTCACGGAGGCTTTGCCCCGTTACTACAGTTGCTTCGCTGCACCCAGGGTTTTTCGCCATATTGCACGACTTCATGTTGTCATAGCCGTCGATCTCAATAAAGTTTCTCGAACCATATCACTGGCTTGAAAGCGTTTGCACTCCTCGCAGGTGTCACTCAGTACCTTAGGTAAGTGCTCCAAGCACCTATGGTACAGATCAAGCAGCAAGACTTCGAGATTGGTTTCACAAGCATATTTATTCAAGTTGAAAGGTTGAACTGTGTTAAAACTACAGGGACGTAGAAGAAGTTTCTAGTGTGTAGGTTTAATGCATGCATAAAAATTAAAGCCGTTCCACTCAACGTGAAAGCTGTTGGAAGTGCAGAGCAGTGATTCGCCGTAACGGGCTGTAGCGCAGTTATCCGCTCACTGCTACCACCCAATGCAATTCAAATTTCCCGCCTTCACAGTGCTCGCACGCCCCCTCCCTGAAACTGCGCCAGCGGTAGTTCTGTTCTTTCTGTGCTTGCTCTTCCGCCCACACATGCTGGCGTTGCACTGCCACTTTTTTTCTCTTACTATCGTAAAAACCAACCGAACGAGCGTTCCTAACTAAACGAACGCGGGCTACTGTCGGTTCATTACGTATATTTTGCCTCAAATGCACCTGCAGTTTTCTTTCCGCTAAACAACGGGGAGATGTACGACAAGCGTCAGCGGTTCACGAGTTTCGAACGCTTATGGCTATATAAACCGCTTGGCTTTCGAAGCCTCTGGATTACTCCGCGACAACAGCCGCTACGACGGAATGCCTGTTTGGCTCTACTTGGGTCCAGCTAGCGTCACCAAATAAGCTGCGCTTAAGAGTACCGCCACTTCGTGCACCCAGAAGCGTATGGGGGCCATTTTGTTTCTGGCTTGCAGTGTTGCCATCTCTCTCAACGAAACCCTGCCGCCGGTTGTGATGGGCATAGTGTGACCGGCCGCAACAGTGCCCACGCAGCAGGAAGAAGAGAGAGAGAGGAGACGCCCAGAAACAAAATGGCTGTACCCATATGTTAAACAAATATCACGTGGTGCCGACCGACCAATGAAAATCCCGGCAGGCACATAACAATGAGAAAAGAGTGCCGATACTCTGAAAGCCTTTATTTAGTGACACTAGGTCCAGCGGGTGAGCTACGATGACAAGGCGTGGCACTAAAGTGATCGGCACTTAAAACTGCAGTTATTTTGCGGATACCAAGCAGAGGGTAAATTGCATCTCTTTCACCTATAACACTCCCACCAAGAGATGTAATTTAGAATGTACGCATTTTTATGGGTTGATGGCTCGGTGCCATTGTGTCCCCACCTTTTGGCTATCCCCATCCGGCGTATTGTACAATGTGTGACTTACGATAGAAGCTGTGCGGCCGCTCAGGTGTTAACGAGGGGAGTAGTTGCACTAGTGTGGTGATGTGCAACTATGCACCTGAGGAACTCAACGGCAAGAAATACTACGTTGTTCTGCCTACACGTAGGAGTTGGCAGCAGCGTTGCATAGGTGGCGCTGTGGCTCAAGAAAACAAATAATTGACTCACCATCCCAGGTAGGCGCAGCACGCGATGAAAACGGTGCGAAAGCCATCTTTCCGTTGAGGCGGTGTGTGGTAGCAGAGCTTGGCTTCAAGCACCGCAAAGAGCGTAATGGTGGTATGCTGTAAGGCAAGAGGCAGGGCAAGCTACAACAATGGGCGTTCAAATGCAGGTACTAATCAAGGCATCAGGCAGAGTGAAAGTTCTCTTCACTGGCCCTGGATTAGTGCGAAATAATTTATCTTCCATTCTTCTTGGTGTGCAAGTAATATCGCAATCCGATCTCCAGCGTCCCTTCTCAGATTTCTGCACAGCAAAATACTCTCTCTGAACGAAATTTTGAGCGTTAAATTTCAAACTGAACTATGACGGAATGAATGAGACAACTGGAAATTGAAAGTTCTGTTATTCTAAATTCATGTGTATAATTGCAGACTTTGAATGTCGGCACTTCTCACAACCCCCGTCTCAGGCCTGTGGAGTTGAATTGGCATGATCTCGGTCAAATTGACTTGCCTTAACCGCGCTTGTAAGGATCACCATTTCTAAGCCCTTTCACAAACCCAATGGGCAATGCCATCCATTTATTTACCTGCACACAAGCGCATTGCCATTTAAAGAGCTCCTTATAAGGAGCCAACCACTTCACAATGATATCGATGTTACCTTAACTGCACTCCCACTAAGCTGTGCAAGCTGAGAAGCTAAGCAAGCACTTGCTATGTTCAGCAAGAAGTTATCTTTGAAGCTTTTTACGACTTCTGATCAGCCCAAAGATTGCACTAAACAAAAGTTGTGACAGATCTTTCAGCTACAGATAACAACTCTGCCGGATGTACCCTATGGAAGCTAGAGGAAGGAGCTGCTTTCATCTCATGCTGGAAAATATTTGCGAACTTTTTCTGAGTTTCCGGGATATGAGCACAGCTGTGCATACAATCTTTGAAAGGTGGGGCAGCGCTGGCCACAAGGACTGGGGAGTACAAAATTGTAACGTTTCTTTCATCCATTACTTTGTCAGTGGTCAGTGTCTAGCTAACAAACCACCTTGCAAAAAACAACATCGCTGTAAGCAGAAACACAGCTTTCACTGCGAGAGCACAAGGTGTTGAAAATTTTTCCCAAAACGGCCTCCCCAGCTTGCTTCTGTTCTTCCTTCCTTAACATACCGAGGCAGAAAATTACTTTCCTGATCTAGTGCCTTTACTGATTTGACAGCCTTACCCGAGAAAAACGTGAGAAAGCAGTTCACGTACCGACAGGTGATTCAGCCAATTTGGGTAGTAGATGGCCATCGATTTAGGAAAAATCAGATCCCGGTCGTAGAAGTACAACGACCAAAATAGCCCCGTCACAAACTGAAAGCAGCAAGACGAGGAGTTGAGGGAGGGAAGCGTACGACAAGCTTAGCATATAATGAGAGAATTCGATACACAAATATTTGCAGACAGGTTACGCACGAGATGTAAATGAAAGTGGCTGCTGTGACCAGTAATCTCTAATAAGTTCACCAGCTACATTTTATTCCAGGTTTCCATGCAGCATACCTTTTTATAGCACCTTGATATTACCTAACATAATCAAGTCCAACATGTTCCCAAAGCTCCATATGCAGCTCCATATGCAGCTATTATATAGGCACAGAGGGCTGCCAGTACTTAAATAATTACTAGATTAGTGGTTTGCCAATGAAAAAATTTTGTTATAAGTTGTAACATTATTTTTTTTTGAAGTACAGGTAAACGAGAAAGAATTATCCAAACTTTCACACACAGCTGCACTGTCTACTCTCTCAAGCTTGTAAATAGGTAAAATTACCGCAAACCCATAAGACACCAAATTATGGGCCCAGGTCATTCGAGCAGATCTTGGAGCACAAATAGGATTTGGTAGCAGCCAAAAGTGTATTTCAATGTGAAAGCATTAGCTGACCACATGGGCTGAAAATTAGGCATCATAACCGAAAGATAACACACGAAGTGGCTGCCAGTGCAAAGAAAATAAAAGTAAAGCAACTGAGCTGGAAAGAAAACTGGGCAAAATTTGGGCGTACATGTGGAAGAGGGCTGATCTCATTTAATACCTGTGCCACACGTACACGAAATACGACATTAAGTGTTTAAGGCCTTAAGATGCCGAATGACATTAATTGGGAAGGCTCTGCTACACGCGAAAATGCAAAGCATTAAATGTGTTAAATGGTGATCATGACCAAAAGAGAAATTCACTCATATTTTAGAAGTCTTTAACGTAGAGAAAAACGTCTTATAAGGGTTCAAAATGTTCTTTGCGAAAGAAAACGTTATGAGAAATAGTGTTTGTGTGAGCCGTTTCTAAAAGTGGCTTCAGCAGTTGTTGTCGCCTGCCAGCGGTAGCCGTAGTCCGAAAAAGTTAACATGATGTTTTGCCTTTTGCCACTGTTTTAGTGAACTTCGTCTTCCTCAAAACTTCACCACCAAGAGTGCACAAAAAATTGTCTTATTGCGAAGTTCAGCCGCATTCTCTATGGTTTAGCTACGTTTCCGTGTCTGGTGCTGAGAGTTTCATTGGTTTCGTTTCGTGCTCATCGCGTTCGAGAGTAAGCAGATTTAAGGCGTTCGTGAAGGTGAATGAGCTGTGCGGAGCTCCTTAAACCAAAAATGTCATTAAAGCGAATGGCGTTAGATTTTTGCGTGTAGCAGTGAATTAATGGTATTAAAACTTAAGAAATTAAGCACTTAATGTCACTTTTTGTGAACATGTGGCACAGGTATAAGTTTGAGCATGAGGTGTTTCTGCAGTCGAACCACATTTGACAATGAGTCGAACTACATTTATATTCCGTTGCTCACATAACCTTTTCCAACATACTTGCTTCTCCCTACTCCCACGTATTAAGGCAGGGCTGTGCGTGATGAATAACACCGCTTTACATTACAAAGTGTATGAATAGCACACGTGGTTAGTTTCACTGTTACTGCGGCGTAAAATCGCTGAATCGGCAGAATTAAATGTGTGCATTCTGCTAGATTCTTCCCCAGACACAAAGTGCAACCCCTGCAACAGCTGTGCAAGTGGTTCTCACCTGCGTTGATTGCAAACAGTGTGAGAAAGATTGCAGTGAAAAAAAAAAAAAAATACTTGGCCATTATAACAGTTGCGATGTAAGTCATGATGCAGTTGGACCACTACAAGCTGCTACAGTGCTGTGCATTAAGATGCAGTGACAGTATCTATACAGGACAGATTAAACCCTTTCGGCCCTAGTGGAGTCAATTGATGCCATCACCTAAAAGTTCCTCTAGTGCATAGAGAATGAAACCAAAACTGCTAGTTTTCTGGGGGATTGTTCTTCTATGGTGCCTATTGCAATAGAAGTCACTGTTGTTTCATTTTAGTGCAGCTGGATGCTACAAAGAAAAAGAAGCTCCGGTGAAGACGAAATTACGACATTAAGGCTGAAAAAAAAAAAAACGCTGGTTTGAGTTTTATTCCCAAGCTTGTAAATCTATAAATACGTACACTACGAAGGTCATTTTTTGTTTGTTTGTAGGTTCATGCAGTCATAAGGTTTAGGAAAATATGCAAAAGTGTGTCTCCGCTCAACATAACATTTTTAATTGCCAGATGTCCCAATTGCCTCATTAATAAATATGTAATATTTGCACTTCCGGCTCCATTTTTTGTTTGTGGGCTAACAGGACCCTATAATTTAGGAAAACACACAGAAAGCCTGTTTTTTGCTTGAAATAAAAAACTCGGGGTTGAAAGGGTTTAAAAAGAAAGGCACTTGCGGGCTTACTAAGCACACCGGTAGCGACAGCGAGAGGAACAGGTGGTCGTGCAATCTCTTGAGCCACAGCTTGTGACGGAGGGGCGCAAAGTCGATGAAACAGCACATGGTGAACATAAGGCCCTGGAGCGTCTGAAACACACAAAGCCTGCCTGTGAGTGGGTAGTACTGGACTCCAAGCACAACGCGATGCACGTATTACACGAGCGCACACCAATTCAAGCGCTGCGTCGGCATGCACAACTCCCACTTCATCTTGCATTCACATCACAACACTGCATCACAATCGGGTCAACATGCAACAGTCCTGGTTTAGACAGACAAGCCTGCCCGAAGCTCGCTTGATCAAAATTAATTTCGGGACAGAGTGTTAGTACAACAGGCAAGGTCAGTTTTGTTAGCCAACTGCAAGGAACAGTCGATCTTCAAGAACGCAATAGTAACCCAGGCATTACTTGGTATGAAGCATCGATTCAAATCACCGCTCTCTGACCTGGGTGCATGACTGTTCCTGGGAGCTTGGGAAGGGCGTGAGTGGGACTCAAGGCAATTGTCTTGGGAGGATCCTGGCAAGGTGTCAAGCCAAAACGGGGCACTTTTAAAAGACGATAGTCTTTCTTGGGCTACTTAACCGCAGAAATTTCGGTGTGTAAGTCCGGTGGCAATATACATACTTGTCAACATTGTTGAACAAGAACAAGACATTACCTAAATATAAGGCAGCAAATCAATGCATAAGTGATATTTACAGTGTTCCTTTATACAAAAATTTATGGATGCTTAATTTTCACGAAATGAAATACTACATCCACTGCAGAAAAAAAATTCACTCTGTCGCCTGCTGTCGCCTGTGCCGCTATAGCTTGCGGCGGCATTTTAAGAAATCAAGCGGCAACAGTTACGAAAGGTTCCACTAGATAGGTTCCACATTCTGCTTGGAATGCACGTGGAGCAGGGCAACGTGGTTCTATAAACATTGTAGTAGGGTACATATAGCGTCACTAAATAAGCTACGCTTAAGAGTACCGCCACTTCGTGCACCCAAAAGCGTCTGGGGGCCATTTTGTTTCTGGCTTGCAGTGTTGCCATCTCTCCCAATGAAACCGCTGCTGGTTGTGGCCGCTCTAGCGTCCGCACAGCAGAGAGAGACAGAGAGGAGAGGCGCCCAGAAACAAAATGGCTGCGCCCATATGTAAGCAAATATCACGTGGTGCCGACTGACCAATGAAAATCCCGGCGGCACATAACAATGAGAGAAAAGAGTGCAGATACTCTAAAAGCCTTTATTTAGTGACACTAGGTACATCGATTCACGCGCATCTACACCGTACGGCAGTGCTGGCATCGAGGCACCCGGCCCGGAGCAGTGGAACGCGGTAAATTCGACTTGAGCAAACCTCCAGCATGTTTACCTGGGAGCAGCGCGACATTGAAGAGGAAACCGCATGAGAGGTGAGCGGGAAAGAGAATGGGAGGCATCATTCACTTGGCAAATATCGACGAAAGACTATCGTCTTCTATCGACATTTGCAACGAAAGGAGCAGATACGCGGCCAATTTTTTAATTCAGGGGTGTTGAAACAGCTGGGCGAGAAAGCAAACGCTTTGAAAGCTACGGGATTATGTTGGCATTAGCTGACTGTCCAGCTGCTTCCTGCTCACATTGGAACTAATCTCACAAATTATAGTTGTCTACAAGCGCAACATATTACGCAGCAGAAACGGCGCTGATAGCGTGATGACAATTCGCAGTGTTGTCACTGTAGCTAATACGGTTGGCTTTTTGTCCTCTATTCAGTTTCCCAGTTGCCACAATCAGTGGCACTCTTTTGACGGCACTCACACTTCCTGTCTCTTTAACAAAACAAGGTAGGGCATTTCGCATAGCTTGAACTAAAGACCAAGGACTAAGGTAAGAAACGTTCATTTTTGTAGTGACAAAGTGAACAAGTCTCACTCATTGCGGCGTGGACCATCTCGTCCTCTTTTTCAAATTTTGGTGAATCCGGAAATTATTTAACTTGTAAACGAGTTAATTTGAAAGAAAAGCCTTAAATTGCAAAGCTGTGGGCGCTACCGACACAAAAAAAAAAGCAATGGTTCCCATGGAAATTGAATTTGTGCACATTTTTCAACACTGTCAGGAAAATGCACCAAATCAAAATGACTGGAAGTTGAGCATATCACTAGGCTGCATCATATGTACACAGCTTCTGTTGTCAGTATCAGCTGGCACATGCACCGGCAATTATGTACGTCACAACAACTGGATTTTTCAACATTTCATTTGAACACTATAAATGTTTTCCCGTTCATAGAGTTTTTACACGAACTTTTGGTATTTGAATATTTTTGAATGCCCCACAACTTTTTAATTGAAAATTGTTTGAGCAGATCCGCATGTTAAAAAGTTATTTATTTTATCAACCAAAATTTAAAAAGTGCGGTGAGACGGTCAATGCCATCCTGAATGACTATTTAGGCAGCTTGCTGCTCGAGAATTCAGTTAATCATAATTTGAATCCTTGGTCACAATTACAGGAAACCCCTGTAAATGATCCAGGGGCATTCAGGGTTCAGACATCAACTCACTTGTAGCTAATGTGGATAATTTTTCAGCGCCACACAACCAGACTACAGCAGGATGAACAGTTTCTAGAGCACAAAGAAACTGGCGAAAAACAATTCCCTAAATCCCACTGTTCCCACAAATCGAACCTGGAATTTTTCAATAAACTGAAACACCGTCGACAAGCTCTGCAAGAAACCTCAAAAGTATACAAAAATACCGCTCAAGAAAACGTACAGTGCCAGATATTAGAGTCTTATAGCAGAGTGGAGAACCGGTCACGGTACTGGTACCCGGTAGGTGACGGCGCTTTTGCGCCTGCGCAGAGAAAAACTGGTTGTGCGCATCTGCAGGCGTACCGGGTACCGTACCAGGACTGGATCTCCACTCTGTTATAGTCTCTATTGTGAACTCCTAGAATTACGCTGGACCAAAGTTATGACACCGATACTGCAGGAAAGCGAAGCACCACGGTACGTATTGATCATTTTGTGCTTCATCAAAATCTGCACCACGGTAATTAACAAGCATCATACAATTCAGTCCAATAACAGAAAACATTGCAGCAAAGGAATGAAGGAAAGGAATAATGAAGATGAAGTGAAAGAAAATATATAGCACGTAGTTAGAGCTTCAGAAAGGGCAAGACGGTTGTGAGTGATGCTTTATGCGTTGTGCGCTTAACAAGCATAAACAAGACATAGTGAATAAAAAGAAATGCCGCAACAACTTTTAAGGCAAACAAGTCGTGCTCAGTGTTGCATCTGCTGCCCCTTTTTTCTCAACCATGCTGTCTTGTCCCCTCATTAGACACACGACCCAAACATCACTCAAAACCAACAGCCTTTTCTTGAACCATTGATTGCAATGTACTTATTTTTCTTGTTGCAGAATAGTAACTATAGTGCACTTTCTTTAAGGTGAATCAAAGGGATCAGAAATTTATTCCATTATCAGAAATTTGTTGCAAGTGGACATCTTTTGCATTATGCAAGTTACAAGAGAGCAAAACTGTCTTCTTCACCATAAAATTAATTTGCCATCACCGAGTCTGTCTTAAAGGAGCCATGAAGAGAAAACACAAGTTTGGTTCATTCAAAGATTGCCTCATTAGAATCATATGACACCAATTTTAACACAGACTCACTCACATACTCAACCAAAAAACTCAATTAGGAAAAAATGAGAATGGCCATGCGACCCACCAGCTCATTTCCCCAACAGAACCTATGATGTCATACTGAGCCAGCTCTGCGATTGGCGTGAGGGTGGCACAAGCAGACGCAAATTAGGTAGAGCTTATAAGCTAGCCGAACGAGCGATTTGCACTTAAATTAGGGCACATTCTTTATAAAGCAATAAGACTGGTGGGACGAACAGTGAAAGTTACGAAAGCACATGTAAACAGAGAAGTACTGATTCGTACTGCTGTTGGTATACGGCGCGCACTATGCTTGGTTTAGCTGCACAGAACTTCGGGGCTTTGGAGTTGTCTTACATGACACTGGCCAATTGACGCAAAGCAACGGTGGTCCTACGTGACCATATTTGTCGAGCGAGCACTGCTTCAGGAAACGCTTTTTTTCTCCCAGAACCAAAACAAAGCCAGGTTTAATTACGGTCAAAAACAAACCAAAGGCAGAAAAAACGGCTTGCCACGGTATGGTGGCGCCATCTAGGTTCACGAGCGGGGTTCCTCGAAGAAAACACCACCCTGCGGGTGGAGACACCCTTCGAACGGGTCCCGTGCCGCTGCAATTGGTCAACGTGCTCAACACATTGTTCTTTTTGTTTCCCCACGATACCTAGCAATGCGAAACAGATAAGATGATATCAAACTTCGCCAGCAAACCACGTTGCGGCGATAATTTTGATGTGGTTTTGACACAATGACTTGCTTCGGTTGTGCGAGGCGAGCGACCCAAAATGGGCGGCAATACGCGTCTCTACCCTGTACGGCGGACGCGTGAGTCAAGGTACTCTAGGCTGCAGAGCGGTCGGTTCCTGTGATGTCATTGCAGACCACGAAAACGAACGATTTAGCGGGGAAAATTGAAATTTGAACTTAATTGAATAATTTCTCAGTGAATAAGCATCGCTGTATCCGGACAAGTGCTGGGGGCACTATAAAACACGAAATCTTTCGAATAAAACAAACTTGCATTTTCTTCTTCATGGCTCCTTTAACGAGAGTCTCCTGTGCAGTGCAATAAATAGGTGCCCATGTCAGGGCCAGAACGTCGTGGGCCAGCCATTTACTCAAGCTTCACACACCCTTTGTATGAATGTTAAATAACAGTGCTGCATCAGCATGTGGACATGCCAGAAAAGTGCCAGTAATTTTCACTTGTTATACAAAGGGTATAGTTAAGCACACCATGAGACGTAAATTTTTCTCAGCAGTCTCACCACAGTTGCATTTTCTCTTTTATATAGGGCTCAAACCATTGTACAGAGGACAACAGGTTTCGTACCCATAGCCTTATCTTGCCTCGGCTGAAAAGCATTTGAAGAAAACTATTGTGTCATTCTTAACCACATATTTTTACCTCAACGTTTATTGTGACAAGTTTGAGCCCGCAATTTTGAGAGGTAACTAATTGAAGTTGAACTCAGTGTTGTCTATTAGACAAGAGTGTCTAATTAGACATGGCACTGCCATCCCCATTGTATGTATTACATAACTTATACTTTGCGGTAATACGAACACTAGTATGATGCCTAACTGTGAATAAAGAGAGACGTCAGTATTCAGCTACTTTACGAAGCTATCGCTGCTGCTTGTACATGACTGCTGCCACAGAACGACACCACCCTTTTCCCCTCTTTCAATGGACTGCTGTGATCCCTTCTCTCTCCCGCTTCCAGCAAGAAAATTTAAACTATGCAAGAAAGTAAACACGCACCACCTTTTAATAGCAAAGCTACGACAGCTATACGAAGCGTAGACTTTACCTTTCCATTCCGGTGATCTGCATATTGTGCGTTTCTTTCCCCGGACTTCATGCTTCGTCTTTTGTGCCAGCGGGGCTTTGCAATGTACAGAATCGGACTCACCATGGACAGTCCATGTGTGCTGGGGACCCCTTTAGGGCTTGCGAGAGTGATGGGGGACCCCACGATGAAATGTACGTTGATCGATGTCACAATGGAAAAAAATTTGCTCTTGCAACACACTGTGGCCCACAGACTTATTCAATGGGCACCTTTGTGTCTGAATTTTATGACGATGCGTGTCATAATATTAAACAGTTTGCTCTAGAATAGTCTTCTGAACACGCATATGCTGCCTTTTCTCTGTCTGTTTTTTTTCTCTCTCTCTCTCTTTCATAGCTGGAGTGTTGTGCAAAAAGCAGACATTAAAACATGTGCTACGCGGAGAAACTAAACGTACATGTCACGCAGCAAAGCCACCTTTTTGCATTGCCGCAAGTTCTGGCGGAATGGAGGAAAGAATGGCGGGGCGAAACGTTTTGGAGGAGGCTTCGCGGACGCCTGAGATGCTCTCGCGGACCCCCATTTGAGAACCACTGGTCCATGGGTAGACCAGGGATACCCCATGCCATACAAATGTACGTGAGAAAACATTGTGGGAGTCCCACGGCAGGTCCGAAACTGATCATCTAAAAGCACCAGCTTCTTTCGGTCGACTTTTGTGGAAGTAATAAGCAGTGGTACCAGGTTCCAGTGGGTGAGGTACTTGTAGCGGCCGAACCTCTTGTGTGTGGGGTTCCGCTGTGGAATGTCCAGGTGAACCTCGGAGTAGTAGATGCAGTAGGCGTACGTGCAGAACGCCACCATGTGGAACAGCTTGATCCCCCAGTGATGCATGGTGGCAATGGCGGAGGCTGCAATGCAAATTGAGGAGGTGCATCAGGGGTGTAGACTTACCATAAAGTTCCCAAAGACCACCCACTACCTGAAGAGTGAACAAAATAAACGCAAATCATCTATTCATGTGTTGATGCCGCCACTTATCTGTTGTTTCCGCACATGACCCAAAAGTTCGCCCACCTCGCATTTTTTTTTGATATCTCCGCAGTTTTCGTCAGCCGTGCGGCCACATTTTTGTATTTTTTCGCAGCTGGCCCGAATTATCGCCGATCCCGTATTTTTCACTGGATATCTCTGCACTTTGGGTGGGCGTTCTTTTGGAACTTTACGGTAATTATACTGAGCAGCACTAAAGATGGGACTGGAAATCACTGAAGCCTTGATCAATAGGGTAGAAAGGCCCTAGGGGGTGTTTAATAAATGGCGTTAGGTACTCTCATCGTTAAACGCCATCTAGGGGTGTTTTACGCTCCTGTACGAGTGTACCAGCATTACGTAAATGATTGTCCAGATCCTTCTTTGATTTTGAGCAATCGCCTTTCATTTAAGCCAGTAATGCCCAATATAGGAAGGGGTGCTTAGATATGCACATATTACATTTTCAACTTTCTTGAAGTTGCTAAAATTGGAGACAGTTAATGGGAATTACGGCAAGACGTGGTTTGTTTATTTTTTAGATAAGGCGTGATGACAATTATGTTTGAAACATATAAATGCAACTTTGTGCCTCTTGGGACTAGGACACTGAGGTAATAAAATTATTATTTCAGCGTGACAATACGATCACGTTCCGCCACATACCAATTGTTTTCCTTTTTATTGAGTTATTTTTTTTGTTCGGTACTTTTTATACGCTGTCGACAAATGTACATAGTAAAATATGATCGACGTATATATGTAAAGTTAATATTTGTTCGTAATCACAATTAGGAAATGTTCTGCAAAGGGATAAACCTGATGAACTGCAGTATGGCGAGCTGCCGATCATACACGATGGCGAAGCAGCGCAGCTTTGGATGAGGAAACTCAGCGCTCGTCCTCCGTGTTTCCTGGTTGATCTGTACACGTTCAAAGCCGCGCTGTTTCGCCAAAAAGACACCCGCCCTCCGTTCGGCGCAGGCTTCGATCTCCGATTCCCAAAACATACGCGCACCACACGTATTCCTTAGGTCGCAAACCATTTTTGTTTCAAAACTGTATTAATGCAATACAGGTAAAATTAGAGCACTCATAGCGAAGATCACCTAAATCCGTTCTGCTGGCCACTTTTCCTCCGTCCTTCCTATGCCGCTCGACCATGCGCTCGACCTGTGATCGCCAACCACGCCGCTGTTTTGAGGTCGCGAACAATGTCACAGCGCCTTAAGCGATGAAAACAAGAAACAGCCAATCGGGAACGTTGTTCATCTGCAGCTTTAGCTTTTCAATCAAGATCGCTGTTCGCGCTTGTGAAACGTTCCATAGGGCGTGCGGCATCATGCGAGACTGAATGACGTACCGTTCTTCAAGCCGTGCGCCAACGGAACGCAGCTGTCATTCAGGACATCGAGAGACGGCAGTGATATTCCGTCACGCCTACAGATACGAATATACGCGATACGACTAACGAGCGGTGAACCCGCACAGCTGATACAATTTTAAGAAAAAGAAACAAAAATGAAGTTGCCGGGGAGATGAGAGCGAGAGGAAAAACCTGTCGATCACGATTTGCCTGCCACTTTTGCATCGAAGCCAGATTTTAACCAAAATGTTATAAATTGACTAAGTTGTGCATACGAGAGAATAAACTCAGTATTAAAATGATGCAAAGCATACTTCTAAGTCAGAGTTTTTTAATGTATATTGAGCAAAATTTTTTGTCTACGCTGATTGGTCGATTTCATCTTGCAGTTTGTCAACAAGGGGCGGCGGTAGATTCGTGATTCGTCACTGCTGCAACTACTGCAACTGTCGGCAGTCGTTCGAACGGTTCGATTTTAATACTTGTCTGTACGCGTGTTAACATGGATAGCAGGTCCGCAGAGGAGCCGTTTCTGCCCCTGAAAGAATTGTCGGCTCGCCTCGACACGGAGATCACCAATGCCGCCAACCGGCTGGGAGGGCCGCGGAGTTCGTTCCCCCGCGTGCGCCATGAAGATTTTCGACCGGGCGGCCACTGTCGAGGTAAACACTGCGAATTTCGTCCAATAACCTGCTACGGTTCTCTCGTTAGTTCGCGAGTGGTGTACCCTTCGTTTACTTTTTGGCTGGGTCTAGCGTCCCGCCGTGACGAAACACGAAGGGTAAAGTGCTGAGTTCTGTCCAGACTGAATCCAAATGAAAGCTAGCGTTCCGTTCAGACGGAACCAACGTTAGGAGTAGAGGTGTGCACGGGCTCGGGCTTACCCGAAAGCCTGGGCCACCCGACTTACTTATCACCCGGGCCGGACTCGGGCCGAAATGTAAATGCTTCGGACGGGCCGGGCCGTCCTGACGGCCCGGGCTGGCCCGGCACAGTGAAGCAATACTTAGGTTTTCTATGTTATCACAGAAACTACATGTTGCTGACGCGGTAAAAACACGGGTCAGGTTTCTTTTTACATTCCACGGGACTTATCGTTAGGCCCTGAGGCACATGTGGGCGTATGGCAAGCCGGTAAGTGTGAGAGATCTGCAACTGCATGTCTTGGGATGAACTGAGCAACACATGCGGCTCAGCGACACACCACCTAGGGAAGTACAACGAATGACAATTCAGCGTGACTAGTTTCCACCTCTAAGTTAGGGCGAAAACAAATTTTCAAGATGGAACACTTTGAACTGCAAACACTGCCAGAGAAACCTGCGTCTCCATCTGTTTTCTGTAGCAGTGCCCTATTCAGAGTTGCGTTTCCTTCTCTGAGCCAACAAAAGAAAAGCTGTCAAAGACTGAGGTGACAATTCAACTTTAGTTTTTGATCTTCGTTTCGGCGGGAAAACATCGTGGCGCGCGTAGCTGGTGGTAGGAGGTGGCCTGTGCCCTCGGGCGTCGTGGCCAGCAGACGAAAGGAAAAGCGCAACAGGGGAGTAGGGTGGTTTAAATGCGCCAGCAGCCACCTAAACAGTAACACTTAATATGATTGATAAGCGATTTGAGTCGGTATAGAACGTAGTGAAGCGGCAACGATAAAATGTGCAGCACGCGTGTACTTTGTGTCTCGATAAAAAGAAGGGACCAAGTCCGACAGCCCTATATACTCTTGAGAAAAGGAAATGTATACGGACGAAACAACAAAGCAAGTACACACCCTGTTTAAACAAACACGAACCGGCTGGTCCCCTGGCATACAGGTTCCATTTCTGGATGGCAATCGCAAAAATAAGGTTCAATTGCCCAAGGTACCATTCTATTTTTAATTGCTTGTTTTAATTCATTTCGGAACATTATGAAATCCTACACAGAATTCCGGGTGGTTTTGTTCCCGTTAGGTGAGCTCCAGCTCTTTTTTTTTTTACTTTTCAGTGGTTTGGGCCATTTCGGTTTCGGCTACTTTTTCTTGAATATTTTTCAATATTACCATGAATTTGACCGTGGTTGGGGGGTTTTTAATTCATCCTTTTTTTTTAGCTTGGGCGGTTCGGTCACCTTTATGTCGGTTTTAATTCTTCCGTATGCAGCTGAGCGAAGGACAGCTGCGGTAGGGATATGTGCATGATTGTTATGTTTAATTTGGGTTGTTTTGCCCGTTTAATGTTGGTTTTGCCTGTTATCATTTCCCTTAAGATGCATTTTACCGCCTTGAGGTAGTTTTCGCTTCCAAACGTGCCCCAATCAGGTGTGGGCCCCTACGGTATTTGGGTTGGAAACACGCGGCCGGGCCCAGGCCATAAGGTTAGGTCTTGGGTTGGGCCGGGCCTTCTTCGCCGGGTGGGGCCGGGCCTACTGCGATAAGCACCGGGCCCGGGCTGTGCTCGGGCCCAAATTTTCGGCCCGTGCACAGCTCTAGTTAGATCTCTAGAGCTCGAGTGTAGATCTCTGTCCTAACGGAATGAAAATCAGTCGATTAGACGCGATTTCTCGTCTTGGGATTTGGTGTAGAGGCATTGCCTCTGCTTGCGTACGTTATCATCGCGGGTTCGATTCCTGGCGTTTTTTATTTATTCTATTTTTTGGTGGACGTGCCTAGCATTTTGTAATTGGTATACTTCACGCCCGCTTTACAATTCACGCGGCGAGGGCAGTCGGTCTTGATTTTTACTCAACCGGCCAAGCTGTTCCTGCTCACTGAAGCCAAGGCGGACGTAGCCATCGGTAGAGTTACTTTCTGGAATGTGTAATTATTGACAGTGATTGATAATTACCAGTGACTGGCTCTTCAGTGAGCAGAAGCAGTCTGGCCGGTTGGGTAAAAATCAAGACTGCTCTCGCTGAATATATTGTGAAGGTGGCGGCTTGTTCTGTCCGGTCACTAAAGTTCTGTCCAGAGGAAATGCAACTGGTCGTAAAAGCAGTCTTTCTTAAAAGATTTTTACTCAACCAGCCAAACCGCTTCTGCTCACTGACTAGCCAGATTCACTGGTAATTATTAATCACTATTAATCCAGATGGAATTCTAAGCCACCACCCCACACTCGTTTCACAATATTTCCGTTACTATCGAGTATGTATGTATATGTACGTATGTATGTACATATTACTATATGTATGTATGTGTATATATGTAACGCAGGAGACATGGCGTCTGTTGAACCAACACCTTTATTGGCAACTTCTTCCTCGTCCACTACTATCGCACCGTCTCTTGGTGGCTAATCTCCCATTCAGGCCAATTCCACTGCACCTTCTATCTGTGGGATGTCATATATATATATAGGTATCTATATATATCTATATATATATTCAAATCTAGAAAATGGGAAATGAGGGGGCTCCAAGAAATAAGACAGAAGAACTAAGGGGTTGGCAGTCAAGAAACCTCGGAAAGCAAAAGGGGAGGTTGTGGTGGGTCATAGGAAGAGTTGAAGAATTTTTTGTGTCGAAAAGAAGTGGTGAAAAAATGCCCCGCCGGGTGGGATCCGAACCCACGACTCCAGAATACCGGTCTGGTGTCCATAACCACTACGCTACCGGCAGGGGCTGTTTCCCCCGCACTTTCTCGGGTATTTATGTTTAGGTATTTTTGTTTCCTGCACTTGGGGGTGGTAGCCAGCGCCACTCAGACTACTCGGGGTGAAGTGGACCTTCTTTTTTTTAACCCCCGGGCCGTGACTCGAGTGTCTACGACATGTCGAGAGTGGTCGACCAGCGTGTGTGTGTGTGTGTTATATATATATACAGAAAGAAATGCCGGCAGTCTACAGCGCCAAAGAAGGCATAGGGTAATGGTTAGAGTATTTTTTACCGCTAGTGACGTGACATTTTTTTTATTATTATTAATTACCTGAGAAAGAAAGAAAAACATGCACCCAGAGTGGGTACCGAACCCACGCCAGTTTACCGCCAGAGGGTTTCCCACCAGTTACCCACTTATGACAGGCTGTAGACGTTCGCGTCACGCCCCGGGGGTTGAAAAGGTCCTTTCTCCCCCGTAGTCTGAGTGGCGCTGGCTACCACCCTCAAGCGTCAGATACAGTTGTAGTAAATATAAGTACCCCAGAAAGTGAAGGACACAGTCGCCCAGATAGCCGAACTGGTAAGGCATTCGAGATCTAATCAAAAGGCGTGGGTTCGGTCCCCACTCTGGGTGCGTTTTTCTTTTCTTTCTCACGTAATTAATAATAAAAAAAATGTCACGTCACTAGCGGTAAAAAATGCTCTAACCATTCCCCTATGCCTTCTTTGGCGCTGTAGACTGCTGGCATTTCTTTCTGTATTTCCTAACGAGCCCCCTCATTTACAAACCCTATATATAAAGAGAGAGAGAGAGAGAGAGAGAGAGAACAGCCAGGGGCACAAATGTGTTTGTGAGATTGTTAGCGCAACACACACAGCGTGCGCATGCATGACAGATTCAAACAAAACACTGGGCAGCCTCTAATGTTACGTCTGGTAAAAATGGTTATACCATGCGTCGATACACTATTTCTGACATTAAAGACACACAACCGCCCTTTTTATGCATAGGTGGGGCTGGCACAATTATCTCCAAGCCTACTTGTGTTAGGAGCTTCAATCAATTCACACTTAAACTGATTTGTGTGTCAAAACGCAAGTCTTTGTAATAAATGGCACACATATGCAATCATGGCAATGAACAGAGAGGTGGACATAAAAGGGTCATGCAGACGAAACACAAGTTTGGTTCATTCGAAAGGTTGCCTCTTTAAAATGATACTGACAACACTTTTAACGTACACTTCACTTAAATAAGCTACATAATTAGGAATAAAGGGAATGGCCATGCGACCCACTAGCTCATTTCCCGCAATAGAACCTATGATGTCATATGTGCTGGCTCTGCGATTGGCTGAGGCCGGCAAAAGCAAACGCAAATTAGGCACGGCTTATAAGCTTGCCGCATGAGCTATTTGCGCTTAAATGTAATGTATATTCATTTTACACCCGTAAGAATGGTGTGGTAAACAATGAAAGCTGCGAAAATAGACGTAAGCATAGAAGCACCGATAAGCACTGCTGTTGGTACTGCGCGCACTATGCTTGTTTTAGCTGCACAGCAGTCCACCACTTCGGAGTTGTCTTACACGACACTGGCCGATTGGCGTAAGCGACGTTGTCTTACGTTGCCCTGTTTGTCGAGGATACCCCATATTTCACGAAACGATTATTTTGTGCAGTAGTAAAAACAAGCCAAGTGTCAATACGGTCAAAAACAAAGCAATGGCGGACAACGGCCCGTGGCTGAGTATCATAGCTCCATCTGGGAGGACTGACGGCAGGCAAGGCTGCAGAGCCGAATGACGCAGTGAAATTTCATTTGAATTCACACACTTATGACCTCATTGCTGACGTCCCGAAAACACACGATTTGGTGGGAGAATCAAATTTTTAACCTAAACTGATTAATTTCTCCGTGAATACGGCATCATTTGCTGCCGGTCAAGCGCTGGCGGTACTATAAAACACGAAATCGTTCGAATAAAACACTTGTATTTTGTCTGCATGGCCCTTTTAAGGGGAGACACTGCTCTTAAAACAGCTTCCTTTAATTGTAAAGTAAACTCTCTTTTAAGGGGGGACACGACTCTTAAAAAAACTTTTTTAATTTTGAAGTAAACGCTGTGAAACTTGTCGGTCTTGCTGCTTTTCCCCCACTGATTTCAAATATGGCATTATTTTTTCAGTTGGTCAATTAGTTTCTGAAATAATTAGAGGTAATTAACCATTTTTGGAGGAAAAATAGACAAGGCAGTGTTGGTCACAGAACTGTAATCTTTACATTTTCCAACACTATGAACCCTGGTGAGTGCAATAAGACAATCGGTTTTTTTATGCATTGCTTGGAACTAATTTTACAGCTCATTAAACTTCAGTGTTTGAAGTGGGCACTCAAAATGGTTCCTTGCCACTGGTGCCGCCAAGGTTTAATGAGCTGTAAAATTAGTTCCAAGCGACGCTACTTTTAGCAACAAAAAGGTGTTCGTTTAAATCGCGCAAATACAGTATGTTTACACAACGACTGGTTTGAACTCCCTAAGCACAAAACTTCACAGAACTTACCGCAAACTTAAAAATGCTGGCTTTGAGGTGTTCTGCGAATGTTGCCACTTCTGAACCTAACCAGTCGAGCAGACTCTGTGTGTGTGTTGACAGGCAGGTGCTAGTAACCCGTCCTGGCTCATTGAGTGGTGTTTGTGCCGTGAAACATGTCAAGTATGTTCAGAGCTGCAAATTCGTGGCATGCGTGCACGGTACTATCGTCATTAGCACTTGTGGAGGCCTGAGGGTACGCACGTCTTGCTGTGCACCCTCCAAGTGCTTGCGCACTAAAATATGTCACATTTTTAGCATTTGCCTTGACTGGTAGTAATACCCTCTGTCAGGAAGGTTCTTCCTTTAAACTCTTTTTTTTCTGGCCTTCAGATCGTTGTAGTCACTTTTTTTTTTTCCCTCTCAGTCCCGTCTTTAGTATTATCTTCCCCCCTCTGCTTCTGCTCAGGCACAAATGCAGCAGATAAAATGCCGGCTCAAGATTGCGGTCAAAGAGGAAGAGGCCAGCATTGCGGCGTTGAAGGAATGCCTGAGACAAGTCGACCGTGACAACCAGGAGACGTTGGAAAAGCTCATGCCTCTTGGGCTCAAAGTGCCGGAAGACCTGTTGCCTGGTGGGGCTGCATTGATCCTTGCATTTGGAGTAATCTACGTCACCTAAAAACATCGCAGTTTTCCTCGGGATTTGGAAAACATTCCAGGGGGGCTCCCTCCGAAGTGAATTTGCTGTCCTCTCATTCGTAGATGCAAGCTGTAAAAAAAGTGCTCGAAAATTGGCCGGGGAAATTTGGAGCCACACAGGGTTGCCAAACTCACTTGCAACTTCACCTTGTGCTTGCCGGAGCGCTATGCAGTTCCAGAAATGTTGTACACATACAAAAAAGTGAAAGTGCGTCAAATTCAGTTTAGATTAAAGTAACGAATACTGCGAGGGGCTCCGGTATCGGAGAAGAGGTCATATGTATCGTACTGTCAGTGCCATGCAAATAGTAGCTTTTTGCGCAATTCATTTTTAACGGAAAAAGTTGCTTTAAATTTTAATGTGCTTCTTGCCTCTAAGTTGTCATCGAAATATGGTTGCGTGCTTTTCTGTCGTTAGAAGTACAAAAATTAATGAGGCCGTCTTTTTTCAGCCTGTGTTACGGTCTGCCGAAGAGTCCCTGCTTTCAAAAGAAAACCAACAGCTCCAAAGCTGTTCTGTGCGTGCTATTTCTGTCAAATTTAAACCCACGGTACCTTTGTTCTTTTGTTCCTTTTTTACCTTTTTCAGTTATTCAGCAGATGCCTCTGGAAGCCGCAGCAGCAGAGCCCCTGTCCTCATCGTATCCTTTTGAAATTGCCGCTCTTTTGGATCCTAAACTGAAGTGAGCGTCGTATACCACAAAATTCAAAATGGCTGCTCACAAAAGTGACCATGTGTCATTGTTATCCTCACATTATAAGAATGAAGGAGTCGCTTTTAGTTGCCTTCTTTAAAACGGTGGTTGGAAGTAGTGTCACAGACCAGGGACAGTTTTTGTCTGCATATTGTCCAATAATACAACAATAACAATTAAACAAAAAAAGACAGAATTTACATTGTGCGACGTGGCACTCTCAGCTCTAAAGCAAATTTTCAGGCATTCGCTACGGCTCATGTTTACTGTTTTCTACTGTACACATTTACTTTGACATTCTCTAACATTCAAGTGACCTAATTAGCCGTGTGTCCAGCAATGTCCGCTAAAATACTTGTGTCACTTTGGGTAGTATTTGAACAGTCGGCGTGCCGGTGATGCTGAGTGTGAGTAGGCCAGGCGACCGTTACTTTGCTCTCTCTTGTGTTCTCCACCCTTGACCGCTGCTCCAGGGAAGAGTTTGTGGGAAACCTGAATCCACTGTTCAAGGACGAGGTGGTCCGAAGTTCGCAACTGTAAGTGGAACTTTTGAGTCACGGAGAAACATTGGTGTTAACTAATGTTTTTGTGTCTGGCGCTTGCCTACTGTGGTGGCTCAGTGGCTGAGGCGTTGTGCTGATGAGCACGAGTACACGGGTTCGATTCCCAGCCACAGCGGCCGCTTGTCTGATGGAGGCGAAGAGCAAAGGCACCCCTGTGTCAAGATTTCGTCGCATGTTAAAGATCCCCGGGTGGTCAAAATGAATCCGTAGCCCTCCACTATGGCGCACCTCATAGCCAAGGTGTATCTTTAGTGCGTTAAGTCCCCAAAATATTGTAACGTGGCGGCACGACAGATGACGTGAACCATGGCGGAGAATGATGAACGATCTATTTACAGTATTGACGTGGCGGCCATAAGATAATGCGCTCTGGGACCCAGCCACTTTTTCGTTGTCTTCCGACTAAACACAGGCAGTGGGGACATTGCCCGCCTATTTCCCTCCGGTCAGGGGCGACCGTCCCGGTCGAGGCCGCGGTGACGTGACGAATGCGATGAAGGCAAGTGATGCGATCCAATGAAGAGTGAGGTACTTGCCACCACGCTGGAGGATGATTTCGTGGATGGTGCCTGGCCCAGCTATAGCGATGTCCGGAAAGCAGCGGCGAATTGTCGTGTACTAGGGACCACATCGGACAAGGGGGCTGGGGACGGGACACATAAGGAGGGCAATGTCCCCACTGCCTGTGTGTGCTGTGACAATATGAAATTTTTGTGTATGGTGCTTGTAGCTCGCCTCTTCTTTTTGCTGGCACTTTTTCACAGCTTAAGGGGGCACACTGGTCTTAAACCAAAAATACTTATTTTTACTGTTATGATGATAAAAATTGTAGGACATGTGTAGTTTTCCATTCTGATTGTAGGTATAAAATTTGTTTTTGTGTAACACTACATTCAAATTTATTCGGATTTTTATATTTGATTTTTTGACAGCTTTTGTAAAAAAAAACTACGACCGTTATGAGAATGTTATGACTGAAGTTCAGGCTGGGAAGGCAAAACCGGTTTATCTGGTTCCCACCTTGTGAGCCCAAACTTCAAATGGTCGTAACTTCTGCTACAGACCAGATAGAGTGATACTGTTGGTCTTATTGCACTCCTTGATTTGTGCGCGGTTCACTGGTACCTTTTTCAGCTGCATCACTCCAGCAGTCTTTGTACAAAAGCTGTCAAAAAAAATCAAATATAGAAATCTGTATAAATTTTAATGTAGTCATTTTATCTGCAATCATAATGAAAAACTAAGTCCTCCAATTTTTATCATCTATATCAACTCTAAAAATAATGTTCTTGATCAAAGACCCATGTGCTTCTTTGAGCTTTTCTGCACTCCACACTTGAAAATGCAATGAAGCTCTTTTTTTTTTAGCTGATTTTTTCATGCACTTCACTGCTAGGCTGGGGGGGTTTTGGCTCATTCACGACAGTTTGCTCATGGTTTGCGAGTCATTCAGTGTAGTCGAGAAGGAACAGTCATGAAAACCACCCTCTCCTCCAGCTAGAGTACAGCAGCTCACCCACACCTCATTTTAGCAAAAACTTGATCGAGAAGTAGTTAGCAAGCATTGGCATGTGTGTGTGGGGATACGTGAATCCCCTGTTGGTAGCATGCCGTGCTCTCCTTTTGGAAACGTATTACCCGTGAATAATTTCTCTATCTCCCTCTCCCCCGCCACCCATTTCCCCTCGTGTTCAGGCGAAAGCCGAGCCAACTGCCATCTCATTTGTCCAAGCCGCCACAGTGGCCACAATCGCGCGACGCATTCGGCCAACGTCCACTCCGTGAGTTGGCTGGGACTTGTTTTTGTCCTCTTTGTCAGCTTTGATGGTTGGGCGAGCTGCTGTTCCATATTTTTGAATTCACAGCGCAGACAACAAGCAAGGACTACCTCTTTGTTTGCTGAATTGAAAACGTGTGGGAAAATGCCACTTATTCGTACGCCCTTCTTCTTCCCCTGCTCTTCTGTGTTTGGTTTTGAGTGAATCGCACCAGGTTTCTTTTCGTTACTGCTTCACAACGTGTTGTGCGCCAGCCCTGTGGGGAAATACTGCTTGTTCTTACGTCTTGCTCTCTCCTTGTTTTTCTTTTTTGGTTTCGAGTGAACCGTGCTGTTTTTTGTTAGTGTTTCAAGTTAAGCCGGCATTGTATTATCATTTGCGAATTCAGCTCGTGAGAATTTATACTTGGCCTTTGCACACCTTTTTTTTTTTCTTTTTGGAAACAGGTTTTGAGGTTTTGTCTGGCTGATAGTGTTTTCAGTGCCTTTCAAAAGCCACCTGAATTCTGTGGTCTGTACTGCTTAATTTACCCTTCTCTCTATAATTTTCTGCTTTGAAGGGATCTCCCGCACTTCCACCTACAAGCCTCAAATGAGCTCGTAGATCAAATACTTAACCCCCCCCCCCCACACACACACACACGCACACAGAGGAAAGTATTGCACCACAAAGTGAATAGCTCCCGACAAGCTGTTCTAAATTTCTGGCAATTTCTAGCTGATAATGAATCTGATCTCGTGACCTGTATGTAGCCTCATTTCAGTATGGCTCTGTTAAGTATGCGTAGGGTTGTGTTCGTTTTCGGGTAAAACACGATTTTGCCCGAATTTTACACCCCGAAAATCTTTCACGAGAATCGGGTCGAACCTGATTTCTTCTTGAATCGACCTTTTCAGAATAGTGATCTGCACAATCGTGCGCTGACGGTCCGTCGTTCTCAGCCAGTACTTCCTGGAAGGAAGCACAACAAACACAGCTCTTGAACTCAATGAGTATTGGCATGTCTCTATGGTAACTTCTGATAAAATAAACTGAGAGTGTTACTTAGTACATCTCTAGATCTCACCCGAAAAAAACAACGGAATTTTGGAATGGTTTTACAAAAAGAAAAAACGATTTCGTACCGATTATTAGTTTGAAAACTACCACCCGATTTTTATCCCTCGATTTCAAAAAAATATATAAGACCCGAAAACGAACAACCCTAAAAGTGCATGCTCCGTCTGAATATAGTGCCTAGAATATACTGGCTAGTGTCTCAAGCGGAGCGCTTCGCTATGGGAGAGCATGGCGCCGTTTGCAATGTAAGCCCACTGCTGCCGCCATATGGCGCCGCTTGGCGGGAGTGTGCTGCTTCAGCAGACGATGCAGTTTTTTCGCTTCGGGAGGCGGAAAAGTGGCCTTGTGCGTGCGTGATTAAAGAGCTTGTGGACGTATTTTTTCTTCGCCAAGATGCACCGTTTATTGTTTTGCGTGCAAGCCATTCCGTCAGCCCCTCCCAGCAGTTTTGGTCTGATATTGCACCGGTTCTGCGGGCGTGCGCGAGTATCCGTGCCACGCCAAATCGCGGGCTGTGTTCCGGGTGTTGTTTTCCCGTGCCTGTCACTAAAACCGCTTTGTTTAATTGTAAACCAAGCTGACAATGACAAAGTGATGGTGCAAATCGACAACATGCTAATTGCGCCGCTGTGTAAAAGCGGTATACCGCCCAAACAAGGGGCATGTTTACCAATTCAGCGGATGCTACGCGGCTTGCGGAATAGGAACGAAGCATCAGAAGAAAATAGAGAAGGGTGACGGAGGCTGCAGTTTGCGAAAAGTTTGCTCAGAGCAGTTGTACCGAGCAAATGCTTATATATGTTCATGCGCATGTTCTATGCACTATAGCGCTGCTTATACGGAGCGTGCCAGCTGCATATAATAAACAGCTGCATAACGGCATGCCGATGCCGTTGTGCAGCTGTTTATTAATTCCGCTTGTGCCAACTTCAGCTCCAGATTATGGCAAGCGCCAAGAAGCAGCGAAATGAAAGCATGCGCATTTTGTTCCGCTGTGCACTAGCGGGTTGCTCTTTAAAGCACCGACTGAACTCGCCGCGGTGGCTCAGTGGCTAAGACGTTGCGCTGCTGAGCACAATGTCGCGGGTTCGATTCCCGGCCGCGGCTGCCGCTTTTCGAATGGAGGCGAAAAGCAAAAACGCCCCGGTGTACGAGATTTCGACGCACGTTAAAGATCCCCAGGTGGTCAAAATTAATCCGGAGCCCTCCACTACGGCGCACCTTATCGCCTGCAATGCGTCGGCGCGTTAAACCCTACAATCAATCAAAGCACCGACTGACCCTTCACGGTTGTCAGAGTGGGAGAAGCGGATCAAGAGAGCGGACAGGAAGCTGACGCCACATGCGGTAGTATATGGGAAAAGCACTTTGACCATAACTGCATTGAGCGTTCGTTCAAGATAACACGGTGAACGGCGTTGTGAACGACATCTCTCGCGACAAAGTGCGACTCAAGCCGGATGCTGTCCCTATACAGTATTCGAGGCATACCCGATGCACCTTATACCGAAACTTGTATCGAAAAGACAGATCAGAGACCTTTGTAAGCATGAGCCGGTTGCAAAACGCGGCAGGGTGACCACCGAGACGCTGGACGAGGAGACGACTGAAAACGTGGCCGCACCTGAAGAAAACTACAAAGGCTTCAATCTTCCCGAACCCCTAGGAGAAAATCAGGCAGCACCACAACTACCGAGACTTAGTGAAGGTCGTCATCCGTTTGATTCGTGGATGAAGCTCGCAACAGCTAGCACTAGTTAGCTGACATGTTAACCTTGCGTGAGAAGTGAGATCCAGGCGAACGACTTCGCTCATCTTTTTATTGAGAGAATGGTACTTATCATTTGTAAGATGTTCAACTACCGTTGTATGGTGGACTAAACTATGAGATGTTGTTGAATTGTATTTATTATTTATCAGCCAGGCGCAATGATTACGAAGCTGCACGCCGAGCGCTTACGTTTCAAACCTAGTGACATCGTTTAAATACACTCGCAAGCACAGTGTAACGTAGTCAGATATCAACCGTATGCTCAGGCGACAAGCAAGAGCTTATTTTATGTGGGACGGAGATTGCGCATAAAGGCCCGTTCGCACTTGCGACGAAAGCGACGGTTGTTGCGCAACGATCGTTTTTGTCGAATGGTCGGAACAAATTTTCGTCGCGCGACAGAATTCGCGTCACTTTCGCTCGATTCCGTCGCAAGCGGGAATTTAAAGTTTTGCCGCTGCCGTCTGCTACGCAGCGCCGGAGGTAACCACGCGATCTGCTCGGGCCGGATGAACGCGCACACTCCCGCACGGCAAGCGCCCCAAGCGGCAGCCGGCCCGCGTACATCGCTCCCGGCGCCCGCCTGGAGCCCGCCCTCGGCACACTAGCCAGTATATTCTAAGTATATTCTAGGCACTATAGTCTGAAGGAGGAACTGGCAACTGTGGATGAATTGGAGCCATACGCTAGATATGACACGTTAAAAAAATAGTGTCAGTGTTAAACTGTGGCATGTTGTTACCAAATGGGTAAGATTTCAAGTTGTTTGGGTGGGGAGGCGGGAAATGTGAGCTACCGAACAATTTAACTGTTTGCTCGCACATTCATACTTCAACTATTTTGCAGATAAAAACATATTATTCCCTGAAGCAAAACACCACGTTCTAGAGTAACTTGGGGAAAACGAAAACATTCCGAAATGTTTTAGTGCTAGGGTTTTTTTCTTATGCATAGTCTGCTGAAATGAGGGGTGGCAGTTGGTAGATTTCTTTACATTCGCGCAGTTCTGTTCTTCTTCTCTCTCTCTCTCTTTTTTTTTTTTTTTCAGTTCTCTATATTTTAGCTGTGATGGTGTTACACAGTTATTTCTACCGTCCATTCTGGCAAGGGGGTGAATCTTAAATGTGCTTCCTACACCTGGCAACTAAACGCAGCCAACCCAAATGTGCTGGTGAAACAACATGTAGACAGCAGAAGGGAAGAAAAAACAGAGGGCATGTTGAAGAGAATTACAAGAAAAAGAAATGGCTAAAGTGGTACTGTGTGCAAGGAAGCCACCGCAAGAGAGAAATAGAGGATTTCGAAAAGCAGGGGACAAAAGGCGTCCACTGTAGAGCCTTGATGCATGTGCATATCTGTGCCCTTGCTGTTGTTGTGCGATCTTTGCTGTGTTTGTAATTTGTTACTTTGAGAACTTCTCAGCTTCATATGGAGAGCTTCGCTAATATTTAGGGTGGTTGGTGCGTTTCTTATAAATTTTTGCTTTGCTTTATCTGGAGCATGCCCTGAATTCATGAAATAATATTTGGAACAAAACTTTGTCGGGAGTTTTGAATGCGAGGACACTGGTGTTTAGAAGGATAACGTCAACAATGTTCCCTGAAACTGTGGAGTATAAAACTGTAAAAAGGAAAAAGTGTTGCGTTATGCTTCTTAAAGGCCAACTGCACTCAAAATCTCGACCTCTTGAAAACCCCATTTCTGTATAGTCTGCCTAAAAAGAAAGCAAGATGCAGAATACAACAGCTGAAACACACGCGTGGACGCCACAAGCGGCCAGCAAAAATTTGCGATTTTCAAACCGAAACTGAGGAAAGAGTGGCCATTGAAGTGACATTGCAGCCGTCCAGCAAGTGGCCGTACAGTCAGCAGCTCAGGAGCAAGCCTGCGCGCAAGCTCTACGTGCGCACGGGGCAGCAAATGGGCGAAGCGTTCGCAGCAGCGTGTGAGCGGTTCTCTAGCTGCGTGGCTGGCCAGAGGAAGCAGCCCCGGCCAGCAGGTGCAGCGTGGTCTGCGGTGGAGCTTTTTTAAATGCTTCTGTCTGATTAACGAGGCTTTTCACAGGGCTACCACTCATGTCTCAGCCGATTTGGTGGTACTCACTGCCCTTAAAAATAAATTTGGTCGAGGTGAAATTTGAGTGCTGTTGGCCTTTAAAGGAGCTCTGAAAGGCTCTCAACATTGCCTTGTTGTTTTATTAAGCATAAGTTGGGAATGTAGAGGCCATGTTATGATTTTTTTTTAGGCTGATTGAACCTTACGCTTCCTTTATTTTTATTTTTATTTTTTTAGAATGATTGACGAATTACCACTACCCTTGCACCATTGTTTTTGTCACTGACATGGCGACGTCGGCTGTAATGACATGCTGACAGTTTGAGGGGGAAATTTAAGACACCAAACCTTTTTGTACCGAGACAAATTAGGTTTTGTTTAAAGGGGCACTGACACAAAAATTTTGCATCTTGTTTTTTTTGTTGCGATAAGTAGCTAGTGACCTACTTATAACCTGTAGAAAACCTCATTTGCTTCAGCGTGCGACGGTTGTTTAATTAGAGGCATTTTAATGCGCCAGTCGCAGTTTCGGTTTCAGCGAGTGCCGCGAAACGATGGATTTTGTGGATTTTGTGTGAACAAAGCTGACCACGTGACTGTCGGAGGGATATCACAGAGCAGAGCCGCCGTAGCACTGTCGAATCCGCATCGACGGCAGTTTCTGCGAATGCCCCTACGTACTGATCTCGTGAGGCGCTTAATTAAAAATCGACCGTGGATGTGACGCAGGCGCAGCGAGTGCAAATGCTACCGCGGCTAAAGAACGACGCGCGACGCTCGAGACGGTGGGTGGCAAGACGCGCGCTGGGAGCAACCGGCTGGTCTGCCTACACGTCCGCCTACAGATGTGTTCGGCTTAGCACTGCGGCGGATATTCGAGTGCCGCTCTCGTAAGCGGTGCAGATGACAATTTTGAATGCAACCCGCCATCGCATCATTAACTCCTTTTTTATGTAAGCCACCATGGTCGGGACTTGGGGACAATTTCGTGCAGCGGTAACAAGCTATCACTCGAGCTACCTGTGCCGGCCTGGGCCACTTCGCGGCCATGGCCGCCGCCTGCACAGCGACCGTGCGGCTAGCTCAGTGGGCTTCTCGTGCCTCCGGCGCGCTTTCGCATCCAATGGTAATAAACAGTAATAGAAACAGAGTGCCTGGAATCGCTGTAGAACTTTGGTCGCGGCCAGCTGCCCGATGAGCTGACGAAATCACGGCGCCTCCTTCGCCAACGATCGGGTCGTTCGTTCTCGAGAGCAGAAGCTCCGCCCTCCGTTCCTCCGATTGGAGCGGCGAGTCGGGCGAGCCGGCGAAAAACGCCGGCAGTGCCGAAGCGGCAAACACAAACTCGTGACGTGTTTGGATGTTTATTTACACAATATCCTCGGGATGTCGATTGCGCGTGGTCCTCTGCTGGCTGCTCGGTTGCGTTTCGCACACTTTAAAATTGATTTTAAATATGTTATAGGCTGTATTCGCCGCTGATATTTTGCAGATGATGTATATGTGTTCCCACCAATCTATCTTCGAAGTTATCTCGCCTTCAAAATTTTGTGTCAGTGCCCCTTTAAGTTTGGGGCCCTGCTGATTTCTCTGCTCGCTTGGTGCTGTTGTTATCGCAGGCCCTCTCTCTGGGCAGTCCAAGCTGGAGAGGTATCTCGCCGAAATGGACGACGACAACACCGTGACCATGTTGAAGTGCAAGCCGACACCGGTCACTGGACCGGCCGAGAAGCCGGCACCGAGCTCGCCGACCGTGAAAGACGTGGTGCAGGTATTTCATGTGCGGTGTGTTTGAGAGCAAGAGTTGAGAGAAAGTTCCTTGGGGAAGAAACAGAAACGTGCCTTTCGCATGACAAGGCACGTCCTCCACTTTGAGTCTGGCATCTTCAAGGCTGCGTTAGTAGGGTACTAATAGTAGCGAGTGACAGTAAACATGCTGTCTCAGTAGCTGTAACTTGTCCAGCCAAACTAGCCTTTCTGGGCTCGCTGAATTGCTCGTGTGGGTGGCTCCTTGCTCTGTGGTTCAAAATTACGCTTTCGATTCTCCACCAGCTGCCGTTGCGGGCATTTGATGCTTTTGCGGGGCTGGGATGCTTTTTGCTTTCAGCAGAAAACCAGTTCAGAGCCAAAACCTCTCGTGGTACCCTTTTTTTTTTTTGGCGTAATACTAAATTGAAGATGCACGTTCACCTAAAAAAAATTAGCATCATTTCAAGAGGGGGGTTCATGATTAGCCCAAGAGTGGGATGGTGCCTCTTGGCTATTCTCAGTTTAGCTAGGTTGGCCTTGATTTATACATAGTTTATACATAAAGATGGGCTGCGGCGCAGCCCTATGATCATGTACGTCAGCACAGGTGGTCACCGGACAGCGTGCTAGCAACAGACAGATGTGGCTTCTGCTTTTGGCAGTGAGCAAAGAAAGATGGATGAGGTGTTAACATGTCTGGATGTTGCTCAGTAGCGGATACTTCGCCTCTTTTTTTCTTGCTGGCTCGGCATTCTTTTGATCAGGTTGGTTTCGGACACAGGGCTGTTTTTTTTTTTTTTTTTCTCACAAATGGGGCTTCTGGTGGTTTTATTCACGAAAGTAAACTGCAAGGCCCCCAGTACTTTTGTTGCGTAACTTGGACTGTAATGCATCACAGGTGAAAGAATATTAGGGGTGTGTGAATGGTGTCTTTTGGTTTCGAAGCAAATGTGGAGCGAATGATGAGCTTGAGCGTGACCACATTATCACGACGTGGAACAAAGGTATGCGGCGTGGTTGGTCCTATGCCAAGGACATATGAGGCACTCCCGAAAAGCACCATCCTTCTGCCCTCTGCCGCAAGTCACCGGAGCAGTGCGGGAAAGCTACCCGCGGCTGCTGGAGAACATCGGCGCATTTCTTGCGGTGGTCAATTGCATGCGTTCAAAGTGCGATAGGTTCGATGCCCATGCAGTTATAACTCATTGCAGGGAATATAATTTTCGTGTGTTTTAGCGGGGCGTAGTTCGCTTTCAACGAGGCACTAACTCTGTATCCAAGTCCATTAAAACAACTGCCCGGTTCCATTTTCTAGCTTCAAAAATACGTTTCAAAAATTTACGCAAAATTATCGTTATTCGATTCGAAGCCAAATAGAACATCGCATTTTTCGCTTCTATATTCGAAAGTTTCAAGTAGTCGCTCACTCCCGAAGAAAGGTGTTAACAAAAAGGGTGGGGGAAAACTGTAAGCAAAGGTGCTCACTGTGGCATTTCTCAGTTTTTGTTACTAGTAAAGTGACAGCGCAAGATCGCCGTCAGTATTTGCAGCTGTTCAGGCCACTTGATCATGTAGACAACAGCAATTATCATTCACCAGCATACACAGTAGAGTAAATACAAGAAATGTCTGCAACTGTTGAAGAGAGAACAGTTACGGTGAGTGCCTGATGGGACGTATATAGACCACTGAAGTACTTGCTGCAGCAGTATTTGGAGGAGTGAAGAGCCAATTTTGGTATGAAATCACCTTTGCACGCTTACTCAATTTGCACGTTTGTGGCAAGTACTGTATTTGCACGATTCTAATGCATCCCTGATTATAACGTGCAGGGACATTTACCTAAGAAAACTGAAAAAAAAAATTTTGATTTGAATGTATTGAATTGGATTTTTGGGAGCGTTCATGTACTATTATGAGCAATATGAAAGGGAACACAGGAACGCATAGAAAACACCCTCAGACCCAGCTATGCGTGGTACGCAGCGGCTGCCATCGGAAACAAAGTGGAAAGGGGGACACTGTTCTAACAACTGTTCCCATTCCCGCCGTGCATCTTATCGGCTCTGCGACGATACCATATTATTGGCGAAATGACGTAAGCTGCTGCTTTGTAGAAATCTCAGCGTGGTGGGACTGCCAACAGTTAGTGGAAGAGCGCACTCCTTCCCCCTTTGATTTTAACAGTGCCATGCGCGTATCGCTTGGAGTCTGTTTTGAGGCTGTTTGCCACGAGTTCCTGTGTTTCCTTTCATAATGCTCACAATAGTACATGGCAATGCTCTCGGCCGCTTTAAAGACGATTTTGGCCTTCAGCCCGATTGTAACGTGCACACAAATTTTAAGGCTACTTCTAGCGAGAAAAGGTGCTTACTAAAATGGTGTAAATACTGTAAGAGAGGCGGCTGTGGTGTGCGAAGTGTGGCACATGATGTGCTTAGTTGCAAACTGCAAATGAAAATACTCGTGTTCCGTGCTAGTGGCATCTGGTTGTGAAACAAAGGTGCCTGTTTTCTTCTCTTTTCAATGCAGCCCCTCAGTGATCAGCAGGAGGAGCCTGAACAGGCGGATGTATTTCCCGCTCTGGCCCGGGCACTGACGGATGAAACCTTCACAGCTGGGATTGAGGTAGGCCGGTTCTCACCGCCTTCTAGCACATTCTAACACTAAGCCAGGCAAACCTTCATTGCCTGGCTTTAGTGTCTAACCCTTTGAGGGTCGAATTTTTTCGCCAAATGCATGCGACCCCCCCAGGGTCGATTTTTGTTATTGCTGATTTAAATTCTTCGGAGGAATCCATTTCGAGAAAAAATTATCGTAATTTTTTTTAGGGCGACCATGAAGTGACAAAAAATTGCTTGTGTTGTTACATGTGGTTTATTCGTGAGTAACGCAAGAAAAATTCTTCATAAAAAGTAGAGGGTCACAAGCCGGCACCTTTTGAGTGAATCGAAATCAGGTAGACATCAGTTTCGCGGGCACAAAAAGCGGGAAGCGTGCCCGGAGGACGATACCAAAACCAGCCCCTGCACGCGCGCACGGCCGGATGCGCGAGCGATAGACGGCGCACCGCTCCTATAAAAAACAAAAAAAAAGAGGAGAAAAGAGCCTCATCAGTTTCGCAGGCTCCCTTGGTCTGTGGTGTGCACAAGAAGCGAGAGGCTCCCGGTGGGCGATACGACATTGCTCATCAACATATGACGACAGTGCTCATCAACGGGAGAGAAAGGGTTAAACGAAGTCTTTTAGGGATGAAGCACCTTCAGGGCTCAGACTGTCGGCGTCTGCTGTTCTCTAGCGTCGGGAAACGCCGACATCTCCTGTTGTCAAGTTGTCAAATGATGGTAAAAAAAAACAAGTGTATTATGAATAAAAGTAATTCAAAATAAAGTAACATGATACACAACATGCTAAACATGACAAGCATGATAAATAAACCAACATATTTTAGGGCAGCTTGACTGCATTAGCACACAAGCACTTGTTTTAGCATGGACGAGCAAAGCTCATCTTCGGTGAGAGCGGTACAACCCCTGTGGACGAGCTCAGTGAATCTACGGTAGGCAATGGGTTAAACTAGCATCTAGTATCTACAAGTTAGGTGTGTTAGGCGTGTCTTGCCATGCTATGTTAGGTGTGTTTTGGGTGTGTCTTGCCATGCCATGTTAGGTGTGTTAGCTTGTTAGGTGTGTCTTGCCATGCAGGACTGCTTTTGTTTGTTGTTTTTTGTTGTTTTTTTTTTGGGGGGGGGGATTCTTCTGGTATGCCCGCTGTTTACGCTGGAACAATAAAGTTCTTATTTATTTGAAGTAGGATGCGATCTTTGTCGGGTGGCTTTTCACAGCACTGAGCAGGATGAAGCTTTACACAGTGTCCACGCACGAGAGAGCCTTTTCTACTTCCACAGTTTCGGACATCGGGAGTTTTTCTAAGTTGCTTATCAGCCTTTCTCTAATATCCCTTCGTTATAGCCGATATTGCGCGCGGCTCTTGCGATTAGGGTTTCGCTATAAAAAAATCAGTGTCGCTGAAATAAAGCGTGGCCTACCAAAGTTTCTATTTATTTCACTATAGCTGATAATTTGCTATAACAAGGTTCAACTGTAATAGAAACAACTTACTGCATGAGAACGGGAAAAACAGGGGGAAGAAGAGGGGCTCGCTATTTTCCGAGGTGTGTCAAGCAAGAATAGTTGCGGTTATCACGTGCGTGCAAATGGGACATGCAAACTAAAGGGTGCCTATTTTGTTTCTTTTCTATGTCGATGTTAGAGGAGAGCAGGCATCGCACACTGCGTCGGATAGTTGGTTCCGTCTTTTGTATTCCTTCTCACTACCCTAAAACGATGCCCCAGCTGCACCGTTTGATCAGTGGACCCACCAAAAAAAACTCGCTATAAACGGTATTGCGCTTCGGGCAACTGCATTATAAACGGTAAGCTTATGCGTTGACTTTAATGGGAGGCTTACCGGTGGCCCGGAAAACCCGCGTTATAGCCGGTCCCGCACTGTAAGTGGTTACGTTATGAATAGTCTACACTGTATTGCAAATAAATGAAGTTTGACCCTAAAAATGGGCTCCCAAACAGACTTGCACTGCTCCAAAACTCACCCTCGGAGCTCCAAAGCTGCTCCATAACTTTTTCATTGCTCCAAAGTGCTCCAAAACAGCATTTTTCTTGCTCCCTGGGCTACTCTAAAAGGCTGAAGCCAACTTCCACCCCTGAATATGGTGCTCTCAGTGCTTTCACTCAGTGCAGTGAAATTGAAACCTGCCTTTGACTTCTTCTTCAGCCTCTTCCCGCAACTCCCGCACCCGATGGAGAAACGTCTTGAAAAGGTAGCTACTTCAGTTTTTCTTGAGCCTGTATACGAGACGTGTACCTCCTATGTATAGTAGCGTGTTTAAATAGGTTGTCGAAATTATGTTCTTGCTTATCTACAACTAATAGGACTCACTGTGTGCTCCATAGTGGTTCTCAATCTGACTTGCGTCATGTTGTGCATTTCTCTTTACCTCTAGGGAGACCAGCTGACTGCCGGGAAGATGCCGGAAAGGAAGGTAAGGCACTTCACTTGCAGTGGTCGTCGCCACATGTGTCGCTGCTTTGGGTGGTTGCACTTTGTAAGCTAGTTCTGTATGTTCATTTTGATTGATCGTTGAGGTAACAGACATTCTCAACCACACGTCCACTCTGCTGCCAAACCTCCGTGGTACTTTTTATTTTTCACAAGCTGTTATGTGTGCGTGCGTTGTATGTTTGCACTCTGTCAAGATGTCAGGACAAACTCTTCGCTGATAAATTCGTCCACAGCCTTCCATTCGAATGTGCCTCACAACTGGATCTATCTTTGGCGTCTACAACTGCGTATAATTTAATTGTTCCTACTCCACTCAATTCGTCTTCGGTAGCATTTCGATCTCTTTCAGAATGGTGCACTTGTGCACTAACCTTTGTTGAGTTATGATTTGGATAGATACCAAGTAAAACATTCAAAGATGAACAGTCTGATTGTTTGGCTTGTTATGGAGGTGTGCAAAATCTGTTGCTGTCAGTCCGTGTGCTCCATTTGGGGTTGCGTGAACAGAAAAAGGGAGAGGGGGGTTTCTTGTGCCGAACATGTTCATTAATTCGTGTGTATGAATATAAATTTTTGCATGGGAAAGGGTGCACCACATCTACCCGTTAAAGGAGCCATGAAGAGAAAACACAAGTTTGGTTCATTCGAAAGATTGCCTCGTTAGAATCATACTGACACCACTTTTAACGTAAGCTTCGCTCAAATAAGCTACATAATTAGGAAAAAAGGAAATGGCCGTGCGACCCACTAGCTCATTTCCCGCAACAGAACCTATGATGTCATACCAGACAGCTCTGCGATGCGCGGAGGCCGGAAAAGCAAATGCAAATTAGGCAGAGCTTATAAGCTTGCCGAACGAGCTATCTGCGCTTAAATTTAGGGCACAATCTTTTTAAATCCGTAAGAATGGTGGGACAAACAGTGGAAGTCACGAAAGCACACGTAAACATAGAAGTACCGATGCGTATGCTGCTGTTGGTACTGCGCGCACTATGCTTGGTTTAGCTGCACAGGACTGCGGGGCTTTGGGGTTGTTTCAGACGACTGGCCGATTGACGCAAGCGACGATGTCGTACATGGCCGTATTTGTCGAGTGAGCACCATGTTTCACAAAACAATTGTCTCCATGAACAAAACAAGCCAGGTACGAATACGTTCACAAACAAACCAAAGGCAGAAAACGGACTTGCCGCGTGTGGGTGGCGCCATCCTAGGTTAACTAACGGTAAACAAGGCCCTGTGATGTCATTGCAGACCACGAAAACGCACGATTTTGCGGGAGAATCCAAATTTTAACTGAAATAATTAATTTCTAAGTGAATAAAGCATCGTTTGCTTCTGGACAAGGGCTGGGGGCACTATAAAACACGAAATCTTTCGAATAACACAAACTTGTGTTTTGTCTTCATGGCTCCTTTAATATTCCTATGGAATTTACTAATGGCCCACGGCCGAAAGAACCATCGTGTACGAATACGAAAGGTTTTACAAATACAATCCAAAGGTTCACAAAGCCAACGGGCCCTAGAGTTGCGTTTGTAAAATTGAAAATATTGAAATAAAAAAAAATAAAACTCTCACTTTGCTAAACAGCTAGCACCTTCTAGTGAAAACTGGATAAACCAAAATGTGTTTCATATTTATTTTTTATTTCATTAAAGAAGTGATGTATTTCTTAAAAAAGCAAACTAGTCCATTGGGACACATTTCTATGGGTTTGTAAACCTTTTCATATCTGTACCCGATGCTTTTTAAGCATGTGGGTCATGTATGAGTAAGTCCCATAACAATGTGATCAAGTGGGTCCCCGCTAAGAGGTACTCCCTTCAAAGTAATATCCTTGCTAGTCAACTGGCATAAATTTTTTTATCCCTCACAATTTTGCTTGTTTTGGTAGGCATCTTCTGAGTCTGCTACCGACAACCTGCTGAAAAATTGAGCAAGATTTGTTTCAACTGACATTTAGAAAATTAGTTTTTCATTACCCACAGTTGTGAAGATTGTAACATCAACCTTCCTTAAACATATATTATTTGAAGTTATTCTGGTATTCAGGGTCCATAAAATATAACTTCCCCAGACGCTGCCTTTCACTATGCCCTGCTGAACATAGAAAAGATAACGAAAGAATTGGTAGCTTTCGTTTTGCATTGTGGCTCCTTTTGTAAAGTTTCTTTGCAGCAGTCATTGTCTGGGTGCAAGTCATTTTGTTTTTCTCTTTCCTTTCGTCTAACTTTCTCGCGTGCTCTTCTTTTGTCGTTATTATTGTAAAATTTTTTATTAGGGCTGTTCTAGCTTCAGTCACTTTTTCTTTTCTGTTTACTTATTTGCTCCCTCTCACTATCTTCATTTAAAAACCTCGCTGCATAGTATAGTCTCATTTTTTGCAGCACCATGTTATAATCTCGCTGTGGGTCTCGGGTACAGAAGTCGGCAGTGAAATTGACTGTCCATAAACGGTGCCATAGAACTTGGTTGACACATTGTCAGTGTACAGTTACTGGGTCTGGAAAACGAAATCTCAAGGGGGGACACTGCTCTTAAAACAGCCTCCTTTAATTTTTAAGTAAACTCTGCGAAACTTGTCAGTTTTGCTGCTTTCCCCCCACTGATTTCAAATATGGCATATTTTTTGGTCAGTCAATTAGTTCCTTTGATAACTAGCCATTTCTGGAGGAACAGTAGACAAAACAGTGTTAGTCATAAAGCTGTAATCTTTGTCGTTTTTCAATAAGAGAATTGGTCTTTTGGGCACTGCTTGGAACTAATTTTAGAGCTCACTAAACCTTGGTAGGCACCAGTGGCAAAGAACCATTTCGAATGCCCATTTTAAATGCCAAAGTTTAATGAGCTGTAAAATTAGTTCCAAGCGGTGTGTCAAAAAACTGATTCTCTTATGCACTCACCAGGGTTCATAGTGTAGACAAATGTAAAGATTACAGTTTTGTGGCTAACACTGTCTTGTCTATTGTTCATCCAAAAATGGGTAATTATGTCTAATTATCTTCGTAACAAATTTACTGACTCAAAAAATAATTGCATATTCGAAATCAGTGGGAAAAAAGCAGCAAGACTGACAAGTTTCAGAGTTTGCTTAAATTAAAAGAAATTGTTTTAAGAGCCACGTCCCCCCTTAAGCGTCCGAATTCGTTTCACTTAATAACACGTATCTACAACGAATAAAGGGCAGCTTTCATGCCAAGTCAATACGTACTGCCCCCTTGAACGGTTGCAGCATTTGTACGTGTGTGCAAGCATAGAACCTACGTTAAACGCACATTCCATATGAGTAATTCTGCCTTTTTATACAGATGCCGGACCTTTGTGCAACACCGACTCTCCAGGTAGGTCGCTTTTCCTGTGTGGGGGCTACGAAAGCATCCATACGGCACGTAGCGCAATCTGACAGCATTGGTTTGAACCTGCTTGCCCAAAAATGGATGATGCTGTGGGCTTGCATCGAAGCACTATGGTACAAAAATTAACTACCTAAGAAGCAATTGCAGTGCACCTTATCGTACCATGTGACACATTTCCGTGGTAGGAAAACAAGTGTCCTTCAAGAGGAGGAAATAGTGCACTCTATTTCACCGTTGCTTGCTGCAAAGCACAGGGCACAGACAATGCAGAGCTTTTATGACTACGAACAGGAGGCAAGCTCTAGTTATAAATGTGAACATTTTAGCGTAAGTGCAGAGCAATTTAGGGGCTCGCCTTGTTGTCGTAGCTCGCTGTAACGGTCGATGTCAAACGACTGCCGGAATCGGCGTTGCTGCGAGACAATGGACCCAAGTATAGAGCCCAGTGCTCCGTCGTAGGGCGTCCTACAGAGGCTTCAAAAACCAAGCGGTTTAAATAGTCATAACCGTTCGAAATTCGTGAAACACTGGCGCTTGTCATACATTTCCACGTTGTTTGCTGCTGGCACATTTGACGCAAAATATAGTAATTAACCGGCAATGGCCGCGTTCATTTAGTTTGGAACGGTCGTTGGGTTGGTTTTTGCGATAGTAAGCGAAAAAAAAATTGGCAGTGCAACGCTGGCCTGTGCAGGAGGAAAAGCAAGCGCAAAAAGAAAGAACTCCCACTGGCGCTGCTTCGGGCAGGGGGCGCGCAAGCACTCCCACTGCTCCCGACTTCTTTATAAGTATTGCTTGTTCAAAGGCCTGTGGTTTATTGGAGCATTGCCAGACCATATGTTGTAATGTGGCTGCTGCAATGTTGCACCACTTGCATCTGTCCGTGTGCCTATCCGGGTAGCTGCGGTGACACAGGGCGGGGTGAGGGAACGTATTTGACTGCAAGCTGCGCCAAGCAATTGTTTGCCATTTGTTTGCCCACAGCGTGGGCAGCAGGAAATTTCAGTCGGCTCAGACTATAGTGCTGAGTAATCTCTCGGTAAGTTGCCAGTCTCTCCCTCCCCCCCGTCACAGACGGCACGTTGTCGGATTCGAAGTCAGCCTGGTTCGTATATCCCCGGGCTGCTTCATGTGCCAACTCGTTCCCAGGGAGAGACGAGTGAGCTGGCCTCCATACCAGGCTGGATGTGCCTAGAAACTGGGGTCGCGCTGTTCGTAAGGATTTTGGCGGCTGTGGTGGAGATCATGCCACGCGCGTGGTTGAGCAGGGCGGCCTTGGAGTCTGAGATTATGGTAGTAGCCTGCGTGCCTGTAATTGCAAGAGCAATGGCCACCTCTTCACCCGTTTCTGGGTTGGACGTAGGGATTGAGCAAGACGAGGTTGCAATTCCCTGCTGATCTACCACCACGGCCACTACCGAACGTTGGCCAGGGTAGTCCGCCGTGTCGACGTAGCATACCGCTAGCAGTGAGCGGATAACGCCGCTACAGCTCATTACGGCGAATCACTTTCTCTGCCCTTCCGTCAGCTTTCACGTTGAGTGGAATGGCCTTAATTTTGTTTTTCTCCCTCAGCTGCCAGACTTTGAGGAGCCCTTCACAGTGAATTTCAAGGTACTGTGCTGTCCTGGATGTCTCGCTTAGTAGTAGCGGGTACAGATGGGTGTGCTGGGTGATAACATCCTGGGTGCTAAAGTAGGGGTGCAACTTTCAGCATGGATAGCATCTCCTGTGGTCTCAGAAGAGCTTATTAATAGGCACTAGGGATTGAAACTGGAGACGCAAGTGGTTTGACTAAAATGTTAGAGTATTCACCTAACACATCACCCTTCTGCACTGCCAATTGATTTTCTTAATGGTGGATGTCTTGCTTGTTGTTTTTTTTTTTTACTTTCGTGTTTGGTATGGTCTTAAAGCAATATCTTTTTGCTATTTAAAGGAACCATGAGGACAAAATGGAAGTTTGGTTCATTCGAAAGATTGCCTCGTTAAAATAACACTGGCACCACTTTTAACGCAAACTTCACTCAGACGAGCTGTATAATGAGGAAAACGGAGAATATGCTTGCGACCCACTAGCTACTTTTCTGCAGTGAACTCGCGACATGTTATGGGCAGCTCGTTGCAATTGCCCGAGGCCGGCAAAACCTAATGCGAATAAAAATGGATTTTAAGCTTGCAGGTCGAGCTATTTGCCCTCAAATTTTGTGTGCATTCTTTTTGTAGGAGTAAGAATGTTGGGGTAAACAATGAAAGTTATGAACGTACATGCAAACGTAGAAGCACAAGTGCGTATGGTGGGCACTATGCCAGCCGAAGCTGCTCAGCCGTCGGGCGTGGTGGGCTTGTCTGACACAGCACTGGCCAACTGGCATAAGCGACATTGCCACTTACATGACCCTGTTTGTCCAGCATGCCCAATCTTTCACGAATGATTACTTTCAACCGTAAAAAATGTAAGCCAGGTACAAATTCATTCAGAAACAGACCAAGTTTGGACAGCGATCTTTTAGTGGTATCGTGCCGCCGTCTATGAAGGCAGATGGTTAACAAAACAAAAGAGGACTTCTTGCCATTCGTGGCAGCATTAGTCAACATACTATCGTCCGTTTTAAGCACCTTTCCTTAATGCGTCATCGCTGATGTCTCGAAACACGGTTTAGACAATTTTGCTTAAAATGTTTAATTTTTCAGTGAACAAAGCTTCGTTTGCTGCCGGATAAGTGCTGGGGGCACTATAAAACACCAAATCTTTCAAATAAAACAAACTTGTATTTTGTCTTCATAATTCCTTGAAAATTATAATATATATTGCATGAGTCATTGACTGACTTTACATATAACTGCTTCATTGCATCCTATCAGCTTAAACACAGTTTTTTTGCTGGGCTTTTTTTTTTTTTTTTTGTCGTAGGTGTGGTTTCAGTATGCATTTGCAAAGGCAAAATTTCAAATTTGCCATTTTCTTTAGCTGTTATCATGCATGTGAGTGTGCGCTTGCGTATATGTGCGCCTTCCAAATTCAAAAATGGCATTCCAGTAAGCTTCCTTTTCCAGGTTCCCGAGTTTGGGACTCTCAAGCCAATTGTGAAGGTACTGTTTTTTTGGTTTTGTTTTATAACCTTGCCGTATACTGTTGAGGAGATTCGTAATACCTAGTAGTGGCCGGGGCACAAAAAGCTAGGACTGTCCAAATTTGCTTGCCAGCTAAAAAGCACTCTCGCTCGGTTTTAAAGGGATGCTAAAGTCACAATACAAAGCTGCTCTGGATTGGTGGATTGGTTCACCAACAGCACGAATACAATCAAAACTTGATCTTGCGAAACCCGATCTTACAAACTTCCCCATCTAACGTAGCAATCAGGATTCCCCTCCAGGTGCCTATATGGCTCAATGCTTTTATGAACTCGAACTAACGAAGTCGATTCAGCGCCATTCCCGATTTTTTAAAAATGTATTTCCAGAAAGAAACACGTTTAAAGAAGGAGCACTTTTGAGTGTGTTTCGTCAGAATGTCACAAAAATTATGGCGCCACGGCAAGAAAAAGAAAGGGGCATCTAGTTTTATCTTTACGGAGCTCTACAAGATAAACCCTGCAGTCTCGTGGCTACAGACCACAGCGTCCTGACCAGCATGATTTCCTCAATCTTGAGAAAAGTGGATGTAGTCATTCATGCCGCTTCGCTTGGAAAAATAACCATAAGACCAGCTTACAAGGATATGAGAGCCAAGTTGTGCCACTTTTCCACTCATTAGAGAAGTGGTACAACAGAAAACGCTGTTTCGTGCATGTGCTGGGGTGCAGTGACATCAGGGCAAGCCCTGGCTAGCTAAGTATTTTAGCTTAGCTAATTATTATCAACAGGCGATCTCTCCGGCTGCTGCAATGACGATGCCATGGTAGCTTGCTGGATGCATCCTTTAGGCATTGAATTTATGGAATCAACTGCTTGTAAAATGACAATCTGGATTTTAAGTTCTCGATTTTACAGAATGAGTTGTGGTCTCTGGTGACTTCATTAGATTGGGTATTAACTTTATACCACTCTTGCTCATGGCTTTTCTAAAACAAGGTAGAAAATAATAACGAAAACGAAGACTGGTGCTGCCGCCACTGCCTTTACCATGCAACGTCCGCTGGAAGTGGTTCAAGCATCTGGCGTATGCCACGTCTTCTCTGACTGCTGCTGGCTGGTGCTACTTGCCCACACTTGGGGTGGCAGTACCGCTTTTCAATGAAGTGTGTACGAGCGGCTGGTTTGACGCCAACATTTGCGCGGCCAAAAAAGGACTATATTTTTTTAACTTTTTCAACAGAGCGTCAATACTGATCATGGGTCCCATGAACATATTGCTTGGCGGTCTGTAGCTGCAAATAATGTGGGAGTTTTGGAAAGCATAGCTGATTTGACTGAAATTGACCAAACCACTCGGTACATGGTAGCATTGTATTCAGTCGCCTTACTTGCTTCCGGTTTGGTGGGATGCAATCAGCAGCTGCAGTTGCTGTTTGCGTCATGTTTTACCAGTGTTTGATTAGCAATTTCTCAGCAATTGAGGCATATTTTGACCCTGAATCAATGCTACAATGGCTATGTAAGGTCAGAGTTTCGTTTGAAACCAACTTGCTGGTTGCCTTTAGTGTCTTTGGTGTGCTGCCATCAAGCACTTGATCTTTAGCCTGGAGCAGTTGCATTAAAATTAGTCTAAGTACGTTTTCAAGCTCTAGTGCTTTCAAAGGGCAAAGGTGAAAAGTGTGTTCTATTATTTAGAATATACGCTATTGATATTTAGAATATACATCAATCACATGCGTAGGGGGAACCCAGTTGAATAAGAATACGTATAATGTTTTTTGGTCAAAGGCACACTGGACCGCAGATTAATCAGAGGCGCTATATTCTATGACGAAAATTTAGGTTTCATGGACCATCTTATTGTATTTTTGAGTTTTGATTCATTAATGACTTACCTATTTAAAATACAAAAATAAACTTCTAATGAGTGAATCCATTCTAAATATATTCAGTTATCATGTTGGGGAGTCAGAAGCAGCACTCAATGCAGTTGTTTTCATGAAATTTGCATAGGTGTAGAATTTTTCAGTGTCGAACCTGAATTTTTCGAATGCCGTAAGTTCTCTCATTAGGGTATTCCTGAGGAAACATCAGTAATTGGCATAATTTTTGGATCGTCTAAACTTCCCGGTTGAAAATGTTCATCTAGATTCTTGAGCAGCTCACTCTTGAGCTACGTACACATCTGATGCGCAAGAAATTTGACCTCTCTGTTGCCGTTTTTTTTCCTCTTGTCGAATTTAACTGACCCACCCTTACAAATCGCTTGTATTCGCTTCAAATTTTGGGGCTCTCTTGGTGCCGCTTTTCATGAATTGCAATTTCTTTTTCTCTTTTTAATGTAATGCAGTCTTGCCTAGAGATTTGGCCATGAGGAAGGTGGAAATCTGCGAGCTAACACTTTCAACTTTTTCACTAGGTCTCCTATAACTGCCCTCCAAGTGCTGCTGGCATATCTTTAAGCACATCAACAGTTTTAATACTGTCAGACTTTATTGGTAAATTTTGGCCTCATCACAATAACTTTGACTATCCCACGTGCAGTTTTATGCAGTTCCGATTGCGGTGGAATCTTTGCCATTTCTGAAAATTGTCCAGTTATACATAATTACTTCTTTTTCTATATCTACTTTTGCTTAGAGGACCACCACGTGCTCTCAATTGTCTGGTTGTACTGCTACAATGAGCCTCATATTCCAGGTGCAGCTGCCATGGGTAGAGGATTATTCCAAATTTGATTGTTTGGGGAAACAGTCGATTGTCATGTTCTTTCTTATCCTTGCCCTTGCCTGCTTCTGCTTCAGAAATCTCGCAGCAAGGCTCTGGTTAAGCCTCTCGGCTTGCGTTTTTATGGTTTGTCTAATCTGTAGACCTCTCATTCATTGCTACAGACACCGGAGCTAAAGGAGTCCCCTGCTCCCGCTGTGCTCAAGGTAAGATACGGACTATTTTACATTTTTTGTTTAAATGGTTGCACGTGCACAGTAGTACGTACTGACGTGTCGACACAGAAATGCAATCGTATGGGTTGTTGCCCTACCTGTCGCGCTTCAAGTCTAAACTGTTTTAAAGGAACTGGCCTCTAGTTGTGCTGTGCTCTTTGCGCGATACTCTTCCTTTGCGACTTCGGGGTGCGTGCAGATAAAAAACTAAATTATCTGCGGGTAACTTGAATTTTGGGTTCGAGGGCACTGCACGGAGCAGACTGACAACAGATGTGACGGAGACGACTGGCAGTTTCTCAGCCACTTGTTTCATTCTAGCCCCCTCCTGATCAGTTTATGGCCGGCATGCAGTGAATGTATTTTGGTCGGGCTACTTGTTGTTGGAAGAACTGCTCACCTGCTGCGTACAATGTGGAGTTAGGTGAGCACTTTGAATTCTCCGTCAAACAAGGGTCGTTGATGCGAAGACACACTTAATTTTTGTTCCTTCCCTTTTGTTATGTTCACACTTCATTTCCTTTAGCGACACTGGCGGTGATAATTTAAGCGGTTTATCAGTAGCACCTCTGTGTTGAGATTACCTTGTCACTTCCTTTCTCTTTCTCTTTGATTTCCAGAAAAGCAACGAGCGTCCACCGTGGTGACAATTTGGTCTTCAACATCTGTATAATTTGGAGAATGCGTTAAATGTTTGTTATAGCATTTTATAATAGTTTTCTTTAGTGCTTGAGATGCTTGATATTGTGATTAGTGTGCTGTGAAGAGCGCACTGGCTGTTGCTCTCACAAGATGTGCAAGATACACGAGAAATAACCTGCAACAGAAATACTTTCCTCATCTGTGTAACAGTTGCTCAAGTCTGGCCTTTTTAGCTTTTTAGCCCCCGCAATGCAACTCCAGTCCCCGTGTCTATTCGGTCAAGTTTGACCAGGGCAAAGCTTCCCTGATGGTTAATAAAATAAAACTCAGTGAAATCAGCTTTGTCAATAAAACTCAGTGAAATCAGCTTTGCTGGTTTTGTCATTTGTCATTTACTGCAGCCTTCCGTTCCGCAGAGGTGTTATGGCTGTTGAAATGACAAGGGTATTTTACTTCGGCGGTTAGTTACAGCGATCAAAATGGCAAGGGTATATATAGTCTTACCTCTAGTGGCGTGTTATGACCGTGATAGTGGCAAGGCTAAAGGCCTTACCTGCAGTGGAAAGTTATGGGTGTGAAAATGCAAGAGAATGATAGCCTCACCTTTGATGGCGAGTTATGGCTATAGAAAATGGAAGGGGTGTAGGCAGTGTAGGCTTACCTGCGGCAGCTAAGTCATGGCCGTAATACAGTCAAAACTCGATCTAACAAGACGTGATCTTACGATTTTCCAAACGTAACGAATAAATTCGGATTACCCAGCGGGTGCCTGTACAGCCCAATGTTCACATGAATTCCAACTAATGAAGTGGATTCAGTGCCATTCCCTATTTACCTAAGAATTTCGAAATAGATGCATTTAAGAAAGGCGCAATTTCAAATGTGTTTCGTCAGAGCGCCATGAATATTATTGCGCCACGTCATCGTCAAGTGCTTCAAGCATGCTGGCTTTGTTTCGTTCCCTGCTGTGGCTGTGTAGAGTTCCTGAACACTGAAGTGATCCGGAAGACTGAAGTTCCGGAAGTTCCGGAACGCTGAAAGGAACACTGAAGTGATTCGTAAGCATTGCGGGATTGCTAGTGCAAATTGTAGTCTGGAGTCTCCAGGCCATCTTTCGACCACTCTCGCTGCGTTTAAGCGACTTTATTCAGTAGAGAAATCAACTCTAAAATACTGTCCTCCTCTCTGCATCTTCCTAGCCGATTTCCTGTGACGTTTCGTATGATGTCAAAACAAGATGGCTTGGCTTGACTGCGCTACTGCACGGCTCGCTGACCCTTTGACAGAATCGGTCAAACCAGCATTTAGTCGGTCGGCTGCCGGGGGGTCTCAGTTGAAACTAAGCCCCCGCACGTTGTGCCTGGAAGAACGAGCTTTTAGTGTCTTATTTTGTAGACTGTATCAAGCTTTAAGTCCAAGTCTCTTCACGCTGACTGGTATTTGAGCAGAAAAATCTAACGTTAATTGAAGGTGGAGAAGAGTACTAAGGAAATCTAATTATGGGTACTAATGGGTAATAATGGGTACTAAGGAAATATAATGAACTATTAGACAGGGAAATCACACGAGAAGTATTCTATGCACTAACATTCATTAAGAAAAACAGCTCACTGGAAGATGGTGGAATCACATATACAATGCTTCGAAATCTGGGTGATAACCAATTACAGCTTTGACAAAGTACTTGAACAAGGAGTTATGGCTCAAAGGAACTGTTCCCCCCAAATTGCAAACACTCTAGGGTGATCCTTCTCCCCGAAACCAGGGAAACCTCTCAAGATAGGCAACCCGAGACCGATTTTCCTGACATTTTGTCGAGGGAAGGTGTACCAGCACATAACAAATTGCTTCAGCAACTACATGGAACAACTTTTAGAAGAACGCGGGGGGGTGTTCCCCCTTCTCTCCCTCGTCGGGGGGAACTCTCGGCACTCGCATCTTTGGAAAATAAACAGTGTGTCTTGAAACTCCAAATCAGCACCACGTCTGCTTCTCGCTTCCTTCGGCAGCCGACCTTCCCGGCTGCTACAGTTGAGCCCAATTGTCTACTCCCGAGGGGCTAATTTTGGGGGGATCGAGAGTTTGGTGTACATGCCGGGAGTTGTCCCAATTCGGCAAAAAGGTTGTCCGTGGGGGGCCGCGCACGAAGCAGCCTGGTGTCACGTCTGTTTGGAGGATGAAAGCATCATTCCGTAATGTGTCAGCAACATGCGTGTTTGAAGTGATAAGTGAGTCTAAGATCGGGTGATGAGTCACGCCGTATGAAATTGCCTATCCGAGTTGGAATCGACGGGTCCGACTCTGTAGTGAGCCGATGTGCTTGAATCTGATCCCAGAGAAACCTGCCCTTGCGAGTACAATAGGGGTATCCCCAGGCTGTATGTGGTACGTTAAAGTCGTCTACTACGATAAGCGCATGGGGCCTTATCGTCTGTTTAGCAAAAGAGAAGAGGAAATTAAATGAATGCCCTGTTGCATTCGCACTGCTGTATACACGAGGATCGTTTGAATAAAATCTAGGCACGCTTTGACAGTTTCGAGGCACGCATCGATGCGAGCTTCACCAAGCTGGAAGAGTTCATCAATACAACGATCTCGACAATGGAAACCGAGAACGTAAAGGGGCTCACCTTCATCAAACAAACTCTACGACCGACGTTTGCGTCAGTGATGGCGCAGCTAGCACCCCTACAAACAAGAGACAATTACGCAGCGATTCATAGTGATGCAATAATGGCCGCCCCAGCAACAGTAGAGGGACTGAACGTGTGGCAGTGGAACTGCCGCGGGCTCACGATGAAGAGGGCAGTGATTCAGCAGCACATCGCACAGTCAACGAGGAAACGAGACGTCATAATGCTACAGGAGACACTCCTCGACGCTTGCCGTCGCTCCCCGGGTACCGAGTCTATGCGAAGGCCCCGGCTGCGGACAGCGGGAGTAGGAGGATCTGCACGATGGTCCGGAAGGGACTCACGTTCGTGGAGCACGAGATCGCGGCATGCAACATCGAACACGCGTTCGTGCTCCTGCACAAGGCGTGCACCGTTGCTGTAAGTCTCGCGCTGTTAGCGTGGGGCGACTTCACTGTGATGCACCCGGCGTGGGGCTGCAGCAAGCAATCGGCCAAAGGGCGAGATCTGTTGCAAGACGCGACGGACCTCGACCTTACACTGATGATGGACCCAGCGCATCCGACGAGACTCATCATCTCGGTGTCCAGGAATACGACGCCGGATCTAACGTTCGTGAAGAACGACGAGAGGGGCGCAACTACCTGGCGCAACACATAATTTTTTTTTTTTTTGACTGCGAATGGTTGACGCACCAAGGAGGTCGTACAAGTCGGGAAGCAGCTGCGCTGAACGCAGTCGCATCATCGCTGATCGCAAGTGCGAACACAGCCTCATGGCCTCATCGCGCGACGAGGCGAATCGCCAGTGGGAGTGTGCCTTTACACTGCCAAACGATATGAAAGGATAACTTTCTCAATCGCACACTGCTTGTCTATAGCACCATAAGCACGCAGCACAATGTGGAAACGCATATCGAGATACGCTAACGCCTCATTGGGAAAATAGCTAAGCCTGCACACAACGCGGTAAAAGGAAAAAATTATCATCACTTTGCGTTGTCACGGAATCTAAAGCACTACCATTACAGAACAGCCGCTACTGATCGCGTAAAGCATTTATGGTGCAAGCAGAGGGTCCACAAAGGTGTTCTCCAAGCGACAGGGCGCAAACGTTGCGCAGAGTTAGGCCAATTACTATTTGATGGTTGTGATTATGATTAATTAATCATAATCACAACCATCGAATAGTAATTTGACTGGTTGTGCGGTCATGTTATTTTTCCGCCCAGTTATTTCACACTCGTCAGTAACCACCATAAGTCTAGTTCAGAAATATTATATTGTATTGCAGTGTCAACGGCGTGGTAATCGCCTCGTCGAAAGTCCATCGCGACGCTGACCTGCACGCTTTGCGCGCTCCACATTCCACGTCCGCGCTTTTGTAGACAGAAGACATAATGAATTTGTAGACATAAGACATAACGAATCTGTGAACGTAACAGTCAAGGTGGCATTGAAAATACACATTTACTCCCCGGTATCGATTTGTGTCAGTCGGCGCCACACCGGTAGCGTTTGCATCCCGGAACTCCGGTGTGCCACCGGTACCACCATCACCACTGCTACTGCTGCTCAAAACAGCCGGGGTCGGCATCGACTAGAGCAGTGGCAGTGGTGACAACTAGGGGCGAGCTGCTTACAAGCGCATCGTTTCAAGTCAGAGATGTGGAAGAAACGGAAGAGTTGGCAATTGCCCTAGCCCTGACCCTTCCGGGAATTTCCAAGGTTGTCACCGACTCACAGCAGGCGTACAGGAACTTCCAGTCAGGCTGGGTGTCCCGGGGGGTACTTCGCATCCTGAGGGACAAAACACCTCCAGAGAGCCATGGTGAATTAGTATGGGTTCCAGCCCACTCCTTGGTGGAGGGCAATGAGTTTGCCCACCGACAGGCCCGCGCGTTAACGTACCAGGCAACAGCTGAGGAGGAGGCCAGAGGTGAACCTATGGTGACCTACAGAGAGATAGTGCGGCACTATCGAGAGGATAGGCAGAAACTTCCTGCCCTGCACCCAGAACTCGCGCGGGAGCAGCAAGTACTGTATCGACAGATTCAGTCGGGATCTTTCCCTCACCCTCGCTTCTGAACAGCATGTTCCCAAATCAGTACGACAAGACTTGCCCGTTATGCAAGCAGCTCGGTACTCTTCGCCACATGATAGGAGAGTGCGACGTCAGCCCAAAACACCCACCCCCTCATCAGCAACTCCTCCACTAAGAATCACACCCTTACCCCTAGCGAGCGATGGGAGATCTTGCTGTCCAGCCCCGCCTTGGAGGATCAGCTACGGTTGGTTACCAGGGGCCAGGTGGCGAAGACAGCATATGGAATCCTGTGAAGAGGGATCCACTCTCATCCAGCGCGTTTTGCGCTGACATGCCGTGCAATTAAAGTTGTTCCTCCTCCTCCTAGCTGCGAATTAGGACCTAAAATCCGTTGGCAGGTGGTGAAGACAAAACAGGACACAAACACACACACAAGCACTGCAACCGCTAAGTTAACGCCACACCACTACGGTGCACTGCGTAACGCATGGACACCGAACAGATGCACGGAAAGAATGGAACAGTTAACAGCCCAGCATGGTGGTTTCGCCGTTCGCTTCATAGACTGCTCTAATGTCCAGTCTAAAAAAGTAAATGGCGGCGCCCACCTCTAGGAAGGAAAATGGTGTATAGGATACCTCGATTCCAGCGCCGGCCTACAGGGTGGAGACACCGTTTAAACGGTCCCGTGCACCGCTATAGGGTCAAAGTACTTAACGCATAGTTGTTTTCATTTCCAACAAGTCCCAGCCACGCGAAATAGATAGGATTCAAACTTCACGAGTAACGTTGCGGAGAAAAGTATAGCGTGGCCTTGCTGCAGTGACTTGCTGTGGCGGCGAGCGAGTGACCCAAAATGGCGGCGCCAACGTGCACGTGTCTCCGTGCACGTCACGTGCACGTGCACGTGACTCGCGTGATACGAGGTGTCCTAGCACGATATGCTGTGGGAGTGTGGCAACCAAGGAGGTTGTATAGAACTTCTGGAGTGGAGATGATGCTCGAAAACTGACGCCGACGGCCGCCATCTTGCCGTGGGTAGAAAACTCGTTCCGCGGTAGCAGACGCATTGCATTCGTCGCATAATGTACTTGTTTTTGCGGCGGGTTACGTTATATTTTTGCTTCCGTTCTTTTTTTGTTTTGTTTTGTTTTGCAAGTTGATTCTCTCATGCGGCTACCTTCAAGCGCACCGAGCTTTTCTTGCGCGTGTTCATTTCGCCGCATGTGGTTTTCGGTTATGCTCCCCTCTCCGTGTTTCTAGTTAAGCGCTTCGCAAGTCGCCCGTGCGTGCGCCGGCGGCGCACACATCTGGTAATTATTTACATTCTTGGACGCTAACAACTAAAATAAACAGTAGACAGAATGACATTTTTTTCTGCCCCATGTGTCGTTCTTCCGAGTTCTCTCTTGCCAAAGAGCAGAACTCGTGTTCGTTCGATCCTCGTTCGCGGATGAATGCTCCAAGGTGTAGAAAGCAGAAATGGTCTGCTCGTGCGTCGCGTTCGGCTTGCCTAATCGCGCGAAGAAGCGTCGGAATCACCTTTCTCTGTAAGTACTGAGGGTATCTGTTTGTTTGGGTTTCGAGGGCATTACTAAATTATAACGTTATGAGTGCACATTTGCCCGCCGTTTGTGCGTGATGTAAAGGGAAAATTTGCCGTAGCACCTGCCGTCCGCTTACTGAGCATACCATACGCGCTTGTTACGCAGATATGCGAATTTTTCGCTCGTATTGTGGGTGGTCCTGTAGTCGCTTGGCTGCGCGAAATCACATGTTTGTAACTATGTGGGGCGCAAATTGTTTTTTCCCACTAATTTAAATGCAGAGTATTTGCTAACCAGTACCCGTCAAAAATCAAGGCACTCTTATTTAATTACATTCTTTTACATCCGGCCATACGTGAATACACTGACGTTTCTCGTTAGCGCTGTTTCGTAGAAGTTGATGCACCGCAATGCCCTCCCGGGTTCTTCGTCCGCGTGATTTTGTTATCAATAGCACGCTGCTCGCGTCCGAACTTGCCCGGTTAACGAGGTTGTGAATGTGATTGAGTAACCTCCTGCGAGTAGTTTTCTTATCAATAGCACGCTACTACCGTGCCAACGTGCGCGGTTAATGTAGTCGTGCATCCAATTAAGTAACCATCTGGATTTGAAAAATAAAGTCAATGGGAGTCCCATGCCTTCTGTGAAGTGCACGCGGAATAAAAAAAACCTGCTTTAATGTGCTTCAGTGTGTGCCAAATCCATTTCACAAAATACGATTGAAAAGATAGACCCGCCGCGTTGGCTCAGTGGCTAATGCACTGTGCTGCTCATCCCTAGAACGCGGGTTCGATTCCCTGCCGCGGCAGCCGCTTTTCTGGTGAAGGCGAAAAGCGAAAACTACTGTGTGAACAAGATTTCGGTGCACGTTAAAGATTCCCCAGGTGGTCAAAATTAATCCGGAGCCCTACACTACGGCGCGCCTCATCGCCTGCGTTGCGTCAGCGCGTCGTTAAACCCCACAATGAATCAATCAATAAATCAATCAAAAGCTCGTACTGAATTTGGTCTTCGGCAAGGGCAAAACTGGGCATGTTGTTTAAACTAGAAAACGTGCATTTGCACTACATATAAAGATTGCAATATCCTGATGGATATGATTCTTGCAGTACTGCTTAAAAAACCATTCGAACCGCTACTGCATATTATTTATTAATCATTACTGAATAAGCATTCATTAATCCTAGCCACGCCGCTAAAAGAAACAAGCGTCAAATAATCGCGCTTTCGCGTGTCCCGCACTTCCAGCGTGAAATCACGGCTAATAGTAACCTTATAACGCGGAATCTCTTGCCATGGCGCGCAACATGAGGTAGTGTTAATGTTAAGGGGGTGGTCTATAGCCTTAGCTATACCGAATAAACGTTTATTGAAATAAAATCAGGGGTGGTGCCTTTAGCATAGCGCTGCGCGTTTTCCCGCATCGACAGCTCTGTTGACCACCGTAAGATATACACAGGCGAACTCGCTGCTTGAACCATTTCTTACGTCAAAACCTTACGCGTAAGGCAAAATGCAGTCTGCCCTCAAATATCGTAATCGATATACTAGCTTACCATCGTTTTCTCCCTTGTAAAGCCAAAAAAAAAAAAAAAACGCGACCGCACTTAAGCGTTCCTGCCGGCGCAGCGCCTTTTCTACCCACGGCAATATGGCCGCCGAACGGTTCGCCCGGCTTCACCTCCCCGCGTTGCCCGCTATGGGCGGCCTCCACTCCAGAAGTTTTATACAACCTCCTTGGTGGCAACACACCGCCATCCACCCCTGCTGACCAGTCCGAGCCTTGAAGACCAGAGGATCCTGGTCGCCAGTATGTGCTTGGCAGTCAGAGCGCACGCATTCCTGGATGAAGAAGCCCTCCCATCAGCGAGCCGTCATAACACATTCCGCTATGCTACATAAGTTTTCATCATCATCATTGAGCGAACACGACCGTGACCGGTGAGAGGCACCACTCGTTGACAAAAATCCGGTGAGCTGGGAGAGACCAGGCGAAAATAGGAGCCACCGCCAGACTTCTCTGGGACAGGAGACCTACCACCTCCGACCGGCAACGACCAAGTGCGAGAAGAGAGCAGCATGGAAGGGAGTGCGTTGCATAAGACAGATTTAATAATCTAAAAGGTATGCGACCGCAGTTGGGCGGTCACTTGAAGAACGCAAAGACCACCAGTGTGGCAAAAATATAGATAATCGTCCACAGGGATATCGAGAAGAACGCCTGCAGCACGATCGGGTTGTCCATGGTGTAGTTCCGCAGCATAACGCCCTGCAAGGCGTGCGCTGGCATCGCCTGCGGCACGGCCAGGCTCACAGGCCGCAGAACTTGAGGGGCGCCCTCTACGGGCCACAGCACACCTGCGCGACAAATTCAAATCCCGGATGTCATATATACACCGACTCTGTTTGCATCGCAGGACTATGAGACTTAACAAATGCGTTCGAGATGGTCATACACTACAAAGTTTGTATGAAGATTTTGCAAGCCAATGCTGCACTAAGGCTATAAGAAGTACCATATTGGACGCCTACGGGTGAAGTAGCTTAGGCGTAGGCGCTGTGCCGCTGCCGTGTGCGAGGAAGCGAGCTCGATCAAGGTCGCGGATCTGTTTTTCTCGCGCAGGCGAAAACAAACAGCTAGGTACGGTATTAACCATTAGGCACCCGCTTTCTTCGGCTTCGGCCCATACAGACGAGCAGGGAAGTCTCCATTCGCAGAGCCTTAATTTTTAAGTGCAGAGCACTTTAGGCGCTCGCCTTGTCGTCCTAGCTCGCTTGCTGGAACCAAGCATATCGTCACAGCGTTACAGTCTAGACCACGGTCCCTTCGCCACGGCGTAACCCAGAGGCTTCGAATAGCCAAGCGGTTTATATAGTAGTCATAAGCGCTCGAAACTCGTGAACCGCTGGCGCTTAGCAGTGGCTTAGCTCGGCTATGCCAGGATATACGTAGCGTGAGCTAAGGTTCAGCTGGTTATTCTTAGCTTTCCTGGTTGTCTAGGATTAGCTGATTATCATGCTTACTGCTGCTTATCGTCCAATCCAAACCCAATCCAATCAAAAATTAATCCAATCCTAGCCAAGCTAATCCAATCTAATGCAATCCAATCCAATCCTCGCACTTCCGCAGAATGTGGCAGTGCAACGCCGGCACGTGCGGGCAGAAAAGCACCAAGAGAACAGAACTCCCGCTGGCGCATTTTCAGGCAGGGGGCGCGCGAACACCGCGAAGGCGGGAAATTTGATTTTCATGGGGTGGTGGCAGGAAGCGGATAACGGCGGTACAGCCCATTATGGCGAATGACTGCTCTGCACTTCCGACAGCTTTCACATTGAGTGGAACGGCTTTAATTTTTATCTATTCCCCACGTCAGGATGCGGCGAGTGTTGATGGTAAGCTGTCTTTGTAGTTCGATCAGATGCATCCGCAAGCCTGCCGCCATTCACAGGTCGCAAACGTACAGCCCAGATGGGTGCGCCTCCGTGGACGTACACACGTAAGTTGAATATCTCACACTGCCAGAGGGGATTACAGTTTGAAGTAATCATTTATAATCAATCATTCAAATCTATTTTATTTAGTGAATAATTTCACCAGGCCCTACCTATCACTGTGACTCAGGGCGTTTTGATGCTGAGCTCAAGGACGCGGGTTCGTTCCTGGCCGCGGTTGCAGCTTTTCAGACGGAGGCGAAAAGCGAAAACACCATCGTTTCGAGATTTAGGCGCGTACTAATGATCCTCAGGTGGCCAAAATTAACCCTTGTCCAATTTTTATGTCACGCTTCAGAGCACAGGTGGACCTTTTGCGCATAAAAACCCTGAAATAAAGTAGCTTCACTGGGCCATGAAATCTCCAGCTGCCCGGTGGGGCAGGGCTTCAAACATAACCAGAGACTAGTAAACATACTGACACAATGAGAAGTGGGCGCGGCAATCAGCAGCTGATTAAATAATCCACAATTTAAATCGAGAAACGATTAAAGTAAATGACACCAGCTTGGACATCCCTCTTGGTCATCCCTAAGCAAGACTCGGTGCCTCTGATTTTGTTTCGGCACAAGGAGGAGTCTACAGCGGTGTTTAATTGGCAAAAAACAGCGCCTAATGTTGGAGCACCCCTAGAACGAAATAAGTGTAGTAGCGTTTTTTTTTTTGTATCTCAGCATTTTGGGTGATCTACCGCCAGAGGACTGCGACCCGGTTATAAAAGGCGACGCCATCTTAAGTAAACTCTCGCTTGGATCTCCCTCCGTCGAGTGTACGTCGTCTCTTTGCTGTGCCCTTCGGAGCAGTGGTCATCGCGAAACTACACTGACTAAACCCATTGTTCTGCCAAGATCTACAGTAGAAACAATGAGAAATCATTAAGTGGTCCATTGTGCAAAAAAGACAGCGTTGGTGTTGACGTCGGAGGCCACTCCCCTTCGCTCTGTCAGAACTCCGCTCCCTGCTTGCCCGCCTCACCCGTAACACCACCCCGGGCACAGACCACATTACCTATCGAACTGTCCGCAACCTTCTGAGCAAAACCCTTCAAGACCTCCTCACTTTTTACAACAACCACTGCACAGCCAGTACTCCGCCCAGTGGCACCACTTGGACATCACCAAGCTCATCCCCAAGCCCAGCAAACCCATCTTCACCACCACTCTCCGACCCACCGTTCTCACCTCCTGCCTCGGAAAGATCTATGAGCACCTCGTTCACCAGCGCCTCGCCACTTACTTCGAAGACAGTAACCTACACCCCCTCACCTTGTTCGGTTTCCGCCATCACCTCTCCACCCAAGACGTCCTTATCCAAATCATAGAAAAGCTCCTGGACCACCCCAGCTGCGACGCCCCAGAATACTCCTCATCCTCGATACCATAGGGGCCTTCGACAACGTTACGCACCAAGCAATCCTCGAAAACCTCAACCACACTGGTTGCGGCCACCGCACCTACCGATTCATCTCCGCGATCCTGCGGAACCACACTGCCACCCTCCAGCTCGGCCCTCTCCAATCCTCTTCAGCGACGTAAGAAAGGCACACCGCAAGGCTCCGTAATTTGCATCGCCCTCCTGCAGCTCTCCAGCATCCTGAATGCCAGCCCCGGTATCTTCCATGCGCTTTATGCCTATGGCCTCACCATAAAGATCACCAGCGGCTCCAGCGGCGCGCAACAAGATGCCTTCCAGCAAGCCATCAACACCTCCATTGCATAATTCCCCTCCAGAGGCCTAACGGTCGAACTAAACAAGTCAGCTCTTCTTGTCCTCCGAGCCCGCACCAACAGCCCCCCCCCCCCCCCCCCCAATTTAACCCGGGACCCACAAGTGACCATCCACGGCACCCCCATACCCCGAGTGACCACCGTTGTGGTGCTCGGCGTTCATTTCCATAACGATGGCTCCGGCTCCACTCTTCTCCCACAACCCCACAAGACGGTCACTCAACTAAGCACCTCATTCGGCGCATCCGCAGCTCCACCTACGGCCTAAAAACCCGACAGCTGCGAAGCGCGTTCAAGTCCTCCTCATCAGTCGCCTCACGTACGGCTGCTCTTTCGTCAATCTCAAGATACATGAAGCTAACAAGCTGGGACGCTCTGATCCGCAAGACCTGCAAAGCAGCCTTTGGTCCTCCCTACCTATGCCTCCAACACACGCCTCCTTTAGCTTAGCGTCCACAACAACCTCACAGAAGTCTTGGAAGTCCAACGCACCTCCCACCTGCGCCGGTTCTCCTTCACACCGGTACTCAAGTTATTCGGACACCTCCCCTGCAACCCCACACGCTCCTTAACACATTCCCCTCTCCACTCGGCAATGCATTCACGTCCCTCCCATCCCCAAGCACATGCACCCCTTCTGCAACCGAGTCCACCGCAACGCCTGCGTTCGTCTCATCGACAAACGCTACGGCAATGATCCCAACACCCGCTATGCCAACATCCCCTAGTCCTCCAAACGCCACAGCACCAGAATCGCAGTCCTCACCAACGAGGGCCGCCTCCCCACCGCGGCCTCCTACCTCCACATCCTCATGCCCACCCCCGAGTCCCTCTCCATCGCCCACGATGCCCTGACCCACCTCCGCCAACCCTACTTGACTATCATCACCGACTCACAGGAAGCCTGCAGCCTCTATCAAGCCGGCCTCGCTCCGTCAGCCGCCATTTACCTCCTTCAACGCCGTACTGTAGATACCGACATCTCCGTCGCATGGATTTCCGGCCACTCTGGCCTGGCAGGGAATGAGGCAACCAACGCCGCAGCCGGTGCACTCACTACCTTTGCACTATCCTACCTGCACTTCGACAAAGCCTCGACCCAGCCACCATGACCCCTGCCGACTACACGTACAACTTCATCTTCTCCCACTACCCCAACTCCCGACGGTGATACTCGTGGTGAAATTGCACGTGTCTGGGTTCCTGATTCCATGCATTCTGCATAACTGGGAAACAGAAACAAGCTCAATTACAATAGAAACGCACAGAAAACGTACGCATGGTATGTTTAGGTACTAGGGATTATATAAAACGGATATGATGTACAAAAACGCGGTTACATTGCAAAACGGACAAATAAGCAGTCAGCGTCACAAAAAATTCAAGCGAAGTCAATGCTTTCTTGAAACAAATAAGAGATAGGCACTGATCAATTATGTCCATTAAGTCCTTGTTTTTATTTAAGAGGCTGAGAATTAGGTCTGTAAACTTTAAAAGCCGTAATTGGTTCGGATCTTCGGCGTTTTGTAGCTACTAGTTCTAAATTCGGAAAACTGATTTCTGGTTAGATATGCATGTTCAAAGTTCTCCCTCCCGACTTTCCTTTATGTGTAAATACAAATACATCGCAAGCTTGCGCTTGCGAAGCTGGAATACACCGATCGGACCGTATTTGGCGCAAACATCTGCAACACTATCTGTATATCTTAAGTTTTCTAATGCTGTAGCCGATCTTTTTTGTAGTTGAAATAGTGTGCGCAAATTGGAATCTATTGTAGTGGCCCAGATTAGTAGGCAATACTGCAAATGAGACTCAATTATGGCAGAATATATACTGCGAAGGAAAGTTTGACATCCACCTGAATTCAGCCATACGGCTACAAAGGAAAGCTATACAGCTTCCTCAAAAACTTCGCAGTTGAAGAAAAATTCGTCCTGGTCCAGGAAACTTACTCCACCTTGGGGATTTCCCCTAAATCTGGTCGATTGGAATATGTACTGGTTCTCAACCTTGCAGGAATTTGGTTACTTACCTTCCACAGTGAGCTCAATAAACGTTTCACCAACTTACCTTTCAAACTTTCTTGTAAACAATTTTGTCCCGAAAAAAAAGATCCCGCGCTGCGATTCGAGCCGTGGCCTTCGGACGCGCATCTAAGCCACAATACAAAGCGGATTGATACCATTATTGTTGCGGACTACTTGTGAAGGTTTCACTGCGTTGTACGCTTGCTCCTGTTGCGCGCACCTGTGCTTGACGCTTTCTCTCCCCGTGCGAGGGTATGCCCTCTCCACATCTCCTTAGGCCGAGTTCCCATGCCTCGTTCTATGAAAACCTTTACCAAGAACAGCTTTGCTCTTAAAAGACGCCTTTCAGGCTTAATGTTTTCAGATATTTTCAGAGAAAAGAATAACAAGAAAAGTACATCGCTTCTGGGCGGTACTTCTGTGCGATACTCACATCCACCTAACAAGCCGAGGTGTATGTGAGTGCGGCCTTGGGCGGCAATCAAGCACTCGTTATTCTGCCCTCGAACAGCGGCACAACAACCCAATAACTCGCAGGGCCGAACTGGAAGGACCACTCAGCCAGGTGGTTAGGTGATCAACGCTTTCGCTGCACAACGCATTAGAAGTCCTTTTAAGAACCTTGAGAGTTATCTCCTCACCTCCCATAAGAAGCGTAGGGTACAAGCAGGACATGGACAGCAGCAGGGCCGTCCCTTCGTCCTTGGACGCGGCCGATGCCAGGAAACCTGCGCAGAACAGTAAAGCATTGAAGGACTCTGGCAGAACACACGGAGCAGCGCGTGGGAAAGAGGGGCCTCTGAATGTCACTCAGCGGTACGAATGTCACTCAGGGGGACCATTCCCTTCCATCACAGTTGCATCAGCTGGAAAGTTCTTTTCGCAGATACCTACAGCAGGAGGTCGCACCGGGTTCCGTAGACACGGCCTTCTACCAAAACAGCCCCTCGACCGAAACGTCATCAAAATTGTTTTTTCACGTGCGTCGTCCAGCTTTCCTTCACTGTGTATATAGTCGTCCTCTGCTTAGCATTACTCCTTACCGAAGCACATTCCGCACATGGCCATGAAAACGGGCAGGAAGAAGGCGGCTGAGTGGCTTCCTCGCACGGGCGTGCCGAAGAGGACGACGAAGACGACCAGCATAAGCACCGTCTGCATGTACGCCATTGCCATCTGCACGATCGCGTGGCCCAGGATCACCTCCAGTAATGTCACGCCTGCGTGCGCGTGCATTGAGCACACGTCATCATTTCGTCGTCACAGGACTAATTCCAACTACGGACTGAACCAGGGTTGGCGTTTGATGCTGCAGCAGAATGGCGAGTTAGGCTAGTTTGTGAATTTGCATGTCGAAACACTGAAAACGAGACAGAAACGAAACCACGGGACACAGATGAAAGCGCTCGTCCTGTGGTTCTCTCGTCGTTGCGCTTTTTGAAGGTTTCGACGTCGTTTGAAACGACTGTTATTTGTTCTTGCTTTATATTCTTGTCATTCGCAACGGCAGAAAACTTAAGCTAAGTCGGTACAGGATTTCTTATGCCGCAATAAACCGTCCCGGCCACTTCCAGGATGCAATTTTACATCCAGCGGAACACTGCGGAAAGCAAGTCTTTTTCGCAGTTGAGGTTATAGTTAGAGGCAATACTATTGTCTCCGTTTAAGTAGGAGTGTTGTTTGGAAATCATAAACTGCCTTACTGATAATTGCTCTTTCACCAACAAGCTACATTCTTAGCACTTTGTTGAACTGCAACCGTTTGAAACTCGGACAATTTTTGTTTCCTGGCATACATAAAACGATAAGTTTTCAGTAGATAACATGGCCCCACGATTTGATGCTCGAAATCTTGCCACATCATCAGGCGTCTGTCTTCGCGGCTATTGCAGAGAACAAATGCTGCCGAACAGACTGCCGACATTATTAAACGATTTTTGAAAACATTTCCAGAATTTCTTCGTATCATATACGTGTCGCCGGTCACTCTGGAGAAGTCAACCAGTTCGTCGAGAGTTCTTCAGCTTTTTTTTCCGGGTTCCTTTGCAGGGTATGCAATAAATCGCGCAATAAATTTTATTCTATTCTATTCTCAATTACCGTGTTTCGTCAGCCTTGGGCGTCATTATTACGATGCCATTAAGGGGTTGCAGCACTTGCAGAAGGTCACCAAACATGTTAACGCGAGTCCTTGAATGTCTTCTTCCGCGAGTGTCACCTTATACAAGCGTCGACCGCAAAGGCTTGTGATCTTAACCGACCTCAGGCTTCGTCCACAGGCTCTGGCACTCCTAAATTTAATGGGCTGAAGCTTCGCTGGTGTATAGAGTGTCGAGGGAGCGCGTATTTCTCACCGCGACTGTTGCTCTTCCAAGTGGCGGGCGAAGGCACACGTGTGCTAAACGTGGAGGGAGCATTGTGGACGTGAAGGAGAAGACGGCAGCGCAGCTTTGGCCCGAAGCTATGGACGGCGCGGCGTGAAGAGGTCCCCGCTATACACCCACGTAATTGTGAGAGTTGCAGCAAAACGAATTCTAATATCATGCCGCCAGACGACAACCATTAAATCGCTAATACCACACTTTATTCTTGGATGTCCTCCCTCCCTTTGCGAAGTGGGCTGCGAGTGAGAGAGCTCATTTGCGGTCAGAAAAAGACCTATTGGCATTCTTCGGTCAGAACAACCATGTCCAGCTGGTCAAAGAAGGCCGCCTACGCCAACCACACCCGCCAGTTGGGAGCAAAAGGGTTAGAGTAATGAAGTGACTGTTGGGGGGCGGGACAAGGGAAAAGGATGCGCTCAAAATAAGCGTACGGATAGCGGAATTCGGAAGAGGATGGGTTGGAGTGATAACTGTGGAGGTAGAGACGTGCCGGAGAGATGAGGCTGTTCAGCTGCATTGAACGAAGGCTGTGCACTTGCGCAGTGAATAGGGAAGTGTGGGGGTTGCAGAAGCGTCTGTAGCCCGGGCCGGAGGTGTTGGTAGTCAGGCTTCTAGGTGCTGCGTGTGGCCGTTATCATTGTGGGCTGCTAAGGAAAACCCCGACCTATCACCCCTTCCAAATCCCCCTTCCCATGAGCAGGGGAAGGTACTTTTCACCAGCGGTGGCATGGAGGACCAAGCACTCCTGGTAACCCGGGATACGACGGCACGGTCAACACATGACTTCCTCGTATACGGATCTGCTCCTAACTTTACACCATAATAAACGTTTTTTCCATCTCCGAAAACAGCGTACCTGATACGATGGAGCGTGCTCGGATCCCTTCTTGCTGTTCAGCGACGAGGAGCAGAGTTGTGAGCGCCATGGGCAGCACGAATACCGTCCTGCGGGTTCCAAGTGCACGGCAAGAAGGTAAAAAATGTTTTTGCATGCAGCGCACTCAGTCAGCCTAAACTGCCGCTGACTATCCAATTCAGCACGAATAGCATGCACTAATTCAGCCTCCACTGCCGCTTACTATCCCATTCAGCACGAATAGCATGCACTAAGTCAGCCTCCACTGCCGCTGACTATCCCATTCAGCCATCCAATGCATGGACTATCCATTTAGCACAATACATCACATCAGCCTCCACTGCCGCTGACTATCCCATGTGCTCCACGGCAGAAGTAAAATATGCATGCACTACGTCAGCCTCCACTGCCGCTGACTATCCCATTCAGCACGAATAGCATGCACTAAGTCAGCCTCCACTGCCGCTGACTATCCATTCAGCACGAATAGCATGCACTAATTCAGCCTCCACTGCCACTGACTATCCCATTCAGCACGAATAGCATGCACTAAGTTAGCCTCCACTGCCGCTGACTATCCCATTCAGACCATAGCTGCACAATGCCGGTCCCATGCACGCAAGTAAAAATGTTCATGCAAATAGCACACTATTCAGCCTCCACTGCCACTGACTAGCCCATTGAGCACGAGTAGCGTCCTGCCGGTTGAGACTGCACTGCAAGAAGGTAAAGAAATGCTTTTGCATGCAGCGCACTCGGTCAGCCTACACTACCGCTGTCGTATGTTTCATACCAGACTGAAATGTGGTCATGAAGACCAAGTACAACTTTGTTCGATGTGAAAGCACTAGCCTCATGCTGTACCATTCGCACAACGGTTCTGCCAGGTTGACCGTGCGGAGGAAGTGCGATGCATGCACGTTACCGTGAAACTTCACTGCACTTCGTAGACTTCTCCAGCGATTTTTTCCTTCATTCCTAGCACACGTGAGGGGCGCCGCGCTTTATTTATACGCAGCAATGATACCTATATGTCCCATGTTTCACGATGCAAATCTCACTTAATCTTGGCAATTTTGTTTTACGAAAAAAAATGTCTCCTAATTTTTACAATCGCACAACGGTGATAATATGCCACGCCTCTATCGGGAGAAGTGCGGCTGCTTGACTTACGTGATAATTATTGCAGGGCTTCTTGATTCTCGGTAGGTGTAATTAAAGGCCTGGTAGAAAGGGTCCGAGAACTAAGTTTAAAAAGAGAAGAAGGACGTTAATCGAGGGCAGTACTGGTAAGCAGAAAAGACAGTAAGAATAAACAGGCGTGCATGCACTCCGAACGGCTGATTAACCAGCGAAGCTGTGACATGCAGCCGGAGTTCACACTTGAGTTAGTTCTTACACGGTTCACTAAAGTCTATTATTATACGTAGCGTGATTATGGTATTTACTTTCGTTCCCGCCAGCGGCGCCGCAAATTGTAAGCTGTATTCTCCTTTATGCCGCGTCGCGCCTTCCCATTTTTAAGAAGTAACGAGCAGCCGGTGTTTGCCATTGCCACGTTGACGATGCTCCGACCGAACCACCAGCCGCCCCTGACCGGCTTTATCGCTTAAACTGTGCTTCACGCAGTAGCTCGCTGCACTCCCGCTCTGCTACAGCGATATTAAATGCAGCCGCACTCGCCCTCCTTACTGTCCAACGTGATTTTTGTAGCGAAAGCTACACCACGCTACCTCGGGCAGTCTTCGCGGGGTGATCAGTTTTGACCTCAGCGAGCTAGAGGTCAAACTACACCCTTTTCTACAGGCGCCCGGCATGGAGCAGCGGCCCGATGGCGGGGAGAGATAGGTGAGGAGGGAACGGAGACGTGCGTGGTTCCCGTGTAGCCACCTGGTGGAGGAAGGCGAGGAGGCCGCCGTCGCAGCGATAAGCGCGCACCACGAAGGAAGGCCAGGAGGCCTTGTGGGGCGCAGAGCCCCTCTTCCGAAAGCGCCTGGCACCGAGCAGCGGCTCTATGGCGGGGAGAGATGGGCGAGAAGCGAACCGAGACGTTCGTGGGACCCGTGTCGCCATCTGGCGGAGGAAGGCGGGGAGGCCGCCGTCGCAGCGATAAGCGCGCACCACAAAGCAAGCCAGGAGGCCACGTGCAGCGCTGAGCCGTGTGCGATGGAGGAAGCTTTCGCTATCAACTAGGGTTAACCAAAGCTAAACCACAGCAATTTTTTGACGTATGCTTCTCGGGTTGCGAAGGAAGAGTTTTCTGCGTACACAGGACCGCTTTCGCCTAGCCATGTGAAGCTTCACTTTTAAAAAGGGCACAGCGTACCGGAGGAATCTGAAGTGCGGTTCCACCAGGTTACCGCATGTCCAAAAAAGGCAGCCTGTCGAATTGACCGCTTTTAACTGCCCCGCTTTCACGGCGAACGATGTAATCGAAGATGCCACACCGTGAACCAGAGACAATCTTACGGGGTGTCAGAAAACGTTCCCGCGCGTTTGATTTTTCATATTGTCTGTTCCGATTGTATCCGCATGCAGTTATCCGTGACGTTCGTGCGTCCGCAGCCAATCACATGAGCCCGCGTGAGAAATCAGCCTCGCCGGAAGTGTTTCGGCCCAAACTAGGATTGGACCGGAGGAAAAGAACCTCCACGTTTTATGGTTGCCAAATAGGGTTTCGTTCTTGAAGCAGGTCAAAGGCCTTATTTGGCGGCTGAAGAAGCAGTGGTGACTTCATTAATGCAAATGGGAACGAAAGCCCAGGGACAGAATGGGCGGAATGTGAGAAAAAAGAGCACTTCAGACAGTTTATAAAACATGTATAAGTTCGCTGGTCTCCATACGGTTCACTCAGCAATGACACTTTCATATGTCACCTTGTAGAGGAGTTGGAGTTCACTGAGAGTTCATTGTCAAGATAAATTGGCATTTTTAAAGGAGCAGTCATGAGGAGAGCCACTTCAGACCGTTACACGAGCGTGTATAAGCCGTTCGCTACAGTGTATTTGATAATCGCTTTAAGAAGGGAACGATCCAGGCTCACTCGCTGCAGGTGACCTGCTTGTGTTGCAGGTGGGGAGATATTTGTTAGGCGTCTTGGCCGACCAGAAATGAAATTAGCACATTCCCAGAGTAAACGAAACCAGTTGGGCGTACAATGGGTGTTGCAGAGCGGGAACCACTGGGGTACGGAACTTACGGGGGCTGTCCATCATGCAAGATGTCAGGTGTTAGGGCCGAGTTGGTATAGATTGTGCTGGCACTGGTTTTCCCCAGCCTTGAAAGGGTTTTCACACGCCTAAGAACGCCGACTGGAGTGGCATCCCTGAGGCGTTGGCGACTTCTTTTGCTGCCACTCTGGTTCGGCGGGGAAGGATGGTGGGGTGCTGATAGACGTGGGAGGTGTGTGGAGCCTCTCCCTGGCAACGGTGTGTGCCGAGCGGCTACCTTGTGCTGCGATTGTATGCCTGGGTGTCTAGAAAACGTGTCTAGACAATCCTTCCATTTCAAGATATCGGATCACGTGGATCACGTTCATGGCCGTGTTATTTGGCGAGAATGCACGATTCAATGCCTGAAGGGCAACGTTGGAGTCGCTTACGACGCCGGAACTTCCTTTGCTTGATCGTGTCAGAATGATCCGCGGATGTTCTGGTTAGTACCTAGTGTGCCGAAGAGTTCGGCCTCTTCAGCTAGGCCATTTGTGTTGGAAATATCCCGTGATCTATCTAAGGACGGCAGGTGCCGGAGAGGTCCGTGCTATGGCTGCTTCGGTGCCCTTGAGAGCCGCATCCGTGAAGAAGAAGAAGATGATGATGATGTTCCTTGGTGAAGGGCACGTACCAAAACAAGGATCGGCCACAGACCAGGGGTACGAAAAAATATCTGACTCATTTACAGAGTTCTGTAAAAGGATATTTAGAGCGGTGAACATGTCTGCCTCGTAATCTTTATCCTCGGATAATGCACGACATACCGTTCACGAGCCGCTACGTGACGTTGAGAAATTGGGCGGCGGAGGCGTGTACCACTCGAGGCCCGCTCCCATGGCGAAATGGCCGACGGAAATCTAGAAGACTCAAATTGGCTATTCATGGAGTCCCAAAAGCATGAAGCCTTGCTCGGAGGAAATTCCTCCAAGTGATGTTGAACCCTTCGCTTGGTCGCTTGAATAAAGGCTTCCAGAGGACGGAGCGGTAGAGCTTGCAGAAAGGTATCGATGGAAGTGAATTTAGGATCGTGCGGAGGAGGAGTGTATTCATTTTGCAAAAAAGCTTCACGTGGGGTGGGCGCAAATCGTACACCGGGAAACCGTAGGCGAAACGTTTATGCCCATCGTACGCTCGGGCATGGACAAAAAAGTGGTAATTTCTCGACCCGTTATCATCCACTTCCTGTGACGTGCCGTGCCAACGGTCTACGAGGCCGACACTAGAGACAAGGTGTCAAGACATACCGTGATGAATGCATAGATTACTCCTTGCCTTTTTTATTAACTACAATCTGATTGGTCAGCCACAATATCTGCGACTGACGTCTAGTTGCTCGCTCCACTTACTGTTCATTCGTCGTGGCTTTTTATGACATTACCAAGAGCCTTCTGTGTCTGGTCGCCCGTGGCATCACTCGTGATAAGAATGGCTATTGATATCTTGGTCTGGGCGGCGACGCTACGTAAACTGAATGTTGCGAACAGAGGTCGTAATGAGCATGGCGTCTTTCACAATAGAAACGACGCCCTGAACCACCAGGATTTGTGTGGCAAACATCAGCGCAACGTTCCTAAGAAACGACGCCCTGAACCACCAGGATTTGTGTGGCAAACATCAGCGCAACGCTCCTATGCACAGTGTCTCGTGAAAGTTCGTCTTAGCTTGAGATTTTGCGCTCTGCCGCCTAACTGTATCCACTGGACGATTGGGTTCAGCCACTCACTTGCACCGAAGGCAAAGCACAGACAGCCCACTCGGCGCGCCATCGATGGCGATGCTGGCGAAACAATTGCCAATCAAAGCGGTCCACAAAGCGGCGCTTTCGTGTGCGTGCATCATGCGTTGTCTTCGTTCCTGTAACCTTGGTCAACGCAGTGTTCTCATACATCACTCGTTAAACCCTCGCCGAGTCACGTGGTTAGCTTGCAGTGAACCTCAGGCACAGACGGCCCAGCCGCCCGTGGGTGATAAGACACACGTGAAGCAGCTGTTAGCCCTCGCCTCAACACATGCACAGGGCTTGAGAAGCTACGAGCAACTGAAGCGATAAGAGAGGTGCCGCCGAAATGAAGATCCAGCTTGCGCGCCAGCAGCTCAAGGTCGCTTGCGACGCGATGAATGACCTTGAAAGGTGTAGCGTAGTACAGCTTTCGCTCTAAAACGACATTTGCGAACTTCGCCAATGCATCGCCACACTGCAAAATGATTTCATTTTGTTTGTGGTATGAGAAGAGCGCCGGCTTTTCTGATACGTTTCGAAATGCGTCAACTCCGAACCGAGAGCCCGTGTGAAGCGCCGGCGAATTAAGCTCCCTTCGCCCCTCCCCGCCATTTCTGTGAGTGGCTTCCGCGGCAAAGTTGCAGAGCTTGCGTCACGCGCCGCAAAGCACCTTCGTTTTATGTCACTCCTGTCGAGCGGACGTGGCCTGTATCTTGTCACTCGTCTCTATCGCTTCGGCAGTCACAAGTTTCACCGGCCAGACTTCGACACGGTAAAAAGTGCACTAGACGGGGGCAGAAGAAGAGACAGCGACACGGGATGAGCGCTAGACATCAACTGAGGCTTCATTGACAGGAAAGGCAACACCATATAAATGCGTAGAAACGCTTAAAAAAGATACGGAAGGCTGAGCTTTTTCTTTTGTGGGCAAGGCTAGAGACGGTGTGCTCACGCATTCGTCATTTTCTTTGATAATAAAGAACGCAGGACTCGTGTTCCCTGAAGCGCTCGTCCCGTGTCACTGTCTATTTTGTCCCTGTCTAGCGAGCTTTTTACCATGTCGAGGTCGCATCACCAACTAGCCCAAATTTCTTCGTTGGATCGCCCCATGACTGTTCGGTTGTTCTCACACAAGCTCAGTGATGTACGTGTTCTCCACACATGCGTCTCCCACGTTTCACGGAAGCACGCAGCTCACTCACCCTGATAGTTTGGATGGAGAAATTCTGCCCCGTAAAGTTGCGGGAGATATCCTTGATGTAGCGCAGGTGCGCTTCGATAATCTCTACCCGCAGCGTGTCCCGGACGATGCAATCTGCGCATGCGCCGTGTGCACGGACGACACGTCACGCAAGAGAGACATGTCACGGGATTTACTCCGACGCAGGGACAAAATCACAAGGACAGCAGAGGCCCACTAAATATTCATGTGGAAGCTTGCTACAAGTTTCACCCACCACTGAGAGGAAAAGAAGGCGCAGATTTATCTGTGATGGAAGTTTTTTTCAGCGAGTGTGGTATCCCTCGTCCACTTTTTCAAGACCTCTCAAGACGGTCACTCTACAATTAGGGGTTCAGCTCATCCGCAGGTGCTGCGCTCCTCTTGTACTACGTCAGGAGGGCACTTACAGTATAAATATTTCTTCGTTAGATGGCCATTTTAATCTCTCCTAAAAAAGGCATCTGACCACCGAGAAAAACACCTGTGCTTAGGTAGAAGTCTGGTCCGAGCATGCAATAATGTGTCGGCGACAGAAACGCTACATCGTCTACGACTTAGACAACTCGTGTAATCCGATCACAAGCATGTGTGCTGGCTTAAGCGCGAACACCGGCAAACTTGAACACAAATATAGTCATAGGCTGCCGCTCATTTCTAAGCGGTCGTTATCATGGCACCGCGCAGTCTTCCAGAGAGCTGAGGAAGAGGTCGCGCAGGCGCTGTGCAATAAATACGGTGCACACCCATGCTGTCTGCTCCTAGATTTACACATACACATGCGCGCGCGCACATACACAAACACGCGCACACACACACACGCGCACGCATACACACTCACGCAAACGCACACGCACATACAAACGCACACGCACACACAACGCACGCATACAAATCCACATACACGCGCACACACGCACGCACGCACATGCACACACACAGGCACACACGCACGCACATACACAGGCATACGCACACACACACATGCACGCACACACGCACACACCCACCCACAAAGACACACGAGACGTTTCTTCTAGCGGTTCTAGCGACAACGGGCCTTCTCGATTTACAAGACCTGGACGGTTCGCGGGCAGTCCTAGGATAGCCTTTGGACCAAAGGTTCCTTGAAATACACGGGGAAATGAAGGGCCGGATCGCGTCCCGCGCAGTATGCGGACGATCCGGCACTGTTAATCGAGGAGGCCCGACAGAAACAAAGGGTCCCAACAGAAGGCGCGCAATCAGTGCGAGGGCGGGAAAATTAAATCGAATTGAACAAACTTTCATTGCGTATACACTGTGGGGAGGAGGAATAGGGGAAGAACAGAGTGAAAGGGGGGGGGGGGTGAGTGGAGGCGCATTTACGTTGCAGGGGTGGCGGACGACACATCTTTCGACGATATTTGCTGCATAGCGAGCAGATACGCGGCCATCTTTTTTGCAAAGCCGAATGAATTAAACTAAGTAATAGTCCGTGGTAGCACGCGTCTCCTTACCCGTTGCGTCCACGAAGAAATTGAGCGTAGACGCCGCGGTGACGGTCCGGCTACTGCGGGTGAAATTGAAAATCCTGCGGCAGGAATAACACAGTCCCACTTAGAGAGGGCAATCTCGATTACCGTGTGCTCTATAAGCCATCCTGCACTGTTCCCGTGTAAGGCGAGACATCGCGGGGACACTGTATTTAAGTTATATTATACTCCCGGGAAATTTGGCTAGTTTGCTGTAGTTTGCTGTTAAATCCAGAAGGCAGCTAAGAAAACCCATTCAAGAAAGCTTTGCGAAAAAAAACCATCATCGTCGTTAGGCGGAGGAGGGAATGATTTTTCAAGCGTAGATGGCAGCTTGTAAAACGACCGCAGCATTCAGTTGTGAAACTGAATACAGGTTTTCGGCACCCTCCTGTCTCTCGTCCTTCAGCCACGCAGGAATTGTTTTTTTATGAAAAGCCATTAACCAACTAGCCAGCAATCATTGCAATTCTTGTAAAGCAATGCTTTTCCACGACAAGCAATAACGTTCTACTATCGTGCGGTACTTATTCTGTAAATGATCCCGATTACTGTAGTAATCGTATTCCTGTGAAATTAAACCCGTTTCTACAGTAGTTAATGAAGTTAGAGAAGCGTCGTTCATCACAATTTCTGTTTTGGGGTACATTTTGAAAGCCCCCCCCCCCCTCCCCCCAAGTTGTCTTTCGCTTTTGGGCGACGCCGTTTCATCATCAACTGCCAAAGGCCAGCGCCGCAGCATTCCTGGATCGGCTGCACACACCGGCTTTGTAGGAGCATTTAGTTGCAATATATTCATCGATACGCAAAACTGCATGCAGGCATGAAAAATTTGTACGAAGGAACGGTGTTGCACTTCCTGTTTTACTTCCAGCTTGGTGCATTGGGCGTCGTCTGCTATTTGTAATTACTGAGTATGGGCGTAAATCACACACATGGCATGCCTCGTAGGGGTCACCTCCACGCTCAAGATTCTGAAAAAAGTCTGTGTGGTTATCTAAGCTTTGCAAGCCTCACCGCAGCAGAATGACAAAGCCATGCACAACCACGCTGCGCTGACCGCCACCGGCATTCCACTGACGAGCGGTTCGCCACGGGCGGCGCTGTTCGCTGAAGCGACGGTGGAGCCATACAACGGCCGCCCGGTCCCTATAGTTATATAGGCAGCAGAGCGTCTGCAGCGGGCCGCGCGTCTCAGTTCTGTTCCCAATGTTCAGAATTCAAATTTTGGGGATTTTACGCGCTGTGGGCTATGAGATGTGCCGTAGCGGATGAGGGTGGGTTACCTAATTTATGCCGAAATCTCAGCACACCCACGATTTCGTTTCTCGCATCTACAAGAAGGCAGAAATGCCTGCTTTTTGTTGCACCATACCGGAAATAGACCCCTTAGACGTTGCGGAGATGAAGAGGAACCCTTCTGCCTGTGAGCTATATCGAAGGCCTCCGAAAAGAACGACACGCACATCCCCCCTCTCGGTGGAGAGGGCGCTGCTTTCGTCGCGTACCCCGCGGTCGAGTTGACAGGGGACGGTTATGCGCGGTTTTTCATCGCAGGTATGTTCGATGATAGTGAAAGGATTTTTATAATTCTTGCGGTAGCAGATTGCCGGGACAATAGACTTCATTCCAAAATCCCGTACGAGTAGTCGGTGGTAAGTGTTGCAGGGTCCCTTTAAAGGCGTACTGATGGCGTATGTCGCGTCAAAGAGAGGGAAGCTTGCACTGACGCGCAAGACTTGAATGGCGGAGGTGTTGTAGGTGAGCAATGCCGGACACATGGTTAAGCTTCGGTATCATTGTTTATTTGCGCATTTGCGGTGCTAGTAATCGTCGCCATATGCATCGAAGAGGTCGTCTCTTCTTCGTAGCGGGTGGTGGAAACAAAGTCATCCTCAGGATAGCAGACTTCTAAGAGCTCTTCGTCATCGACTCGAGGCAGCGGTGGCGGGATCTGCAAGTCGTCTCGGGAAGAACAGGAGGCACACTCGTTCCCATGTCTTCAATTATCCATTATGGTTGCTAGAGAATGCGGTGGGCCGCGGTGTCCACTCCCAAGCAGGGTGTCTTTTCATCTGTATAGCACTAGCGCTGGAGATTTCTTTACATGCGCGGTAGCGCTTGATAAAAGCGCTGGTGTGTTTTTATTTTGTTTTTTTGCTAAAGCCACTGCGCGAGCCGGGGCGAGGCACGCGCTCACGAGTGCTCGGCATTGTCTCGCTCCTCGATGTTTCGGCAATTTTTTTTGCAAAAGCCACTGCGCCTAGCGGGGACGCTCGGCGGTAGCCGCGAGGCACGCGCTTACCAGTGCTCCGCATTTTCTTGGTATTTTTTCCTCAACGTCGAACTTATACGGCCAGCAACAACAGCTGCGCTGTTAAAAAAACGCTTCCCGTGGTCGGATTCTAACCTGGGTCCTTCACGTTATGAAGCCGACGTCTATGTGACTTCGCCACCTCGACATGGTCGAAGCAGCTTGGATTCAGAGATATATGCAGGGACGTTCAAAATTACAAAAATCATGCACCGCTCCGTTTTAACGACGACGGTGGTTGAGCGCAGAACTTTCTTCGTGCGAAATAAAATGGCGAAGGGTCCAAATCAAAGCCGCTGCGATAAAAAGACCAAACTGCGTTCAAGTGAAACTCAGAGCTCAACGAGTCGAAGTCCAAACTGACACGACAACGACAACCAATTAAACCCCCACAAGAAAGCTTCGCGTTCAACCAATGTCGTCGTGGGTGCATGATAGAATTTTTCTTAGTTTTGTTTCAACACCTTGATTGCTTGAGACGCCTCTATGTGCTCTGCGGGAACACATGTGTTTGATTTTTCCCTGCTGTGATGAAGGCAGGTCCACTTGGCGGAACGTATGTGAACGTTGTGGTTTGGGGTTGTTTTCTTTCACGTGTAGGACGACACGGTGTGCTTGTAGAAGTAAAATTTATGGGAGCACCGCAGCCAACTTAAACACAAGCACCGAAGAAGCCGTCAACAACAACAACAACAAAAAAAAAACGCGCACAGACGAAGGGCGGCAAATAGAATGCCGCATCGTTTGCTTTTCACAAATCTACCTGGTTTTGCTCTCGCTTCCACCAACATGGATTTAGATCGAGGACATTTTAGATTAACCAAGAGCAGTCTACAATAGTGACCGGAAACCAACACTTTTTCTCTATCAACACAAAATTGCCCGTGCGGCATACAAAAGAAGGGAACGCGCGCTTCGCTTTAAAGACGCGGTAGACTGCGGCGCGTGGCCAGGCGCTTGTATCCAAACCGCTAAAGAAATCAGAACGCACGGTTCGCGACAATAAGCACATAGCTAGCAGTGGAGATGAAAATCTTGCACCCCTCCGTCTAATGACGACGATGGTTGAACGCAAAGCTTTCTCGTGATGGATTCTTTGGTTGGCCAATTACACACTGCGAGAATGTGATACTCTGGAGGTATTGGGTATGCACTGAGTATAGGCCTAACTTTTGGTTCGGGGTGTATGGCGCGAATCTTGTACCTGCTTCTCGGCGTTCAGTGAGAAATTGTTTGAGTGGGTGCAGCTTTGAAGTGCTAAACCTCAAGATGTGACGTTCGGCTTGATGCCCTAAACCTAAAAATGGGACGTAACGACTAATGGCTTGTGGCTAACAGCCTCACGGCATTAAGAGAACCGCCAATCTCATCCTACGGCGGTAACGGCTGCACCTCACATCATGACGTTAGGCATATTAACGACGCGCTGTCGCACGCCCGCGTCACCTCTTCCCTCTGCTTCACATCAACCTTTAGCGGAGGGGGCCTAATGGAGCTGTCGCCGAGCTTCTCAGAGAAGCGTTTTAGTTTTGCTACACTTCTCCCACAGTCATCATCATCGTCAGATAAAGTTGGCTTTCTTGCAGGGTGCACTCGCGTTACACGCGTCATCAGAGAGAACACTAAAGCTTTGCTGCTGCTGCTGCTGCTGCTGCTGCTGATGATGATGATGATGATAATGTTGTAGAATATACCTCGCGTGCATAAATATTAAAGCGCAAGGAACTGATCGAGATGCGAACCTTGTTTTCATCAGGTCGGTGTAGTTGGCCGGTATGTGGATGGATCCCCAGGCACCCTCGTCCAGCACCGCTTCGAAGGAGGACTGCAGGTTGCCGTACGGCTTCTGCACAAGTCACGGTGCGTGCATGCGTGAGGAGAAACGGCGTGTGGGCGCGGTACTTGTACACAATCCTTAAATGACCTCTCGTTCTTCAACCCGCACTTTATGCAACGCTCACTTGCGCTCTTGGGAAACGAAGCACCGAAATTTGTAGCTCCACCTAGCACACTTTCAACTTTCGTCTTATACTGCTCCGTACCCACACAAGCAGATCTTAGCGCCATGCCAAGGGCCGCTTTTTCGCTGCGTTCAGCAGTCATGGCGTATCATAGCGGCTCGCGAAGCAGCGGCACCTGGGTTCGACTAGCGGTGAGGGACGAATAGTTCTCTCACTCGACCAGTAAATTTGAACCTATAATACCGAACGGCGCACTCAGGGATCAACCGTTGGAAGTGCACATTTTCAAACTACCAACTTACCGAAAGATTCTGAACTGCATCCTTTCTTGCAAGAGACGCGAGGGGCGAGCTGTACGCATACATTCCTCTTAGCAAAGCCAGGTGCAAACCAAGCTGAAAAATTTGCGAACAGGCACAAAAGGTGCAAACACATGTAACCCAAGGAACGCCTGGTAGCGTCCCTTTGACTTTCAAGCAAGTTCCTCGTGCGCTCAAGGTCACGCAAGCGCACGAGCGGTTACCCACGCCAAGGGAAGCGCTACCGGCCGAACCCATTCGCGGCGGCTACGGCTTCCGCAGTGAAAGTATCTAATCGCTCATTCGTTCCAATGGGAGGCTGGCGACGAGTTGTTACAGGGAAAGAGTAGCAACGCCTGCCATCAGAAAGAGGGGTTGGCTGCTGCATTAAACTTCGCTGCACGTTCACCCCTACAGCGACACTGCGACATACAGCGTCTGTATTTTATTTCGCCTGCAAATGTGCGCTCATTCGCTGCGCGCTATTGGCGGTGAGCGCGAACACAGGCGGCGCTGCGAAGCGCGCCTCCGTGACGTCAGCTTAGGGATTCTCGCATTTGTCGTCTGCTTCACCTAAGATCGCTCTCCCTGCTGTTTCTTTGCGCTCGGTCACCGTCTGATGCTTTTCCGCGCCAGAATTGGCGTGTGGGTAACTTTTTATCATAATAATAGGCTTAAAATCACATACACTAGCTCATAGTGTCAATTAAAGTATAGTTTTGGATACCGCTACGGTGAAACATTGCCGGCGCCACCCCATTCCTTGCGAAGCCGGTCCTGTGCGGAGCGCGAAGAGTCGGAGCTAGGCGTCAGCTTCTCATGTAAGCATTCGAACAAAAGGAACAGTCAGGTGCTAATAACCGACAACAGCGAAAATGGAAGACCAAAACAAATTCTAGGCCTTCAGGGCTGTCGGCTTTGGCAGAAGGCATCACGATTCCCGGTAATCATATGTAAGGTAAAACAGTTTTTGCAACCTTGCCGAACGCTCGAACGCGTTTTCTCACATCACTTTACGTTGTCAAGGCATGAAAGTTTGCCGACATGCACTATAGACTGCAAAAACTGTAGGTTGAGTTCCAAATAACCCAGTGTGTATATACGCGCGTGCTGATTCTATACCAGGCATCTAACCAGTATGGAGGTTTATTGAGCAAAACGAGTCACGTCTTCGTTAAATTTATAGTAACACATATATGTTTGTTAAGACCTGGAGGGATATTTCGGAACATTTTGCACAGCCATATCTTCCCGATATTCGGATATGCGTTATAGGAAAACTGTACTCAAGAGGAGGAGGAGAAGTAAGGGGAGGAGGGGAAAACTTTGTTTGACAATTAAATTGATCTGGTTAGTGGGCCGGGTCCTCAGTCCAGGACAAGAGAGTAAGAGTAATTTTCTTCAAATCATAGAACGCCATCCCGAGTAGAATAGGATTTGTTCTTCGCGCCTGGAAGGGTTTAAAAGCAATAAAGAGCTACTTGGAATTCTTCTTCGGTTTCGAGTCTTGTAATATATGCAGGTATACTATTTATTACGTTAGTTAGCGAGTATATCATGCCTTAAACCCCGTAATCATGTCATCATTGTTCGAGTTGAGAGTCAGTTCGTTATGATAACGATATAATTACGATAGAAATTCGGAGCACAAAAGACGCCTTCGAGTACTGTGGACCACGTTGTTTAGGGCGCGATCGCGGTGGCGTATCACAATCCTTCTCATTGTATTTGCATGTGAATTAACAAAGCACGCTACGGATATGCACCTTCTTGCACGCAGCCGTAATTAAAGCCAATATGTGAAGAAGGGAATGTGTGCCATACAAATGAAGGAAATATCCACACGACCTTTGTGAGGCTCCCAAACATCCCGAAACCTCCTAATAAGAAGTTGGTGACGGCGCAGAAAATTAATGCGTTGGGCAGAAAAAAAAAAGCAAGAAACGTTAATCCGATACAAGACAACAACGAAAGAAACAGAAGAAAGCCGCTTTATTTCCTGCTGTGCGATGAGCGTGTAGAGGCCGCTGCTTGGTACGTAGTATTAGACTGTTGAGTCTTCATCAGAGCATCTAAAAAATACTGCAGGGAAGCCTACGCATTTTGAATACTTATCGAGAAGCTCTGATCGCTGATCCTCGCGAATAAACAAGAAAGGACGAGTTACACACGATCTTCTGACCGATACTCTGAAGAAAGTTGTTCTCTATCTCTTCGTGTGTGGCAAACTTGGGGGGGATACAGCTTCAAATTATTCAGATGCGTCAGAAGCTGGCAAAATAACTGAGTCGCTAGAAATACGCTTTTTAACGCACTACAGCCACGAAGCGGGCGATTTCTTGCCCAGGCACTGTTGCCTCTCACAAGCGGAGTGTAGCAGACGACAGCGGCGCGAATCCCTAAGCCGACGTCAGAGCCAGGGGGCGCCACTCAAACATCTCACCGCCTATAGCCCGAAAAGCAAGCTTTCGCTCGGCAAGCTTGGCTTAACCATGTTCAAGCACATTGAAACATTTATGGATACGGTTGCCTTTGTGAATCGTGCCCCAAACGCAAAGCATGGTCCACGCCCGTGAGAAATAAAATTTGCCCATACCTTTCGCCTACATTCTGCCTTGCCTCTATGTCACGTGTTAAAACGCTCCGCTGGTCACTAACGGTCACCAACGTCCTACCTTTTTCGGAACTCAATAGTGTTGAAAGCTAACGAGTAGATGTCGCTAGATGCATTCAGTTCTGTACCGTTCAGGAAACGGAATGGTGCCTCCCAGTAGGCATTTGCGGCTACGTAGTATGTAAGGGCCCATGACGCAGCGGACCGCACCTTAGTGACGATCTCTGTAGAGATCTCGTCGAGGAACAGGTGGCTGTACTCCCCGTCCGGGTCCTCGTTCACCACAGCCACGGGCAGGTACGTGGGGTTTCCGCCCACGAAGAGGCAAAAGATGATACCCACGAAGGACGGCACCACCAGCTGGATTACCACCGTGCTGCGAGATGAGGCAGGAAGGGTTACTCCCGGCCGCCACGTGATTTCCGTACACGCGGTTTGTGAGTACACTGCCTCTTCGAGCGAATTATTGGAACAGCAGGTAGCGAGCAGCAAAGTTACTAGGAATTGCCAGGAGTACTATCAAAGCCTGTCTTCATATAGTGCTGGATTTCGCTGCCTCCGTCTGCGCTTGTTTTGCTCCGTTTCTCCCCTGTCTTCTTTCAATTACGGTATGATTAAGTGGACAGCCACCTTCCGCTACTGTCGAAATTACTACCGCCGACGGGGTTGGTGGTTCGGGGCAGTGGTTCTCACATGAGGATCCATGTTATTAAGGGGTCCGTGGGGGCACTTAAAGGGATCTGCGGGTCCCTCTTCAAGATGCCCCTTTTTGACAGGGAAGTGTTTTAGGCCCGAGTACACCAAGATGTAACTGACGTCATATCCGTCACGTAAGAGACGTCGCCAGAAAATGTTCCATGGACGCGGTGGCGCCCGGATTCGAGCCCACGAACTCTATCGCCTCTCGCCGCAGCGGGAGTTACGAGGCGCTCTGTCAACTGCGCTATGAACAGAGACGTAAGAACCTCTGCGAACGCGCCTTTTGTCCTTCCCTATGACTCATTCAGGTGGTGCTGCCGTCTAGGAGAGGCGAAGCGAACTAGCGAATCAGGACGCTAATGAGCGCCGACAGTTGCTCCTCGATGCCAGCGGCTTCATGTACGGGGGACGCGCGTGAATTGAGGCACCCTCCGTTGTCACGTTGTTCCCATGACCGTTATGTGTTTCAAGCTGCTGTTTCTGTGCATGTTAGTTTTGATTTTGTTGTCCCGAATAAAAAACGGCCATTTTTTTGTCTCTCACGTGTGGCGTCACTTCGTCAGGCGGGGTCAGGCTCGCGAACCCTTCGCACACGAAGGAGGTTCTTTTAACATTCAAGTGATCCTGTGAAGGCACCTTTCCCTTTCGTATTTTACCGATTCCTATGAAAGAGGGTTCAACCACATTATTTTTACTCCTTGTTGCTTTCCCGCGTGGAAGGCAGGCACGTCTTCTTCGCGTAACACAATGCCTAAAATGTCGGCTTCTTGCACAGCCTTGAATATGCGGGAGAGACACGCACACGAAAGGTAGCTTGGAAATGTGGGCATGAAGATTACAATGTCAATATAAAGTTTAATAGCGTGCATCATCATGGGGTGCACAAAGGGTTTCTTCAAGCTCACAAGGGCTCCCTGGCAGGCTGGTATACGAGAACCACTGGTCTGAATTCCATCGGTGCAATGTACATATTGGCGCTCCGCAGAGTATGTGTCTAGCTCGGCGGGGGCTGGTTCCCAGGGCAATTCAATGCACGCGCTTTCTTTGGAACGCGTCATGGCCAGTGGAAGATCGAGGCAGCTTTGAGAGTACGTTGTAAGGCCTAACTTCAAATTTCACGTGTGGTTGATTTCTTTAAGGGGGCTATTAAGACAAAATGCAAGTTTGGTCTGTTCAAAAGACCGCTTCGTCCCGATAACAGTTACACCAATTTTATCGCAAACTTCGATCAAGTAATGGAGATATTCGGAGAAACAGATGAGGCAGTGACTTTCTGGCCACTTTCCGGTGATGTTTGCATGCGTCGCAGAAACTTGTTTTTGCAGTTGGCAGTTGCCGACTTCAGAAAGCTCCAAAAACATGGCTACGTGATTGCAGCCGGCCTCTAGTTTCATTTGACCATCACAGTTGAATTCTAACATGCAGTTAACACTCTAATCTTAGTGCTGTCCCATATTACGTCACTCCTGCTCATAATTACGACACTGCAAAACAAAGGTTAATGTTTTCAAGATTTCTTACGTTTTTTTCGGCGGTTAAAAAATTGTTGCCAATACGCTTTGTGAAGGTGGTTGGAAAGCAAAGCTATAAACGACACCTACAACAATTGCCCATGCGACGTCATTTGAATTCACATCACGTGGCCCTACAAAGAGCGAAACCAGAGATTCGGCCAGCCATTACCTGGGATTCGCGGAAGCGGCGCCCCGAACGCAGCAGCGTCGGCCACGGCCAGGCTAGAGCAGTGGACGCCGTCGCTGTAGCCCAACCGTGGGTCCGCAGGATGAAGACGAGAGGAGCGTCTTTCGAAGGGTGAGACAGCGGAACCTAGCCATCCTGATGCGCTAGCTCTGGGCTACACCACCGCGCGACACAAGCGCAGGCACTGAAACATTTCTGCATGTGAGCTTAGTGATGCTTATTTATACCTATTTAAACTAGTTAGTTTAGTAAGCTTGAGAATTGCGAGAAAGCTAAGGGAAACCTTATAATCGCTATTTATCAGAACCAGTTGCTCCTTTCGCCTTTTGCTACACCTCTTAAAACACAACCCAATTGGTATTCACCAGTTTAGAAAACGGGGTCCCATTCTTGGCAAGCGGTGCGCAAACGGTAGCGTTTCTCTAGCGGCCAGATGTCTGTACGTGGTTTCTACATTTTGTTTTCCTGCCCTGCAAACCAATCCTTAGCATATCTTTGCCGTACGACCACTTAATTCCGTCGGGTCCGGGTACCCAGGGGGTGCTGTAGAACAAGTTAATCAAGCCGTGCGAAGGCACCGCGCAATGGACGCGAAGCTGCGCCAAAACAGGCCGAAAACAACCGTCGCTAAAGCAGACGACAGAGCGACGGAATGGTTTCCGCCGTCGCTCTCGCCGGCGCGCAGGGAACGCTGGGTAATAGCGCACGTTCGCCACGCCATCTACACTGTGCTCCGTGAGTGAAAAGCGCGCCCTCCCCATTTTCAGCAGCGTTAGGAGTTTTTTGTCCCGCACGCCGCTAAGGAACCGTTGCCTGGTAGAGGTAGAAAGCTTTGTTTTAAAACGTCTTACGTGGCTGGACTGGAGCTGTGTGAGCTACCAAAGGCCAGTTCTTTCAAACTGAACCAAATTGCATTTTACCTTCATGGCCCCTTGAACATCGACGATTAGCGCGTACCAAGCAACGTAAAATTTTACGTCGGCCTATGTGTAAGGACTATTCAGATTTTTAACTAAAAGGCAGAAGCCCATTCAATGAGCTCCCCTTTGTTCAGCTAAATTTAGCTGAATAAAGCCAATAAGCCGAAGTGATATCGGTGATATCGAAGGTGTGAGCTAGAATTCGCTTCCTGGAGGCCCAGGGTTCGATTCCCACCCAGTATAAAATTTTCCTAATTTGCTTTTTGACTCAATTGCTCTGTTTTTATTCTCTCCGTCTCGTCGAGCCATTCTCGAAGCCGTTTCGCAGTGCAGACGACTGCGGACGCCGGCTGTTGTTGTAATCATTTATGGTTTTTGGACTAAAATAATTATTTAAAGCCTTTGCAGTACCTGTGAAGAAGGAAGACCAAAGAAGCTGTATTAGTGTAAAACTATAATGAGTTATGTATTGACACACCAAATTTCCTCAGACTTATTGCGAAATTATTGCTTTTATAATGTGTTTCTCAGATTCATCTTCATAATGAAAAATAACGTGACAAAGGGGAGGAAAACATCGGACAAGCGCTGTCCAATATTTACCTCCCCTTTGTCCCCTTATTTTTGCGCTGTGAAAGACGAATGTGTGCCAACTAGCTCGGTTTTCTACGCTACTTAAGTTAGCTTCACAGATATTTCATAAAATAAGATTTACAGCCGTATCCTGTAACCATATTCTTACCGTAGACGGTCATATGTTGACAGCGCACCAGAGTTATACTTTAGCGTGTACCACCTCACCATGAACTATAGTTGTAGCAAGTAAATAAAACTAGGCGCAAGTGATTGCGTCGTCGTAGCGGCCAATTTCAGCACAATTTGTTTTCAAGATGCCTACGTGGGGTTGAGATCTACGGAGCATTTTGCACCAGCGATGGACGGAGAGCCTGCGATTCTTTGTCGACGCGACCCGGTAGACGTACGCAATATTGGTCAGAACCAGGCGCAAGACAGCTTCGCTACAATATTATAAGATTACATGGCGTGACAAGGGCGTAAAAACGGGGCCACACACGGAGCGCTCACATGAGCCGGCGCATGATCTTGAGCGCGTTCTTGATGACGATAGCACGTGTTCGGAAGATGCTTCGCACGGGTCCCCAGTGGCTCCAGGTGAGCAGCCTGTTAGGCACGGGGCAGAAGGTGACCTGCGGAGACGGGGCCAGTCGCGGCTTGGGCACAGCTTGGCCTCTTCCATCAAAGGCCCTAGCAGCAGCTGCGCCTCCTCGGAAAGGCCACGCTCCGTCGGGTTCCCGTCCAAGGCCTCCTTCGGCTTCTCGTCCCCCGGCTTCACTTCCCCGGGAACGTCGAGGGCCTCCTTCGGCTTCTCGTCCCCCGGCTTCACTTCCCCGGGAACGTCGAGGGCCTCCTTCGGCTTCTCGTTCCCCGGCTTCACTTCCCCGGGAACCGCAAGGGCCTCGCAGATCTGTACGCCAGACAGAGTTAATGAGAAGATCAAAGCGTACGCGTCCCTGCGAAAAAAAAGAAAAAGACTCGGAAAAATCACACAACTGAAGATTCTATGCAGCATTCCTTTTTTTCGGTCGACACCTACGGGAGGAAGGAGGAGGAAGAATTTTTTTAAAGAATGGGATGGCCCTTGTCCTGCAGGGAAAAGGAAAGCGAGGAAAACTAAGGAAGCTTTAATCGCAACAGCCTCGCAAGCGCAGTGCCTTAAAAGCAACAAAGTCGCCTTCTCGTTCGCACTTGGTGTCATTCATTCGTCTAAGGTGGTGACACCCGCTGGGAGAATTTTTTTGAGAATGACGACCGCGGGAACGCTTGCAAAAAAAAAAAAAAAGCTCATTCCCAACATCTCTCCCTCTCGACGCCGCGCCGCAGCAAAGGGCGGCGCTTCTCTTTCCAGCTGTGAGCCCCTCATGTGCGCAAGACTTGACGAGTCGGCCACAATGCTTATTGCATTTTTATTGGAAAGTAGGTCCCTTAGTTCCGGGGCATTGAGTTGGAACAAAGTTCTGCCTTCACTAGCGGACCCTAGCTTTTTGTCACGTGTGCTATGCAACACGTATCAGGGTCAACGTTTTACCTAAGCCTAGCACCCTTACGGACGCCCACTGCAAGCGCTGCAGGCCTGTTGGATCGTGTTGGCACTATTTGCTGCCGCCAACCAAAGCCATCGTGGCCGAGAAAAATGTCTGTGATTGCAGTGGCGCCTCTCGTTCTGTTTGATGAATAACCTAATTGTAACTTGCAGTCAACATGCTCATAACTATGTATTTACTGCTCTCTTTCTATTGCGTCCTTGCTGGTGGCATGTGCTGCAACATCTGAATGTTTCCTAGGTGTATTTCTGTCGAAAAAAACATCTTTCATGGCTGGAATAAATGAGTTACAAACAGCTAGTTCTTCCACATTGAACAACGTTTTCTATTCAATCCCACTCAGTTCAATTCATTTTATTCCCCAGGTACTACTGGTTGGTTGCCTGGGCTATATGCTGTGGCGACAGCTTGACGGGGGCCCAGACAACCAGTACAAGGCAGCAAAGTACGATGCATCAATTAGTACTGCGTGTGCAATGGACAATTGTCCTCATGGTTCTTGTAAACACTCGCACTTCCCGAGAAGTCCCCGGCGACCGCGGCGCGTTAGATTGGTGACTTCACAGAGTTTTGTGCAATGAAACCCAATGCGTGACTCCACCTTGAGGTACGTGTCGGACAGACTGGCCACTCCGTAAGCCTGCATGAGCTCCGCGGGGGTTTGCTCGCACCAGATCTTGCCGTTCTTCATCAGGCCCACCTGCAGCGCGAAAAAAAAATTTTCCTGCATAAGCGCACGCAATGGGTGTCCGACACGCACACACGCGCACAACACCATGCAGACTAGCGTCACCAAATAAGCTACGCTTAAGAGTACCGCCACTTCGTTCACCGGGAAGCGTCTGGGGGCCATTTTGTTTCTGGATTGCAGTGTTACCTTCTCTCCCAACAAAATCGCCGCCGGTTGTGACGGGCAGAGTGTGACCGGCCGCTCTAGCGTCCGTGCAACAGAGAGAGAGGGAGAGAGGAGAGGAGCCCAGAAACAAAATGGCTGCGCCCATATGTAAACAATATCACGTGGTGCCGGCCAACCAATGAAAATCCTGGTGGCACATAACAATGAGAGAAAATAGTGCCGATACTCTAAAAGCCTTCATCTAGTGACGCTAATGTAGACCAGCGCGTGCAGAAACCGGGACAGAAGAGAGTCAGTGGAGCAAATCGAATCCCGGCCTATAATGGTTAACACTTGGACGAACTCGATGCGTCTTCTTCTTTCGGAGAACATGATGATTTATTTGCGTTTTAACTACTGGCTTCCAAAAGATAAAGCAGTTTAAGATAGCTGTTACATCTGTTGGTATAGTTGCAGCCATTTTCCTTTCAGCGGATGCTCCACACAGTCAAAAATGGAGCTCAAAGAAAAATGGAACACACGCCCGAACAAAAGAGAACTTCGACAACAGCGTTGGATGTAGTGGCGAGGATGGATTTTCCGACTCGCTGAATGCGCTGACCCAAATAGCAGCGCTGACCCAAATAGAAGACACGCCGTCGGGAAGAAAGAGATGGAGAGAAAGGACGGTATATATGGCTGTATCACTTCTCACACCAGAACTATTACTGACAGTGATTCTGAGTTTCGTGATCCAGTTTTACACATCCGTCAACGCTACATTCGATAAATTGTTCCATTCTTTGAAACATTTACTCCGCGTTATTTTGCCAAGCTCCCTTCCCTGCATGCAAGATGCCGTAATCCAATTGGCACAGGACGTACGCCGCCAGGGGCCACGGGTTTCCGATCGCTGCCTGATGGGCCGAAGACATCAGACAATCCCTCACGGTGCACTCGCCATTCACGGTGTTTACAATAAAGTCTATATCTTTCTTTTATTCTAAACTGAACATGCAGCAAAGCAATTCAAGCGTAGAAAGCAGGAGGCTTTTTTAAAGATCCATTGTTGTACGAAATTTCAAATTTTGATACTTCATTTCCATTAAACAAAAACAGCTCAAGTAAAGGACACGAGAAGGAGCACCGACGCGCACTCTGCGTGTCTTACCTTCCTCGTAATTCTCTGGTACGCTGTAATTTTGCTTAATTATGCACTCGTTAGACGTAGTGACGTGGAATAACTGACAATAATGGACTTCACCGGGTTTGAAACTCTGACGCCCTGACTCCGGTATCAGGTGACCTAGTGAGATCTGACTAGTAGTTGTCCGAACTGGCTGATATAGATGGTATTCACTGAAAAGTTTAGCTGTGAATTTATTCGCTTGGCAACAGTGGGAACGGCCACGGACATGGACGAAGCGCCACAGACATGGCGCGGCTTGTGCCACTGCGCCAGCACCTTGCAGGAAAAAAATACACCGCCGTGCGTCGTCTGCCCCGTTTTATCCCGATTCGTAACGGTGGTGTCAACAGATAGGTTATTAATGCATTACCTTGCGTTAGCTGGAGTAGAGTTTGGAACGTCCAATACACATCATGTGCTTAATACGGACAAGTGCCGCCATCTCGCGGAGCCTGGCGTAGCCAGTGACGGCGCACTCGCATGGTTGCCTACGCGAATGCCTCACCAGTGAATACAACCTATATGTTTTAAGGCGGAGCACTCTGGCCGCTGCTACTGCAGATTGACGGTGGCGATGGCGACGGCCCCGGGCACGGCGATGGCGTTGTAACCGAGCGAGCGATGACAGGAAGATTATTGCGGAGGAAAGTGTGGCGAAAGAATTCGGCTGAGGGCAGTATGCTCTGGCCGCAAGAGACGCTGGTTTGTGCGACGCTTGGAGAAAGGGTGAGGGGAAGGCGTGCGCGTGACGATAACGTGCATTCACTTCCTAAGACGCAGTTAGGGGGCGCAGTTTGCGTCTTAGGATCTGATTCAAACAGATCCTGACACCGCCTCGGCGATCTCAGGATACGTTTGAACCGGACGCTGAGACGCACTTCGCGCCGCCTACGCAGAGGCTCACCATCGCTGCCGTCGAGAGACCCCACGAGTGAGATGTGCGTTCGCTTCCTTATACTCTATTTAGCTGCGCACAAATTTCGCATAAGGGAGTATCGTAATTGCCAGCAACATTTTTTACACGGATTGCTGTCCTGATGTATTGTGACCATTGCCGCTTGGTACGTAGTTACTCGGATGGATGCCTTACCTCTAATATTACGTGACCTAGTGTGCGTTATGACTCGTCGGATGTAGTTACTCGCTGGATGAACTGACCACGCACTGATTTCCCCAGGTTTGATGTCGACTTGGTATCCCGTGACCTAGTGAGATTTGTCTCAGTTGTCCGCACTGACCCATAGATGTTTCTACAGGGGTGGATGTCCTGACACATTGTATGTTGTTGCATCCGGGAAGGCGTACCCGAGCCGAGCTCCGTCGCCTCCGACATGTGTGTGGTAGCGTGGTGAAGCAAGCGGCCAGCCAATGTTGCTGCCTTGAAGAAGACCAGAAGCCCAAGGCAAACTTAACTTGTTTACTGCATGGCGAGAGATGAGCCGAAGCCCGACAAGAGCAATTCGCTGACGGGCGAAGTTACCGTACAGGACTCCAGCAGAGTGGCATCATTGATTCGCTGCTCAAACAGGAATGAACTACAGAGCTTGGGGTAGTCTTATTTATACCCAAAGCGCCAACGGTCAAACAAGCGTTTAGATTGTGCATACGACACGAATGGTACAGACACACACAACGCTCTTTCCAGAGTTTGTGAGCGGTCGGTAGTAGCGGCGCACGCTGAGTCCCAGAGACGGGAGAGAGGAGGTCTCCGCAACGGCTTCCGCGTCCTCCGGACAAGTCTCTGCGTGTCTCGTCTGCCATCGCCGAAGTTTGAATCAGGCAGAGACAGAGCCGGCAGCGATACGGTCTTTCCCAGACATGTAGCGGCGTGTTTGGATCCGTCGGCTGCAAGCGTGAGTCACCGACAGGAAGGCCTGCTCGAAAGGCGCACGCAGTGGAGGCTTCACCCCACAGCCGAGGAGTGCGGCACAAAGCCCGAAGCGCTGCAGCCCGCTGATTCGTAACAATGTCCTGACTTATTGGGAGCATTTCCCCTTTGTATGTAGTTACCAGGATGGGTATTTACTCTACTATCACGTGACTTATTGGGTGTTATGACTTGATGGATGTAGCGACTCGATGGATGAACTCACCACGGAGCATATTTCCACAGGTTTGATTTCGCGATTTCGTATCACGTTACCTAGTACGATCTTACTAGTTCGGCGAACTGAGCGACAGAGGTTTCTACAGGAATCAATTTCCTGTCTCGTTGTATATCCTGACTCAGCGGGCGCACTGACCCTTCGAATGTAGTGACTCGAATGGATGTCTTTAATCTAGCATCACGTGACCTAGTAGGTGTTATGACTTGTTTGGGGTAGTGACTTGTTGCATGCCCTGAGCATAAGAGCGGCGTAAGAGTGGGTTGCGAGCAGTTGCTAACCAGCAGTACCAACACTAAGTTCATAAGAAGGTACGAGTATATGCAGTCGAATCGCTATACACGAAACCTGAAAGCCCGATTTTAGGCGTCCTTTTTCGCCGCACACCACCACATCGCATTACCGCCGCTATTTCCGCCATCGCCCCTCCTACGCACGATGCTCTTCGGCAGTCCAAACGCCACAGGGCCTTCCGATTGCAATGCACACTAAACACTACCCAACTATGTTACTTGCGGCACTGCCGCAGAGACTGACTGAGAACCGGTCATTGTTTTCTTTGACGCGCCTAAGGCATCACCATGGAGTACACGCAGTGCCGACAGCTGTAAAAACCTGCTTATGGATTATACACACCGGCTATTGTATCCTTTGTTTCCCCCCAAAAAAGCTTTGATCTGATATAATTTGATTTTGCGTAGCCTAATCTACTGCAGATTCACGTGCAGTGCGCTGACTGCGGTAAAAAACCTGATGGTGAATGACACGGAACTAATACCCGCTTTTACACGTATAGCGCATGGGAGTTTTTGCCCACGGACGCGAAAATTCTAGTAGCCGTGCACAGCTTCGCTGTAAGATGAGCTACTTTACCACATTCGCCTCGGCAATCTCCTCTATGAAGTGCGTCGTGACGAGGAGCGTGGTATGCTGCTCGTTCGAGAGGTTGAGGAAGTAGTGCCAGATGGCAGCGCGCAACACCGGGTCCAGGCCCACGGTCGGCTCGTCCAGGATCAGGAACGGGGGCTCGTGCATCAGTGCCACAGCCAGCGAAGTGCGTCGCTGCTGGCCGCCGCTGCGATGCCGTCGAAGATGGGATTGTTCGACATTCTACTACTTTGTGCACGTCCCAGTACAGACCCGGGTGCCGAGTCAACTTGTCTATCTTACGCAAAGCACGCCTCCGAAATTTATGGTGGGCTTAAGAACAAAGAAAGTGATGAATTTATGCTTACAGTCAGGGCAGCAGCAGGAGGGGTGACATGTACAGATTGGGATGAGTTTAGATAGCTGAAGATGTCTTCCCTCACACGACCGAGTACTCCACCAGCGCTGGGCTTGGGGAAATAGTGTGCGCTCAAAACGGGAAAACAAATATTCAGGGAAAGAAGTGCACCCTACCGACTGAACGCTCCATTTACCCCCACTACAGGCCGAAGATGACAACAGACGGCGCCATTACGTAACCTCAGAGAGCTACAAATCAACGCATAACCTCACAGAGCCCTACTCCATGCCATGAGTCCAACTACATACACGTTGACTGGTAAAAACTGCCCCGCACCCAACGCACTCTACCATATGGAGTGGGAGTGCCGAGACTCACCATCATTGACACCCCCTACCAAGAACCACCCTGGCAGGATCACCTCACTAGCTCAGGAACTGAAGACCCCCATGATGGACCATGGAGGACATGATGGACTATGATGAACTTTGCGGCCCCGCGGACCATGATGGACAGGGCCCGCGGGGCCGCAAAGGACCAAGGCAGAATTCCTGAGCTAAGGAAGGCCTCCCACCAAGAGACGACTAGAAATAAATAAACTTATTCCTTCTCCTACAAACTTATTCGTTCTCCTGCGCACTGGTTGAAACATAACGGAACAGTTAGGAAACACAGACAGCATGGGAGGAAGGGGTGGACGTCACTTTCGGAAAGACTTTTAGGGGCGAAGCTCCTAAAGCCATGGGTCTGTCCATCCCTTGTGTCTCGTGGTACGTGACCGCCGCATGCTTTCGGAGATGTCGCAAAGTGGGCCGCGTTGCACGCGCAAGAACCGGCTGCAACCGGCAGCGCAAACTCGGCACCGGGAGCGCGAGCTTGTCTGTGTTCGCCAACGGAGGCGCGAGCGCACGTGCACTGCGAGGGGGAGATCACGCAAGAGATCACGCCACGAACGCAGGCAGTCGTTCTCGGAGATCGAACGAGACGCAAGGACCTTTGCTCGTTTCCTCTCGTCTTGTTCGGGCACAAGTTCGCCCTAAATAAAAGTTCTTTCTTTACCGTTGTGTCCCATCCTACGTGACAAATTGTGGTTGAGGTGCGGGGTAGTCCTCGATGGCGCGGGGTCTTTCACCAGGTCTGGGCCTGGGAGCATTGACTCCGAAAATAAAAGTTGATTTGTACAATGTACGCACAAAGTCTTACGTCTTTCTTAATGATGTAATGGGCGAACTTTCACGGGAGAGTTACGGTTACCGATGATCTCCCCCTCTCGAGCTTCGCCCCACTTATCATCATTCATTCCGTGGATATGGCGTGATTTTTTTTCCTGCTGTAGCCAAGGATTATGGTAGTGATGGCTATACACGCCCACACCACTGGCTATAGAAGTTGACACGGCCGCCACGCATGCGCAGTAGTACCTGAGTCGGTCGACGAACCTGTCGGCGGGCAGTAGCTCGAAGAAGGAGCAGAGGAAGTTGATGCGCTGGAAGATGGCGTTTGTGGGCATGCCCAGCAGCTGCCCGAAGAAGTACATGTTCTCGGCGATCGTGAAACCCTGGTGCAGCGCAAGCTCCTGCGTACACAACGGGACGTCACTCCCCATCGGGTCGTGGTGGCACACCAAGGGGATCGGGAATCGACACTAATACTGAATCTCGCTTCGTTGACACCTTTACGCGTTGAGATTTTTGTGGTGGCACTTTGTCGATGGGCAAAAAAATCCGCGAATTTCTTTGCCAAAGAGTATCAGCCAGCGGCTAGAAGTCGCAAGAGTACGTTTTTTTCAATCACAATTCAATCTATACGTCTCGCTTTATTGTGAATCGATACGTCTTGCAGCAAAAAATGACCTCGCTACGCACATAACTACGCATCGTCGTCATCTAGACGCCTTTCCCCACTGTACCGGATATCGGTCTTTCCTCATTACGGAGTAAGGGGACCATCTCGCACTCCATAAGATGGGACGGTCCGACAGGTGACCCCTCTATCGGTGCCACGACAATAGTTGTGCTACCCTTCTTACCGCAGGCAAGGAGAAAAGTAGTCCCGCGCTTTCCCTCCTTCCTTCCCATCGTCAAATGGGGCGAGATCATTACTTATTCTCGTGCTCCTCGTTCCGTCGAGCTACGACGGCAATCACGGCAATACGCACTCAAACACAGATAGCTGAACTTGGTAAAGCCCTCGCGATGCGCACATAAAGCCCTAATTAGAGTGAGCAGGACGCAATAGCGAGCAATCGTTTCATGAAGACAAACTTTCAAATTCAACTTTCAAGTCATATGCCAAAAGTTACGTAATTTGGGCCAGCAGTGAAACATAGTTCTCAGTGTGTGAACTGCCCGTTAGCATTCAAATGATAAGACCTAACGGAACTAGAGGAATCACTACAGTTGGCCAGTCATGTTTCTTGGCGGTGGCCAATGTCGGCGGCCGCCAATCGCACAAACAAGATTCTATGACGTCATAGAGAAGTTGCCGGAAAGCGGCTGTGGGGTCGCCACAGCTCCACCTGTTTTCCTTGATACCTCCGTTATTTGTTTGAAATTTCCCATAAGATTGGTATCCTTGTCATCGGCATAAAACGGGCTTTTCAATGAACCAAACTTGTATTATGTCTTCATGGCAAGAAAATTGTGCCCTAAATTGATATCTACACTGACACCAGTATTCGCGACGGACGCATCGGTGTAGCATGGAGATCGCCAGAGGCACCACACCTGGATGACGCAGCGGTGCTCGAGATGAACACCTGTCCCCCCCTTGAAGCGGAGCTACGAGGCGTATTAGCCGTACCGGACCATTTAACGTACTCTGTGAAAACACCTCAAAAGCACGCATATTAGCCAATTCCCATGACGTCATGCAAGAACTCTGGAAGCGAAATTCAGACCGCCCTACAGCCAACATCATTACGTACTCCCTTCAACATCTTTCACTAAATGGTGTAACTATACGCCTGGCGTGGACACCTGGTCACACGGATATCGCCAACAGTGCCTACACGCCCGCCGTTACGAGGAGATGGTACCATCCGAATGGGCACCCACCCCCGTATTGCCCCTATTGCCAACAAAGCGTATCGTCTGACCTTCACGTGGATGTGTAGTCACTGCGCGCTCCACAGACAGGATTTGTTCAGTCCCGTCCCTCCAGACACGGACACTACACTCTCCAAGTCACGACACAGATTTTCTGGAAGCACTGGGCAGTTATAGTAGACAGAGTGGCCTTGCGAGATTAGTGTAGCCTGGTGGTGACTACCCATCCCGAGAAGAGCGTTATTAACATCATGGGCGCAAAATGAGTACTTAAAAAAAGGACATTCAATTGTGTGACGAAGATCTTTGCTACTCCCCCATCCCTTCGCTCGCTATTACCCATTACAGGCACGCTGGAACGGGGCGGAGCAAAGCGGGCCGGCGCATCGCCGGCGCCCGCGCATTCTGTCTTAAATTCCACAAAACGGCGTGGTGAGCGCTTTCCCAAACAGTTACCGGCGCGGAAAACCGGATCTAAAGGCGGACATGTGTCAACGCTTAATGCGTTGCATCGTCTGCTTTTTCTCACGTAGTTTGTAGTCGCTGCTGCAATTTATAGGCAGCCTAAGTCTGAAAAACAACGTAAGCGGCCCGCACTACGTTCAAAATACTCGCAGTGACGCGCTCTTCGAGCCGCGCGAAGGAATAGCCAGCCGCGGTGATGAGGTGTAGGTGTAGTGCGCCGTAACGCGCAGTCGCTCGCTCCTGATACGCGTGTAATGGATGGATGCGCTTCCGTATGTCGCGTTGGACGATGTCACCGGCGTTGTCACCGCCGTCAGCCAGTGAGGAGGAATATAATGACCCAATATCCGTGTCACTTCGTGCATCTGCGCCAGGACAACCACGGCTACCTTCTGCGCAGCATTGGCTTCGCCACCCTTCGCAACTGGTAGCTTTTACAGCTGAGTTACTGAAACGCGGACGATGATTGAATGAGAGGATTCACGTGAAGAAAGAGTAAACATATGCATTGCTATCAAGAAGAGAGTCTTTAGGATGGCCTCCCATTCCAGGAGTCCTCTGGCACGGGCCGCTTGTTCTGCCTTCTCCACCAACTTGCTCCTACCTGCGGCATGAATCCGACGCCGGGCCCGGGCACGAGACCCGTGTGGAGCTCCTGCCCGTAGATGAGGACGTTGCCGGCGTTCGGCTTGCAGAGGCCGACTAGGCATTTCAGCAGGCTCGTCTTGCCGCACCCGCTGGCACCCAGGAGCCCGTAGCTGCACGCATGCGCCATAGTGAGGAGGAAGCGGTTCAATCTGGCCGGGGTTGCACCGACCACGGAGAGCAATTTGCAGTGCGCGAGATCGGCTGGGGATACTTTGACAAGGGCTGTTGTGAGCAGTTAAACAAAAATCTGAGGTACAAAAACGACCTTTGTGTATACATGGACATCCGGAGATCCTTTCCAGGGGGGGGGGGGGGGCGCACACGCCAAAAGAAACGGATGGGGGAGGTGAAGGACGGAGCAACCGCTGATTTCCTATCACAGTGAAAGCTTCCGCGCGCACCTCATAGTAGTTCTCGTTATTCATTCCAGGGCCTTGACGAACTGAACAACTTTTTAACAGTGCATGGTAAAACAATAAAAAATGGCGCAGCTTGCACTGTGGTGCAAGGCTGGAGAAAAGAAGAGTTGGCGGCCCCTCTCCTTTCGTCGGAGACCCGGCTATTGCATCATCATCATCATCATCAGCAGCAGCAGCAGCAGCAGCAGCAGCAGCAGCAGCGCACTAGATTCACTGCCGGGTGAAGGCCTTCCCCATCAACCTCCAACCGCTCCTGCCCCGCGCCGCTTGAGTCCACTCTTTGGCCCCGAATTTCCTTATTTCGTCCCTCCATCGAGTAATTCACCTTCCTCTTTTCCTAGACCCGTCTCTCGGTGTCTACTCTGTCTCCCTGGTAGTCCACCGATTGTTCTAATCTTTATGCTCTCCCATCAGATGTCCTTGGTGAGCTCGCCATTTCCCGGTCCGGTACCAGAGGACGTTAAGGCCGGAATAAACAGCCCGGGAACGGTCGAAGAGGTCAATCGGGGGATAAGAAACTGTCAAAGAATAAGGCACCGGGGCCTAGATGGGATTGTTTAAGAATTCTACCAGTGTTCGGTTAAGATATCAGTCCTGTTTTGGTATCGGTCTTCGAAAACATCAAACACGCGAAGCTGCTGCCACCTTCAATGCAGAGCAGTAATTTTGTCCTCATACCCAAAACTCCTTTCATGCACTATGTTACCCAATGTGGAAGCCTTCAGCCCTATCAGGCTGCAGTCGACAGACTACAAAATCCTGGTCGGTACCCCGGCCGGACGACTCGACATGGCACTCAGCAGTGTGATGGGCCCACATCGGACATGCGAATATGGGGCCGCTCAACTAACACCAACGTATACTTCGCATGAGGACTGTCTTGACGTCGAAGTCAACCAAAGGCTTAGTTCTCGACGAACAGATACAGATCTTGGCTTATGCGGACGATGTTGAGTTTGTGTGCTTGTCGACACAGCACGCGAAAGAGGTGGTGTTGCTTGCGAAATCATTGTCTCTCGGGTGCTCAGCTCCAATCTTCGAAGTCAGAAATAGCATGGCTAGGCAAACCACAACTATTCTACGGAGTTCGATGGAAAAAGAGATCACCTGCTACCTCGGAGTCAATCCAGACAACGGCACAGCCATTAGCGCCCATTGACAGTCGAAAGTGAAAAGCCCCTGGAAGGAAATTGGAGCCGTGGAGACCGCAACACATAACCTTTTTCAAGGGACCATGTCTGCATGCCGTGTTATACCCAAGCATCGTGTACTCAGCTCGAGTCTCAACCATCGACGCAGGCACAGCTGGTAAGCTTCACAGGACAATCATAGGACCTCTCTGGTACTCCACATACGAGCCTATGCGCCCCACCAACATTCTCTGGGGGGCGGAAGCTTAAGGTCTTGGGCTTGTTAACGTAGAGCTTAAGCTGATAGTTAAACGATTTGTGTTCTTCCGCGACCACCCCCAGGCGGCTCTCCAAAATGTAGCCACCTTACACTTGACCCCTTGGTTCGCAACAACAGCAGGAGCTTACACATTGGTACCCGTGCAATCATGCTTTTACAGAGAAGTGGCGGGGCGGTGGTTCTCTTGCAGGGACTATTTTCCTGGGAGTACTTGTAGACAGCGAAATGAAGGAAACTGTACTGGGACTTGGTGGAGTAGATCCTTCTGCCACCCCATGTACCGCTCACCACCACTATAGAAAAGCGATGTCCAACGTGTACCGTTGGACACGTAGGACTAGCAGGCCAAGTAGTTCCAAGGATTTTTTCTTCCGCTTGCGCACAGGGGTTTCACCTACTAAGGCAAGACAGGAGGAGCGCGGTTTCTTTCTTACTGGAGGGGCCTATCTGCCTGCTTGTGGCAAGACGGAATACGCCAGCGCATGTTTTTCCGGAGAGCAGCACGGCATTATATTTTTAGGACGGAGCTGCAGTGCTCCTTTGACACGCACTGGCACCTTCCCAGGATGGACTCTAGGTTCTCAGATGCGGCCTCGGAATGCCCACCCCTCCATTACTGCATCCATGTATAGGTCTCCGCAAGCTACTGAGGGCGACAGTCGATGCTGTTGACTGCGCTGAACGCCCACTGCCTGGTGTGGAGCAATTTTGTGCAGAAGACGCAGTGCGAAGTGGCCGTCGCTTGACGTGCCAGATTTAGACTCCGAGCTTCGTGATGCACTGGAGCGGGGCTCGCCAGCTCTCAAGGAGTTCAAGGTACACAAGCAGAGGAGATCGGACACAGAGGGCTTGAGTCGAGGAAGCACTAGAGTCCACCTCTACATCTTCTCACAGATGACTTTCCTACAGAAGGTCCATCCCCATACCTTTGTTCCCATCCAGCTCTCTGCAAGGCTGTCCACAAATGACACCGCAGCCCTTTTGGCGATCTTTCTAGCATAAATCCAGCCAGCACTCTGCGGCTTTGCTAGTATTACCCCTCGACGGCTTTTCGCTTACCTGGCCTAACATGCTGACTCTTGGTTCGGGTAACTTCCAAAGCGTGTGTATTTTTCTGTGAGTGTAAAGCTCTGTTCCTTTGTTCTCTGAAACATGCAATTACTCCATGTGGTTCTGTATCTATATTTGTAAGCAAGGATTCTGTTACAAAAGAAGCGATGATAGCTCAATCGATAGACGGCGGTTTCATAACGTGAGGGACCCAGCTTCGATTCCGACCACGGGAAGTGTTTTTTTTTTTTCCAGTGGGCTGCACATGGGATCGCTGCTAACCCTGTAGCCTTCGGTCCTTTAGGGTGGCCCAGCAGTCAGGTTGCCGGTTTCACGGCATAAAGGTTCCGCGTACGATTCACGGGACCTCCCTAACCACATTTTTTTTTCTTGAGGCTTAGAGGTTTTTAACACGAAAGTGTTTTATTCCAGGATACACGAAGATTTCGCTGACGTCATATCCGTCACGGAAGTGACGCCATTAAAATGAAGCTAGCGGCCTGTAAAGGGTGCACTCCTGCACACGAGGTATTCTTGCGGGGAAGCAACCTTAAGCAGTAAACAGTACGTTATACTTAGGGTTGTTCATTTTCGGGTTTTATAATTTAACACGAAAGTGTTTTGTGCCGCGGTACCCAAGATTTCACTGACGTCATACCCGTCACGGAAATTACGCCAGTACAGCTTTGCCGAAGCGACCCGCCAGCAGGACGTCGCCCGCCAAGCACGCGCACACGACAGCCGCCGACCCGCAAATCATGCCCAGCTGCAGATTTCGCTGCACATTTCACGTTCGTGTTTAACTGATTCCTATGACAGAGGAATCAACCACAGTTGGTGAGATGGACAATGCTCGTCCTAACGCGGTTAAAAAAAGGTCCCAATTCCAAGGGGGCGAAGTTGCCCCTCTTGGCCCCCTTCCCCCTCCGGACGCCCATGCGTGTATAGTATAGTACGGGTATTTTGACGGCATCAGTCATGCGGCAGGGAGGTCGACCTATAAGCGGCACATTTCTTGCATTCATGTGTACATCTTGCTTGACGACGAACACTACGTGAACTAGTGAGAAATACGTGAACACGCCAGCAAGGTTGAATGTTGCGAGGGTTGGAGGCAGTGGCGTAGCCATAAACATTTTTCGCGTGGTTTTGTACGCTGCCCGTAAAAAATGGAAAAAAAAAGAGGGCATGTATACGCCCAAGCAATAGCTTGGTCATTTTTTCTGCTTCAATCAATCCGAAATGTTAGTTTCTTCGTGCTTTGGAATTCCTACTTAAAGGTGCGAGGCCCAAAGCACTCCGAGGATTTGAATAATAAGAAACAAACTTTTTCATAAACACCCCTCTTACGAAAAAAAAATCCGCCACCTTCCCACGAGGGGAACCCTGGGGTGATGCAAGTCATCTCACGGGGTTCAGTTCGCGGTTCCGTTATGTTGGTTACCTAAATGTGGTTGAAGTGCAGTGAACCTTAAATGATGCTTAATCACACGTAGAGTTCCAAGTACGTAAAGACCGTCTTCATCGGAAGATTCGACGGAGTCGTCGTCGTAAAGCGAAGCACGAGCAAAGTCAAGCAGAGTCGAGCAACTGTGTCAAGCGAAAGCGCGCGCTTAACTGAACGGGTGCCGAGCGCTCACCGCTTTATATGCGCGCTTGAAGGAGAGGAGACAGCGGAGGAAAGTTGCGCATGCGCACACATGCGCGCACAAGCGCGCCGGAGCACATGCAAACGTAGGCGAAGCGCGCCAGCTGCTGTTATAATGAGCCGGAGAGAGCGCATAACGCACAGCTGTCGGAGAGAAGAACGGAGGAGAGTTTCCGTATGCGTAATGAGGAGTGCGGCTTACGCCGGTCAACGCGGGACAGGCCGAGTGTAAGAGATGCCTTGCATCTAAAAAAGTTCGACAGGAGGGGGGGGGGGGGGTGCGCACTGAGAAATTTCGGGGGGTGTTCTGACACCGAAACAGCCCCCTCGCTACGCCCCTGATTGGAGGAATATTTCTTGGGGCTTATCTAAAGGATCGGAACCACTCCCCTGCCTCCGCATACTTTTCAATTCTACTATCACCAAACATTTCCGGCAGTTCTAAGTCTCTTTTCCATGCTCCTCCACGCCAATTGTTCGCCCGCGATGTGCGGTGCAGCGCGCTCACATGGCTCCATTGGGGATGGTCATGTTGGCATCGTCGATGACCGGAGGGCCTGTCCGGCTATACCTGAGCTTCAGGCCTCGCACTGTGACCGCGGTCAGCTGCTTCGAAGGAGCCGCCTCAACCTGGTCACTGCACAGCGAAAAGCGAAGTACACCCGTTGTGATACAGGGTGACAGAGCACGATGATATCATCATCTATTCCAAGCTTTAAGGCTCCTTATGAATTACTAATGGGTGAGCTGAAACATTTCGTAGGACGTATAGTGACACAAAACGAAAATTAGAATTCAAACGTGCAATTTCTGACAAACTTTATTCGTCAGAATAAACAAAAAGATAACGCATAAACATATCTTAAGCATGTGGCACAACATGTGTATTGATGAGGATTAAAGGTACATAATGCTTTGCGGCAAGGCTCATCAAAAAAGCAACTGACGATTACTATACTACCTATTGCGAAATTTGTGCGAAGCGCGGACTGTAGTTCGCGCCACGAATCTAATTGAAACCCTGAAACTGCGCGAAAAAAAGAACAGACCAGCCACCCCTGAACCCTTCATTCCCCTGAGCTGACAGATATTGCTGCCCAGCTGTCGACTTGTGGAGCAATTCCTGCTTGTGGACAGGGCCGTGGCAGCACTGAGGAACCACTCTCACATTATTTCTCGATAAAGTTTCTGTCTGCGTGTGTGTGTTAACTCGGAGAAAACCTTAGCTTGCGACGCAACAGCTTAGAGGTTCGAATTTTATGAGGTATATGCTTGCGGCGTTCGCGCTCAATCCTTCTCGGCAGCGTAATGAATCACTTACAGTTCCATCGTAGGTGCCGTGGCGTCCAGAGACGGGAACCTATGCAAGGTGTGCCGCTCTCGCCACGCGACGGCGTTGCTATCTTGAACGAACTCAAGGCACTCTCTTCCAAGATTCGGCCGTGACCAGTGACGTTTGGAGACGTTAGAATGGCTGGGCTGAGGGCGAGCACAGGCAGCAGCAGTTCGCGACAGCCCGAGTCAGCGCGTGCTAGACGACAATGACGATGCGTTTATTCAGTTTGCTGATTTTATTGCACTATGTTTCTACGTGTTGTTCACAAAATGCGATAATTGCCTTCCATTGAAAACAAAACAGCGGTAAAATTAGTCTTGAGGTTGGGCTGCAAACGAAACCGAAACTTATCAGTCTGTTGCGACTTTTGGCTTCGGTCGGCTGCGATTGTCGCGCTCACGCGAGCACGAAGCCAGCCTGGCGCCGAAAAAGTGTTTTGGCGCCGAAGGGGCAATGGTCTCGACGAAGCATGGGAAGGAAGAGCCTGACACGACTTCGTAACTCTCCCACGAAAGAGAAAGACATAACACGTTAATTGCGAGCATTTATTATGCTCTTGTAGGAACGCTCCCCACTTGACGGGAATCCATGAGCTGCCTTAGCAGCGGCTGCTCTCCCGGTGAGCCGGAGCTGGTCCAAGAGGCAGGGGCTGGACAGCAGTGTGATTTTATTGATTTGATCGTAGGGTTTAACGCGCCGACTCAACGCAGACGATGAGGCGCGCCGTAGTGGAGGGCTACGGATTAATTTTGACCACCTGGGGATCTTTAACGTGCACCGAAATCTTGTGCACACGGGCATTTTTGCTTTTGGCCTCCACAGAAAAGCGGCCGCCGCGGCCGGGAATCGAACCCGCTACCTCGTGCTCAGCAGCGCAACGCCTTAGCCACTGAGCCACCGCGGCGGGGGACAGCAGTGTGTCCCACTGCTCTTAAAGGGGCACTGAAGTGAATTTGTCAAGCTCTCGTTTTTGCTTGCACTGCGTAGACTGGCTCAAATTAGCACACTTTTCATCGTTTATCCGGTTGACAAATCGATAATTATTTTACAAAGCGCGAAAGAAGAAAACTACCATGCGCGGTTTGCGGCAACCGCACCAAATAAGGCTGTGACGCTGGGAGGAGGGGGCACCGTGATTGGACGATACCCAAGGTTAGCAATCAAACAAGTTTCGGTTTCGGTTCTGTAAAACACAACTGATGGCGTTGTTGGATGGGCATTCTCAATATCTCAGTAATCATCGTACCGCGCTTCTGCCATATTGTCGGCTGTAAAATGCATAAGATAAGCCTCCCAGGACGCCTTGGAATCGTAGCTTTCAATAGCCGAGGCCTACGCAGTGCATGAACGCCCTCCGCGTCCCCGCAGACGCTCAAATGCCATGCGCTTTTCCCCCATATTTGGAGCTTGCCTCACTCATGCCTGTATCGTAAAAAGCGTGTTCGCACCAGGCCAAGGGTCTGTTGATTCTGGCCTGTGCCCACTGCCCGCTAGCAGTCGGTGCTTATGGCAACAGCACGCCAACGAGAACTCGCTAGCGCGATGCAGTGCCAGCCTGCGCGCGTTCTGTGAACTAGTTCGTGGAGAAATTAATGTTGCGGCCCAAAAACATCGGCTGAAAACGAAAAGTATACTTATAGAAAAGAAAAGCACGTACCCGCGGGGATTCGAACTTGTGATTTGCAAAACACTTGCGACGAGATACCTAGCGCTCCAAACCACCCAGCCACAGGCGAGCGCTGCCGACCTTGGAAATATAAGGTATATAATGTATAACCAGTTTACACTTTTGTTTAGTTTTAGCATTCCAAGCAGCTTAGGTGATTATTTGTTGCTTTGCGCTCGTGCAGTAAGCATCCCCCAAGTTTCCACAATATCTCACGTCTAGCAATTGCATTTCTTAGACGGAAAAGCGTTCGCAGATGCGTAGTCGTGCTGCTGGCCGCTGTGCTTGTTCGCCCAGCGCAAAAAAGTGCTTCCCGCACCCTAGTTTTACGCTGTACGGTAAAAATATCAGTTGATTTTATTTCCTTAGTACCTATATTGACTTCGCTGACTCTTCTCCCGCCTTCAAGAGGCTTTATATTTTCCTACTGGCGTATCAGTCAGCGAAGCGTCGCATGTGCGCTTGTGCAGCGCTTGTGTGAAGCGACCTTGACTTGGAGCTAGATACAGTGTACAAACTAACCACGAAAAGAAAGGCACATTCTTCCATTCACAAACGTGTCCTGGCTTCGTTTCAACTGAGCGAACGAATTGCGACGACCCGTCGGCGGCCGGCGGACGAAACGCTGGGCCGACTGACTGTCTGAAGGCCGGGGAGCCGTGCAGTAGCGCAGCCAATTGCGAGCTCGGCTCCTCCCGACGTCACATGAAAACGCCACAGAAAATTTGCGAGCGTAAAGAGAGGAGGACAGCATTTTCGAATTAATTTTTCTACTAAATAAAATCGCGTAAACGCGCCCAGAGTGGTCGAAACATGGCCTGGGGACTCCGGACTATCCCGCAATGTTTACATATCACTTCAGTGTCCCTTTAAGGGTTTGGGGCGCGGGGAAAGGGTGGTAGGAGCTTGTTTTTTCTGCACTCTATGATAATATGTCTGATTGTACCTGGTTGTTGGCAGTACATGCATTATGTTGGATATTGGCTGGGGGATATCTAGTGTAGCCTAGTCTGATGCGGGAAGGTGTCTGTAGAAGTCTTGAGACTTCTGTAGAAGTCTTTCTGAGACTTAGTGAGGTTTGGGTGATGTAACGGGAAAGTCCGTCGATTTCGTTGGTAATGTTGCATTATTTATTTCTAGGTTTCAAGTAGTGTAGGTTTCTGCGCGACCTCTGAGGCCTGCTGGGCAAGTTCTCGGGGCTTTTGGTGGGCAAATTCGTTGTGCTCCATGAAGGCATGTGCAGGCGTCCATGCAATCCTTACTTTCCTGTTGGGTAATTTGGTTGAGAGCATAGGGTGCGTGGCTGGTGCCACCTAGCCCGGCCTGAAGCTCCTGCACGCTTCCTATGAGGCAGTAATGACCACCGTGGCTCTCGTCTGCGTGAGGGCCAGCGCCACAGCTAGCTCCTTCGCTTCTTTGGTCGATGCGGTTATTAACACTGTATTTGCTCTTCCACCATGGATTGCAGCTGCATCCACGTAGACCATTTTCGGGAGGGTACCGTATCTCATGTTTAAGGCTCTGGCTCAAGCTTCTCACCGACCGGAGTGGCGGACCAGGTGCATGTTATTTGGCAATGGGTGCGGTGTGATATGGTGCCGGCAACGGCCACGGATGCTCCTTGGTCGGTTTGACATCTGGGGACCTCCATTTGATTCGGTTCAAGAGTTTTTGTCCGGTTTTTGTCTTTGCAAACTATGCTGTCTGGCTGGAGAGGTGGCCCTGTATGAGCTCTCCACCGTGTGTGCAGACCCATGCGAAGGAGCCTGTCGGTTGACGCGCTCATGGGGATCCTTAGGGCTTGATTGATTGATTGATTGATTGATTACTGATTGATTGATTGATTGATTGATTGATTGATTGATTGATTGATTGATTGATTGATTGATTGATTGATTGATTGATTGATTGTGAGGTTCAGCGCGCCGACGCTACACAGGCGGTGAGGCGCGCTGCATGAGATGGCTCCGGTTTAATTTTGACCACCTGGGGATTTTTAACGTGCGCCTAATTCCAGTTAGAATTAACCGTTCGGTATACTGACTCGTTCAAATTATCGGGAGTTTTCCTCCATTGAAATATCAAGTCTGTGCCGGTACCAGGGCGTCAGTTCGAATTAACCGGAAATTCGATCTAACCGAGTTGGAATTAACGAGCTTTTACTGTATTTTGATTTTTCGCGTTTTATTTTTCTTTGAAAGTGCATTCGCTGAAGTGGGATTGAGGCTAAGCCGTTCTGATTATGCCTACGCACGCGGTCGTCATTGGGATGAGGAGGAGGCAAAACGTTTTATTGAGCAAAAAAGAAGAAGGTGGGTGATGCCCTCAGTTCAGGAAGCCACGCGCTTCCGCAGCCCGGTTGGCCCGGTTGATCAGGCGTTGCTGGTCCTCCGGGTGCAGGCTGGTCAGTGCGCGTTCCTACCGCTCAGGGGATGGGGAAGGGAGGAGATCGGGAACAAAAAAATTAAAATTTCACTGATGAATATTCGAGAGGTGAAGTGCTTAGAGGCCAGCGTCAAGTCAGACCGAGCAGCATAATCATGGAACAAGTCAGCACAAGTTATACCGCTGTCACAGGGCTAAGCTAATGTCATTATTCGGTTTGGCCGTGCGGGTCTACACGGCGAAACGAATGTCATTTGATAGTGATAGCGGCCACGATTAGCAAGCTCACAAAATTGCGAAATGACAGTTGAAGTGTGTCTAGAATTTTTCATACATAATAGCTTTTTTATAGAAACAAACAATTCCTTTTCTAAATAAAAATAAGGAAATCACCGTTTAGGGGATATATGTAGACACCACAAGCCGAGACAAGTCCACAAAAAAAGTCCGTATCAGCGCAGCGCGTGTTTTAGGAACAAGATTTTCTGTTTTGTAAGTACTAGTTTATCTTTATTGGAAAAGCAATATGAAGGGGAGAACATAAGTAAGTTTACTGACAGTTTCTAGAAGCAGTATTCTTGGGTTTATTACTGAACTTTCTTGTACAGTGACACGCCCCTGCTGCCGAGGCTACTCATTTGGCTGCTGAATGAGCTCCCGAACCTCATTGTGCGCAAATGCCGATGTGCCTCGAATGTTATTCGGCGTTCACGTGTAGCGCCGAACCAGGACATTTAGAGCAAATGGCGTTTGCTCTAACTGTCATTACATCTGCCGTGTAACGGGGGTATTAGTTTTCCTGTTTTTGTATTGTTACTTCCCCGTTCAGTAAGAGAGTCTGTTTGTAGCTCGGTCCGCGGCATCACGCAGCTTAACGGGCTGTTCCAACGTAACCTAACCTAAACCCAACACTACCCTAATCTAACTGGAGTATTTACAGCGAAAGCTCTACTATGTTACATCTTTCAAGGTCATTCATCGTGCCGCATTGACATTCAGCCGCAAGCTGCGTATTTCTTGTCGCTTCACTTTTTGGGAGTTTCTCCACTGTGGCAGCACGTGACTAGGCGAGAGTGATACAGCTGCTTCCTTCGGCTGGATGCACCTTATCACTGAGCGCCGGCTGGGTGATCTGTGCGCACGGTTCAGAGCAAGTGAACCACGTCACTAGGCGAGACTTTAACGACCTATTATATCGAAACACTGCGCTTGACTTAGTTCACCAGATCGAAGGGCAGAGAAACCACGATCCACGCACACGAAAGCGCTGTTTGTCCGCCACTTGGTTCCTCAGTATTGCCATTGATGCTGCGCCGGCTGGCCGTTTGTGTGGGTCCTACAGCGCACGGGGAAGGATGAATCTAATCATCGAGAAGATACAGTTAGACGGCAGGGTAGGTGATTGATTGATTGATTGATTGATTGATTGATTGATTGATTGATTGATTGATTGATTGATTGATTGATTGATTGATTGATTGATTGATTGATTGATCGATCGATCGATCGATCCATCCATCGTGAGGTTCAACGCGCCGACGCTACCCAGGCGGTGAGGCGCGCCGTATGGGAAACCTCCGGACTAATTTTGACCACCTGGGGATTTTTAACGTGCGCCGAAATCTCTAGCACACGGGCGTTTTTTGCTTTTCTCCTCCATCATAAAAGCGGTCGCTGTGGTCGGGAATTGAACCCGGGGCCTAGGGCTCAACCGCACAACGCCATAGCCACTGAGTTACCGCGGCGGGTGGGCTGGAAAATCTCAAGCAACGACTATCTTTCACGAAAGACTGTGTGTATAGTAGTCTTTGCTTTCGCTCGTGATTACATTGTTCGGAAGTGTTAAACATGGGCCATTTTTCAACTTCATTTCCTCGAAACAGCGTCTGCGTCGGGACTACCTGCAAAAAGACTTTCCTACGTTCCGTACGCTGTCCGCTGTATCCCGAAAGCGGGATTTGTATGCACAGTTCAGGGTTACGCGCTGCATGGTTGGGGATGAGAGCAAAATTTTGAATACCTTAATTAAGGTTCGTGGCGCTGCTTCTAAAATGGTAGGCTATGCTATGACTTGTCTCACTCCGTGGCACCAACGGTGCGCCAATTCCTTCTCCGGACTATGTGAGAAAGGTGGAGAAAAAGAACAAAACGGTGCACGCAAGTGATGACGGTGATCATCTCTTATTAATAGAAGCAAGGCATCGCAACTATAGGACACAGAGAGAGAGAGAGAGAGAGAGAGAGAAGAGAGGAGAGAGAGAGAGAGGAAGAGAGAGAGAGAGAGAGAGGAGAGAGAGAGAGAGAGAGAGAGAGAGTAAACACGTTTACTACGGAAAGCAATCTGGAGGAGTGGTGGGTATTGTGAGGGAGGTTCCTATGGTCCAGTCAGTTCGAGCTTTCTGGAGGTATGACAGAACTCTCTGTGGGAATAATGCAGCAAATGAAAGATTAGACGCAACGGCAAGGGCAAAGGAGAAATCTGAGGAAGAATGCGACATTTGTACGAGTATGGCATACCGACATTTAGACCAACTTTACAAAAGATTTCCCACATCTTCGCAAAAGAGGTGTGCAACATCAGGAGCATCAAGTTCTTATTTGCCGGTCGTCTAACCACGGGCCAATCGGGCCGCGTATTTACAAACGCTAGGCTGCACAGAGCACACACTTGACATGTCTGTTCGCGCGATACAGAACGGCAATTAAACGTCGTCATTGGCTGCGCCCCAAATCTAAAGCGACCTAAAACATACCAAATTACTATTATTAACAAAAAAACAACAACAGATAGATGTGAGTTTGGCAAAACAATAATTTAGAAACAAAGTTAAGCAATGAAAAAAAAAAAAAAATTAAGACATACACCTGCTGGGGCTACCACCGAAGCCGTCAGCGCCAGTACTCAGTACTCCACTTCAAGGCCACAGAGCCCGGACGGTGGGCTCCTTTCAGCAGGCGCTCAATACTGTTGCCTTTTTTGCAGCCAGTGTCAACTTTCCAGCCGGTTCATGAGCCATGCCAAGGATAAGTTGAAGATGCCTGCCAAGTACATGACGGAACGCTCACTGGAGCAAGGCACCGATAGATAGTGGCGCCAGATTTCCCCCTAGCACATACTAGTATGAAACTCTACCCCACCTGTCGATGTTTACTGGCACGATGTCGTCGCTTCTGCTAAACTAATAACGAGTGAAAGGAACAGATTACAACTTCTCGCTGTATTGAATTCACTCCAGGACCTTGTCAGGCCAAAGTGAAACGAATATAGTTTTTTACTGAAATAAACTAGAGGGAAATCTGTCGCTGCAATGGCGTGCCGCTGTGGGCGGCGCCACAGCAGTTGGAAGCGCTCCTCTCCTCCGTGGCTTGGCTTGCCACATGGCTTCTTTCCGCTCCTGAAGCCAAAATCAACAAAAAACGGTTACATTTTTTTAATTTGTTATGTATGAAGCTTTAAAAAATTCCCGGCCAATTAACCTCTTGAATCTCTAGCTTTCTATGACAAAACAACTTTAAATTTGTTGTTTTTTCACAGCCACAGACAACTTTTGAGCTTGTAGGACAGCCATACGCTAAGTAACAGTGGAACGCTTCTCCGTGGTAGCAGGGGTACATGAGTACACGCTAGTTAAAGTGTGACTTGCACAGACACTAGCGCACATTCTTCTAGTATATATTAGTGTGAAACCCTATGCTATGCTAACAGGCAATCGGCGGCGCGCCATCCGAGCCATATCCAGAATCATCAGCCGCCAAAAGCCTGAAGCCAGCCGCCATTCCGTGGCCGTAGCCGCTACCGTAGCTACTTATTTATTGTTCTTTTTGCTTTATTATGAAAACTCACCATGCTGCGGAACTTTTTTTTACCAGCATCAGTGACCTAGCCACAAATTTCCGGCATTTCCCATAACTCGAAACTCCGCTTATCTCTAAATGTTCACCGGATTTTACAAATTCGAGTTAACCAGGGCTTAGCGATGATGATGGTAATCATGGGTTCTAATTAAGGGCCACTTCGTATTTCGCGGCTTGAACCCTGCTCGGGCTAGCTGTGGTTGTGACTGCCACCACACATCCTGCAGTTCGCAGCGTGGGCTGTTCATGTCTCCGCCAATATCATCATTACAGGCCAACATAATCATCATCGAAGAAGTGGGGGAAACGATGTACATCTCGGGCCCTGTCTTTCGGATGTCGGTTTAGTTGCGTATACTGTGTAGACAATCATTCCTCATAAAGTCACACACCGACCCTCCTTTAGTGTCATCCTTCATCTACGCCCCTTTTCCCCTTCTCCCGCACACAGTAGCCGGACAGTGCTGGTACCATCAGGCCGACCTTCCTACATTTCATATTAAAACAATATTATTTCTTTTCCTCTGTAGTCGACTCTAGGCTATCTTTGTACTTCACTGTACAAAAAAACCGCACGTATCCGCACTGAATAGCCGAGCAGAGCTTCAAAAAAACCAAACGTGGAATACAACAGCTCCAGTTTTTATTGCCAGGAGTGACGTCATGCCGTCTGCTATGACGTCAACGCTAGTCACGAACCCGGCTATATATTACTATCTATCGCAGGCACGAACGTACCCAGAGGGGGGGCCCGGGGGGACCCCCCCCCCCCCCCCAAAAAAAAATTGGGCCATACCCCCCCCCCCCCCCCCCCCGTTCTCCACGTCACCTCTCTTGTCCCCTCGCACACATTATAAAGAGCCGCCATATAAATCCTGTGCTTGATAGCTATTTGAGGAGTTTTTTTTTTTTTCGAAATGAGCCAAATCCACCTAAGGAGAATTTGAGGGGGAAAAAACGGACGTTTGGAACCGGACCTAAATGCAATTCTGTCAAAACTATTAACTTACATGTTTCAAATGTCAGCTAGGGGAAATCTATAGCGACAAGTAATTAAGAATTATGCGGAGAATTTGAGCAATATTAGGATATGTTCGGATTTGGCTCGTACTCGGTTGAAACAGAAAAGGTGGTGCGGTATTCTTATGAAAACTGTATTGCAATTGACTTTCAAGAATGGTACGATAGAGTTTTAAGCAAAAAAGGCAATAAACATGCGACAGAGTTTCAAGAACAGTAAAACTATACATGAAGAGCCGGTGAGTCCTCTTCGCAGCATTAGCAGCTCTTTTCAAATGGTTCCGAAGGTTCCATTTTTGGGCACGCCTGAAGACACCCATGAAGCTCTTCATTGCTTTGGCATAAATTTCGAAAACGCTTCACAAGAATCCTGCTCATATCATCTTCCATGGCTTGCCATGGCTTGTAATCGGCAGCTAATTTGTAAGGTACGCAAATGGAAAATATGGGAGTGATAACAACAATAATAACCAGATTTACTCCGTAAGGACGAGGGAGACAAGATAAAATAATAGTATCACATCTCTCAGCTTTATTTCGTTAACTTCCGTTCACGTTATCGTAGACGCGTGGCGGCAGATCATTTGCCGATCTCCTCATTGCTCTATGAACTCATAATTAGCCAGCTCTCAAAAGCAAAAAAAAAAAATGCAAAAACTTACAAAACAGCCCGAACAGTCACACCAAAAGCGAAATCCCATTGGGCAAATGAATTTCGCTCATTTTGATCCCTCCCACAGTAGGGTCTGGCTCATTTTCCATACGAAATAAGACCTGCGTACACGTTTGCAGGGAATTGTCTCAACTATTTTCTTGCCACATTTTTTTCTGCGGGAAACTTTCCGGGATTTTCTTGGCAGTGCAGTTCTGACTTAGTTTTGGTTTGTGGATTTGGTGTTCAACGTGGGAAAAAAAAAAAACAGGCGAGGTTTGTTTGCTCCGGTTACACGGAGGCCACTACCGCTGTACACTGGCTTCGTGCTCTGCTGCCGGCCTGCCACTTGCAATTCGCTGCACCCCCTTTAGGGGTTCGTCTGCAATCGGTGCTTCGGTTCTCTCGGACAGCAGTAACTTATCTCTTGTTTCGCCAGGGTGGCGGTTTCAGCGGCTCGGGTCGGATATGCTTTGGTGGGGAAGAAAATTTTTGTCTTTAAACATTCAACAAATCCCTCCATCCTAGCGCGCCGTGGTGTCGGCGGATACTGTCGCCCATGCCTGGTGTTTGTGGCTCAACCGTTTCCTTCCCTCAGCCGAACTCACAGCGCGTTTTTCACTAGTTTTCGTGGAAATGCTGCTTTTGCGTTTGTCGGTAAGAAGTCTGCTTGCCACAGAGAAACCCGCTGTAGGGTTTCTCTGCGGCAGTTACTGTGTAACTGTGTAGTACGCACAGTATATAGTTACTGTGCAGTACGCGTATTTATTCCTGTAAATATTTTAATTACTGCTGTTCTTTCCTAAATTTTCCAAACTTCGCGTAGGGATCTAACGTGCGCCGAAATTTCGAATATACGAGTGTTTTCGCTTTTCGCCGCCATCACAAAAGCGGATACACTTAATTTCATTTGTCTATGCAGCTTTACGTGGCTTTATTGTAAACGCTAGGCGTTCATCGTGTTTGTACTAATTACGGCCGGTACCCTCGCCTTCTCTCCTAATTTGCATAGAAAAGTTACCTTGGGTTGCCCCCCCCCCCCCTTCCCCGAAAAAAATATCCTGGGTACGTGCCTGACCGCAAGTGATGCTCGACGTGAGCCACTTCAGCCCCGAGGCGATCACGGGTGAAGAAGGTCGACAGGTGCATCAGCGTGAGCGCGCGGCACGAGGAGCGCATGGACGAGCACGGCCTCGTGTCCCGCGAGTTCACGCACCGTTACGTGCTCCCAGAGGACACGCTGCCGCGGTCCGTTTCGTCCACGCTGTCGCCCGACGGCGTGCTCACCATCACGGCGCCCAAGAAGCCCTCGCCGTCGGCGCCCAACGAGCGCATCGTGCCCATCGCCGTCCAGGGTGGACCGACGCCGCTGCCCGTGCAGCACGAACCGTGAAAGACTGCAGCCTCCTTTCCACAATAAAATACCGTTTTGCACCGCATCCTACGGCGCTTGCGTCGCACGTCTACTCTGCCAGAATTAAAGTGTAGAACGTAAAACGTTTAATTTGAGCCGGCGAAGTTGGCGTGGTTCCCTAGTTCATAAAACCACGAGATGAACTGGTAGTCTTCGCCCTGGAGGCCAGGAGTTGCTGGACGTCCAGATGAGTGCTGGTCTCCAGGTTCTCCCACAGCTCATGGGTGGGAAGAGGGGATCAGAGAGGAGGAAACTGCATTGCATTCGGCTGGGTATTGAGTGGGAAAAAGATGCAGGCGGACTGGAGAGGATTAATTTGCACTGTGCGGTGTGCCGCTAGAGTACAATCTACACTGTGCCATTTATTTCTCAAGACTGTGAGGCAATGAGCAAGGTTGGTTGGGTGACTGCATGATGTGAAGTGGTCCGCATAAAACCTTGAAAGGCGTGAGTAAGTTTCTGACGCCACTGTGAACATTTTTCAGGAGCACAGAAGTTCGCTGCTGTCGTGACCATACGGATTACTAGAGGCATATACTAATAGTGCGGTAGACATCACTCGCCGCATTTCGGGAAGCAAAGCGCGGTGACCCTGATCGCGACTACGAAAAGGTGCCAATATAGAGCTATAGCAGAGCAGATAATAGCTCCCCATACTACTCCCAGAACATGGTTGGCGCGTCTGCGCATACGTGCTACCAGTTTCCGTTCTTGTACGCACACGCCGTCACGTTGATCAACTACCGCTTACCGCATGACATTAGAGCAGCACCGAAGGGAGTGTGTAACGTAAGACAGATTTAATAATCCGAACGATATGCGCCCCGCAGGTGGGCGGTCACTTGAAGAAGGCCATCAGGGCGATCAAAATGTAGATCGTGGTCCACAAGGTGGACGAGGCGAACGCCTTTAGCACGAACGGGTTGTCCAGGGTGTAGTTGCGCAGCATGACGCCCCGCAAGGCGTGCGCAGGAAACGCCTGCGGCATGGCCATGCTCAGGGGCCGCAGGACGTGAGGGGCGCCCTGCAAGGGCCACAGAACTCCTGCGCGGAAAATTCGAATCCCGGTTGTCGCATATGCACCGACTCTACATGCATCGCACCCCTTTGATGCAGTCGAGGTTGCCGCACCATTGTTCAAAGTTTACGTACGTTTAGGTACGTTTACTGCTGCAAATAAACGTGCTTTGCAGCAGTTTGGGCGCTTTAGCAGGGCAAAGTTTTCTTACGCTTACTGGTGCAATATTTGATAGTATTTTTCTTTCAGTATTTCTTCCAAGAGGGACTCAGATATGGGACTATGTGTCGAAGGGGAATGTTAAAAGGTCTGAGTCGTCTGAACTGTTGAGCATACGACTCGAAGGGTTTCGCCACTCTTGCCTCTCCTTTCAGCCATGTAGACAGCATAATTTATCGGCGATTATTTTATATCCTTACCTTGATCACTATTTCAAACAACTGTTTCCGAAAAAAAGATTTCTGGCTGCGTTTCGAGACTTGGTCCTACGGACGTGTGCTATTGCCTGGCGCGTGCATATGAGCCACGACGCTAGGCGGAATGATGCCATGTGTTTATTTTTTTGCTGCGGGCTCCATGTATAGCTTCCACTGCGTTGTACGCTTGCTCCTACTGCACGCACCTGAGCTTGACGCTTTCTCTCCCCCCCCTTGCTAGGCTACGCCCTATTGGCATCTCTGTGCCCGCGTTACCACGCCTCGTCCCACGAAAGCCTCGATCAAAACCAGCTTTGCTGTTAAAAGACGCCTCTCCGAATTACGAAAAATTTGCGAGTTGCGCATTGTCGGTCTTCCTTCCTCTGTTTGTCCATTTAGCGTATTTTTCGTAATTCATAATGCACCAATTAGCCCAACAGCATATTTTACGCCTCTCCGACATTATTCTTTTCCCACATTTCCAGCCAAAAGATCAATCAACAGGGAAAAGACCGCGCTTCTGGGCAGCGCCGCGAGGAAAGCCGAGATGGATGTGAGTGCGGTGTTGGGCGGCATATCAAGCACGCGTCCTGCTGCCCTCGCACAGCGGCGCAACAGCCCCAATTACTCGCAGGACAAAACTGGAAAGACCACTCAGCCACGTGGTTAGGTGATTATTTCTTTCGCCTTCACAACCCATGCGACGTCCTTTCAAGCGTCTTGGGAGTCGTCTGCTCACCTCCCATGAGGAGCGAAGGGTACATGCAGGCCATGGACAGCAGCAGGGCCGTCGCTTCGTCCTTGGACACGGCCGACGTCAGGAAACCTGCGGAGAACACACAGAGCAGCGCGTTAAAAAGAGGGGCCTCTGAATGTCACTCAGCGGTATGAGAAGGAGGGAATCACAGTTAAATCAGCTGGAAAGTTCTCTTCGCAGATCTTTAGAGCAAGAGGTCGCGCCAGGTTGCGTAGACGCGGCCTTCTGACAAAAGCCAGCCCCTCGGCCAAAACGTCATCAAAAATGCTTTTTTTCTCGTGCTTCGTCAAGCTGTTTTTCATCGTATACATGGGCGGACGTGCACTGCTTAGCATTACTCCTCACCGAAGCACATTCCGCACAGGGCCATGAAGACGGGCAGGAAGAAGGCGGCCGTGTAGCTCCCTCGCACGGGCGTGTCGAAGAGGGAGACGAAGACGACGAGCATGAGCACCGTCTGCATGTACGCCATGGCCATCTGCACGATCGCGTGGCCCAGGATCACCTCCAGTGACGTCACGCCTGCGTGCGCGGGCAATGCGCATGCGCGTCGTCAGTGAGCACTAATCCCAACGACGGATAGGACCAGGATTGACAGTCCGCGTATCCCTGTAAACATGTAAAGCAATTAGCATTGTTTTGACGCCTACTTTGGACGCCTCCCAATAATGACGGGACGACATTCAGGCTGGAACCATGCAGGTTCGTCTAAGTCGTAGTGAACGAAATCAAACCGTCACGCGCAAGGCGTCATTATACATCCAGTGGAACATTCCGTAAAGAATGCCACGCTGTCCTGAACTCGGCGATTCATATTTATCTGCATACGTGATACGATAAATCTGCAACAAATAAGGTAGACCAAAATTTGTTGCTAGAAATCATGCCTCGTCATCAGGCGTCTGTCTTCGCACTATTGTGGAGAACAACTGTTGCGGTACAGTCTACCGACTTACTAAAAAATCTGAAAAATTTCCGCTATTCCTTTAAATCTTGTACGCGGTTATTTTATTCTGAAGTATCCTTTTGTCATCGGTCCTTTTGAATAACCGGGTTCAGTAAAGCAGTTCTTCAGCTTTTTTCATGGTTTCCTTTGCATTGTATGCATTTACTTCCCGCAGGAACAAATTCTGTTCTATTATTCACCGTGTTTAATCAGCATTGGGCGTCATCATTACAGAGTCATTAAGAGGTTGGGGAACTTGCAAATGGTCACTGAACATTTTAGGGCGAGTCGTATGTCTCTTCCACGCATGTCTCCTTATACAAGCATCGGCCGCGAAGGCTTGTGCCCTTAGCCGACCCCAGGTTCCATGCACAGCCTCTGGCGCTGCCGAGGTAAATGGGCTCAAACTTCGCTTGCGCAGTCTCGAGGGAGCGTGTATCTTACCCCGTGACCTTAGCTGAGCTTAGGCTCTGTTCACAGCCTCTGGTGCTGCCGAGTTAAATGTGCTCAAGCTTCTCTCGTGGAGAGTCTCGAGGGAGCGTGCATCTCTCCCAGTTACAGTAGCTGACCCTAGGCTCTGTCCACAGCCTCTGGCGCTGCCAACAAGGATACCATCCTACAAACCGAATGGACGCTTTCTTTTTCTCTATATCTCCACCAGAATAGCGTACCTGAGACGATCGAGCGTGCCCGGATGCCTTCTGGTGTTCGGCCACGAGCAGCAGAGCCTGTGAGGGACATGGACAGCACGAACAGCGTCCTGCCGGTTGCCCGTGCACGGAAAGATGTGATGTATACAGGGCATTCTGCTGTAGCCTTCACTGCTGCTGACTTTCCCCCGTTTCATATGAGCCTTAAATGTGGTCATGAATACCAACACAGCGTTGTTTGATGCGAAAGAACTAGCATTTTATCACTCCTTAACAAGATTGTTCTAGGTGACTCGCGCGGAGGAACAGCAAGAGTTTGTTCCGTGAACCTTTTGCACTTCGTAAGAGCGTCCTATACATTTTTTTTAATTCCTACCGCATATTAGGTACGCCGCGCTCCCTTTATATTCCGGCATTGATACCTCTAAGTCCCATTTTTCAGGACGCTAAACTTGTCTGACCGTATCGAAATTTCGTTCGTTGCCAAAGGAAATGGCTGCTAATCTTTACAATCGCACAACGGGCGATTAAATGCCGCGCCTCTTTCCGGAGAAAATAACGGCCGATCGACTTACGTGATAATGATTCCAGGGCTCATGAATTCTCGGTAGCTGTAGTCAAAGGCGTGGTAGAAGGGATCCGAAAACTAGGTTTAAAAAGAAAACAAAAGAACTTTATTAAAGCTCAATACTTTTAAGCAGAAGCGACAGTAAGATAAATTTTGTCCATGCACTCCGTATTGAAATGCTTAAACAGTGAAGCTGTAACGAACGCCGGATGTCTTCACGTGTGTTACTCCTTAACTGGTTCATTAGTCTTTTTCAGTATTCGTAACGCGATTGTGCTTTTTTTCCTTGGTTCCCGTTCCTGATCACTGCGTCGCTGATTGTAAGCTGCCTGCTTGTTCACGGGAGTGCGATATGATGGCGTGGCACTCCCACTGCTAAGTAAAGTGCGGCCGATGTTTGCCATTTCCGCATGGACGCTGCTCTCCGAGAACCACCAGCCACCCCCGACCCTCGTTGTCGTTTGACCTGTGCTTCACGCGGTGGCTCTCTGCGCTGCCTTCTACTGTAAATCCAGCCGTCCTCCCCCTCACGTTCCAACGACGTTTTTACTGCGACGCAGCCGCACTCCCCCTCCTTACATTACAACGAGGTTTTTACTACGATGCAGTATATAAATCCAGCCGCACTCCCAGCTCCTTACTTTACAACGAGGTTTTTACTCGATGCAGTATATAAATCCAGCCGCACTCGTGTTTAAATGTCCTCCCTTCATGGCGAACGATGTAATTGAAAACGCCACACCGCGCACCAGGGGATAAATCTTACGTGGTGCCGGAAAACTTCCAGCGGGTTTGATTTTTTTATACGATCTATTGCGATTGGCTGCGCCCGCAATTATCAGGGACGTTTTCGCACGCGCAGCCAATAACGCGAGACCGCGTGAGAAATCAGCCCCGCCGGAAGTGTTTCTGCCCCGAGTAGAATTGGGCCCCAGCTAGGAATAGAACTTCCCCGTTTTATAGTGGCCAGATAAAGTTGCGAACTTGAAGCGGATTAAAGCCCTTATCTGGAAGCTCCAGAGAAACTGCCGCCGTTTCGACCGCCACAGCAACCGGTACAGCGCCAGCACTGTGCTATCAAACTGAGCCTAGCTAGAGCGACAAGTCTTCGAATAAGAAATATAATGGCTCAGGTTGAACGCTTCTAAACATAGTACAGTGAAATCTCGTTAATGCGTTTTTCACGGGAAGCGGGAAATAAAACGTATTATGCGAAAACCGTACTATCCAAACAGATTAACGGGAGGAAAACAGGAGGAAAACAGTTGAAGTTGCTGGTCAATTTGGGCGGCCCTGTCTTCTTTTCAACGTGCAAAACTACTTTCTTTTGCAACGTAAAAAAGAAGCTAGCGGTATTTTTCGCTTCGCCTGGGGCTGTTTTGTACGACAATTCGTGCCGCGCCTTAAATGGGTGAATCCATCGGCCGGTCGCTTGGAAGTTTTCAGTGTGGAAGAAGAGCGCGGTTATGCCAACTTTTTGGCGTAGAACTGACCCTTCGACGTTGACTCGTGCCGCTCCAACCTCCTCGAAGCATGTAAGCAGGACGTCTTCCGGTGCGATTATGATACGCTTCGCAAGAAGGCGCAGTGTATCGCCTGACGTATCATCATCGTACGACGGAGCGGTCACGCCTGGCAGCGATGTTTTCGCCGCAAAACCAGCACTTCCATGGCCTCAGCGGCTCCGCAACGTACAGATCGTTCCTTTTTGAAAAGCGGTGTGAGCTATTATAGCAAAGTAAAAACGTAAGATTTCTACAAATGTCGGTCAAGATCCACTTTAGCGATCGTATTATCCAATTTTTGTGAAAAATGGGATAGTAATAAATGCCCAAAGATAAATTGTTTCTAAGGGACGTTGGCAGGGGAAACCGTATTTACGAGAAAAAACGTATTATGCCGAATCGTATCAACGAGATTCCACTGTAATCATGAGCGAAATCAAAGACTATGCAAACCTTATTGTGAAACTTTGCCTTAGCTTAAGATTTTGCAGGCTCCGTCTAGTTATATGGACGATTGGGTTCAGCGTTTCGCTTGCGCTGAAGGCCGCGCACAGACAGCGCATGCAGCCGGCGCGCCAATCATGGTGAGGCTGAGGGACCAAGCGCTAGCGAAGCAGCAGCCAAAGCAGTGCTTTCCTGTATACGTGAGTGGTGTGTTGTCTCTCAGTCAGTGCAGTGTTTTTATGGGTGAGTCGTTGAACCCTCGCCTAGTCAAGTGGTTCGCCAGTGGCACTGCACCGCTCGGACAGATGGCCTAGCTGCCACCGGGAACATGCGAGGAAGCCGTTTCACCCTCGTCTAGTTACGTGGTACAGCATGCAAGCGTAGCGATAACGCGCAGCTTGCGCGCAGGCGGCTGAAGGACACTTTTGGCGAGATGAATGACCTTGAAAGACGCAGTGTAGTAGAGCTTCCGCTGTAAAACGACATCTGCGAACTCCGCAGCGCATCGCCGCACACTATTAAACAATTGCACTTCGTTGGTGTATGAGGAGGAAACCGGCTATTCTTATACGTTTCGAAATCCACCAACTCCGAACCGAGAGCCCGTGTGCATCGCGACAGATGAAGCTCCCGTTGCTATTCTCCCCCATTTTTGTGTGCGACTTCGGTGGAAAAGCTGAATAGCTTGTGTCACGCGCCGCAAAGCACCTCCGCTTTGTACTCCACGCCTGTCGAGCGGACGTGGCCTGTGCCTTGCTAGTCGTTTCTATCGCTTTCCGCAGTCACAAGGCACAACATCACTGTTCGGTTCTCACGCAAGTTCAATCAAAGCCACCTCTATAACATTGCCCGTCGAATCAGGCGCTTTCCAATAGCAGCAGTATCGAGTCATGGCTGATCTGAGGCGTGTACACAGAGCGCCCCACACCACGGATCAGCGAAGGAACTAGGCGTTCCAACTGTTCTAATCTGAAGCCGCAGGAATGCCACCTATTGAAGGGTGTACAAACCCCGTAGGATTTTTTCTATAGTTTTCGTGAAGCGGAGCTGCCCACCAGACACTACTCAGGCACTCTAGAGGGTGCAGAATCAGATTGATTGATTGATTGTGGGGTTTAACGCGCCGACGCAACGCAGGCGATGAGGCGCACCGTAGTGGAGGGCACGGATAATTTTGACCACCTGGGGTTCTTTAACGTGCGCCGAAATCTCGAACACACGGGCGTTTTGCTTTCGCCTCATCAGAAAAGCGGCCGCCGCGGCCGGGAATCGAACCCGCGACCTCGTGCTCAGCAGCGCAACCCCTTTAGCCACTGAGCCACCGCGGCGGGTTGGTGCGGGATCAGGACGCAGCAGGCGGAGAGGCTGGCGAGCCGGGAAGGGTCGAGAGAGCTACAGGGAAGGGGCTGGTTTTTCATTATCATAGGACAGAATAGGCAATGTCATACAGGAGGGTTTACTTCAATGATACGCAATTCTTATCTATACCCACGCGTCTACTGTAGAGGCCAAGCTTCCCAGAAACACGAAGGTCACTCACCCTGATGGTTTCGATGGAGAAATTCTGCCCTGTGAAGTTGTGGGAGAGGTCCTTGATGTAGCGCAGGTGCGCTTCGACTATCTCCACGCGCAGCGTGTTCCGGATGATGTAATCTGCGCGCGCAGCAGCGAGCATGGACGACACGTCACGCACGAGCGACATGTCTCCATATATATTCCGAAGCAGCAACAAAATGAAACACTCAGCAGAGGCCCACTAAAGATTCGCCCGACAGCTTGCTACAAGATTCCTCCACCACTGAGAAAAAAGAGGGCGCAGATCAAAGTATGGTCAGCAAAAGTTGTTTGCCTCGTCCGCTTTGTCAAGGCCTCTATAAAGCCGCTCACTCCACAGTGAGGCGTTCAGCTCCGCTGGAGGTGCTGTGCTTCTCTTGAAGGCCGTGGAGAGGCCGCTGACGTGTATAAATATTTATTGTGGGTGATTTTCCCATCGTCTACAGAGGTCACTGTCACCGCCGAGAAAACACTTGCGCTTAGTAGGTAAAAGTTCTGGCCCAGAGTATTGATAAGTGTCAGGGACCGCAGCGCCAACCCGCTCAACGGCTAAGACAACTCGTGTGATCAGTTCACTATGGCATGTGAGCCAGAGTAAGCTAGAACATCGACAAACCTAACGCCTGATATAGTCACCGCACTCGCTCGTTTCTAAGCGGTCGCCATAACGGCACCGCGCAGTCATTCAAGGAATATACGGAGAGACAGCTAAGAAAGAGGGTCACGAAGGCACTGTGCGATCTAATTTAGTACACACCTACGGCCTTCTCCGTCTTCGATTTAAACACACAGAACAAAACGTGTCCTCTAATTGTTATATCAACAATCTGCCTCGATTTACAACTTCTAGACGGCCCGCGAGCAGTCCTAGGATTTCGGACCAATGGTTCATCGGAAATACATGGAACAATCGCACGCCTGATCACGTCCTTGGCAGTGTGCGGACGATCCGGCATTGTTAATCGAGGGATGCCGATAGAAACAAAGGGTCCCAACCGAGGGCGCGCAAGCAGTGCGAGGGCGGGAAAATTAAATCGAATTGAACAAACTTCCTTTGCATACACTGTATAGAAGGGAGAACAGCGTGCGAGGCAGGGGAGTGGAGAAGCATAGATTTTACGTGGCAGGGGCGTTAGGCGACTATCGTCTTTCGACGACATTTGCGGCCGAGCGAGCAGATACGTGGCCATCTTTTTTGAGCGATGCAAAATGGAACAAGCGCATTCAACATTAGAAGTCCGTGGCAGCATGGGGGTCCTTACCGGTTGCGTCCACGAAGAAATTGATCGTAGACGCAGCGGTGATGGTCAGGTTGCTACGGGTGAAGTTGTAAAGCCTGCGCCAAGGACACAGTCACTTAGATACGGCAACAATCTCCATTGTCGTGTGCTCAGTAAGCCGTCCTGCATTGGTCTAGCTCGCAGGTGGCAAGACTTCGCGGGCACGCCGCATCTAAATTAGGCGGCAGACCGTGTGCACCGTGCACGCATATCACTTTTGTTGTCAATATTCAGCAAAATAATTCAGGGTTTGAGGATATTATGCGCTGAGGGCTAACAGGCGCGCCTAGAGGACAGTTGCGAAGTAATTTACGCCAAAATCTTCAGCACACAGGTGTTTTCGTTTCTCGCTTTCACAGAAAGAAATTGCCTCAGCTTTCACCAGGGGTGCAAGGCTGGAGACACAGCAGAGCTGGCGGCCGCTCTCCCTTCGTCGGAGACACATGCTGTTGCACCTCACGGATTTATGAACTTCCCCCTGAGAGACCCCGCCTCACACTGGCGTGGGAACCAACGAGGTGGCCGATCAGCAGGCCCGAGCGTTAATACTTCGGGCGAACAGTTCTCTTGGTCCTACGCACGGAGCCCTCGAGGTCACTGGGTACGCCCTCACCACATACCGAGACATCACACAACACTGCCGTCTCAACCCGCAGGACATTAGCGCCGCCTAACGCCGAACTTTCGATAGAGGAAGCACTCTACAAACCCACCCCTTCCGACATCGCACGCAATTACAGCACTCACACCCACGCCTCTTCCTCTCCGCAGAGTGTCCGAGATGCCGAAACCTCGACATGCCGCACCACTCCCTGGGCGAGTGCCCCGCGGCCCCTTACCCCACTGGGTAAGGGGCCTGGGCAAGGAGCCGCCGTTGCTGACTTACGTGCCTCAGTGGGTCACTAGATAAGAGATCAGAGTACCGCCACTCAGGCACGCAAGTTAGTAACGGCGGCCATTTTGGTGTTTATCAGTGTTGCGAGATTGCCGCATCTACGGCCTCGCCGCTAACTTCGACCGGGTCGTTTGCTAACAACACTGCCAAAGGTGCAGCAGAACTGCATCTTCGGGTGCACTCTTCTGGTGCTGAAATACTGCTACACGCGTTATCTTTGATCCGTGTTCGGGACGACGTCGACCGCGTTGAACGAGTTGACCGACTAAAACGCGTAAACAACAAAATGGCGGCGCCCATGAAGCGTCGCAGTGTAAACAAATGTCAAATGATGCGTACTGACCAATAATTCTGGCGGCGGCAAAGAACAATGGGAGAAAAAAATTCAACATTGTCCCGTAGGGGAACCCTGAGTAGTATGCGAAGCAGCCATGGGGTCGACTCAAGTTCCAATTAGTTTTCAGTTCGATCGCGGCGTTGCGGGAGGAGAATGAGGGAAGCGGAGCGCGCGCGCGCGTCATTTTTGCCGCGGAGCTACAGTGGCGCCCCCAGCGGAGTATGCAGCGGCTACCGTCGCGTCTCTAACCCTAAGCTGCTTCGCATTATCGCGCGCGGAGCCGGCAGGTGTTGCCATTCTTTGCGCAATCCCGGAGAGACAGGAGCTTCGGAGAGGAGAGGAGGAATGCCGGAGAGGAGAGGAGGAATGCCGGAGAGGAGAGGAGCGTCGGAGAGAAGAAGAATGCCTCGCATACTACTCAGGGCTCCCCTACGGGAAGATGACGACGGTGGCTGAACGCGAAGCTATCTCGTGATGGATTCTTTGGTTGGTCAATCCCTAGGTGCGACAAGCCACGATCATCATCAGCGGTGCCTGGTCAGGCATGCGCAGTGGGGGTGCGGACGCCGCTCAACCGCGTCCACACAGCGGCGGAGGGAACAGGCTCGACAATAAGCTTTTTCGCATCTAAAAAGGTGCCGCTACTCTAACCTTACCTAGTCACACTAGCGGTGCTCTGATATGTTATCTACTGACACTACGCACGGCTTCCCTGGAAGCAAATGGTGAGGGTCCTGCCTACCCTTACGCACGCACTCGGCGTCTTGAACTGACCTATTTAGTGACCCTACTGCTGCCTAGCCTTGAAAGATAATCTGCAAACAATCTTTGCCACGAACACATGATGGGGGGTCCATTGTTCACAGGCGCCTATCATCAATATTGCGGTGTCGATGCTTGCTTTGTATTTTCCTTAAGTGAATTATGAGCTCTATGCTGTGCGCCTGGTTAGCGTGACGCATCCGCTCAGCGTCTTAGGCCTCGGTATTTTTGCCCACGGATATGAGACCGGGGGGGGGGGGGGTGGAGGTATACAGCTTTGCTGTAAAATATTGCCGGTGAGGCATACAAAAGAACGGGAAACGGGCGCTTAGCTTAGAAGGCAAGACAGCCACGCCCGCGCTACGCGAAGTGGTAACAAAACATAAGTACATAAATGAAACGGCACGGTTCGCGGCAGTAAATATACCGCAACAGACAAATATGCTGCTGCTGATGATGGTGATGTGATAAAGCACAAACCCCACACGTAAATTCAAGTTCGAAGAAGCGATCGAGATGCGAACCTGGTTTTTATCAGGTCGGTGTAGTTGGCCGGTATGAAGATCGTCCCCCAGGCGCTCTCGTCCAGCACCGCTTCGAAGGACGACTGCAGGTCGTCGTACGGTTTCTGCGCAAGTAACGGTGAGCGTACGCGTGAGGAGAAACCTCGCATTCACCTCCAATGGCAGCAAACATGCAGCGCCCTCTGCGACGTGCCAGCTATGCAACGCGCGCTCGCGCTCTCGGGAGGCGGAGTACTGTAATTATCAGTTCCACCAAGCGGTGTTGGAAACACTCGTCCACTATTGCTCTGTCCAACCAGTCCAACCTGCAGAAGGGGTTGACTGCCGGTAAGCGCGGCTAAAAAGGCGAAAGGACGTGACAGAAAAGGACTGGCGCTCCTCGTCCGTCGCGTCCTTTCGTCTTTCTGGTGGTTAACCTGGAGTACCAACAAACTGGTGCCAATATGTTGTTAAGTTATATTGCTAAGGGATGTCCGTCCCCACGCAAATGGATTTGAGTGCCATGCCAAGCTCCGCTTCTGCGCTGCGACCAGCAGTCATAGCGTCGTGTCTTGGGAAGCAGCGAGGCCTGGGTTCGACTCGCGGGGCTGGACAGATCGTTTTCGCACCCAGTAAGTTCGAATGTATAACACTGAACGGCGCACTGAGGGATGAACAGTTGAGAGCGCGCCCTTCCAAACTTCCGGCTTACCAACATGTTTGCGACTGCAATCCTCCCTTCTTGCAAGGTACACGCGAGATGGTGAGTACCTACTAAAGTTTGGCGTGGAGGAAGAGGAAAACGGGGGGTCTTCTTAAGGGAAGTTTATTACTACAGGTTAAAACCCAGAAAACGCCAGGTCAAGTAAGCGCACGCACCGTTCTCCGTGCCGACGGCACCGTCACTGACCGCGCTTTGGCCACCGATTGAACCGATTCGCGGTGGCGACAACTTCCGCAGTGAAAGCGTCTAATCGCTCGTGCCTTACAAGGGGGCGGGGAGGGGGCATGAAATAGAAGGAAAGAGTTCAAGCTCCTGCCATCAGAAAAGTGCAATTGCGTGGTCGTTCGCTGTGCCCAATAGCACAAAAACTGAGCTTCCGCTCGACAAACTTGGCCGAACCGCGTTCAACGAGGGCAAAATTTATACGGTTGCCTACATGTACGGTGCGGAGACACAGAACTCTTTTCTTTTGAATGACTGTCATCCACGGTCGAGGGAATTAAAACTTGCTCAAACCTTTCGCCTCCATTCTTCCCCACCTTTATGTCTGGTCACCCATCTTCACAGAGTGGTGATAATTATGAACACTCTTATTGTGCAGAGCGGAAGGTTTTATGGCCGGGAATCAAAGGAACGGATCGTGTACTTTTTTCGCAACTCAGTAGTGCTGACAGAGAACCAGTTAGATGGAGCGAGGTGCATCCAGCCCTGTACCATTCAGGAAACAGGATACTGCATCCCGGCAAGCATTTGCAGCTATGTATGTAAAGGTCCGTGACGCAGAGGATCCCACCTTACTGACGGTCTTTGTAGAGATCTCGTCGAGGAACCGGTGACTGTACTCCCCGTCCGGGTCCTGGTTCACGACAGCCACGGGCAGGTTCGTGGGGTTTCCGCCCACGAAGAGGCAGAAGATGACGCCCGCAATGGACGGAACCACCAGCTGAAACAGCACCGTGCTGCGAGATGAGGCAAGAACTGTTGACCCTGGTCTCCACTTAAACCCCGTGCACGGTTCGTGAAAGTACCGCCTCTTCGAGTGAATTATACGGGAACACAAGGCAGCAAGCAGCAAAGTTAGGAATTGTCTGGCATATTATCGAAGCGAAGCTTCGAACGATGGGCTGCCTGCATCTTCGCTCGTTTTGCTGCGTTCCGCTGTACTACCGAAGTTAAGGCCACCGACGATGACGATAGCTTATGCCACTTCTCAAGTAAGAGAATGCGGACCCAAAGTTTTCCGTGAGAGCACTTAAAGGGCCTGAGGGTCTCTTTCAACATGCCCCCTTTTTACCCTTTGTTGCCAAACTTTCCCGGCTAACGCCAAAGATGATTTCCAGCATGGAATGAAGGTTCGACTTCTCCGCGTAGCTCAAACTTAAAAGTTTGCGTTTTGCATGGCTGTGATTATGCGGAAAGCCACGCACCTAAAAGTTGGGCATAGAAATGTATGTATTTCGAATATAAAATTTAACAGCATGCATCATCGTGGGCTGCCCACTCAGTTCTGCAAGCATGTAACAACGGAGCTAGAGACGTAGCACTCACATGAGCCGGCGCATAATCTTGAGCACGTTCTTGATGACGAGCGCACGTGTTCGGAAGATGCAGCGCATGGGCCCCCAGTTGCTCCAGGTGAGCAGCCTGTCCGGCACGGGACAGAAAGTGACCTGCGGAGACGGGGCCAGTCGTGGCTTGGGCAGCAGCTTGGCCTCTTCCATCAAAGGCCCTAGCAGCAGCTGCGGATGATCGTGGAGGCTAGGCTCCTTCCTGTTCCCGTCAAAGGCCTCCTTTGGTTTCTCATCCACCGGCTTCACTTTCTCGGGAACGTCGAGGGCCTCCTTCGGCTTCTTGTCCACCAGCTTCACTTTCTCGGGAACAGTCGAGGGCCTCCTTCGGCTTCTCGTCCACCGGCTTCACTTTCTCGGGAATGTTGAGGGCCCCCTTCGGTTTCTCTTCCACCGGCTTCACTTTCTCGGGAACGTTGAGGGCCCCCAGTCGGTTTCTCGTCCACCGGCTTCACTTTCTCGGGAACGTTGAGGGCCCCCTTCGGTTTCTCGTCCACCGGCTTCACTTTCTCGGGAGCGTCGAGGGCCACCTTCGGTTTCTCGTCCACCGGCTTCACTTTCTCGAGAACGTCGAGGGCCTCCTCCTCCTTCGGCTTCTCGTCAACCGGCTTCACTTCCTCGGAAACTTCGAGGGCCTGGCAGATCTGCGCGTCGGACAGAATAAACGAAGCCGCTCAAAGCGTATATTCGTCCCTATCCCACCCTGCATGGCGGTGGGAAAAACGTACTCGGCAAAATCCGACAGCTGAAGATTATAGGCAGCATTTTTTCGGTCAACACCTACGGAATGAAGGAGGCGGAAGAAATTTGCCAATAATGGGATGCCCGCGGACTGCAAGGAAAACGGAAGGGAGGAAAACTACTTACGGCAACAGAACCTGTGATGTCACTTGGAATGCTCTGCGATTGCGGAGGCCGGCAAAACCAAACGCATGTTAGGCAGGGCTACAGTTTGCATTAGCGAGCTAAATGCCGTGAAACCCTTACTGCACATTCTTTTTATGACAAAGAAACGGTGGAGTAAACGGTTGAAGCTCCGAACGAACTCGCAAGCGTGTGCGCCAATGCATACGAAACTAGCGCCGGCCGAGCTCGACATCTCGCCGTCGCGCAGACGAATTTTCGGGTTCGAGGGCTCTTCGGGCCAACGAACCGTTCCAGCACGCACAGCGCGACCTTGCTTCGTATCGTAATCCCTTCACAGGAGGTGGCCGTCATATCGCCAACCAGCAAAGGTAAAAATAGAAACGAGGGGAGTAGGAACAGCAAGACAGCGACGAGATAGTGCCAGTCGTCGCGTAAGTTTCGAATGTGTGTTGGCTTGCTGCTGTCGTTACGAGCTCGTTTTCCAGTTTTACAACCACTGAAAACTTCAGTTTGTTTCGAGTACTTTCGAACGGCTTCCACACCACGACACCGGGCCAACTGGCATAAGGATACTGCTACTGAATTTGAACCTATTATTAACCGTAATCAAAAATACGGCACATACGTACCAGTCTATATTCGTGCGTCGCGACGGGGCTGACGATGGCAGCGGTGCCGACGGCTGGTTCGTCTGTTTGTGGCTATCAGCGGAATGGTCGCTTTTCCCGTCCACCGCGTTATCCCCACAACTCTTGCCGCTCGTGCACTTAGAAGCATTGAGCGTTTTTGTGTGTGAGGTGTTAAATGCAAGCCCGAGCTCTCGGCGAGAGTTTTGTTCTCCGGATCAGGCGATTAGGGGCTGCGGGTGCACTAGGTTTACTAGTATTTTTTAAAATGGCCGCCGTCTCGATCGACTCCCGCGTGTGGGTGCTATATGGAGTCGACGACATACTAAGTATCTGTCTCATGACCGGCTCTATGACGCCATTGTACACGTCACGGAATGTTAGTATTTAATGAGATCAAGCCTTTGCAAGCGGGAAGTGCTATAAAGGTGGCAAAGTGTACTTATGGTTCAGTGTTGGCGTCATTCATTTTTCTAAGGTGGTCACACCCTCTGGAAGGCGTGTTTTTTTTTTTTAATGTCACCCACGGAATGTCAGCCGCCAATCTCTGCGAAAATATCACCCACATCTCTCTCGCTATCGACGCCATGCAGACGGACACAATGCTTATTGCATTCACTGTAAAGAAGGTCCCTTTGTTCGGGTACACAAGGGTTGAAAAAAGGTCCTGCTTTTACAAACGGATACGTGCACGCCTTTTGTCACGTGTCTCATACAACGGGCCTCGGGGTCAACGTTTTACTTGAGTCTAGCACCCTCACGGACGCCCATTGCAAGCGCTGCAGTCTGCAGATTAAGAGTGCGTTCAACGCGGTTGCCAAGTGTGCACTCTCATCGGGAAACAAGTCACGACTACCAGGCAGTGCTCGAAACTCTTTCTTCTATCTGTGAAGTGAGGAAGAAGCAGCATGTAGCCAGTCAGGCTCACCACACAAATAACCAATGAGAGTCAAGATTCCGCGCCAGATTCAAAGGCTCTGCAAAGACAGAACCAAGACCTGATCATTGTCCCGGAAGAGAACAGCCAGTACCAGAGCAAGACGAAGCTTTGGCGACTCACCGGCCACTTTTGTAGCCAAGTATGCATGACGTCACGTACTATTGCTGACGTCACGTGCTATTGTACATGACGTCACGTACTATTGTACTATTTGCTGCCGCCGACCAAAGCCACAGTGGCTGAGAAACAGGTCTGTGATTTCAGTGGTGCTTCCAGTTCCGTTTGATGAATAACCCAATGCTAACGTGCAGTGAACAGGTTGATAACCGCGCATTTACTGTTCCCTCTATTGCGTCCTTGCTCATGTGCGGTGCAACATCTGAAACTTCTTTCAATGTTTGTATCATTTTTAAAGACAATGGTCATTCTTGGGCTACTTGAACGCGAAAATTTTGGTCTCTGTCTGTCACTCCATTCAGCCGTCCGGCCCCGTATTTTCAGACGCCTCGCTGTACAGCCACCCCACGTTACACGTGTCTTCGCGCGATGCAGAAGGTTGAATCAACACGGTCATACACTGCGTTCCGAACCCGAAGCGACCTATAAAACATACCAAATTATTATTAACAACCACACGTAAAATTGATTTCAGAAGAAATATAATTGGCTAAAAATTTTAATTATTTAAAGGTAAACCCGCTGGGGCTCGAACCCAGGACGCCAACGCCAGCACCAAGACTCTACCGCCCGAACGGCAGGCACCTTTGAGCAGGAGTTGAATGGGATAGCGCGCTCAGTGACACCACACATGTCACGTGGGGCGCTGTGCAGCAAAGCGTTTGAAAACACGCCAGGCCTGGAGCAGTGGAACGCGGTAAATTTAACTGGACTGGAGCAAACCTCTGGCGTGTTTATCTTGGAAGGAGCTGAGGCGGGAGATGAACAGCTTCAGAAATGAGCGGGAAGGAGAAGGGAGGCAATTACTTTCGTTGACATTTGAAGCAAAAGGAGCAGATACGCGACCAATTTTGTTATGTAGAAAAAACATCTTTCGTGGCTGCAGTGGATTAGTCACCGAAGGCTGGTTCTTTCAAATTACGTAGCAGGGTTTGCTCTTGTCTTCATAGCCCCTGTAAGCATGCAGGCTCCCTGAGAAGTCCGCGACGACCGCGGCACGCTCGATCGGTGACTTCACAGAGTTTTGTGCAATGAAACCCAATGCGGGACTCCACCTTGAGGTACGTGTCGGAGAGACTGGCCGATTCGTAAGCCTCCATGAGCTCCGCGGGGGTTTGCTCGCACCAGATCTTGCCGTTCTTCATCAGGCCCACCTGCAGCCAGATAACTGTGGTTGATTCCCCTGTCATTGGGATAGGTAAAACACGTAAGTGAAATGCGCAGCAAAATCTCTGCTGGCGGGTCGCTTCGCAAAGCTGTACTGGCGTCATTTCCGTGACGGATATGACGTCAGTAAAATCCTGGTGTATCCCGGCATAAAACACGTTCGTGTTAAAATATAAAACCCGAAAACGAACAACCCTAAGTATAACGTACTTTTCAGTACTAAAGCTTGCTTCCCTGCAAGATGACCCTCTGTGCAGGGGTGCACGCTTTACAGGCCGATTGCTTCGATGTACTGGCGTCATTTCGGCGACGGATATGATGTCAGTGAAATTTTGGTGTATCAGGGAATAAAACACTTTTGTGTTAAAATTATCCTGGATGAGCGCACGCAGTTGTGTGCTCCACACACACACACGCACACGCACATGTGCAGCTTTCCGGCTCATCGCAATTCTTTCAGAAGTAATTACTTTAGAGCTATTTATTGTAGTATTTTAAATCATTTTGGCACTTAGTACTCAGGGCAAAAGCATGCATTGTGCGGAGATTCAAGTTTTGCACCTAACTCTACCAAGTTCCAGAGCCAAGGAAGCTATCCAATTGAAATGTATGGACGGTAACATTTGACAGCGAGTTAGGCGAAGACTTAATAGTTCTGGAAAGCACATTTACAGGGTTCATGCCCAAGCCGACTGTACCTGCTCCATGCGCAATATCAATTTCCTGCAATGGTTTGTCTCGGTTCCTGAGAATTCGGAATTTTGAGCGAGAAAGCTGGGATGCCCACACACGCACTATGCAGACGAGCAGGTATGTACACACAACGAAACGAAAGAGGGTCAAGACATCCATCCGAGTCACTGCGTACAAAGGGTCTACGCACCCAATGAGTCTGGATATTTAACAAGTCAGAAAATCCATCCATGTCGAAGCATCTGTCGGTCAGCATACGGACAACTAGCCAGATTTTGCTAGGTCACGTGCAAGTGACGTATTGAGATCTGACTAGTTGTCCGTATACTGGCCGACAGATGTTTCCACAGGAATGGATGTTCTGACTCGTTAAATGTCCAGACTCATTGGGTGCGTTGATCGCTTGCACGCAGTGACTCGGATGAGTGTCTTGACTCTAGTCTCACGTGACCTATTGGGTGTTATGACTCGATGGATGTAGCGACTCGTTGGATGAACCAGCCATGAGCGGGTTTCGATAGGTTTAGTGCACATGTGCTGACTTGGTATCACGAGACCTAGTGAGATCTGTATAGTTGACCGCATTGACTGACATGTTTCCACAGGGATGGATGTTCTGAATCATTGGATATTGAGACTCGTTGGGTCCATCGACCCTTTGCACGTAGTGACTCGGATGGACGTCTCGAGCCTCGTGTCACGTGGCCTAGTGGTGTTAATGACTCCTTGGATCTAGTGACTCGATTGGATGCTATAAACCATAAGAGGGGTGTAGATCAGTGCGTGTTGGGCAGTTGCTACCAAGCAGTACCAACATTACGTTCACAAGAACGTATATGCAGTTGATACACGAAACCTGAATGGACGATTTTCCGCATTCGATTTCGCCGTACACCATCACCTCGCATTCCCGCCGCTATTCCCGCCATCGTCCCTCGTACGCACGCCTATCTTCGGAAGTCCAAACAGGGCAATCTCCGGAAGTCCAAACGCGACATGGCCTCCCCATCGCGATGCATACTCAACGCTACCCAACTATGTTCTTGCGGCACTACCGCAGAGGCTGGATAAGAGCCGGCAGTTGACTTAAATGCATCATCGCGGGGTGCACAAAATTCTGATTGATTGATTGATTGATTGATTGATTGATTGATTGATTGATTGATCGATTGATTGATTGATTGATTGATCGATTGATGATTTGATTGATTGATTTATCGATTGATCGATCGATTGATTGATCGATTGATTTGATTGATTTGATTGATCGATTGATTTGATTGATTGATCTGATCGATTGATTGATCGATTGATTGATTGATCGATTGATTTGATTGATTGATCGATTGATTTGATTTGATTGCAGGGTTTAACACGCCGACGCAAAGAGGTTATGAGGCGCGCCGTGTTGGAGGGCTACGGAATAATTTTGACCACCTGGGGATCTTTAACGTGCGCGTAAGTCTCGTACACACGGTCTTTTTTGTTTTTCGCCTCCATGAGAAAAGCGGCCGCCGCGGCCGGGAATCGAACCCGCGTCCTCGTGCACAGCAGCACAACGCCTTAGCCACTGAGCCACCGCGGTGGGTCCACGAAATGCTGACCAGCTGATGGATTACACGAACCAGCCATCGTTTTCTTTCTTCTCGAACAATAAATATCTGATGCGATTTAATTTGATTTGGCGCAGCCCAATACACCGCGGGTCACATGGAGCGCACTGACTGCAGTGAAAACCTGATGGTGGATGAGACAGAACTAATGCCCGCCTTTACGCGCATATATAGCGCTTAGAGTTTCTGCCCACGGACACGAAAGTTCTACGGGACCCTGGCCATGCACAGCTTCGCTGTAAAATGGGTACTTTACCACATCGGCCTCGGCGATCTCCTCAATGAAGTGCGTGGTGACGAGCAGCGTGGTGTGCTGCACCTTGGAGAGGTCGAGGAAGTAGCGCCAGATGGCAGCACGCAACACGGGGTCCAGGCCCACGGTCGGCTCGTCCAGGATCAGAAACGGGGGCTCGTGCATCAGCGCCACAGCCAGCGAGACCCGCCGCTGCTGGCCGCCGCTGAGATGGCGCCGGGGATAATTTTACGGTCTATACAGGCTTTCCCTATACTTGTCATCTTTCTAGGGACCATAGTGGTTGTGACGCATGCTTCTGTTTCCGAATGTGCCTTGGCCTCCCCTCCGGGGGATGCTCTTAAACATTATACCGTTTCATGCATGTCCCAGTACCGGCCCTGGTACCGATATCTGCTGCCGTAGTGGACGCTTTCTATATGTTTGTCGACGGGGTGTTGTTATGTTGGACTTAACCAAGGAAGTAGTGATTGAGACGCCCAGCTCTAGCAAAAGGAGGGGTGACATGCACAGATTGTGAAGCGTTTTAGTTTTACGTTGACGTTGGCGCTTTGAAAAATATTGTGCACTCGACATATACCAAGGAATTTCGAGTGAAACAAGATACACCGATATCCTTATAAGGATATCCAGTCGTTATAGGGTGCACCTGCTAACGATCGGAACGCTGCATCGATACCTTCGACCACACACGTAAAAATGACCAGAGAAGGCGCGCCATTGCCATGAAACAGCTGCAAACCAACACCTGACCTCGCAGAGCGCTTTTCCATGCCATGAGTACAGTAATCCACGTTGACTAGTGAAAACAGCCCCGCACCCAACGCACTCTACCAATGGAATGTGTGTTCAAACTCACCATCCCTCACCCCCTTACCAAACCCCACCCTGGGGCAATGGAAGGACCAGTGACAACTCACGCCCTCAAGACCACCAACGACTGGAGATTGGGCTCGCCGGGCAGCAAAGGACAATGGCTTCCTGAACTAAGGAGGTCTCTCACCAAGGGACGGCTACACATTAATAAACGTTTATCCCTCCTGCTGCGCGCTGGTAACATAAGCGTACAGCTTGAGACGCTGACAAGTTGGAGCAGGTGAACGTCAGATCAATGGTTCATTTGTGTCGTGCCGTAGGCAACGATCAATGGCCGCCTGTATACCGCTGGCTATAGAAGGTGACACGGCCGCCACGCATGCGCACTTTAGTACTCCGTACCTGAGTCGGTCGACGAACCTGTCGGCGGGCAGCAGCTGGAAGAAGGAGCAGAGGAAGTTGATGCGCTGGAAGATGACGTCCTTGGGCATGCCCAGCAGCTGCCCGAAGAAGTACATGTTCTCGGCGATCGTGAAGCCCATGTGCAGCGCCAGCTCCTGCACAACAGGGTCGCATCAGGGGCCGGGAACCAACGCCAACACAAACTCGCTCCGTCGCCCCTTTCAGGAGTTCCGGTTTTTGCGTGTTGATACTTCGCACAAGACATGTGCAAATTCATTTGCCAACGAGTACCGGCCAGTGACTACAAGACCCTAGGACCCAATTCTAAATCCCAGAATGCGATGTATGCGTCTCGCTGTAAGCAACAAGTAAAAAGTATACGCATACGCACGCACGCGCATCGCCGTCATCCTATAGACCATACCGCGGAGTTCGGCTTTTCGTAAGGAAGGCCGAAGTAGGGCCACTATCCCGCTCTCCATGTGATGCAGTGATAGTGGGACAGGTGGCTCCTCCCGTTATCGGTACCGCGATGGTAGATGTAGATCCCTGTTGACCACAGATACTATAGAACAGTAGTAATCCCTCTTCTCCTCCACCCTTCCCACCTCCAAATGGGTTGAAGGCAATTACTCTCTCGCACCTACCATAACGGGTTACGACAGCAAGCATGGCAATACACTTCAATCCATAATCGCTGACCCTGATAAAGCAATGAGAGTTCACACTCTACAATGCCACAATAAAGGAGCATTGGTTCGTCGAAGAAAAGCCGGCGTCGTCGGAGGCGCGAGCGAGAAATCCCTCACCGCGTGCGAGCACGAACGGAAAGGTTTCGCCGCTCGCCGGTGCCGCTAGGGGGTGAAATGCCATCAGCGCGCGAGCGCTCCTGGTACACGTGTGATAGGTACGCTGCCGTATGCCGCGTTCCACGCCAAAAAAAGCGAAGGTTAAGCGTCCCGAATTTTTGTCGGGCTTGCTATAAGTTGGCTGTGCACTGCTGCACAATCAATTTCGCGCACCGCTAGAAACGGTTGGCATAGTGCACTAGGAGAGCAGATTAATCGGCGTCGGCCAGTCCGGGAGGGCCATGGCCTAATCATACCGTGCCCTCTGCTATGCCGCGGGAGCTAGCCCTCGCAAACGCGGGCACGGCATGCGGGAGAGGTTGGACCTAAGAGCTATAGTAAACATTCATTTCTCTCTAGAAGACAGTTTTAGGATGACCTCCCCATTCCAGAAGTCCTCTGGCGCGGGCCGCTTCTTCTGCCATCTCCACCAGCGTGCAGTTACCTGCGGCATGAATCCGACGCCGGGCCCGGGCACTAGTCCCTTGTGGAGCTCCTGCCCGTAGATGAGGACGGTGCCAGCGTTTGGCTTGCAGAGGCCGACTAGGCATTTCAGCAGGGTCGTCTTGCCGCACCCGCTGGCACCCAGCAGCCCGTAGCTGCACGCATGCGCAATAGTGAGGAGGAAGCGGTCAATCTGGCCGTACTGGCACACATAACGGAAAGCACTTTCTGTGCGCGAGAAGAGCTGGGGATTGTTTGATAAGGGCGTTGTGTGCAGTTCAATAAAAATCCGAGGTACAAAAGCAATCTGTTTGGATAGTATAGTCTGAAAATATGAAGGTACGCGAAGCATCGGGCAGCTATAATAAGGTATAATAAGCAGCAAGTTTTTTTTTGCATTCTTGTGTATATATTGCTTGGCGACAAAGAATGACATAGGTAAACTAGTGGATACACCAGTAAGGCAGGAGCACGATTGTTGCCAGAACCTGTTTTGACGGATCCGCACTCCTTCCCTGCCCCTCGCGTGCTTAAGAATTCTTGTGGCATCTGACATTAGTTATTGACTCTGCGGTCGTCGTCCTATCCTTTCATTCATGACAATGCATCCCGACCAGACTAGGTTCCGTCCCGTCACTTCTAGCATCTGACATTTCGCGTTTTTCCGCCTTCCTGCAGAAACGAAACAGCAGGGCCCGCAAGCCGGTTGTTCGCCCACGACGTGCGGTGTATCGCGCTCACATGGCTCCATGGGGGACGGTCATGTTGGCATGATCGATGATCGGAGGGCCTGTCCTGCTGTAGCTCAGCTTCAGGCCTCGCACTGTGACCGCGGTCAGCTGCGTCGAAGGAGCCGCCTCAACCTGGTCACTGCGCAGCGAACAGCAAGGTATAACCGTTGCGATACATGGTGACAGAGCGCCACGACATCATCATCATCCTCATCACCACCACCATCACCTATTCCACCGTTATTAAGGGCCCCTAATGAGATATTGCATGATGAGGTGGGCTGGAACCTTTCATAACACGTAGGGGTACAGACAAAAATTACAAAACTCACAACAAAATGTATACAATATTATAAAAAATCAATAAAACGGAAGCTCATGAGAAGGTGGCAAGTCATGGGCATTACCACGGATTAAAGATAAAGGAAGTTTTGCGTCAGGGCTCATCAAAAGTCACGTATTTTTTTAAATAAAAAGCGGGTGGGGAAATACAACAAAACGATCGTGTACAGTAAAAACCCGTCTGCTCTGATCCACAGAACCAAAAAAGAAACAGACGTTCCCCAGTCCTCTCACACCTTGATGAAACGGAAAGAAGCCACTCAGACAGGTTCAAGGAGGCTATTTAGTATTTTTTGCCCACCCAATCGCCATGCATTCACGGTTCCCTCCACAAAAATTCACACTGAGCTGAATGTAAATTCTGCCAGGAACTTAAATGTAGTGACACAAAATTTCAAAGCTGAGATATCTACGTAAATTGCTTCCTTTTTATCAGGAGATATCTCCCAGCAAGTTTCAACAGTAGCCGTTTAGTATAACATTTTAAATCCATTTTAATCTCTGCGCGCACGAGAAAAGATCTCCCAGAAAGTTTCAACACTAGCCGTTCAATGTAACATTTTAAATCCATTTTAATCTCTGTCCCCACGAAAAAACCCAGAGCGGGTCAGCATGACATCATCTGATTCTTGCGCCAAATTGCCGACGTCTGGTCTCCCGTGACGTAGCCGACGGGCTAGTAGGGGTTAGCGCGCGCTGCTACGCCGTGTGTACACGTCATGGTTTTGGGACTGACGTCATGCTGCCCAGGCACGCGGGTAGGGTGGCTAGCGCGGAGATGGTGAACCCCTCGGCCAGTCTTGACGAGAATGACGACGTCTCGTGCACCCTCCTGTCATGGTGGCCGCTCGGCGTTCGTTTTGTCGAAACCGAAACTGACACGAATAAACGTCGCCGTAAATGATCGTTTACGCTGCAATCGACCGTCTAATGTGCCATTCTATGATTAGTGGGCTAACAGGCACTCATAGCAGCGAAAAAAAACGTAACACGAAAATTTTGCGTCAGCACTCCTATAATTGGAACACCGAAACACACTATTCCACTGCAAAAAGAACCCAGACGCTCCACCCCTGCACCCTAATTTGCCTGAGCTTTCAGAGCAACTGCTGCTAGTTGTCGACCTAAGGACCAAATCCTGCTGTGAACAGGGCCGCGGAAGCGCTGAGGAACCAGCACTGGAGAACCACTCTCACATTATTGCTCGAATGTTACGTAAACATCTCTCTCTCTCTCTCTGTTAGCCAATTCTCGGAGCACCTCAGCTCGAGGCGCGGCAGCGTAGAAATTCTAACTTGGGGGGGGGGGGGGGGGGGGGGGTACGCTTGCGGCATACGCGTTCAGTCGTTGACAGAAGCGTAATCAATCACTCACGGTCCCATCGTAGGCGCAGTGGCGTCCAAAGACGGAAACCAGTGTAAGATGTGCCGGTCTGTCTAAGCGACGCCCTCGTTAGCTTGATCGAACGCAAGGCCCAGTCTTCCAAGATTCAGCCGCGACCAGTGAAGCTTCGAGACGTTCGAATGGCTGGTCTGGGCACGAGCGCAGGTAGCAACGGATCACGAGAGCACGAGTCAGCGCGTGATAGACGACAAAGACGATGCGTTCACTGCCTGATTTTTATTGTTTTAGGTTACTGTGAATTGGGCACAAAATGCGATAATTGCCCTTGTATCACCGCAATTATTTAACTCCACTCACCCCTATCAATAAAAAGTTTTACTACTACAGCTAGACTCGCGATAATTGAAACTCGAAGGGGGGCCCCAGGATCAGAACGCTCTCATAAATATAACTCGGGGCAACATAGGAGCTTATGTTGTAATGAAACATTCACCTGTATTTAATAATACAATATTATAGTCACACGCAATACTGAGGTGCTGTTGACGCTTTGGAAGTTACGAATGGATGACGCCGCTTTTGATGGAGTTCCAGAAAAGTTTCTGGGCAGACACATAGCAGACGACCTCGACTCCCTCACAATTTTTCAATTAGAAGAGGCAAATTCAGTTGTTTGCCGCTTGGACAAGTAATAAAGTACGCATAACGATATGAAATAGGCAGTTTAAATTAAGCGGTTAAACAAAATAATATCGCTAAAACCGATTTGTGGCTTCTTTTGAGCAGCTGTCGTGGTGGTCGCGTGGGAATATGCCTCGGGTGTTTAACTGTTTGACACAGTAAAGTTTTTTTCTTGCGCGGTCGAAAAGGAAGTTCACGATAGCAAAAACACGGACGCTGCTCATCCATATCCTGGGGTAACGCAAAGGTTGCTTCAGGGAGTTTGCAAGCGAACGCGAATTCGCAGCCGATCAGCTGACACTGCTGGCCTGGCACCCCCTTTGAAATGAGTGGAAATTTGTTCGTATTTCGCAAACTAATCTTGCGTAACGTTTGCCGCAGATTACGACGGCAGGGACGTAACTCAGTAGGTGGCATAGCGCCAAAAAACAAATTAGCGCTTTAAGGACGCAAAACATGACCAAATCACACGCCCGCTGACTGCAGGGGATGATGTACTTCTAAACATCACATAACACAGCGCATACACGGCGCGGGGCGGCCGATATTTACATAGTCATCACTGACTTGTTGGTTTCTAGTGCAGGAGTCGTCGAATCTGAACGCCGACCGCCAGTTTTGACTTCAAATGGAGTTAGACAGCGAGACAAGCAGAGAATTGGCGTCCCAGTTGAATTGCTCCCCACTTCCCAGATTATGTCAAAATTATTGAAATTCGCTGAATTTTTTCTTTTTGCATTCAAAGCCCCCCTCCTCCCCCCCCCCCCCTCCCCCCGATTTTTGCCGTCCAGCCCTCCGCCGTGTCGCTGCACGGAACTCGGCCGTTGCTGACCCTCATTCTAGGCTTTAAGTGCGAACTGGGAATGTATGCTGCAAGAGCATAATTAAGTAAAGTGAGAGCAAACAAGGAAAGCGAGCGGCCTCTCACGTTCGCCCGACCACCTTGTTTTACCGCCACTAATTTCGGAATCGCAAAACAGATTTCACGCTTCTGACGGTCGCGGCATTTTGTCACTGAGACACGCAACGAAACGGCAAGCTAACGCTGCACCATGTATTCGTAACGGCGACGCAAACGAGCACTGTTTAATGAAAGTGCACGATAGTGTGCAGGTACGCAAAAGAGCGGCGCACCGCAGCAGGCGAGCCTGTGTCCGCCGGACTCGCTGGCTTTTTAAAGCGCAATCATCCCCGATTGCGTCACTCTATTTTTTGATCGGCTGTTTTGAGAAGTCTTTGTCACCTAGAGTATTAGTTTAAATACAGAAATTCACTTCGTACGACCATCGTCGGTGAACCTGCGAGTAGCAGACGCCGTCACGGTCACGGCACTTTCGTCGGCGCTGTAAACGTTTTAGCGCTGCAAAGCTTTTTTCCCTAATGCCATGTTGATCGCTGAAATAGATCCGACGCGTCGGGGATGAGCTGGTGACCACGTCGCAAAATAATCGGGATTCGAGCTCATTTTGCTTCTGTCAACACGGATCCTATGGGACCCGCGCAGCTTTGTACTACCTCGGAAGTACTGCCCGGAAGCCGCTTGCGCAGCCCCCTGGGCAGCGCGGGAGGCCTATACTGAGGTGCTGTTGACGCTTTGAAAAGAAAAGTTACGAATGGATGACTGCTTCGTCTTTTTTGCATGAGAGTTCCAGAGAAAGTTTTTGATGGCAGCAAGGGCAGCCAGTTTACTGCGACAGTTTTCTGCACTGGTCAAGAACTTCCCATTCCCAGCAATTTTCAACTAGAAGAGGCAAATTCAGCATATGTTTGCCGCCAAGGACAAGTAAAAAGTACGATATAACCGATTATACGCAATAGAGCAGTTTGAATTAAGCGGTTTAAAAGTACATTGAAAACATTGCTGGCCAACCAAAATTTTTAAATTTGTTTGAATTAACCGGAAGTTTTGAGCTATCCGAGTTTGAATTATCGCTAGCCTACTGTACTTTTCATCGAAAACCAAAGAAACCTAAATTTGGTCTTGAGATTGAACCGCAACCGAAACCGAAACTGCATCACAGTCTGCTGTGAGCGACTTGCGGCTTCAATCGACCGCGATTGTCGCGTTCGCACGAGCACGTAGCCAGTATGGCTCAGCCAACAAAAGCCATCATCTCGAGTGTTTTGGCGCCGAAGAAGAGGCATGCGGGAATCACCTTTAATGAAACCGCAGATTCTCTGGCAAGGGTAGCACTCTCCGGGCCTGTTGTCGATGTCCTTGAGACTACGCCTCTATTAGCCGCCGCAAGGTTCCGTAGATTGTTGAAACTGCAAAGGCAGCACGAATCAGTCCTATTGTCGTTGCGAGATTTCTGTCATCTCAAATTCTCCTGGAAACCGAATTGGTGCCCCTCACGCGACCTGGAGGTGATAGTAACGAGCCTTCGATGTCGTGTGCCCCAGTTGAACAGATACCTCCACAGGTCTCGTCTGGCGCAGTCTGCCATGTGCAGTTACTGTAATGAAGAAGAGTCTGTCGACCATTTCCTTTTGTCCTGTCGACGATTTTCAAGCCTCAGACGTCAGCTCCTTTAGGTGCCGCTTCATCGCCTGGGGTTGGCATTATCAGTGCCGGGTCTTTTATCATTTGGGGCTTCAGAAACTGGGTATGGCCGCCGGGATGTTTGCTCTGCTCTTCTGCGCTTCATAGAAAATTCCAAAAGATTCACAACCTAATTCGTATCTTATTCTGGAACCTCACCAGAGCCCTCCAAACGTTTCCATTGCCGTTTTTTTTTTATAATTATTATTCTCCTCCTCCTCCTCCTCCTCCTTCTTCTTCTTCTTCTTCTTCTTCTTCTTCTTCTTCTTCTTCGTCTTCTTCTTCTTCGTCTTTCTTTCTTTCTTTCTCTATTTATTTTGTTTCAATTTTGACTAATTTCCAATCTCGATTCCTCAAAAACAAGAAGAAAAAGCTTCCAAAATTTTCTAACTTTCCTTGAATCATCCACCTAGGCAGCAATCTCATTCGAATTAGCAACTGATGTTTGGCCGATCCCCTGATTGGGTATGCGCCATTTTGTGAAGGAACAACAACAACAACAACAACAACATTCCACCGGTCGGAAATTCTTTTTGCTCAGTGCGGCGTTACCTCCTCACATTACAATGAAACGCGAGGCTTACCTCAAGGATCCGTTCTTTCTCCGGTTTTATTTGATGTCTTACTCAGCGAGGTTCCCGTTATTGCGGGCGTACAGTCGTACTTGTATGCCGACGATCTGGCATTTTTTAGCTCTTCAAGCAATATACATGTCTTGTTTCAGTCACTGCAACTTTATATGTCGACCTTGGAGTCATAGCTGGATGGCCTCTGCCTATCCTTAAATGTCGACAAGTGTTCCCTCTTGGCATTCCCAGTAAAAGACCCAGTTTCGATTGATCTGACATACAGACAGAAATCAATACCGCAGGTTACCTCTCTGAAATCTCTAGGAGTGTTGTATGAGAGCATTCTGAATTGGTGTCTTCATATTGACTTCATTGCGCTGAAAGGGGGGAGAGCGGTTTCGGTGTTGCAGAGATATTTTAATAAGAAATCGGGTATGCGCAGAGACGTCCTCCTTATGCTCTATCTCATGTACGTGCGCCCTATTCTGGAATTCGGCTGTATCCTTTTTCTAGTATGTATTTATTTATTGTTCGTAGGAAAAGGAAAATCCACCAACAGGCGTAAATTGTCTCGCCTAGGGGCGGACACCGGAACGCCTGCTGGTGTAGGAGGGGGGGGGGAAAGAATATTTAGGAATAGGGGGATAGGGGAGAAGGTTGACACTACAATGTATATAAACACCCAAGGGTAAATATAAAACACAAAAGAGAAAAAAGGAAAAGGGGGAGGAGGGAAGGGAATAAATAGAAAAAACCCGGGAGAGTTACACATTGAGAAAAGTAAACATTCACAGAGAAACACTACAGATCTAGGAACACACATGAATCTACAAAGGGACAATGTTTTGCACATCATGTAAAAAGGGCTCACACTACCCACCAAACACACGCACACACAAGTACAGAGTGGGACTGCTTCAGCAGCAGCAGCACTTCCAACCACAATCTGGGCAGCTAGGCAGAGTTGTAGTGGAGTGCGCTGTGCAGCCCCGAGGCCCGCAGGTAGTACCCAGGGCCTCGAGCACTTTGGAACTCGCCTCCCTAGCACTGCCCGGGGGTCAAAGCAGCTCCTTAAGTGGCCGCACTCCGTGAAAACACGACCAGCAGCTCTGCCCGCCCTGCCGCAAACTTGGGGGCACTCGTATAGTAACGTGCGGCAGGGACCTGCACGGGTGCTTGGCAGTGAGTGCAGGCGGGGCTGGCCGCCAGCCCCAGACGGTGCTTCCGCTCCGCCGTCCACACGACCCCCATGCTGAGGCGCAGGATGGCCGACCGCAGTCGTCGATGCAGGCGTGAGCCCCGCACAGGCGGCAGGCCCCCTCCGACACGCAGCCGCGGGTCCGGTGCCTGGTCCGGATGTGTCGCTGGATGAGCAGGCGGGCGTCGTCCGCTGCCGCCTGAGCCACCATGTCCGACGGAGGCAGCGCGTGTGCCCCGGCGGCCAGCTCGTCCGCCCGCTCGTTTGCCATCCAGACCAATGTGGGCGGGGACCCACTGCAGGCACAGTTGAGTGCCCCGGTCCGCCAGCTGTGCCGCCTTCTCCCGGATTCCACGCATGCGTGGCATCCGGGAGAAGACGCACCAGGGCCACTCGGGAGTCGCACAGCAGGGCGCAGCGCTCGGGCAAGGGCTCCATCTCCAGCAGCAGGTCCAGGCCCAGTCCGACCCCCTACCAGCTCAGCCGTGGCCGAAGAAGAGGCCTAGGACAGCCGCGCCTGTCGGGTGGCCTCTCCCAGCACGGCGGCCGCTGCGGCTGACCCCTGCTGCTCCCGCACCGAGCCATCTGTGTATGCTAGGGCGTGGCCGTCTAGGTCGCCTCAGACGACACCCCGGGCCAGCTGCAGTTGCCCGCAGTGGGGTGTCCGCCGCTTGCTGTGCAGCCCCGGAAGGTCCAGCCGCACGTCAGCTGCCAGAAGCAGGGAGCGGGGCCACGAGGTCCCGGCGTCCACGGGGGCCCACCACCCTCCTCGTAGAGCATCAGCATGCGCCCCATGCGCGAGTGGTGGTGGCTCTTCAGCCGCCGCAGCAGCGGACCGCCCCCCTCGGCGCGTCTCAGCCGGTCAATCTGGCCAAGTGCCCGCAAGTCAGCTGTCATCTCTAGGGTCCACGTCTTCTCGCACGGCGAGCTCTGGGGCAGGCCGAGGCAAGCGCGGACCCACTTGCGGTGGTCTCCCTCCAGCTGCCGCCAGGTGGGCTTCCGCAGGGTCACCAGTGGGAGCGCGTACATAAGGAGACCCACCGCCGAGGCACTGTACAGCCGGAGGGCCGTCCGCTGCGAGCAGCCGCTGTGCCGGGCCACCATCTTGTGCACTGCCGTGGTGGCCAGCTGCGCCCTGGCTCGGAGCTCCTTGGCCGCCTGCCGGAAGTTCAGTCGGTGGTCCAGGGTGAGCCCCAGGTACCGCACCCTGGTCCTCCACTGGAGCTCCTCGCCATCGATGGTCAGGCGCCGGGCCCATCCACGGGCGGCGGCGTCCGGATGCACCAGCTACAACTCCGACCATTGATTACATTAGAAAGGGAAGCTTTGCGTTTGTGTTTGGGATAGCCAAGGTACGTCCCCATTCGGGTATTGTACTGGGAGGCTCGAATCCTTCCTCTGATATCTCGTTTCAAAGTGTTGACAGTAGAAGCATACTTTCCTGCAATGGAATTGCCTATATCACGATCACAAATGGTTTTTGTACACTCCCCAGCGTCCTTTTTTGCCCAGTCATGGCCCATGTGCAAGCGTCCACAGGTAGTGTTCGTCCAGTCCTTGCTCGCCCCTTTAAATATCAACATATTATCTGTACCTACGTTTGACTATCGCACTGCGATGGTGGACATTGATTTCGTCAACATTTTCTCCTCCAATGCCAAATGCTTGCCGGAGAGAACAATATCTGGCCTTTTAGCAAACTACCTAGAAGAGTTCCCGACACACGTGGTTATAGCCACAGATGCTTCTGTTCGAGACAAAAAAGCTGGTGTAGGTGGTGGTGGTGGCCCGAAAAATGGCGCATACCCACTTAGGGGGATTGGCCAAGAAGAGTTATGCTTTCATTAGAATAAATCAAGCGAGGCAAAATAATGGAGGTATCTTTTCACCTGCGCTTGACTGGGCATTTCCTCTTCGTCTTCCAAATTTCCCGTCAATATATTTGGCAGAATTTTTGGGAATCGCGCTCGCTCTTCGAAAGCTCAGCAAAGAGCATTCCCAGGTGATCATCGTGGCGGATTCTTTTTCGGTCTGCTCCGCTTTATCTTCACCAACCGTTTCTCCACTTCGCCGATCGCTGTCGATGCTTATACCGGCACATGTCAGGGAAATCCGTCTGGTCTGGGTCCCAGGCCACAGAGGAGTTGAACTTAACGAAACCGCTGATTACCTGACAGGAGTAGCACTGAAATGGTCCTCTTGTTGATACTGTGCCCCCAATAGCCTATGTTGTTGGAACTAGGTTGCGAAGGTACAGTTCGCTGGATAGCTTCCCACCAGACAGCATCGCTGGCTGCCCTGAGACTGAGCATCTCCGGTACTCTTGGAAGTGTGACTTTGCGCAGTCTCGGCTGTGCGAGGTCACACTGACTTGCTTTCGATGTCGAACACCTAATTTGAATTTTTATTTACACCGACCAAGCATAGTGCCATCGGCCATCTGCAGCTTCTGTCAAGAGGAGGAAACACTTGACTACTTCCTGTTGTCTTGCCGGTGGTTCTCCTTCCTCCGAAATTGTTACCTGGAGGTTCCCCTCCAGCGCCTGGGTCTCACCTTGTCGGTGCCTAATTTATTGTCATTTGGGGCAGTCGGGCCTGGTTGGTGCAACGAGGATGTTTTTCGCGCTCTTCACACATTTATGGCCGAAACAGGTCGCTTGCCTTGTTAATCAATCGCATCAACCAATTTTTAATCGTTTATTGAAATACCTGTTGGTACAGTAGTATTGATTTGTTTTGTTCCAAAATTGTTAGCATCACTGTACCCTATTTTCCCTTCTTTTGAAACTAATTACTAAGCTTCTTCAGCAGTGAAATCACAATAAGACTTGGCCAATCCCCCAGAGTGGGTACGCGCCATTTTTGTTCCGGATCCAACCAACCAACCAACGAAGCATAGGAAGAAAGGCGACTGACACGACTTCTGCGTAACTCTCCCATGAAGGCTACATGTGAACCATCGCAAACATGAAGCTCGTAGACCAAACTGTTGAGAGCTTCCGCGTTGCCCAAGTGTTGGGAGAAAACACAGACCGTTAACAGAATTGACTTTTTGCCAAATAAGGAAACGCTCATATCCAGTTCGGACGATGATTCCATCGTGATATACAATTGTGAAAAGGGAACGTAAGTTGACGACGCCAAGGCTTGCAGGGGATCCGCTGTCCGTGCGTCGCGAGTCTGCGGGAGGTTGTGCGTAATGAAACCGTGTAAACAATGCCGGGGTCGCGGTAGGCCTAAGCTTCGTAGGCCTAGCGGGAGTGCGATACGGTGCGCTTTTCACCGCTGCGTGCGACCGATCAGTGGCCCGGTGAGGACGTGTGACCACCGCCGTAGCTTCAGTCGCACGTGGATATGTCGCGTCGAGTGTTAGGAACAAGTGCCGCGTTTTGCGAGGCCGTGATCTGGCTCGAAACATGACGCTCTGTGCGTCCCTCACCTCTCCCGTCTACACAAACTGTACCCAACCCAATACCCGAAGCTGTGCCCCAAGTGCAACCAAGTAGCCACCCTCTACCATACGGCAGCAGGGTGCCACAAAATTCACAAACACCCTCTAACAGAGGAGCAGTGGAGTGAGGCACTGTCTAGCGCCGACTACGACGAGCAGTGCCGAACGATCGCCAGAGCAGCCACCGGCGCCCTGGAGACTGGAGCCCTGGACTAGGGGCACCCACCACGTCCAACTACCCAACAAACATAATAAAGTTATTTCTCTCTCTCTCTCTCTCATCCATGGGCGCCGTATTCTCCCGTCCGCCGCTCTCCATAACAACGTCGGAATCGGGGTGATCTGTGTCGTGTTGTGAATCCGAGTTCTTAATCGCCTGTTCACGTAGAAATTTTCACCGGCAAGCGCAGTCGGCTGTGTTTAGCGAGTCATTGCGGTCAGCACTTGTTGTGCCCGGTTGTTGGAAGTGCGTGTGCGTGGCGCGTCCGGCCCGATTGCGCAATGGGCGGCGCTGCCGTTCGTCAAAACTCGGCAGCCGGCGCATTTCCAGCGTTAGTAGAGTGCCGGGTTACTGTCATATAATAACGTTCACGGAGTTTAGGCGTGCGTATCTGCTCGAAGTGATGAGTGGAGTTCTTTGGAGTACAAATCGTCAGAATACAGCATGCATCACGTGCCAATGTTGACTGCTCTCTTGGTCGGATTTGCACTGTCGAACGCTGGCGATGTGCGGAAGCTCCGCCGTTCGTGCTGCCATGTAGAGCAAATTCAGGGCAAAGTTTCAAGTCGACGTGAACCTCCGCCGAACCCTGATCTAGTCTTTACCAGTGATGTGCAGTCGATTGCATGACCCACCCACTTCAAAAGGCACCATCCGAAAAAGTCCTATGCGAGAAATAGTCCAAGAACAAGTCGCAGACCAAAAATTGAAAAGTTCCTTCTGGTGCTATAGTTCTCGGGACCGATCCTCTCCCTCGATACGGCGCTCTCGAAGAGAACACGAGGAATCAATAAGCCCGACCGGCCAGACCGACATTGTGAATCTGCTTATTCCGATGCTCTTGGCAGCCATCAAGGCACTGCTACAGGCTAACTCTTCCTCTCGGCGCTTCCCTGAAGTTGAGAATGTTATGACGACTCAGCCGCCGTCTCCATTTCCGATAGTGTCCATAAACACCCATCTCAAGGACTGTGCAATTTTTCACTGGAACGCCTGTGGCTTGCGTTCAAAACTTGCCGACTTTCGGGAACTTTTACGTTTATACAAATTCCTATTTCTTGTGATATCTGAATCTCGCGTCGGAGATCACTTTCGTTTAAAGAATTATTATATTCTTCGTTCGCTACGTTTAAACAGTGTTAGCCGGCTGTTCATAGGTTTCCGCAATGATGTACCTGCTGCAGCTGTGGACGTTCCACCTCATCAAACCGAAGAGTACGTCTGTGCGAGGACTATAATTGGCACTCAACCGTTCACACTAATTGCTGGCTACCTAGAACCGGGGACTGCCTTTGACGCCTCCAGGCTTGAAGGTATCATCACCAGCACTCGTCCGCCACGCGTGATCTGTGGCGATTTCAATGCACACAACAAACTTTGGGAATGGGGAAGGTGGAGCACAGTCCTTATGACGTCGTCTTCAAGGGATCTCTTCAGAAGTCGTGCTGACCGCTGCTAAATTGCCCGTACTAGGCCGTTTTTTGTGACATAAATGATCATTTCGAAGAGTGTGTCGTGTGAGAGGGATGTTGGGCCGATGTAAGGGGAGGTGTCGTGTTGAGGGGGAGAGGATGTACGAAATCGAGAAAACTTGGGGCAGTGCCAGATGAGGTGGTGGAGATCGGCGGCGTTGGAATGGTGGCAGTAGGGACCTCGGGGGCGTGCTGCGGATAATACCATTGTCGAATGGTCTCTGGTACCATACAGGTGTTGGTCAGGAACTCGTTCAAAAAGATTTCTTGTGCTCGGGTCAGGGTGGGGAAGGAGGTGAGGTGGCCTGAAGGGGTGAGTGCCTTGAGCCGTTGTTGTTTCAGCTGCTTGAATCTACGGAGCCTGATCGCGGGAGCGAGTTGGGTCATCGTGAGGGCAGTGGGGCCAGGGGTGGTCCGAGAAGGGCGGCGCCGGGGGTCTATCAGAGGCTATTGTGAGAAGGGCCAAGCCTGGACGATGCTTTGCGGTCGCCGCGAGGCGCGTGCTCACGTGCGCTCGTAGTATGAATCTCGTCAACGCGAGGTCACACTAACCAACTTCAGATGTAGGGTTCCCTAGCTGAACTTCTACATGCACAGATCTGGTCTCCCCTCCTCCACCCTATGTGCTATTTGCGGTGAACGTGAGACACTAGAGCACTTCTTATTACATTGCCGTGGTTTTTCAATGATCGGACCGTCACCTTGCCAGGCCATTAAAACAAATTGGACTTCCCAGTTCCATGCCCGTACTACTGTCGCTAGGGCCCACATCACTGGGATATTGTCACAGAGGGGTGGCTGCAGCCATTCATGCATATATGTGTCCGAGACCAGGCGTCTGCCCTGTTAGCTTTGATTATTACGGGTACGTTTTCTCAAATTCAACCACAACTTTTAATTTTTAACCAATTCTTTCTTGTAATCACGCGCTGTTACTGGATGTAAATGGATAGTTATATACTTTTAAGTTGAGAGCGGGCGGATTAGCCCCCTTCATGCTCGATTCCTGACCAATCCCCCGCGTGGGTTTGCGCCATGAGACGGGAAACAACAACAACAATAATTTTCTGTCCACGCCGGGCAGATTTTTGTCGGCATAAACAGCTCTGCTGTTAAAAACTTAACTATCCCTTCAGAATGAAATTTGAGAGAAGCGCGAAAGCTTTTTTTATATCAAAACTGCGTCAAATCTACGAAAACGTATTCGCTAAAAGTGCGTCAAACCTTTGCTTAAAGTGCATTCCAATCGATTTTCAAACCTTCAAATACCCAAATCTCAACGTAGAACGAAGCCATGCGGCGATTTTTCGCGCACCAAGGAAACGCATCTGCGAATGGCCTAAACGTATACCGATTCGTGGTTTATGATATTAACATGTCCTCTAGAGTTCCCCTTCTTCATAATCGACGCGTGAATGTCTTATATAGAACCGTTCCTTTTACGCGCTTTTAAATAACCATTTTGACGTAAGGGAAGCCTGATTTCGCGCTTGCGCATGCACTGTGCGTTCAGAAACCTTATCAACGCTTTTTGACTACTGAGAACGACCAGCATTAATTTGTTTATTTTCTCTTACCCTCCCTCCCATTCCTTTCCCCATCGTGACCAGTGGTCATCCTTTTCTATTAAAGGTTCTCTCTCTCTCGGTCATCTTTTCGTCGAAACCTGTCAATGGAGAAATGCATTAGTTTCTAAAGGCGAAGCTCTTTAGGGGCGCGGGCTGTCGGGCGTTCACTTCGTCGTCTCAATCGTCGTAGTATCACGTAATCACGGCACTAAACACCTGGGCACTTGTTTTCAAACGCCTTGCGCTAGAACCTATTTAAACAACACACCGGGGCACTAGTTTTCCAATGCCTCGCACTAAAACGTTTCATTCCTGTGGGAAAAACGCGTAGTAAGCGAACACACAGGGCCATTTGTTTTCCAACGCTCGAGCTAGAACGTTTTGGTGCTTCAAAGACCGAGACTTACAGCAAAGCTACATGTGTGTACGTACGCAAAAATTATGTATGTACGTAAAAGATACGTTTTTTTACCTCTACCCCCAAAAACTTCATCTCCATCGGGAAAACGCCAAGGCACCAAGAATGCACTTATACACTGCACGCTTCGCCTCCCCAAATTTCACGTTAGTGGAAATGGCCCGGGATTTTTTTTTTTTTCATCTGCGATTTTAGTTTGAATGCCTCAAAGACAGACAATAGTGGTTCATCTATTTTATGTGGAAGGAGTTTGCACTAGAAGAGGGGCGTGGAGTGGCTGGAGCCTTTATAAATTTCTAGTCGGTTCCTTGCAATCGTATGTTGTAAAGCGTATGTTGTATAAGTGGGTGTGAGCCAGACGCTGTCCTTCGAAGAAAATGAAGCACAGTGTGACACACCGTGGCATCTCTAGTATGGTTCATAAAGCCCTCAATAGTTCTTAGCCAATTCCCCACACGTTTATGCTGTATAAGTGGATGTGAGCCGTATGCTGTCCATCGAGGAAAATGAAGCACAGTGCGACAGATAGTGGCATTCCTAGTATGGTGCTAAAGTCCTAAATAATTATTAGTCAATCCCCAACACGTGCATGTTGCATAAGTGGGTGTCAGCCAGAGGCTGCACTTCGAGTAAAATCCCCCACACGTGCACGTTGTAGAAGTGGGTGTAAGCCAGAGGCTGTACTTCGAGCAAAATTAAGCCCATTGGGACACATAGTGGCATTCCTAGAATGGCGCATAAAGCCCTCTTAGCCAATCCCCATCACGCGCATGCTGTATAAGTGGGTGGGAGCCAGAGGCTGTACTTCGAGCAAAATGAAGCCCATTGGGACACATAGTGGCATTCCTAGAATGGCGCATAAAGCCCTCTTAGCCAATCCCCATCACGCGCATGCTGTATAAGTGGGTGGGAGCCAGAGGCTGTCCTTCGAGCAAAATGAAGCACAGTGTGACACATAGTGGCATTCCTAAAACGGCACACAGTGTGACAATACTGGCATTCCTAGCATGGCGCATGAAGCCCTGAATAGTTCTGAGCCAATTCCCCACATGTGTATGCTGTATAAGTGAACACCACGTGGGAAATATCCTTTCAGGAAGATAAAGCCCTACGTGGTGCATAGTTTTTGTTGCCGCGCACATGATACAAAAATGTGCCGAGGACCTCTGCAAATACCGGTTCGCTGAACTTTTTTCTTTCGCGCATTTCCGCAATGTTTGATCATCGTCGTCACCTGCCTAGTGTATGTAGTTAGGGTGTAGACAACTTTAATCTGGAATGTCCCGAATGCGCATCATGCGTTTTCTATGTGCCACCGCCAGTTCGAGCACGATGCGCCAGAAAACCCCAATGCTGGCGAGCAGCTGCCACGGCAGCTGACATGGCATGCTTGCCAATACTGCGCCCTATTCAGAAATCAATGCGGGTGGTTGCGCAACAGCATTTCTACCCTTAACAACCCTACCTGAACTTATTTATCACGCCCCCCGTGCTGAACTCACATTCCTGCCTGAAAGCGTGGGAAAAACGGGTTGGAGATTAAAACATGTTTCTTGACCCACCTGTACTACATTTTTATGCGCTTGCCTTGACCCACAAGTAGCCGTAGTCAGGTAGCATGGTTTGCGTAGTGTGTTCCTTAGAGTGGAGAAAAATGGCAGCATCTTCACTCCGTGGGTGATGGCGAGGTTGCGGAGTACGGGGACTCGAAATGACATCCAAGTTGCGCCCCGAGCGACATCCGATTTGCTTCCCGACGGTCATTTTATTAGAGCCGTGAGCTGCACCTTGATCATTTCCTAAATGAAACTGCAACTCACGGCTCAAATCGAATTTCGCTTGATGGTAGTGTGCCCACCGATGGATGCGGACGGACATTGGGAGGTCCTAAGGTACTCCGCACCGTTACAGGCGAGGCAGTACCCGTTTGACTCTCGGGTACTAACTCATGAGCGTAGCCCATTGGGTAAGACGACTGACACTAACTTTGTCTGGTCTACCAGACACAGGCTCGATTCCTGCCGGTGCCTGCGTGATTTTTTGCGATTGTAAATGCTATGCGCACGGACGCGGACGGACATTGTGCGGTCCTAAGGTACTCCGCACCTGAAATTCTGCATTCGCAAACACTATAGTCACGCGGGGGAAACGTTTCCGGGTAATGTTTCTACATGCACTTCCAGGAGGAATTACACGAGGAATACGCGCTCGGACTCAGCACTATATATAAAGACCATACGATTTCGAGCAGCAGAGTACGAACTCATGTCGTATATATACCTCCACCGGACATCAGCCACGGTGTCATCTACGGACCGGACTCGGACATCACCCCCGAAAAACTCTTCGAACTACTCCAAGCCAACAAACCTCAGCTCCTAAATGCTGTGTCGACTGTGTCGACTGTGTCGACTGTCCGGTGACGTCGGACATCGACAAGACGTGTGTCCCAACCCCGACCACCCCCAAACAGACCGCACGTGTTTACCAAACTGCAAACTTTGCAATCTTCCAGACACCACAGCAAGCAAAGGCTGTCCAAAGAAACTGTTTCTCGCTCACCCAGTGTCCAAATCTCGTGCCTCCTCTTCCGGGGGCGCCCCACCATCCACTAGAGCTGACAACTCACAACAGCTGAGCTGGTATGCCATAGTATCAGGCACTCCCACTGCTCACGTCTACCCTTCCCTCCCTACACGTCTTCTCCACCATCCACCTGTCACACCTACTTCCGAATTTCCCTCCGCCTACTTGCAGAAATCAAGCAGCAATTCCCAAGCGCATAGAAGCTCTCGAAGCAGCCAACCGCGCCTCCCAAAAATCCCCAAATGAACTGCCAACCCCTCACTTACTACCCCTTCCTCACCTTCTCTAACGCCCGGGCTTGCCACGTCTCTCGTCAACAAGAAAATCAGAACTGAAGACCTTCCCTTCGTCGAAAAACACACAACGGATGCTCCGCTCCCTCAACAAAACGTTAAAAAAAACCACTGACTCCCTACTCCGCCTTACTGAATCCATCACACAACGTATCACTGTGCTCGAGCAAGCAAACCAGACAACTGTCCATCCCCAGGCTAAGAAATCCAATCTCTCCCCAGAATACCACGCCAACTGACCAGCTGGGAGTGCGGGCTGACCAGCTCTCAGCTCGAGACTCCGGAACACCTGATCTCCCGGGCTAGAGCAGCAGCAGTCGTTCGCGGCTTTCTCAATTGAGAGGCCACCCAGCCTTTCTTTTTACTTATTTTAGTCGGCTCAAATAAAAATGCTTTTTCACCACCACAAAGCTGTGACAAGTGCTGCCCGCACTCCCCCTACCTTTGCTCAAGCAACACCCCCCCCCCCCCCCCCCCCCCCCCGCATTCTGTCGGTTCAACTACTCTCAGCTTCTACCAAACCTGTACCACTTAATATGGCATTGCGGCAGGCTTTTCAGGAAGGCCGCGGAAACTTCCGTCGCGCAGTCCCTCTTGACTATCCGCCGGATGATCCACATGACCATGGTCTTGAATTTCTACATAATTACGCAACTATGCTATGACGAGAGGTTCCGTAGGAGTTGTGTGAGGAGAGGGGTGCCCCCCTTTGGCTAATCTGCTGTACTCCCCATAGCGAGCCTCTTCGTGTCTTCAGCTGAGTCTGACCCAGAGGGATTGCGTGTTGCCTCGCTATTCCTACTAACGGCATAGGGGCTGTCCTTCAATCAACAAAGGCTGTTCATCATCATCATCTTCTGCAGGGCATTTAAATTTAAACTGGCATTAGGCTGCACCCTATAGGGAGTTAACATTAATTTCTTGCCATGATGATTGGCCGATTCCTGACTATGTGCCGTTCCCCAAGAAGCGGCATCATCATTTAAATGAATGAATAATATTTTTATAGACGTGCCGCTGAACCATTTCGTGCCTCACGTACCGCGTACCCTATAACAAGTTCGGCTGGTTTATTTCACAGCGGTATGTTGAAAATCAAACACAGGATAGGCTTACTTCAACCTGGCGAACACTGCTTCGAGACGGCGCTCAGCTCCAGACACGAGCCACGCGGGTTCCCGGCTCGAGCAGCTCGTCGCGCGACCGTGCAAGCCGAGTTTCGTCCGAGCCACTCGATGTGGCTATTGCCTACAACATGGTGATTCCTTTAGACTGACCCGCTTGTGCCAATCGCTAGTCTTGGTTCGCGAACATGGGAGACTCCTCCCGCGAGCTGCCCTTCCTGGCACTGAAGGAACTGGCTACTCGCCTCGACCGCGACATTGCTGACGCTTCCAACCACCTGGCAGGTCCAAAGACACATTCCCCGGCCAGCGGAGTGCAGATATTTGAAAGAGCGGAGACTACTGCGGTAAGTATGCGTACAGTCATCAAAAGTGTTAACAACAACAAAGAACAAGGTGCCAGCATATGCACAGGTAGGCAGCTTGCTATAGCGCCCTGAGTAATCAGAGGGCCTTGCGCATGCGCTGGAACTGCCGACTGCGGAAAGTCAGCAATGGGGCACCGATTATCAGCCGCCGAAGATGCGCCGCCGGCTATCGTAACCTGCCACTCCATGGATGCGCATAGGCTGGCACCCGCTTTTTCGTGATTGTTAACACTTTTGACGACTGTACATATACTTGGCGTCTGCTGAGCCAGCCTGTCGTCACACATTCTTCTCTTTTTCTTGTATTCACTGCGCGTAGAAAAGACAAGGCACTTGAGCGTATTCTGTGCGTGTCATCGCATAGGCCGTAAGTGTAGTACCAAGTTACACAAGGCTTTTATTTTCGTGCTGTGAGCCGCCCATTACGGAGTGAAAGTGAAAACAAAGCAATGGGTCCACGTGACAGGAAGGACAGGAGTGCTTTTATCGGCCGCCTCTGGCCTCACTACAAAAGAAGGGAGGAGACGGATGACAAATGCCGCTGATTATTCGCGACGGAGGCGCGCGCTCAAACATGGGTCCTTCAAGACGCTACCAGCAGTTTACTGGCGTCAAAGAAAATTTCAAAATTATAGCCTTCCCCGTATAGTTTCAAATTACACTCTGGGCTCTTCATTGGCAGTATCCAATTAGATTACACGAGCTGGAATTCTCACAAGGTAGCCGTGATTTTTAAGAGATATTCGTCCCATAGAGCTGCGTGGACACCTTATGCTATCCCCCGGCCCTGCCCACTTGGCGAGTTAGAAATCTCGCGAGGTAGTTGCGTCTCCATTTAAGGACAAATTCGATTTTGCGCATCAGTCTGTTCTTGTCAACTGTGGGCGAAAAAAAAGTATATGGGCCTCCAACAAGCAGGGGTATATACACAGTTTCAGTGGGAGTCCATTGACAGAATCCAATGTGATGCAGGGGAGGAAAACTTCCACAATGCTGAAGACAGTAGCGTCCTTCTACATTTGCAATTAATCGCAGACGACGTTATAGCTATGAGTAAAACACGGCTACTTGTATCGTAGAATGACATGTTTCAAATGAAAAATTTTATTGCCCTAGATTTCTGCATCAAGATTGACGAAAGCATAAAAAAAATCTTACATTTTGCCTCCGCCTGCAAACCTTTCCTGGCGATGAGGTGTTGGCCAGCTTTAGCTCCTTTTTTTTTACCGCAGAATGTAATAAACCTGCACATAAGTGCTAACGTTATGAAATTATCCCTGCTTTCATCCGGGCCCCTGAGTTTTGTTGTCGCACTAGTTTCGTGAGCGCGCTTGACGTATACGCGGAGCGGCAGGAATAACCACCTGCTGTTCGCAATGAAGTATTGTTGCTGAGGAGACGGCCTGGTATACTTACCGTATTCTCGGGCGTATAACCCGCCCCTCATTTTTATCTTGCGCCTAGGCAGAAAAATATCCGCATAGTTCCCGAGTTGGCAATTTTTCAGTAGCAATAAAAAAGAGTACCGCGTCATTATGCTAATAACAAACTAGGGTACCAGCGGTAATAATACCATTCTTTTACCGTGCGTAAAGAGCACATCACTCTCTTCCCCGCTCACCCCCCCTAATGGTAGTCATCCCGCCCTGCAAAAGTGATGCCCAGCGGAGCTGTTGTATACCGCTACAAATGCTGATGGGTGAGGGTATGAAATGTTTCTCGTCGCCTCGGCGGGTTTCTCGCTTGCGCTCTGCTAGGGTCGCTAGATAAGGGTATCGAGTACCGGCACTCTTTTCTCGTGTTGTTCCGTGCCGCCGCCATGATCATTGGTCAGATCGCGTTACGTAACATTTTTTTTAATATACTGCGACGGTTCATGGGCGCCGGCACTTTGTTGTTTGTGCGCTTTAGTCGGTCAACTCTGGTAGGTTTAGCTTGTCTTCCCTGTTCTGCGGCTGCGCGCGACTGACGTCGTCCCGAATGCGAATCAAAGATAACGCATGTAGCGGCATTTCAGGAGCGGAAGTGTGTCCAAAGATGCTGCTTAAGCAGCATCTCTGCAGCAAATTTGAAGATGCAGCAGTGTTGTTAACAAACGACCCAGTCAACGTGAACGACGAGGCCGTAGATGCGAGAATCTCGCAGCACTGATGAACGACACAATGGCCGCCGTTGCATGCCTCAGTGGAGGGACTCTCATATTCACCTTATCTACTGACACTACGCTCGGCTTCTCTGGCGGTAAATGCTGGGTCCCGCCTACCCTGATGCATGCGGTCGGCGTCGTGCGCGTTCAGTTGAGGTAGCGAGTCGTCCTTGGGAGGGTACACGAACTTTTTCGTGACGCTAAACTGCGGCACCTTCTCTTGCAGTAGCACTTTGCGACACATCCGGCACACTGGCATGTCCTTGTAGTCCGTGGCGTCGGGGAAGATTTGACGCAGCACTCGGAGCCCTGACATCCGCTTGTCGAGGCTACGCACAGATCTGAGAACCGAGACATTCGAGTGGAACCAGTCTTTCGCACAGCCGACACGAATAGCCAAACTCCACTGAAAGGAACTCACGTTGGAAGCGAGCGCTTGCGTTCGGGAACGAAGCACCGCGCTGCAGTCGGTCTTCCAAACGTGGACGTTTCCTCTCGAGTGCCATGTCTCGCTCTCGTTCGGCGTATACGGATCGACGTTTATAGACTATAAACGTTGCTGCGGGTCTCCGGCTCGGCGGCGCCTCCTCGCGTCACAGCTTGGGTCCACATGTGCAGGGTCGGCTCTTTGTATACGTTGTCGTTCTCGTTCTTTAGCACGCCGAGCATTTCCAGGGCCTCAGCATCCAGAAGCAGGACCTCTGCCTCGGCTGTGCGAACTAACCACGGCGTGGCCCGTGTCGGTATGCATGGTGCGCATGCGGTACCGAATATTCGTACGCGTATCGCATGCGATATTCGTATGCGTACCGCATGCACGAGGTATTCGTATGTGTACCGCATGCGTACGACGACACGAGGACGAACGAACGAGGGGCGTACGCTATGACGTGTCTTTCTCGTTCCGAGCAAGTGTCACCACGATTACGGCGAACGCTTGAATTTTTCCTTCTTTTCTTTTCTTTTGGCAAAGCCACTGCGCGAGCCGGGAACGCGGCGACTGCACGCGCTCGCGAGCGCTCGGAATTTCCTTGGTATTCCTTCCAGCAACGATGAACTTACGGCCAGTAACAACAGCTCCGTTGTTAATAATGCACCCAATAACCAACTTCTGTACGGCAGGCACATGTGCGCAAGACTATTTAATTAGTGCTACTTGTAACCTCCCGCTCACGAGGTGTCTCTGGCCCTTACGTTCGGCGCAGCCTCACTTGAAAACGGCAAGCGCGCTCACGATCAATGTAAAATAAAGACGCTAAGGTTTGCGCAGTAAAACTCCGCATACTTTCTAAATTTCGGCAATGAGTACTGAGTTGTGTCAGTTTCAAAAATGTCCATTTCGCACCAGTTTCAGTCGGGATTTTACTGCGAGGCCTCTGGCTAATGACATGCAAAGAAACCAACCCTCCATATTGCTTGTTCTTAGCCACATCCGGGTCGTCTATCCTCAACCAATCAGGGCTCGCTCGAGATGTACACATTCAAACCTACAGGAAACAGACTAAACTAGAAAATGACTGCGACAAAATATGCATCACAGCGCAGCGTGCATTGCGGTCCGGCTGCACATATGTCGTATTACGAAATTCATGCATTGCGCCCGCATTCCACTTTACTGTGAAGGTCAATTGAATAGTAGTTCAGGTTATTTGAGAAACAATACGGTACATACATGATAAAGAGTGAAATGGAGGTGGTCTTAAGGAAAGGCTGTATCTTGAAGTGAGACTTGAAGTACGCTTTCTTTATTTACGCGTTTTTTTTAACGTTCACCTGCCAGACAATTTTACTTTCAGTGCTATTCTGTCATTCTGCATTCGTTTCCAAACTAACCCAGCATGTTGCAAAGCTAAATTAACGCATTCTAAACGTTCTCATTCAGTGAAATGCGGCACCAAGAAAGTGGGCGAGAATTAATTTTGTTTTAACTGCACCGATGTGTGCGACTTCGACGACGTCGTCTGCGCACCATTTCGGGCCATTTTGATTAGGCGAGTTGGAGTTATAAGTATTCCACTAGCAGCGTAGCTGCATCGTAAACGTAGCCCCACGTACATAGCCATATCTTTTTTTTTTTTTAATTTCACCTCGCGTGAGTTGTCCAACCGGTATTTATAGCTCAATGTGGATCCTCGGATGCGAAAAAGTTAGAACACCATTGTCAAAACTCCTCGGATCCCTGGCCATGAAAAGAAAAAAAAAAGGTTGTACGTGTTGGATGCTCCTAATGGGTCAACTGGTAGGGTTACCTGTTTATTTACACTGGCCAGGGGAAGCTTCCTCGGGAAGTGAAAACTTTCACCCTACCAGCCTTTCTATTACAAATCCCAGTTATTATACACTGCCCACTAGCCGCCGATCTGGCAACAGTGGTGGCTGATCATCTAGGGATTATAAATAAAACTGGCTGTGGTAAGAGGTTCGCATCATAGTTCATAATCGGCCATCGTTGCTCACTGCAGTTCCAACGTCTTCCACCTCGCATCACAGTAATGAATTGTTTCCTTAAATGCGTTTAACTCATTCTTAATGCACGCTGTAACAAGATTTACACTTTTAAAATTTTCGCTCCATTTAGCTAATAACCATACACCATAACAAAAACACAAGAAAACACTATTTAAAGAGTGTTTCCTTGTGTTTTCACTGCGGCACAGGGGTGTTGGCCATAGGCAGTGAAAATGGTCCTTCAAGGTGTCAATATTTTTAAATGCGTGCAGGTCCCTTAAATTTTATTCCCTGAGATAATGCAATACGTCGTGCATACGCAGCACAGTTTTTCGCGTAACCCTAGCTGTGTCTCATTCACCATGTCTTATACACCAGACTGATTGTTTTAAATTTCTTGTTTCTCTTCAGGGAAAGCTGCAGCTTATGAAGACTCGGATTGATATAGTTATGAACCAGCAAACGGCCGACCTTGAGGATTTAAAGCAGTACCAGAGACACATGGGCTGGGAGAACGAGGAAACACTGAAGAAGCTGATACCACGCGGTTTCAAAGTTCCAGAGAGCCTGCTCCCTAGTAAGAGGCCAGTCGGTTGGGTTTGTGACTGAAGATCACGGTTTCCATAAAAATGCCATAGGCAGCATGCTTGAATGTGGCGCTGGTGGCACTATTGATCCCGCACCGAGAGCTAGCCCACCCTCCAGTTTTTTTTTTTCTATATTTGCCAAGCTTTTTCTCCCCCAAAATGAGCCAAATCCACCCATGCGGGATTTGAGGAAAACAGCAAAATTTTGTTACGGGACCTAAATTCAGCGCTGTCAATGGTATTACGTGATATGTATTACATGTAACCAGGGCAAGTTTACGGCCGCAATTAGATTAAAAAGTAAGTAGCTAATCATTTAGTTGTTAGTTTTTAATGGATTGTTCACTAATATCTTAAATAATTAACTCATCCCGCCCGACAGTACGAGCTGACAGGCGGGAACTCACAACGAAGCTGCCATGTTGGTTCAATGACGCCAAACAAAAAGCACACTCGCATCGGGAAAATGGATCTGGCATCATTTTGATCCGTGCCACAACAGGGTACATCTGCCTCATTTTCGATACAAAATACATTCCGCGTACACAGTCGCCGGGCGTCATCTGACTTATTTTATTGCAACCTGTTTTCTGGGTGAAAGTTGTCCAGTTTTTCTTGTCACTACAGTTTTATCTAATTTAGTTTCGGTTTCTGGATTTAGCTCATTTCGAGAAAAAAAATCCTCCTCGTTTGCTTCTCTTCTTGGCGGGTTATCTTTCGCGATTCTGTTCTATCACGGGCAGTAGCTACTTGAGGTATAAAGAAATCATTTTGTGACTAGTAGGTGCAAGTTAATCGGAAAGATTTGAGTGGTGTACATTACCTATTTTCACAACTTCGCTCTTTTGGCAATCGGCGAAAACAGAATTGATCGGAATGTTTAGTTAATGTCAATTTTGCAATAGGCTGCTCGATTTAGAGCTGGCTGCCGAATTTCCTAATGGTTAACGGAATCCGATGTTGGGGTAGCAAATTGGAATCTATTTGCGAAACACAAATGGCGCTGCATTCGATATCGTTTTGGGTTTAGTTACAGTGCGCTTCACCACATGCAATTAGAGCAGAGAGGACTGGGGACGCATGCACACTTGCTCCTAATCAGCAACTGAACCATCAATTGTCTTTCCAGGGAGCAAAAATCTGCTTCAGGTTGAATCTACCTCATAAATCTCAGTAGATTCTCGTGAACTGGTGGGAACATCTGAGTCAGTCGAGGTGCAAGAATTACCATGCCCGTCAACTTCTCTTCGCACCAATGTCTGCAGCGTTCGATAATTTGCCTTGCAACCTGTAGAAGTTAAGGACCGTATAAACAATCAAACTAATAACACTTACGGCGCAGCGCACGTACAAAAGTTGGGGGAAAATGACGTCGTTGTGACCTGGTGGGCGGCCTAATGAGGCCTGCCTTATAGTGCACGGTACAGTGACCTATAACACTAGGAAGACGCATATTAGCAGCAGCAATTAGCAATTAAAAAATTAGCAGCAGCAGAGCAGCAATTTTAGGTTATTTCTCTGCCGCGCGGCAGCTAGGGGTACTATGCGCCGTATTTTTTTATTACTTCAGTAACTTTACGACATCTCACACACACTCGGAAGTTTGTCGGGCTGCTACCGGAAGAGAAATAACCTAAAATTGCCATTTTCCTGGTCCGTAAACTTTTGATCGTGGCTGTACACTACTCGCGCTGTGAAATCCTAATTTTAGAATCTCGGTACGAGGCCGGGCTGGGACGATGCCTAAAATGTGCGCAGTCAGCCCAGGAGTAACAAGAGCAAATAGGGAGAAAGGGAAGTGGATGGCATCAACTGATGTCTTATTTGCCACACGTCTTCTGTCTGCACTGTGCCAGCCTCTTGGCCGGCGCTTCGGTGTTTTACGCTTGCATTGCTCGAAACTCTCTGTAACTGTGGTATCAGCGTACTTTTTTTCGCCGGGCAGACCATCTCTACAGTTTGCGTCTTTCCAGCTGTGGTACACTTGTCACTGCCGGGTGAGAAAGCAGAGCCAGCGAAGGAAAGCACGACCGCAGTGACAGCCGAGTCACTGTTCTCCTCGTATCCTTGGAGATAAATTGCTTTTCGCATGTGCTGTAAAACCATGTAATCCTGCATGCAGCCGTGGTCTTTCGGTTTTTTTATCGCTCGTGCGGCAGACCGTCTTTTAACATTCGTACGGAAATAATAAGCACGGTTTGTTCAGATTTACTGTTTCAAGAAAAGAGAAGAAAAGACGAGCGACAAGATCTTTTTCGTTGAGGTTGTGGAGTACTTGCAGTGCAAGAAGGAACTGTCATAAGGCCATTTATTTGAGGCGTATTCAAGCGGAGGCGTTCATGCTATGGCTATAGAAGGAGAGTGAGAGTATCTCTTCAGACAGTCACGACAGAGCATCGAAACTCCCTTGACTGGTCATCTAGGTACCCAAGTGCGATGGATTTGGAGGTGGTGTTCGGGCCGAAAGTTGTCGGGCCTTCACTTCTGTAAGTCGTGCTGGTGCACAAAGAGTTGTCCATAGTTCTTCACAAACATGGCAGCTGCAGTGACGTCAGCGCAAGCGATCTACATTCGCCATAGATGGTACCTCACTTTCACTATAGCACAGACCAAGTATAGTTATGCGGACTGACGATTCCAGTTCATAGCCTTGTTAGAGATCTGTACTCTTTGCCCACGGCGCATGGTAGGCGATTTTGTCCACGCGGGAACAAAATGAAATTGCTTCCATAAAATTTGTTGTATGTTTGTGATATAACACACTAGTTTGGGTTCTTCGTCACGCTGGCATGATCCAGCGGTAACGACCGAGCGAACGCATCATCCCCAGTAACTTTCCCGAGTCCGCCCGTGTCCTGGCCACCCCTGTATACAACCCGCCGTTATCACTTAAACGCCTAGCGCCTATCACGCAACCCTGTACACCCCCCGTCCCCATGTAACTCGTGGGGCTGCGTGCATCATTCGGCAGGCTCAAACCTCTTCGCTCCCATTCTTCACCTCATCTACCGACGCCCTGGCCATACTTCCTGTCCCACATGCTCTTTCTACCCATCCATTCCTCATTCTTATAAGGGAATGCTCCCCACCATCTCTCACCCATCCCTCGCCTCCATCCCTTCCTAGGAGCTCTGGCTGTCTCCCGCCGACAGCGACAGTGAACATCCAGCTGCTCAGGAAGCTCTCTATGAACATGTGCACCGGACCCTTTTAATCCTTTTAAAAATTCCGTGTTCCCCCCTACTCCCCCCCCCCTCCCCCAAAGAAAGAAAATAAAGTGGGGAACAATACCCGCTCCAGTAAGGCTATGGCAGGTTTAGAGCCAATATAAAATAAATGAACAGGGCTAGAAGCCAGAAATTCAAAAAAAAATCCTAATTTGCAGGGTAAAACAAAACTACTTTACACGTTCTAAAACGTCCTAATTGTAAAGTGCAGTAGAAAAAATGCGGTTAACAGCTTGGAAAAAGAAAGAAAGAGCCGGATTGGGAGCGGAGAAAAAAACAAATACAGAAGGTGCTCCAATTATAAAAGTTCGCCACAAGTGTCCGGCTAGAAGTAGCTGTTTTAAAATGAAAGTAAGGACCCGCACGAACATTCTGCAGCACTAGGGCGGCGGCGCCGTTAAACCACAGAAGCGGGCGCTTAAGTGCTGCGCTACAAAAAAATCCCGGGCCGTCTTCATTAACCTGAAACCTGGGGACGGGCGAAGCATGCAGTGTATAAATGTATTCTTGGCGCCTTGAAGTTTTTGCCGCGACCCGGTCAACTGAAGACTGCAATTAGGACCTGGACCTAGGTCCTGCGAGCAACAAAGTTTGCTCCCTCCCTCCATCTCACTCTATCGCTCTCTCTCCCTCTCTACCAGATGAAATGTGGCAGGAAAAAACTTCATATTTACTTCGCTGTAGCCGGTAATTCACAACTAAACTGTTCGGGGCGTTCTTGTAATGTGCCATGTGCCACCAATGCTAGCGGCTACAAGAGCCAACCTCCATGTGGGCAAATGCACAATTGTTTCGCCTGTGTTTTATTTATTTTCCCCTTTCGTCCCCTTCGCCCTTCAGACCAGGTCGAGTGGATTCACGTATGCCAAAGCAACCACAGCGGACTCAGCGTTCCACTCAAGTCAGCCGTATCCCAATACGTAAGCTAGTATGGCAAATTTGTTGGCATGCTCTCTTGGTCTTGACGGCTCTCCTTGAGCTGTATAAGTCTTCCAGTAGGGCCAGTTTATTTATCTGTTCCAAAATTTACCGCTGTTCTAAATTTTACACACAGTTCTGTGCATTCATGCAAGGTACAACTGTGGTCTGAAAATTGTGTTGCTTGCGTTTTTAATTCAACCAGCGATATCGCGCAGCATGTGGCATAATTGTGCAGCACCTCCATAAGGAAGAAACCATGCGCGAAAAACTACGCGTTTTTGACACACGTTTACCTCGCTCCAAGAACCGATCGGCAGCCGTCAGGGTGCAACGTGGCTCAGGAAAGTCATTGATGACGTTGATGACGCCATCAATGACGTCACGTTCATGAAGTCACTGATGACGGAATGGGAGTGGTGACCCCTGGTCTCGACGACGCAGCGGCCCGCCCATTCGCAGCTTGTGGCTTGCAAACGTCCCGCGAAGGTCACCGGAACAGTTAGCCGCGGTCGGAAACCGGATCCCTTACCCGAACGTTTTTGCGCTTTATGCATTGACACCGCTGAGCTTGTCTTCACTTCATGGATTAGAAAACTATCTAAAATCATGGATTAGAAAACTATGTTAGGACTTAGATGTCAGGTAGCGTGAAATGGCTTCTTTATAGTTTTTTCAGCGCTACAGCTTTGGCCTTTGACGTCAATCAATGTGGATGGCGGAGCTGTTTAAGCGTTTTTCCCCACATAAAGGATGGTGAGGAAAGAACACTGTAAATGGCAAATAACCGCGCAGGTCAATGGTGGTATTATCACTCGTTCTTAAAGGGACACTAATTTCAGCTATTGAACATTGCGGACATGCTGCCTGATAACCGCAGCAGGAGATGAGCTTTGTAGAAGTTTCGGTCAAATGCTTAGCCTTTGTGTACAAGTGCAGCCAACATATGTCTTAGATAATAGCGATAGCTGTTATGTTATCCCTACTTACCGTGTGAGCGTATAACACGTACGGCAACCAGCAACAGAAATCTTAGATAGTAATTACTTCCGTTGATTACGCAGCCAAGCCGGCCATCAACTTTTATACTGGCCAGTAGGGTATCTTACGCCCTCTCCCGGGTAACAGCACCGCATGCGGACTGCCGGCATGCTTGGTGCATTGTTTGCTCCGTGAAGTGCTACTTTATGTCGATCATAAAAAATGGGTGAGACCAATACCGGCTGCTATCATGCGTTTCTACTTCTATGACAAAAGCATTGTTGGTTGCTAAACATAAGAGTCACTAAAGTTGTTCAGCGTGTCCAAAGGCACCATGAGACAACTAACGCACAATTGTTTTATTTAAAAGAAAGACCATCCCACTCGCTCAACGCCATTCCGGTGCCAAAAGACGTTGCTTTCATAAAACAAAAGGTCACAAATAATCACAAATTCAAATTTCCCGCTACATACCGTCGGCAGTGATGCAATTGATGAAATGGCGGATCCCACCCAGGTGGGACTAAAGTTAAAGCGAAGCAGCGATAAGTGCGTAGGAAAATACGAGACGTAAGGATAAACGTGCGAAATCTCAGTACTCCTGGCGAGCACATGTCCAATTGCACCGCTAGTTTTCAGTGAGGGCAGCGATGACTGGGAAGGATTAGAGGTGCGCACGCCGTACACACCGTCCACAAAGGCCTTTAAACGCTGGGTTTCGAAGGTCGACGTTAAAATCGGCCGTGAAATCCGACGCTGTCGTCTTGGCTCGTCCGTTGTGGTAAGCAGGAATCACAGCTTCCGGTGCGCACTGTACGAAGCGCAGGGCGAGGAAGTCTTTAATTTGCATTTGCGTTGATGCCGGACGGACGTGAAGGGTGGCCAAACCGATGTCCTTGTCCCTACATATGACTGGCGCAACGCACCTGTCGCCCACACCATCAGCGAAAATGCGCTCGACCTCTCTGCTGGCTGGCAGCGACCGGGCCGACTGTCGGCGACCGGGCGGACGCTGCCGCTGCGTTGAGACGCCGCGATGCACGGAGGCGAACGCCGTCTAATTGTGCTTTAAGAAAACCAGCGGCATGTGCGGCAAGGTCACAAGAGCAGCGCCCGAAAAATCAGGAGAAGAGGCTATAATTAGCGTTTTCCTTGCACACACTTTCTGTGTGCGCCAGTGTCAGCCTCCTGGTCGGCACTTTGGTGCTTACGCTTGCATTGCTCGAAACTCTTTGTAACTGCAGTATCAGTGCGCTTTCATTTGCTCAGAAAACGATCTCTGCCGTCTGGGTCTTTTCAGCTGTACAACCCTTGCCACTGTTCCGTGAACCAACAGCGCTGCAGCAACCAAGCATGACATCTAAAACAGCCACGTCACTGTTCTCTTCGTATCCTTGGAAATTGCTGTTCACATATGCCTTAAAACCAATCAATCCCGCGTGAAGCTCGGGATCTTTCGGTTTTCCTGTTCGTGCAGCGGGCAGTTTGGTTTCCGCAACCGGATTCTGTGTTTTCTCGCCATACTGCTTCTTTTATTTAACATGGAATGCATTCAACTGCGTCGTGTTCTTTGCTAAAGTACAATGCATTGCTGCGTAACTAAAACGTTACAACGACAAATGATATCATTTTGTTATCGCCTTCTTTACAAGCAGAAGGCCTTCAGTGCAGGAAGTTGGGGCTAAAACATTGCGTAAAATTTATCCGAGCATCCGTGTTTTCAACCGAAGTGAATGCGGCATCATTCGTTTTCAGGTGCAAGCAAATAAAAATTTAGCAGGATTTCCTCATACCTTTTTCAATTTGGGAAGCAATGGTTTTCAAATCATTTCAAAGAAAGAGAGAGAAAAAAACACGAGGTCTTTCTTCACGGAGTTTGTCAAGTACCTCAAATGCAACAAGGACCTACCATCTGTCTATTTATTTGCGAATAGTACCCCAAACGGAAGTTTTCCTGCTATGGTTAGAAGAAGAATAAGAACATCTTTCAACCCAGTTACAGCAGTGCATTAGAACTGCCTTGACTGTTCTCCTAGGTTCCCACGTGCGGAAGACTTGGATAATGCCTTCGGCCGAAATGCAACTGGGCCTTCACGGCTGTAAGTTGACACCATTCCATGCATGGTTCCATGAACATCGCAATTAAGTTGAATTACTGACTCCGCCAGTGGTCTTATGCCGTTTTCGTTCTGTACGTAGTAAAACGCATGGTTTTGCTACGTACACGAAACGCATACACGAAAACGCAGACGGTTACTTGGAGGTATAAACTAGTCCTGCACAATTAACGCAGCAAAGAAGGAAATGGGGGCTCTTTTAGGCTCTGGCGGAGACAAGTGCGGGCAAATCCCCTCCAATTGCAAAGTTGCCTCCTGAAGATAACTCTAGTGCTAGTTTTAATGCAAACTTCGATCAAGGAAACTATACGATAAGGAAAACAGGAAAGGACGGTGACTCATTGGCAGCTTTCCTGCGTTTGTCTTCCAATGTCGTACGATCCAGCTTAATTATTTATTGATGCGAACTAAAGTAACTGGAGAACAACCGCAAACCGAGCCTCATTTGTGGCTTAAATATCGCATTTAGGTATTTTGCATAAAAAAGGACGTTAACAATGCCTACACCGAAAACACTTGCAGGAAAAACTAAACCGAGTTCCATCCAGTGATAAATCTGCTGAAATAGCCGAGCTGCGGTTCTTTTGTGTCGGCTCGAACGTGTGCGGGAGCACGTCCGAAAAAGACAGCGCCGTCGCCTCGCAAATTCTACGGTGCACGCAAAGGAACCGGTAACTAAACGTCAGCGGCGGCACGCTAGGAGAGGAACCCGCCCTGCGAGACCACTGCGCCCTTTATCGGTGGGTCTGGAAAACGGTTTTTGGGATACCGACGCCGTGTCTAAGACCGTGCTCCTACCCGTGCGTGACGCACAACCTTCGGCAGACGGACTAAAAGGCTCGACTTACGACAGGTCCACTGTTAAAACGGCAATATTCAGAGGAGAACGCTACAAGTATGGGGGCTAGAACTACGAGCACAACGGCCGCAACACCACTTCTTAGTGGCCCTCGCAGCAGCGTGACCATATTAGAAGCAAACATAATTACGAACAAGCCACCTGCCTAATTTTCCAAAAAGAGCTCTGAGGGTTCAGTGGAGCAAACGTTCTGATCGATCCCCTGAGTTCTGCTGGGCTCTAACATGCCAGTTTCTACCCGAACCCTCTCCCTTTAGAACTGCATTTTTTTCGTGATGCTGGCAGGTGAAGTGCAAGAGAATTCCGTACCTTTAAGCTATAACTTCCAAAAGCGTCCCGTAATGTTCCGCGCTAACCTTGTCTTTTGATCGCACTACAATTCATCTGTTCATAATTTTGGAAAGTTTAAAAGCGGAATGACCTAGCGTCGCTATCATTGCAGTGCTGCGTGCATGCGCAGTTATAGCACCTTGGTATCAGTGGCGTAGCCAGAAATATAATTCGGGGGTGTTATTCCCCGTCAGCAAAAAGAAAAAAAAGAAACCTAATTGGAGAGAGAGAGCCTGCGCGCAAACATCATTTCATTGTATTTCCTTATCTAAGTTTCACGTTTTTATTTTTAGATATTTAATATATCGATGCGGATTGCGAACACCGTTGTCCGAAAAAAGGCCGACATGCGGAGGGGACCAGAGGGTGAACGGACCTGTTGACGATTCCTCGCGCCGCTATTCTGTTCACGCGTACTGTAAGCTTCGTGCAGCGCTCCTGTGCTCTGGGGCAGAGCCTACCCCTCCTACGAAAAGAAGATTAGAATGCTGGTGGAAGAAGAGTAGAGAGGAGAATATTGCCTCGGGACAGTTACCACCTGTAACAGGGAAAAAAGTATTTTGTGCCTAATAATTTTTTTCTGCCTGCCATAAGCAGCGCTAGTATTAACGAGAGTATAAAACATAGTATATTAGTCCTTTTTGGTAAGCCGACACGTCATCACCCGCTACAAAGGGGAAACCAATAGAATCATCAAAATCATTATCAGCTTGCCGCGCGGGGCGTTAGCGGTGACTCAAGCCGTTGCAGCTCAAAACACGAAGCCAAGGACCTTCATGTAGAGACCTGTCTCGGCGACGGAAGCCAGATCCGAGATCTCCTATCCCCTCTATCAGCTCAACGAGCGCCGCTACTGCCGGCCCTGAACTCGGAGTGTTTGTGTGTCTGTACTATTTCTGTGTATATATAGTGTAAAGGGAATAGCAGTCAGGGACGGTCAGTTGATAGAGGTTTATTCAAGGCGTAGCGTAAGGCAACGGCCGAGCGCAGGTCCAGCCGGTACGAGCTCGTGGGCATGAACGTCCGAGTCGGACCTTCGTCGTCTTCACGATAATTCTCGGGGCAAGAAGATTTAGCGGCATCTACTATTGTTGCCGCGCTAACTATAGAAGCAATAGGAAAGCCGCGCAAGCCGTCATGGCTACTGAATATAAGACCCGCCCTCTCAGGGGATAGTTTCGATTCGTTTTGCAGCAGCAGATCCATGCTGTCACCCCCCGTCGAGTTCTGCCCGGTAATCTCGCCCGTAGGGGTGTTGTTCTTGTATTGCTTCGGCTCATCTCTCGCCATGTTGTTTTTGCCTTCGGCTTCTTGTCGTCATCCCCAAGGGAGCACTTTTGCTGGCCGCCCTTCCCCACGCTACCCCTCATGACGGAGGCCATTCGGGGACGCTTTCCTGTATGTAACACACCTCTCATGATGTTTCTTGGGGGGTTCTGACACCGAAACATCCCCCTGGCTACGCCCCTGCTTGGACTGATTGATGACAGTGTTACAAAAACAATGCTGGGTGTGATGACGTAATTTCTTAGAAGAGGTGATCATTGCAGTAAATCGTTTTGCTCAGTAGGACAGCTGCCTAATTTGTTCGCCATAAAATCATGTCTTGGTAATATGGACGCCTCCGTTCCCCAGAAAAATCGTCCATGATGGGAGTCACACATAATAACGGTTCAAGATCAAAAACATTAAGGAATAATCGTTCGAGAAAAGTACACGGCTTATTCAGCCAAAAAACGAGATTATGTGAGTTTGCCCTGATGCCTTTGATGCTGTAGTGTCCAGAAGGCGTACCACGTTGGCTGCTTGAAGTGTGCGTTCTGCGTGTCCTTCCTGTTCAAGGTGTGCGATAGCCGCCTCCATGCCACGGCGAGCTTCACGTCTAGTAATGGTTCATCTGTTTCCTTCATCGGCTATTTCTGTCGGCGCAGAGGTTTCTTCGATTTGCTGTGACTGTTGAGCGGATACGCCGACAAGCTCCAGGATCTGCTCGTTTCTCACAGGCACCCAAACGTTGGTCTCTTCCTCTATTTGCAAGAAGGCCAATGCTTCTTCATCTGGCTTTTTTGCGCCCATCTGTCGAAGAGCTTCACGAAGCGCCGCGAATGGAAGGTTATCCATCCCATGGTCAGCTTCCATACCAGAGCTGTTAACAAGAATACCTGCATGCCGTCAGCAGTTCACAATTGTTTTAAGGCATACCACCGCGTCCCATGCCCTCTTCAGTTTGAAGGACCACCTTAAGTCAAACAGTTTGCAATTTGTTGTGTTTCCGCAAAAGCGATGTAGTGCCGCACAAGTTCACTCCTGAAGTGTGCTTTAACCGCTCGAATAATCCCTGCGTCCAGGGGTTGTATTTTGGCAATCATGTTGGGTGGAACGACTTCAGGGGTGAGTTTTTCAAGTTGACCCGAACAAGTGACATGAATGCGTTATCGCCCGTTACGAGATTTCGGCGCACGTTAAAGATCCCCAGGTGGTCAAAATTAATCCGGAGCCCTCCACTACGGCCGCGCCTCATCGCCTGCGTTTGCGTCGGCGCAGTTAAACCCTACAATCAATCAATAAATGATGCGTTATCAACCATAAAAATAGCCCTTCTCCTCTCAGTCTTCAAGAAGCGATCAAATCTTGCCGGGAAACTTTCAAATAACTTCCCGTCATTCCATGCTGTCTTGTTGAATGGTAGGAGCAGTATATGTTTGGGTCATATGCCTTTCCGAACACCGTGGTCACTCCGCCTTCGCCACAACAATGGGTTTCATTTGTGAGTGCCGCTCGCATTGCACAAGAATGCCACCGTGATTCTCTCTATGTTACACTAGCTTCCAGCAACAGGTTCAGATGACAGAGTTAAAAATGGACCCACTTTGTAGAAAAAAACAGTCTCCTTTTTCTATATTATTATTTTTCTCAGATTCTTTCTAAATTGCGTGTCCCATCGACTTTGCCAGATCAAGACCATGATGTTTTTCACTCCAGTCTTTCACGTATTGAGCAGATGCTAAAGGCATATCCCTTTTGGATTCGCATATTTACTTTTTGAGGTGAGCGGAAAGCTTGGTCCGTTTACGCTTAACACCAGCCATTGCCTCCGCCGAATTAGAGAAGCGTGCAGCTCTTGCCTTTTATGCTCAGCGAAGATTGCACGAACTATTATCATCCTGACGGATCCAGCCCGCCAGAGGGCCTTGGTTTCTCTGGCCATTGAGTCGACCCGGTCAAGAGGCATCGTGGACTAGGGACGCTTCACCACCCTTTTCCCTTTCCCTTTTGCTCTAATAAACGTTTACTACCACAACTATCTTGCCCCGAGCGTCAGGGCTTGCTCTCTCCGGCGTATGCCGCGTCGGGAAATCTTGTTTGATAGGAAAAGGGTACCAGCCTGTCGCCACTACTATAGAGTGTTGTTCGTTCATCACGAATGCTCTTCTATCTTGTTCTAAATGGGTGGCACTGGAAGGAAGAGCGTTCCGAGATGAATGCATGCATGCATACTTCGGCCAACAGTGAATTCGTTGTACGCGCTGGGGCCCCTGAGGGTCACCAGCCACTTCTTTTATATTTTCTGCTTTGTGAACCCATGTCCATATTAACGAGACAAAGATGCCTGTGTTAACCCGTTTCGTCCCCAAAATAACCGTCCATAGACCTGACTGCGGGTTTGTATTTGCGTGGCGAGAGACCGGTCGCTGAAAATTTCGCCCATATTTCGGGGTGTCCATATTAAGGGGGCCCATATAAACGACACATGATTGCGTCACTGTAGGTGTTCCAATTATTTCACTTCCCGCTGCCATAGATAGCACTACACTTTCACAAACACACGCCATGTATCTTTATGGGCATTGCCGATTCTGGCTCAAAGAATTGTTTTCAATCTACACGCACTGGCATACGTACTGGTTTCCTAATTTGGCCACACAGAAGCAAAACAAAATTGCTCCCCTAAAATTTTAGTGTGTTTTCTTGAACTCTCTTTTAGTGTCACTAAATGCATTGAGTGGTTCATGGTTTTATTGGTTTTATGGTTGATGGTTTTAGGGGAGCTATATTTTTGTTTCATGTAGCAGCCACGGAGGCTACATAAAATAAAACCATAGCTCATTAACTGGCTCTACTCCCTATCAAATGAAGTAAGGCAGGACAAGCTTCAGTAGTTACTTCGTTGTATCCGATGATTCCCAATCAAATCACTTCTCGTTCAACCATATGCTGCGCCTCATGCATTTACACGCTTTTTTTAAATTTTGTGGTCCAATCCTAAGCCTTCCCGACCGACAAAGAATTCAAAATAATTGCTTTACCTTTCAATGTGAAAAAATATTTTAAGCAGTAGAAAGAATTGTGCTTTCTCTAGCTTGCCTGCATAAAAAGTTTCCGACCTCGCTGCGGGACGTAAGCTCGTACATTGAATTTTTGCAGCCTGCGCGTTTCCGGCTTGGCCTTACAAAATTTTGACAAGAATGTACCTTTAAGCGGTAGCGGCTGCAGTTGTCAGCTTCCGTGTTGGCGAATTACACGACTTTTTCACACTGGACTTTTATTGATCAAATTTCGCCCTGTTACCTCCCCTTTCAGACCAAAGCCAGGTCAAGAGGGTCTACGGGGGCCAAAAGCAACCACAACGGCTTCAGATTATACACGAGTTAGCCGCAATCCCTATTGGTATGTCGCGCATTTGCTCGCCTGAGTTCAGGCGACGGGCTTTTAAGGGCCCACTAAAACAAAATACGGCCCATTTCAAAGAATATTGGGGGTTTAGCGAGCCCAAGCTGCAACTTGAGCATGAGGCGCGCCGTAGCGGAGTGCTCTGGATAGTTTTGACCGCCGGGGACTTTCAACGTGCGCGAAATCTGGACACACGTGGCTTTTAGGCACATGAACGTCAATCACAACCCTTTTTTTGTGACCCGAAAGATAAGAGCACCACATAAGTGTGCAGCCTTTCGCTGTGCTTGTGGGTCACAAACATGGCAGCTACGGTGACGTCAGTGCAAGCCATCCGCCACCTGAAAAGCGGCCGCCGCGGCCGAAATCGAACCTGCAGTCCTCGGGCTCGGCAGCACAACAGCTTAGCTCAGTTCGAAAGAACTACAGTAGACTCTCGATAAACGGAACTTCAAGGGACCGAAAAAAAAATGGCTGCCATCCCGCCCTGCGGAAGTGGATGTCCTGCGAAGCTGACGTAGACCACTACACATGCATGCTTATGGGCGAGGGCACGAATCGTTCCTCGTCATCTCGGTGGGCTTTTTTTTAGCTTGCACTCGACTTCTCTGGCGGCAAATGCTGGGTCCTAATGCATGCGCTGAGCGTCCTGGGCGAGAACTGCTGTGACATGCCTAGCCTGACGCATGCGCTAGGCCTCGCATGACGTCAGATGACGTCACATGACGTCAGCAGCTGCAAACCTAATCTTTACCAGAACACATGAGGGGGGAGGGCCCCACTGTTCACCGGCGCCTGATCATCCAATATGCGGTTTCGATGCTTGTTGTTTTGTGGTTTTGTCTTTACAAAAATACTGAGCTCATAGGCTGCCTGACGCATATGCTCGGCGTCTTGGGTGAGAACTGCGGGGTCCTGTCTGGGTTTTTTGTTTACGGCACGAAATTTTCCGACCAACGAGAGGCTAACATCTTCGCTGTAAAGTTAGTTCCATTTAACAGGAGTTCCCTTTTCTAGAGAGGTGTGCAAAAGTGAAAATTTATGTGCGTACACACTCCTAAAGGAACTCTAAGCCCTGGAACTTGAACGTAGCTGATAGTTTTTCAGAAAACTACAGAAAACTAGTTCAGGCACAACATTCACAAAGCTTATTTGGCAACGTTCAATCACTGAAACCTAAAAATGCATGAAAATGCATCAAATAGCCGCTTTCGAAGACGAGAATGATGTCCTTTTTTTTTCTATAGTAAGCGCATGGTGTGCACGCCTCAGGCCTTGACTTCACGATTGCTTACGGGCCACCGAATTTAGAAGACGGCAACGCGGCAATGAAGCCCCAATAGCACCACGATGGCACGAACGAGGCGGCAGGACCCAAGCCATGTAATCTAGGTGGCTTGAGTCGAGGCCGAACGAGTAGAACAATAACTGCGATGTTGCATTCGTCTCGCTAACACGGCTGCTTACTATCCAAACGAGGCTTACGAGGCCAGCGAGGCTAAAAAAAGAAAACAAAAACTAAACAGCCGGAACCGGAAAAAGCTAATGCTATTGGCCATGGTTTGACAAGAAGTTCCAGTTTCGGTTCCGTTTACACGGTGAGGCGGAAATTTTAGTTCCGTTTACCGAAAGTTTTTTACTTGATCTGAATACAAAACCAACCAACTTACAGGCTACAGTTTAGTTCAAGCGGCAATTCCGTTTAACCGATTTCCGTTTGTCGAAATTCTAATGTATAGCCCTTCTCATCTGACTCAGCTATATTCGAGCCTCGAGAGACGTTTCTTAACCTAAAAATGCAAGGAATGTTGGAAAACTAGAATTTCGCGCTCGCGATGTCAGCATGACGAAAGAGAGGGAGCCCTGACGCAGTAGAGCAAACACTGAAAACGTAATTACCAGTGTGCTTATTGCCAGTTAGCACTAAAGTAATGCGATCAAACCGAAGCAGAGCGCCTCTACAATCACACAGCCATGTTTCTTGGCGGTGGTCGCCTTGGTCGGCGCTGAACAATCGCACAAACCAGATCTTGTGACGTCATAGAGACATCGGCAGACATTGGCCGAGGAGCAGCTAGTGCTTCATTCTTTTTCCTTAATATTGTCATTGCTATCGGCACGAAAGTCTTTTGTATGAATTCTAAATTTTTATTTTGTTTGCATGGCCTTAAGGGAACATGAAGACAAAATACAACTTTGTTTAGTTTGAAAAACTAGACTTTGGTAGCCTACTCAACTCCGTTACAGCCACGAACGACGCTTTTTTTAAACGAAGAAACGCAAGAAATTTTGAAGAACTTTGAAATTTCGCGCCACAGTGACGTAATATTGGCAGCAGTGGCGTGTTATGGGGCGGCAGTAATAAAGTTTTTATCAGTGTGTTAACTACGCGTTAGCACTAAAGTGATACAATCAAATAAAACTAGCCCACTACAATCTCCCAGCCGTTTCTGTTTTTTTTTTTTTTGGTGGCCTTGGTTGGCCGTCGCCAATCGCACAAACAAGATTCTCTGACGTCATAGAAAAATCGCCGAAAAGTGGCTGGGGAGTCGCCACTGTTGAAACTGTTTTCTTTAATATTACGATTATTTTTTCTGAAATTTGCGATACAATCGATGTTGTTATTATCGCTAGAAGCTTTACTACTGGAGTCACAAAGTTGTGTTGCAGTGTTTTTTTTTATTTTCGCTCGTGGCATCGCGCAGCTTGTGGCATGGCAGCACCTTCTCATGAATTGCATGAGCGTAAGGACCCTGTTGATCCAGCGTGTCTCCAGCTGCCAAAACATGAAAAAAAAATCTCGTGGTGTAAGACGGGCAAAAAGCAGAGCGATTCGATTACGGAGTTATAATTACTATGGAGATGATAGAACTCAGCAAAATCGACGCCCTATAGAGCCTTTCAGTGGTTTGACTTTGACATCATAAAATGTGAATGGTTGATTAGGGGAGCTTATATAAGCGTTTTTCCTAAAAGTATAGTGAGGAAACGCCGTTAAAGATCTAAAATTATGGCATTTGGAAATGTTGTATAAGCACGCTTTCTTAAAGAGGCACGCGCAACGAAGAGTGCCGGACTTTAATGAAAGGGCGGAAGTTGGTCCTTTTGGGGACGTAGGGCCTTGCTAACACCGGGCTCTGTGGTACCGGGAGATAAAGACGACGTAGATAACAAAGGTCTTTGAAGAGGATACAGGGCTTAATTTATACAAGTAGACTGAAATGGTATTACATGGTGACACTTCAGTGGGGACGCGCATGTAGCCCCTCTTATGTATCTTCCAGTAGCTTATATAGCTTTTTTGGAAGTCCTCTCCTCCATCAGTGTCCAGTCAGGAAGCACTCCACTCGCACACACACTGATATAACTGATATAACAGCGGAAATGTTTCGGCGTTTGCTCTTACTAGTGGTGGAAGCTTCTGAGCGCACTGTAGACGAAGAGGTTAGGCCATGTCGGCCTGAGATGGGACCACCTGTTCCCCACCTGGTTCCCAGTTGGGACCAGTTGCTCCCCGACTGGGGCCAGCTTCTGGTACCAGTTGATGTCAGTTAATCCAAGCTGAAACCAGTTGAAAGCAGTTGGTCCCGGTTCAAAATTACTTGAAGATGTTCACCAGGGCGGCTTTGAGGGTGGCGCAATGCTGCCACCTTCGTTCTTGTCGCGCATGCTCTGTCACCGCTGTAATTGGGGAGGCTCCGAAAGTCCTCAACAGTACAACAGGACCTACGCACACACCTCATGGGTCGTCGCTCCCGTCTTGTACAAATGATACTCTAGCCAGGCCAATGCAAGGCCAGACCGTTTCAATACCTGCTCAATGCTGCCTTGCTGTGGTTCACCTTGCAGGCCCTATTCATTCTCGTACTAGGCTGGAGAAGTACCTCGCGAGAATTGGCTGTGAAAACACCGAGGAGCTTACGCAAGGCAATCCGCCACTGCATGCCATGAAGACGGCTGTGAAGTTTCCCCTGGCCTCAAGCACGCCAATGACGGGAGCCATGGCACCGCTGCCACTTGAGGTGCGTAACCGTACGTCTTGTGTGAAAACTTCGAAGGCTTTTTTGTGGTAGGAGCTGGAACGTTTTGCGTGCGGTTGAATTTGGAATTGTGACAAAATTATACGGGGGGAAATTCCCCGCCACAAGCCAAACTGCATGTGGGATGTGTGGTTTGGATGTATTGGAATGGAGGTTTGACTAACGCTCCTACACTTTTACGCAGCATTTTCTGGGTATGTGCTCGGTAATACGACCTATCCGCGCGCTAAGTTGTTCCTGATTGGACGCTCTTATATCATTAGTTTTCCCTTTTTTTTTGTGGCATACTTTAGGAACCAAGTGACTTCAGGGGAGTTTTTCCATCGAAACTGAGCCTCGCTGAAAGCTTCAGGGGCGAAATTCAGGTATGTATCGCTTTCCTTCGGATTCGCTTCACGTCATTGAATACCCGCGGTGACCTGTGAGTTGTGAAACTTGTAAAATTCTAGTCGTCAAGTCACCACAAAGGGGGTGCGGGTACGGGGACGTTATCCACGCATAACATAGAGTTTGCCATTCGATGGCGATGCTTTACAGTCGTCGACGATAGCGGCTGCACATGGCTTCTCAGACGCAGAGACTTGATTGTGACAGAGCTTGGTGGCACTGCCACTTCCGGATTACTAACGTAAATGAGGTCTCTAATATGTGAAGACGCAGTTAATCGCAAGCCAACTCTCACCACTTCAATAACACATAATGCAGCAGCAGAAGCAGTAAGAGGAATGTGTCCCAGATTGCGAAGTTTTTCGTAAAACGAATTTTGGCGCCATTTTTCATTGAAAATATATTGTGTTTGCTGTCAAGTGGATAAAAAGTTTCGTTACTCCGTCTGTAAAATATCAAAATTCGGTACAAACGACCGGGATGCCATCTCGGTCGGGACCAATAGGCGCGACACCAGTTAATACGACTGTTCTGAAATTTTTATTGAGATAACTGCTGCGCAATGCAACTTGCTAGGTTCGCGATTTTGTCATAGCAGACATATGTGTGATACGCCTTTGCAAATTCGCAATACAACTCGATCCTTTTTTAAGCCGTTTTTCCCCAATCACTTCCAGCATTGTTGCCATTGAAGTTTTCGGTTTCTTTTTTTTTCTCTAGGAACCAAGTACGGTCATGCGATTTTCTGCACCCATATACGGCATTCGGGAGGAAAGCATGAGTGGCATTCAGGTATGGTCCAGTTCGCAGATCCATACACGCACCAAGGTTCCTCTTACATTAATGGAGTGAACACAGTGGCTTACATTAATTAAAGCTTACAAGTTGGGGTGTAAAACTTGCAGAACCGATAAATCAGCGCCAACATCCACTTCTTAAAGGGACCCTGCAACACCTTCGATAAGCGCTTCACTCTTTCCTTTGCGTCTGGAACCACTGCGAAAGCTATAGTCATCGCCAGCACAGAGCTACACTGCGTGATTTGCTCGTCGCACCAGATACGCCTTCATTTCTGCTTTGTTTTTGTGGATTTTTTTTTGCAATCGGAAAGCGTTCATTGCTGCAACTGAAGGAAAACCGGCCAACAGCCCCTACTTAGCCTCAGTGACGTAATTCGAGCCGTCGAAGAACGTCAAGACCGGGAACGACAGAAAAATCTTTTGAGCAAGTTTGTAAGTTATCTGATAGGCATTAAGCAGTAATTTTTGGCCGAGGTACTTTTCGACCCCCTAATCTAAGTCCTGGGTGTGTTGGGTGACTACATTCTGCAAGCATTTAAGATTTCAAAAAAAGTTTTAAAAAGTGTTGCAGGGTCCCTTTAATGTACATTCGTGAGGTAGTTTTTTTTTTCCTATCTTGAACACCTGAATTATTCCGAGGCTCTCACGAAAAACACGATTGCTGGATTCAGGGATCTCCTGCCGGAATACATGCAATGCATGCCGATGCATTTAAAGGTTGTCTCAGGTTTTCACTCCCCCGAAAGCACAGCGAACCAAGCGGGCCACCACTGAGAGGCACTTTACGTCTAAATTATGCATTTTAGCTCCTGGTATATAAGGGTAACCGCTCAGCTTTCTATCGCTAGCGAAAAGACTGCTAAACTTTAGCTTCAAAAGTTCCTGTAATTTTATTTTAATTACGCCCTCAAAATTTCTTTTTTACGAGCCATTCGCAAGCATAGTACATGCCATTCGGAAGCTCATGTATAAATAGACATGACAGTGGAAAGAAGGGTGATACAGAAGCAACGTTTACGGTTAGGAAACGATCAGCGTAAATCAGAGAAAAAGCTCGGGTGGAAGACATCACAACGCAAATTAAGAGGGACAAGCACGTGGACATGGGCTGGGCATGTAATGCGAAGAGAGAAAAAAGTTTTACGAGTACGTGGACATGGGCTGGGCAAGCAGTGCGAAGAGAGAAAAAAGTTTTACGAGTACGTGGACATGGGCTGGGCAAGCAGTGCGAAGAGAGAAAAAAGTTTTATTCTGGCTAGGCCTAGGTATGGTTGAGTTGCGGAAGGGCGAAGTGACAGTCGGTGGACCACTAAAGAGACAAAGTGACTGCCGAGAGGCGGGACTAGAGGTACAGGAAGGCTAGCTGTTAACTCGATGGAGAAATGAAGTCGGAAAACTCGGAGAAAGGATGTATACTAGAGCACTGCCAGAGTGGAATTGTTGGAGGAACCTAGGAGTTCGTTTTGCAATAGACATGATGATGATGATTGACGATGATGATGCGTATGATTATTATTATGATGATGATTGTGGTGGTGGGGGTGGGGGTGGGAGTGGTGGTGGTGGTACTACCGTTCCCTTTTCAACGGGTGGTCGATGATAAATCAGGACCTAGCGTCATCTCAAAATACACCTAGAACTGTCCTGACTTCCCTTAAAAAACCTTCCGTAATGACCAGGATAACGATGATGATGATGGTGGTGGCGGTGGTGGTGGCATGGGATTCCTGTACTTGGAGAAGCTTCGGAGGCTGAACAGGCGGAAGTTCACCGCTGCGTTGCATTGCAATAAATGTTTCCAGCGGTGGGTGCTTTGAAGAAACCAAAATTCTTTAAGAATTCTCTAATCAACTGATAAATTGACAGATTGTTCTATTTTTAGTGTTCAAATACATTGTGGAATTTTGTGGAATTTTCTTCTGGTTTCCCGTCACAATTTTTCATCCTAGGTTCGTTTTTACCATGTTAAATTGAGCCTTGTTTAACTGGACTGCATTTTTTACATCTTTGATTATTTTTGTTTTGCAGCCTCTTAGTGATACATCTGAACTAAAGGAGAACATCTTCGAGAAGGTAATTTCTACTTATTTTAAGCATATTTAAATATTAACAAGCTGCTCATTGTTGTACCCATGAACAATTTTTAGTGATAAAAATTAAACCGGGTCGCTTGCCCGTGCGAGATATTTTTGAGGTGGTCATTGTTAACTGTATGCCTTAATCACGTTACCTTACTATTACGTTATGATTTGTTGCCCAATAACGCAACTTGATGCCCAGAGGGCGGAGTGGAAGGTGAGAAAGTTCAGCTACATTGTGGCCACCATAGCTACATTATTTTCTTTCGAACAGTGTTGCTTACACGTGGCGTGGGGTCGCAGCGTGGTAGTGGCTAGGACCATATCAGCGTTTAACAGATCGTCCCTTAATACTTGAACTCAAGTGTTTTAGACTACTTGTTAGCAACGTTACAATTTTTTCTATTCAGCAACATATATCAGCAAGGCCTTTTTGGGCTGGATTTTTCATACTGCCAGACTGTTGGGCATCTGCACCAGTACATTTGTCATGATGTCGATCTTTATTTATATACGATGGTTCTGGTCATGCTTAAGGGGCTCAAACTTTCTTGCTGGATCACTGGCAACAACTCGTGGCATGCACATTTTCTCTGCCATTCTCCATGCGGGACGCGTCATATGACCATGTTCTATATTCAGAGTCTTCAAAGTGTGTTACGTTTTTCCGTAGTTTATTTGAACACCAAGTTCTGGCACACCTGGCCTCTTTGTGCATGTTTGCTTGGAGGTAGGAGCTAGACCAAAGGGTCTGTATGGACGCCTGAACGACCGGAGATCACCACAAACGTTGCTCAACAGTTTTGATAACGCACTGCGCTGTATCGAGAACTGATTAGTGAAATGTTCGAGTAACTCAATCTGAAACATTGCTGCTTTCCGATCAATTAACGTCACACATGCTTGTCGATATATTGCTTCGCTTGAATTGCTGAGTGGAACAACCTTTTGTTAAAAGTGACGCTTGGATCGTAATTTCTTTTACCAGGTCCCAGACAAAGAGCCTCGCAAGCCTGGTGCGACGGTATGGTTGGAGTTTTGTGCAAGCGATCTCTGCTTCCTTCAGGGCAATTCACAGGTCGACGGCATTCAAGCTATACTCGGGCACAAGTTAAGAAAGGCAACGAAAGTTTCCGTCGTGCCTCATCCCCGCAGCCGGGTGTTACTCCGCGCGGCGCAAGTAGTGCGTTACTGGCAATACTTTGAAAATGGCGCGAGACGTTTCCGTGATTTTGTAGGCTTAATAGGCTTTTTTAAACGACTGCAGCGACGAAAAACAAGCTACGTGAGAAAAGGCAGATGAAATCACGAATTCATAGCAATGTTCTTTCAAAACGCACGCGCCTATTCACACCCGGGTCCATCGCTTAGGCGCAGTTATATCGAACGTGAGCTATTGCCATTCTTAACTTGTTCCCAAGTATAGCTAAAATTGCACTGCCAAAATGTCCCCCGACGTTAATCATCCCACACTAGTGTCACACTCGCAAAGCCTCGGCACAATTCCTGAACCATGCAGTACAAGAATAGATTGAGTGCAATGATATGCAAGCTACTCGGTATCCATATTTTTTATATGCTTGACTTACTGTTAAAGCACTGTAAAGCTGTGCCTGTAGCGCCAGCATCTAAGGATAAAACTGTCTTGCTATATTTGCTTTTTTTTTAAAAAAACGGCAATTCTACTGGCCGCCATGGAGGATGTATGCCTCTTCTTGGCTGTTACACTTCGCACTCATCACTGCCCATGTCAAGAACTGATGGTTCAGGGGAATTGAGACGTTGAACATTTCTCTTCAGGCCTTGTACTTCTCAGCGCACTCGATTGCTTCGTTTTGCGTCGATTCCCAGCTATGCGCAATTTTTTTCATACGTTTTTTTTTCATTTATAATTGCAGCACCTCTTGCTTTGCTGCACGACCTCACCGTTTTGTGTCTCACCTGTAGGATGCCTTCCTTATGCAGTTTAATCAACCCTTGAAAAGGTATTGCTAGTCCTAAACGAAGCGGGGTGCCCGTGTGTCTTCCTAATTTTTATAGACACCCGAGCTGAAGAAGCTGCCGGCCATCCCTGTGCCCCTTAAGGTGAGTTTGGGAAGCTAAGTTGCTGGGACAAAAACTTCCGCGAAGACAAGGGCGAGCAAGATTTAGTGACAATTGTGAAATTGTCACTAAATCTTGTCACCAATTGTCACCAATCCAAAATTGTCACCAATCCATGGTTCACTCGAGTGAACCATGGATTGATGACGGACACCAATGATGATGATACTTAAAGTTTCTACGGTGAGTGGTCCATTCCTGGCACCACCGTGTGTCCTGCTGGATGTTCCGGGTGCTAGATGTTGCAGACGATGTAGCAATTTTCTTTAGAAGCTCTCGAACATTTGACCAGCGGATGAAGGGTGATTTTAATCACGTCATGTGTGACTGGCTTAGGCCGTATGTATGGCGGTGACGGCCAGACTTTACGTACCGCGTAACAATGAATAGACTACTTCTAATCGATTGCGTTTCAATGTAACGGCACTTGTAATTCAATTCCTTTTTTTCCTGTACTAATCGATTACCCGATTATCCACCGTGCCGTGTCTGTCTGCGTCCGTCGCATACATTTTCAGAAATGTTTTTCTGACAAAAGTAGGGCTGCGCTCTGAAATTTGGCATGGTAGCGTGCATCAGTAAAATAACCTCTGATGGAAATTTACTATACGAATGTGCAGGTCTAATTTTTCTTACGGTATTTACCGGCGGCCTTATTATTTAGGCCACGCTTTATATGTGTACATATATATGTGATACGGCATTAAAAAACTTGTATGAAAAGTAACCTGGAAATGAACAGATCACTCCAGTCATTTCTCTATTACTACCTTGCTTCTAATTGTAACTGTAATCGGTTACTTTTTACATTGCGCAATCGTAATCTTTTTTTTTTTTCTTCAGACATTTCTGGTCATGGCACGTACGTTGTCGGCATTATTTGCGCCCGAGTCTCCGAATGCCATCACGACCTTGATGCTTAGGGATAGAGCAACTTGTAGAGAGATTGTGATCTGCTTCTTATGAGTCTCGTTTACGAATAAACAAATACACTTAACGCATAAACGAATATACATTAACATATTGCCTCGTTATTCTAAAAAAAAAGCCCAGAAAGAGCAGGGAAAGGAAAGATGTATTTTCAAGCAATTAGGAGCATCGTGTGGAATTAAACTTGCGTCGGCGGTAATGTTACGTTGGTTCTTCGGCTCTAGACACAGCTTTTTTAACTGCAGAAATTCCTGAAGGCTTCCCTTTGTTCTTCCCGTATGTCATCATCATCATCATCACCAGCCTATGTGCGCCCACTGTAGGGCAAAGGCCTCTCCCATTATTCTCCAATTACCCCGGTCCTGTGCTAACTGCGACCAATTTATCCAAGAAAACTTGATCTCATCTGCCCATCTAACTTTCTGCCGCCCATGGGAGAAATCAGGGTGAAATTAGATGTGGCAGCGCAGACGAGCGGTTCCGGTGTGGAGCACGGTAGGCACATATGCACATGCCCACAATCGGTTTCACTGCCTCTGCGCATGCGCAGTGGCGTCGACCGCGTGTGTAGCACTGTACAGGGACCGGTTTTCTGTTGCACCCGGGGCATTTTTTAAAGCGAAACCTTTTTTTAGTGGGACCCACGGCATTGTCAAAAAAAAGTAGTTCACTTTCCCATAGACCGGTTGGTCGACCGAAAAGCTCTGATAAAATCTCTGGACACATGGCGCGTGCATGAAAGCGGACTTCCATTGCGTCAAGCGGTTACTTAAAAATCGCGAAAAAAATACGTGCATCCATTATGAAGACGGAGTACAATTCGTTTGCGATTTAGGTGTTTGATGGTTTTACGATCGATTGGACGCACTTTCAGCGAAAGTTGGACGCACTTTTAGTTTTGTTGCTTCCCTCAACTGCCTTTAGGAAGGACTGGTAAACTCTTGGGTATGTTACCAATAATCGATGCAGTCGATAAAGCAAATTATCCGCGAGCAAAAAAAGATTTGCCTGATCGATATTGTTTCCATTGCAGTTCTCGTTTTCTTTTTTTCATGTGACATACTTTAGGAATCACGCCAGGACCTGGCATTTTCTGCATCAAAATGTAGCTTTATAGAGGATAACTTTACTAGTAGCACGAGTCCGTAAATGCATACGCATCAAGGTTCGTTTCCTGCTATGTAATACGTGCAGTCACTGGGGTGCATGCATTGAAGCATATGAACTGGGAGTGTAACTTAGACTTTCTTTTACGCTGTAAATTTGATCTGCACCAATATCCGCTGCGTTTATTCTTCTCTGCTTTGGCCTGCGGTAAAACGCATGCGAAATATTTTTTTTTTTTGCTTCTGTGTACCTGACCTAATTTATAGCTCTGATGAATGCCCCGATTGCTGGAACCATGGATCTCTGGCCACGATACACGCAAACCATGCCTCACTTAAAAGCCTGGGCGTTTAAAGTAGCACAGGACTTTACTTCCCCTAAGCCACAGTACAAGAGGCACAGTGTACCTGTCTAAATGACAAGCTTGTGCCTGTTCAAACTTGAGCCTGTAGTTATCCCACTTGCAGCTGGTCCCAAATAGAACCAGTGTCAACTTGTCCCAATCAGGATTCACTGCAACTGGGACCAGTTGCAACTAGTCCAAACTGGTAATTGTTCAATAACCCAGTTGAACTGGGACCAGTTGGGACCAGCTGAATTCCTAGTTTAACATTTTCACTAAGGAAATAAAGCTCACCCCTGCGGTTCCTTGAAGTGCTTCGTTCGCAAACGGATGATGCTACAGGGCTCGCGCAGCGCAGGGACTTGTTCATGTTTATCTGCCTATAATGGATCTGCAACGGACCTGTTTACCTTTTTGAGTGCTGGTGTTTTAAACTGCATGGTAACATCAAGTTTATTTTTACTTTCGTGAGTGTATTTAGCCCTGCCTTTTTGGGCCCAACTATCCGTCTAAACTGCCAGACTATTCGACATTTGCAGCAGTTGCATTGTCACAATTCTAATATTGATATTTATATATCTGCGTGCGTATATATGTATGTCTATAGATGTTGATTATATATGGTATGTTATATTGTTATTGTGTGTGTGTTAGTTTATGTGTTTTGTGGCATGGCAGCCATTCATGGCATGCAGATCTTCGCTCCCACTCTCCATCCTAGTGTGTTTACGCCTGTTCAACAACCGGAGTTTTTTTTTTACTTGTGGTGAACTTCGTAAGTTACCCTGCAGTGGATTTGAATAGCAAGGATCTGGCACCCCTGACTACTTGCTCCGTTTGGAGAAAGGCGATAGACGAAAGTTCCTGTATGGACGCGTGAGTGACGCGCTGCAACCACAAAATTTGCGCAACAGTTTCGTTCACTATACCGAAGTATACATTATATTACAACTTACTTGTTAAGTACATGAGTTGTTCAACCTTGAGCATTGCTGCTTTCTGGTCAATCCATGCATGTGCATGCACGCGTGTAGATACATTGCTTCGCTTGAATTGCTCAGTACGGCAAATTTTTGATGAAATTCAGTGAATTTTGTATTGCTATTTCTCCTTCCAGGTTTCAGACAACGAGACTCAGAAGCCGGGTTCAACGGTATGGTTCGAGTTTCGTAGAATTGCCACGCTCACTCCTTTACATCTGAAAGCTAACCAGATGTTGGAAACGGAGTTGTGGATGCTGCCTAAAAACCCTCGAAACCAATTTTTTATTGCAGTTCCTTTTGTAAGCCCTGTTCCAATCACAAAACACATGCTGTCTCAATTGTCTTCCACGAAATCCCGGATAGGTCCTAACATTAAAAAAAAAAGCCCATTTTGCTGCTCAGCATCACCTCCCCTTTATTGCTAATGTTTTGAAGAGTCCCTCATCGTGCACTGAGCTATCGTAAATTTACATTAGATTTAATTATGGTTTTTTTTTCGCTAACTCTCGAAATTTCATGTGCTAATGTGACATTTTTTTTCTCCATTCATCTGCAAAACAATTTTCTCACTCTGTGTTTGTTGAAAGGCTGCGCAGTTTTGTTTACAAACTGTTGAGATCTACCTGATAGTAAATAGCAGCCTGATGATACTGAGACAACCTCTTCTTATTCACGCTGTTCTCCATTGATTGTCCTGTTAGGAAAGAATCAACAAGGACTCCCCATTTGCTTTCCTATCCCATGTGTGTCACGAGCATTTTAGTGCGCACTTTGGCGTCCGTTACTTTAGTTTGACGGCGGCATTGTCCTCGTTACCAAGCGAACGAAAGGAGAACAGAAGACAGAAAGAAAATGGAGAAGGAAAGTGTGGCGAAAGTGTGAGGGGGAGGGCGGTATGCCGAAGCGGTTCGAGACGCATAGCGAAAGTGTGAGGGGAGGCAGTGAGACATGCTGGGCGGTGGCGACGCGTTGCGAGATGACGCCACAGCAGCGCGTGCCGTGCGCTCTACGATGACGCGTTCACTCCCTGAGACGCAGTTCGCGGTCCCTTCGCAAGATGCAGATTAAAATCTCTTCCTGAGACGCAGCTCGCGCCGCCGACGCAGAGGCATGCCGTGGCTGACGTTTGCGCGGAAGGTTCAAACACGATTTACAACATGCTCGGCGGCGGCGATGCGAGATAACGGCAGAGTAGCCGCGCCGCCGTGCGTTCGCTCATCACGCGATCACTTCCTGAGACGCAAAAGCTATGCGCCGTAACCGAGAAAAGTGCAGTTTGCGCAGCGCACAAATTTCGCGTTGGGGAGTGCAGTAATCGTCAGCCTTTTTGTTCTTCTCCCTCTGCTCCTGGTTTATGATCGCAACACCACTTGCTTTGCAAATCAATCTCACCGTTTCATGTCTCATCTAAAACGCCTTCGTTGTGTACTTGGTTGAATTAAACTCACGAAAAAAAGTTTCTCTAGTCTAAATGTAGCAGGGCATCAGCAAGTCTTCCTCTTCCTTGCAGACGCCAGAGCTGAAGGAGTTGCCATCTACCCCTGTGCGTCTTAAGGTGAGCCGTATACGTATGTTCCTGCCACAACCGTGCGTGTCTAGCTGCTAGAAGTTCTGAGAACTTAAGTCTGCAGTCAGTCTAAAGATTTCCCTTGGGATTTATATAGCAGTTGACCAGATTATGCAGTGTGCTTTTTTTACAACATGATGTGCAACTCGCTTTGAGCTCAAAATCTGGCCAATGTATGTATGTCGGTCACGACACGTTCTGAACTATTAGCGTTAGCGTGTCCTGAATGGCATCGATCTTACGGCTTATGTTAGTGGAAAGCACCACCAGGACCAGGGTGGTGATATGTGCCTTAAGAGACAGTCATGCACACAATGTGGATGTGAATGTCTAAAGTCCTTCGACAAGGATACCTATACTAATGCGTCAGAAATATTAAAATAAGCCAACTTCTCACTGTGTGTCTCAACCTGTGATTTTTAATGTTTTTAATTTTTCTACTACCGTATTTTCACGATTCTAACACGCCCCCTTATTCGCTAAAGGTGGCCTTAAAATCTGCGGGAGTGTTACAATGGGGCTCAAAACTGAAACCGGCTTCCAATGTTCCTCGCTGAGTTTTAATGTTCGCAGGAACTGGGCAAGCAACTTTATGAAGCACGAAAGATTTTTACTGCCACAGTTGCTTATGTCAACTAAGATGTCTTCTGCCAGGTACGTGGTGCCATATCCTTTACATCAGCGCTGCAAGATTGGCGTCAAATTATGTTTTTCAAATGACCCGCCGTGGTGGCTCAGTGGCTAAGGCGTTGTGGTGCTGAGCCCAAGGACGCGGGTTCGATTCCCGGCCGCGGCGGCTTTCTGATGGAGGCGAAAAGCAAAAACGCCCGTGTGTACGAGATTTCGACGCACCTTAAAGATCCCCAGGTGGTCAAAATTAATCCGGAGCCCTCCACTACAGTTCGCCTCATCGTCTGTAAAGTGTCGGCATGTTAAGCCCCCTCAATCAATCAATCAATCAACCAACCAACCAACCAACCAACCAACCAACCAACCAACCAACCAACCAACCAACCAACACCAAACCAATCAACCAACCAACAACAACCAACAACCAAACAACCAACCAACCAACCAACCAACCAACCAACCAACCAATCAATCAATCATTTTTTTAACATTCATAAGCAAACTTATCTGCACGTCACAATGAGGGGGCGTTAGAATCGTGCAAATGCGGTAATTATCCCATACGGATCCCATATTCATAAAAATGCTCTCGTAGCTTAAATTCTAAGTCAACCCCTTATAAGCAATATTTTTTGTGTTTAGGTAAATGAAGGCATCTACTCATTCAGCGTAACATAAAGCCAGTAAGAAAGAATATATAGCTCCACAAGTCACACAATGCTTGCTTAAACGATACCTGAAAAACCTCAAAAGCAGCACTTTGCCTGATATTTCGCACGTCCATGCAGTTAGCCACAAACTTTCCCATCGAAGATAAATTCTGAGAAAATTATGTGCAAATGTTACTCTTTCACATAATAATTACAAATTTACCAGCCAGGCAGAATGAGGGGCTTGACCATTTCGACATATTGTTGTACCTGATTTGCTGTCACTTGATAATTGCGGCTGAAAAAATTTCCAAGCAGCATTTCCTCCTTTACGTAAGGCACACAGGTGCATCAAACCGCAGAAAAATTGGTAGTCTAGTTACGCCTGCTGAAAATCTATGCTTAGCAACTATCCTCTTGTAGCACTGTGTGAAATGCAAGAACCATATAGTGGCTTTTAATTAAAAGAGAGTTAGTTTACACCAGTTTTATTTCTTGAGGAATGCAGACGATTGTAGAGCACAATGTTTAACCTCTTCAAAGCTGCAAGCATCATGGCACTAGTGAAAGGTTGTTGGGGTGTCCATCTGTGCGTGCTCCATTGTAGCTATGAGTGGGATAACATTTCAATGATATCTTAATTGCTGAAAATGCAGTTAAATTGTGGCCATGATGATGTGTCGTGACATGCGTAGGGGTGCAGAGCTCCTCCCTAAGAACCTTGCACGCATCATATTTTAAAATATATAATACCCTCCTCCTCATGGATTATAAGGATTGAAGAAAAGCTTTTGCCACTGTATGACCCCCAAATCATCTCTTCCCTCTCCTCTAATCCCTCTCTCCACTAAGTGAGGATAAGAATGAGATGATAGCTCTGTATCGCCCTGCTCCTAGCGTTAGAAACAGGATGAGTTGCAGGGTTAGGAATAAGGACCTTCCTTAAGGATTAAGGCATGAACATGCCAATCCATTAGGCAAGTACCCAGTAATATTCTTCCTGCGTTCAAACTTGTGTGCGACTAAGGTGGTATGTCGGTGGAAGTTATCTGGGGAGTGGTCTATATGGGTTGGCCCCTCCCCACTTTGCCCCTGTTGCAGCAGCTCAAGTGATCGCACCTGAATTCCTGACCATGGACCGCTCGTCATTAAATGTCTTTAAAAGCAATATTTGAAAAGCTGACCCCTCACTACGCATTAGTGGCGACGCATTTAAACAAAGAGAACTATTTTTTCCAGCGGAGGGATTTGGTAAGCATTGAGATTTTAGTGAAATGTATGTTTGAACGTTAAGCATGCTTTTATTATACCGCTCATTACTGGAATACACAGAGTAGTGCTTAGTTGATGTTAAGCACGTTTAGTTGTGTGTCTGCAGCGCAGCTCGTACAAAGTTACTGGTTCTAAAGCTCAATGTTAGTGTTCTAGAATATAGTAATGTTGTGCCTGGATGTCCCCCCCTCCTCATCGTATAGATGTGAAAAACACAAGTGTTGACGGACATGCATTTCTAGTCCCACAAAGGTCCTAAGGTCGTACAGATTAACCTATGGCCATCTACAAATATGCACGTCAGCTGCAGCATATTGCAACAGCAAAATTTGGACTTGTGAAGTTAGGGCAAGCAAAGCTGCTTTAATATGCATAAATATTGACAAATTATATATTTCGAATGGTGTTTGTTATTCGATTCGATTCTAAACGCTGTTTCATCTTAGAACACCCGAAATTTATTAATAATAGAAATAAAATATGGTTCTGCCGCGCAACATGCGAACTTTCCATCTTCGCCGCACGGCTTGCCCCTTTGGGTTGTACTTTTTTTGCTGCGTGACACTGGAGCTATGCAAAACAGCCTAGCACACGTTCCTTGCGCGAAACAAGCCTTGGTGTACGTTGGCTGAACGAAAAACTAATAATCGGTTAAAAATTAGAAGCCGAAAAGAAGTTTTCTGTCGATATGTATAGTGCCAATGCGAGCCACTAGCATGCCTGTAGTGAAATATACTTCCTTTGCTCACGATTCATAACATAATGAAAACCGCATTTCTTCACAGCAATGTACGCCAAACTTTTGTTCCAACGCTTTTTCCATCTTGCCTCAATTTTGTATCCTTGACTTTTTCTACCATTTTCTTACGTGGTTCTCAAATGGAGGTCCGCGAGGGAATTTCAGGGGCACGCGCAGACTTCCCAGAAGCTCTCTCTCTCTCTCTCTCTCTCTCTCTCTCTCTCTCTCTCTCTCTCTCTCTCTCTCTCTCTCTCTCTCTCTCTCTCTCTCTCTCTCTCTCTCTCCGCGCTTCCATTCGTTTCCCCTATTTGATAAACGTTGCTGGCAATGCTGGACTTCTACATGACTGCTACGTTTAATTTTTCCGCGTAGCCCATGTTATAAAGCTGGCTTTTTGCAGGACACACTAGCTATGCGGAAAAGCCAAACACAGAACAGGTTGGGCGATGTTTAGCTGCACGAGCTAATTGTTTGGTAGTACGACAGCGGGCAATGAATAGATGTTAGCGACTTTAGCTGCAGGTGCAAGTTGTTTGACATTATGACACAAATATGCACAGTTCATCGTTGGGTCCCCCATCACTTCTGCAATCCCGAAAGGGATACCTAACACACTCGTGGTTGAGAACAACTGCCGTAGTACATGAGCACATAGATGTATGAAGTACGGACTGCCTAAGTTTTCTTTTTTGTAGCCATGCTTTAGACGCTCTATGCACAAAGAAGCAAAGATATTTATATCCGAGAGTATCAATTTTAATTCACTGTCAGTTTCTACTAGTACTTGTATTCAGTTCTTGGCATTCTACTACACGTATTCCGCTTGAAGGTAACTGCTACCTGGACCATGTGACGACAGCTCACTTTCTAAATGCACGCGTCAACAAACGCTTCTTCAAATGCGAGTTGACAGGAAAACACCAAGCAAGTTTTTATTTTAATTCTGAAGCAAGTCACTCTCGTGTGGCTTTGCCCTGGATTGCAACTAACTCTTTTTAGACTTACTAACCTGCCCTTTTTTTTCTTTTTCTGCTTTGACATCCAGGAAGACCTGCTGAATACCTTATGATGACACGTGGCAAGGGTTACGAGAGTGTGGTCCTGGATTTTGAAGTTCTGCATTAAAGTACTACAAAGTGTGTGATATAGAGGGGTCCTTCTCGTTATAATTTAATTAGTGAATTTTAAGAAGATGTTTTACATCTATTTTGTACTTATGTGTTTTATGTAACGATGGAATTATAAGGTGATGCGTTAATTATTTGGCGACTCCACTGGGTTTTTTTGGAATTAACAAGACCTACACGTTGGTGGGTGTGGCACAAATACTTCTGTTTCCAGGGGAAATAATTTACAAATGCGTTTGCATACTAACACTTCGAGCTGATTTGAAACTATAGGTTACACTGAACAATGAGAAGACGCTTCCACGGCCCTCTGTCTCATGGCGAACAGCAATTCTCGGTCGCTCAGTCAATAACGATCATGATGATGGTTGAATTTTTATGGTGCAAGGCCGACTGGGGCAAAGAGCGCCAGAACAATCGTTATATATGAGAGATGAAGACGTATACACTAAAATCGGTGAGCAAGAACAAAATTAAAATGAGTCAAAAATAATGAGGATGGCTGGTGTAGAAGGCCAGGTTAATTGTGATTATGCGTGGTATGAAATTAGGTCTAAAATTTAATTTCTGCTAAGTATTTAAAAACACGTTTGACAGAAACCATGGGATCATCAGACAGGAAAAACGCTGGGTGTGGTGGGATGTGTTGTCTGTAGAGTTCGGCTAAGTGTTTGTGTGTGTTGGGTGGAGTACTTTGCATTGAAGTAGCCCGTGGATCACGGATAAGCTGTCTCCACACCTGCTGCACAGGGGTCTTGGGGATCCCGTGAGCAGGTAGGAGTGTGTTACATGTGTGTGGCCTATCCGTAATCCGCGCTCAGTCAAGCTGAATTGTCTGAGCTTGGGCAGTATTCTATGCAGCTAGGTTAGGTACCCAAGCACGGGGAGGGTTGACCGCAAGAAAACTGCGCACGTATCCGAAGCCTCCACAGGAATGAACAAATCATTGCACAGTATAGATAAAAGGAGATGCATGATGTCAGCAAGTTCGACAACGGCATAGCGGGGGAGAGCGGTTGAGGTCTCAAGCGTGCCTCAGCCCGCAGGTGTTCGCGTGAATGAGCACGCCCTTTGCAGTCAGCAAGACAGGAGGCACTGGGCTGATAAATGGAAAGGGCAGTAGACACAAAAGAGGAAACAGCCCGATTCACGCATTATTAAGTGAACAGGCAAGCTCTTTATCATTGCTCACTTCCTGCTCCTTCATCAAAGTGGTGAAAAGGCTGCCGAGGTCGACGAACACTTTGCCAATGGTGCGGCTTTAAAATGTTCTGTTTAGAATTACTGGAATTCAAGAATGGTGCTGAATGAGTAGCGAACAAGTGTTTGCGTGGATTTCTTGGAAGGCAAAGTACAAGGTTTATTGTGCTTTATTGAGGAGTTGTAGCTCAATTTCCCATTCCGTTGCTAAAAGTGTGTAAACGTCAAAAATAATTTCGGTGGTCAGGACTCGGCACACCTTCGTGATCAGATACTAGCGCTCAATAAAAAAAAAAAAATTGTGCAAAAAAAAATCCTTCTTCGGTTGGTTGGAGCCCCTCGAGTAACTGAAAAGAAACATGACCTTAAAAATAGAAAACAGCGCTAAGACAAGACAAAGAAGAGGCAAAAAAAGGCGAGTCTCGTCTCACATTTTCTTTGTCCCGTCTTAGCGCTGCTTTTGGTTTTTGAGTACATGCCAACAAGCTCGCATTAACACTGTTTTCCAGATCCTAACCTTGCAACAAGGACAGTCAAAAAGCTATAATTCTTGGTCATTCACGTGCGGAGCTATTTCAAAAATACTCATGTTCAGTTTTTGTACCTTAAATGCAAGCAGTGTGCCACCTTAGCTAACGAAAACCTATGCAACATTTACACATGCTAGGCTTTCTTGCACTGCTTCGGCGTTGCCTCAAAAAGCCAACTTCCCCCTTCCCTCCAAAATGCATGCCATGAAGTTAAAATCTGCATCTTACAGCAAAGCCTGCTTTTATTAAATGTCTCTTTTGAGTATTTGCAAAACTAAATATTTTGCCCCTTGAGCATTGGACGTGCACACACTATATTCACACCTTCATCGTTCATGCTGGTGTACACCTCCCAGAGAAATGTCTCTTTGAGAGCTTGGCTTTGTGGTGTCCTCAAAGCTGCACCAACATAGGGATCAGCCATAGCCCCCATGCAGTCAGAATACGGGGCCCGTAAGCTCCACCTTATGGTGTCAGAATGCATGTGCACCGCTTCTCACCGATTTGTGGAAGAATATGTGTAGACATGGGTGTTGGCGTAGCTGCAAATAGGAATTGCTGAATCGGCCGTGAACCTCTGAAGACTTCAATTATTGTCACTGGCCAACTCCTCTGTGTGGGTATGTGGGAAAAATCATTGGTGGGTATGATGACGTGAATTTGCCTTGAGCTTCTCATTATGGCCAACACCGCCACTGGCCAATCCCCTTGAGTGGGTGTGTGTGAATTGTGGGTGGGTAAGTTGGCACTGCAGCCAAATCGAAATTGTTGAGTAGGTAATGAGTTTCTGATGGCTGTCATTATCACTGGCCAATCCACCTGATTGGGTATGTTGGGCTTGGAATCAAGTGATACAGATCTGTCGAGGCCAACATTAGAGGTGACAGCCAGGACTACGAGTTACGTTCCAAGGTAATGCCAGCTGTGCTCCCAAGCGCTTGCTGCAAATGATGAGTAAAGGGATGCGAATGAAGAAAAGAGATTTGAAGCTATGGTTTCAAAGTGTCTGCTCCTACCACGATTCCTCCCTCGTGGGAACATGGGTATTATTTAACCAACCTCTGACAGCTGCTGTCATGGTCCCTGGCCAATCCACCTGCATGGCTATGTTGTTAGGCCATCGCAGCACATGGGAATTTTGATGGTGCCTTGAGCTACATGCAGCCAATGAGAACTTCGCTGAAAAGGCTCGGTTACAGGGACCTGTAGACGGACGGCGATTTTTCGCCAAGTGATGCACAACATGAACCCGAACAATTGTGAAGGTCATAGGCACACACTCTTTTTAGTTGCGTCCCCAGAACATTTCAAGTGAAGCCACACCGCACACTCAGATATATCACACAAAACACAGCCGACAAGTCCAAAAACGCCATCAGGGCCCTGCTTGCAACTTCAGTGTTGCCTTTGCCAGCTGCAAGGCTGCAACATAGCCAATGCCAGACTGCACACAGGTTCAAATTCAGCGATACACCTAAAGACAGACCCTAGGTCACTGATATAACAAGCTACCTTTTCGTTTTTGTAATGAAGCAATCCTCTAGTTCATACCACAAGCAGCACTGTGGAGGCTACATTGTTGTCAACAGTGGGTTCACCGAGGGTGCCCAACTCGCCGTGAAGGGGGTCCTGAAAGGACATTCCCTTCTCTCCTCTCGGAAAGTGGAACTTCAAGGCCTCGGCGCCTTTTGTCGCCTCCTTCGCGGTGAGTTAGGCTCCCTGAGGGGGCTGGGCTGTGGACAACAATGTAGCCTCCCCAGTGGTGCACCTAGCTTGTGGTATGAACTATAGACGTCAAAGTGCTCCTTCTCATGCAAGCAATCACAGCAATTTCTGCAACTGCATGTGCACAACAGCCTATATCCTCCTGCCGTCGTAACCATTTTTGTGGGTGAAATAAAAATCCCGGGCCATCTTCACTAACGTGAAACCTGGGGAGGGGCGAAGCATGCAGTGTGTAAGTGTATTCTTTGTGCCTTGGCGTTTTTGCCAACGAAGATGAAACCTTTGGGGGCTAGAGGTATAAAGCTTCACTTTAAAAGTCTCGTGTCTTTGCAGCATGAAGCGTTCTAGCATGAGGCGTTGGAAAACGAGTGTGCCGATGTGTTCTTTCAATACGCGTTACCTTCATGAGCGCACCGCAAAGAATTGTCCTGGTGTTTTAGTACCGTGACTACATGAGATGATGGTTACGACAACAACTAAGGGGCTTCGCCCCTGAAAAGACCTGCCAGTGGCTGGAGACCATGCTTTTGTTGGTTGCCGTCTCCAATAACAGCAGCTACCACAGACAGTGGCCAATGGAAAGCATGGGAACTGTTGTTGTTCCTTTTCTGGTGTCACATACCCACGTGGGAGATTGGCCAAGAAACGGGGTGGCTTTTTGGGGCTAAAACGGCCACTTCATAGCCCTATACAGTCAGCCTGTAGGAATTGGGGAAACGGTTACCAAATTTTATAATACATCTAGAGAAGAATCAGTGATTGATGCCATTTTTGGGAGAAAAGGCTAAAAAAATTTTTGAACGTGTTAGCAGGACAAGCGCCTGGTCTGATTTGTACGTGTTAATGGCCGCAATAATCCCTCTATGACAAAACCCCAGGGAGTGGTCCCGAACGAAAGGAGCACAGGCATCGACAGAGGAAGGCCAAAGCGTTGAATTGGTGCGGCTAGATACTGTTTCCGAATGAAAGAAAAACCGCGGCAGTTCAAGAAAAAGTGTTCAATTGTTTCAATTTCACCGCAAGCAGCACAAAGACCGGAGGAGGTGCGACCAGCGTGATGCAAATAAAAATTAAGCTGCAGTATTCTACATCTGATGCTGGTTAAAGTGACCACACACTTGCCGGATTCGCAAAATTGCCTACTAGTGTGACACTTAAATTGATGCACTCAAGCCCTGTGTTATGGGTAGCGCTGCTGCAACACTTTGTGTCTGCGAACCAGCCCCATAATGAAGGACTAACCACATGCAGCGATTTCGATGAGCTACGCGACAGGCAGGACTCCATGGTAAACGTAGTGTGGTGAGAGCAACAAGAAACGGGATAATAGACTGCCACTGCTGCCCCCCCCCCCCCCCCCCCCCCCCTCACTGTCGCTCACTCCTGGACGGGGGCTTGTATCTTGTCTCCACCCACACCGCCCGTTTACTGTACCCATTAAGTTATGCTTGTCGCCTTGCTCACCAAAATTGCTGCATGACGTTACCCCTTCAGTTCAGTGCGTACATAACTAATTTAGGATGTGGTTAACACACAACAGTGCAGGGCCAGGGACTACACGGCAGTTCCCATTCTCCCATTCTGCAGTGTGCTGCGTTTTACCAGCCGACCCACATTGCTACTTTTGCCCGCGACAGGCCTTTATTGACAAAGGTTCTTCACCCCAATTTAACATTGCTCCCAAATCAGCGGGACATTTGCTGTGCGCAGACGAGGTAGCTTAGAAACGCGCGTAAACGTCCAGTTCGATGTAGCCAGCACTTGCGCAGTCCCAATTACCCAGTTCACTGTTCGGGCACAATCGCGCAACCCAGGAGGCCCCTCCCGTGCCACGGCTTCGGCGTGAGCACGACGGGGACGGTGCTCGAACCCCGCTTGACGTACAGGTTCACAGGCTGGCCCACGCTGTGCCGCACGACGGCGGCGACATCCATCACGTCCCTGAAATTGCCGGCGCTCACCGAACCGAACTTCACGATCTTGTCGCCGCTCATCAGCCCCGCGGTCTGAGCGGGCGAGCCGTTCTCGACGTTCCCGACGACGGCGAACGGCTTCAAGGCGCTGACCTCCGCGATCAGCTCCTGTTCCTCCCTCGTTTCACCGGCGCCGTTGCGCGAGATTTGAGCGTGGTGATCGTGCAGGGCCCTCTCGACGTCCTTCATAAGGGCCTTGTGGTCGTTGAGCAGGCAGATGATTTGGTGACGAGCGTGCCGCACCTTGTACACGTCGATGTCGGACCTCGGGAAGCCGTCGTTGTCGACCAGCGGCTCGTCCATGCCGACTCCATTGGCGTCGAGGATCTCGTTCTGAGCAGCGATGGCGGCCTCGATCTCGACCTTGCGCTTGTCGAGCTGCGCCAGCCTCTCCTTGCTCTGCTGCAACTCTTGCATGTCTGTCTGCTTATCCTTTGCTTCACGAACTAGACGGGCTATTTACGCTGCATCATCCTAGAATGCGGCCGGTCGTGCGCAAACTGTCATCGTCGCCATGGCGTGATGTTTACGGCGATGGGAGATCAAGGTCGGGTGTCTCCCTAATCAGGGCGTCCGTTTCGAGAATGTAGTACATTTCGTACATTCCGCGTACGTTTCATTCGTGACGTAGTTGCATTGGATGTTTTCCGTCACATTTAGTCGTCTTCTTTCAGTCAATGAGAGCTCGCTCGAAACGGACATCAAATTGACAAAACTAGATACCGCCGCAGAGTACAAAATAGTCCTGAACACTTTTTTTTTTTTCAGTGAGTTTTGTCATGTGGTTAGCTGACCTCAACTCATAGCTCAAAAAAAAAAAAAAACCTTTTCTTCCCGCGCCTACCCTTCTCTTTTTTCCGCAACGGCCATTTATCATCACCGCCGGGCGGGCTGTTCGGGCTGGCTTGGGCTGGTGTCGCTAGTTTGGGCTAGTTGGGCCGTAGAGTGGTTCAGGCCATTGCTGCCGAAGTGCTTTTCTTGGTTCCGGACACTTCATCTAACGCCGTTTTATCAAACGCTGTTTCGTAGAAGCCGTTTCATCGAATGCCCTTTCATCGATTAGTCGAATAGTGTCTCATCGATCGCCATTTCATCGAAGACGTCTTATCGAACACCGTTCATCGAATATTTATTCTGTCTAATAAAAGAGAGCTATAGAGCACAGAAGTGTTTGCGCAAGCTTGCTGCCAGCGACATGTAATCGCTTAATAGAGTACTCCCAAGCATGCCGGTTGTCCCGATGTGTGCACATGCATGTATTTGTTTTCAGCGAATGGGCGTTTCACTCGTATCGTGGAATTGGCAACTTTGCATGTGTTTGGTGGTATACAGTACGTATACAGATATTTACCCCGAAACATTAGCATATGTGCAATGAACTTCACTACAACACTCCGTGGAAAACCAAAGTTCTGCTTGAATGGCTACGCCTTCGTTTTACTTTTACTGGAAGTGTGTCGCGTTGTGGACCCTGCAAGAGACACGTGGTAACTCTGTATGATATGGACCGAGGAGTGCACGATTTGAAAGTCTTCAAAGGACACAACCATGTTACAGACAGCACTAGGGTTGAAGTGCTCCAGGGCAATAAAGAAATCAAGAGAATGACTTCCCCCGAGCGGCTTCGCAGCAACTTTCGTGGTTTCAGAAGAATTGCATCGTGGGCAAAGCACGTCAACTTCCGGGCGGCATTGTGATTCGGACGCCGTCACAATTTCCTCAACAGTTGTGGTCGGCCCAGCCTTCGATAGCTGCACGGGAAATAATGCTGTGGAGAGCTGGCACAGTGGCTTCATCAAAGTTGTGGGCACGTCGCAACCCTGTTTCAGCCATTTCCTCAGCCACCTTCAGCAAAAACACCAAGAGACTGAAGACAAAATAGAATCCTTGCTACGAAGCCAGAAGCCACCAAAGCAAAAAAGAGCAATCATTGCACAAGTGAAAGCATAATGCGCATTTCCCTAAATCGCCGACAAAGCCGGTCAAAGATTTCCTTAGAGCAATAGCTCATAACGTGTACGATTGACTATTTGAAAGATTCAACTGAAAGATTGAATGCTTGGGTGTTTTATCTATCCATTTTTTGCCCATCCTGTGCCATTTGTTAACCACTCATTTCGTTTTAATGAACCAAATTTATTTTATGCTTTAGTGTCATCTTCGTTTTTTTGCTGTGCGAAATCCTGTTTATTATTCAGGACCAATCGGCAAAATTCTTTGAACTGGGGAAGGTAGGCAAGCAGTGGCGTATGCAGAAATTTTGTTTCGCAGGGTGCTGGAACCCGTGGAAAAAGTAAAAGAGAACACAACGCAAAAAAACGGCTAAAAATCATTAAAAAATCTCTGCCTTCACAGGGGGGTCCAGTATAGGCGATTGTGTCACAAATTTTTATTCTTAACAGCCTCGCTAAATGGCCGACTGGGTCGAGAGCAGACATCCCATTTGCACAAGTTTGTTGTGCTGTCGCTTGCGAAACAACAATTTTTAGTTGTTTTTTTTTAGGCTAGCTGGCCAAGCTTACCGGCTTAACACTATCTCCAGTGCACTCTCTTTCCTCCTCCACACCTATTCCCTTCGCTTTCTGCCTAGAGCCTAGGCAGATATCTGCCGGATGTTACTTCCTGTGCTTTCTCAATGCATGATGGCACCAGCTGCTGATCCTCTGGCAATTTTATTCAATGTAGCCACGAGTGGAAGGACCGCTGGAATGAATATGAAACGACTATAAGCATCGAAGGCATACCGTTGCGTTACCTCTGGTAGGATGCCGAGTGATGCCGTCTGCCAGCATACCGCATTTCCTGCGCTCATGCAGCAGCTTGGGTTCTGGCCTTCTGGCATGCTCTCCACGTGATCTTAATGCGCATGGCATAAGAAAAGTCTCCTGGTGACCATGCATGCAAAATTTCTACCAGAGAGGCACAACGGCTCTGTGCCCCTGGTGTCACAAATAAAGTTGCTTTCGAGAAGGGAACGCCATAAATTCATTGCACTTGCAATTCATTGCACTTACAAATTGAAGGCGCCACTAACATAGCAGGGCTCTTGCAATTAGGAATGGAAGAACGCTGCCTAATTGTAACCTTTCCCACGAAGTCCACCAGCAGTAAGTAACAAGCCCATATTGAGAAGGCTACATCGCAAACGTTTTGAAGTGCTTGTAGGGAGTGTGATGTGGCGTCTTAGGTGCTGTCCAGAGCACCTCTAATGCTCTTCTTATCTGTGCTCTAATGTCGTTGACGATCACTGCCCTGTTGTTTGTTCCAAATTTGAGTTATACGTTGCCTTTTGCTGGTTAACAACATATGACCAATGTTAGTTTTAAATGCCTTCATTGGTAGATTTCAGCATGACAAAAAACTTGTGTGAATGCAAACACATCACGCAAAACTAGATTTCTAGGCTTTCTTACTTCATTTGTAGACACTTCTAACGTTACCTTACACATTAAAGAAACTTGAGAAAATATTCCCGGCCCATAATTGTGAAGGACCAAAAGTATGATAGTCCTGTTTTATAGCCTACATGTGCTGGCATGAGAGTTTACAGCGGGTGTCAAGTTTCAAACCAAACCACCCCTCCTGGGTAACACTTCACAAACTATTGAAAAATGGCAAAAACGCAGTCCGACAAACATAGTGCATAACTGCTTTATATATATATTTTTAACCCATAATTATTCTGCTGCAAACAAACCCTTGCATATCTAACGTTTGCAAACATATTTTCAGTGTTCTAATCAGAACAGCAAACAAAAAGGTCTAATGCACTGACACAGCACTGCGCAAGTAAGTTTCACATTCTTTTTTTCTCGTACCGCTAAAAAAAATTGTGCCAAGCTACTTACATCCGTCCAGCCATGGTAGGCTAAACCAGCCCTTTCTGGTTAAACTAAGTAACCCAATGCTGTCCCAAGTGTAAAAAAGAAATAGCAAGTAAAGGCAAAACCCTACAGTTGAAGTGTTTTTAACAAAGCTGAGGTATTTTTATCAATACCATTCGTTCGTCAACGTCCGGGCTGTCATAATGGCCAAACAATATATACAAAATACCAACACTGCTGCAATTTTTTACGGAGAGTCAGAATGAGAAAAAACAAAGGAATGGTAGCTCACCTGCTCATGCATTGCTTGTAAGCGTAGCTAGCAATTTATTTCTCCGTTCAACAATCTCCAAACTCCATACACAAGAACACGCAGCTGCTTTTCCAAAGCGGGTTCATCACATAATTCTAGCTGGATAAAATGTGCTCAAAGTGCGAGGAAGAGGCCCCAATAGTATATTTGCTTTTTGGACAGCAGCACAATACGGTGATCCCTTACTAACTCAAAAGTCGTAAAATGCGCTGAAAATTTTGAGATCGGCGGAGGTTCGAGTTCAGTGAAATGCCGAAAATTTGTGGCCAGGTCACTGAAATAAGAGCTGGTTGTAGTAACAAAAGCTCCACGGCACAGGGGGACTTTTGTGACAAAGGCAAAATAATTTGCACGAAAAATGAATTATTATTCCGAAAGAAAGAACTGCATGACGCTCGCCTCTGTTTCACGTTTGGATCTAGCACCAGAAAAACGTTCTCAGGCTGCTCAATGCATCGCACCAGTTTTTGGGCAACACCCCTAATCCTACCTTGTTGCGAAGCAGGCGCATCACGTTTCTCGTTTCTGCCGTTGTAGGCACTTCTCGAGCATCCTGGTCGTCCGCATGATTGGCTGCATAGTCCACAGCCATCTCAACGATGTAGCCATCGGACAGCATTCCGGTAATGGGGACATTGGCCTCGTACGGCGCGTAGTCTGCGTAAATTTGCCGTTCACGACCGCGTTCGATGCGTGGTGGGAGCTAAGCGTTCCAACAGACACCTCATCAGCTGCCTGTAGTGCTTTGCCTTGTGTCCTCTCTGTCAACATTTCGAGACATCCATGGGTCCCTCGAAAAAACCTTTTTGAGATAAAAAGGGGCATATACATAGTGCTTATGGGAAGTAAATACACGACAAAAAAAAGTTTCAACTTAAACTGATATTCCGAGACATCCAATTTTGAGTTAACGAGGGATCACTCTATACTGCGACGTAAGATGTAGACTATTGTGGGAATTAAAACTTCTTGTTCATTTCCTCATACATACGTGACTCTCATAAACCCACTATACTTTTACCACTACAGACTTATTACCAAGCGTATATGTTACAAAAAGCTTTATTCTTCAACGAAAAAAAAGAAAAGAAACAGGCAATAGAACAAGAACACTTTGTTAATAGCTCCTCTTTTTCCTAACATCATGCTTTTACATCGTCGCTTCATCAAGCTCCTCAGGTCCAAATCTTCAAGTCTTGGAACAGCGATTCGTCCACTTTGAATCCTCTTCACCTGGAGAAAAAATAACAAAAAAGGAATCAGGAATTTGTAAAATTGGGTATTTTCGCACCTGTCCTTTCTGCACATTCTTACATCTCTCTTTCCCAGATGAGGCAATTTACAGCAAACCTGCCTTGCGCTAGGTTCCGGCCAAAACTTCGTGCATCTTCTATTAAGTCACCCCGACAAAGAATTGCGTGCACTCACTCAAGACGGCGTAAAATGATGAAGTGGAACAGTTTTATGACCAACACTGTTTTGTCTATTGTTTGACTGAAAATGGCTAATTATCTCTAATTAACTTGAGAACCGATTGACCAGTCAAAAAAATAATGGCACATTTTAGTTTACTCGAGTTTACTCGAAGTTTACTCGAAAATTAAAAGAAGTTCTTTTTTAAGATCAGTGCCCTCCCCCTTAAACTGTCTTTTTGACATTCCGCTGGCCGGAATTACCGCAACACCACAAAACAAGGCCCTACACCGGCGGGGCAGTGTGCAAGATGGTGCTTTTCGGATAAACAGTGCGTACGACACGTACGATCCCCCCGGTGCGGCTGATAAAGCATTCCTAAACTGTGCATTCGTGATCATGCGCTCTCTGCCGTTTCAACCCTTTAGGGTCTGATGTTGGGCCCTGCCCGACAACACGACATAAACAGTGGTCCGCTGTCGGGCACTGCTCGACAAGCATGTTTGGGGTTAAATTTCGCGTACTGGAAAAATTATGCACAGGCTTTCTTGGATTAACGCCATTGCTTTTTTTCAAATCCAGGTGCATGATAGCAAGGACAACCTGTATATAAACTGAGCACTCACAAAGTGCACTACAAAAACAGCTGAATCCTGAAAACGGCTGAAAACACCAACATTTAAACTGTGCTAACTGGTCTTGCAACCCCGTGGCCCTGTAGAAAGTACACTTCCCGTGTGTCGCTTTCACGTGCCCACTCTCCAAGGCCTCCCAACTCTTATCTCCGCGTAACAACCTACCCTCTTGCATGAACTGGAGGTCCGAGTCTATGAGGTTCTTGTCCTTCTCGAAGAGCTCCCGGCCCGTCAGCTTTCCCGAGGCGATCAGCGTCTTCTCCCGCTTCCTGATTTCCGCCATCTCCGCGTCAAACTTCTGCTTCCACGCCAGGAAGCACTCCACAGTGACTCGGGTGCCCTCAAACTTGGCCTGGGAAGAAAAGCAAAAAGGAGATATTGATGGCTGGGTTTAACACGCCAAAGCTATGCCTGGGTGATGAGGAGCGCCATAGGGACCGGGCGGCCGTTGTATGGCACCACCGTCGCTTCAGCGAACAGCGCCGCCTGTGGGCGAACCGGTCGTCAGTGAAATGCTGATAGCGGTCAGTGTCACACTTGTGCATGGCTTTCTGTTGTTCTTCTGAAGACCAACTTGCAAAGCCTAGATAACCACAAGGACTTTTCAGACTGGTAAATCTTGAGAGTGGAGGCGACCTTTACAAGCATGCCATTGTGTACGATTTACGCCCACACTCAGCAATTTCAAATCGCAGACGATGCTCAATGCGCCAAGCTGGAAGTCGAGCTGGAAGTGCAAGTCCGTTCCTTCGTGCAAATTTTTCATGCAGCATTGTTGTCTGTGTGCAGTTTGGTAGATCGAGGAATATATTGCGGCTAAATGGTGCTCCTGCAAAGCCGGCGTGGGCAGCCGATCCGAGTATGCTGCAGTGCTGGCCTTTCACAGTTGGTGAAAGAACGGCGTCATGCACGCGAGCTAAAGGCAAAGTTGGGGGGTACCTCACATAGTTTTTTTCACAGAAATAGGTTTACAACAACCACTGGGAATCGTTTCCAGAGCAAGTTCTAGACAGTAGAACCATATTGCTTGTTGGGGAAAATCATTGCTTTATGCTTGTAATAAGACTTGGAATGGCTGCTGGCTAGTTGGTTACTTCAAAAAAAAATTACAGTATGGCTGAAGGACGAGAGACAGGAGGGCGCCGAAAACCTGCCCTCAGTTTCACAAGTGAATGCTGCGGTCGCTGCCACCTACACTTGAAAAATCATGCACTCCTCCATCTAACAATGACAATGGTTTAACGCAGTGGTCGGCGACGTTTTGAGGTAGAGGGCTGAGTTGCATGAAGCCGCCACGGCGCAGGGCTGGACGACGAATTGGGTGGAGGGAATGTTTGACAAAAGTATTGCTTTATGCCTGTAATAAGACTTGGTTGCTCGCTAGTTGGTTCATGGTTTTTCAAAAAACAATTACTGCGACAAGAGACAGCAGGGTGCCAAAAACCTGCCTTCATTTTCACAACTGAATGCTCCGGTCGTGTTTTACCACAAGTCCACCTACAATTGAATAAACAGAAACTGCGTCGCTTGCACTGCACTGAAACCGCTGTCACAAGTTGTTTGACTAAACAAAGCCCACGGCACAAAAAAATTCCAGAAATTTGGAGAACTGTCTATTGATGCGTAAAAATTTATACGCGGTTTTTCTGTTTCACCAACCTTGTGTTTGTTCGATGGCCTTAAATGATTAAAACCAGACAGCCAATCACAGGAGAGCACGGGATCGGAATTCAAGTCGATTTTGTCAGTTCGTTCTCAGTTCTCCTTTTTTGTTTTCAGGCACACATGAAAGTGCACAATTACGTAGAAGTGAGACATTAATTTTCAACATACTATTTTTATTTTCATGCTTTTCCTGCAACAGATGATAGTTGCCAGATTTGGCTGTCTTTATTCAAATTGGGTGACTTTTGTTCCGCTTGGTTATATTTTTTTTTCCTTCCAAGGATTTACATTTACTCTTATGACGATAAATTAATTGACAAAGCATAACACGGTTTGTGTTGAGGTACTCGGTCAAGAATGTTTGCGCAGTAAAAAACATGGGCTGACGTTAACACTTCACCACATTCTTTAATACTACTTTAATATTTCACCACATTTTAATATCGTCTATCAGTGCCAGCATTATTTCCCACAGATGGTGAAATGAGGAGGGGAGGGGGCAGGGTTTGTAGCTTGGGCTGTTGGGTGGTTGAATTACTTCGACTCTCGAATAAAATGACCACTACAAATGCGGGAGTTTCGCTTCATCTCAGGTTCCTATGCCGTCAATCATGAAAACAGAAAACACAAAGCTCTCGGTTACAGAAAGAAACTGTAAACTGCCACAGCGTTTCCGTCGCCATACGGTAATTGAACTTGCCCGTAAGTGCATTTCTCTTCAAAGCACATGTATCCAGGTATCCCACCGTTAAGGCTAGTGTGGAAACCGTAGTCATTCAAACCAGCGAAAATATGTAAGCTGGCAGAAATGAGTACTAATACTAATAACTTTATTCGTACTGAAATTGGGTGTAGAGTGCCGAAAAAAGTGCCCGTATCGATGAGGCCCATACCCAACATTAAAACTGTCCCACGAGTTTACTTAGCTGTTACAGCATCTAAAAACTCAAAGAATCTCCCTGCTTTTGTTTCCCCGCACATATCCGCTCGTAACACCACCTGAACATTAAAAGCCCCAAAGCAAACCTGACAAAAACCACGAAAGGCTGCACAGTCCAATGTGCCCGCCCATACCAGTAACGAGGGGAGCGCCGAGTGGTGGCGCCACCCGTCTGGCTGCCCGGTCCCTATAGGGGAGGGCTCCGGATTAATTTTCACTACGTGGGGATCTTTAGCGTGCACCAAAATCGCCTCCATCTGAAGAGCGGCCACCGTGACTACGCATCAAACCCACGCCCTTGAGGTCAGCAGAGCAATGCCTTAGCCACTGAGTCACCGTGGCGGGTCACAAAGGCTGTTGAAGCCCAGTTCCATTTTTGCAAGCTCACAAAGATGACACACGAGACTTTGTGTCATCCATACTTCGTTCATTGTCGTTTCGATGCTTTAACAGCACCCAACATACTTTATAAAGATGGTCTAAGCTTGCATTCTGAAGAGATTCCCACGACCTGATGCATACTCGCAAAAGGAAGGGCAATAGGCCCCCCTTGCGAATGTGTAGCTTCACCGCAGTGCATTAGTACCTTCAATGCAGCAGTGCAGCAGGTTTGCCACACTGAAACAACTTTCTCAGACCAGCACTGAGTTGGTGGTGTGGGCCTGAATCTGCTGCACCTGATTTTGTGACACTTTCAACAAAAGGACAGCTCAAATAAATTACTATAGTAATCGAACATAACAGCACTCTCCTCCTTGGCTTTTGAACAACCTAGCAAAAAAAAATAACCTCGATGTTCGTTTACATAGCATACTTGACCTGCATTGTTTTTTTGTTGTTGTTGTTTTACTTGACAAAAATGTTCAGATTTTATTTGAAACATCGCAGTTCACAAGACGTTTGTTCAAGATGTACATCCGCACTGTTTATTGTTTTCTTCCTCTTGGATTTACTTCATATGTCACAGCGCACTCCTACAATTATCCTCGCACTGCCTGCTGATACCCATGTTCTGATCCCCTTTGCTGTGCTGCTCCCTTATTGCTATTACAAGATTTCAACTTTATATTTTCGCATAAACAAGATTCCCATTGCATTGTTGTAGGTGCATGCTGCCAAGCCCCGTGGGACTTGGAAAATCTTTAAAGCCCTCCTGATCCTCTCTTCCCGAAAAGCAATGCTCTTTAGAGTAGAAATAAACATTGTAAAGCTGGATGCGTGGGTGAGTTGGTATGTTACAACTGGAAAACATTGCAAACAATCAAGTACACGAGAGGAAGGAAGACACAAACATGGCGCCATGTTCGTGTCTTTCTTTCTCTCATGTATTTGTTTGTCTGTGCTGTTTTCCAGCTAAGGAATGAACAAAGCAAAATAAAGTAACTAGATAAACACCAATATTTTGTAAAATAAGGGAGCATTCAACAACAATCACATCACAAACCAGCCCGACATTACTGCAGCAGTTCACGAGGCAGTCATTGAGATCGCCCAGTATTTTCACTTCTTTCCAACTTCAGACAGAGCTTTTGCTCAACAAAGGAATAAGGGATTTCACGAAATGGATCTCTTAACTTTGTGAAAGTTCCACCACCGCTACACGGTCCCCGTCAAACGATTGTTGAGTATGTATGGAGTAGCCAGTTGGAGATACAGCAAAAAGGACCATAAAGGGGACATGCAGACAAAATACACGTTTGTTTTATATGAACAATTTCGTCTTTTATAGTGCCCCCAGGGCTTCTCCGGAAGCAAACAATGCTTTATTCACTGAGAAACAAATCAATTTAAGCTAAACTTTTGATTCTCCCGCCAAATCGTGTGTTTTAATGATGTCTGCAATGACATCATAACAATGGGTCTTCAACTAAGCTTGGTGTGAAGCGAAGACTTGTTTACCGTTAGTCAAGCTAGATGGCACTACCATTACACAGCAGGCCGTTTTCTGCATTTGCTTTGTTTTTCACCGTACTTGTACCCGGCTTGTTTTTGTTCAGGGAGAAAATAATCGTTTCGTGAAACACTGTGCTCGCTCGAAAAATAATGGTCCCGTTAGACAACGTCGCTTACGCCAATCGGCCAGTGTCGTCCGAGGCAACCCCAAAGATTCGCGGTGCCGTGCAGCTAAGCCAAGCATAGTGCGTCTAGTACCAACAGCAGTACGCACTGGTACTTCTATGTTTACGTGTGCTTTCGTAACTTCCACTGCTTACCCCACCATTCTTACTGCTATAAAAAAAATGTGCCCTAAATTTAAGGGCACATAGCTTGTTCGGCAAGCTTATAAGCCCTGCCTAATTTGCGCTTGATGGCCTCAGCCAATGTCAAGCTGGCACATATAACATCATAGGTTCTGTTGCGGGAAATGAGCTAGTGGGTCGCATGGCCATTCCCTTTTTTCCTAATTATACAGCTTATTTGAACAAAGTTCCCGCCGTTAAGAATGGCGTCGTTATGGTTCTAACGAGGCAATCTTTCAATGAACCAAATTTGTGTTTTGTCTGCATTGCCCCTTTAAAGGCGAGTGTAGGGGCCTCACCCTCTCTGCGGCCTCCTCCTCCTCCTTCGCCAACCTCTTGGCCTCCGCCTTGTTCGTCTTGACGTCTTCTCGGTGCAGGTTGAGCCACTCGGTGGCCGCCGAGACCAGCGTGAAGATCATCACCATGCCTAGGTTCTCCTCCACCTGCCGGGAGTGGGGGCCGGAAGCCGTTTTTTTAAATTAGGTGCGCCACCCACCTATTAGGATCACCGTGGAAATGACGATTGCAAACTTGTCCTCCAAAGTGATGTTTTTATTCGCACACCACCAGCAGTCTCAATGAGAAATGGTAAAGTAGTTGCTCCTTTTAGTTATTGTGTTACTCTGTACAGAAGGAATAAAATAAAGTGCAACATAAAACTAAAACACAAAATAAAATAAATCTGAAATATGAGCGGAACAGTTGGTTCATAATGAAGAAATAAAAGATTTGTGTCACTTTAAACTGAAAACATTCTCCAAGACAAAAAAATAAAATAAATAAGGCAATAGCCTACCTGACACCAATATGCCCACCACTACAACGAACATTTAACACTGTACCACACAACCTGGGCTTGGCAAGAACACAACGGCAGCCCCCAATTATTTGTACCCCAACCCTCAAGCAGTTGGAGGCCGCGCTGTGCAGCTTTGACCCAGAAGACCAGCCACAGCTGGTGGGACCGGGCATGCAGGACAGCCCTCCCCCCCTTCCGAGTCCCAGACTGAGGTCTTCTCCCACTTTTCAAGCACGACCCTCCTCTTGACTACCACCACCACTCCACTCTCAACAAAAAAAGCCAGCGATAACAAGGACGGCAAAGGGCTGTATTTGGGCCGAGCTGAGAGCAAAGGGAATGTAAAAACACCGCCTGGAGAATGGTGTTCAACAGGCTAAATGGTAGTGGCTGTTAACTGACGGCATTCGGATAACAAGCCCCGCAAATATCACTCCAGTAGAGGGTGTACCTGCATGCTGCTTGCCTTGTGAGATACTGCAGAAAACTCAAGCTGTACCTTCCACCGCCCAAATGTCATCCCGTCACAATGTGTGATGCTGCCCCCCACCCCAAGTTCTATGCCGCCACAATGAATCATCGCGGCCTTACTCACATCAGCATGATAAGGGATGTAATGATGACCAGACCACACTGCACTCCTTAGCCGAGTAAATTTTCCATCACTCTTTCAAAACACACACACACAAACGGAGAGGCTAAAATGCTTTGATAAGTGCACAAGCAGTAAAGTTCCCAGCATTCCACACACCCCTGGTCCGTATTTTGTGTTTCACCCCGTTTGCTTTGACGGTACTTGACACACGTTCAACATTGTCAATAAACACACAACATGAGCTTACATGCTTGAAATACACGAACCAAAACCATTTCTGCACGTGCAAAAGGCCCAATGATTATGCTACTGAGGTTTTCCACCTCTTCCATGCGCTTGCTTCAAACCTCTGCCATGCTTCGTGCCGTTTTTACACGTAATCACCACCTCTACATGCCCTGCACCAGACCCCTGCTATTGGCACGTTTTTTTGCGCACTTCGGGTAATGCGCATGCATCGTACTCCCATAGTCCGGCATTCGTCAGCACCAACATCTTTAGTTAATTGAAGGGAAGTTGCACCCAGTATGCCCACACGTTATCGTGTTCGTTGACTTTACTGTGCACCTGTTGCGAGACATGGGAACACACTGTGGAAAGGAACTGTGTAAGCTACTCGGGCCTGCAGCTGTTCTGTGGGTAGTAGATGCACACATAAAGCTACCTCATCATGCAATGCACGTATGAAAGTGTTTAGTCAAAACAAGTTTTCTTAATGAGGTAAAAATACCAAGCTGCTACTGTCAGCTGCCTCCACTTCCCTTCCGCATGCCTGCAACATATTTCAGGAAGTTGATGCATTCACATGCTGATGGATGCGTTCACTGTTACAACCATACCAGAACAGCGCTGGAGCATAGTACAAGAATGCTAAAATTCAACTCTAGTATTCAGCATGGTGTGCACTAGTTTCTATACACAATACCACAACGAGCATAAGGATGACACAATAATAGCAGGAGTACTGCATTAAGCCCATGACATTGTCTTGCCATTATACTGGCCATAAAAGCACTTACCCAGCAGTTGTTCCTTCACAGATATTCGTCCGCCCAACGGGCATTACTTTTTACACAATTACAAGATGAACAGAAGAGATGGATAGGAACGTGCTTTTTCGACATGCAGTAGCAAAGTTGATGCTACTTGTACCAACAAAGCTCTAGTGGGAGATTACTCATATAGCCCTGTGCAAAGCCTTATATGGTCCACAGCACAGACAGTGGTCCTTCAGTACAGTACCACTTTGAAGGAAAGGAGTGAGGATATCACATATCACTGAGAACAAAAATTTGTATGGACATACATCAAATGGCATGGTCACTGCCGTCCTAACCAGCTCCCCAATGAGGGGGGCGGGGGTTAATTACCTACCTCCTGTCAACGTATTCGTGTTTATACACCAGGGCTGCGGGCTAATTTGAGGATTTTTCCACCTGACCGAAGGGAGTTCCATATGAAAATCTAATGTCGGATTGCGTCACAAGCAATGCGCAGTGCGGAGCCGCAGAATCACAATGAAAGAGGCCCGGTAGCCGGTCGGCGATAATACGATTAAAGAATAGTGGGGAGCCGGAACTTCACCTGTTGTTTGAGAATATCCATCAGCGCGTTGACGTCTTCTTCCGACATGTTCTCAGAGTACTCAGTGGCCTCGATCAAGGGTCCCTCGTCCGGGTACGTGGGTATGTATGTAAACTTGAGCTGCACCGACACTGGAACAGCGACGAAGGAGAAGGAACACAATAGGCGTTCAGCCGGCTGTACAGATTTTCGAACAGATGTCTCTTACTCTGTTCATCCTCGGGGTGATCACTGGCGTCGGATTTGATGTCGATCGTGAAGGAGTGGTAAGGGCTCGTTTCCAGAACTGCGGAAGAACAACAGAGGTGGAAATAACACAACAACTGTAGCGATCTACCCGAATCGAAGATTGACTGCATGCGCTGTGTGAACGGGAACACCGGGAGGCAGAAATGATTGCGAGAAGTGGCTTACTTGAAGTTCACTAGGATAGATTGACTCTAAAGCTTCTATTTCGTTTTTCTGCTCTTCCTGAAAGTCTGTCATTGTCTCTGAACTTGTGCGCACTCTGTCAAAAGCAGATTGGAACGTCTTTACACACGACACATGGAAGCTGCCATGTTTAGAGGTAGGAAGAACGCCGGTAGCGCCGCTTGCGTGAAGTTCGCTTTTCTTGGTTTTCTGGATTAGTATTTACGCATATAAATGTAAAATTTAGTTATGCATCATTAGTCGAGTTAGTAATTTGATAAATCAAGTTTTTATGTTGTTTGTTTTTTTAACCCGCTTTGACGAAACCGGCGAAACCATTTCTCCTGGCGAAACGCAACTGCGTCTTTGGTAAGCGGCCTGCGTTCGGGAATGCTGATCGGTAGCGTGCTGAGGACGAAAGGCATGGGAAATCAGCGAAGTTTTGTGTTTATATAGGGTGCATTTCAGTGATCTAATTCAGACACTTGATTCGAAGGTTTCTCAGCTGCAGTGCGAGTGTAAAAATAGGTTGTACGAAGTCTTCCTTCAGATCATCCCCACCAGTGCACCCGGCTTGATCGGCTTCCCATAGATTCGTAGTGGACTCTCAAGTTCCGCGCCGGCGCATTCCTACCCACTACACCATGTCTCGGCAGGCCGTGAGGAGCACGGACCCCAAGAAAGTGGTATGGACTGCGTGTTTTGCTTTCTGCAACATAGCGACGTTTGTTGTTCGGTCCAAACTGAACCACGGCATGCCAGTAGACAAGGGGGTGTGACGTGAATGTTGTTTCCTCCGTGGGCTTACCATGATCCGCCCTTCCTTTCTCTGTAGAGCTCTGAGCTCTTCACGCTAACCTATGGCTCCCTGGTAGCCCAAATGCTGAAGGATTACGAGAGTGACGAGGAGGTCAACAAGCAGCTGGACCGAATGTAAGTGTGTATGCACTTAGCGAATTGGCGCTGCCAGGAACTATCACAGATTGCTGCTGCATGAACTTGCGTTCAGTGCAAACAGCGCTCTTGATTTTAAGAAATGCATGGTGTGGATCGATTGATGGGTGCGTTTAATATGGTTAAATGTAAACCGGAAGTTTTGTTTTTGTGCAACGCAAGCCCTGAGTGTGCCCCGCGTAGATCTCTGCTAGGCAGGTTTAGGATTTTCTCCGTGTTATCGTTGACAGCTGTGAGCTGTAGTTTTGCTGAGTGCAGCGTATCTCCTTATACTGGCAGCACAGTTGGGAGTATGTTAATTAAAGCAAAACGAGGGATAGTTTAAACGCATTTAAGCGCGAAGAGCAGGGGCGAATAGGGATTGCTTTCCAGGCTTGTTCTGGCACTGTTGTCTTAATACTCCACGATCAGGCCGTGGAGTGTAATTCTTGCGTTGTCTTGCAGGGGATACAACATAGGACTCAGACTCATCGAGGACTTCCTGGCACGAACAAACGTGGGCAGGTGCTACGACTTTCGAGACACGGCGGACAAAGTCCAGGTGCGTGCGTTTATTAGCTCGTGCCCTTCGTGTACAGCTTTGTTCCCTCCATGTGTTTTGCCTTCCTCCAAAAACAAAACTACTGGGGTGTCTACTTACTGAACTCACTTACTCTTTAAAGGAGTCCTAAAGACCATAGAGTTTCATACAAATAACTAGAGGGGAAACTGGTGCTGGAGTCAACGCGAGCATGGCAGCGGTGCTTACGCTTCAATGGGAATGATGGGTAGTTCTGGAACCGGATTGCGTAGGATTGAAACGGGCTGTGGCTGCGCAAATGGCTTTTTTGACAAAAAAACTCATATTGTCCGGTTCTCGGTTTGTAAATTACATGATGAACAAGAAGTTAGTGACCAAAAACTGTTTTGTATGAAATAAAACCGCGCGTTTAAATAAACAGCAGACCGGAGTCGAGGAGGTTTGTGGAGCAGGTTTGCCAGTTTGCCGCCAACTACAGGCAGGACTCTGACTTCTTTAAAAACTATTTGTAAAGTGTCTGTGCTTGTTGTTTGTAATACTAAGAAAAGTTTGTCTCATAAAAAAAAGAAACCGATTACCTTTCGAGAAGTTATTCTTGGTTAATTAGTGGACATTCATCGAGCTGCGTTCCTATCAGCCGCTGGGTGCTGCTGTTCTACACCCGTAGGAGCCAGCGTTCGCATGAAAGGTGTGGCTATCCCAAGCGATGCCGCAACCGTTGTCAGCTTTGACAATACATTTCTCTGCCGAATGAGCAGCACCGCAACTCCTAATTCGCAGACAACTTCGCCACACAGAACGCCGTCATTTGTGTTTTCGTGCTCGCTGTGCGGCAATGAATTGGCTACCCATCCAATTCGCAACTCTGGGTAATAAAACATTTCTACTCAGGGCGGCGTCAGTCAGCGTGGGCATTCAGTTCAAGGAGAAACGTATTTTTGATCGCTTCTTCCAACACCCCGCGTAGGCAAATGCCTTTATGTAAATCCAAAACGAAAACGAAACTGCCTGCAAAATCGAATCCATAGTAACTTCCACAAGCCATTCAGTGCCATTCCGAATCCAGAACTACCCATCACGCCCATTGAGGCATACGATTGCAGTACCAGATTCCTCTCTAGTTGTATGAAACTCTATGCTAAAGACTGAATGACTTCGTTTCAAATGGAAGACCTCACTATTCAGAGCTGGTTCCGCTTCTTTTCTTTGATGGCAAACAATGCTTTGTTTGTTTCGAAAGAAGTAATTTAAGCGGTAATTTCTCTCGTATCATCTCGTATTTTTATGTGACACAAAAGATGTTGTCACACATTCTAGAGACTGCCTACACAGTCATTCCAGGCATTTCCAGCAAGGCGGGGTCTGCTGCCACGGAGAAGCAGTGAAAACTACGTGTGTGCTTTCTCAGTGCAGCAACTGTACACGCCCTACGGAACTGTAACGGCTGCACACGCCGTTAAGCTGATTGTGCCAGTAATCTTGGATTTTTGCCACTGGTTGTGGTACATAAGCGCACACAGTGATAAGGTGCAGCAGCCCTTGCATTCACTCACACAAGTGCTCTGACCATACTCAAAGCTATTTTAAATCAAATGTGAGACAAATCTTACCAGCTGTTGTAGTAAAGGAACTTGCTTAATAGTATTCAAAAAGCTAAAAGTTGTGCCATTTCGAAATGTATGGGCTCAGGAGGTTATACTGTTATTTCACACATACACGGACCTGTTTTTGGGTTTCAAATCAAATCAAATCACACTTTATTAATTTCATGAAAAGTACACACACATTGGGGCAATACAGAAAGAGGTCCCAAAGTTAACCACTGCTGAGGGGACCTCAAGGGAACCGTTTGTTTCGGGAGACTGCCTAGACAAGCTTCGCCAGCCCCCAATTTCCCAATTCATCGTTTGCAACGTCAAAAATTGTAGTGCGAGAAAGCTCGTTCGGGGTAGCAATAGGTGTATTTCTGCATTTGGCATTTTGTGCATGCTAATGCACCACTCGTGGCAACCGGTGTTACCACGAGTGGTCTATTTGCACGCACGGCATTGTAATCTATTGATAGAGGCCAACTTGTTTCTACACTTTTGCGTCTTCTTAAGCGCCATTTTTGTGGCCTGCAATACCCTCGCCCACATGGTGCATGCCACTTTAAGCCAATGTATTACGGGCAGTCTAAGATGAGGCAAACTCGAGGCGCCAGAAGATCACAGATAGGTACACGAAAATGGTAAAATCAATGCAGTGGAGAATCATCAAACGTAACCCCGTGTTGTAGCTACTCTGAAGTGCAGGCAATGACAAACTACATATAGACGAAAAAATAGAAAAAGAAAAATTCGTTCCGCCAGTCAAAAACTAGCTAAGTGGCTATCTTACTTTCATGTAAATATTTTCAGTGCACTTATTGTTAGTGCGGCGTTAACGAAAATGTTCCCTGTCTCATCGGAAGCCTTTCGTCAGAGGGCACAATTTAACACCTTCCTGCCTACGGCTATTCAAATCGATAGTATGGTATCAAGTTGATGCTTCCCGAGTGTGCTCTGAGAGCTGGCACCACCAGGTGACTGCCAGCTCTCAGTGGCAAAGACACTTACATTCTCTGATTTTTTTTTTTTTTTTTTTTTCCCCTCCTGCGCGCCAAAGTTTTTTAAAGCCCCCCGCCTGTGTCATGTGACAGCGCTCGGATGATCCCGAAACTGTGTTGACAACCGTGCACTACGACGCTGTGGAAACACCGTATTTTAGTGATTTGGCCTGATTCTTCTACGCGCGAATTTTTGATTGACATTAGCAGCACTGACTCCGAGGACACTTTTCATCATCAGATTTCAGCATTGAAAGCGACAGTGGCGAAACTGGCCCAGAGCCGATACCCTGTTCAACCCAGGCCCCAGAAAATGTACCAAAATATCGCAAACTGTGAAAATATGCTACTAACAAATAAGACTGGAGCAGAAAGGCATTGTTTTCTGCGAAGCATGTGTGACCAACCTACGTTTCGAGGAACTGCTTTGAACAGTGGCATGAACCCTGCTATACTCAGTTACAACTCGACAACGGCACCACCTCATGTAGTGTATCATTCCGCCAAAGCGCCGACCCCGTGACGTAAGTGCGCGCACGTTTCGAAAGGGATTGGCTATGAATGCGTGATATCGTCTGCCTTGTCTCACGCAGTTTGTTTGTTATCACTGGAGTCGTTTATAAGCATATTAAGTCCAAAAAATCACGGGAAGGGCTCACGCCATGTTCAAAATATTCCCAGTAACGCCCTACTTGCACCGCGCGGAGAAACATCCGACTACGGTGATAAGGCACAGTGGCAACCTCCGGTGCCGTTCTTAAGTTGTCACCAAGTATAGTGCTAACATTTTTTTGTAAGTCAGGAAATTCTGTAGTTGGGCGTTTGATATTTGCAGGAGTTTTGCACTGGTGGTATATGTACTAAGTGTATATCTTAAATTTTGGGTGTATTTTTTTCTGTGGGGAACAACACCAATGTTGTTGCTTATTTTTTTGTTGTGTATTGTTTTCAAAACTTTTCTGTGCAGCTTTCTCACTCTCTCTCTCTCTCTTTTTTTTCAAATAACCATTTCTGTTGGATACCATCACCAGTGCAAAGGAGATTTACTCTTGTACAATTCAATACCATACACTTATATACTATTGCATATTTTTTGCGACTGGGAAAAAATTGTTTGCTATAGTACTACCCAACATCACTGATTTCTTCCTGGGCAGGAAAGTGTCAAAAGAAAACTAGTAATACGTTATTTTCGAACACAGAAGTTGCTTAATCATCATGCCATAGCAAAAAGAGGTTCAGCACGCCTTGTTGGAAGCTCGGCTGAGGGAATTCACATTTGCATCCTCTTGTTGTGGCCCAGACAGCAACACTCAAGTTTTTTCCAGCTCATCCAAGTGGGATCAAAATGCACACCATAATATCGGATGGCAAGCAAAGCAGCTCAGTCTTCGTAGGGCCACAAGTTTAACAGCTATTGGTGTTACTGTTCTTCAACAACACCTATGTGGGCCATTGGAGGGGGTGTATTTCATTTGATCCTTCGTTTTGATAGTGTGCGTTGCTTTTGCAACACTCAATGAGTTAAAATAAGCTTTGAAAGGTGCTCAGTAGGTGTAGTTGTCTCTAAGTTGTTAGACCATCTCTAGTAGAAGGAATGATCAAGTATGGCACATCGATGTCCAAAAAAAAAGAAAAAAGGATTGAATCACTGAAGAAGGCCCACCAAGAAAACGTTACTCTCTTCTCAAGGAGTTCGAGCGTAGCATTGAATTCGCACCTATACCCTCTTAAGAAAATAATCTGTCCCCCTTTTTGATAGCTCTTTCTTGTTCTTCCACACAGATGGCGTTCAAGATGTACCTGGGCATAAACCCTTCCATCACCAACTGGAGCGCCGCCGGTGACGAGTTCTCGCTGATCCTGGAGAGCAACCCGCTGACCGAGTTTGTCGAGTTGCCCGACAGCCATGTCAACCTCAAGTACAGCAACATCATTCCCGGGGTGATTCGAGGAGCACTCGAGATGGTGAGCACCCAGTGGAACCTATTTCTCGTTGGGCTGAAGCGAACGTCGTTTCAGCTGCCGCATGGCTTGTTAGAACTGATTTTGTGGTGATAGCTGTGAAGTACGTCACCATCACGAGTTTCATTCCCAGCCATGAGCGTGGCAGTTTTGGGTGAAGGTGGAGGATGGGAAGTCTGTGACCTGTAACTCATAAAACTTCAATACAGTGCACGTCACAGGTGCAGTGTTACTTCGGTGTGTAAGATCCCAATCTGTTGTTTTCAGCGGGAAGTACTACTATTACGATATATTGAAATACAATCAGTGCAGCACGTGGCTTTCAATGCGTGCTGTACATCCTGGTGGCGGGCCACGTATACGGAGTAGATGGAGTTGCGAGAGGTTGCGTCCAACCTTTGGTATGAAAAGACCATTGTTCCCTGTGTGAGGACTTCGATTTCGGCCACCGGTGTGTTTGGCTCCTATTCATTCTGCCATTATCTGACTTCATCCCTGCGAGAGGGAAAATAGCGCTCATTACTACACTAATTTTTCAAAGTCTTGAGGAACTTCATAAGTTTGCCTGTGCAAGCGACACTTGTCGCTTGTCTTGTTTTGGCAATGAAGGTAACAGTAATGTGAATGGCCACAAAGCGCAGCGGTGGCCCTAATAAAAATGCTTGCAAGCATTTTGGTTTGGGCCAAAGTGCTTGCAAATGTTTTTGTACAATGATTTTTTTTATACCAAGGTTGGACAGAAATTCCCGTAACTTATTTCTGCGCATATGTGACCTTTTGCCAGGATGTGCCACATGCGAAATCCACTCGCTGCGTTGTTCATATCTCATTCTACCTTGGTAGTACCTGTCAAAGTGTCCCGGGTCTCCAACTAGCTCTCTAGTTTCACGCTGAGGATGACATGACCAGCTGTGCTAGCTTAAACCATACTTTCATAGCGGGGTTAACGTCACAACTGCTAATGACTCAGTTTTAAAACGGTGAGCTTGGGGTGTACGATAACTTGGCTACTGGGCTGGTGAAACTGACTACAAAGATTGTGATCTCTGCAATTCTTGTTGATTTCTGTCGTGCGTTCTTCTCTCACCCTCTGTTCAGTTTGAAAAGCCACTGGTAACACACTGTTCCATCTCAGCCATGAAAGAATTTTTTTGGGGGGGCAAAACAACACAGAAAATATTGAAAAGCGAATTGTGCACTACAGGGTCGGGCTAGGAACAGGATTGGGGTATTGTGGGCCAGCACTGGACACTTTGCATGTGTTAACTGCACATTTGTGTTCACGTTAAATGGTCAATTGGAACTAGAGGCCCCACTATAATCACCCAGTCATTCTTGGCGGTGGCTTAGCTTAGTGGACTACTAACAAAATTTTGAGACATCATAGAGGAATCGCCACTGCTTTGTGTGTTTTAATACATGCATTATTTGATTGGAGTTTGCGATAAAGTTGGTATTGTTTTTATCAGGACAAAGCAGCTTTTTATTGAATGAAACGTATTTTGTCTTTGTGATCCCTTTGAACTGCTGTTGATGGGTATTTGCGTTTTTGGCTGAGTGCGATAGAATTTGAAGTTACCTAACAGGTTAGAAAGAATATTTCAGATCTGATCTCTCTTGAAAACAGTTCACTTATTACAGACTTTAAAGGGGCCATGCAGACAGAACACAAGTTTGGTTCATTCGAAAGATTGCTTCGTTCGAACCATACTGACACCACTTTTAATGTCAACTTCACTCAGATAAGCTACATAATTAGGAAAGAAGGGGATGGCCATGTGACTCACTTGTTGATTTCCCGCACTAAAACATATGATGTCATATGCACAGCCGTGCCATTGGCTGAGGCCGGCAAAAGCAAACACATGTTCTTTCAAGGGCTCAAGGGCTCCTAGCTGTTGGGCCTGTCCGTCTAGAGATGTTCAAGAGATAATCCAATACTTTGAGGTGAGGTGAGGTATCTTGAGGTGAGGTATTTTTATTTCAATTTATTGTTTTATTACATCGCAAGGCTGACAATAAAAGCTGCATAGAAGCAGCTTGGCAAGCCCATCAGCCCTTCAGATATACAACCCTTCAGATATACAAGGAGCTCCCTGTATCAGTCAGGGCAGAGTGCTACAGATTGCTTTTTGAATGCGTCCACCAAAGAGCCGTGAAAAAAAACGACTGTTTAAGCGATGCTTGGGGATAAGGAACGAGCATCCCATATCGAAACAAACTCGGCTGGACGACATCATTGCTCAAATAAAGTTACCCTGAAGGCAACCAGCAAGTTGGTTTCAAACGAAAGTCTGACCTTCCCATAGCCATTATTTGGTGCTGAAAGATGCCTTAATTGCTGAGAAATTGCTAATCAAGCAATGCATTTCCCTCGCTTATTTACCTCACAGCGATTCCATGATGCAAACAGCGGCAGCTGCAGCTACTGTTTGCGTCACAATAAACTGGAAGCAAGCGAGACAGTGGTGATGTGTAGCGGTATAGAAGCAACCGAAAACAACTACCATGTACCGAGTGGTTTGGTCAATCTTGGTCAAAGCAGCCGTGCTTTCCTGAACTCCCAAGTCCTTTTCTGCTCTGGACCACTGAACAAAATGTTTCTTCACGTGACCCGTGATCAGCATTGACACTTTGTTGAAAAAAAGCATATTACAGGGGTGAGACAGCTGTGCATATTGCGCAGATTTGATACAAATTTGTTTTCCTGCGCCAGGCTGCTCCAAAAGCTTGAAAATCGCAAAAATTGCGCCAAACTGCTCCAAAACAGTCTGAGAGTTAAGGATTTTAACGCTCCCAGCAGTTCCAGTGCAGAAAAATGCTTACTGACGGCATAATTTTCCAGCACCCCCAAGGTGATGCTGTTTGTAAAGGTTTAATTGATTGATCATTCCATGAAAAACCTGCTTAACTCTTTCGGGACCGCCGACCGCCGAAAAAGTGATGAAAAAGGGAGGTCTCGGAACAAATTTTTATTACGTAAAGCAAAGGCACCATCCTGCCTTAGCATATACCAAAATGCAGCTAATTATATGTTCTTTGACATGGAATACCAAGTTTTACTTCAACACTGACGATAGAAGCATGAAAAAATCTGAAAGTAATAATTTCGTAAAAAAACTTTGAAAAAGATAGAAAAAATCGTAAATATAAAAATATTAACAAAGAATAAAATTATTTCAGGATATACAAAATTTAACACAATGCTTTGTTTCTTCATCGTGAAAGTTTGATGTGGCTAGATGTAACTGGTTTATTGTTTTATGTGTGTTAACCCTTTTAGCACTAGGGCCATGGCTACGTCGTCGCCCAGGTACACGCCGGGCTCTTGTCTCGGCGAAAACTTGATCCGTTTCTGCGCTGGTGGCAGGAGATCACCAGCATAGGTAGTTAACACCCTAGCGAACAAATATAAACCAGCCAGAACATATTTCGAGCGCACATATCTACTCCAGAGCCAATTGAAACCGAAACCAACACCCACCTTCGAGCGCGATTTGATGTACCAGGCTGATCGACACCCGAATCCTCACTTGAGCTGAAATCCGATCCCTAAAGCCGCATTCAGACTCTTCACTGCCACTCTCATTAAAATTCAGAGTAGAAGGCGAAGATATGCGAGACGAGACGAGGCGGATTTCTTATCGCGCTTGCGTGAGTATGACGCCATGTTTGTTTACATTCGAAACCACTGCCCGTCAGAATAAAATATCTGATGCGTTGCCGCCTGGCGATAAAAAAAGAAACTGCACAAAAGAGAAAACTCCAGTTTTCAAACTATCTCCTAGATGTCGCTAGGTGTTCCATCGAGCGAAAATTTGTATTCTGCAGGCTCGCGAAACCATCGATCATATGCGATCGATGGCCTATGGAGCGGTCCCGAAAGAGTTAAAATTGTCCCCGAGGTTGTTTTTTTCGAAAGTCACAATGTCGGGTTGCACATGTTATATTCTGTGCGTTTTTAAAATTTTCCCATTGAAAACCATTGCAAAGTCCTGTAGAAAAATGCTTATGTGTACGTAGGCGTCAAACCGCTTGTGCAAGTTGATGAAAAAACGGCAATTTTTGGAGCGCCGTATCTCCGGAACGACCTTACTTAGCACCGCCACCTTGGTGTGATGAAGATATGAAAATGTGGCCGCCGGGCGAAGCAGTTCCTTGTGGTTCAGGCAGAACACTCTTCGCCGATTTCTACCTTGGTTTTAGTTATGGGGGTGGCTGGGTTTACATTTAGTCGTTTGACCGGTTGCTGGAAGGGGCGTGACTCAAAAGACAGGAGCTCATCAAAAACAGCATGGCGCCCGCGAATTCGCCGTGTTTCGGCCTTGAGTGTGAGGCCGGTACGTGCTTGAAGTGAAATTTCGGACTCATTGCGGTGTTATAAAACACTGAGTTATTGATGCCTTTCCCAGCAGACTTGCAAGCGATGGGAATGGGACGATCGACGCTGCAGAAGTGGCCGCACAGGCTACATCGCCGCGAAATGTTCGAGCAGTCTTCGATAGCGGGACGGGCTATTATTACACGCTAGTAATAATGGTTCATTTATCTGAAGTGAAATTTATTGCCAAAAGAAGGGAGGTGGATAAACATACCAACGTTAATCAGATTACGATCGTAGTGAACATGGACCTTGGGGATTGAAATGGGAGGGCTGGTGGGGTGCGATGACTGTGACCACGCTTTGGTTGTGGCTCTACACTTGTGCATAAAGACGAGTCTGCATAGGATTACAAAAGTAACAATTTTGGCATTCACATGATAATAAAAATGCCTTACGATCGCTTAGTTTTTCAATTCGATATTATTAATGGAACTCCACGCTATCTATGCATAGAGCCAAAAATGGCTAGTAAAAAGGTAGCGCAGTTTGTACCTTGTGATACTCTGGTAGAAAAAACTTTATTGAAAGGCTGTTTCAGTGTTATGTACGTTCAAAATCAATTAAAAAGTGCACTTTTCACCCGTGAGTTGCCAAAAATTTGATTTTTCTGGCTCCTAAGGTGATATAATAAATGTCGTTATTCTGCTCCAAATCAAGGTTCTTTTGCTCCAAAATTCATATATCGCTGCTCCAAAAACTGCTCTCAAATCTGATTCAGCTGTCTCACCCCTGATATTATCCTTTTTTGGCCGCGTGAAGGTTGGCGTCAAACTAACTGCTTATCTGCAGCGCGCATAGTGGTATCGCCACAAGCATGGATGAGTGGTGCCACCCAACGGCAGCCAGGGAACACGTCAATGCTGACTTTAGCCGAAATAAGTATTCCCATGCTTTTTTTTAGCTCAGCAAAATCCCGGGGAAGGTCATAATAAAAGTGGCCATGCATGCACTACTGTACAGTGGCCACACAATTTAATAATCAGGCCGAGTATTGCACTGAAAGGAACTTGTCGACATTTGGGGTCGCCGCGTGATTAATCGGCTGGGCTTTCATGACATTGTTCCCAGCTTTCTTTAGTGCAGGGCACTTTAGGGGCTTGCCTTGTCGTCGTAGCCCAGCTTGCTGGACCAAAGTAAAGCCACACAGCATTCTGTCGTAGCAGCTGTCGGCGCGGCGTCCCACAGAGGCTTCGAAAGCCAAGCAGTTTATATACTCATAAGCGTTTGAAACTTGTGAACCCGCTGGCGCTTGTCATACATCTCTCCGGGTGTCAGCGTGAAGTAGACTGTAGGTACATTTGAGGCAAAATATTCGTAATTAACCGGCAGCGCCCACGTTCATATAGTTAGGAAATCTCCTTGGGCTGGTTTTTGCGATAGTAAGCGGAAAAAATGACAGTTCAATGCCAGCACATGCGGGAGGAAAAGCAAGCACAAAAAGAACAGAACTCCCGCTGGCGCAGTTTCAGGCAGGGGGCGCGCGAGCACTGCGGAGGTGGGAAAATTGAATTGCGTTAGGTGCTAGCAGTGAGCGGATAACGGCGCTACAGCCTATTATGGTGAATCACTGCTGTGCACTTCCAACAGCATGACAGTGCAAAAACTTCCAGTTTAAGTTTTTATAAACTTGTGAAGGCTTATTGCTACAATATTTGTCCTGAGATTTCAACCACTTTCGGTGTTAATTCTGCAGTATAGCGAAGGGCAGGGATACCAGTCTTCATGTTTTCACTATTTTCTACCTTATTTTGCAGAAGCTCAGTGTAAAAGTGGTATATTCATGCTCTTGGTCAGCTAATCTATTGATCCAGAGCAACTTGTATTTTGCCTTCAGGGTCTTTTTACGAGGAAAAACTGGATTTGACAAGACATGTAGTAAGGTAGGGTGGGGAACAGACAACTGGTAGACTGTCAAGGTAATATTAGCGGCCACTGGGAAATTGGACAAGGAGTAGGGGAACACCATAAACACGATGGAGGGATATGGCAAGAAAATTTTTGGTCAATGAATGGACTGGGGCATTGCAAGATGGGAAAGGCTGGGAGAAACATGGGGGTGAACGCAGACAGGCTGATGTTGACGATTGTGTTTCCAGTGGTGGTGCCTTGATCTATTGGGCTAGTGAAAGAACAATTTATGCACTGATGGCAAGCAAGTGACCTATGCCATAGAGTTTCATACAATAATAACTAGAGAGGAATCTGGCGCTGCGATCGCCTGCTGCAGTGGGCATGATGGGCAGTTCTGGATTAGGATTGGCACTTGATGGCTTGTGGAAGTTATTATGGATTGAATCGTGCAGCCAGTTTCGTTTTTGTTTTGGACTTGCATGAATGCATTTGCCAATGTTAGAAGCAGTGTTCAAAACACGTCTATCGTTGAACTGAATGCCGCACGTGCACTGACGCTGTCCTGAGTGGAAATGCTTTATAACCAGAGTTGTGAATCGGGTGGGTTATCAATTCGTTGTCGGCACAGCGAGCATGAAAACACAAGTGACGGCGCTGTATGCAGCGAAGTTGCCTGTGAGTTAGGAGTTGCGGCGCTGCTCATTTGGCAGAGCAATGTATTTTCGAAGCTGACTACAGTTGTGAACTGCTTGGAACAGGCTCACTTTTCGTGCAGATGCCGGCTCCTACGCGGTAGACCAGTAGTACCTGCGGCTGGTGGGAATGCAGCTTGATGAATGTCAGTAATTCGGGCTAGAATAACTTCTCCAAAGGTAATCGGTTTCTTTTTTTTGGTAGCACAAAACTTTTCTTAATATTAAAAACTACAAGTGCTGAAACTTTTACAAATAGTTTTTTAGAGAAGCTCGCATCCTGCTGTAGTTAGCGGCAAATGGCAAACCTACTCCACAAACCTCCTCAACTCCGCGTCTGCTTTTTATTTAAACGCGTTGTTTTATTTTATACAAAACCATTTTTTTGGTCACTAGCTCTCTTGTTTGCCATGTAATTTGTAAGCAGTGAACCGAACAATAAGAGTTTTTTTTTTTTTTTGTCAAAAAACACAATTTGCGCAGCCGTAGGCTCGTTTCGATCCTGCGCAACCCGGTTCCAGAACTACCCATCATTCCCATTGAAGTGTAAGCGACGCCTTGGAGTTTGCATTGACACTAGCGGCAGTTTCACCTCTAGTTATTATTGTATGAAACTCTGACGTATGCTGACTATACACGTTTTGCTGTGTGCTGCTGCTGATTTTTATGAAGTTGCAGGTTACTGTGGCAGCAAAGTTATTGCGGGAAGAGATCACATTTTTGGTGTAGTTACTGGCGAAGGAATTCGACTTGTGTGACTGTTTCTTGCTCCGCATTTCAACTGCCAGGTCCAGACGGAAGTGGTGGCCTGTTTCGTGCACGACCAGCTGAAGGGGGACTCCACGTCCGAGCTGCGGATAAAGTTTGTCAGGCGCCTGGAAGATGCCATTCCGGCCGGCGAGGACTGAAGAGAGGGAGACGTTTTGGCGGGGGACGTGGGGAGAGCGTACTTTCACTCTGCAGTGAGATACCACCTGGTTCACCTGTGAGAGCAGTAAAGCAGTCATACATTCCTTGTGCTGGAAAGAGACTTCAATGGCCTGTGTGACTTTTCCGATTGCACGTTTATGGTGCCAACCTGCTACGGTCGCTGTGTGGGACGTGTGTGCCGTGGTGTGCAAGCTTGGGAATGGGAGAAAACATATTTCTAACTGTATGGGAGTGTGGATAATGGAAAAAAAAAGTGTCCATCTTTCCTTGTGCACCACCTGCATATTTTCCTTTTCCTGCACTGCCTCTCCTACTGTGGGAAGCGTGGAGCAAAAAAGTGGGTCAAGCAATGCTTAACTTCTGCAATAAAAATAATTCCTTCTCCACAATGTGTCATCCTGTGTTAGCCATGCTAATGAAAGCTACTGTGGGTATAATCCCTATAGAAGAGTGACAAAATGCGACCAGTTTTTTGTGGCAAGGTATCAGCCTTACAGGTCGCAAGAACTCGCTGGGGTTGGATTTGAAAAGGATTAGATCTTGGTGTCACAGCCCACCAACTTTGACAGTAATTATACCATAATTATCCCTTGGCAGGTCGGATTTGGCGCCTTGGTAGGCATCTGTGAAAACAAATTTTTTTTCAAATATTCGATCGTATTGTACAATATTTGCTATCTGGGTTTCAGTAATTGAAAATTTCTAATGTACCCAGCACTAACAAAGCGCTCGTATCCCTATCAAAAACAACATTTACGGAAGCATTCTTCCATTCCCATCCAGACCCAAGTTTACCGGTTTTGTCTTTCGATTTGTCTACTTTATTTTGCTGACAGGGGCTTCCACGAGTAATCTGTTGACAATACAGTTGAACCCTTTTATAAGAGACACACAGCAGGGAGCAGTTTGTCTCTCGTATGAGGAGTCTCTTATAAGCAGCGTGGCATGTTTTCACTCACTGATCAACCTCCAGTTCAATGTAGGCACCCTACGACAAAAACAAGCACAAAAAAGTGTTGAAAGGGTTTATTCTAATTCATGTTTTACCCCCACAATTTATAACGTGGTTCTGAATCTCTCTTTGCTTTGTGGCAGTATTTACTCTGTTTTTTTACAACAGCCCCTTCAAGCTTTCTCTTCTTCCACTGAATGCGTAAGAAGAAGCATTGCAGATGTTGCGTCTGACAGCCTGATGAATAGCCAGAGTGCCCAGCTTTTTCTGCTGTGTGCTCTGGTTATTCACCAGGCTTGTGGATTCAACATCTGCGATGCTCTTTGATTGCGAGCTATGTGATCAGGAGAGGCCAGTGCATGCTCCTGGTATTCTTGGCTCGCGCAGGCGCCCGGCACCCGCATGTGCAGTTGCACTCGTACACTTGGCAGTAAGCTTTAAAGGGACCCTGCAACACTCTTTGAGCAGTGCAAGTAAACCTGCACTACGTTTAGATTGCACTGCCAGGAACACCTGAGCCAAATATTAGACGTGCACGTGAAGCGGTGAGTGCGCAAATCGCTGTGAAAGACGCGGAAAAACCAACCGCGCTCTCTTCAGTTCTCCTCGGTACGCACCCCTGGCATGGCCTAAGCGACGTCACTGAGGCCATGGCTGTCCGATCGGCTGTCACTGGTCAACTTAGCGGCTAATTTCTCCCATTTCCGCTGTCGTCAGCGCTGTGTACGAGCCTCTTCTATGCCTGAACCTGTAGGCAGAGTTTTGCCGTTTCTTTTGTGGTTTGAGTGCGTGCATAGTTTGAGTGATAAGCTCAATACTTCCCTTTCAACAGGAACACTCGACAACAAACGTTTATTGCTTCAAAAACGCCCTACCCACCCGAGCGCGCGCTTCCGTGCAAGTACCCATGCCTGCTTTTTTGTGGCACCGGACCGGAAATAGGCCCCTCCATGTTGCAGAGAAAAGGAGAAAACTTCCCGGCCTGTGATATATCGAAGAGAACGCCACGAGCCTCGTGCCCCCCTCTCCGGGAGAGAGCCCGCAGCTTTCGTCGCGTTGGCCGCGGTCCATTTGAGAGGGAACGATTATGTGTGATTTCTCATCGCGCGTAGTTTCGGTGATAGTGTACGGATTTTCATAATTCTTGTGGGAGGATATTGCTGGGGCAATAGACTTTACCCCAAAATACATTTCTAGTATTCGATGGTAAGTGTTGCAGGGTCCCTTTAACCACTTCTGCACATTGGGTTTCCATTGCCAGCTTCTCGTCGTCGTTTCATAGCTGAATGAACCACTTTGTGTTTGCTGAAGTTTATGTAATAGTGACTGCACACATCTGTCATCCCCCTTTGTTCCCACAATGGATGCAACTGCAGTTAGCGGCTGGTGGCAGTGCATTGTTACAAGCGAGCTTGTTGACCGAAATTCAAGGATAACTTGTCTGTTGCAACCAACTGTCTTCTATATTTAATGTCTGTTATAAAAGAAGTAAAAGGAATGAGAAAGATAGGTTAGCCAACCAGGTGAGTGAATAGTCTCTTATACCCGATTGTCTCGTACATCTATGTCTCTTGTAACGAGGTTCAACTGTACGAGTATTCTTTTACCTGGTTTTTTTTTCTTTGCTCCTTTGCCCATTTTGTATGCAATGCCTTAGTTACGACACTGCCGCCAGATGTTCAACTGCCAAGTAATCTAGCACTTTTGTGATAATGCTGAAACCTTTTAAATGCAGAGCATTTCAGTAACTCACGATGTCACCCGCGTTGGGGTCCGTAGTCCGCATCGCTCCCCCTACACTATATAGAAAAATAATACTTACCGGCGCCAGGCTTCGATCCCACGACTCTGCGGGCGGAACGCAAGGTACATGATGCTCAACCCACTGGGCCACAAAGCCTACACAGAACGGAAGGTTACGAACGCGCCTTATATCCTTGACTCATTCAACCGTCGGCCACAGGTTCGCCCTCTCCCCCGCATCCTCCTCGCCTTCTCTCCGCTCGCAACACCCTCTCTCGCCACGTTCGGTTCGGGCGCACAACAGGTGGGGGTGTGCGCAACACCCTCGCTCGCCGCGTTGGGTTCGCGCTGGCATTCGATTGGATTGGCTTGGATTGGATTTGGATTGGATTAAAGTGGATTGTGTTGCGTCATAGCCGCGCTACGTTGCGTCATAGCCGCTCCACGTTGCGTCATAGCCGCGGCAGGGGGTTCACGGCACGTTTAACGTTTCACCATCGACTTCATCGACAATGTCTACGCTGGAAGATAACAATTACAACAACAACCAATACGTAATCCATACGACGTGCAGGCGCGCCTCCCGCGGAAATGCTCTGCATTTGATCGTGCCCCTCGCGAGGGGGATGTTTCTTTTTATTTTTTTAATTTTGCTTCATGCTTAATTAGCAACATCAAAGAATGTGCAACCCTTCGTCAGATTTCTCAGGGGGGTGCCATTCAATGGGGAATAGGAAGTCCCTCTGATGTAATTCGTCTCCTCCTTCCTTGGCCGCTTTCATGGACTGCAACTCTTAATAAATATGAACTTTTGTTGTATTTACATGTGGTATTTCTGTTGTTATTTGCATTTTGTGGAGTTCGTAGTAGATAACTGTTACCATTTGATCAAAAAAAGTAAAAGCCTGAGTTTTGACAATTACATTTACTAGAAAAAAAAGAGCTGTAGAACAGTCCAGCCACAATTAATCCGTTTCAGTCCGTACCTTTTACCCAATTTCCGGCCATTCCAGTCCGTAGCTATTTTGCCATTTAATGGCGCCACAAAGAAAACTGGAGAACTGTGCATGAAAAACTCGTAGGATATTTTTTTTTTGTTTTTTTCATTCAGCTTGCAACTCCTTTAGCAATATTTGGTCAGCGTGTGAAACTGCTTGAAACATTCTCCTGGGTGCACGCCATGGTTTTTACTGCAGGTTTTGCAGAACAATAGTTTCCCTCCTGCGTTTTTTTTTTGTTTTTCTGTCGCTAAAAACAGCACAGTCTTTGTTGCTTCTACCTGGAAGTTTGTTGATGAAATGGCTCATCCCATCTAGCCTTTCCGCGCACTCCATACATGCAGCCCCGTTTTTTGGCTCGAGCCCTCGGATCACCCACCAGCTGTTTGATGAGGTTGCGGCAGTACCGCAGGTTTTCCTGCTCTTTTTCGCCATGATTCTGCAGCTGTGTGCGCCTCTAAATAAAACTATGAACAATGAACACCTCTAGATGCCAGAAAAAAAAGCTTTCGCCACCATTTCATTGTCTTTCAACAAAATGCGCAGCTCATAGAGTAAGGATCCGCACGCTGCTGTCTCCACCACCGTCATGCTCTTCATCACTTGCTTCTATCAAATCACTGCCATCGTTAAAACTGATGAGGGCACGCAATTCTCTTCCTCACTTAATTCGTCATCGTTTTCGCTAAGTTCACCCCCGTATAACGCACGCGATAAGGAAGTGGCCATGCGTTGCAGGGAACAGCGTGCACAAGAAAACTCTTTGGGATCCAGAAAGGCCGTGCTGAACATTCTGCTGCACCCTAGTGCAAAAAGAAAAAGAAACATCCCCCTCGCGAGGGGCACGATCAAATGCAGAGCATTTCCGCGGGAGGCGCGCCTGCACGTCGTATGGATTACGTATTGGTTGTTTGTTGTAATTGTTATCTTCCAGCGTAGACATTGTCGAATGAAGTCGATGGTGATGAAACGTTTAACGTGCCGTGAACCCCCTGCCGCGGCTATGACGGCAACGTGGAGCGGCTATGACGCAACGTAGCGCGGCTATGACGCAACACAATCCAACACAATCCACTTTAATCCAATCCAAATCCAAGCCAATCCAATCGAATGCCAGCGCGAACCCAACGCGGCGAGCGAGGGTGTTGCGCACACCCCCACCTGTTGTGCGCCCGAACCGAACGTGGCGAGAGAGGGTGTTGCGAGCGGAGAGAAGGCGAGGAGGATGCGGGGGAGAGGGCGAACCTGTGGCCGACGGTTGAATGAGTCAAGGATATAAGGCGCGTTTCGTAACCTTCCGTTCTGTGTAGGCTTTGTGGCCCAGTGGGTTGAGCATCATGTACCTTGCGTTCCGCCCGCAGAGTCGTGGGATCGAAACCTGGCGCCGGTAAGTATTATTTTTCTATATAGTGTAGGGGGAGCGATGCGGACTACGGACGCCAACGCGGGTGACATCGTGAGTTACTGAAATGCTCTGCATTTAAAAAATTTCTCCCACCTCCCCTCGCGGGAACCTCTGTGTAGATGCGACGCATGGGGGTTCCGTTGTTGTTTCCGTCGCGGGAACCCCTGTGTAGATACGACGCATGGGGGTTCCGTTGTTGTTTCCGTTAGGTTGATTCTCCCATCGCGTGAAACGTGCCGTGAACCCCTGCCGCGGCTATATGACGCAACGTGGCGCGGCTATGACGCAACACAATCCACTTTAATCCAAGCCAATCCAATCCAATGCCCCTCGCGAGAGAGCGTTCGCTATCGGAGAGGAGAGGGGGTGAGCGGCGGAGAGCGCAGCTCGCGCGGCGAGGAGAATGGGGGAGGGGTGTGGACTAGAGTTAACTAGAATACTTATTCTAGTTCACTCTAGTGTGGACGGACAACAACAACGCCGTATGGAGGGACAAGGCGAGTGAATAAGATGCAGTCGCATCTAAAAAACTTCAAAGTTTACTTATCTGTCACTGTGAGAAAAACGGAAATTTAGCCTTGAACACACATGTCGGGTACAGCTTGACAACGCACCACTACGGCCGTTTGGCGTTGTCGGGCCCATGGACCACAAAGGGTTAAGATTATGGGAAGTGCTAGCTCCCTCCATCAGCACTGTGAAAAAGGTAGTTAAAATATGCCGGTGCACATTTAGGGAGTGTCATAAAAGTAATGTTTAGCCCTGAGGGTTCAATATTCTTTTTATTTTTTGCAAGCCCTCAGCATTGAAAAATACTTCAAACAGTATCAGGATTTTAGATCTACGCATGTGAAAAATTGCTTCAGACAAGAGAGAGAGAGAGAGAAATGACTTTATTGAACATTTGTCCGGCGGGAGGAGACGGGTACGTCAGGCCACGCAGGGCTTCGCCGTCCCCCCTGTCTATATGGTTAGGCAGACCTCGAAGCACTGGGGCCTAGACCACAGCCTGGGCTACTAGAAGGTCCCCGTCTCTCTTCCCTCCGCCACCCCGAGGGGCGGCAGAAAGAAGGTGCGGGTCCCCCTTTCGCCTCTGCTGCGCCAGAGCAGCCTCGAGCCGCTGGACTGCCTGCAGTTGCCGCTCGCATTCTGGCGAGCTCATGAGTCCGTAAATGTACGGGGGGAGGTCTTTGCAGCCCCCGCTTGCTACGTGTCCACCACAACCCCACAGGAGGTGGGCGAGGTCCGCGCTTGTAAGCGCACACACACTGCACACACTGTCTTCGTAAACGTCCGGGCACACGTGTCGCGCAAGCGCTGGAGTGAGCACAGTCTTAGTCTGCATCTGCCGTAGGAGCACCGCTTCTCTTCTCGTCAGTCCCAGGTGGGGTGGCGGGAAGGCGCGTCTCCCGTCTCTGTACCATTGGAGCACTTCACCGTAGACGGTCAAGGGCTCCATCTCTGCGTCTGCGTTGTGCTGTTGTTGCCGGTCCGCTGGTGCGGGGGACGGCGGGCGGGGTGGCGCAGTGCGGCACGTTGATAGTTCTCGCGCTGCGGCGTCCGCCTCTTCGTTGCGGTTGCTGTGTCCGTCCGGTAGGTCCACTCCCGCGTGTGCGGGCCGGGAACCATCGGATTCTTGTAGTCCTTGTTCGACCCTTCCCTTCGGCGTTCGAGAGGATGCGTGCCGTGGTCTTGCACACTGCATTCCTGGCGAAGCTTGCGATCGCCGACCTGGAGTCGCTCAGAATCGTGGTCGTTGTCGGGCAGCTCATGGCCAAGGCTATGGCCGCCTCTTCCGCCTGTCGAGTCGTTCTGGCCCTCACGCTGCCGGCATTCAGCAATTCTCCAGTGGTGGCTTCCAGCACCACCGCCACGTACGCGTCGGAGCGTCCGCGGTACTTGGCCGCGTCCACGTACGCGGCTCCCTCGTCTGCGTTATACGCCTTGGCGAGCTCTTGTGCTCGCGCCGTTCGCCGTTCCGCGTTTCTGTCCGGGTGGATGTTGCGCGGGAGCGGCGGTACTTTGATAGTTCGGGCGATTTCGTCTCTTAGTGGGACGATCTCGTCCTCCCGTAGCGATCCCAAGGGAGGGTTGATTCCCAGTATTTGCAGAATTTTTCTGCCAGTCTTTGTGGAGCTCAGGCGCTCGAGCTGTGCCACCCTTTGTGCTTCGCTCACATCTTCTAGGGTATTGTGCACCCCCAGTGCTAGGAGCGCTTCGTTATTCGTGCCATTCAGGAGGCCGAGGGCCGACCTGTAGGACTTGCGGATCGCCGCATTTATCCTATCCTTTTCTTGCTTCTTCCAGCGATGAAACGCGCCGACGTAGGCGACGTGACTCATCACGAACAATCGGAGGAGGCTGGCCTCTCGCATCCCCTGCTTGCGCGTGGAGATCTTCTTGATGAGGCGCGTGGCTACTCCCATTTTCGTGGTCATCCGGTCGATCGTAATTGAGTTGCTTCAGACAAGTGTGTCTCTTAATGTTGTTGCATAATGCTTTTTTTTTTGGGGGGGGGGGGGGGGGGGTAACATCTTTATTTGCCTGCTTTTCGGCTAGAGGAGCTATCCCCCTCTTAGGAGGGGGCAACGTACTACCCGCGCTTGCTGGCATTTTGGGACTTCCTACATTTTTTAAAGGGTGCAGCTATTGAACTAGCTAATCAATACACACATATTTAATTTTTTTTAAATGGTCTACAACATCTTGCCTCAAAGCACATGGAACCAGGTGCAAGAAGGCCTAAGCAACTTTGCATTTCCTTACACAAGCTCGAAAGTCATTGGTTACCGTGCAGTCATTGATAAAACAAATCAACCTTGAAACCAGAGCAAACACTGTTAGTAAAAATTTTGAACCGTATTTATAGAGCAAATGAGCAAAGTACAGGTGTACAAATATTAAAAAAATGTTGCCCATTCACTGATCCCGAAAAGCATGAACTCAAACCTACGCGCCAGTAGGCACCAAGCGCTGATCCAAGCTCGGGAATTGCATCCATGGCACCTTTGTCTCTCAACCATACGACATCAACCTCAAAAGGACATTGACCTTGTATGGGCACATCTTGCTGACATTTGCTGTTCAGGGGCTCCAGGCGAATTGCTTCTTCTCTCTCCTTTGACCACTTTCCAGGATGTCATGCACTACTGTGGATGCTCTTGCAAAATCGTGGTTCTAGAATCCATTAAAACTTTTCAAGGAACTGCAGAAGGTTTTCTGCTGCACGCCTTTCCAAAGCGTCGCGAGTTGACAAGGGTACGCGCCCCCCCCCCCCCCCCTAAAATTGTTACTAAAATTGTTTCGCCTAGTTCAAACCATCTTTTCTCTCGCCCGACTCTATTTTATTCTATGTACCTGAACCGATACCCTGTGGAAGTTCAATGTTGCTCTCAACCCGGCACAGAGTGTGTGTAAAAAACAAGCCGTTCACCTCCTTTCCCCGTTTTGGAGCTCTGGGAGAACCTACAGACTGGTGGTCAAGTGGAGCCCGAGCTTTGGGCACTGAGATCAGCCCATATGCATCCCTTGATTTATTGAGAACACCGGAATATTAATGTTTCAAACACCATCACTGCTGGAGTAGGAACGGCACTTCAAAGTTGCGCTGAATAACAATGTAAACCATGTCTTGTGTTGTTTTATTGGGAAAGTCGTGTGTGAATGGGCCATGTATTAAGTGTTTTCGGTGAATTCACACGAATTTTTAAGTGAGAAAAAGTGTAGTCAGAATAATCGTTTTTTGTCGTTCACCGTTCATCGTGCCGCTTTGGTACGCGTGGCAAGTGGCCATCAGGCCTGCAGGGGAAACCGGGAAACCTTGGCCACCTTGCGTGAACGTGCTCACAGTAACAACACCGGAGGGACTGAGTCGTCTCCCATATATTATCTCTATGTCCCCACACGGGTATTGGAGGAAATGAAGTGGCACACACCGCAGCCCGAGCTCTCGTCTCCCGGGCCTGTGATGCCAGCACTGCCTATCTCATGGAGCCAGATCAACCCGTGATACTTTACTCACGTACAGAGAAATCACGGAACATCACCGCCTCTCCCGCCCACCCATCCCTATCAGTGGAAGAGGAACGCCTTTGGCGTCAGCTTCAAACTGAATCCCTCCCCTGTTTAGCCGTACTTCATCACATTCACCCCTCACTGTACCCCACAACACTCTGCCAGCACTGCGGAGAACGGGCGACATTACATCACCATATGTGGGCCTGCAAGTACGATCCCTTCCCTCTCATCACCTCCCTCGACCAGTGGGAAGCAGCGCTGGGATGCTCAAGCCTGGATCTCCAGAAGTCACTCACGGGTCGGGCAGCCACAGTCGCCGAAGCTCTACGATCTTCGGCCACCAAGCTGCGCTAACCCTTGGTTAAATAAAGTGTTCTCTCTCTCTCTCCCATACCGAAGTTATCAACGGTGATTACGTGTTGTGAGTTGAGGCCAAACGGTGACCGTTGGTTGCTTGTTAAGATGGGCTCCTTTCCTGTCTCATTCGACAGTGAGGGGCGAAGGGTAGTTAATCTTTGCGGACTGTTTAACTTCCTCTTTGCTTTCATATTTCATTTTTTGAAGTGAGCTTCCGGTAGATTGTTTTCCTCCGCGGTGGTGGTGGTGATGATGATGATGCTTAGCGGCCCTTTGTAACGGGGTAGCGTTGCACGGCGGCCTTGTCGTTACGCCACTGCACAATCACCTCGCCAAAAAATTCAAAATGAATAAACAATAAAATAAAAAGAAAATAAAAACTAACGAGCACCCTCTTTGAGGAAAAAAAGCAAGCCATGTGCTGACAGCTGGCGTAGCAAGAGGAAAACCAAGAAACTACTGAATACTAGAGTTACTCGATATAACCCCCCACGGGAGGGTATCAAATCTGCGGTTGCGCGACCGCCCGCCAATTTGGTATCCAAATTGTTGCGGGGAAGCCACCACTGGGCGTGCAGGAACCCCGCCGTCGCGCCTCGAACTACCGGAGCGCCACCAACCGCGCTTCGGCCGCCATTGTGGGGCACAGCGTCGGCGGCAGGCCAGTGGAGGGTTGCAGTGCATGTCATTGGATTCCCCGTACGACGGCGTGAGGGCGGCCGCGGTGCGTTAGAAAGGGGTCGCGCAATTTTACCGCCCTACGTATGTAGAGGAACTACCCAATGCCACATAACGCCGCCCCCTATAAAAAGGCGGAGCAAACCAGTAGGAAATGTGCTGACACCTGGCGTAGCAAGGGAAAAGCTAGTAAACCATAGTTTCGTTTTATTCGCATTCATCTTTAATCCCATTGAGAGCTTTCTGAGTGCAGCTGCTAGAGGTTTTCGCAGTTATCTTTATTCAGTGAACAAGACAATATCGTTTGTAAATCTCAAGTGACGCAGGTATTTTCTCTTCACTCGTATAACACCGAATCCTAGAGACAGCCTTTAAACAATTCTGGAGAGGGAGCGTACCCTTGTCAACACGCGACGCTTGGGTTAGGCGGGCGGCAGCAACAGCTTGTGCCATAGAGTTTCTTAGTAAGTATACCTGGTATACCTTCTGCAGTACGAATGCGCTTGCCATCTAGAATTAGAAGGATATCGCTCGCGGTGTATCACCTTATCCTAGTAAAGATTGATGCTGGCACAAGCGAGGGTGCACAGTTATTCACCTTTCAATCGCGAGACAATGCTCGCTCACAGGCCAACAATACAAACAAGGCCTACAAAACAAAAATTAATCACACAAAAGTCACAAAAGTCTACGAGTCTGGTCTACTGAGCGAGATGCGTAGATCGTTTTCCCGGCGTAATCGTGCCACGCTGTAGGTGCTCAGTGGGTTGAAATGATGCGCCTGGAAGCTATAGCCGTTACCGCGTAGCCGTGGTCGTCAGGGCGTCGCCGCTGTATGGGCTGGCAAGCCGCGTAAGCCCCGCTTGTCGGTTACGTCTCCCGTGGACACATGGAGCCAAGCCAGCAGGACCAGGTGGCTTCCTCGGAAGCCGCTGGCCAAACGGTGACAGGGCTCATATGGTGGGTTGGGATCAGGGCAAAACTAGACCAGGCTCCGTGAACGTTGCCGCTGTGGCCGTGGGAGCACACGCGCGCGATGCTTTGGAGAACCAGGCAGGACAGGACCAGGTTCTGCGGTCGCATGCACCACCATGCGTCCGCAGATCATTGGTCAATCGGGCCCCACTTGGCGCCCGATTAACCAAGAATTTGTTTTTTCCATGGAAACCAATTAGGTAGGACGACAATGAAGGAAGAAAAGAAAGAGAGAGAGAAAAAAGACCAGAAAAGTGGGAACTCAAGAAGTCAAGTTGATCCGAATAGCACTAGCACGGCAGTCTAGCAGAAAGCGGCAGTCTAGCGTCGCAGAAATGAATGAGAGGACGGAGTGACACACATCCACATGACAGTGGCCTAGCTTTATGTCCCCAAAGGACAAAAATCGCGAGAAGAGACGATGATGGTCCTGGACTTTTACAGTCTAGAGCAGCCTTCAAGGATTGGTGAACCGGCAGCAAAAAAAAGGAATTAAATGCTCCGCGGGAGCACGAGCCCACGGCACAACGTGAGGAGCCGTAAGCGCTCCCCAGGAGAAAATGGTACCTGGTCCCAGCTGGTTTATGGTTGAATTCCCAGCGGCGCCCAGTTAATCATATCTGGTCCCAGTGGGACCAGCTAGTTCCAGCTGGGAATGCAACCGTAAACCAGATGGGATCAGCCACCATACGCATTTTCTCTTGGGTATATGTTTTTCTGCGAAAGTGCCCCTTCGGCATAAACTAAATTTTCTTATTTGCGATAAAATGCCCGTTGGCCCAAAAATAGCCTATTTACAGGTAGAGATGGGCACCCGTCTCTCGAAGGAAGGAAAGAACGGAGCGGTGGTGGGGTCCCCGGAGCCACCGCTGGAGTTCGGGGGGTCTTCGAGGACGGAGGCCTGCGCCTCTCAGGTGTCGTTTTCTGGCTGAGTCCAGTGAAGGACACACCCATGATACATGGTCCGCATCAGCTTGTTCGGTAGGAGCTGTGCAGAAGGGGCAGGTGTCATCGAACGGGGCATGGTACCGTGGTGGCCACGTGCGGGTCACAGCAGGCGAAAGCGCCACTCCAACGCGAAGTCTGCGCAGCAAAACCTCTTCCCAGCGAGCAAGTCTACTGGGGAGGTCCGTTCCACACGGTGGGATGAGGGCACGTGTGACGCGACGCAGATCGTCCTTCCGTTGGAGAAAGTTTTCTATGGGACCGGTTGTTAACATTGGCAGCGACCGAGGAATATAAGTGAAATTGACTATCCCCGCCCCATCCACATAACTCGCCCAGGCTATAGTGCCTAAAGTATATTCTATACCAGAATGATGCTGCGTTGATGGTGATGATGAGATGTTTGTCATATGTGCCCCCATGGGGATGATAACCAGGGCTATATTGTTGACTGTGCTCTGGTTGGAGCTGGTAGTTTAACTGATTGTTCAGGAAACAAAAAGAAAGTCGCGAACTGAAAGAAAGTGACGGAATACAACGACATGGCTCGCAGGACTCTCCCACCCCCGCACCCGAGGCTGAGCTGAGTCGAGCGGGGGCGGAGCCAGCTCCAGATCGGATGGCTGCCAAGCCCGGGACTGGTGCATCGGATGTTGTAGCCCGAGATATACTCGACCGACAAGTGCAAGGTCTGCCGGAGGGAGACGGCAGACCACACGCACATCTTGAGGGACTCCATCAAACACCCACACGAAGTACGATCGAGAACGATCTTGCCGCGGCTCGAGGCAGCCGCGAAGCTACGACCAACGCCAACAGCTCTGGGCCGTCCAGCAGGTCCTCGGGGCGCTCGAGAGGCAAGGACCCAGCGAGCCGGCAACGGCGAGCAGGCCGGGTCCCGCGCCGAGTAACGGAAACTGCGGCAACCCCGAAGACGACGTAGGTCATCGTAGGGGTGCGCGAGCGCCCAACTGCAGGCACAATAAAGTTTGTTCCAATCCAATCCAATCGGTGCGAGAACAAACGACCTGCAGCAGAAAGAAAAGCTTGATGGGTTCCCTGGGTTTTTTCTCTCGCCTGGTGCCTTCCTCCTCCCCTCTGCTATCCAAACGCCTGCTTACCTCAGTTACTCGGGGCTCATCCTAATTTAGCCACCTCATAGGCGGCATCCTTGGATTTGTTCGTCGTTCTCGTAGTTCTCTGGCATCCTTTCATCGGCTGAGTTTTCGCGCGCTTTCCCCCTCTCCCTCTCTACTGTCACTCCTCTTCTTTGTTTTTCATCGCCATCTTGGTTCCATCTTCAATGCTCCTTGAGAGGGACCCCTGCTAACCTCCATCGCAACGTTGACCATAGCGTATGCAATCCTTCAGGGTAGTGCGGATTAGCGGAAACGTCGCCAACCGGGGTGAATTAACCAAGAAACGCGTGACGCGTAGTAAAGATGGGCGGCAGAAACACTTTTGTCTGAAGCAATCACACATGCGCCTTCGCACATTCGGCCACATTCACGCACAATACCTTCAATTAAGCCGCAGTACGATACGCATGGGCACTTTTTTTTTTCGAACCACGTCTTTTAAACATTTTTTTCGTCCACACGTTACCGGCTCCTTCGACATTTGTGACAAAGCCGTAGGTTATTTTGTTCGCCCTAGAGTACTAAAAGAGAACAATATTTTGAGGCAAGACAAACTTTATTAGCAAGCCAAGGGGAGGGGAGGGGGAGGATGTCTGGCGGAGAAGCGTTCTCTCACAATTGACCGCAGTCAGTGACGACGATCTTCTTGGAAGTTTTGCCAGACTGTGATCCAAAGGACTCGATCTTCTTCACGACGTCCATTCCTTCCACGACGCTGCCGAACACGACATGCTTTCCGTCCAGCCAGCTTGTCTTAGCAGTTGTGAGGAAAAACTGCGACCCGTTAGTGTTGGGGCCCGCGTTCGCCATGGAGAGCATGCCCGGGCCGGTGTGCTTGAGCTGGAAATTTTCATCCTCGAACTTGTTTCCATAGATGGACTTTCCGCCGGTGCCGTTGTGGTTAGTAAAGTCGCCTCCCTGGCACATGAAGTTGGGTATGACACGGTGGAAAGTGGAATTCTTGTAGCCGTATCCTTTCTCACCAGTGCAGAGAGCGCGGAAGTTCTCGGCAGTTTTCGGCACCACGTCGCTGCGAAGCTCCATCACTATCCGCCCAATCGAGGCGCCGTCGGCCGCCATGTCGAAAAACACCCTCGGCTTCGCCATGTCTGCACCTTTCCTCAATGAGCAGCAGCCGGAACAGACGTGGACAGCAGCGTTCGATGCCTTGATCAGCCTTGAGCGCCACAAATACCCGACACGAGGTGCTTCCGAACAATGCCGGCAACGACAATTATAAGTGGCCACGGTAGCGGCTACGGCTACGGTATGGCTCTGGCTTCATGCTTTCTGCTGCTGATGATACTGGGCACCGCACTGCAGATTGCGCTCCGCAGATCGTCTGCTAGCATAGAGAGTAAATGTTTATTGGAAATGGTTTCACACTAATGTATGCTAGAAGAAATCGCGCTAGTGTCTCTACGAGTCACACTTTAGTTAGCGTGGGGCCATGGTATCACTGCGACCGCGGAGAAGCGTTCCATTGTTACTTAGCATATGGCTGGCCTACAAGCTCAAACGCTGTCTGTGGCTGTAAAAAAAAAATAAAAAAAGAACAAGTTTAAAGTTGTGTTTTCAGTAGAAACGGAGATCTCCAGGAGATTTATTCGCCAGGTAATTTTGGGAGCGTATGTCATGCAAGACGACGCTCATTGATTTTGATGTTGACTTTGGTTTCAGTAGCGAAAAGACGCTACCTGGCACGCCAAGCCAAGGGGGAGAGGAACGCAGAACGTTTCGAGCTATATCAGAACGAAACTTTGCCTGCGAGCATTTTTCACTGACTCCACGAAGGTTGAGAGCTTCCTCTGGGGCGAAGAAACGAAAATTAAGAACGGCTCAATAAACACGACACTTTCTTTCCCCCACGGTAATGCTGCGAGGCGCGTCTCCGTGACGTCGGCTTAGGGATTCTCGCATTTGTCGTCTGCTTCAGTCGGGCTCGCTCTCCCTGCTGTTTCTTAACGCCCTGTTGACTTTTGATGCTAATCCGCGCCAGATATTCCGTGTGCGTAACTTTTTATCATAATAAAAGACTTCAAATCGCATATACTCAAGGCGTATTTAAAGTATAGTTTTGGTTATCGCTACAGAAGAAGCATTGCTGGCGTCGCCCCATTTTTTGCGAAGCCGGTCATATGCGCAGCGCGAAGGGCAGGAGATTTGCGTCAGCTTCTGTACTCAGCAATCTTTCGAACAAAGGGAACAGGCAGCTGCTAATAACCGACAACAGTGAAAATGCAAAACAAAAGCAAATTCCCGGCCATCGGGGCCGTCGGCTTTGGCAGAAGGCATTACCATTCCCGGTAATCGTACATAAGGTAAAACAGTTTTTGCAACCTTGCCGAACGAAGGCTCGAAAGTATTGTATCACATCATTTTACGTTGCCATAGCATGAAAGTCGACATGCACTATGTGCCGCAAAAAAATGTAGGTTGGGTTTCGAATAACCTACTGTGTGTGTGCTGGTTTTATACCAGGTTTCTAACCAGTATGGAGGCTTATTGAGCAAAACGAGTCACGTCTACGGTAAAAATATAGTATTGTTTAATATATTGTTAAATATAGTATATGTTTTGTTCAGGAGGAGGAGGAATAAATTTTTTATTGTGCACACCACGATGTGCTCAGCCTCCCAAGCCCAAGAGGCCGCGAGTTCGAGCAGCGTCCAGAGCTCGTTGCACCAGGGCTTGCTGTCGCTCTGGTGCTGAGCTGGTCAGCTCGGCCTCCCACTGATCAGGGTTGGGGGATGGGATGGGGTTAGGGTGGTGAGGACAAGAGAAAACAAGGTGGTAAGTGGTGAGAGGTATGTGACAGTGCGGGCAGTTGTAGGGGAAAATGGACGGCGAGATGTGATGTAGGATGGGGTGATTACAGAAGGTTTCAGCTTTCGTGCGGTGGTTAAGGGTGGCGTGGTGTGTTGGGAGGGAGGGGTAGGACGGGGGTATATTATTCGTGTGTGTCTGTAGTGAGACAGTATGGAACAGAAGGTGGAATCAAGGGGAGTGAGCGTGTCTTCAGTGGTGGCTGTGTAGCACCCGGTGTCGGTCCTTGAAGTTGGGAGTGCCCGGTAGTGCAGATCGCGGGCTGCGGCATGAGCCGCTTCATCCCCAACCAGGCCGGCATGGCCAGGAGTCCAGACAATGGTCACTTCTAAGTCCGGAGGCAGGCAGCGTAGCATGGGTAAGGCTTGCTGTGGGGCGAGACCGGCCTGGTAAAGACGGCAGGCTTTCTGTGAATCGCTAATGATGGTGAGATATGGCTGAATTCGGTGTTGTAATAATTGCATGAAAGATGGCCAGGGCTTCGGCTTCGGGTGTAGGCATATTTCGGTAAGGGGCCGCAGTAAGGGTGTTGCCAGATGTGTCAAGGGTGGCAAGCGTAGCCGGAGATTTGGGGGAGGGATGTGCAATATCCGTGTAGCGGGTCTCATGTGATTGGAAGATTGCGGAACTACATACGTGGTTCCTTGTCTGGTCGCCAGCTCAAAGTTCGTGTCGGCAACGTCCTCATCAGTCCAAGAGGTGTCAGTGCCGGAGTGCCCCAAGGTGCAGTGCTAAGTCCGCTGCTCTTCAACCTCGCGCTGTCGGGCCTAACTGACAGCATTCCAACAGACCTAGAACACAGCGTATGCATTTCCGTTTATGCTGACGATGTTGCACTGTGGACCCGGGGACCGAAACGTCAGAGCAGCCAAATCAGGAAATATCTGCAAAGAGCGCTGGATGCGATTTCGGAGTATATCACGGCAATCGGACTGCGGCTTTCTACTACCAATTCAGAAGCTATGATATTCCACCCCAACCCCAGAGCACGGTACCGAATTCCCCCATTGGAAGTACACGGCTCACAGCTCCGGTGGAAGACCCAGGTCAGATATCTGGGACTTACTATTGACCATCGCCTGACCTGGGGCCCGGCAATCAAACAGCTGCTCGGCCAGTCCAGTCGTGTCCTGAAAGCCATCAGTCAACTCTTAGCCAAGGGGCGTGGGTGCTCACACACTTGGGCACTACGAATTTACGATGCTATGGTGTGCTCCGCAGTCCTCTACGCTATGCCCCTTGTCACCGTCAAGCCAACGCGGTGGAGGAAACTTGAGATCGAGCACCGAAATGCACTTCGGACCGCTCTAGGTTTGCTCCGATCGTCGCAATGCGCGGGAACTCTTGCTGAAGCCGGTGCCTGGCCCCTCGCACTCCGCGCCCTACAGCGAGCTCTCAATCACGTCGAGCGGCTCCAAAGGGCACCAGACGGAGGCGCCCTCCTCGCACGGCTACGAGAACGACCTCACTCTCGAATGGGTATGATTGTCCGTACCTTCGAAACGGTGATTGGCCAGCCCCCGACGGATCACATCATACCTCCTCCACCCCACGTGACGAGTAAGGTCACCATAAGTGCAACTCTACCGCACGTGACCTCAAAAAGGATAACTCCAATCTGTGAATTAAGGCATGAAGCAGCGGCCTGCTTGGAGAACCTTGAGGGGCACGTGCTGATATTCGCCGATGGGTCCGTGCTTCCAGACAAGGGGGCGGCGGCTGCAGCATCCATCGCGCCTGCCTTCGCTTCAGCCAGGCAATGCCACCTGCCAGTGGCCAGCAGCTCCACAACGGCAGAAGTCGCGGGCCTTCACTTGACTGCGGAAATCATTAAGGAGTGCGAGCTGAACCTCACCAACCGGAAAGTAGCCATCCTCTCAGATTCGAAGGCTGCTCTCCTGAGGCTTGACCGGGCCAACCTCAGCTGTCTCGCTGTGCAAAGTCTTGCCAGCAAACTGCACAGCCTAAGCACCAGAGGCCTTAGCATTCATCTGCAATGGCTACCTGCTCACGTAGGCATCAAGGGGAATGAGGAGGCTGATCGCCAGGCAAAAGAAGCGCATCATCCATCCACTTCGATGAGTGAGGCAATCAGGCCCCTGGACGTCGCGCGGTACCTTATCCGAAGTGACCTCCAAGCCATGCATCCTGACTCGAGTTGCATCCGGCAAGCCACCGCACGCCTTTCCTTCGAGGGGACTGACCCGAGCTGACCGTGCTCTCCTTCTTCGTCTGCGAATCGGCTGTCACCGCTGCGCGGAAAGAAGTCACAGGCTTGGCATAGCCAGTTCACCCGCCTGCCCACACTGTCCTGCAATAGAGACACTCGCGCATGCACTGTGCGAGTGTCCACAACATTCGCAGGCTCGATCAGCGCTGAGAGCGTCGTATGCGAAACTGGGACTGCCTTCATGCACCTTATCAAACCTGTTGTTCCCGTATTGCCATAAATCAAATCGCGAAAAAGCGTTCCGAGCCCTGCTGGACTTTTTAAAGGACACGGGACTCTCGGACCAGCTATGATGCCGTCAGTACTGTCCATGCTGCGTGGCTTGTGAACCGTTATCTTATTCTCCCTTTCTACCTTTTTCTGTCCACCCTCTTTCCTTTCTATCTCCCTCATAGACTCAATGGTATTCTGAGTCCTTCCTCCACTGCATTTTCGCCCTCCACTCGGCTGAAGTGGAGGATTCCGCAATGCTTATGCATGGGGAAATCGATTTCAAGGACCCCCTCCACCAGAGGTTTGAGTGGAGGAAGGACTCAGAATACGAGGGAGTCTTGATTGAGGTGCCCTCAACCCGAGAGGCAGTTATCGGCTGAGTCAACTTTCGTTTCTCTTCTAATAAAGCAACTTTCTCTCTCTCGGGTCCTTGCCGTAACGCTTCTCGAGGTGGAGTACTCAAGCTTATCTTCGCGCCCGGTTGTAAATTGGGTGCATGTGCCTGGGTATGGGCGCTGTTCTGAGTTGTTGCCGAATGGAAAGGGGGATGCGCTGTAGGTTAAGACGAGCAGGGGGCGGGGTTTGGCCTATATTATGAAGAACCTGAGGGCCTGTGGGGGTGCGGGCAAGTCTTTGCAGCTGAGACACGCGCTGGGCTTCGATGAGTTCATTCAGGGTGTTGTGGAGGCCAAGTTTCATGAGACGTTCGTTCGCGGTGTAAGTAGGCAGCCTGAGGGCTGATTTGTACGTCTTTCTTATGAGGGCATCCAACTTGTTAGTCTCTTGGGGTTTCAGATTGACGAAGGGGGTCCGTAAGGCTGGTGAGCAAGAATAGTACGAGGCGACATGTGTCTCACTCTCGCAGTCGATATGATGAGCCCCGGATGCGATGAATGAAATGCGTCAGCTGGGACACTGTCTTGTGTAGCTGTGGTAGGAGAGCTGACCCGGATCCGTCTTGATGGAATGGAACTCCCAATATGCGAAGCGTGGGAACTTGTGGGATGGAAGTGCCGGATATGCTGACCCGGAGATCGGGAGTGATGTTAGTTTTTCTTCCCTAGTACGAGCACGAAGAACGAGAAGGCCAGATTTAGTAGGTTCGCATGTTAGTCCTCTAGGTTGGAGATATTCGATACATTTACCCGCAGCCATATCTTCCCAATATTCAAATATGCGTTATAGTAAAACTGCACTCAAGAGGAGAAAACTTTATTCACCATTAAAATTGAGCTGGTTGGAGGCCGGGGTCCTCAGTCCAGGACAGAGAGTAAGAGTAATTTTCATCATTTCATAGAATTCCATCACAAGTATGCCAGGATATGTTCTTTACGCTTGGAATGGTTGGAAAACAATAAAGAGGTGCTTGGACGTATTCGGTTTTGATTCTTGTTATACTGGAAACCGGCGCGTATAATATTTTTTTGCGTTCGTTATCGAGTATAGGGTGTATTCACAGGGCCTTGGACCGCGCGGCGGCGACGCCTAATTTGAGGTTGCACTCCGCCGCGCAAACAGCGCGTTTCCCGACGCGAAACGTTGTTTGCGGCGTGGTGCTAGCAAGAACGTTCGTGTGGACGGTGTTTTTCTCTGCGTGATTCGTGTGTTTGAGAATGCCTGGTCATAACGAGTAGCCATCATTGTTTTCGCTGCGAAATTCCGGATGCGCTGTTCACGTCTACAACCGCAGACAAAGGGGAGAATGTGGTAGGTCATTGAAACAGATAGGAATTGGAAGGAAAGTGGAGGAAAAAATGCCCCGCCAGGTGGATCCGAACCACGACCCTCCCAAAATACCGGTATGGTGCGATTCTCTATATCTATATATATCTATATATACTAATTATATATATATATATATATATATATATATATTATATATAATATATTTAAAAAAACAGAAAACTTCGAACAAGGTGGGGAAAACATGCTTGTTGCCAACGTTTCAGCAGAGACTTGCCTCCCTGACGAAAGGCTTCTCTTTGCTGAAACGTTGCAACAAATCGTGGTTTCTAACTTGTTCTAAGTTTCTTTGTTGTGTTCTCTACCATCTGCCCAAGTTTTGCTCCATATATATATAAGATATATATATCTATATATATATATATATATATATATATATATATATATAGATAGATCTATATGAGAGATATATATATATTGCACGGTCTCACGCGGCGAGGAAATGAGGCTCAAGTTGATTCATTTGATGGCCAACACAATTATATTTACATAACAAAACCACTCAAACGAACGAAATCATAGTTACTGAACACACATATATCACACTAAACAGCAAAAACAAGGCACGACCTTACACTACCAACACTCTACTCCTAAAGTCACTATAATACATTACTGTCTCTGTCAGACGTGGCCCAGTGGGTCGGCTGGCTTACGCGTCACCCGTGCTGGTGCGTCGTGGTCCCGATGACCGCGGTGCGATGCCACGGCTTCGCCACGGCTGCGATGCCACAGCGCGGCTCAGCAGGAGGCCAGCAAGGCGAAGCTGCTGGTCATAGGTGGTCCGGAGCTGCCCGCTGCCAGACGGTGCGATGCCGCTGGTGCGTCGTGGGGCACGGCTCGACGGATCGCCGGCGGTGCGATGCCGCCGGTCAGCAGGAGGCCAGCAGAGCGAAGCCGCTGGTAATCGGTGGTTCCGGGCAGCCCGCTGCCAAACGGTGCGATGCCGCTGGTGCGTTGTGGGGCACGGCCCGAACTTGCCACCGTTCCTCCAAGACCTCGTTCCACTCTGTCTACTCCAACTTTGTTCTCTTCCTTTTCACCTCGCATTCTATCGTGTGCGGCTCCCATTCGCTGAACCAGCTACCTCCTCCTCCTCCTCTTCGATTACCCTGTGTTTCTTCTCCATTGGTCACTTCAAAATCCTTCTCACCATCCCGTATGCTGCTTCTTCTTTCTCTTCATCTTGTCTGACAACATCTTCTGGGGCCAATCCCCCTACATGACATATATATATATAGAGAGAGAAAGAGAGAGAGCAAACTTTATTTCGCAGCTCAAGTCCGAGTCGCGGAGTTATCAGTCCACGGAGGAAGGGGGTGTTCGATGGTCCTCCGACGCTGGCGGGATTAGCGGCTGCAGCAGCGGTGGCGAGGCCCTAGTTGGTTCGACGTGGCCCCACCCTGCGCGCCGTTGATTGGCTGCAGCTGCATTACGTCACTTACCCCTTGCATAAATCAAGCTGCTCCACTTCAATCAATCAATCAATCAATCAATCAATCAATCAATCAATCAATCAATCAATCAATCAATCAATCAATCAATCAATCAATCAATCAATCAATCAATTTATAAATATCTCAAAATGATACATGGGGGTTATTACAGAAGGAGGTCCCAAGGTCAAAGACTGTAGCGGGACCTCCTGCACAGAATAACTAAAAATACACTGAATAATGGCAGTAAATGAAAAGAGGGATATGTACAAGAATGTACACAATCACAAGAGTGTACACAATCACTTTTCCTCTTTCTTCTCTTCACCCCCGCCCCCTTCCTCTTGTGTTCACAGAATGACGCCGGTTACGTTTTGGCCGCATGACGCTTCCATTGCTGACGTAATAGAAGCAGTGAGTTTGGCTGCATTCCATGCTAATACGACCTGAAATATACTAAATCATACTTATAATGGGAGCATAATGGGCAGAACTTGAGCACGAACGTTGTTTTTACATAAGAAAATTACGCCCAATGGTTGGGAATATTGTAGTGCCTAACATGACAATGTTTTGTTTCACCGTTTTACGCACCTGACATCTCCTCCCCTTCTCCGCACGTCTCCTTCCATTTCCCCGCTTTTTTCATTTCTAATTCTCCTGCAAATCCAATTATTGACCAATTCCCTTAATTTACCGTCTGCCCTTTTACCCCTCCCTCCCCTCCTCACTCCTCTCATCTCCCTCCCCCATTGGTGTCACGTGACCAGCTGCATCCTGGTTGTTAGGCTTAAAGGTAAAGATCAAACCAGCACCAAACCTCGCCAAAAATTGGTTGGAAATCATATTAACGTTGGGCTGTGGAAATAATTTCACCGAAAGAAAAGAATCGCAGGTTTTGTGAACTGATCCCCGTACGTTAGTTCTACGCCACATAAACCGAATGGCAAGCGCGTTTAGTCTTGGTCAAGTGAATCTCGCTAATGCCCAGAGCGAATCAATAGGTGCGCCGCTGTACACGATCTCTGTCGATGGTCCAAAATGTTCTTCTGAAGGACAGAAAAATGCGTCGTTTCGGTTTGTGGCAGCACCGACGTAACACCTACGCCACAGCACTCGTGGCTGCCTGTCTGTCGACCTCACTTGCGCAAGCTGCATTAAAATAACATCACGTCAAAAGTCCCGCTGAAGCGTGTCGAAATAATTCTGATTCTCAGCGTTATATGTTCTCTGTCGACTGTTGAAAAGAGTACGTATGATTAGGATAAGTCTAAAATAAAAGCCTTTATTCCGCTGCACATAAGAAAGGAGGCGTGTGGATTGAAAAACGCACACAAACGTCTACGCGTGAACTATATTCCTCGCTTTTTCTGCTTCCTGCTTGTACTTCCTAGCGGCATGTATTAAATAACTGCGTGTGTGTGCTCGAGAGATCTAGCCTAAAACTCACGACTCCCTTCTAGGCTGCACACGTTTTCCTTCCTTCCTTCCTTCCTTCCTTCCTTCCTTACTGACTTCTTTATTTCTTTTGTTTTTTATTATTTTTTTGGTTTTCCTTTCTTTCTTTCTTCTAATTTTACTCATTCCTTCCTTATTTTTCTCTTTCTTTCTTCCTTGGTTCCTTCCTTCTTTCTTCCTTTCTTTCTTTCTTCGTTTCCTTCCTTCTTTCTTCCTTTCTTTCTTTTTTCCTTCCTTCCTTCCTTCCTTCCTTCCTTCCTTCCTTCCTTCCTTCCTTCCAGTCTTTCTTTCTTTCTTTCTTCTATCCTTCCATTTTCTTTTCTTCCTTTATTTCTCTCTCTCGTCCTTCCTTTCTTTATTTCTTTCGTTTCCTTCCTCTCTTCTTTTTTCTTCATTTCCTTTCTCTCTTCTTCTTCTTTCTTTCTTTCTTTCTTTCTTTCTTTCTTTCCTCCTCCTTCCTTCCTTTCCTTTGTGTCTTTACAGAAAGCGGAGCAGAGGCTAAAGTTTTGATGCCTGACTTGGGCCCCTGCCCTCGCATTTCCTCGTGCAGGGGAAATGCCGCCATAAAGGAACGGCGGAAAAACTATGACGCTCATATATTTGTGACGTAGATGGCGCGTAGGTGATGCATCCGGCCGGAAAGCCGGCCTGAAACAGAAAGAGGAGGAAGCACAACAGCTGTGCAGTCAGTTGCGCACTGTAAACAGGTGTAATCGAACGGGCTGCAGTCTGCGCGTTCAGCGAGGATCCCTGATTGCGAAGTGCCGACCGTACTCATCTGTAGCCTAGAAATGGGAAGCCGTGTCGAAATGGTAAGCAAGGGCTTTTCTTGCGCCTTTTTGAACGACCGCTTTGTAGAGCCAAATGCCCGGGAAGTGTACTTTTTCGAAGTTGTTATTAGAGAGCTTTAGCAGTCCGTCTGTTCCGTCGTGTACGTAGTAACCGTGTTGACCGGGACTCGTCTGGGCACTTGTGCATTCGTCGCGGTAGGGGGATTACTTTCGCTGGCGGGCCTTCGCCATGTCCGCGCGTTCGTCACGGAGGGGTGCGCCTCCTCGCCCTTTCTCCTCGCCCTTCCACGCGCGCATGCGCAGTCGGGTCCCGGACAACCCGGTAACTACGTACACGACGGAACAGACGGACTGCTAAAACTCTCTGTTACCAGAGGGTGCTATTAGAGAGTTTTAGCAGTCCGTCCGTTCCGTTCGTTACGTTGTTACCGGGTTTCCCGGGACCGGTGTGCGCCTGCGCGCGCGGAAGGGCGAGGAGGCGCGGACATGGCGAAGGCAGGCCGGCGGAACTAATCCCCCTACCGTGACGAATGCCCGAGTGCCCAGACGGGTCCCGGTCAACACGCTAGCTACGTACGCGACGGAACGGACGGACTGCTAAAACTCTCTACTACCGACAGGCACTTCGTACGTAAACGCAGGCAGGAAGTAAATCGGTGCGGTACTTAAAGAACAACGTCGGGATGCGGAAACTACAGAAAAACAGTTTGGTAAAAAATAGAGAGAATTAGCGTATGTGTATACCGTGTATTCCGTGCGTACCGGGTGTACCGGGACCCGACTGGGAATTTGCGCATTCGTTCAGGTAGGTTAGTTCCCCTGACGGGCGGCCGGCCCTTGCCTTGCCCCCACATTAGTTTAGCTGAAAGGTAGCCGCAACGCCGTGCCCGCGCGCGCGTGCGCAGTCGGGTCCCGGTTCACACTTTACACACGGATCATACGGTTACGCACGGTATGCTGATTCTCTCTAATTATTGGTTCACCTACCGTACTTCGGAATTTCTGCTCATCGATCGTAGTGGTAACCAATATTAGGTGACGAAAAAACACTGAGCGATTGGCCCATGTAATTGGAGAGCAAGGCGAGTCTCCAATTCGTTTCTCGGCTCAGAGGTCAGTTTCGACAAAGGAAACACGGGGAGGGAGAGAGAGGCGATAGAGAGAGAGGTAAAGACCACAAGGCCAACTGCCTTATCCCTATAAACAAGGTTATATAACTGATTACAGCCTTGTCATTGTGAGAGATACTGTGCCCGCAGGGTTACATTTTATGAGAAAATTACAGGAAAAGGTTGGAGAAACTAGCTTCCGAGTGGGCGTTGTCAAAAACACGCGCAAGCCGCAATGCTATACACTAAGCTACTTAGCTGGGAGAACATTTGCTGGGAGAGCATGAGAACAGGGAGGACTGGAATGCATTGCTGGGAGAACATTTTTATGGCAATATCAGATGTCTGATAAAGTAGGAGGGCCCTGTGGTTTCTTACTAAATTCCCGTGCAAGACATCCTATGTATCCCTATAAAACGCTATAAAGCGCGCATTTTAAAGATCCGCTTTGCTAAGGTAAAGCAATGCATTGTTGGGAAGACATTTTAGATGCGAAGCAGCTTATGGTCGAGCCTGTTCCCTCCGCCGTTGTGTGGGCGCCGTTGTGCGGCGTTCACACCCCCACTGCGCATGCCTGGCCAGGCACCGCTGATGATTATTGTGGCAGGATACCCCTAGGGATTGGCCAACCAAAGAATCCCTCACGAGATAGCTTCGCGTTCAACCACCGTCGTCATCTTCCCGTATAGGGGGAACCCTGAGTAGTATGCGAGCCATTCCTCCTCTCCTCTCCGACGCTCCTCTCCTCTCCAAAGCTCCTCTCCGGGATTGCGCAATGAATGACAACACCTGCGGCTCCGCGCGCGATAATGCGAAGCAGCTTAGGGTTAGACACGCGACGGTAGCCGCTGCATACTCCGCTGGGGGCGCCACTGTAGCTCCGCGGTATAAATGGCGCACGCGCGCGCTCCGCTCCCCTCATTCTCCACCCGCAACGCCGCGATCGAACTGAAAACTAATGGGAACTTGAGTCAACCCCATGACTGCTTCGCATACTACTCAGGGTTCCCCTTAGGGAAGATGGTGGACATTTTTTTTTCAGGGGCAGTACAATAACCAGTTTGATATCGAAGTAGCCCCAGCGCCTCTGAATAATTATCCCTGTAACCCTATGTTCTGCCCTGGGGCGTTATACACTGAGTCCCTTAAAGTCGGCTTAACAATTATCCCAGCTGAATTGCTAGGAATAGAAACTTAAGGGGTGCTTTACGTGGTTTGACACTGTAGGGCCTGTTCTTAATGGCATTTTTCATGTGCGGCGCCAGCGTGACTCACCAAGATTTACAGACGGACAGGCATGTATCCCTGTTGAATTCACGTAGCGCAATGCTCACGCATTTGATATTACAGCACAAAATTGCTGCCGATTTACAGCCGACAGAGCAAAAATTGCTGAATATTTCGTCGTGAAAATATCGCATTTCCCTTCACTCTATGCAGAGTTTCGTTGGCGATCTCCTGCCAGCAGCTCAGTTTCCCCCGTACGACCTGGAAGTTGTATTTCGAATGTAGGGAGGACAGAAGTTGGTCACATGTGTGTTACGCCAGAACTTGATGAACTAGTCAAGCGGACCGAGAATAAAGAGGAGGTAAAAGCAAAATGACGTAAAGTGTTTCGAAGAACGGGCTCGCTTTTATTAAAGTACGGATTTCAAACGCAGCTTATCGTTGTCAGAAGCAATGGGATTTCGTCAAATTACTGTTAGAAATAATACCGGAGAGTTAAAACTAAACAGTAAAAATAGAACATCAATTTAGTGTGACTACTGGTTGGCTGAAAACCTATCTGTGAAGTAAAAAAAAGGACACCGTAGTTGTCATTTTCGTGTAATGTAAGCTGTTTCTGTGGCACGGAAATTACCATGGCATTTGGGTTATTCGCGTTTGATAGCTGAGGAGAAACGGGGTAGGAAGGATTTGAAGTCCAGTGTCCCTCTCGTGAAGAAGCAATTTAAAGCTGGAAAGGCAGGTGGGTAGACCCTAATGCTTAATACAAATGAGATCACTCTGACGATGGAGTTTCATGGAACCCCTGTATATATGGCTTAGAAACGTTCCGGAACGGCCTGCTCTTTTCGATATGCAGTTTTTAATGAAGTAAAAGCGAGCTCAGCTATGCCGATGACTCTGACCTTAGCCAGAAATATAGTGTATACGTACGTCTAAGACAGAGAAAGTACCCCAGAGGTGTAGTTACCCAAGTTTATTGCCCTGTTAAGCATACCTACCTGTAAATTCTAGCAGGGCGCAGTTAGTCGACAAACAAACTAGACATTCATACTCGTGAGTTTACAGGATGTCACAATTTAACTAGTATTTTACAGATCAATTCCCAATACGCTTTGTAGCAATCTTAGTGAACAATGGCAGCGTCGAACAAGTGCGGTAATTTTCACCCGCAGCCCCGGTTTACGTCGTAGTAAATGGGGATTGCAATGTTTTATAGAGCTGTTAATTGAGAAAATTTCCGACGAGAACATAGCGGTAATAATGGGCCTTTTGGGCTTCGAAGAACGTGAGGGATTGATTTGACGCCACTGGGACGGATTTGGACGAGACAATGAAGGGAACGATTTTTCCGGAGTGAGTGGCGAAAAAGAAACCTGTTTGGGTCATCACGGGCACAATAAAAGTTTGTGCTAATGTTCGCGTGGTCGTCATAACGTTTGATGGGCAGTTCATGGTGACAGACGATTCTTTCCGAGTAGCACTTGCCGATCAATCTCGTGGGGGCAGAGTCTCTCGTCATGTCAAAAAAAAAAAAAGAGAAAATCATGAGCCATTGCGCTATGTGAAGGTGAATCACCCATGATGCTTTGTAGCACATGGCATAGGGGTGACACCGAATTTAGGTGTAAATTTGCCGTTGTTGAAAGTGGTAAACGAAGTTTATGGAGTGAAAGCTCGTTTTTCTCACCGAGAGGACGCCGCAAACTCGGACGCAAGGGCACTGCAAAACAAAACGCAGACGCTGCTCGGTGCATTCGGGGCTGTAGGCGCTATAGCCCAGTTAATGTGGATGCAGCCAACGCCTCCTTGTGTCCTTCCTGCTATGACAGCACGCACCCTTCCTGTTTTAAAGACGATAGTCTTTCTTGGGCTACTTAAACCCAGAAATTTTGGTCTGTCTGTCTGTCTGTCTGTCTGTCTGTCTGTCTGTCTGTCTGTCTGTCTGTCTGTCTGTCTGTCTGTCTGTCTGTCTGTGTCTGTCTGTCTGTCTGTCTGTCTGTCTGTCTGTTGACTCGATTCAGCCACCCGGCCAAAGTAAAACAATGCCTGCTCAATAGTCTTGTATAGTCACAGCTAAATCTACCCATCTAAGCCCGGTGTAATGTTCATACTTGTCAACATTGTTGAAGAAGAAAAAGACATAATATAAGACAACAGAATAATACAGAAGTAATATTTGCAGTGTTCCTTTATAATAAAATCATACATGCTTGATTTCTGCGAAATTAAATACTTCATCAACTGCAGAAAAAAAATTCACTCCGCCGTCGCCTGCTGTCGCCCGCGCCACTATAGCTTCTTGCGCCATTTTAAGAAATCAACTGGCAACAGTTACGAAAGGTTCCACTAGATAGGCTCCACATTCTTCTTGCAATGCACGTGCATTAGGGAAACGCGGTTCTATAAACGTTGAAGTAGGGCGCCTCGATTCACGCACGTCTTCGCCAAATGGCAGCGTTGGCATCGAGACACCCGGCCTGGAGCAATGGAACGCGGTAAATTTAAAATGATTTAAGCAAACCTTTGGCGTCTTTACCTTGGGAGGAGCGCGACGCAAGAGGAACAACATGAGAGGTGAGCGGGAAAGCGAAGGGAGGCATTTACTTCGCAGAAGCCGATAAAGACTATCGTCTTTTGGCGGCATTTGCAACGAAAGGAGCAGATACGCGGCCAATTTTTCCTTTCCCCCTCTCCACACCCCTCCCTTTTGAACGAACGAGCGATTAGACGCTTTCACTGCGCAACCGCACGATGCTCTCGCTTGACCTTCACTGAGCTCGAAGGTCAGATTGACGCTACGAGGAACGAGCCGTTTTTCGGGTTTGATCTGAAGTATTAAGCTTCGCTCAAAAACAATGCTCTGGCTGCTTGCTACCCGAATGTTCCTTGGACATGTCTTTCTATTTTTCGCCACAATGCGCAGATTTTAAAAGCGAGCTCATCTTGAGATGTGCGTCTCCATAGCTAATCGAACACTTCACCGTATCGCGGCCCCGCCTGCACGCTTTGTGCAAGCTTATTAGAGCTGCGTGGCTTCTATACTGCGCGAACTTACTCCTTTTTTCTTTTAGTTCGTTCACGTGGGATACGTCAGCCTCAATGTTTCCATTTATGGTGCGTGATGGCCCCATGCAGTTATGTTACCTTATTCCGATGTAGTTTTTTAAACCTAGATTCGGTTAGTCTTCTACTTTTCGTAACAAGCAATCCGTCCCAGTCAATGCTGACCCACATGCCGCATGCTGGCCTCGATTTAGTTGTGGGCAGTAACGTCGCCTCATTTGGATGTAGTTTTTTAACCTATATGTGCGGTTTCCAGTGTAGTTTTTGGTAAAAACCAATTCATCAGTGTCAATACTACTCCATACGGCGTGTTACAGCCAGCCCAGTTTCAGATTTGTGCAGTCATGACGCCTCATTTCGATTCAGTTTTTCAACTTATAAGTGCGGTGACTTTTTTAATAAGTATCGCCGGAGGAAGCCATAATTCTTTCGCCTTCAAAGAACGTAAGCAGATTTTAGTTCCTTCGTGGAATTTTCGTAACCTAGAGGCGGCGATTTTATGCAGCTAATCGTAACTCATTTTTCACCGTCAATGCTGCCCCCCATGGAGCGTGAAAGCCCAATTTAACACATTTTCGTTAACAAGTTTCGTGCAGTTACGCCGCCTCATTTTAATGTAGCGTATAACCTAGGCGGCGTGAGTTTTTGATAAATGTTGCCAGGCATAGCAATAATGATTTCGCATTCAAAACCCGTAAGTTCACTTATGTGCTCCGAGGAGTGTTTTAGCCTAGAAGCGATGTTTTTAATTTATTTTCGTAACAAACAATCCGCCAGCGTTGAAGCTGCCCTTATAGCGCGTGATTGCCCCAGTTTTTTGTCTTGTGGAGTGACGTCCCCTCATCTTAATGCACTTGTTTAACGTTGACGCATTCACTGTAATTTGTTTTTGCAACAACCGATTTCACATGGGTTTTTAATTAAAACAACAGTGCTACCTAGGTCATGTACCCATCGCTTATGTACTCGTGGATTATTTCAAATGTGTTTCCTCTGCGCTAAGTAGTGTTCGCATGTACGAACCACCGGACCGTACTAGCAGTTCGGAAATGGGCCGTCCTACGTACATGCGACAGGAGGCCGGAAATCCGGACTACAGCGCCATCAAAACCGGTATTAGGACCAAAGCATGCCTCGTGCGTCTCCAATGTGATGTTTAAACACTGAGTGTAAGGCTGGCGAGGTTTTATCCTGCTCTTACATGTATTCAGAAAGCAAGCGCAATCAGTGGTTGTTGCGTCATCGGCCCAACACATGTGTGGAGAAATGGCGTTGTTGAACATTGCGCCGACGACACTGCGAAACTATTTCGGTGGTTGCATAGAGGTCAGAGATTGTGCGTCGGTGCTAAGAGGCAGTGCCATTTCCGTTTCGCAAGCCCACGTGTTCGCTTTTACAAAACGACGACGAGTGCTCTTTTACTAATTGCGCAATCAACGTAGATAGCGCAAGTGCGTTTTGTAGCGATGACGCGATTGCCGCTACATACTCATTACGATCGCTATGCAGACTGCGGTGACTGCGGCTTACAAAACGCTTCGAGCCGCAGTCAGGCAAGTGGCCTGGTTGTCACACAACCTTCTTGTGACACTGGTCTTGTCCGACGGCGCGTGTGGGCAGCGCGTCCAATACGTTGTGCTGGCTTTGGACGGAATCCTGACGAGTTTGCACTGCCTTTGAAAGTGGGAGGCCGATTTCGGGATAACATCGTTGATGGTATTGGTCCTCCAGGGATCCTGTAGGCGCTTTCCCTCTTCCATACCTTCCAATTGGTTCCACGGCTTTCCCGCCAACCCATCCATCTTTTTTTTCGTGGGAATGCATCTCAATGGACTACAACATGTTTACGTTCATCATACACGGAGTCTATCGACATGACTTCCCAGGATGCTTCCTTGGTCTTCAGAGCTGTCGCAAAGGCAGGCTATAGGATTTGTCTTATCAGCAGCCGAGAATGTCCATGGCTTTCCACTGTGTCCTGTGCCCTGGTTCTCATGGTAAACCTGCAGTGGTGCATCACAGCTTTCTCCATGCGTTGAGTCTGTCATCTACGCTGCTATGTTGAGAAACGTAGTTGACCGAAACACGTGCGCTTTATGGGTGCACTGTATGTCGTATGCGCCCGGGCGGCAACAGGTGCCGTTCCCAGCCATAAGCATCGCGGGACTGCGGTACTTGACACTGCAAACAAGAACAATTTTATGGCTTTATAAACTTCCAGCAGCAAGTCTGTGAAGTATGCAGCACAATCGAGTCAGCCCCACATTGTCATTGGCAGAACGTGCCAAGGAAACGTTACATGGGAGCCTTACATGCTCACATGGGGACCTTAAAAGCTTGCATAATTCGCTGACAAGACTTCTGTAGCTGGGTCTCTGAAGGGGGAAATAAAACCTTTTTTTTTTCATTCAGTGCAGTTATCAAGTGGGTATGCCATGGCTTGCGCACTTTCGAGCGTATGGCTATATTTTTAACCCTTTGTTGGAATGTGTTTGCGCTCCTGTTCATACTTTCCGCGTGACAACGGTAAACTCTTTGCGCACAGGTGGTTTTCGCTTGACTGGAATGAGTGAAGGAGTATATTGTTACGAATAATAGAAAGGAACGTCCCCCATCAGGTCGATTTTGTCTCACCTAAGGGTCTACACCGGAACTCCTGCTGGTGTTGGGATGTGGGAGACGGGGAAAATAGACAGGCAGGAAAGGGAGAAGAAAGAGGGAGAGGGGGCACATACATCATATGTACATATATACAGGACAGTACACTAAGAAGGGAAATTAAAGTGTCCACTACTTGGAGAGAAAGCGAAGAGCCGCAAAGAGGGCCGAGCGACGTGGCCAACGTTTTACCACCGAGAAGCAGCCTGAATTTCGGAGATGAGTGCGTTAGTTCAAGCGAGAATACGATGCGGGTGGCACAGGGAAATACGAGTTCAGTGTCGCCAACGGGAGGGACATGTTCGTAACGTAGGAATTTTGCACATTTTTTTACCCTAACAGGGACTTCCATGTGGACGTCCTGCAAGTTTCACCGCAAAACTTAGGGCCAGTTACCATTTCGACCAGCTATTACGAGCGGGTTAAAAGCGCGCGCGAGCAGTTTAATTTTTATTAGTTTTTCAGCTTTATTTCGCACTGTAATAATAATCTAAAAACTCCTAGCGGAGTGATTATAACTTTGAATATTAGCAACGGTTGATGGGGGCGCTTTTCCTATTTCAAGCAGCAGCTTTCGAATTATTTGGTGCAGAAGAAGACAATGAATTTGTTTTTTTTTCTGCGGATAATAAAAAGAAGAGGTCTTAGACACTCGCTTGAAGTTGCGTCAGTACAAGGTAATAAAATGAGCTGACTTAATTGAAGTTTGAAAATTATATTATAGTTTCAAACTCAAAGCAAAAATTATTAGTTTCACGGTCCGGTTCTGTACCATGACGATGGTACAGAATCGGAACGTGAAACTATAATAATTTTAACAGAAAAACTGTGAGTCGTGATCTTTCATGACACTCCGTGTGAAGACAGGAAAGTTTTGCGCTGAATACACTTGCACTGATCTTGAGCGGGTAGAAACGCCTCGTTGATTCTTCTTTTCGAAATCAAAGTTATTCCATATTGTTTCACTGCACCACCATTGAATCTGAGGTCAATGGGCGTAATTTTGTCATGTACTAGTTCTCTCTTATTTTTTGGTATGTTATTGTTGATTTTTATTGAAAAAAACAGAAGGAATGTGACTGTGAAACATTGGTTCTGTTCCTTGTTCACGGTGCACGGTGTGTCCCGTGGTTCTTTCAATATTACATATTTGTGAGTTTCTTTATTAAAAAGCAGTTGATAGTCAGCGCTTGTGTGTCCTCGTTTTCCTCTGCTCAGTCCTTGTGTTTGCGCTGTTTCACAGGAAGGATGCAGCGCAAACACACAACTTGCCCAATTTACTGCGTGACTCAAGTTTATTTCTTCAGTTCACTTGTACTTGCAAGTGCGAGCATTAGCGTGTCTGGTGTTCTCTTCCAGGCAGGCAACACTCAGCATGCAATCGAAGTGGCGGCGCAGCTGCTCAAGGTCGGCACCCTCATCGTCCTGCTGGTGTTCGGTTCCCACCAGGCTGATCAAAACAACTACCCGGTGTTCAGCCATGGACCCTATTGGACGCTTCTGGACATCGTTCAATTTGTAGGTTTCACGCTACGGGGCTTCACCATTTTTCAAGAATGTGCGGGAACAGAGACAGTCATACTAATGCACAGCTTGGCGTGGTTGTTGATTTTTGATTCAATGCATTTTGGTGGTACTCTTTTTATAAACGCATTCTGAGATCGTGGATGATTACCAGTGGATGTCTGGACATACAGCTAGCGCTCTGGATGCATCACCATACCCTTTTTGATTAGCATTCACAAAGTGCAATTTTCATGCGGGATGCCCTATAGTGGTGACCTGGGAATAATTTTTGCGATGTAATAAAGGCCGAACGTAATTATAGCAACTCAAATTGACAATAGGCGACTGCGAGGTAGACCTCGGTGTTGGGGCAGTATCTGGCAGGCGCTTCACGAACGTGGATATAGGGTGCCCGGCGAAGAGCAGATCTGTGAAAGTACGCTTTCAGGTCGTGAGTACACGCACGTTCATCACCGAATCATCTGGACGGTTTTGGCTGCAATCTCCGACAACAGAATGCGGCCTGCCCATTCGCAAGAGAGTGCACGTCGGCTAATCGCTCTTGTGCAACCTTCTCGCCGCGAGCACTTGAGGCGTACATGCACTGCATTTGCAGGTACAATCAGGCTATATATAACATGGGAAAAGCACGTCCCTGGCCAATCTCCTCTCATACTAGGAACAGTTTTATCTACCTCACTTTTAGCTCATCATCTAGGCTGATGTCCAGAGAAGCAAGATCCCCTCTTGGGCAAGCACCGTAGAACCCGCACCTACCTCATCTCGGCATCATAACTTCACAATAACTGGAACTCAACTCCACCCCTAGCACATTAATAAACCATCTTCGCTATTGTAGAGCTCATTGGAAGATATCTTCGAATACGCAATGGCGTTGACGAAAGGGAAGCGGGAATTGCACTTAAGTGGCAATTGTCACTGTCATATTCTTGTTTCAGTCCTGTTTCGTAAATGCCAAGCGTGTTTCACTCAGTGGTTCAGGCAACCCGCCAGCCTAATATACCTACTTAAATGAAGGTAAAACAAAAGGTGTCAGGAGCACTTGAAAGCTCCACACTTTGGCTAACAAACTGCTCCCCCTGAAATTGAAGCGCCTATTTGGCGGTACGTGTTGAGCGGACGGAAAGCAGGTATTTCGAGTCGGAAGAAACCAGTGTCGAAGAGGGATACGGGATAAAGATATCCTGGCGCATGACGAAACATAAGGCTGCAGGGCGACGCCATTGCAAAGAGACAAGAACGGCGAACCAAAACTAAAGGCCACCACTACCGGCCATTTTGTGCACTTCCGCCAGTTCATACCAAGCTGTCACTTAAACTAAGAAAGGGTAGCCATGACCAGCACCTACTTAGAATATGACTTCTGCTTCCATTGACAGATGATGCCAAACAATTTTTACAAACAGCGGTCCACTTTTTAACTTAAAGGGACGTGGTTCTTATCGAAAAGTAATCGGAATAGTTTATTGTTGTGTTCCTTTGGTCAATGATGAAGGAAGTATATCACTACTTTTACAGCGAACGCGTCGAGAGGTTGTCAGCGGCCAATATATTTTTCTAGAAAAAATGAACAGACTGCAGGACCCAAGCTCGGGAAGGCTCGGACTCCGAAAGGAAGCTAGTGCAGCAGAAGCGGCAATGCTATGTTTCACTTTGCGCCCTTAGGCGCGTCACAGTGTTGTAGAAAAAAATGTGCAGTTCATGTGATCTGTTCACGTCACGCAGCCAGTGGCGCTAGCTTTTCTTTGTTGTCGCGAAGCGAGGTGTTATGTCACATGCATGGCCTTGAGCGATCGCTGCTCCTAGCAGATGTGGCGTGCTTATAAAAGCTGCGCGGCAGTGCAAGCTTACATTCTCTGAGCGAAACGGGTCGGTCTGGTTGTTGAGAAACGGGTCATCTCTAGTGAGTGAGGCGTTGGTCTTCGGTGACGACAACGAATTGCCATGCCGTACGAACGTGCGCACTAATGGAGCAGATGTGTTGGAGCCAGGAATGCACAACATTTTAGGACGTAGGTTTTTTATTCGCGTACCCAATTTTTTTACGAAGCCCTCTACGTGGTCGTGGGAAGGAGAGGATGACAAACTTTGCAGGTGTCTATTGATGACCATCTTCACAAATTATCCCTGAATGATTTGCTAAAGAGAATTCTTCGGCTTCTTTTTTTTTTTTTTTTTTCAAAATACAGGCCCTACTTACACTTGCCGCTGCCTCTGGAGTCGTGCAAGGCTACCTGACTCTGGCGGATGGACGGGTGGCGGATGCTGTGAGCAGTCCCGTTTTGGTGGCTGCAACATGCGACTACTGCATGGCGCTTAGCTTTGTAAGTTTAATTCTTTACAAAACAAATTAGCTTAGATGCGTCATCCTAATGCTTGTGGAATCCCTTCAATAACCGAGTAGAAAAATCAGGCATTAAATATGCTGCTTCGGTCGTACGGTAAATTTTAGTGTGTTTATGTAGATTTAACGACGTAGAGCAGTCGGAAGAGCATAAATCGATCTTACCATCGTCATCATCAGCCTACTCAGGTCCACTACAGGACGAAGGCCTCTCCCACTGACCTCCAACCATCCCTGTTCTGCGCCGCTCGAGTCCATTGTTTACCCCGGAATTCCGTTACTCCATCCCTCCATCGGGTTAATGGCCTTCCCCTTTTTTTAGACCCATCTCTTGGTATCCACTCCGTTTGCCCTAATTGACCAAATCGGTAATGGAGGAAAAATAACATGCAGTTGTTACAAAAATAGTGTTTTATAATACGTTACGGGAGCGTTGGACTAGGGTAACCATCCAAACTCCTCTACAAATCTCATGTGTTCCAACAATCTTCGAAATAATATACGTTAGTTTTGTGGAACGCCAATAAAGAGGGTTGTCTGAAGTGCCTGCGGGCTATTTCTTTCCGTTTCTTCACCTAGTGAAAATAAGTGCTGCATGCATAATTCGATTCTAACGGCACGATGCCCTGTCCTCTCCTAGAGGAATGCTCAATTTAAAAGACTTTCAACTTAGCCTCCAGGTTGTAACACATGCTCATGGCAGCATGGAGGCAGGCGGGAAAGTATGCGGTGAGACCGGTGACTATTCCTACACCGTGGACTGGTGCAACAACTGCTGATTGAGAGTTGTGAAAAGCAGTTTTGCGTAGTTACACTTGAAGATGAATCATTATTTTGCGTTCAAGATAGCATTTGCGATGAGGTCCGAACAGGTTCCACAAAGTCAAAAGCACTCACGCCTAACTATATGACCAGCAACACTTCGTTACTAAGTGCGCAAGCATGGCATTGGCATACACGATCTTGCAAGATTAGTGCTAGAAGCGAAAGCTTGTAGTGAAAAATATAGCGTGTTTAAAACACTTATACTACATTTTTCTAAGGAGATCCAGTCCGAAATTTTTAGCACTGATAATCGGCACAGTCGGCGCAGCTGACATGTTGCAATCTTTTCAGGGGATTTTATTGCATCTTATTTGGAAGAGATGTAGGCGATGTCTACCGCCTTCTGGATTCGCTTGCGCAATGCTCGGATTCCTTACTGCAGCCGCTGTGTTCGATGCATTCTACGACTGCACGACTCTACAGCCAATAACACAGGTGTGACACGTTTACCTTCCTCGAGAGATTCCGAACGTTAGCAAGAGTAACTGTCAAGATACTTGTTGCAAGAAACCGCATTCATCAAATTGGTCAGATTACACTCCTTGCAGCGTAATCTGCAGCGGGTCTGTTCTGGGGCCAAGGAGCTCAGTTTGTCTTTGACTTTGACTTGACTTGCAACGAGTTTGGACATTTTATCGCAGCGGTTTTGTCTTTGACTATTTACCATTTGATTGCGAGTAATAAAGATGAGGTGGTGAGGTGGGTATGCGCCCTATGTAGCCGTAGGCCAACCCCTGTTAAAAAGCCATGGACATGCAAAATTATAAGAGATCATAATGTTGGATTTCGGTTGCAACATCGATTTACGTTATTTGTCACACACTAACACTGTTAATCGACCAGATTTAGGGGACATCCCCAAAATGAAGTAAGTATTTGTGTTCTGGAATTTTTCTTCAGCTGCGAAGTTTCTGAGCAAGCTGTATAGCTTCCTTTTGTAGCCGTACGGCTGCATTTCAGGTGGGTGTAAAATTTTAATTAGCACTTACATTGTTAACCATATGATCAAAGCTTTGTTAAAAAAAGAGAGAAGTATATTTCTTCAGGAGCAGCAAGGGTGCAATTATTCGTGACCAAGGGGAATTATAAAGCACTATTGGTTTGATGCATGGGTATAAACTTTGAGGAAGCATGAAGATAAAACATAAGTTTTCTGGTTCATTCTAAAGGCTACTTTCTCCCAATAACAACAATGCCAGTGTTAACACAAACTTCAATCGAGTAATAAAGTTAATCAACTAGTAAATGCACACACTTCACTGGTTTCCCTTTCCTTCTTCCTGTCCTAATAACCTTCTATTTTTATCTAAGCGTTACATTTCTGTAGAGCCTGTTTTATACAGCATTATACAGTAGAATGGCGGTAATGAACCCATTTTTTTACACCAAAAAGGAAAATGTTGCCGTAAGCGAAATAAAAAATCGCTGAAAAAAAAAAAGAATCATGCACCCGGCCGTCTAACGAAGACGGTGCTTGAACGCGAAGCTTTCTCGGGAGAGATTCTTTTGTTGTCGCTTGAGTTTGCACTTTAACTGGCAGATGGTTTGGACTTTGGCGCCTCCTTCCATATGCTGCGTTGCTAAACCACAGAGTGAAGAAAAAAGCTTGGGCTCGTGGACTTTGACTTGCAACGAGTTTGCACTTTTGATCGCAGTGGCTTTGTCTTAGACTATTCACCATTTAATTGCGCACGAAGGAGGCTTCGCGTTCAACCATCGTCGTCGTAGACGGGGCATGATTTTTCTAATTTTGCATGTTTATGCACCCCTTTCCAAATCCAAACTGCTTCGATGGTGCCGGAATGGCGCGACCGGATAGGCATTGGCTTCATAACGAGAAGGACCCTTGCAAAAGTGTTGTCTTTACTTGAACCCCGATCAGCATCATCGTCAGAGAAAGTTGGCTTTCCTGAAGCGAGATATGCTATCAGTGAGACACTGAAAGCTTCGCCTTAAAGAAATGAAACGCTTTCAAAGTATTCCTCGCGTTCTGGAACGGCAGCTGTATTTCCGCAGTGGGCGACATATTCCGCATGTTTTGTGTGCCCCTTTTTTTATGTACATCCACTGATATGTTCTTAATTTTCAATTTTTTTCTTTTTAGGAGATAACATTCACGAATCTGAGTTTTCAGAGTGATGTACTTCTTATCACCTTTCTTCTGGCGGCTTGCACGGCTGGAAATTTTTTCATGTCCGGTATCCGGGACCTCGTGCTTCTCAAACGAAATCGTTCGAAGGTACGTTCCACGACATCTTGGACATTCAACACCGCGTTGCCGGCTGCTAACCTAGCTGTGGACGTCAGCCGAAATGTACATGTATACGAACAATGTTATTTAGCATTTTATTACAGGGAAAGGTCTGGGTACCAATCTAAGTGCTAATAGGCTAAGGCGTTGGGCTACTGATTGAGGAAAAGCATAACCCGTGTCCAGAGGTATTGGCGCTTGTGAAAAATCGCCAAATGGCCCGCACCTCATGACCCTGGGACAGCTTCGATGCCAAATATATCCCCTCAAGACCTCTGCGGTGTACAATTTTAACCTTAACAGAAGTGCACATTTGTTAAGCTGTTCGTCCATGCTTGTGGGATCTGGAAATAATTCAGCGAAGTTTTCAATGAAACAAGTGCATTTTAAAAATTTGCGTGCTGGGAAAAACAAAAAAAAATAATTCATGCAGGTACAGCTGTGCAGCAGCACCTACTCCCCTCTGATGCAACGTTGCGCTTCACGAGTTGTGAAAAACTAGAAATGTTTGTGTCAGTGAGTTCTTGCGAGGGCGAAGTAAACTATTCCCTGATTCATTGAGAGCAAAATAGAGTGTTTCAGCCACTCTAAAATCGCAAATAGTGTACTCTTTAGAGTTCTGGTTCACTTTTTTACAGCTCGTGGAGCCTTAGCGTAGTGAAGTGCACTTTTTGAGGTGTGTACGCATTGCATTTCCCTTAACAATGTATTTGTATCATTGATTTCCACAGGTGTCCTGGCGATTTCTAGACAATGACAGTGTTTCTGTATTAGGACGGTTAACTTGTACAACACTGCTTCCGTAAGTAACAAAACCACTTTTCTGAAGCATTAAACATTGCGCATCATCTAAGACAAGGATGGAGAGCAACCAAAAGTAACATAAGACATTTAAGACATAAGCCTTAGGCTTTTAAGACTGCTTGCTAGGAATGGGACAGCATGAGGGTCACGTGAGTGGGTCTATAAGGAGTTGTAGGATATAGCAGTAGGAGACCTTGCTGTCGAGCTCCCACCTGCATGCAATCAACTCCCGCTGGTTGAGAGATCGGTAGCCGTCAAGATGACGCAAAGCTACTTGTATAAAAGCTTTACACTCGCAAGGCTCTGCTTAATAATATTTCACTCTGTCGCTCTCTGCCTCCCTGCGTACGACCAAAGGTGGGTCCACGAAAATTCCTTCTTCTCAATACGCCTTCAGTTAAGGCCCTGGCAGCTGAGGCTGGAATGCAGCGGAGACTCACAAGGAATTGTCCTGCTTTATATGTTTCGTTTAGATGCTGGTTAAGCCACTCATATCGTGTTCCTTCATGTTTTTAAACTCTGTATAAAATTTTGAGCCACATTTCAGATATCGCTCAATTTTAAGGGTGTTTTTTGGTCTGCTAAGGATCACTGTTTCACCGTGGTTACGGGGAGCTCTACATCAGAGTTTTAGTGGGTAATTAAAAATACATGGCGGAAGTAACTACCTCCGCGACTCTTGTATGGCGAAACGTGAAACAACTTCGTAGTCTCAGAGGCTCATCAAGCATTAGCATTTTTAAGACGAAGAAAAAAAATTCTAGTTAAGGCATCTTGCTAGTGGCAAAATCTAACTTTATGTTCTTTGGTCGATGTGCTCGGACGATGTTCTTCGAATGTGTCGATGTTCTTTGAATGTGTTCATAATAGTCTTTCTTTGGCTACTTAAACTCGAACATTTGGGTATGTCTGTCGGCCTCTCGATTAAGCCACCCGGCCGAATGCTAATAGAAGTCTTGAACGAAACGTTTATATAGGTAAAACATTTACAAACTACTAAATCTGGTTGCAATGTTCATACTTGTGGAAATTGCTGAACAAAAAGAAAACATTGGGCATATTTGAAACAAAACCTTAAAACGTAAGTGGTTTTCAGTGTTCTTGTAATTAGAATTACATGGCTGCTTAAGTTTTGTAATAGATAGTGAAAAAAAAACCTGCTGAGGAAAATGTTTTGATCAAAATACAAAAAGCATTCCCGCGCGACACTAGCCCACCAGCCCTCGTGGTAGCATACTAAGCCCAGTAGTAACGAAAGGTTGCATTATATGGCGCGCGAGGAGCGGAACGCCGCAAAATTGAATTGACCTTAGCAAACCTCAATCGCCTTTATCTTGGGAGAAGTGGGTCGGGAGAAGTGTGTGAGAGGTGAGCGGTAAAGAAAAGAGGCATTTACCGTACGTGACATCTGCGGGGGGCGACTATCGTCTTTTGATGACATTGGCAACAAAGCAAGCAGATGCAGTGTTATTTTTTGGCTCTTACCTCAGCTTGCAACGTGTCGCTACAATTAGCATTGAAAGCCGATTTTAACAATGATGATAGCACAAAGTTGACTGACCAGCCTTCGTGATGCTTTAGAAGCTTTAATGAGCAAGTTTGTTCTTGAGAGTAAAAAGGTTAACTTTGGCTTCGAAATCGGCGAAAAACACCAATGACAATTTGGCCTTCCATGGCTTTTCGCCACGCACCAGCTTATCCTTGCCATTTTAGCATAATGTAACCTACAGTTGCCCTCGAATCTGTTCTAGCGCAGCTTATTCCATGACATACTGACGAAATCCAAATCAAGAACTCAGATCCCCATCCTCCGGAGGGGCGTCCGATCCCAGCTGCTTGTCGAAGCTTTCACCTCTCGTCTTTCGAACCGGTAAGTGTATTAGGAGTCTCCTTGTGTTTTTCCCCGTCACTGAGCAGCATTTGTACATTAGGATGTGCTTACTGAAATCCCAGTGACAAGAGGAGGCGCAAGCTAAAATATTGTTCTGTTTTTAGGTTGTTTTTGGGGAATGCTTTTTGCCGGCACATCGATTCTAATACCTAGCTGGATCTCATATACCTCGGTGTGCTAATCCGGATAATGCCTATGGTATTCTTTGAAAAGTTCGAAAGCTGTATTATCATCTTGCCGTAAGTTTGTACAAGCAAAAAATTATAAACGTTGTGTAACCGCTAAAAAGTGTAGAAACATTGTGACACCTGACTCAGTTTTTGCGTTAAGCTAGATATGTACTCCGAACACATGTTTGCAAAGGCCAAATCCCGTGGGATGTCAGAGCAAAAACATAGTTATGGAAGGAGGATTTCCACCGAAAATCAATAATGTACTTTTGAAAGTTAAGTACCAGGCCACTAGGCGTAATGGCGTAATTATTCTGCAACAATGAATCAGCTGTGACTGTCTCAGATTGTATAACGCTCCACATGGCTTTGTTGTTATCAGTAACTGGGGGCATACATATCGTTTTTTTCGTATCGAAATGATAGCAGCGCACTAGACATTGATCGTTTCAGATTAGACAGATGTAGTTCCTGCTGAATCTTGTGTGACCCCTCGCCCATTTAATTATTTTGCGTGTTTCAGCTGGATTTTTGGCAAAAAAGGAGAAAGCTGACGTCGCTGTTCAATTCATGTACAGATGAAAGTGACCTTTACAAATATAGATCGGCATTAGGGCTTCCAGATTTATTTAAAATTGTTTGTAAGAAGACACCACTAAGCCTGGTGTGCCGCGCTGTGCCAAGCGGTCTATCAAATAATTACAACTGCTCAGTTACCGGTATAGGTTCATTTGCGGACTTTTCAAAGCCCCTAAGTATAACTTTTTAATTTATCCTAGCTCGAAAATGTACACACAGAGAGAATAAGCGTTTATTGTAGTCCAGAGGTGGGCTTGTGTTGAAGTTTCAAGGAGAATACTGTGTATTCCGTGAACTTCCTCGTATTACTTTGCCGTTGTCAGTCGCAGTAATAAAAAAGGCGGCCACCTTCGGAATTGAGATGCGAAGACTGAGGAAACAGCAGAGCTGGTTATCTTAAATAGCTGTAACTTGGCTTTTATACATCTATACCTTGTCCCTTCTTCCCTTCTTTAGCTTGAACGTGGCCTTTTCTATGGCTATTAACTTGACATTTTCCATTGCTTTGACTTGGCTATTTTTAGCTTTATATTAGCTGTTCGATAGCTTTGACTTGGCCTCTTCTACGGCCTTTTAACTGAGATTTCCAGTAGTGTTCTCCCACACCCTTCACAACTGTATTCTTTTCTTCTAGTAAAGCTGCTGCTATTGCTGGTAGTGAAGACCACCAACTCCGCTGTTTCCGCAGTCGTCGCATCTATATTGCGGAGGTGGTCAAATTTTTTACTTTCCGCAGTTCTCGCCCGGAATTACGGAGCTTCTCGACGCTGCTTGACATGCTCACGATCGGCTTCTCGCTTCCTTCGCCGACGCTCTGCTTCTCCCTCGGGAGAGAGCACTTTCCTAGGGCCACCCATCTTATCGGTAGATCGGACAGTGATGGCGCCGAGTAGTCGCCATTTCTCTCAACTAGGAGAACACCAGAACTTCAGAGCTTACGTCATCACTAGGCGCAGCCAATCCCCGACGCGCGCGTCCCCACACTAATATCTGCGGTGCGGCACGCACTCCCCACACCTGATCGTCGGCTCCTTGGCTCCTCGCCATTTCGCCTCACACTTCTTGCCCTTGCATTTTCCTCCGCTTTATTTTGCTGCGCTGATTTTTGAGCGACGCCCGGCACGGCTGCAACTGAAGCTAAACATCTTGGAAGGATCCTCTACTTTACATGACGTGAAGGCTGGCGTCAATCGTGTAGCCCCCCAAGCCTGACACCCTAAGTCGTTTAAATAAATAATCCCGCAAAAAAAGTGATGCTGCAGTTCGTTATTCTGGTCAACAACCCAACCTCTTCGGTGAATTATAGGACTCCAATAAACCCGCTGTGGGGACACAGTGGCTAAGGCGTTGCGCTGCCGAGCACGAGGTCGCGGGTTCGATTTCCGGCCGTGACGGCCGCTTTCTGATGGAGGCGAAAAGCAAAAACGCCCGTGTGTGCGAGATTTCGGCGCACGCTAAAGATCCCCATGAGGTCAAAATTAATCCGGAGCCCTCCAATACGGCGCGCCTCACCACCTGCGTCGCATCGGCGCGTTAAGCCAATCAATCAATCAATCAATCAATCAATCAATCAATCAATCAATCAATCAATCAATCAATCAATCAATCAATCAATCAATCCACAATCAATCAACCCGCCGCGGTGGCTCAGTGGCTAAGGCGTTGCGCTGCTGAGCACGAGGTCGCGGGTTCGATTCCCGGCCGCGGCGGCCGCTTTTCTGATGGAGGCGAAAAGCAAAAACGCCCGTGTGTACGAGATTTCGGCGCACGTTAAAGATCCCCAGGTGGGTCGAAATTAATCCGGAGCCCTCCACTACGGCGCGCCTCATCGCCTGCGTTGCGTCGGCGCGTTAAACCCTACAATCATCAATCAATCAATCAATCAATCAATCATCAATCAATCAATCAATCAATCAATCAATCAATCAATCAATCAATCAATCAATCAATCAATGACTCCAATAAGTTTTGGTATATAGCAAACATAGCTCAATAGAGAACAGGGAATTTCTTAGAAATAAAATCGCAAAAATTAATCTTGTTTTTGCCTGTTCAGATATTGGTCTCGCGATTGAAGTGAAAGTAGAAGGCTCAGTTTGTAGCGAAATCCTAGCTTGGAGAGAACGATCACGTGCATCGTATCGGTGGTGTGCACGTGATCGGTAGCTGGCTGTTCACGTGTCGATGGCGTGGCATTGAATCTGCAGTTTTCAGCAATTCACCTGGTCTTTTCCCGGGAGAAAGGGAGGTGCGTAGCCCGGTGCTTTTGTTCGTATTTAGTTAATTACTGATGGGCGTCCGCGTTGAACTTTGGTGACAGTACAGCGCTTTGTTCCTCCCTTGTTACGCCATTCACTTCTCTCTCTTCTTCCGAAGGCCCTTCTATTCCGTCACTCGCTTCCCTCTTACAGCTGGGAAGCTTCACACTTTCGCTCGCCAATTTTACTGAAGTGCACTTAAGCTTGCGGGTTGAAGATAAACTTACTACGAGACGTGCGTATTTTGCGCTTACCCTATACTTCTTTGCTGCAGTTTAAAGTTTCCACACCAGCGCACACGGAAGTTTTTGTTCCCATTGCCGGTCATGTCTGCAATGCGAAAAATGGGGTTATTTTTGTTTTTACAAGTTTTCTGTAGCAGTTCGCTGCTATGGTGCAACGCATGTACCAAGTAGACTGAGATGTTTCCTTTGTGAACATGAAATTTAGCTTTATAATTATCGCGGTGTCCTGAACGCCACAGGCATGTACCCTTGGTGGTGTCTGTCCTCAAATACTGATTTTTGCATCAGGAGACTTGAGTGGCATGCAAGTTGTATTTCAGGCTTTGTTTAATAGACCGTGCCAATCGTTTGCAATTTACCTTTTACAAAAGAAAGCTGCTGCGCCGCATAAGGGGCGTGGAATTGCCAAATTGGCAGGTAAATTCTGACTATGCAGGTCGGGCTTAAAAACGGGGCCACCATACAGGTGTTTGTCAGAGAGAAAGGGAGAAAATAAACATTTACTGAAACAAATGGCGGTGGCACCTTAACTGAGGCCAGCCCATCACTCGATTGATGGGCTGACCTCAGTTAAGGTGCCGTTGGGCCTTGGTTCTAGCCCCTGGAAGGTGACCGGAATATCATCTGGCCAGCGTTGTCAGAGCTGACCATACCTAACATCTCTCCCAACTGCTCGGGAGAAACGTTAAGGATGGAGGCGGGAGATGGAGTGTGCTGGCAGGCCGACACCACATGGTAGGGGACTGTACTTTCGTGTGCAAGCGTCAACTTATTCGTATGTGTGCATGTTTTTAAGTGACGTGCACATTGCATATGTCGTTGGCCATACCTAATCATCTGTCACTTAGTGCGAGATGGTGAATGAATTCTGGTATAACTGCATCTCTGCACGTTCGTGTTCCACCCCACTACACCTGTGCTCCCCCTACAGCACACCGACAAGCTCTTGTTACCCTTACAAGTAAACCATAACTTCTGGAATCGCGGCAGATTGTGCGGGGTCTTTTTCTTGAGGCTGCTTTCATCTCATTAGAATCGTGGCGTTGCAAAATACATTTCGGCAAGTTCTGCGTGTATATACAAGAAGGTGTATGTTACAGTAAAGCAAAAACAATGTGACCGGTGACGGCCTTATTCTTTCTCCAGGAACCGGAAGGCGAAATCTCAGTCACCAAAATGGTCATTCGTGGCAAATCTGACCCGCGTGATGTGGATAGATGCACTTCGCGTGCTGTTGTGCCTCTTCGCCTACTTCGCCTGTATTTTCGCCAGGATTTCGGCGCTCGAGTGAGTTATGCCCTCATGTCTTTTGCCACTTTAGTAGTTGTTGATCCACTACTCGAACACTGCTTCGCTTAGCACCAAGACATCTTTGACATTGCTGTAAGTTCGCCGTTGCGGGAAAAAATACCACGAAAATGCTGTGCACTCGCTAGCGCATGCCTCGCGGCGACCACCGAGCGTCCTCGCACACGCAGTGGCTATAGCAAAAAAAAAAAAAAAACACCTCCACCGCTGCTGTCAAGCGCTACTGCGCATGTAAGAAAACCTCTGCATAATGCTAAAGATGAAAAGACACCCTGCATGGGAGAGGTCCCCACGACCGTCGCATTCTCTAGAAGCCATTATGGATAATTGGAGACACGGCTACGAGTGTGCCAGTCCTTCCGGAGACGATTTGCAGATCCCGCCACCGCTGCCTCTGGTCGATGACGAAGAGCTGCTGGAAGTTTGCAATGCTGAGGATGACTTTGCGTCCCCCACTCGCCGCGAAGAAGACGACGAACAATTTTCTAGGCACACGACGATGAATTCTAGCAGCGCAACTATGCAAATAAACAATGATACTGAAACTTAACTATGGGTCCTGCAATTCCCACCTATAACATATTCGCCATTGAAGTCCTTCGCGTGAGGCCAAGCTTCCTAAATGTTTTTGTTGGGCCGTAAGTTCCGAGCTGGTCAGCCGGTCAACTCGCTGCTCGTAGGTTGGGTTGGAGATGGGTGATAAGGGCGGGAGTTGCTGGCGCTCTTACACCAAGTGGTATAGGCGCGAGGGGTTTGACAGTATTGCTGAGTATTGATGAGTATTGCTGGCAGTATTGCTGGAAATTCAATACAAACTCGCCCAGAAGTGCGCATTAATCAGTTTGAAAGTAGGTGTGGTATTGGGGTAGTGAGAATTTTATGCTAACACGATACAGCAGCTTGTCGGAATATTCCAAACAGGAGTAGTTGTAGAATTCGACGAAACAGTTTTTATTTGTCTACACGCAGCCGTTATAACGTAGCGAGAGAGAGCGCGAGATAATTTATTAATTAAGGGTGCCCCTAGTCCGGTGGTCCGGGTATGAAACTGAGGGCCAACTCTGCCGTTCATGACTTGAAGCGGTACGAAAAACACGGACGAAGGAACAGAGTAGACGAGACAGGCGCTATTCAAATATCATGGCAATTATTCACCAACAAGCCCAGCAAGAATTTCTTCTCTGCCCGCTCAGTTAGCCAGCCACTCCTGCCACTTCGAGAAGGTGGCGTGAGGTATGGGCGGGTTTCTGGGCGCGTTTGAAAAGTGTGTGATACATGTCCGGGTGCTCGCCGCAGTATGGGCATTGTACGGTGCCTTCCTTTTTTTTTGAATTTGTGTATCATGTAAGGAGTGGAGGGGACCGGGTCTGTATTTGTCTAAGTATAGCCGAGTGCTGTCGTGTTATTGCACTCTAAGGGGTCGGAAAGAGCTGTTTGGAAAGGCCTCCTGAAGAGCTTTTTTTTTTTTTGCGATAGAATGCCCGTTGGCATAAAAATAACTTATTTACAAATATATTGCTGCTGCGTAAGAAGGGCACTGCGTTCGGATGACCGTCAGCTTGGGTAGCCAAAAGGTGTGCTCTTCCGTGTCGAAACCAGTATGGCAACCTCGGTAAGGACCTACACTTTTCTACAGGCTGCGAGTGTAATCCTAAGATAATTGTCCCTTCAACCGGGCTTTTAGGTTGTTGCGGTAACCTGCTTATCTGCGCAGGCTTATGATCACCAGCGTTGGTGGAGCGGGAATGGCTACAGCGTCGTTGCTCTTCACGACCGCGTGCATAGGCGAGTGGCTCATGTCGAGCTACTACATGGACTTGCTGGGTGTGATCGGTTCACGCACGCGGGCGCTCCTCCAGGGTGTAGTTTTCCAGAAGGTACGTAATCAGGAAAAGCTATTTTAGGGATTGCAGTCACGTGAACTTCAGCTCTAAGCGTTCGCTGTGCTTAAATGTAGTTCGACGGAAAACCTCCCGACCAGTTCACAACAATGTCCGGAATGTGTTAAAAGTTGTATGCAGGGTGTCGAAACGGAACCGAACCGAAAACCGGAACCAAACCGGTATTTGTCTCAGAACTGAATCAGAACCCGAACCGTTATTTTTGAGCCACGGAACTGAAAAAAAAAGAAAAAAAAAAGAAATAGCGGTTACCGGTTCACGACGAAACGGTTCGACCATTCGCTGATGGGTGATTTTAGATAAGATCGAACGAAGTGAAACTGGTCGACCACTTCAATTTGTAGAAATATTTTTATATGATAGCTTGATTATTACAATTTTGAGAATCAGCAATATTTTTCCCGAGAAATATTTTGTCTAACCGCAAAAAAATTTGGAACGTGACAAGGTGGACCCCTGCCGCTACATGCACGTGCGGCTCGGCCAACTTTAGTGACGTCTAGCTACGAAAATATTTACTAGGGGCAATTTGTAAATTTTGTGCACATTTTAAACCTGGTGTAAATTTATTTAAAAAGTTTTGCTTCAGTCACGCGTATAGATTTTTCTCAACAAAATGTTAAATTCGGCTCTGAGCGCAATTTGGCTCGAACTTTCAGCTTAAATATTACAAAAAGTACTTAAGTTACAAACTTGAAATTCTACTCACGTGTGTTCCGTACACTTCTTAACAAACACAGTCGAATATTATAATTGTATATTATACGGTTAAGACTCAGCGGGCACGCAAGTGTGAAGAAAAAAATTGAAAGACAAATTTCAGATGCTAATATAAAAAAAAACATATCTTCGATTTTTCTTAGCTGGTCCTGTAGCCTTCACGCATGTTCCTCACCGCTGCCGGACCGGTTTCCAGCGACGGAAAACGAGTGCCGAAACGAGTCGCTTTCCGCATTTGTGTTTAAACCTTAAATGGACCCTGCAACACTTTTTCCAACTTTTTTTGAAATCTTAAATGCCGGCAGAACGTAGTCACCCAACACTCCGAGTACTTAGATTAGGGAATCGCAAAGTACCTCAGCCAAACATTACTGCCTTATGCCCATCAGACAATTTGTAAACTCGCTCGAAAGATTTTTCTCTCTTTCCCGGTCTTGACGTTCTTCGACGGCTCGAATTACGTCACTAAGGCCATGTAGCGGCTATTGGCCGGTTTTCCTTCAGTTCAACCAATTAACACTTTTCGATAGCAACCTTAAAAAAAGCCACAAAAACAAAGGAGAAATGAAAGGCTTATCTGGTGCGACGAGCAAATCACGCAGCGCCGCTCCGTGCTGGCGATAAGTATAGCTTTTGCAGTGGTTCCAGACGGGAAGGAAAGAGTGAAAGGGCTTATCGAAAGTGTTGCAGGGTCCCTTTAACGGAGCCCCGTTCTTTGCTCACGTGGCCAGTGGCAACACGCGCTTGTACTATTGACGCGCATCCCTTTCGGCCTAACTTTGCGCTGTGCAGGCGACGATGCTATCGAGCACTGCCACCGAACCAACGGGCTATGTAGCCTCGCTGCTGGGCGTGGACTGCAACCAGTTGTGCGTCAGCATCTACTCCATGCCGCTGACCTTCTGCGGCGTGACCACCATGCCCCTACTGTTTTGGATGCTGGCACAGAGGGCGGGCGTGGGACCTGCGCTCTGCTGTGCTGCTTGGGTGGTCTTGACCCTGGTCATGCCACTGGTGTCAGCACCGCTTCAGAAACGCTTCTGGGTAAGAGTGGTGACCGAAGTCTCCAGCAATGAGGACAGAAGTTTGACAGAAAACAACATTGAAAGATCGGTGAATGCCTGGAACGAGCACTCACAGGAGGTGATCAGTCGTAAGAGCTTTACAGTCGCTAGAGCAGATGAAAGACGCTGCAGCTCTTGTACCTGCATCTATCTGCCCATCGCTTGCCTTTGACATTCGATTCGGCAATAAAATAGGCGTAATTGGAAGTTCAGCCTTCCTATCATTTATGTGTTAAACATAAGACCCTGACTGATGTAACAGGACAGATGCGAGGACTGTGAGGGTACCGCAGCCATGGAGAAACGCGAACCTAATTCTTACCCATGAAAACGGTGATGTCAGAGCTTAGACGAATTCGGAGGGACACTAAGAACTGCTTACTTGTGAAAATGTGAAAGCATTACGTTTTATTTTAAGCTACGCTATCTTCTATGTCTACTGGTAGGTGTGTCGGGTTTTGTCGTGTGTTGCAAGAGTATCTGCATCGTGAGAGGGATTATGCCTGGCATGTAATCCTCTCTTCGTAACGATTGCGATGGTTTCGGCTGGTGGTGGTTGTAGCTGTAGTGAGCGCCTGTCCCTTTTCTCGCCGCGCGGACAATTTTGTGTTCCATTCCATCTCATTCCTAGGCATATTTCTGTGGGCTAGCCGCGTGTTACAGCTGCGGCGTCATTATAGACACTTCAAAGTCCGTCGCACCACAGACAGCACAGGCTCGCACAAACGTGTATAGTAATGTGATTGGGTCCTCTCCATACCATTGCATTATGCTCCTCCGATTTCGGCGTTTTTCTCCCTCACTGTGGCCTAGACATACTAAAGAACCCTAGTTAGCACTACATATAAGCTTTACCTTAAAGGTGCTTTTATACTTTTGTAATTGGCAATATTACTCCTCTGGGAATTTAGTGACGCGACTGCGTCCCCTCAAGGTATGGTTGACGAACATTGTTAATACGCAGATTTATTCGTCTTACAAAAAAATATATCATGAAGCATTCACATTTTTTCTTACAGCGCAGAAATATCAAGGCTCGTGACGAAAGGCTGAAGTACATGTCCGATCTACTATCGACCGTCCGTGTGGTAAAGATGTACGCTTGGGAAGATGCTTTGGGAGAAAACGCACTGCGGTCGCGAGACGTCGAGCTCAAGTGGCTGTTCCGGGCCAATGTTCTTGACGCCGTTCTCGATTCTCTGTACGGCTCCTGCAGTGCAGTGGTGGGTTTCCACATTACTACAACATATCCTGACAATACCCTGTGACAACTAGGAAAACCTGCAGTCTTATGCTTACAAGTATACGCCAAACGAAATGTTTCCTGCAATTCGTGTGTAATATTGCCAATGCGGATTTCTTCTAAATTGGCGTCGTTGCTGATAAATGTCTCCGAGAACACATTTAAAATGCCATCTAACATTTCAAAACTGCCGCGGAGGCTTATTAAATATCATAACGAAAAAAAGTAACTATGGTAAAATGCATGACAGCAGCTAGAATAGACCAGTACTTTCTTCGCGTCGAAAATCAACAAAACATTTAACAAGGCACAAAGTTCGTAGTTTTAAAGGTACAGGCTGGCCTGCGGGATTGGTGTGCGTGAAATAGCGAATTTAATTTTAGGTCTGCGAAATAATGTGGAGTTAAAAAAATGTTCGACCTAGTTAACAAGGCTTCCTCGCATGCTCCCTCCCCCCCTTCCAGAAAAAAAATTGACAGGCCGGACAAAACCGACTGCACGTGTTCAACACACCTGTAAATAGAAGAAAGATATATATTATGAAAGGAGCAATAAAACACTTTAATGAAAACATGAAAGTAATGGTTTGCTCTTTTTGTTTCAGTTGATGATCATTCTTTTCTCAACAATGGATCTTTTTGGACACCAGGTTGTTTTAAGCCCAGCTCTTTCTTTCACATGCATATCACTCTTGTACGTTGTCGACTTGACTACGAACAGCATCTCTGAAGTGTTCAGAACTGCTAGCAAGGTATTTTCTCCTTCAGGTCTGTTTTTATATATCTAGTGCAATCATTAAGAACTGGTCATTTTATACCGCTGGTTTTAGTCTTTATGTAACGAAATCGATTGATTGATTTGATTGTAGGGTTTAACGCGCCGACGCAACGCAGGCGATGAGGCGCGCCGTAGTGGAGGGCCGGATTAATTTTGACCACCTGGGGATCTTTAACGTGCGCCGAAATCTCGTACACACGGGCGTTTTTGCTTTTCGCCTCCATCAGAAAAGCGGCCGCCGCGGCCGGGAATGGAACCCGCGACCTCGTGCTCAGCAGCGCAACGCCTTAGCCACTGAGCCACCGCGGCGGGTATGTAACGAAATCAATATAGGATAACAGGGGTGGAGGGTCTGTCGAGGGGTCCTGATGAAGTAGCGAATGGTTAAATTTTCAACAGCCATGGCCACAAAAAGCGATCTTTACTGATTAGCTGTGGATTCAAACGAGTCTCAGCAGAATCATTTGCACAGTTCAGATTTTTACTGCCATAGCCCTTTCTTTACTCATGCACGAATGTACAGCTCATAAGCTTCAGTGTACGCGAAAGTCGCCAACATATGCTCGCTTCATCTACGCCCTGCGGTAAGATAAGCGCTCAAAACAAATATGGTGCCTTGAGCAGCAGTTTTAAACCGACGCGCCTGTAGGTATGTACCGGAGTATTGAGACAAAAGGCATATATGCCGGTTGAGGCCGCTTCTAGCGCGCGCTAACGCGGTTCACTTTGCGGAAGAAGTGAAAGCCTGCAAACAAAACGATACGGGCCTGCCAGTCACGGAGAACTTTCAGCGGCAAGTTCGGAAACAGAGAGAGAGAGAGAGAGAGAGAGAGAGAGAGAGAGAGAGAGAGAGGAGAGAGAGAGGGGGAGAGATGAGAGAGGAGAGAGAGGGAGAGCTGGAGAGATTGGAGGAGAGAGGAGAGAGAGAGAGAGGAATAACTTTGTTACTAGCGTTGTAATGTGCGCTAGGGTCCTCAGTCCAGCAGGAATCCATGCGAGATGCAACAGCCGGGTCTCCGACGAGGGAGAGGAGCCGCCAGCTCTGCTGTTTCGCCAACCTTGCACCAGCTAGTGGAAGCGTGACAATTTTTTTGGACACCGCCATTTAAACGCATGCTCGTCATCAATTCTGCCATGTGCGTCACAAAGCAGAAATCCTGCTCTTTATCCACCTACATGCCGCAATACGGCAAAAGGGAACCACTGTAACAGTTTTCAGAGATAACTTGCTCATTTTACTCAATTCACTTTTTTCGGTTCGAACGTGGAAGCTCAGCGTTAGCACAGCAAAATGTTTACAAAATTAGCCAACGACGATACCAGCACCTTCATAACGCTACAGCAAAATAATCGACAAATCGAAGATGGGTACATTAGCCGGAATTCGGGCTATGACCTCGAGGTGGCGGGATGTGCAACTCCTGTGAGGATGGCTAGCGCCTCCACATTTGGTTTAGTTTCTCAACGCTACTGGCGTTTATGAAAATCTCCCTGAGGTGAGAATGGAAGGAGCGTATGCATAGATAAACCGTTATACTCCAGGACAAGCTATGAGTGCTTGTTTCACATATAAGATGTGTGGTTAACTAACTTGATGTTTATAGTGAAGAATATCTTGAAATGTTTGGATTCCTTGAGCTAGCTTTCTGCTCTTAATTTTGCAAACAGAACAACCTAGAACGCTCTAATAGGGACGGTTCTCTTCCCGTCTTCCCATTGCTGCAATTTATTGAACGCCCATGCCTCTCCATAGTTTATGTAGCATGCATGACATATCGCGACATTGTAACGGCAGTGACGAACCTTTGGGTACGTGCCTCTGTACTTGGTATTTTTGTTGCTGATATTTTGCAGGCGACTGTTTCTCTGAGGCGAATTGCTGCGTTTTGCAGCGCTGAAGAGATCGACGAGAAAAAAAGAGATCAAGGGGCGGAGTTTGGGAAACGAAAAGGTAACAACGTAGTTTCTCTGTTTTTGGTGAAAATAGCTGAAACAACGCTTAAACGCGAATGGTTTCATAAAAACCTTTGGACAGAAACAAAAGATAATCGTTGTTATTCCTGGTCAAATAACAAATCCAGTTTAAACTAAAAGAAATTACTACGTTTAGCACAATAATATGCATAAAATAGCACTAAATTCGCTGAATGCTAGGTGGATGATTAGCTCTCAAGTAACAGCAGATCTACGACTTGGGTTGCTCAAATATTAAAGGCATCATAAATGTTCATATAAGGTAAGCTAAGGCCATGGTTGCTGAAAGTCTTCGTGCACTTTAGGTTGCATTGAATAGTAATCACCACCACCACCACCATCATCATCATCATAATCGTCGTCGTCGTCGTCGTCGTCACTCTAACCCTATTTAAGTCCACTGCACGACGAAGGTTTCTCCCATTGACCTCAAACGGCTGTTATCCTGCCATGCATGAGTCCAATCTTTGCCTCCGAATTTTCGCATTTCGTCGCTCCATAGAGTTATGGAACCTTTCCCCTTCTAGTCCCGTTTTCGTTAGCCACTCTGTTAACCTGGTTGTCCGCCGGTTGCCATTTCGCCTAACTATGTGGTCAGCCCAAGGTTATTTCCTTTTCTTGATTTGGACCATGATATCTTCTACTCAAGTTTGTTTCATGATCCACGAAGCGCGTTTCCTGTGTCTGATCGTTACTCCTATCAACCTTCGTTCCATGGCCCGTTGAGCCGACCTAAGTTTGCTTTGTAGTTGTTTAGTGAGGCGCCAAGTTTCCACTTCGTATGTCATCGCCGGCAGCCTGTATTCAATAGCGAGGCACTCATTCAAGCAACCATGTGAATGCGCCGTCACTGGTTACGTCGGGCTCCGCGGGATGGCGGTACTTGTCCGTGCTAAGCCCATGATATGGGTTTGGCATTCCAAGCTCTATCCCGCCGTGCCTCGACTCCAATGTGAGTGGGAATAATAACTCCTCTGTTTACACCACCGTTGAGAATCGGATTGAAACGGGGCAGACTACGCACGCCGGTGTTATTTTGTTTCTTCGGCGTGCGGCCGCAGTGGCGTAAGCTGCGCCATGTCCGTGGCGCTTCGGCCATGTCCGTGGCCATTTCAGTGTTGCCAAGCGAAGAAACTGACGGCTAAACTTCTCAATGAATACCACCTATTGGTTGTATACTAGTCTTTCCAGTGACATAGGTAGCTTACCTTTCAATATTTTTATTAAAGATTATAGTATGGTCCCTCTCTCTCGGTCGATCCTTTGAGGAACAGTATTTTGTTTTGGTTATACGACGCAACGAATCAATTTGTCACTTATATAGGAAAAGCAGTCGTTCACTTCGAAGGTAAAGTTGTAGATTTTAGTCCCCCCCCCCCTCACGTAGGCACGCACACATATATATGTTGAGCTGTCTCGACAAAGTGGACTCGGCACTACACACTTAAACACAATTTCTACCCGACCGTAACCAAGCAGAGAGAGGCAACTATTCAAAGCGTCCGACGCAGTTGGTCTGTCTTCCTTTTATCAATTATCTAGAAACCTCTGCGTTTCACACAGGCGAAGCGACGTGGCTCCAGGATCGATCTCCAACTCTCTCGATACCCCGAAGCAGCGGTACTTCTTTTGTAATGTACTTTGCAGCGGCGGTTTGTGCAAAGAGGGAGACTGAGGGGGCGAGTTATTTGCTTCTTTTAGCATAGTTCTGCGGGCTTTCGAATGTTCGCGACTGTGCGTTGAGTCAGCGCCGGCCAGGATGTCCTAGACTGTACCCCGTGCCCGAAAAGGAAAAGCGCAGTAAATCAAGGCGCAGTGCATTCGAGTTTGGACAGACTGATAACTGAGGGCAACAATGTTTCGAAAACGTCCGCCTTAAGCAAAACACATTCCAATTAAGCGGCGTTTATTCTTGAAAATATTCTGCAGGTGAAGTGAAGATGGAAAAGTGTTCCTTTACGTGGGCACGTCAGACCAATGGAATCAACGAGCCTCAGCTCCAGAACGTTACGCTTCAAGTTGACCCTGGTTCTCTCATTGGCATCGTTGGATTTGTTGGCTGTGGCAAGTCTTCTCTGCTGTCCGCCATCCTGGGTGACATGAAACGCGTCCAAGGAACATCAACGTCAGTAGTAAGTGTACTAAATTTAAGTGAGGGTACGCAGTTTCTTTGTGTGACACATAATTTTCTCGTTTGTTTTAACCATTTTAGACAGATGTAACTTCATGTTGCGTCATGAATTGAAACCAACGTTTTGTGGATATAGACGTTATCCAAGCGCAGCGATAAGCGATACAGCACGTGTCAGGTTTCCACTGGATACCTGCGCAGTGATAGATACCGAGCGGAAGACGATAATAGGCGCGTGCTCTGCACAGTAAATGACAGCGCAGCACCATCCCTGTAGCATCTCGCTGGCTCTGTCCTTACGCGAGCTGTGGGAGAACCTCATGACCACCGCCGGCTTGGATGCCCAGCAACTCCTGGTGTCCAGGGCTGAGACAGCACGGTCGTCCAATGGTCTCCTGGAATAAGAAACCATTCCCACATCACCAGGCTCAGAATAAGGTTTTTCAACAACAACAACAGCGACATGACACGTGACCTTGCCAAAGCAGTAGAGACACGGCATGGACAGGCTGAGCAGCCGAAACGGCCTCTCGACGCGTTAAAGCGATGCCAGCAGTGTAGCTTTATTGTTTGTAAATCAGTAGAGAATGGAACGAGAGGATTTTGTCAATGAAGATGGAAGCAAGGATGGTAAAGGGCAGCATTTGCACGGAAGACGATTGAGTGGCAACAAGCCAACTGACCTTCGTCGTCCAGATTCGAACTATTCGGCGACTGCCCTTCAACAACGCATCATCGAATTGGATAGCCACCTTCCACCCGGCTCCACCATATTATATACAGACGCCAGTATTCAAGACATTGTGATTGCCACTGCCATTCATGGGACTAGCCATCAAGCTCTAAGCAAGACGTACAGATTTAAGGTCGCGGAACCTCCAGCATCGTTCTGTGCGGAACTTGTAGCCACTAGAGAGACTCTGCTGACTATAACCGGAATCACTTTGCAGCCCGGGACACGCATCGTGATTCGAACGGATGCGCTTCGAGCAGTCCGCTTACTGTGGTTAGTTAGATGTAGCCCTATGTTGGCCCAAATTTTCACCAACTTGCGGCACGAATTTCTCACGAGATTCAAGTTGAATGGGTTCCGCGTGACCTACTGCAAAGCAGATGTAGCAGCCCGGCTAGCAGCATCTTGTTCCATCTCCGGCTTCCCCGTTAGAGCTGGATGCTGTCCCTCTCCTGCTGACGAGGAAGGAACACGTGCGGCGCCGCACACGGGCTCTCATTTTACAGTGTGCTGTCACCCCCCCTCCCGGGTCTTACCCGTGCCGAGGAGGTCGCGCTTAGGAGGATTCGGGTGGGCCTGATTTTAACTCCCGCCGTGACCCGCCAGTGGCCTCACTTCCGAGATTTTTTGCAAACTCCGATTCCCAGTTTGCCACTGGAAGCGATGCAATAGCTGACATCCACCACTTGCTGTGGTCCTGCCCCGCCTTGCGTCCGACAAGGATGCGACATCTTGAGGCCATGGGCCTCCACGTCGACGACGCGACCACATGCACCACGTGGATACATGGGCCTCATCGTCATTCCTTCTCCGACATCATCCGCGAAGTGAACGTCTTCATGTTCGTTTAATCAACTTTCCTCATCATCACCTCATCCTCCCTCATCTATGCCATGTGGCAAAATAAACGCTATAAGAATACTCAAGGCGTGTTCATGAAAATTATCAGGTTGGTTCAATTAAAATACTGCAGAGCATGCTCTCGCATGATAGAGGCTCCATAGGACTTTTGCAATCAAATATCCATATCAGCTGGTGATAAATGGGCCAACCCCATATTATTTTACCAGAGGGGAGATCGTATTATTGCTATTTTGCTGCGTTTTGTGGTAACGATGAATACATTCCCTTCAGCGAGGAAACCGTGGAAGCTAGCGGCTCGCCTACCAAGGTGAGCCTTAGGGGCGCCACAGCTACGGCCTCAAACTAATTGGCACTACAACTGGCGCTGCGCACAGGAGTGACCCGACACAGCATCAAGCCCTCCTCCACCACTCGCTTCAAAGTTACCCATTCTACTCACTCACTCAGTTCTTTCCTACAGTTTGTACGCACAATAAAGCGTGACATAACGCCTCCGCTGTAGTTCTCACCAGTTACAGGCGCTCTCACTGCAGCGGGTGTCTTGCTTTCAGCCAAAACAAAGCGTTCTCTTTTTGCAGGGTCGTATCGCATACGTGCCGCAGCTTCCCAACGTTCACAACATGACGATACGTGACAACATCACCTACGGTCGGGCCATGCACCCGGCAAAGTACGAGCGCGTGCTCCGCAGCTGCCAGCTGCTCAACGATCTTAGCAAGATGCCGGCGGGGGACATGGCGGAGATCGGAGAGAAGGTACGGAAACCGGTGTGTAGCGGCTAGGAACACTTCTTGCTGAATCCTTCTGTAAAGTGCATTGGCTGTCGTAGAAAGTTCAGTTCGACTGTGAGCTGCGATGTGTGAACATTTCGGATTGTATTTAGTCGCGTAGTAAGGGGAGGCCCACGAGATGCAGCTGCTTTTGTAGAAAGTGAGGTTGGGCAGTGTGCAGCAAAATTAAGAAAGAACATGTGGCACACTTGCGCTCACCTATTTCAATTATTACCGTGCGATAGAACTTCGACCGTGCAACCTTTTTCATCTTCCGAATGAAAAAAAGAACAGTCTGTGAGTATGCGAATTCTAATTCTATTCAAAACAATTCTGTCAGTAACGCAATGCCAGAATAGAAGTAAGCATGTGATCACAGGCTACCTTCTTTCAGGCTCCGTTTTATTCCGACCCTGAAGTTCTCTGTTCACCGTAAGATGACAAATCTTGCCAAAGTTTCCATTGTGCCGGTACACACCATAAGCAGAAACGTCGTTGCTGAAGCAAGAACAGAGTACTTTGCGTATTAACTTTATGCCAGCGTTCAAGCAGTGGGCTAAACTGAACCATAGGCCCCACTACAATCGCACACATGTGGTTGTGAGCGGTGCATTTTCCCGGTCAACCTAATCGCTTACATTTCCATACGAGATACAGTGCGAGAAATCATCTGGCTAGTCGCTATACTTCCATCTGTACAACTCAGTGACTATACAAATCACAATTGAAAGCAAGCAAATGAGTCCCTGAACCCCAAAACAGGGAGGAACGGCCGAGTAGTTACCATACTCCAGGTTACGACATAGCTTTGCTTAAAGCGAATCCATGTGTCCACAGTGCTCCGAACACGTTTTTAGTAATTGTTGGTAAAAAGCACGACGTGCAATGCTACGCTAGGTCTCTCTCTCCACGACTTCCTGTCGCAATACCTTGCGGCGGCGCTATAGAAGGTTTGGTCACGCTCATTCACATATCCACCCACTAGTGTGTTGGATTTGGGGGACACCAACAAAACTGATTTACGCAATTGCAGTGGCAGCGCTGGTCCAGTTTTGTTGCACCGATTGAACGTTTGCATAGGGTTAAAACACAAAACTTGGTTCTTGGTGCCTCATCGACGACGTTTCTTCTGACGTTGTGTTTCGGTGAACTGGAGAGTTGGCGAATACTTATTTTCTCACGGTGAAGTGAACGCCCTTCTGCGTAGGAATTAAACTGAGCCTGTCATCGCAGTTTAGGACTTACAAAAACCAGATAGGATAATGCTCCGTGTCTCCGCGGTACTTTCAATCCCACGGCTTTCACTCCTGGCTTTTGTATGGCTGTTCCTGGCCTAAATGTGGACGCTGGTAGCCTGTTTTAGAAATCACGTTTTAGACAGGCACTCACAACATTCAAACCGCTCCACACACATGAAGACAAAGTATTCATGGGTGCGCTTAATTGCGTTCGGTCTTGTCCAAAAACCAGACCGTTAAATATTCCGCCCTCGAGTGGCACAAATACCTTTTCTAGGCCAACTCCAATGTTCTTTATGAAAAGGTGCGTTGGGTTTCGTACAGGGCACAAACCTAAGCGGCGGCCAGAAGCAGCGCGTTTCACTGGCGCGAGCTGTGTACAGCCAGAGCGACATCTACCTGCTGGACGACCCGCTGAACGCCCTCGATCCGGCCGTGGCCAACAACGTGTTCAACGATGTGCTTGGCCACTCCGGCCTGCTCAGAAAAAAGGTGGGCATGCCGGTGCCTTCTTCCCAGCATTTCTGACTCTACTCCATCGGCCCAGACATACGCCCTCACCTTGCTTGCTGGCATACACCTCATAAAAGTTTAAAGAAACGGAAAGATTTGATGGCACAGTCCACTAAAAGTACATTGTTGGTGGTTTAAGCATCAGAGCTTGGTCATCAAACAAGCTTCGAATATTTTTCTTTGCCATTACTAGAAGGACACGCGCCTAGAAACATTGCGACTATACTGTTTCAGCATAGCAGTAGTAGTAGTAGTAGTAGTAGTAGTAGTAGGAAGAAACGCTTTATTGAGTAGATGAAGTGGGAGTGGTTTGTAAGGCTGTGACGAAAGATGCAAGGGAAAAGCCCAAAGTGCATATAGGTTGTGTTTCATAACTGCCTATTTCTTGTATGTTCGTCCAGATGTACTCATGTTGATAAACCCTCACTCGTCACTTTCATGGCTTGGAGGATGATTATGATCAGATTATGATTATTATGGTTACTACTGTTTCTATAGTTATTATCCTGATCAATGCGTATGGTGTCTTTTGGTGAAAGAGTGAGTGGGTCAAAGAGCGTTGCAAGACAATGACGTTACAAGGAACCCCCGCTAGAACAACGGCAACATAAGGCACAAGACGAGCCCTATCGTGAGAAGTCGAGCGAGAACGAATGCAAATGCGACTAAACATACACCTGCACATTCGTCTCTGTTCCAACAAAAAATTCCTTCATCTCCTCAGGTGGCCAGCAGAAGCGAAAAAAATACATCGATCAATGAAGGAACGAACAAAACTAACGCTGGGTTTTACAATATGTCGCCTATTTCCTCACCAGTATTTTTTTTTCGCTACACACTTCTTCATGTGTATACCGGAGCGCATAACAACCACATTTTTTTTTTTGTTTTGCTGAAGTACGGGTTCATGGTATGTTTTTTATGGCTTGAGCGGCGCGAAACAGGTGCAGCATGAATAACGGCAAGCTTATTCTGAAGGAGACTATTATCGCTGCTAGCCCTAAAACAGCATAATTTTTGCTGGCAAGGTAAAACTTCCAGCATGTAAAGGACGCCTGATGAGGCAAACCAAGCTGCCGTGTGCGCGTATTTCTGCCAATATTTGTGGCAATGTTCCAACCCCATTTTAACCATTGACCGGATAACATTTCCAGTGTATCTGCCATGTTTATACCGTCCAACTCCAGCTAGCACAGATATGGTCAAACTCGGCATCCATGTTTAAGGCAGAATAAAAAAAATTGGCGGAGGCCTTTAAATTTCTCTAGATGCCGAAAGTTTTTGAACATGATGACACAAATAGTTAAGGTACGAACTAATAACATCCACTAACCTCGACATTAACCGAGTATCTAAATACCGTAACTTCAAAAGCTTCCCATTTCCACTGAGATAAAAAGAGGCGCGTAATAATAAATTAATTGATAACTCGGGAGAAGTTAATTAGCGAAACCGCTACGCTTCATTACCTGCCGGTTGTTGCCAACATACCAACGTTGTTAGAAATAAAGGTTAAATGCTATGTGAGGTAAAAAAGAGCCTTGATTAGGTTGAAGACACGCATGAAAACTTTGAAAAGAATTGATCTTATTGGTGGCTTTCTTGTTCCAGACACGAATTATGGTGTGCAGTCAGGGAATATACCTGCGACACATGGACAAAATCGTATTGGTGCACGCCAAAGGCGCTACGGTGTATGGGTCTCTTCAAGAACTACTTAAGGACCCCGCGTCTCCACAAAATTTTCGCCTTGCTCTGAAAGAGAATTTGCTCGAGCCAAGAGCTGAGGACTGGTAAGATTGCGCAACTGCTCGTGGCTTCGTATTTCTGTTATCTTTCAGTTTAGTGAGGTCTCAACATTCGTCAATGTGTAGTGACAAAAGAAAGTTTTGGGTTTAATGCCAGCAAATGAATTTTACATTTTGCAATTTTATGTTTTAAGCTAAACACCATTTTACTTACCTGCAGCAAACTAAGCACTTTCAGTGTATATAGCCCCTTTGGTCATCTATCGCTCCCACTTTAGTGTGGCTCGCAGTAGCACACAAAATACGGACGAAAGCCTGAAAGCCTCCGAATCGGAAAAGCTAATTTTGTTGTTCATAAGGTGAACAAAATCATAAAATGGGCAGAAAAGCGACAACAAAAACAACAATAAAACCAACTTTACAATTAGAGAATTATGTTCATTGAAAATATTATTCGCTTAGTAATTGTAAATACTGTTTACTTTGACAAGAGGCAAATTTTACAGGAGTACTTTGGTCAAACAAGCGAACGCCTTATTGCTTCATGTTTCAAAATAACATTTTCACGAAATGCTCAACAGCAGTAAGAACGTTGTAGGAACATGGAACGCAGTAGGAAAATGCAGAATAAATTGTGGTGGCCAGGAAACAGACCCGAGGTCGCTGAGATCACCTCGTCGACGTCTCCGGCCTCTGCAAAAAAATTGGGCCCATCTCCCCGCGAGGGGGACTCGAGTAAATGCGTCGCATAGGGGGTGGATGTATTGCGTTAACGTTTAGTGTTTGGGGAGTTGGTGGTAGTGAATGCGTTGTATCAGCAGCTTCTTGACGTTGTTTGAATGAGTCACGGATATAAGGCGCGTTCGTAACCTCCCATTCTGTGTCGGCTTTGTGGCGCAGTGGGTAGAGCACCATGTACATTGCGTTCCGCCCGCAGGGTCGAGGGATCGAAACCAGGCGCCGGATAGTATTTTTTTTATATATAGTGTGAATGAGTCAAGGATATAAGGCGCGTTTGTAGCCTCCCATTCTGTGTCGGCTTTGTGGCGCAGTGGGTAGAGCACCATGTACATTGCGTTCCGCCCGCAGGGTCGAGGGGTCAAAACCAGGCGCCGCATAGTATTTTTTTTATATAGTGTAGGGGATGGGTGCGCGACAACGACGGTGTGGACTACGACTGCGGACGTCAACGCGGGTGACATCATGAGTTACTGAATGCTCTGCATTAAAATATTTTAGCGGGTTTACTAAATGCTTATTTTCGGGATGAAACGCATCGTTAACAATCACAAAAGGTCTTTCCCTGAGGTCGCAATTTCACACCACATGTCATCCTGATATCAGCGAAAATCTGTCTGTAGCTACTGCACTAAAGAAAACCAGTGCCATATTTGTAAATGTTTCGCCAATTGCGAGAAGCACTTAGCGGTACAGCCGAGGAACACGGAGGAAGAGCGTTGCATAAGTTAACGCACTGCTGAATTGGAGCGTTTCTAACTTGCGTTCTAAGAACAGACACACACGCACACACACACACACACACACACACACACACACAACAACCCACACACACACACACACACACACACACACACACACACACACACACACACACACACACACACACACACACACACACACACACACACACACACACACATGGACACACCCTTAGAGTGGAGCAACATTATTTCGACTTGAAAAAAAAAGGTTTAATATTGTGCCTGCCTGTACTCTTTTCTTTTGACACGACTATTTTCTTTTCAATCGACTGCTTCAAGCACGGGTGGAGATATGGTGAATGACAGTGACGCCGCGGGTCAAATTACTGAAGAAGAACTTGCAGAGTCGACAAAGGTAAGCTGGCCAAGTTCGTATTTCTTTTCCGAAATATTCAAATATCCTTACCAGGCGTAGCTATGCTACGCGCGACAAGGACACTTGGCCAGAGGTGCACGATGTGGCGCCATCTATCGCGATTATCATCACCTTCATCCTCAGGCACGTGTGCTCGGTCCTGCTCGTTTTAGGTGGTACCTGGAATCCTAATGTAGAAACATCGTAAATACATTCTTCCCCCATAACAATATGTACAAGAGATCGAATGTTTTGCATGATCCCGGCGTTCATCTTTACTTTGGGTCAAATACCGTTCAGCTACAGTTCCAAAAGGCAGTTTCTTTTTGGGCTGACTTGTAGGGTTCGTTGAGATTGCGATCATCGTGCTGCCGCATCCTTTGGCGACACTACGCTAAAAGTGCCACAGAATCTGAACACATGTCAGCCGCTTCCAGCGCGAAATAGTGCAGCAGTCTAATATATGTGCTTTCGAAAGCCTGGCGTGGTGCGTACAGGGCTGCTTTTGGCCGAGTTGCTCGGAGCGACAGTTTATTGTTCAGGAGGGCAAATGAAATAGTTTAAGGGATGAGAAATAAATGACGTGTAATTTCCTATTGCTTGAATGAAGAGAAGCAACTACATGTACGACCATCACCGAGGTATATTTGTAAGCGGCTACGACTCCGCCCACAATCTGCGGGGCTCGTTCGACCGGAAACGAACCAGAAGTACAGGTTGTGCGTAATGCCTGTTAGGCGCGCAAGCGGCGACAACGGATACATATGTATGCTTGTCAGCGCAACATACGGGGGAGGAAAAAAACAACGTTGGCAGGCCTTTGCGTTATGGGGAATACGCCACGCCAATTGCGAAGGATTTAGTAAATGGTTTGTGATGTTTCCCGCTGCCTAGCTTCGAGGCGGGCTTACACATATATGCATAATGCGCACGCACGCACACGCACACGCACACTCACACGCACGCACACGCACACACACGCGTTTATACAAATATTCACTGGTGAGCTTAATCCATAAATATGCTCATGTACGATTTCCGCTCAAACAAGCATCCTAAACTCCTCGAACGAACACAAAATCAGCTCATAGAAAAATACAGCTTCAGACTGAGGCATAAACGTCCGTCGCACGTTATCCACGTTGCTGTTTATTGCAGCATTTGGACATGTTAGGGCTGGTATGTCATTGAAATAGCACCACGAACTGACACAAACCAATCCGGGCTAGCACACTGTCGTTACAATAAAACGAAAATTTTTAAGGCGCAAGTACTGGGCTGGTCAACCACAAATATCTCTGTGCCCTGAAGCCTGTGCGAATGCATTGAGGCCTAGCACAGTATTGTGTGTTCATAGAACAGCCCATAGACGTAGAGGCGTACTGGACAATGCTTTATAAAATGCCTAATCATCTCTGCCATCTTGATCAGTAAAGAAGTTCAATCAATCAATCAATCAATCAATCAATCAATCAATCAATCAATCAATCAATCAATCAATCAATCAATCAATCAATCAATCAATCAATCAATCGGTCAATAATCAATCAATCAATGCGGAAGAACTTGGAATGTCAACCACAGGAGGCCTCGGCGTCAAATATGAAGCGTAACACAATATTACATACCTTCAGAACAGCTTTTATCCTAAGAGGTATGTAGAGGCGCAATGTACAACGCATAAGCCGAGATTTGAGTAGCACCTGTTGCGCACATGTTAAAGCGTGCAAACATCCATTTGGGCGCGACTAGGATGCAAGTGATCCAAATGAGGCTTGCTTAAACATATACAATGAATCTGAATCAACCTGTTTCATAATTTGTTTCAACTGTATACACATGATCACAGGCAGGTAATATATGCGGCGCGTATGGTGGCCGTAAGCCGTGAAGCTGTAGGCTTTGTAGCAGCGGGCTGTGTCCAGAACTTCGCGTTCTCTCAGTTGTAAATGATGAGTCATCGCAGGTTCTGATGTCGAACTCTGCACTCTCTGCCTGTTATTTGTATCTTTTAGGTCTTTTGTACATACGTTTTCAGTCTCCATACTTGCAGCAACGTACGTGCCTTCTGGGAGAGAACTGGAGAGAGAGGAAGAGAGAGAGAGAATAAACATATCTAATTTCGAGCTCATTGGTGCATGGAGGTGAGAGCACCGGCCCTGTGGGGGGCGTCCTCTGGTCCAGGATGCGCTGGTCCTTGCTAGCTGCTCGTGTCCTCTATATCAACATGCGCTGGGTCGAGGGGTCGGAGCTTGACAGCCGGTTCACCCAGTGCTCGTACGTGGGTCGGGGACTGCGTGTGAGGAATGGGGTTTTAGCAGTCTCATACCAGATTGTACAGAGTGCCGGTCTGGAGGCAACAGTTGCAGGTACTTTATTATTGGGAGGGTCGGGTGGGGGGGCGTAGAAGGACTATTCGAGCAAAGCTCATTTCTTTGTGGTTTCGCGGTTGCGCTGTCCTTCTCGTAGTCGGGGTGGCAACTGCTCTGCGCCCTCGTCCGGTTTTCTGAGTGGCCGGCCCTGGCTGCAGTGGCCGTGCTGATGGTTTCGGCTGCTGCGTCGGCGTGGGAGCAGCTCTGGATAAAAGGGTGGACGGATGCCTCGACCGAGGACGCCGCTCTGGCAGCCGAGCAAAGAAGCTTCTGGATTGGGGGACTTGTCGGCCTCTGCCTCGTCGACGGTGAGCACTCCTGGAGAAAATTGAAGCCAGTTCCATGCTTCTAAAATCAGATAATACAATAGAGATGATGCTCGCGTTTACGGGCGAGCGAACGCTGACGTTCTAGCCCTAGTGCGTCCCTGGTTTCCGCAGCGCGTACGGGCGAGCGTTCACGGGCGAGTGCACTGGGACCTTCCAGCCATTCGGCGTCTATGGTCGGAGAAAGCGTTTATTGAACGTGTAATATTTACAAGGCAAAGTCTTGCCTCCCAATACAGGGCACAGGTCTGATGACCGCGCTATCTCTTACATTCTTACATTCTCTCTTCTTGTCCCTCCTCCTCCCCAACACCTGGCGCCCGACCGGACGGTCGTCAAAGCGGTGGCGCCATCTGTCGGCCCAGCGACGTACCTTCGCCTGGCGTGACGGGCACCGCCGGACACTGCGAGCCCCTAAACAGCTCCGCTGTTAAAATCTCACCGGGCTAAGCGACAGGCCATTCTTGCACGAGATTTGCTGTGGGTTGTTGTCACTAAGCAACAAACCGGTGGAGGCGAAGTGACTCCGTTCACGCCATAATCACCCACTGGGATTATCATTGCTGGCTATGTTCTACTATTTATGCGGAAAGAATGAAAATTTATATAAGGTAATGGCCAAAAATTTTATACCGGCTTCTGTAACGACAGCGGGAATATTTCTAAAATGGGGAGCTGAATTTATTTTGTTTGTGTCGAGTGCATCGTTTAAAATCTTTGTTTCTGATCTGCATTGCTTTCATTGCTCCGAAAAAAAACTTTATTATATCCTGTACGCCCCGACCAGTACCAAGCAAAAATCACGTTCAGCTGAGCTTGATAAGAGTGCTTTTCAAACAGATAAATCTTTCGAAAAGTATTTTAATTAGAGCGAGGCAATATCTTGCACATGGGGCTACAATTTATGTCATTGTCACATTAATTATCATCTTAGCAGCATCAGCTGTGGATATCCACTGCACAAAAGCCTCCTAACCCGTCGTGTGTTGTGGGGTACAAACGAATTAAAAATGTATGAAGATTTCCATGCTTGCGTGGCCAATTTTCGTGTGTGTTTCTCAACCATCTCGATAAAATCATCATTGGGGTATTCCCCGCTACAGAGGTTTGTGAGGAGCGATGTTCGCACGTTCTCCGACCGCAGAACTCGGAGAGGCGAATAAAAGTCAAGTGGGGCCTACGGCATCAACATGCGGCGCTATAGCGATCTAATGCTCCTTTTGTAGGTCACTATTGTCTTTCACGGCCGTGAGTGCTTGCGGAGCAGTCTACAGACTCTCATACCCCCGCGGATGTCGTGCCACAACATCATGTAGAGCACGACAATTCTGAAGAGAGTCACATCCATACGCCCGACTAGCTGGACGAGTAATTTGCTAATCTGACGGGGCCTGTGGCCTCCCTTAACGAGCCTCACTGGGCCAATCATATTGTTACGTGGCGGAAAGACAGTGATGAGGCGAACCATGGGCGACGATGAAGTGATGTATTTGCAAGATGTTGCCGCAGAGCGATGCGATCTATATACAAGCGGCCATGATCGCTCGGGCCAGCCGCATCCTCTTCGTCGTCTTCGGTGAAGGGTTATGGCGCTATGGGGCATTGTCCACATAGGTGTTACTTGACAATATTAACCTGACCGGTGAAGAAATAGTGGTCATATCCAAATTCGCAACGACATGTCCAGAGGTCACCACGCAGGGGTCCCTGCAGCTCTCACGAGGAAATTTTGAGCGTGGTGTATTATGACACTTCAAATGGCTATTACATGTAAATAAGTGCGGCATGATTACTTGGATAAATTAATTGCTTACTTGTTGCTGCTCTAAATATGAAATATTTTTATCTTCTTCCAACTCCGCAATCGATACTTATACCCGCTTTCAAGTCGTGTCCTTTGACAGCTGTTCTGTTACTTTAAAGTCCCACCTGTTGCTGTTTCTCCACCACATCACACCTACCATACCAACTGTTAGGTTCAGCTCGGATATCGCCTACACGAGTTTGTTCCCGAATAACCTTAAGTATTCTTGTAATCTCCACACGTTGAACCTGTCATTCTCTTCGCATGTCTCCGTGGTTTGACTTAAGCTTTCTCTGATGTTGCCTAGTAGGTTTCCAAGTTCCGTTCACATACGTTTGCGATGGAGGTGCGCATAGATAATATCCATTCTTGTAGGAATTAGTTTTACACGAACACAACTAATTTTCCCCAAAATAAATCACCGTGCTTCCCTTTACAGGTTTGTTCGAATGCACCCAAACCCATAGTAACTCCAGCCCCTACTTTTTCTCGTGGTTTGGATCATCCCTAGAAACTCGTTAGCAATAACGTTTATCTACAGCACCGGGATAATGTCTGTTTTCTTTACAGTGCTGTGCCGAGTAGCAGGCGGTGTACTCCTGGCGGCCACTGCACGTCGCCTGTCGCGCTCCCTCCAGGAGAGCATGCTTGGCGGCGTCCTCCGAAGCCCGGTGTCATTTTTCGACTCGTCCCCGCGCGGCCGCGTGCTAAACCGCTTCACGTCCGACATCGACTTCGTGGACGCGGAGTGTTTTGTTAGCGGAAAGCAGAGCGTTCAAGGCGTGCTCCTCACGGCCGCCAGGGTGGCCGTGGTTGGAACGCAAGTACCCACAGTCGTTCTCATCACCGTCGTGGTCGCCATCATCTTTGCCTGGGGCATTGTAGGTGCACCTCTCTGCTCTTAGAAATCTTCTGCAAATGGCGAAATCTAATGCGGGTTCTTAGCTTGGGGAGTGGCGAGGTTATTGGTGTGCGTAAAATACAAGGCTGGGAAGTTGGTTTCTTTCCCGATCGGGCAGGGTTACAGAAGGAAGATATGGCCTGGCTGAATTTTCTAAACCTTGCGTCATATAAGCTTGACCACCATTTGTTCACTACTAGTTAGGGAGTGTTTCGATTGATTCCCAGGCTTAGGTGTTGGTAAAGATCTCAGAGCTCATAAAGGGAAAATTTGTGATTCATTTGTGCTCTGTGATGTTTTACGGAGCTGACCGCAAAAGACAGATGAAATGATGAATGCACCTGGGTGAGCCGAAGCGGAGCGAAAAAAAAAGAGGTGCACGGTCATTATGACCAGCTCGATCTAGCCGAAATTTCTAATGAGACATTTTTGCATTCATGAACATCTGCCTACCTGCAAAACGTAATTTGTATTAACACAATATGTGTTTTCATCCCTGTCCATGCAGAACCTTTCTTCCCGTGCGTCCCACATCTCCCGCTTCTACGACCGCACGGCGTCATCAAGGCTCTTTCAACACATGACCGAAACCCTTGATGCCCTGAGCAGTGTCCGTGCGTATGGCGTCGTCCAACGTTTCCGGAGCCACTTCTTCCGTCTCTCCGACACCTGTCTGCGTGGCTACGGGGCCTTCTGCACGTGCTACCTGTTCACACATGCCATCTCGGCCACTGGCGCTTTCGTTGTCGTCATGTCTACTCTTCTCGTCAACACGACCGGCTCTTCTCTTCCCAGCGCCAGTAGCCTAGGAGTCGCCCTCAGCTCCGCCACATCGGTGAGAGTGCAGTGATACCCAGTGTACGCGGGCTGTAGGTCTAAAATCGCGAAAACGGGATAAAAAGTTTGATGACATTTAAGAACTTCTTAACGGTTCTGAATGTGGAAACTCTGGTGTCCATTTGAACTCCCAAGATGCTTTACTTCCTCCGCTTTCGCCTTACGCTTTCGAATGGCTTCGACCTGTCTTCTACGTGTTGCGCTGCTGCCAGCGACTACCACCATGTATTGGAAAAATTGACGACAATCTGACGCACCTTTCGGAGAGACTTTTATCGCCATCAGGGGAACCTCAGAAAGTCCCATTCCCACCTCAGGATAGCCAGCGGTATTATTCCACGCGTACTCTCAAAAGCACTAGCCGAAGAAACAGCTGTTCTGTTCTCTGCCCAAGAGTGGGGAGCTAGTGACCTTGCTACTAACTGCCAAAGGGAGAGACCTGAAGAACATGCATGAATGCGAAAGGCTCACGGTGCCAATTCACCTGCGCATTACAGATTTGGATGTTGTGGGTTGCCGGCGCCGATAAAAGAAAACGCTCTTGCCAACTTTCAATGCAGGTTCCGTTGGCTTTGATGACCCTTTGCGTGATGATGTTCAACACTCTCCAAATGCTGGTGTCTTTTGAGCGGTGCCTAGAGTATGCGGAACTCCCTCCCGAAGTAAGTTGGTTGTCGGGGCTACAGCTTCCGCCGTCGCAATCAAAGTGGTTTGTTCGCGCTAATTAAACCTTATTTTCACAGACTGACGTTGAAACAGGTTCCGGCGATGAAAAGAGAGCACTGGACGACGACTTTGCAAAGAGCTGGCCTTCGGAAGGCAGAATCGAGTTCGAAAAGTACAGAGCTTCATACCGGCCGGGTGTTACTCCTGATGTGCTCATCAATGTGACATTTACTGTGGAGCCAATGAATAAGGTGAGAGGCTAACCTTAAGGCATTGGTTGATAAAGGGCGATAATAAGTACGCAAGACGTTTTAGAGCGTAGACAAAGTGCGCTTGGTGGTTGGTGTTACAATCGAGACGTAATGTGCATATTGGTGTTACAATCGAGATGTAATGTGCGTAAAGTAGCATAAATCTTGATTATTGGGCATTCTCACGTTTGATAAGTATGCTTAGACGATTGCAGTGCACATGTAATTGTGCTTTTCGTTCGCGACGTCTAAAGAAACACTTCTGTCTTGTGCTTCGAACCTATAGAAAAACTTAGGTACACGCTTCCTGAAGATCGACTTTTACTTTGAGCAAGTATCGGTGGACATCATCGTTTTTGTCAGGTTGTCGAAAAAAAAGGTTATGAGCATTGCATTCTAACATAAGGCCATTTTTTATTGTTCTCGCCAAAAGCGGTTGTATCTCTGCTTCACTGTACAGGAAAGGGGAGAAGGGCGTTTGGTGTCAACTGGTCTGTTTTTTCTGTAGGCAGAGCGCTCATTGGAGGGTTCCCAAAAGCTCGCGCCTTAGTCGTGAGCACCGAAAGACTTATTGGACAAAAAATAAAACCGCGTAGTGGCCTGTAAGCGCACCAAATCTGAACAGTATCTGAGACGGGAATCACGTAACTATTCCATGATTCCACTCCAATTTTTTTCTGTATGCGTGGGCTGCTTCATATACAAGCTGTATGTGTGTACCGGCTATCCACGAGACCCCATAGGCGAAATCCAGATCACCGCCCAAAGCATCTGCCCGACTCATCCCACCATCCCAGTATCTTGACATTACGGGAGTTTCTCCTCACCAAGTCCCCACAACCACTTCACCTGGTTCATTAATGTGCAGCTCCAACTGTACTGTCTACTGAGCCTGTAAACGGCATTTGCCCAGAACGTCTGTGAGGTATCGTTAGCATTTTAAATGGAAAGGAGATGTTCGTTCTTTACAACGTGCTTTTTTCTTTTCGTGCCCTAAGAAAAGAGTCACAATTGCGACAAAGAATTCTGGAACTCCGGCTTTACCCAACAATTGCATACTCCCAAAAGATACGACACCAACAACGTCATCTCTGTTCAGCCTTGGCGCCATGGAACGCGGCGACTGCTGAGAATGTAACCCGAGACCCATTTCTGGCCCTAATTGCGTTCCTGTGTAGAATTGTCTGTACAAATTATGTGATTCTGGTTTCTGCCAGTGTTGTTATCAATTACTGATAAAGGAGGAGGAAGAGGTAGCCTTTATTATGACAGGAAGACTCTACGTCAAGGGGGGGAAGGGGAAGTAGAAGGTGGGGGGTTTGTAACTTGGGACATCTTAAATGCGTACAGTTCGACCCAAAACAGGTGGGCTCCTTAAGAATGCTGAAGATGCCGCGTGGGGTGAGGAGAGCAGGCTCACGACTCTGGACTACTCGCGCTAGACCGCTTCTTAGGGAAAAGTAGAAAATGCTATTGTGTATCTGAGGTAGCGCACTGAATCTGTTGATGTGGCTCATTTCTCACAGGTTGGCGTCGTTGGCCGGACAGGGGCGGGAAAATCTTCGCTTGTTCTCGCTATGCTGCGCATGCTCAGGGCCTCTGAAGGACGCATTCTCATTGACGGTCTCGACATCGCCAGCGTGCCACTGAAGAAACTTCGAAGGAGCATCACGGTCATCCCTCAGGTACACTTCGCTCTTCGAAGCAGCCATCCGCATTACAGAATAACCAATTCCGAAATGGATATTCGAACATGTTAATTTCCTGACGGCCTGTTGAAAGGTCGACCAGAAAAAAAAATGAAACTGCGGGAGTGGTGCGATGCGCACCAGCACCTCCGTCAAAGGACGCCTTACCAAGTTTCGGCCTCACCAAGTTTCGAACGCATTCGTTAAAAACTAACACAACTTTAAAAAAAGCTATCAACTTGGACGCTGCGAATAATACTGTAAGTAGCATACGTCCGTCTCCGTGTATCGATTACCCGCATGGCGTAAAAAAAGTCATATAATAAAAGATGTTGCGGACGTCAAACATGTTGCAATGGTAATTGCTCAAAGGTGACCTGTGTGGGGTAGCATACTATACTCGGTGACAACTTAAGAACGGCACCGGAAGTTGCCGCTGTGCCTTATCACCGTAGCCGGATGTTTCTCCGCGCGACGCAAGTAGGGCGTTACTGGGAATATTTTGAACATGGCGTGAGCCGTTCCCGTGATTTCTTGGGCTTAATATGCTTATAAACGACTCCAGTGACGACAAACAAACTGCGTGAGACAAGGCAGACGATATCACGCATTCATAGCAAACCCCTTTCAAAACGCGCGCACTCACGTCACGGGTCCGGCGCTTTGGCGGAGTGATACACTACATGAGGTGGTGCCGTTCTTGAGTTGTAACCGAGTATAGCCCCATCACTAGCATAGATAAAGTCGCCATGTCCACTTTGTGAGCTGATCGAGTTACGTAGACAAGGGGACACCTAAAGACATCGGAGTGGCAGTGCAAATCCATTCGGTAAAAAGTGAAGTAGTTCGGGGAAGTAGTTGGTGCAAATATCTTCGGTGGACGTGGCAGCAGCAGTAAAGTTACGACAGTTATGACGTCACTAATGTCCGCACCGGAAGTTCTATCACTTCCGAACGTGGCTTAACGTGACGTCACTAAACTGAAGTCCTGTAAATGAAGACTGCGTGCAAAACTAGTGGAATTCACGCGGCCTTAGAGACACTGGATCGAAAGAATGGGCTTCCACTAGAATTATTTTTTCTTCCCATTCAGGCATATACTTAAACGCTGTACTGCTCTGTTGGCTGTTGATACCTTGGTTACAAAAGTACCAACATTTTTTGTATATTTTTACAAAAATTGACATAAAGCCCTCGCTAGATGATATAGCAAAGTCCTAGATGTTTTCACCGGGGCTCAATATCTATTTTGTACGAAAAAATCAATTGGTTGATATGTTTTGATGCCTGTTTCCGGGTACAAATTAGACGGAAAGATGGAAATATTTGTACTGGGCCGTTAATTCTTCGCTCGACGGTTCATCCTCCAGTTCCAAATATAGCAGGGGCAAGAGACCTGAAATTTTTGTGGCAATCGTTGCTCCAGCTGATGTGCTTGCCAAAGTTAATCTGGGTTTCATATTAATGCTCTGCTTGCATATATGTTTGCTGCAATGTAGGGTAGCAAAAATTTTTGCCGCTCTTGGAATTTTTTAAAATGTCAAAGGAATGTTATATTCGTACCAGAACGCAGTTCATGAACACGTCTCCAGAGGGTCACGGGACAGAAGGAAATAACAAGCATTTTTTGGGGGGTAGGCAGGGGGGAGGGGGTAAAAACCATGGACCACTTTTATGGCATGGGGGCTTGTACTGTCATACCTGTTCTAAGTATCTAAGTCCCACATTGTCTCCTCGACCAGTTGAGGTCCACGTGCGAGAACGTTTTTAAACCCTTCCACCTTTTAGTCCTGTTTCGCTCTCCTGAAGCCTGCAGATTATTGTTCAACAATTAACGATGTCAGTTTAGGCAACCACCCCTCCCCGCACTTAGCTACTAACCTCTTACGCCATTGCAAATAAATCTGCCCTCGACAAAAAAGCAGCTAGGCATGAAGCGACTATAACAACCTGAAAAAAGATTTGTTAGTGAATCTGACTGTATTTTTCTCAATGCATCGCGCTTGCAGGACCCTAGCTTGGTGCGGGGCACATTGCGCTTGAACCTCGACCCCACGGGTTCGCACTCGGACGAAGAACTGTGGCGAGCATTGCGCCAAGCCCATTTGGCCGACGTCGTTACCGAACACGCAGCCGGTCTCGAGCTCGAGACTGCTGACGGAGGTGCCAATCTCAGGTGAGCATGCATTATCTTCACCGGTGACTGTCATGAGAAGCGACGTACTTCGATTCATACTGTTATTATGTACACACTGATATATTTGCTTATTTACATTCAGGTATCCCCTGTCAGGACAATGAAGGGAATTACATATATGTGTTGCACATGTGATTGTGCAGTGTGGGCCAACGGCAACTGGTCTGCCTTGCTCGAGCTCTCCTCCGGGGTTCCAAGATCCTGCTTCTAGACGAGGCCACGTCCCAGATGGATGGCGACACGGACAGGCTGATCCAGATCACCTTGCGGGAGGCCTTCGCGCAGTGCACCCTCCTGACGATCGCGCATCGCGTGCACACTGTACTGGACTACGACAGGTGAGATACGGTGCGACCCCAGGGGTGCCCGTATCACAAAATACCCAAAAATTGTGGTTGATTCCTCTTTCACGGGAACTGATAAAACACGAAAGTGAAAGGTGCCTTCACAGGAGCAGTTGAATGTTGAAGGAACCTCCTTCATGTGCCAAGGGTTCGCGAGCCTGACCCCGCCAGACGAAGTGACGCCGACACGCAAGAAACAAAAAAATAACCTTTTCATTCCGGGACAACAAAACCAAAAATGACATGAACAGGAACAGCAGGTCGAAACACGTAACGCTCATGGTAATAACGCCACTGCAGAAGGTGCCTCAATTCACGCGCATTCCCCGTACAAGAAGGCGCTGGCATCAAGGCGCCAACTGTCGGCGCTCATTAGCGTCATCATGCGCTACTCCGCTTCGCCTCTCCTAGACGGCAGCACCATCTGAATGAGTCATAGGGAAGGACAAAAGGCGCGTTCGTAGAGTTGCTTGCGTCTCTGTTCACAGTGCGGTCGGCAGAGCGCCTCGTACCTCCCGTTGCGGCGAGAGGCGAAACAGTTCGTGGGCTCAAATCCGGGCGCCGCCGCGTCAATGGCACTTTTTCTTGCGTCGTCACTTCCGTGACCGATATGAAGTCAGTGAGATCTGGTGTACGCGGGCAGTAAAACACTTTCGTGTTAAAAAGTTCATGTACCCCTGGTTGGCATCAAAACAGCGATGGGCGAAGTAGCGGATGTCAAAATGCGCACCGCATGAAGTTCTCGAGCGGGATTAGGGGAGGCAGACTTTGAGCGATTAAGGCTGTGATTGGGGTTTAACAGCAGAGCTTTTTAAGCGTTAGATCTGCCGTGAAGCATTACCAGAAAACTCAGCCCAGCTGCGTGCACATGAGTGCGCGCCTCATGAGGAGCGCCTGGAGTCGTCCAGGCTTGAGCATGGGCTTGCGCCACGTGATGAGCCCACAAAGATATAAAAAAAAACACCGAACGCACGTGAACGTGCGCGTTGTGAGAAGCACCAGGCATCGGCCAATTCCACCTTCAAGAACACTCTGCCCAGCGTTCGTGACGTGATCTCTCGCCTGCTGTTCTTCTCGCCAATTCACGTGCGTTCGCACCTGGAGTGGGGAAGACAGTCGCCGAGTTCGCGCTGCTGATGCCGAGATCGCGAAACCGGTTGCCGCGAGTTCTAGCGCGTGCTAATGCGGTCCACATTGGGAGAGATGTCAAACCTGCCGACAAAATGATCCGGGCCTGCCAGTCATGAAAAACTTCCAGCCGAATCTTCTAAAATTCAGAGGAGGTGCAACAACCAGATCTCCGACGCCAGCTGATGTGGTTTCTCCAGCCTGCACCACTAGTGCGAGCTGCACCAATTTTTTTCTTACGCGGTGAAGCAAACAAGGTTCGGCTCTTCTTGTTCGGGGCAGGTTGATGCGGTCGGGACCACTCCTGCGTGTAATTGGCGCCTACTATCGGTATCAGTTGCCGTTGTCGGTGGCACGGTGGTCTTACCTGCCTCTAGTGGATGATGAACATCCCGCCGGAGGCATGTCGGTAGATTCCTTTCCCGTCTCTGAGATGTGTGACGGATCTAGGGGGATTTTACCTCGAAATCTTAAAGACGCGAAAATGCTGCAATAGTTTTTCGAAGTTATAGCCCGCTGCAACAGATGAAGGGCTTACCTTGCACTACGAGAGAAGGCAACTTGCAGAAGGCTTTGTCACTCTCTTTTGAGAGATAAATTCAGTCTTCACTGTGCAATCCCAGCGAATATCGCAACTCGAAATCACGTGTTCTAATCGCGTTGCCGACTGTGTTCTACTGGCGCACGGGTCAACCCAAAATGAATTAAAATAACTAAGCTGAACAATACCTTCGATATTGGTACAGCGCAGGTGCACGTTCTCGGTGCTGATGCAACCGTATCAGCACACCTGAAAAAGTACTTCCGTATTAATTCTAAGATGGCGGTACGCACTCTATAGTTGAGATCAAACGCGCCAGAAATACGGGCTTCTTCTACTGCATGGCTGTCCAAAAGCTGTACCGTACCTGTAGAAATCTGTTACAGGATAACGTTGGAATCAGTTCGACCTCGCATAAATAAATCAATGCAGCCATAACGATGGGTCCTTCCAGAAAAGCTTTTTTTTTACTATACAGAAATCTGCATTTGTCTACAAGCACAAATTTAACGCAGGAAAACAATGTAGTGCTGTGGAAGGGGTCCCATTACAGTTTATAACTCTGGGACCCCTTTCTGTATATGTATTCTTACACACTGTATTTTCAAAACGAGAATAAACTGAAACTGAAACTGAAACTGAAACTCAGGTGCGCCCCTCCGGCCGGATAGTGTAGTGTAACAGCACATCTGTCATTTGTTCGGTATAGAGTGGGTAGCGTTCAAATGTTTTGTGTTTTGATTTTTGAAGGGCTTTACATTTACAGAACACTTCTTGGAAGTAACGCAAATTAAAATAGTATTGCACGAACAATATTTGAAGGTTCATGAAGCTGTCAAACGTGTCACTAGTAGTAATTGTCCCTTCGCTTCACTGTTAGGTACACCTTACATGGGCGCAAATGTACGTACCCTGCAATTTGGGGCGTCTCTTTTAGCCTGAAATTATGACACCAATACCAAATCGAGAGCTGTACTTTTGGTATTGCCAATAGAGCAAGCATTAAAGATCAGCATGTGCTGTAGATAGTGCGTCTTTGTTTGCCAGACTGTCAGGGGATTTTTCTTTTCACCATTCATTTCCAAGTCTGCCCAACTAGTATCAGACTACTTACGCGCGCAGCAGTGCCCCTTTTACTGCTTTCGTACTTGAATAGGCTCATGCACAGTCCTTAATACAAACCTAGTGCAACACTCGAGGCAATTTCGTGAGTGGCAAGTTATATTCTGGAACACGTTGGTGACATATTAGTATTAAACTACAACGCGAAAAATATTAAAACAAAGGTGACTTATAACTTCACGCTCTACATTAGTTTGGTTGCAATCTTGGCACACGCAGTTGTTGTTTAGCGAGGAAATACGCACCTATAATTCGGCATGCGGTTCGGAAGGTGCTTTTTCGATGATAGTTGTATGGAACAGTAAAACAATGCTGTTCTGACAATGGCGTGACAAAAGGTGCGTGTTGTCGTAGGAGGGCACCATGATAAGCGCTGTTAAACGTCGTTGTATTCTCTCATGAACTGGCGCTGATACCAACTCTCGGTATTTCTAGGATACTCGTCCTGGGAGAAGGAAGAGTGAAGGAGTACGGTTCTCCAGCAGCTCTGCTCTCCAATCCTGATTCTGCTTTCTACAAGATGGCAGCCGACGCTGGCATTGCTGTCGACGCAGCAATAAAACGTGCTCCGGAAGTGACGTCATTATGACGAATAGGCGCAGCATGACGTACCTCTGCCGTGCCAACACCACCTGTATAACATTGCCTGCCGCGTCAGCCGCTTTCAAAAAAGAGCAGTAGGGGCGCCTTAGACATGTCTGCCACCACGCGCCGCACCACGGATCAGTGAAGCTACGCATCCTAGGAGCCCTAAACATGGAGGCGTAGAACCGCCACCTTGTGAAGGCTAGAAGAACCGTGTAGGTCGTTTCCTACAGTTTTCGTAACGCAGCGCTGCCCGGCAGCACAGCACTCAGGCCAGCCGCAAGCGGAAGGGCAACGGGCAGGGTAAGGATTAGAAAGCAACACGAAATTAGATGTTTCGCCATTATCAGCTCACGCGGTAGGGAAGGTTACGCAAGCGGCGCTGGCCTTGCTTTACAAACAACCTTATCACATTTCGCCTTTCTTGGGGGGGGGGACAGCATTATTCCATTAAATAGAGAACCGACAGAAGCGCTGCCCGCTGTCATGTAATCACTGCAAATGTTCGTCGCCCTGTTTTCGTCTGCTTGTGCTCACCAATAAAGTGCCTTCTCCTACCCGCTTGTGTAGTTATTACCCATCTCTAGGGCGCTGCTGGTAAATTTGCAGAATTTTCAGAATTTCCAAAGTACTGACCACCTTCCGTAAGGACCGAAGCGAATACCCGTCACCGCGACCAAGGCTAAAAAGAGATGCCGCCTCCATCTTCCCTAAGCTTCAGACCAGCAGACGTTCCCACAACACCCTTCTTGTTTGCCATATACACCTTTAAGCACTCCTCCACCCGTAATTTTGTCATTCCGTTGGCACCCGGTGCCATCAGGTGAAAACTGGAATGTAAAACTGGAAATAAACCTGATCTGATGGGAATTCCTAATAGCCCCAAACTTCACTTCGAACGCCCCCTATGTGGATGGCCTTCCTCACCAGCCTGTATTTTGATACCTAGCAATACCCGGGGACGAAAATCCGAACAGCCAGCAAGGGTATCTTGGTCGCCTTCCATCGGGCGGGTGTCCCAACCACGTGGTCGTAACATCTGCACCTGACGCTGTCTAGACAATCAATCAATCAATCAATCAATCAATCAATCAATCAATCAATCAATCAATCAATCAATCAATCAATCAATCAATCAATCAATCAATCAGTCGATCGATCAGTTGATCGATCAATCAATATGGTTGGAGGCATAAAGGCACTTGCTCTTTCATGGTAACTCCAGAGAGCATGTGATATTTATGTTTCTGACTCCATGCCGCTTTCTATGATTTGCATTATTTCCAAACGCGAGTTTACAAACATGACATTCCGTTTTCCATTAATTCCAAATATCACCACCGTGGTTACTCAAGCTAAGCAGAAGTTCGGTTTTTGTTTTGTTTTGTTTTGTCATGCAGAGTATATGCCGAATTCATAAGGCAGGAACTATCAAGCCTGTGCAGGCAGCAAAACACTCAGCTAGTCAAATAAACATTTCCCGCGAAAAAAATAAAAAAGCGTATGTAGGATGCAATGGAAAAGAGTGCTTCAAGAATGATTTGTGATCACCTAACTATGAACGCCGTTACTAACAGTAGCGTCGTAGCTGCTTAGGCGCCTGCCCACTCGAGTTCCTGATTGCCCCATAAAGGTGGAGGAGGGAGGGAGGCTTTTAGTGATAAGGAATTTCGAAATCAGCCGGAGAGCGATTTTGGCTAGCTTCTCCAAATGAACATGAGAAGGGCGAAACGGCACGAAAGAAGCGAAGACACAAAAACGGCCACAGCCCAAACAAACGCTTATAAGCACACAAAAACTGACAGACGCAGCAACGCACACAGCACACGCACAGCAGTAAAGTTAATGCAAACACTCACACAGTCTTGTTTAGGCTGGAATAATGGCAGAATGTTACTAAGGCCGTTGTAGTTTGTGTCACCACGCCGGTCGAGTGCGCGGACCGATGACGTCACTAACTTCAGGCGTGCATCAACACACAGTCGCAAAGGTGTCCTCGTGGTTAGCCGTGGAGTGTCAAAACGGGGACACACTCACAGTACATGTTCTATGTCTTCAAGAACACTGCAAGCCTGGCGGGTGAGGGGAGGCAACTCTGCGCGCCTTGTGCAAGTAGTGGCTGGTGAAAGCGACGTTCAGGCGAATGCGGTGATCAAGTACTTCGTCACGCTTTCCCAGGCCATGAAGTGCAGGCGGGATCAATTTTATACAGTAGACGGCACGTCTTTACCTGTCCGTGCATATTTATACTTGTAACTGCCGCGCCGCAGAGCACGCAGGCGTCGTGGCATCGCGTCGAGTGAATGGAATGGCGCTAATGAACATGTAGGCTGGCTGTGGACCGCGCAAGCTGTTCGGTCGGCCACCACATTTGATTGGTTATGAGCTCTAACGCCCCGACGCTACGCAGACGATGAGACGTGCCGTAGTGGAGGGCTCCGGATTAATTATGACCACCTGGGGATCCTTAACCTGCGCCGAAATCTCCAACACACGAGCGTTTTTGCTTTTCGGCTCCATCAGAAACGCGGCCACTGCGGGCGGCAGTCCAACTCGCGTCCTTGGCTCAGCAGCACAAGGCCAAATTTCCAATCACCACACAAAACCCAGTTAGACACTGTATAACACTACGTCGTCAGGTGAGCGATATTATCAGACACCCTCTAACAGCCAAACTGTTTAGCAAGTCATAATTTGTCGTGTCCGCAATTAAAAATACCAACCAATTGCCGAGTGCCAGCACGTGAGCGCGAGCCTCGCGGCGATTGCGCGGCAGTTAACAAAACCAAGAAAATGCCTAGCGCTCGTTTGTGTGTGCCTCAATGTCACGTTTTGTGGCACGTCTCGACCAGCTCAGAAGAATGGACACGGGAGAATCGTTGGCACGTTTACCACAGCACACATTTATTATGCACTCTACAACCCCTAAGCAAAATAAACCCAAAGCAAACAAAGAACTCAACCAAAGAAACTCCTAAATACTAATCCCTAACCACAACCCAGAAAAGCCACCAAACCAAACCAAAAGTCACTACAATAAGGTCCCTAATAACGCAACCCGTCCTACCACGTCCATGTTAACGATCCTAACAAGCATGGTCATATAACACTAATTCCCTAGCGGACGGGCCTACCGCTGTCTCCGGCGCTGACGTGACGTACCCGTAGCGTGGCCGTGACACGCTGGTAGTCGTAGTTGTCCGCTGCCGCGGTGCCGGGGGAGGTGGTACCGACGTAGTTGTGCGTGGTAGTCACCCGGTGTACCGCTTTTCAGCTACCCCTCGTGGTAGCCCTCGTAGCAGGAAGCAACCCCTGGCCTCGGGGCCGTCGCCGTGGAAGCCGGTAGTACCGGGGAGCCCCGGGAACGTCGCCGTGTGGGGGACCGCCAAGGCGTTAGTTGACGGTGCGTGCTCGCTGTACGCAGGCGCCCGACCTACGCCGCTGGGGCCACCTAAGGCATAGGTTGGTGGTACGACGCGGAAGTAGGAGCCGATGCCACGTCGGTCCACTCCAGCCCAGGCTGACGTGGCTCTGGTCGATGGCGTGGCCTCGTACCCCCGGCTTGTTCCTCGGACTCGTGCCACCTGACCTTCCTGCTGTGGCGTTCTTCTGATCTCCCCCTCCCTCACGGCCTGTGCCTCGGGATTAAATAGCCTTTGCCCGGCCGTCGCGGCACTCTTGCATTCGCTGTGCACGGGTCACCACCACATTGGTTACTTCTCCACGTGCCTCCATCGCGTCACCTCGTCATTCGTCCGCCCTCTTCGCGGGAAATTTGCATTCTCTTTCTTCGTCTTCATCTTCGTCGGCCTCTGGCTCCGCTATGACACGTCATCTTTATTCCCACCGGGGGATTGCCCCCTTAATCATGACACTCAATACGGAAGCCCAGCGTCCCCGGCGCATGTCTGTCAAGCCAAGCACACCCACTTACGGAGATTGGCCAAGATTGCGGCTACCGCACGGCAGTTAAACAACCAAGAAAATACCGAGCGCTTGTGTCAAATATGGCCTGTGAGAGTACTGTGGCGGTAGATATGAAGGCGGACAGTAAACCAACGACCACAAAAGACATTTTTTGCCGTTCGCGACAACCTTATTCAACATACTAAGTTCAGTTTCACGTACCTTCCCAGAAGACGTCCTCACTGACTTCAGAAAACACAAGATTTAACGGGAGGACCAAACATTAGGCTTAAAATGCTTGATTTCCCAGTGAATAAAGCGTCCTTTGCTGCCAAACAAGCGCTAAGGGCATTATAAAACCACATTTTGGAATAAAACAAATTTGTATTTTGTCTTCATCACCGGCTTTAAAAAGCAACTTTGATCCTCCCGCATTAAGTGTTGCCCTTATAAAACAATCGTAACTGCATAGCTCCACGTTTACTGGGGTTACTTCACGACGTATCTCTGCTTGGGCTTATTGTGAGTTAACGTTTCGTAAAAATTTCCTTATGGCGCAGTTTTGTTACGTTATTTAAAAATAACATCATTCATGAATAACATGGTAGTTGTAAACTTAGCACCATGAATGTGCAGACGTCGGTTAGTTTCTACTCGTTCCACGAATCGTCCTTTTATGAAGTTACACGCGCTGCTTATATAGCAACGCTCTTGCTATGAAATCACAGAAAGAAGAAGAAGAATAAGAAGAAGAAGAAGAAGAAGAAGAAGAAGAAGAAGAAGAAGAAGAAGAAGAACAACAACAACAACAACAACAACACAGCAACACAACAACAACAACAACCCTCCGTATCCGCTTTCATACCTGCTAAATTCTATAGCGCAATTACCGTTTCTTCTCTTATATTCTGAAAAATTAGTTTATAGGATTATTAGGGGCGCGTATTAGCCGTAAAAATTACCCTGTTTTCTGATCAATCCCCCACATGGGTACGTGCCGTAAGTGAAGTAACAAAAGTCGGCAACCCTACCTAAGAAGAAGAAGAAGCCATTCTCCACGCCCGTCTTCAGAAGAAGTCGAGCTTCCACCCAAGCAACCAACGTTCCGTGATGGCTTCCTGGCTGCGTCCCCTTCGCCATCGTCCCCTGCTGTTTGTGCTTGCGACTGCCATGGCGGCCGCAGGAGCCTTTGGCGTGGTCGTGTTGCTGGCCCGCCGTTTGCGTTGGGTGCTGTGGGGACAAGTGCTGCTGGCCAACCCAGGCGGCTACTACACCGTAGTTCTGCAGCAGCGGCAGTCTCTGACGCACAACGTGCGCCTTTTACGCTTCGCCCTGCCCCACAAACGAATGGTAAGCGTTACCCCTCTAACTTATTTTACTTGACAGCTACAGATTCGAGATAAATGAAAGATGGCATACCTCCATGCTATTCAAACCACTTGAATACTTTCCACACCTCGTATTCTAAGTACTATCGGCATCAAATGAAACGCGAACACGAAAATATGAACCACAACGTGCAAAATTGAAACATGCTGTTAGTTCATATAATGGCATGCTATTGGTATGTTTGGAAATCAACTTTTCCCAATTTTGTTGTTGTAACTAATCCACGCGTCATTTTGGCTTGCATGGAAAGAAATCGCCGCTATTTGTGTGTTCAGGTTCATATTTTCGTGTTCGCGTTTCATTTGACGCCGGCTAGTACATCTGGCAGTGTGAGTGCAGTACTCGCTTACTGTAGGTTGTCTCGCAAAAATTAGCACCGCAGCAGCAATCGTTAAATTTTGATGATTGATTATGGGGCTTAACGCACCGACGCTACACAGGCGATGAGGCCCGCCGTAGTGGAACACGCTCCAGATTACTTTCGACCACCTGGGGATCTTTAACGTGCGCAGAAATCTCACGTAGTCAAGTGGTTAGCTTGCGACACGCACAGACGGCCCAGCGTTCGCGGAGTAATTAAGCGCAGACGAAGCAACCGTTTCACCCTTGCCTAGTCACGTGGTAGCGCAACCTCTGGTGTCCGATCAGGTGAAGCGATAAGAGGCTAAGCTTGCGTGCCGGCGGCTCAAGGGGACATGCGACACGACGAATAACCTTGAAAGATGTAGACAACTCGAACTTTCGCTCTAAAAAAACAGATGTTATCAATTGTTACGGCTCATGCAATTCCGAGACAGGAACCAACCTGTGATAAAAGGATGGCCGCCCAAATGGCGGTGGAAGCCATGCCGAGAAAAAGGGAAAAATTGATCTTTTATCTGTGCTAGATCGTTCCGGCTAGTCAAGAAAGATCACCTGTTTCACATAATCGAAGCGGGTATAGTGTTCAAATATGCGTTACAAAGCTCCAAGAACGCCAGAACATCTCTCTGAACACAGCCATCGATTGTGTAGCTCGTAAGCGTCGGTTACCAACGTTTAAGGTTCCCCCTTTACTCCCATGTTCTCTTGGTTTTGCAGACGCTCGGGGTGAGCACCTGCCAGCACGTGTACGTGCACGCGCACATCGGCAACCGCGTAGTTGTGCGGCCCTACACTCCGGTCAGCGCGAGGAACCAGCGCGGAACATTCGACCTCGTGGTGAAGGTGTACAAAGCCGGGTCATCTTTCAACCACCCCAACGGAGGCCTCATGTCGCAGTACTTGGATCACCTGATGCCCGGAGACGAACTACAGGTGACGCCCGGTCTTCTCTACGTTGATACCTTAACATCAATGATTCTTATACTTGGACACAGAGGTTGTACATGTGTGTTGTGGCCACAGCTACTCGCATTCTATAAAAATGTGCAATGAATCTGTTTGAGGGAAAGTATTGATCTAGCGGTAGTAGCCCCATAGGAAGTCATCATCATCCCGGACATTATCAATTCCTTTAGCGTGAACAGGAGGGAACTACATGGTGAGAATTGCTCTATAACTTCTTAACGGTCTATTAAAACAAAAGGCTTCTTGGTTGATTAGAAAGTTTGCCTCGTTAGGATCACACTGACACCACTTTTAACGTAAACTTCGCTCAAATAAGCTATATAATTATGTAGTGTCTATTATCACGGCAACCGTGAGAATTACCATCAGAAATTTCTCACGGCAGTCAGTTGCCTTTGATTTGCTAAACACGCCACCTGATTCTCTGGAACAAATATTCCCTAAAATCTCATTCCTGCAGCTGCTACTGTGGCGCTGTGGTATAGTATTTGCTTTTTTAACACGAAGGCGAAAATACGATGGTTCGAGTTGGGCATGCTGAAATTTTTTTTTCAAATCTTTCGGAATTTGGAAGTTTTCGCTCATAGTTATTTTGCTTCTTTTTTTTATTCTGGTTATTACTCTATCGAAAAATGTATGCCCACGGGTTCTAGACTGGGTTGGATTAGGTTTAATATAGGTTGTGCTCTGTGCCGTTGGCCTGCACTCTAAACGGAAATACCCCGGATAGGGAGTGAATTGCTTGTCTTCTAGCGTGCTCCGTATACGGAGCTTTATTTACTCCACTAAGAGGGAGTATCTAATAAACTCCCCCAAGGGACGGAGCTTTTCCAGGCATTTAGCGGAGTATTTTCGTTCCTATTACTCCGCTAAGGAGGGGAGCTTTTGGGGGCATTTAGCAGAGTATTTCGTGCTTTCCGATACTCCGTCGAAGAGAGGAGGTTCTTGTGACATTTAGCGGAGAATTTATGTAATTAAGAACATCCCTGAAGGAGGGCGTGTTCATCGTCCGGCGGAGCATTTTGTTACCTAAAGCTCCGCCGCGAATAAGTGTTTTTGAGTGTCTAGTGAAGTAGTAAATGTTTTTAAGAACCACGCTGAGCAGGGCAGCTCCGAGACTTGCAAAGAACAAAATAGACATTATTTCCTTGTCCCAGTAGGGGCACGTCAACTTCACAATAGAACAAAACATTTGCGTTCAAAAATACATGAGCTGATACCCAAACATATATGGATTGATTGTGGGGGTTTAACGCGCGGACGCAACGCAGCCGGGAATCAAACCCGCGACCTCGGGCTCAGCAGCGCAACGCCTTGCCACTGAGCCACCGCGGCGGTTACCCAATAGATGGAACACAAATAAATACGATAATGGAGTCTGAGTCACATCGAGAAATAAATCGCATCAAACTCAAATGAAATACCAATCAGTTGAAGCATGAAACATGGTGGAAAATATAGGCGGCTACCAGCCATAAGGTGGTCCAGTGGGGTTGTGCTACTGAGCTCAAGGATGGTGGTGCTATCCCGGCCACAGCGGTGTTTTTCTGGTGTTTCTGTTGTTTCTGTGTTTTTTGTTGATATTTGTCGTGCCACTGTATTTATACTTGTGACATATTGCGATTGTAAGACGTAGTTGTTTGTTCTTTGTAAGTTGTACTTGGTTTTCTTCTCTCTTTTTTTCTTTCTTATTCTCTCTCCACTTTCTCTTTTTTTTGTTTTGTTATTCGTGCTTTTGCTCTGCCGCTGCCTGTCAACATGGATTTTAGGGCTAGTCAAGTTGCCTACCCGCAACTTTTTTCCCTTAATATCCTCCATAAAGTGTACTTCTTTTATGGAAATAGTCATTTCACATAGCGCAACGGAAAGACGAAGGACGGAAAGGATGCACAAGGACAAAGCGCTATAAGCTTTGTCCTTAGCGCTCTGTCCTTGTGCACCCTTTCCGCCCTTGGTCTTTTCGCTGCGCTATATATCCCTTATGTATGATCGACCAACTAGCCCGACAACGTACCTTTAGCTAGACGCGGTGTAGAGCTCTGACTGTGGAATAGCTGCCACGTAAAATACAGGCAGTCTGGCTGCTGTGGTAAATCACCGCAAAAGACAAAGAAACAAAAGCGGAGAAAGAGTCGCAAACCCATTACAGCAGTGTAGAACTCTGATGATTGCTGGCTTTGTCCTGCACATCACGAGCAGGAACTTAAGTGGTCGAGGTATCGTTGATTTTATCGTCTTTTTTTTCCTATCGCAAAATCAAGCTCACTTATATTTTTAAATAAAAGAAACTGCCGATATCAGTTACTTCTATGTTTTGCCTCATTGGCCTAATGTTTTCTTTTCGCTGAACAATGCTGACAAGCATTGACGTATGATCTCAGATTTGGTAGTATAGCAAAATTTCGCCTATAAAGTTTTTTTGTTTAACAATTGTTTCACATTTCTTTCGGGCGGCGGAATGGGGAGACACAGACAGACAGACAGACAGACAGACAGACAGACAGACAGACAGACAGACAGACAGACAGACAGACAGACAGACAGACAGACAGACAGACAGACAGACAGACCACATTTCTTATTTGGTACACCCTAGAAGGACTACCGCCTCTAGAAATCAGAAACGCCAATAGCAGTAATAAACGCGTGGCCTGTCCTTGCGCAGATCCAGGGCCCCAAGGGCCGTTTTGTGTACGAAGGCCGGGGCCAGTTCCAGTTCAGGAACGGTCGGAAGCTCCCGCAGTCCTTCCAGTTGGGGATCGTGGCGGCGGGATCTGGAGTGACGCCCATGCTTCAGCTCCTGGGTCACATTTTCGCCGACCCCTGGGACCAGACTCTCGTTGTCATGCTCGACGTCAACAGCACCGTAGAGGACATCATCGCGCGAGACGAGCTCGAGGGATACGCCCGCCGGTTCAGCAAGACCTTCAGGTAGGTGGCTCCCGCTTTTACAGCGAAGCTTTCTCTCTCTCTTCAGCCCCCTTTGGGGGTGTCCGCTGCTGCTGCTTTCTCGTTTCGTGCGCCTCTGGCTTTTAACTTGCATCCGACAACGCCAGTTAGCCTACGCTTATCGCGCCGGTGGGACTAGGTAAGCGACTCAAGTTGGGGAAGAGGCGCCTGGGAAAGCTCACTTCTTGCGTGTTTCACGTTCTCCGCGCTTTTAGCTGGTGGCTTCCTTCGCCCGAGAGGATTTAAAAACTTGGTGTTTCTTAGGAATTGGACGCCTTGGACATCTCTCAAGACTCTCAGGAGTTTTTTCAAAATCGGCCCGGGGGCTGAATCGGCTGACAAGCTACATACATACATACATAACATAATACATACATAACATTACATACATACATACATACATACATACATAACATACATACATATCGATACAGACATACATGACATACATACATACATACTACATACATACATAACTACATCCATGACATACATACATACATACATACATACATACATACATACATTCTTGCATATATAAATTCGCGTTTGGGTAGCCCAAGGGAGACTATCGTCTTTAATATTCCGCTCACCAGGAACGTTATTCCCGCAGCATCTGGCACATCCTGAGCGAGCTTCCGGAGTCCGGCGCTCCCGGTCAACTCCATGCGAGGCCCACTGAACAAGGACATCATGGCCACCCTCCTCCCGGCCCCCCACCCGTCCACGGTCGTGCTCTGCTGCGGACCGTCAAGCCTCATGAGCAATGTCTGCAGTCCGGCTCTCCGTGACATTGGCCACAAGGATGAACAAGTCCTGTTCTTCTGAGAAGTCCCGCCGTCATACTAGTGGCTTCCAGCTATTAAAGGACGTGCGAGTTTAAATATAATACATTGGTCTACCCAGATCGCCTTGGAGACTCCTTATTACGTGGTATCGTGTTGTATGAAAAGTCATGCTGTTTACATCAAGGTGAAAAAACGACTTCCAAAACTTCGATATCGCTCATTCTTTAATAACAGGGCTTAGATTGAGTTGGATTGTACTGGATCGAATAGACGAATATAGAAGGGAGCAAGGAAGTGTTGCTACTGTCCCAGCCTTTGGAAAGCGCCCTGGTACCTGCGTACCCAGCTCGAAGTTATCTCCCACGTCACCAAAGTGGTCTGGGTCTCGGAACCTGTACTGGTCGGGAATCCATCCATGATAGAGAGGGTAGGAATTAAGGTAGGTCGGGAGTTTCCTGGCACTCCCACACAATATGGTACGGTGGTACGGTGGCGGAGTGATACGGTGGTACGGTGGCGGTACGGTGGCGGAGTGACAGTATTAGGCAGGATAAAACTGGTGGGCTGGGGTGAGGAATGTGATGGTCTCGAGTCTTCTGGGCGTGGTAGATCCTCTTCTCGTGAGGCGCAAGTCTGCACGGTCCGGATATTCCGCTGCCGCTGCATTGACGTGCAGGGGTAGAGGGGGATGCGAAGCATGGGCCTTGTGTAAGGCCTTGGCCCGGGCAAGGCGGCGCTCTTGATGGAAGGCAGGATTCATGTTCGGTGTGATGGCGGCCACACTGTAGCGGGATCGGAGACAGTCACTCAAACTGATCTTATCACCGTGCTGTGTAGCAAAGGATATCTCCAGTTTTGTTGGGATGGACCGACCCGTTGGAGTAGAGGCGAGATGGTGGAGCTGGTGAACACGCTGGGCTCCTCGAAGGTATTGTATGCCCCGCTGTTAAGCAGTTTGTCAGTAGAAATGTGACGGGGGAACCCATAGCCAACATGACCGCCTTAAGGATGGCATTGGATGCGTCCAATTTGGTCTGGTAATGAATGCGACTGCGACTGGTAATGAAAGCTTGCACCAAGCGAAGAAGGTTAGCTTCTTTGAGGCCATGGTTGTGTTTGCTATGCGGGCAATAAATCTTGTAATCTGGTCGGCTGTGTTTTCGAAGTGCGGATAGTTGAGGTGTTAGCCTATCTTTTTGCACTCGGAGCCCGAGAATGCGTATGGAGGGCACGTGTGGGACGAGGTTGCCCTGCAGCGTGACCTGAATATCAGAGACACAGGCACCATGATGGCGACGCGTTATCGAGTGGTAGAAGAAGAGCTGAGGACTTGTGAGCAGCTGAGTCCTTGTACGTGGGCGTAAGTGGCAATGATGTTGGCAGCTATCTGAAGGCTGTCTTGAATACCACGATGGCTGCCCGCAGCTGTCCAATGGTGATGTCATCCGCGTAGATGGTGTGGTACAGGCCCGGGATGCGTTCCAAGAGGGAAGGGAGCTGAAGCACAGCCACGTTGATCAGAAAAGGGGAAATGACTGACCCCTGAGGTGTGCCTTTACAGCTAAAGGGCACGGGGTCTGATTGAAGGCCTTCGACTGAGAGGGTTGCTGTGCGACCAGTAAGAAAATTGTAAATATTGGCGGTGAGCGCGAACACGGGCGGGCTGCGGAGCGCGCCTCCGCGACGTCAGCTTAGGGATTCTCGCATTTGTCGTCTGCTTCACTCAGGCTCGCTCTCACTGCTGTTTCTTTGCGCTCGGTCAACGTCCTATGCTCTGCACCCGAATTGGCGTGTAGGTAACTTTTTTATCATAATAATAGGCCCAAAGTGTCAGTTAAAGTATAGTTTGAGATACCTCTACGGAAGAAACATTGCCGGCGTCGCCGGTCCTGTGCGGAGCGCGACGAGTCGGAACTAGGCGTCAGCTTCTGTATTGAGCAATCTTTCGAAAAGGGAACAGTCAACTGCTATAATAACCGACAACAGCGAAAATGAAAGACCAAAACAAATTCTAGGCCTTCAGGGCTATCGGCTTTGGCAGAAGGCATTATGATTCCCGGTATTCAAATGTACGGTAAAAGAGTTTTTGCGACCTGCCGAACGCTCGAAAGCCTCACATCACATGTATCACATCACTTTACGTTGTCATGGCATGATAAAATGAAAAAAGGTTGAGTTCCAAATAACCCACTGTGTGTATAGGCGCGTGCTGGTTTTGTACGAGGCTTCTAACCAGTAGGAGGTTTATTGAGCAAAACGAGTCACGTCTACGTTAAAGATACAATAGCACTCTTTGTTCAGACCTGGAGGGATATTTCGGTACATTTTCCACAGCCATATCCTCCCGATATTCGGATATGTGTTATAGGAAAACTGCACTCAAGAGGTGGAGGAGGAAGGGGAGGAGGAGAAAACTTATTTAACAATGAAATCGAGCTGGTTAGAGGGCCGGGTCCTCAGTCCAGGACATGAGAGTAAAGGCAATTTTCTTTCATTCATAGAACGCCATTTAGAGTAGAATAGGATTTGTTCTTTGCGCCTGGAATGGTTGGAAAACAATAAAGACCTGCCCAGAAATATTCATCGGTTTCGATTCTTGTGTTATCTGCCGGTATTCTATTTATTGCGTTAGTTAGCGAGTATATAATGCCTTCAACACCGTAATCATGTCATCACTGTTCAGGTTGAGAGTCAGTTCGTTATGATAACAATGGTTACGATAGAAATTCGGGGCACAAAAGCCGCCTTCGAGTACTGTGTACAACGTTGTTTGGGGCGCAATCGCGGTGGCGCAGCACAAACCTCCTCATTGTATTTGCATGTGAATAAACAAAGCACGCTGCGGATATGCACATTCTTGCACGCAGATAGTGAAAGCCAATTTGTGGAGAAGGGAATGTATGCCATACAACCTGAACAAAATATCCACAGTATCTTTGTGAGACTCCCAAACATCCCCAAACCTCCTAATAAGACGTTTGTGATGGTGCAGAAAATTAATACGTTGGGCACAAAAAAAAAAGCAAGAAACATTCATCTGATACAAGACAACAACACCAAAAGAAATAGAAGACAACCGTTTTATTTCCTGCAGTGCGATGCGCGTGTAGGGGCCCGCTGCTTGGTACGTAGCATTAGACTATTAAGTCTTCATGAGAGCATCTCGAAAATACTGCAGGGAAGCCTTCGCATTTTGAATACTTATCGAGGAGCTCTGAGCGCTGATCCTCGCGAATAAGCTAGAAAGGACGAGTTACACGCGATGTTCTGACCGATGCTCTGAAGAAAGTTGTTCTCTATCTCCGCGTGTGTTGCAAACTTGTGGGGGATACAGCTTCAAATTATTCAGGTGCGGCAGAAGCTGGCAAAATAACTGAATGGGTAGAAATACCCTTTTTAATGCACTACAGCAACAAAGCGGGCGATTTCCAGCACAGACACTGCTGCCCCTCACAAGCGGAGTGTAGCAGACGACAGCGGCGCGAGTCCCTAAGCTGACGTCAGAGCCAGGGGGCGCACTCAAACATCTCACCGCCAATAGTGGTAGGTGCGGAGGCCCACGCGAAGTTGCTTAAGGCCAGGCAGTATATTTTTATTAGTGACGTTATCGAATGTCTTGGTCAAATCTATGCCCGTAAGTGGGTTATCCAAAATATGATGCTGAAGCTGCAGCATTACGTCTGTCATGTGTCAGGGTACCCCCGGAGAGGGATGCACGAAAACTCCCCAAAAAGTGAAAGAAAGGAACACAGGAACAGGAATTTGAAGTGCGTGCCAGGAGCGCACCAATGAGCGAGCGCCAGCGGCAAAACCCCGAGGCATCATGGGCAAATATGGCAGCGCGCTGGTTGGCCAATTAGAGAACGCCGCTCAGGATACCAGTGGCGTGACGACCATATATGGACATGGAAGAGGCAATGAGCCAATGAGAGTGCGCCACGAGAGAGCCCAGAGGGAATAAAAGCGGGGCGCACAAAGAGAAGGAAGAGGCAAGAGACGGTACGGCAAGACACCGGGAGGCAAGAAACCAGGAGGCGGTAGGAGCATGTGCGCTTCAAGGAACGAGCCAGGGGGACGCGGCCAGGCCATCAACCATGCCATCCGAGCCGAGCCTGGGTGGGAGCTCGGCCGACTTCGCATCGGCACCGTCATCCTAGGTGCACCACGAACCTGTGTCTTCGTGGCCCCAGCGGCATCGGTCGGGCACCTGCGGCCAAGGTCCACGCTCCGTCGACCTTCGTCTCGACGGCCCGTAAGGCTACGTTCGTGCCGAGCCTACCTGGTACCTCAAGCGGCAGCAGCTACCAGGGGGTAGCCACCAAGGAAGCACGCCGCCCAAGGGATCACCGCGCGCGTCGAACACCGACATCAAGGACCTCCAACGGGAGCGGCTACCAGGGGGTAGCCACAGAGGAAACACCAGGACGCGCGGAGCCCACGCCGTCAAAGGAGTGACCGCGCGCATCGAACGCCGGCACCGAAGCGAGACGAGGATGGCTACCACCGAGTCGCGGCCACGCAACGGGTGCGACACGTCAGCGCCAACGACAGCGGGGTAGGCCAGTCCATTAGGGACATAGCTGTAGGACACAACTAAGGAGTTGTGGGAGGAAAGACATTAACTAGGACTTGATGTAATGAAGGGATTTCAAATAATTGCGTAGAACTTTGTTGTAGAGACTTCTGGGTTTTGGTTTGAATTGCACTTTGGGATATTTATTTTGATTTTGAGGTTTGATTGTTATCGAGTTTGTGCAATTTATTTATTAAGTGATTTGCGCTAGAGTTGTTTTGAGTGTGCATTAAATGTCGGTTGTGTTAAACCTGTCAAAGGCTTTCCTGCGTCCATCTCTCTGAGCTGGTAAAGACAACCTGACCATCGGTTCACGTGACAACGTCCTGGACAAAGAGTTAGGACGAACTCCAAGCATGGTGTGAGGGAACAGACCCTGATCACCCATATAGGTTTGCAGACGAGCCAGGAGGACGTGTTCAAGTAACTTGTCCAGACAGTAGGTTAGGAAAATGGGTCTAAGATGGGCTATAGCCAATTTCGTGCCCGGTTTGGGGATAAGAGTGATTTTAACACGAAAGTGTTTTATGCGGGGGTCCACAAAGATATAACTGACGTCATATCCGTCACAGAAATGACATCGCCAGGAAAAGTTCCATTTACGCGGCGGCTCCGGGATTCGAGCCACGAACCCTTTCACCGCAACTGGAAGCACGAAGCGCGCTCCCGACTGCGCTATGAACATGCGCACGAATAGGACGGGAAACGCGCCTGAAGCCTTCCTTTCAGATGGTGTTGCCATATGGGACTGGGGAAGCAAGTAGTACACCATGGCGCTAATGAGCGCCGACAGTTGGCGCCTCGATGCCAGCGCCTACGTGTACGTGGGAAGCGCAGCGTACGCTGCGGAAAAGCCGACTTGCGGATGTCGCGCTCGTGACACGGTCCGCTGCTCCTTTCGCTGCAGCGGACCGTGTTTTCACCAAACGATTCGCTGACAACCCGTTTGATTTCGTTCGCACGGACGGTTTGCGAGCGCCTCTGGTTTCAGTCGGATTTACGCAGTGCTCCGGCGCGTGCAATCCAGTGTCTAACGTTGATGCGTCTAACGGTGCCATACCAACGAAATATAAATAGCGACGCGCAAGTTCATATCGATGCACAATAGACATTCAACTGCTCCTGTGAAGGCACATTTCACTTTCGTGCTTTACCGGTTCCTATGGAAGAGGGAACAACCACATTTTTTGCGGTTTTCCAGGAGAAGGGAAGATATCCCGACGTCCACACTGTGTTAATGTAGTCTGTGAGCGCCTGCTCTGCGGCTCCAGTGATGTTCCGAAGAAGCTTGTTGGTGATGCCGTCAGGACCTGGGGCTGATCGAATGTTGACACGAGTGAGAGCGGCCCTTGCTTCGGCAAGCGTGATGGGACGATCTAAGGTCTCCTTGGGGCCGCCGGTGTAACCCGGTGGAGGAATGGAGGCAGCGGGCGGAATATGGAGCTCCTGAAGCTGTTCAAGAAGCTCCTGCTCGGAGCCCGATGACTTGTGGAGGAGGGTGGTCATCTCATTCTTGGTGTGTTCTTTTTTTTTTTCTCTGGATTTAGCAGGCCGATGAGAATATTCCAGGACTGCAGAACATTCATGCTGCCTTCCATGCGGTCACAAAGGGCATTCCAATGCTGGTTGTTCAAGTTTGTTGCATGCTTGCTAATGTCTTGGTTTAGCTTAGCCAAGCGGCGACGGAGAGGGCGGTTGTGCTTCTGGCTCTGGAGTCGGCGCGCAAAACCCTGCTTGGTTTCCCATAAGTGGAGGAGACGAGAATCAACCACATCAAGGTGCGCTTGTGCAGGGACTGTTTTCGTAGCAACATCACGTTGTTCGAGGATTGCGGCAGTCCATTAATCCAAATCTTCGAAGTGTGCTAAAACTCTCTAGGGACAATTTCCCTGCTTTGGGTGGCTGCTACATCGCTCCCTTCAGCTGGGTCAATGGGTGTCCTGGTCGCTGTGATGGCGGTTACGCAACTCATGAGCTACATAAAATTAATATTATTGGGACTCAAACCCAACCATCTGGGATTGGAACTAACGAGAGGACCGAAGAAACGGAGGCCAAGAGTGGCAGGTGTTCAAGACATTACTGGTAATCTTCAAAGCGAACCAATGAATGGCGCTATATGTATACAGGAAGCGCCACATTTCTTCCTGCATTAAAATAATCTCGCGTTTCCCAGTCCACTGCGTACTCAGATTTTCGGAGAGATGGACTTTCAATTGCCCAGGACCAGACAAGTTGCGGCGGTTAGGCTAACACGACAAAATGGTTGGACGAAATTCTTTAGAGGCAAGCATGTGCTCTCTTCCTATGTTTACTTTGTTTACATGTTTGTGTCACATGCGCAGAAGCAATTCGTCATTAATTTTTCTTGCCATTCTCGGGGTAAACTCAACGGCGGGCCAGTCATTTCTTGGGTGAGTATTCGTGCTCGTCGTTCCTCAAATTCACTCCGGTTTTTTAAACATTTATGCGTTTTTAAATACCATTTTTGCTTGTAACCACTCTTTGTAACACATTCCAATCACGGCCAATCTCATTCAGAAGTGCGGCATACATTGCAAGCAGGAGAGAAACAATGTACGTACAATTTTATGTATTAGAGCTTATCTCTTTGCTACAGTCAATGGAATCGGTAAAGAATTCATAATTTTTGGGCAGTTCAGGTTTAGATCTTATAGTGGACTTTCATTGCACACCCTTTTCTCTGGAAAAAATAAGTAACATTTAAGGTCAAATCAGGAATGAGTAAGTGAGTTAGCCCTGGCCAATCCACACTTTTGGTATGAGGGCATCATCATCATCAACAACGAAATGTATTGGCCCCATCAAGGCCAGGCAAATTGAATTAAATCAGTCATGAAGAAGGAGCGAGGGCATGACTCGGAGCTGCCACCGCCGTCTATGGAAGATCCCACGTTTACGGGTGAATCACAAGCATGCCAGGATCCAGTTGGATTTTCACCCTTTATTCCAAACCAAAAGTTCCTTGCCCTCACGAAGAACAATTACGGGGAACACCAGCGCACGTCCCTGAGTGAGACAGCTATGGATGTGAAACAACTGACTATGACACCGAAAATTCTTCACAGTGTGGATGACGTCTTTGATAGCACGAGGAGGTCGCGTCGATCTTTACTGCCGAGTAGCTCACCCCACGCCTCCCAAGGCTACATCTTCGATCAAGGCAACCGAATTCTACCCTACAGCGGGGACCAGCAGATTCCGCGGAGGAAGAACCTCCCCCCGCACCAATCCACATGCGCAAACGAAGATGTCCGACCATCTTCTCCACGCCAAGGCAGATTCATGGCAGAGCAGAACTACCACGGAGGGCACTGCCCAAGGTACGCCTTCATGGCATTTTTTGCTGCGCTGGCAGTTGCCTCCGTGGCTGTGGTTCGGTCCGACATGAGGGAAAGGGCCCTGACCAACTATAGTCAATCCGAGTTCTCCCAGCATTCTGATTCGGGGATTCTTGACGACACTGGGTCAAAACAGGACGCCCCGGCAGAGCCGTGGACCAGTGTAAAGGCATTAGCAGATTCGACGTTCTTAGGTCCTGCACGTAACGGTAGCAGTACAATACAATGGCAAGACAAGGATCACGACACCTCGGAGAAGCTGGAAGTAACCTTTTCTAAGGAACACACCCCTTTAAGCCTACAACAGACCACAGAAACAGCCACAACCGACACGTTGGAGCCTTCGTTGCGTACGGATCCCACGCACACCGCGGCAACGCTGCCTCAAGCTCGTGTGGCTGCCCCAGTTCGGCCCAGGGGTATGTCGGCGCCGCCTCGAAACCTGGTGAGAAGACTAAAACGCTGATGCCACAAATGTTTATTCATTTTGCCCATTACCACTAGCAACGATCTTAACATACCACCCTAAAGATATGCTCTCAAAACTCAACTGGATGTGATGTTCGAGATGTTCCTTTGTAGCGTGTTAAAGCCAGTCAACCATTGTCATTACTCAAATAATTACATAACATTGACTAGTATGTAATTATTTCCATGACTTTCCGAGGGTTTGGCATAATACAGTCCATAAAATGCCCCCCCCCCCCAAAAAAAAAAAAGCACGTTGTTTACATTACTCTACAATTACAGGGAGACCTGCCAGAATGTTTTTCTTGAGCTGTAATTTTGCGACGAACAGATTCCTTCTTTGTATTTCTCATCTGATAGGGGTCATAGCTTTTTGTCACTATTTGCTTCTTAAGCTTCCCATAGGTAGCCTTGTCATTCTTCTGGTGTCTATATGCTCAGCGGCGCATATCACGATGTTCGTTTTCTTTAAGCAATTTCACTACATGTCGTATTAGCTTTTCGCGCTTACTATAATTTGGAGTCATACGTCTCTTCATGTGCGTTCTTAGCTGATCGTTTTAAGTGATTATACTTGTTACACCGCAAGCTTTATTCGCAGTAAGTGCATCTGCTAGGGTCTCCAGAAAAATAGGATAGATGTTAACAGTGCTAGCTAGCAAATGTTTAATTGGTAAGCTATGCTCGGGCACAAATTTTCCCCTAAACAAGTTTTTTATAAGTATGTCTCTACCAAAGAAAAAACATTAACCTGATATGCTATGCCCGGACAACCAGTTTCAACCCCTTCGCTCACGGCAGAGACATCCGTCATTGTCAAGAGCCTTCCCTGAGACTCGAAAATTCGAATCTACCGTTTATGGAGTAACGGGCAATGTTGAGTGTGCGCTCTTTTTTCAGTTTCTTAGTTGTCAACCCTACTCGCAGACAAACACCGGTGCTGAACCTGCTGTCCTACACCTACTGCCCTTTGTCCGACCATCGCGCGTACTACTACCAACGGGCCACCCACATGTGCATGCCGGCCATCGCGAACTACGTCGAGGTGTGCAACCACTCTCCCAACCGGTTCGCCTCGTTCCGCGACTGTCAGAAGAGCTGCCTCAGCACCGAGCTCCCAGCGCACGTCTGCTTCGAGAAAACCCTGTTTTCCTGGTGACCAGGTAAGAAAGACCACTGCGCACCATGCGCTAACATAATTCTTGCTTTAAGGCGGAGCTTTGTATGGCTAGTCGAAAAATCCTATGGTCCCATGTATGCAGAAAACTCCTCCGTTCAACCCGATGTGCATGCGTGAAAAAAAAGCAGGTTGGAGGAGAGTTAGAAGTAGCGGGACCGGTATTGTCCGGTTTTGTGGATGACGCAGCAAGTCTTGTATCTACCGGGACTAGTAATCGCGAGCACCACATAGCAGGCAGCGAAAAATGTCTCCTGCAGAATAGCGAGCTGGGCATGCTGGTATTAGAGATGTAAGTTTCCATGCAATTTTGAGGGGCATGAAAAAAAAAAACAAGTTTTTTCATGTTTCTTTTAAGAAAAATATGAGAAATTGAGTAGAAACGATTCTGCACAGATCTATAAAAATTCGTCATACTTCTTAATGCGAAAGCATTATATGTCTCATAAAAAGCAAAAACGTTGACCGTAGTGGCTGGCGACTACAGCTCCTTCGTTTCATCATCCAGACTCGGCATGTTGCCAAGAAATTCTTTTTTGAAATTTTCCATGTCAACTTCCCGGAAAGTGAAAAGCGACTTATAGTACACGAAAAACTCACGCTCGATGTGGTTGTTATCGTCTGATGTAACGCCTACAATCAATCTCGTTGATGTGGTTCCGTCTAGCGTGCGCCTTCTCCAACCCCAAAGCCCCTTCGTAGGCCTTTCAGCCGCTATCACCTGTTTTGCTCTTGCTCGCACAAGCGCTCCTTGATAGCGTTCCTCGTCTATTATTTATAGTTTTTGTTTTGTTTGCCTTATGTCGTCTCTGTAAGCCCCTGGCTGTTTGCTTTCTTGCTCTGTTAACGTTTGCAGCAACAGCTCGGAGCGATGTTTCCTTCTTATTTTGTTCGTACTTTATGCAGCTGGTCCTTTCCGTTAGCTTTAATTTTGACTGCTTGCTTAGTTAGTTCCCACATTTACGCTACCGTATTTTGGCCGTCCTGCTCAATTTTGTTAAGTGGTCCATAACTATGCCAGTGAAGGATTCATCTTTTAAAAGCTTTGGATTTAAATTCCACATGTCCCATGTGAAATATTACTCCATTATTTTTGCACCCAATGCCACACGTGACCATACCATGGTCAGAAAAAGACATTGACAGAACTGTGTAGTGGCGGCAGTTTGGAACCTGTTCTAAAGATATGTATACCCGGTCTAGACGGGCGTGGCTTGTACCCCCTGGAAGTGGGTGTATTGTACGCTTCTGGGCTCCCTCCATACATGAGCCATGGATTCATGCCCCGGTTGCTGTACGAACGCGCCTTATTTCCTTCCCCTCTAACTTGTCCATCAGATGATGCTGCGGTCTAGGAGAGGCGAAGCGAAGTAGCGCATAACGACGCTAATGAGCGCTGATAGTTGGCGCTTCAATAGGGCAGCGTGTAGCAGAGGAAGCTGCTGTGCTTATTTTGTTAACCATTTTACTTTATTAAACATTCAAGAAATGCCCACCTTCTTTTACACGTTGCCATACTGTGTTAGAGACTGTGTGGGCAACTACAATTCGTGCCCTTTTTTCTTGGTGCCTCTTTCCAGACAGGACGTGAAGGCCCGGTGGTGGTTCTTCGACGGTCAACGCTGCCGGCCCTGGAACTTCACCGCGGGCCTCTGCCCGAGCCCCGTGGACAGCAGCGTGTTCCGTAGCCGCGTGACTGCGAGCGTCGCTGTCCAATGCGACGCCACAGAGGCGCTCGGATGCGGTCGACTAGGATGGGGCGTCGCGGTCTGTGCAAAGCGGCCGGGAGAGGCAAGACCTGCACTCCCAGCGTCCTCCGGTTCCCCTTCTTTGCGGACGTCTCTCCTGCAAGTGGACGTGTTCGCTGCATCCGGTCCTCTGCACCCGAGCTGCTCACGCACCGATGTCTAACCGGCTCGAACCGGTTCACGTCAAAGGGAGCCTGTAAAAAAGCCTGCATATTCAACGCCTCCAAAAGGCGCCCAAAGTACATACTAACGTCAACAAGGCCCTTACCAGCCGGTTTTCTACGCAGATTTCGATTCCTTAAAAGACACTTTATGCGGAATATGCATAGGTTTTATAATGTATGAGCCAGCTGACCTCTCCACAGTTTATTAATTTATCGCGTTCTACACTTGTATTCTACGAAGAATTTTGCACAATCAGCATAAATTTGGGTGATAATGTAATAAAAGAAGCCTTTAATAAAAGAAGACCTTAGCAGCCTCACGGGGTGTGAATGTACCGGTGGGTGCCCCTTCACATTCCTGGTGGCTCACCACAAATCGGTGTCTTCTCCGCCGTCGCAGCGCAAGTGGTACGGACGCTGAGGCAACAAGTAGGACACTTGGTCGGTTAACTAGCGCCACGTCACATACGTCGTGAAGTCATATCCGGCCTTACTAAAAAGCGCCTGGACAGCTCCCGCGCTCTTAACTCCCTACGACCTTTGTGATGCATGGGGAACATGTTACGTGGTGTGGGAAGGATCATAAGGCAGGCGTGGGTAACTTAGGGATTGGAGAGTCTCCTATCCACAATTTAATACTAAATATATACTAACGCATAATAAGTAAGTTTAAGTTAACAGAACAGCACTTGCGCCTCCTTTCCGATAGTAATATATTAAACATGTTTATATAATTAGCTATAAACCTTCAGAAATTGCATCCAGCCCGGTAGTGATATATTAAACATGTTTATATAATGAGCTATAAACCTACAGCAATTGCATCCAGTCCTTGTAAATGCGTGCAAATTCCAAGTGTACCCCTTTCTGTTTAGTGTCTTACTATGGTATAAGTTGCCTTGTATTTGTTTTTCTTTTCCCCTAATGATTTTATGTGCTTGTAAAACACACAAGTGTGCGCGTAAACTGCACTTGAAAAATAACCACTAGCATGTTATTTTCTTTTCTTTCAATCATACGTGAGGACCGTATGGGGTTTGGTGTGCCATTCTTTCTGTTGCCTTGTACAAAGAGGAGGTGGGGCTAGTCAAGCTGCTATAGCGCAGCTTCTCTGCTACTTTCTATGCCCCAATTTTTTCTAATTTGCGTAAACCACAGTGTATCGTGGTGAAATAAACTTCAAACTTGTATTGGGCGCTAAGCTCCAGACGGTCTAGTATGTGCCTCCAGGCGAAGGTGGCCGAAAGCCCCTGCGGTTGATTATTGCGTCGAGCTTCCACGAGCTTTTCCTCTGTATTAAAGACCCCCCGACGAAAGAGTCGAGCAGTGGATGCGTGCATGGGCACGTTTATAATTAGACAATCAATTTTCTGGAAGCTCGAGTTTCGTAAGATGAAGATAAGGAAAGGGGCAGGCGATGCGGCTGATTACGAAAGCTTGTACCACCCGGAGTTTCTCTTCCTCCTCGTGTTCTTTGTGACGGGTGGTTATTCGTCGGATGAACCCCGTAGTGGGTTGTGCATGCGATGTTATCTGCGATATGAATGGAATGTTTGCCCTGTTCCGCTGTATGAGGAGACCAAGTAATTTGATGCTTTCTACCTCGCGAGTTGAGTGAGGAGCTCAGAATTTTTAGGTGAAACGCTCAGGCCTGGTGTACGCTCCTCTTCGACAACCACCTGCGCACCAGCTTGTAACGTTTCCTCTATGGCGGAATCGCAACCGCTCGCAGAAAAGCAGCGCAAATTAGGGGACAACGCAAGAGAATCAAACAGCACATGCGCTGGCGAACAACTGAGCTCGGTTGGAAACCGAGTTTTCGCGGTGGGAAAACATACACAAAAAATGTGTTTGATCCCTCTTTCATAGGAACCGGTAAAACACGAAAGTAAAATGTGCCTTCACAGGAGCAGTTGAATGTTTATTGTGCATCGATATGAACTTGCACATCGCTATTTATATTTCGTCGGTATGGCACCGTTAGACGCATCAAAGTTAGACACTGGATTGCACGCGCCGGAGCATTCCGTAAATCCGACTGAAACCACAGGCGCTCGCAAACCGTCCGTGCGAACGAAACCAAACGGGTTGTCAGCGAATCGATTGGTGAACACAAGAGCGCGATATTCACAAGACGGCGTCGATCTGACTCCATGGTCGTTGCCTTACAGGCTTCTCCGCAGCGTACGCTATACAGAGGCATACAGAGGTATACAGCTTTTGCTGTAAAAGTCTTGTGTCGTTGAAGCACAAAACGTTCTAGTGGGAGGCGCTGGAAAACTAGCGTCCCGGTGTGTTCTTTTACTACGCATTTTTGCCCACGGGGATGAGACATTTGAGCGCGATGCGTTGGAAAACGAGTGCCTTGGTGTTTTAGTACCGGGACTGCAAGAAGCGACGACGACGACAGGAGACGCCAACTGCCTGAACCCCTAGGGGATTTGCCCCTAAAACTTCTTGGGACGCCCAAAAGAAACGAGCAAGGAACATAAAGCGTTCATCATGGAGTGAAATAAACTTTCATTTCCCTGTATTTCAATTCTATTTTTCTATTGTCTTGCTTTAACAGTGAGGTGTGTTAATAAATGCCCACAATTTATGTTTATTGCACAACAGACACATATATGTGCAATGTGAATATTAGGAGTAATGGGCAAAGTAGCGCAAAACGAATTCATTGTGATTCGAACAGCGTCACAAGACACAACGGGCGAGCTCCAGGAATAGACAAAACAGCTGCGCTGATTAATCGATTTGTTGCTCAAGCCTTCAGGTTTCGAGATTGACAGCCAAAAAAAGAAATTCAGAAGACAGTTGGAAAAGCGATCACGAAATGCTCACCAATAGCGAGCTTAGCCGCTATAATACAGTCGTGTGCGTACGCGTGTGAAAGCTTGTAACTCTGTGCGTGTGCACGCGTGCGCTCACGTGGCAGCACGCTCGAGTTCAGATCTGAGGTCCGTTCTTACGTTTTATGAGTCAGGGCCTCAACATTGCAGATCCGGCGACATGCGGCGCGCTTTTCAAATCGACCTACTCTGGAAACCGACTCCGTCCCAACACTGGTTTAAGCAGCAAGGCTGACGGTCCCAAAGGTTACCTATCTAGGCCACCTTATTTAGTGAATTCCAAGGGAAAAAAATCCAGGGAAGCTTGCACTCGTGCACAAGGCATGAATCGCGAAGCTTGGTAGGCGAACATTGACGGACACAATTAGTTTCAGTAGCCCGCCCTGCCTTTCGGATTGCGGCCTCTTCGTCCGTCATGCCAGCTACATACCGTGCCGAGAACTGCGAAGAGGGTGCGCGCGAGGTCTCTCGTACGTTACTAAGCGCATGAGCACGCTCCTCTAGAGTGTTGCAGCGGCCGCTATCACGTGTCTTTCCGTTGTTGAGTAAGTATTGCGACATCTGCACGACGCCTGCGCGATAGCGTTCCTCGCGGGGAGTTTTCGGCGCGCACGAACGCCGAACGTATACAGCCAGTAACAACAGCTCCGGTGTTAAAAGAGCTCAAAAAGGATCCGACGGGCAAGCTTTTTGGTTTCCACTGTACTAATGCCCCAGAGACCAACGTTGTTAAGGTGCCAACAAGGAAAGGCGACCAGGAAGCAGCAGCGACCTGTGAAAGCAACGTCGGTGCCTCCTAGCGCCAATAATTTAAAGAGCCAAGCTCTCTTAAGGAGTATTCTTTTTTTTTGGTCTCATACACTGGTGGTCAAAGCGAAGCTTAACAGCTATAGGGAACCTTTTCAGGTTAGTGAGGAAATGAATTCATCTGCAGTGCAGTGGTGTTTTACCCACAAACAGCTGTCTATATGTGCGCGTAAAAAGCAGGGTTCAACATTTCTGCAATGCGGCGAATTTTCTCTCTCGGAGCCGTGGTTCACGTCTGAAACGACCTCCGTGCCGAATCACGGCCCAATATGCCTCCAGCAGGGACACAACGCACGGGAGGAGCACCCCGTACGCGTAGACCAAGAAGTGGTCCCAGAACTCGATGCGTGCCATGGGAGAGGTTTCATAGCCTGACCTCGAGTGCGGGGACTGGTGCAGTGTCTTCCACAAAAGCATCGACATTTGCTTCTCCTGGTGGCCATGTTCGGTGAGCTCTACAACTGCCCGCTTCAAAGCCGCTCCGCAGGGGAAGTTCTTAGGCATCATGGGGGCATTGGGGAGGAACCGAAGGCTGTCGTCGCTTGCCTGAACTCCACACTGGCGTCACGTCATCTCGCTGATGACGTCGTAAACCCGTACATAGACGTGCGTTCCCTTCACAGCGAGCGTAATGCAGTCCCCGTCCCGGCTACTACGGGTGTTGATGCAGCTGGGGCAGTTCTCCAACAGGTCGCCAAGTGTCCTTCCGATGTCCGTCGTTGATGACTTCAAGAACCGCTCCGAGAAAGAGCCGCGCTCCAAGCACGGAAGAACACTTTTCGCTTTAGCTTGCTTCAAAAGGTCGTCGGTGTTCCTGATCTGCCTCTCCAGCGTCGGGACGTTGACTTCCGAAGTGATGATGGACTGCAAGTACGAGCCCACAGAAATCATGCCAAAGGCCCAGAACAGGACAAGGATTCGAGTGCCGTTACTGCGAGCGGGGGGAGGCTCCGGATAGCCTCGTCCCACGAGAATGGAAAGCAGGAAAAACATTCAAAGTGTCACGCCGGTGTTCGAGCCTAGCACCGGGGACTGACAGAGGTATACTACAAGAACCAGAAATACGCAGCTGGCGAGCGCTGTGAAGGAGTGACCGGATGAAAGTACGGTGTTGAGCAGCCGAACATGGTGGACATCCACTTTCGCAGGGCGACATGGTGGCCATTTTTTTTTTCAAATATTTCGTTCTGTAAGCTTGTGTTGTGTTGGACTTTTTGGGCATCAGCCATCATCACAACAAGCTGCCCCATAATACGCCACGAGTTCAGTGGATAGGGTGTCGCATGTCTATTCTGTTTTCTTCATTATATAGCTTGTGAAATTACATATTGAAGTTTGCGTTAAAGCGGTGTCGGTGTTATTTTAACGAGGCAATCTTTCGAATGAACCAACTTGCATTTTGTCTTTGTGGCAGCTATAGGAGAGCGCAAAAAAGCCCTACGAATCGATATGTTCCGTGAGGCGTACATACGTTAATATTTGCCTGGGGAAGGGAAATGTGATGGTGATGAGTAGCTAGGTGTTGTTCGTTAAGTAAAGACGATATTTCGCTCCAAGATATGTACAAGCCTGAACTTAAATGCCAGTGCGGTGTAAAATGTCAGTTAAATGTGTCGATCTGGTGGCCGCATCTTTCAACCCACCTATAAGTACCAAAAAACACTTAAAACAAAAGGCAGAATTGGGCTCTGGGAACACGAGTCCTGGAAAAAAATTACACCATTTTCCCGTAGGGGAACCCTGAGTAGTATGCGAAGCAGCCATGGGGTCGATTCAAGTGCCCATTAGTTTTCAGTTCATCGTTTCCGTTAGGTTGGGGTACGTAGCTACCGTTATATTTGCCGTTTGGTTTTCCATGGTAACTACCACACTTTTCATTTACCGGAACTACGAAATGGGAAATTGCGTTGACCTCATGGCTGTTTCGCATACTACTCAGAGTTCCCTTAGGGAAGATGGTGTAATTTTATTGGAGGGGGGGGGGTTAGAGTGGAGAGGAATTAGAGAGAGAGAGAGAGAGAGAGAGAGAGAGACGTTTTACGTGGTATAAGTTTGTCTATATTTAAGTATTATCATCATCATGTTCAACGTAGGTGACGTCGAGCTGTGGTTGGCGTTCCTCTTTGATTATGACCGCCTTATGGTCTGTGAAATGTAAAGTCAAGGGCTATTGTAGTGGATGAACCCTAAAACTGCTGAAGATGAGGTCGCTGCACGTTCCCCGGATGGTTGTGGGCTGCTTGTAATCACGGCCCGCCGAGAGTCGCCGACGCACGCCGCTGTCGACGACGGTGAAACGTCGAAGGGCCGTCGAAGGAGCGTGAAGCGTGCTCGTCTCGTGCCGGCCTAGGAAAACACCGGCAAAACTGTCCCCCCAGGAGCCCTTAAAGGGGAAGCGTGCTTGTCTGGTGCCGGCCCAGGAAGACACCGGCAACACTGTCGCTTCAGGAGCCATAGAAGGGTTAAGACACCAGCGGGCATTCAGCAAGCCGAGCATGCGCAGTGGGGGTGTGGACGGCGCAACAACGACAAGGGAGGGACATAGCCCCGACCATTAGATGCTTCGCATCTAAAAATTCAACAACTGGGTCTAGAACCCGCGGCGTTCGCTAGACGACTCACGATTCTACCTCTCCGCAAAAGAGAATGGAAAGCGGGGTTCGTTTGGCTGTTGCTAAATGAAAGCGGGAGTGTTCCGCGCGAACGAGTAGGTTGCGCTGGGTGCACACAGGAAGTGCCAGTCGTGTACCCGCAGCAAACGAAATCTTGCATACGAAGGGCCTCCGGGGCGCGTATTTCCAAACGCTTCGCTGCACAGAGCACCCACGTGACATTTCTGTTCGCGTGATGGAGAAAGGTAATTTAACGCGGTCGTGGGCTGCGCCCTAAACCTAAAGCATCCTAAAACATACGAAAGCACCGTTAATAAAAACAACAACGCGTACATTCGGTTTTCCAAGAAAACTAAAGTTAGAAAACAAATTAAGCAACGAAAAACAAACAAGCAATAGTCCTGCTGGGGCTCGAGCCGAAGCCGTCAGCCCCAGTACTCCGTATTTTCTTTTTTTATTGCCTTGCTCACCTCCATCTCCACCACATATCCCCTACTAACCACCCACTCAACTGCCCCCAATGCGATGAGCCTAACACCACAGCTCATCTCGTCTGGACGTGCCCCACCAACCCTCCACCACCCAGATCCCCTACCCTTGAGCAGTGGGAGTGCGCGTTGCAGAGCTGCCAGCTCGAAGACCAGGAGCCCTGATCTCTCGGGCGAAGATGGCAGCCGCGGCACGCGGCCTACCGGAATAGGATGGCCGCCCACAGCTCCTAACTCTTTTTCTCCCCTACCCCGTCCCTGCTTTTCAATAAACGTTTTCTCTCTCTCTCTCTCTCTCTATTGCCTTGCTTTGACATAAACAGTCAGTGATTGAGCCTTGGCCAATCCCACCCCCTGTGCGTACGAGCGAAAAATATCGAGGGCATCATCATCATCATAAACAACAATTATTGGCACCATCAAAGCCAGGCAGGTATCAAATCAGTCATGAAGACGGAGCCAAGGCATGAATTGGACCGGCCATCGCTGTCGATGCAAGAGCCCACGGCCATGGGTGAATCACAAGGAGGTCAAGGTCCAGCTGGGTTATCAGCCTTTATGGCCAACCAAAAGTTCTGTGCACTCCCTATGAACAGCTACAAGGAAGGCCAGGGCACGTCCCTTAGTGAGCCAGCTTTGGATGTGACGGGACTGTCCCTGATACCGAAAGTTCTTCACAGTGTGGATGACGTCTTCGATGGCACGAGGAGGTCGCGTCGGTCTTTACTGCCCAGCAGCTCACCACACGCCTACCAAGGCTACCGTTTCGAGCATGGTGACCGAATGCCACCCTACAGCGGGGCCCAGCAGATGCCTGGTCGGAAGAACCTCGCCCCGCACCAATTCACGTATGCAAACGATGGTCGACCATCCAGTCCCCGCCAAGACAGGTTCATGGCCGAGGAGAACTACCACAGAGGGCACTGCCCAAGGTATACCTTCATGGCGTTTTTTGCTGTGCTGGCTGTTGCCTCCGTGGCTGTGGTTCTGTTCGACATGAGGGAAAGGGCCCTGACCAACTATAGTCAAGGCGAGGTCTCCCAGCATTTTGGCCCGGGTTTTCTTGATGGCGGTGGCTCGAAGCAGGACGCCCCGGCAGAGTCGGGGATTGGGCTAAAAGCACTGACAGACACGACGCAGGGAGTTTTAGGACCTATACTTAACGGTACCGTTAGACAACGACAAGACAAGGAGCACGACACTTCGGAAAAGCTGGAAACAACCCCGTCTAAGCAATCTGAGATTTCGAGCTTAATACAGAGCACAGAAACAGCCAGAGCCGACACGCCAGAGACGTCGCTACGTACGCATCCCACGACCACGGCAAAGCTCTCTCAAGCCCGTATGCGTACGAGTGCACGGCGTAGGGTCAAGTCAGCACCGCTTCAAAACCTGGTGAGCCCACTAAAACTTTTACGCCGCAATTTTTATTCAGTTTACCGATTCCCCATAGTGGCAATGTTAACATATAAACCCACAATTATGCTCTCAATATTCGAGTCTAGGGAGAGAGAGAGAAGGCTCTCTGTTGACAGAGCAGAGAGTTTTGAGAAGTGAGGCTCAAGCTTTCTAACATCACAAGCGGAAGATGAAATGCCCTCGTGCCCTCTAGCGTGTTCCGGCCGGTCACCCACTGACATTACTCAGATAACGCCATAATCTCGATACGCATGTTTGGCTGGATTTTGCCTCGGAAAAAACACAGTATTTTCATTGCTTGACGTAAATAGGGGTCCCGCCCCGCAGATTTTCTCGAGCTCTGAATTCGCGACGAGCAGATTCTTTGAATTTGCGTTTGTCATGTGGTACTGGTCATACCTTTCTGCGTTCTTTTGCTACCGCTACCCGTACGTAGCCTTGTCATTCTTCGTTTCGTTTTCTTTTATGCGTTTTCTTTTATGCAGTTTCATTCTATCTCATATTCGCCTTTCGCACTTACTATTTGTTGTATTCACCGGCGAGGCACGCTTGCAGGCAACCATGTGGGTGCACCGTCTCTGCTTACGTCGGGCTCCGCGGTATGGTGGTACTTGTCGTACTTGTCTCTGCGTTGGCCAAACTCTACCCCATCGAACGAAAAATAATGCTCGACTCCAATGTCAGTGTGATTAATGTCATCTCTGTTGACGCCAATGTGGAGAATAGGGGTGAAACGGAGCAGACGACGCACGCTGGTGTTTTTTTTTTTTAGGTCGTGTGGGCGCAAGGGCACGAGCCGCGCCATGTCCGTGGCCGTTTCGAGTGTTGCCAGACGAATAAATTGACAGCTAAACGTTTAAGTGAATACCAAATATAAGTTTAAGTCATAACATCTCTTCATGGGCGTTCTTTGCTGATCGTTATAAGTTAAATATACTTGTTATAGTGCCAGCTTTATTCGCGGTAAGTACCTCTTCTGAGGTAGCTCGGAGAATAGATATAAACAGTGCTAGCTTGCATATATTTAATTGGTAAGCTATGCTCGGGCACAATTTTTCCCCTAAACAATTTCTTTATAAGTACGTCTCTATCAAAGGAAAAAATGTTAAACACACAATTTCAACCCTACTCTCACGGCAGAGACCATCCGTCATTGCCAAGAGCCTTCCATGAAACTCGAAAATTCCACCGTTATGATAGACGGGCAATGTTGAGTGTGCGCTCGTTTTCACTTTCTTCGTTGCCACCTACTCGCAGACAAAGCACGTGTGCGGACCTGCTGTCTACACCTATTGCCCGTTGTCCGACCATCACGCGTACTACTACCAACGGGCCACCCATATGTGCATGCCGGCCATCGCGAACTATGTCGAGGTGTGCAACCACTCTCCCAACCGGTTCGCCTCGTTCCGCGACTGTCAGAAGAGCTGCCTCAGCACCGAGCTCCCAGCGCACGTCTGCTTCGAGAAAACCTTGTTTTCCTGGTGCACCAGGTAAGAAAGACCACTGCGCACCACGCGTTCACACTACGTATTCTTGTTTCAAAGCGAAACTTTATATGGCTCCGCGAAAGGAGAATCCGACGATCCCGTGTACGCATGAAATTCCTCCGGCGCAACCCCATGAGCGTGCTTGCAAAAACCAGGTTAGAAGGGAGTTAAAAGTACAGGGAGAGAGATTGGTTGGTTTTATATATAGATGACGCCGCAACCCTCTCGTAATTACTAGCACTGGTAAGTGAAAACGGAACACCAGAGGGAGGGAAAATACTCTCTCTGCAGCAAAGCGCGCGCACAGCGATCTGTGTGTGGAGCACAGTTCAAGCGACAACGGCGGTTAGGGCGTCGGGGTGGCGGGGCAGGCGGAGCAGCGTCAACCTGGCAATGACAAACAGCGACTGCACTTCGAAATGGGTAGGCCACACGGCATACGTACGTCCTACAGATTTGGTAGACCACAAATTGGTAGGCCACGCGTCATACAGATTGTCAACCAGCGAAGCTGGTTGACAATTGGTACATAGTGCATGGGTGCATCTTTTTCACCGTGGGTAAATTTTTACACCGTGTGCGCGTATGAAGCTATCATTTACGTAAAAAGAAGCCGGGATGGCTGAGTAAATGTAGTTCTCTAAAACCGTTCTTTAAGGATATTGAGAAGTCCGCGCAGTGATTCGGTCCCATGACTGGAATTATCGGTACAAAGTTCAGTTCAGAACGAGTTGTCAGGGAGTTATAATCAAAGTTGGGTAAATAGAAGCTGGCATTAATAAGTGTTGTTTTTTGGTCTAGTTGTTATGACATTTTCCTGCTTAGAAGCACGAACTACCGATGATGACAAGAGGAAAAAGACGACATAATGCGCTTTGTGTGGTTGTTTTCTTTCTCATCTCCCTCTCGGTATCTTCATGCCCACACATGGTTACTTTATACCTCACGCTTCATACTTCCGGAACAACGTTTGTCTAGTTGATATCTTGCCTATCTGTCCCTGATGCCAGTTTCAGCTCACTCGTGCCGGACCAGTCCAACAAATACAGCTCCAACCGTACCGTTATACGTAAAGATCCCTAGGCTTACACCTCGGAGGGCGAATCAGTGCTCGAACATGAGACGAAACGTGGGTCCATAAATGTGAAGAACCTTTTTATTTTACCTGTGAGGAATAAATAACACTGAAGGGAATGCAGTTACTTCCATCATATTTTGATTGCACTTGAGCTTTCTGAACCTACCACCTAATGACAACGCTAAAGGCAAAACTAGATCCAGATTCCTCGCTTCCCAAAGGGTTCCCCGCCACGTCCTGTACGAGTGCCACTGAGAAGGTGGTATCACACTTAACACTATCCACAATTCATGCACACAACCAATTTACAGATTCTTGGGTGGCCGGTACCTAGGTTTCCCGATAGCGGTGTCTGTCTATGTCCACGCAACCGAGTGAGCGAACGGAACAGCTAAGGCAGTAAGAAAACGAAGAGGAGCGTCTGGCGAATGGTGAGGAGGAGGCCGGCACGCGAAGCTATGGCGTCATCTCCCTCACTGCCTCCCCCTCACACTTTCACCATGCGTCGCCGCCAAGGAGCGCCTTTCCCCTGATACTTTCCCCGGACGCTGTTCCGTTCGCCGCTAATCGGAACAACGTGACCTTTGCGCGGATGGTCCAAACACGTATTTGCAACAACATTCTCGCCGCTCTCCCGCGCGTGGCTAATCCGAACCACGCGACATTTGCGCGGGAGGTTCAAACACAATTTGTAACAACGCGCTGGCTGGCGTCTGCGACGCGCTGAAAGATGACAGCAGAGTAGCGCGCGCTACCGTGCGTTCGCTGATCACACGATCACTTCCCTACACGAAGGAGATATGCACCATGACCGAGAAGACTGCAGTTCGCGCTGCGCACAAATTTCGCATTCGGTGCATTCGGTGCAATTGTAACCGTCAGTGCATTTCTCTCAACAAAAATATTTTGTGTTTTAGCTGAGAATAGGTTTAGACGAGTCATAACTCCGCTTCAGAAATCTTATGACTGCTGCAAACCTTTCCCTTGATAAAGGACAGGTGATCTTTATTTTTCTCCTAATTAAGGTATATGCATCAGATGTGATGATCCGGACAACATTAAAGATATTCTTTGGACGTGCCTAGGATTTCAAAATGAAGTACAGGTTTTCTCCTGATACCCTTCCCACTAACTTAATCCCAAATACTTTGAACCATCTTCTCCAAGTACCATAACCACCCCCCCCCCCCCGACCCCAAACTTATAAAGGCAGTCGGGGAAACATTCTCTGACACTCTCTCGGAACCAACTATTTTAAAAAGAGAGTGTTTTATTCCCAGGTACACAAAGGAAGATATCGCTGACGTCATACCCGTCACAGAAGTGACGCCAGTGCACCCTTGCCGAAGCGACCCGCCAACTGGACGTCGCTCGCCAAGCACACCCACAAGACAGGCGCCGAACGGCAAATCATGCTCAGCTGCAGATTTCTCTTCACATTTCACTTTCGTGTTTTACCGATTCCTGTGGCAGAGGAATCAACCACAGGTTTTACCTCTGGCATTTGCACCCATGGGCACCGTTTTTCAGCTTTCTGTTATCATTATGGGTGTCTGATGCCTTAGCAAAAGCCCCTGGGTTTTTTTTTTTTTTAATAAACGTTCAAAAAGCCCCCTTCTTTTTACAGGCTGGCATAAGACCCCTGTGTGGGCAACTACAATTCGTGTCCTTTTCTCTTGGTGCCTCTTTCCAGACAAGACGTGAAGGCCCGGTGGTGGTTCTTCGATGGTCAACGCTGCCGGCTCTGGAACTTCACCTCGGGCCTCTGCCCGAGCCCCGTGGACAGCAGCGTGTTCCGTAGCCTCCGTGACTGCGAGCGCCGCTGTCCGATGCGTCGCCACAGAGTCTCTCGAATGCGGCCGAGTAAGACTGGGTATCGCGGTCTCTGCAAAGCGGCCGGGAAAGGCAAGACCTGCACTTCCAGCGTCCTCCGGTTCCCCTTCTTTGCGGACGTCTCTCCTGCAAATGGACGTGTTCGCTGCATCCGGTCCTCTGCACCCGAGCTGCTCACGCACCGCTGCCTAACCGGCTGGAACCGGTTCACGTCAAAGGGAGCCTGTAAAAAGGCCTGCATATTCAATGCCTACAAAAGGCGCCCTAAGTACATACTAACGTGACCAAGGCCCATAATTGCCGGTTTTCTGTGCAGATTCCCATTCCGAAAAGAACAGTTGTAAATGGAATATATAATCAACCATGTGCAGACAAGCTGACCTCTTCACACTCTATTAATTTTTTTGGCACTCTATACCTGTGTCTTATAAAGCATTTTTCATATTCAGCATACATTTGTGAAATAGGCTGTTAAAGAAGCGCTTTGCAGCTTCAAGAGGTGCTAATGAAACATGGAGTGAAGCTTCGCATAACAGGGGAGTCACCAGAAATACGGCGAACTTTTCATCAATTTGGATGTGATTAATATTACAAAACCACCGGTATGCGATTGCACAGGCGTTTCGCACGTTATGCCACAAATCCCCCCTCTCCCAGCACTCAACAGAAATACCTATGAAGTATACGGGCTTTGATGAAGCAACCCGAAAAAAAGTGTCCAGTGTGTAAAGTGTCCGGTGTGCAAAGAACTAAGCGCCGCTTTATCTGCACGTGTTTGCAAGGCAGGCAAATATTCATTGCCTTGAGATTTTATTTAGTACCCGCAAAATTGGAGCTCGGTCGCAGTGTCACGTTCCCTGCTTACAGAGTACACGATTCTAGTTGAAACGGAGCTTGCTGTTGGAGCACGCCTAGGCAAACTATTCGGACGTACTGTTTTTTTTTTCTACGTATGTGGCTACCTATATTCATGCTAAATATCGTAATTCGCATTCAAACCTGCCATTTCATCCCACATTTCCAAGGAAGTCCCTATGAAATGCTTCTATATCTGAATTTCCAAAAACACTGTGGTTCAGTTTATGCCGTTCAGAATAAGGTGTTCCATATTTTCTTCACAGACGGTAGCCCGGTTCGGCGTCTGCCAGCTGGCCTGGCGAGCGTGATTTAGTGAGCGTCTGCCTCCCTCCCTATTCTCACTTTTCCCGCATCAGCGACCTTCGGTCCTCCCATTCCTAATAAAACAAGTTTATCATCATCATACCACATTTGAACTCCTGAGGGCCAAGTATCGAAACAAAATGTTAAAGCCGAAGCTTTAGTGTCTTCACCGATGCCGTTGTACGCCAATACGCTCTGCAGAAAATCCAACTTTCACTCACAATCATGATGAATGAGCGTGGGTGAAGTGAAAAGAAAACACGCTTTCCGTGGCTGGAATCGAACCTGGGCCCTTCGCGTTATGAAGCCGGCGTCTGTCCGCTTACTCCATTTCCACATGTTTGAAGCGAACACCAAGCAGCAGGTACCGATTCGCGCCGCACACCTCAAACCAAAACGTTAGGCCTATAGAGAGAACACCCAAGAGTTGTTGTGGGTATTCTGGAAGAGTGGCGCATACCTCCATAGCAGCACACACTCGCAGTATGGGACTGCCCAACCAAAGAATCCTATCACGAGAAAGCTTCGCGCTAAACCATCGTCGTCAGACGGAGAGGTGCAGGATTTTTTTTTTTTTGCATTTTGGCATAGCCAATAACTATTTTTAAAACTTGGAGGCACTGCACTTGTAAGAAGATGAACGAAACATTCCTAAAATAACACTTTAGGAAAATTCCAGCTGGCGAAAGCTGGAATTTTATTATTTTTTTAGGGGGGGGGGGCAATTTCGGCTAATCTCTAAGTGGGTGTGCTTGGCCTGACATAGGTGCACCAGGGACTCTGGGCGGTCGCCGCGAGCCAGGCACACATGAACGTTCGGCTTTTTCGTGGTTTTTTAACTGCCGGACTGCCGGCCCGAGGAACATGGTCACGTGCGCTCAGCATTTTCTTGGTTTTTTTAACTGTATGTACCACGATTGGTACTGTAGGTACTAACGATTTCCTTAACAACTCCGCTGTTAAAAAATACCAGTGATCCAAGGCTAGACATTTTAATTTCTCCGGCGAGAGCAGACCGGGAAAAGAAATTGCTGGGAAGAAATTCTTCCATAGGCAACATGAGGATTCTGATATCAGAGTATGAAGACCCCTTCACCTCTCATTAATAATGATATAAGGGACTGAATACCATTGCGCCTCTTATTAGTAAGATTTTCGTACGTGCAAAAAAGCGACACATCAAGCATAAGAGAAGGACATACGGTTCTCATCGTTGAGTTCACGTTGAAATGCTGAACCCGCAGATGCCGAACACTTTATTATTTTGCTCTTGTGTCTGAGAAGTTTTTTTTATAATCTAAAAGGACTTGCGATATCACAAACAGGAAGTCAGAAAAAAAAATGGTTCATTGTGACGGACACGAGGACAAACTGGCCACTGGGAAACACAGGGCACTGGCTGCCTATATGTCACTTGAAGAGAGCCACCTTGATGACCATGATTTATGGTTCAAATGAAGACAATAACGTAAAGTTTGTATTGCTATCATTTGTAATAACAACGATATTGCACAATGTCGGTTACTTGCCACTAGCCCATTGAGCCACCCGGCCTCGATGGGAATTGACACGCGTAAACTATTTTTTAGCACACGGAAGTAGTACGTGCTGCCCGATCGAAAAAAACACAAAGTGCGGGAGAAAAAAAGTATTTTTTGAGTTGTTGCCTCCCTGCAACAGTGGGTATCAACGGGTTAAGAATGTAAGACCAGCGGGACGCACCTAACACGTTACGTGCATCGCCAAAAACCGAAACTGTACCCGGGGGGAGCGGGTCAGTAGTAATTAGGCTATCCTACATCGTCGGAAAGAGCCTACAACGCTGCTTGATGCATTTTAGTGCCGTGCTGCATAAATTTTAATACATACCTTTTGGATGTGATTGGATTCTCTAGGGCCCAATTAGTGTGCGGTAAATAATTCTCACAATGGGCGATAAAAAGTTCCCAAAAGTGAATCTGCGCGCTTTCCAGCTGAATGCAATTGCACCTGACGTGTTATTCACAGTTATACGCAGGTTTTATTTTAAGAAAGTGTACTGACCAAATTCTGAAACCTTATAGACGAAAACTTGCCGGATGTGAGGAGCAGGAAAAATTAAGCGTTTCTCATTGACTAAGAGAAACTTGCATTTACCCAACTTTCAATTCTTGTTTTCTGTTGCCTAGCATCAACAGGGTGGTGTATTCGCGATCGGGACAGCGCGAAACAAAACTTGGACAAGAAAGACGACAGGATGAAGCGCTACTAGCAACGAAACGTTTAATCGCCAGAACACATACAGATATACACACACAATAAAAGCCTCTGTCACCACACCTTGTACATTACAATCGACCAGCATGCACAATCGCGGGGAACAACAACCAAAGCACTGCATACAATAATACCACACGTTTACAAACCCCGAAAAAACGTCACGACAAACTTTACCAGACTTTTTCCAAAAAACAAAAAAGCAAACTCAGCGTACTGATAACATGACAGACGGTTGGTTGACACAGGTGTATCTTTCTTTTTTGACGCAAAATGCATCAATTATCTCCGTAGTGGCCCGCTTTCGGTGTTCGTCAAGAACGATTGTGTGGCAGCTCCGGACGGCACACGCACTTCTCGTGGTTGTGGTTGCCATCAATTGGCGTGAGTGACAACTCCGGACAGCCCATGCACTGCTTGCAATGCATGGCAAAATGTGAACACAGTGCCTTTTTTAACGAGCTGTGATGTTAGCGAAGGCGAACGTTCAGGCAGCCGCGATGTCTGACATATGTAGTTCTTTCCACACTTGAAAGGAATAGTGTACACGACGTCTTTACTGCACTCAACAAATTTTATACCGTGCCTTAGCCCACGACCATCCGTCCTTTTTTCTTTCTTGTGCTGCAAACCTTAGCAGCGCTCAAATCTTGGCCACTTTGTTTACGGCTGAAAAGACGACGCGCACGCCATTTCTTGAAGCCACTTTCTTCGGGAGATGTGAAACACCATGTAGCTACGGATGACAGCTATCTTGTCGCGGGCTCCGACCCTTCTCTGTCCCGGGCCGCGCTTCCAGCTTTAATTTCTGGAAACATTTTTTCCCAATCCAAAAGAGCAGATTATCTGGATGCCCGGCTGCTCTTAACCTGTCTACCTGGGCGGCGACACTCCGTTCTACAAAATATTCAGCAGGATTTATTCAACGCCGGTTTAATGCAAGAAAAAGCGACACCGTTCTTCACCAGCTTCGAATGGGCCGAATCATAGCTTAGTAACACCTTGGCAGACCTTGGGTGGTACGTCCAGCAAGTGTGGGTTGGCCGAAACGTAATTAATATGTCCAAAACTGTACTTCCCGTTGCTTAGGTACTTCAAATGTGTACTCAACACCCAAACCTTTTTGTTAAAGGTCTTCATGACATTTAAAAGCGTGCTACAACATTAGGCTTCTTTTACTAAAACAAGGTAGTCGTCCTAAACAACTTTAGATTGATGTCAGCCAGCTCATTGTCAATAGTTCTGTCAACTTTGCTTACCCAATGCCAGGTGTGTTACCAAATACACGTAATAAATGTTTGTAACGCAAGAGACACAGCTATATGGTTGTGATCTGAATAATAGGAGTAATGAGCAGACAAGAAACAAATTGATTCTGATTAGAACGGCGCCACAAAACGCCACGAACGCGTTCCAGGAGTAGACAAGACAACTCTGCGGATTGGAAACGAGCGTTCAATTGCTCAAGCCTTCAGGCTTTGCGATTCACGGCCAAAACAGCGAAAGCAGAAGACAGCGGAAGGGGCTGTTACAAGGTGCCCATTTATAACAAGTTAGGCCATGATAATTCTGGGGTATGGACCTGCGCGTGTAGGCTTGTAAGTACGTGCGTGTGTGTGCCCGTTCTCAGGTGGCAGTGCGCTCAAGTTCAGAGCTGAGGTACGTTCTCCAGCCCGATGATTCAGTGCATCAACACTGAAACTTCGGCGACATGCGGTTCGCTTTTCAAACCTATCTACTTTCTAAAAAATCGATGCTGTCCCCAAATACTGGTTACATCTGCAAGCTTGCCGGTCCCAAAGGTTACCAATCTAAGCCACCTTATGTAGTGAATTAAATAAAGGAGCATAAAAAAGAACTGACGGGCGAACTCTTTGCTCTCCACGCTTATGGTTCTACACAGCTCTCTTTCGTCATGGTTTATAACTAGGAAAGCCGACCAGAAAGCAGGGGTGACCTGAGGAAGCACCGTGAGCGTTTCCTGGGGCCAACAGTTTAAGAAGCAAGTTATCTTAAGGAGTATTTCTTTTTGTTTGTCTCATACAGTAGTGGTCAAAGCTAAGTTCAACATCTACAGGGAAACTTCAGTTTGCTGAGGAAATCTGAATGCCTGTGCAGTGCACTGCTCCTTGACCCACAAAACAGCACTCTATCTGTCCGTTTAAGAAGCGCGTTTCTAACATTTCTGCAATGCTGCGAATTTTCTCGCTTTAAGTTTCCGTGCATGTCTGGCACGACTTCTGTACCAAAATGCTGCGCCATATGCCTCCAGCAAGAATACAAAGCAGGCGAGGAGCACCCCATACGCGTAGACCAAGAAGTGGTCCCAGAAATCAATGGGTGCCATGTCAGATGTTTCGGAACCTGACCTTGAGTGCGGGAAATGGTGCAATATCCTCCACAAATGCATCGACATAACCTTCTCGTGGAGGCCATGCTCAATGAGCTCTGCAACTGCCCGCTTCAAAGCCGCTCCGCAAGGGAAGTTCTTGGGCATAATGGGAGCGCAGGGGAGGAACCGAAGGCTGTCGTCGCTTGCCTGAACTCCAAACTGGCGCCAAATCATATCGCTGATGACGTCGTAAACCCGTACATAGACGTGCGTTCCCTTCACAGCGAGCGTAATGCAGTCCCCGTCCCGGCCACTACGGGTGTTGATGCAGCTGGGGCAGTTCTCCAACAGGTTGCCAAGTGTCCTTCCGATGTCCGTCGTTGATGTCTTCAAGAACCGCTCCGAGAAAGAGCCGCGCTCCAAGCACGGAAGAACACTTTTCGCTTCAGCTTGCTTCAAAAGGTCGTCGGTGTTCCTGATCTGCCTCTCCAGCGTCGGGACGTTGACTTCCGAAGTGATGATGGACTGCAAGTACGAGCCCACAGAAAGCATGCCAAAGGCCCAGAACAGGACAAGGATTCGAGTGCCGTTACTGCGAGTTGGGGGAGGCTCCGGATAGCCTCGTCCCACGAGGATGGAAAACAGAAAAAGAATGCAACGTGCCAGGCTGGTGGTAGAGCCTAGCACCGGCGTCTGACAGAGGTATACGACAAGCACCAGAAATACGCAGCTGGCGAGCGCTGTGAAGAAGTGACCGGATGAAAGTATGGTGTTGAGCAGCCGTGGGGCCACTTTACCTCCTTTTCGAGAGAAGAAGGTGACGGGACGGTAAGCATTTATGGCGCGAACATCGACAAGGGAGTCTTGTTCTTCCATAAGTCCCCCTGGAAGCAGGCTGATGTCGACCTCTTTTAGGTGCACTTTGTAGAAAAGGCGATCTTCTCCGATGCCGGTCCCCTTGAAGTGGTACGAAATCACCGTCGCGTTCAAGTCCCGCAAAGTGCGCATCAGTAGATCAGACTCTGGAATCCTCGTGTAGCTGTAGGAGACGTTCGTGGTGGTAAGGGTTATGTCCGTACCAACAGTTAAAGTTTTACCGCTGAACGTTGCGTACGAATCATTGGCGTGGTTCTCAAAGAGCTCCGATGGTGACGTCAGGATCCGCCGGTGGGTGTCGCAGTGGCGGAAGCTGTCCTCCGCCACATCGATAGCCGTGTCGTTAACCGCTACAAGTATGCACGAGAGCTCCGGGAATCCTTCGTAAGGGAGCCTCTCACTGGATTCCAGCGCGACCACGAATCGGACGAGCGAGAGACGGAACACGGTTGCGTTCAGCTTTGCGAACAACTCCTTCCGCTGTACTCGGTCGGACGACGGCACAAGTACCCAGACCTTGGTGTTCCTACTGACGTGGGTTCTCAGTTCATTCAACTCTCGCTCACCCAACCGGGTCCATTGTACGACGGGTAACTCGATGTTCTTCACCCACTTGAGAGAATCTTTCAGAGAACGCTGGCTGAGCCACAAAAGCACAAGTCTTGTTGGATGGCGGGCGGACAAAGCCACGTCTCCTATCCTATGATAAGAGATGTCACATCTTACCCAGTAGCAAAGAGCAGCAATGACAAATAAGGACGAAAGGGAAATTTTAGTCATCTTGACAAGGAAACCAGTTCAGAACTACCCAAGAAGTGTTGCCTGCCTGTCTCACGTGCCGTTGTGCAGTGAATTGGCTACGCTCATGCGAACCTCTTATGACTTCGGACCGAAAATCAAATCAGAGAGAAAAATAGATTGGATTATAACAAAACTGCGTCGCCTATAGGAAGTCTATAACTCATTTATCGAGGGAAAGTTACGATTTCATTGTTGTTTTTGTGCGTGTCTTTTGAACAAAAGTAGAGCAGGTTGCTCCTAGTATTCTATGCATAAATTGTAAATCTTTGCAAAGAAAATTGCGAGAAATTGCAGCGGTTTTGCGTGCGTGAACGTAATCTTCTGAGGAACATCAAGTGTCTCCGCTTCCTCTACGTAAATTTTTAACGAGCACTTTGGCCTAGTTCGATTTTTTAAAGTAAGCTTCCCCACGCCTCCGCAAGCACCAATTTATTTTACTACAGAACAAGTTCGATCAAACCACTATTGCGTTTACTTTCTTCTTTCAGCTATCAATTTATGACCCACAATCGTGAGGCCTCGGGAAGTGACGAAAAATCTCCACTGTTTCTGCCGGCAGCCTTAATAGTCGCGCTGACGTGACCTCTGAATTGAAAAAGAAATATTTATGGCGGAGGGGCGAAAATGACGATTGAAATCATGGCATCGAAATAGAATTTGCGGCGAAAGGCTTAGGACTGGCTAGAGCGGTAAAAAAAGAATTAATATTGTTAGGATAAAAATGAGGCGTATTTGCGTTGTTCACACAATCTGCGATGGTTGCATGCAGCAGCTCATAAACGAACAGTTCGCAAGCTGACCGATCAACCGTCTCCTCTTCTTTCTCGAACCGAGCACCATCCAGTGTCTCTCGTCGTCTTCGTCGTTTGCCTGTATTTCGAGCGTCACGTAACAATATTTAAGCCCTAATTAAATTAAAACGCTCGGACAAATAATCGGGCCATCTCTGCTAACGTCAAACCTGGAATGGGCGAAGCATGCAGTGTAAAAGGGTATTCAAAGATTGTGAGTCTCCGTCTTGCGACACTCCTCACGCTGATTGGGCGCCGGAGAAGCGCGGGTGGGAGGAGCAATCGGCGCGCTTGCTAAAACAGTGGCTCCCTCTGTTGCGTAGAACCGTGTTTAAGCAATTATCATGCCCCATCTGCCCCAGTTTGGGTAGTGGCGGGGGTCAAAGTGAGTGCAATGCAATGCCCGCGCTTTGCCCTGGGGGGTCGGGCAGAAATATTTATTCGTGACACATGTATACAGGATGGGTATGGAAAGACACGGGATGGCGTTAGCGCCTCCTTGAGCGTCCATGTTGCATCGAGAGGGCTGGATTTCCCCGCTAGAAGAAATGACTATTTACAAAATTATATCCTCTTTGGGGATTTCACTTCACACGACAGTCGCCACCCTGGAGGCACAAAAGTGTCTCATCTCCTCCAGGGTGCTTCACGCGCACACACACATAGTTCTGTATACATTGTCACTCTGGTTGGTGTTTCGGGCGCCTACACGACGCACACACTTTTCGTTGGGTTGACTCGTTTTCAATTCACTAACACGCGTGCCTCACACTTGCACAGCACGTGCATGGTTCGTCGGGATGAGTCGTTCACGGTTGATCCCCGGCACGCGTGCCGCGCACCACCAGATCCGTTCCCCGCAACCACACAACACCGCTGAAGCACCACGACTGTTGGAAGGATTCCTGGTTGGTTAGGTCGAGCTGGCCTTGGAAGAAATGTTTGGCTTTTCCGGACACATTGTTCACCATGAGGATGATCGGTGCATGCTTCCCGCGGAACGAGTCAACGAAACACCTGTTCCGCCACAGTTCTTGCCGACCTAGAGCGGTGTACAGGAGCCGCAGTTTCTCACGTGCTCCTGCATTTCTATCTTTGTCGTTTTTGGGGTTCAGTTGGAGATGAAGATTCGTAATCCACGACAGGCGTCGCCGGAAGGCCTTGGGGACTCTGCACTGGGCGAAAACGTGGTCGGTCGTCTCTGGCTGCCCGCAGTAAGTGCACCACCAGTCGCGCGTAATGCGCCACCTGGCTAGCCGATCGCGGGTCGCCATGGCACTTGCCTCGATCTTCCACTGTAGCTCTCGTAGGTTCGGTGGCAACCACTGGGGACAAGCTCTTTTCCACCGCTTCTCCGGTCGGTGACGGGTAGTCGGTGGGCGTATGACGCCAAACGGCGTGGGGGGGGGGAGCTTTTCTGATGCCTCAATGGGGGATAGTTCGCGTAGGTTTTCGTCTTGAAGATGTTGCCTGGCTTTTTTCAGGTAGGTTACCACGGTGGTTTGGTGGCGGCCTGGAGTCTCGCTTTTGGCAACCTGGTTCCAGTTTATGTCCTCTATGTGCTTTCCTAGGGGGCCAACCCAGTACCGGAGGAGGGTGGCGGCTGGTTCGTCGTTCACTTCTAGAATGTCGAACATTGTTCTCAAAGCGAGCTGCCGGGCGACAATGAACAGGTTCGGTATGACAGTCCTCCCGTGTTCACAGGGCTGTGTAACTGTTTCGAGGCACGCGTTCCCTGGGGCTTGCCCATATAAATCGGAAGAGAATTTGGTGGATTTTCTTGGCCTGTTGTGATGAAGGTAATTGTACGCGGGATAAGTGCCATGCTTTCACGCAAAGTGTTGCTTTAACTACATGGGGGGTCGTCCTCGGTGATCAACGAAGCCGCTGTACCACGTACGTATACATAACTTTTCTCGCTGCGGCCGTCCACCCGACCTGATCAGGCATACCGTCGAGAGCCGGTGAGTACTTGAGTGTAACGCAAATTATAAACGGTCTACAAACGGCTTCTGCTTGTGCTTGACGATTTCTGAAGCGGACAGGGAGCGTTCCCCGAATCTTTAAATCGTGTTAGTTTATTTTGAACCGGTTTTATTCATTATACGCTGTTTTTTAGAACGTATTACGTTGTAGCGCGAGGCGTTCGTAAACGAGTGTCCCGGTGTTTTAGTACCGCGACTACATGAGCCGGCTACGACAGGAGACACCGACCGCCCCGGCCCCTAAGGTTCTTCGCCCCTAATAAGAACCGAGCAACCGTGCCACGCATGCGGGATTATGGGGAAAATATATACAGGCGCCGAGCATTTCTACCACGTTAACCTTGCACAAAGAAGTGAAATAAAAGATGCTGAGAGAGAAGGCGAGAGCTTTAATAGAATCTCACAAAGTTAGCCGAGCTGAGAAGCCCAGCTTGCTACGCCAGACGAATATGGATACAATCATTGATGATTGTGGCGATGATGAAGTTGTTAATGTGCGTGGATGCGTTCAGTAATTCACAGTGTATAGTAAAGACCTGTGTTTCGCTGGTACGCGGTGAGAGCTTTGGTGCTCGTAAAGCACGTTTGGGACATGACCACCGACCTAACATGCCGCTCCGTTGAATGCCCACTGTAGGACGCAGTCCAAAAGATGATAACGCCGACACCCTGCGCACTGAATAGAGCCCATTCACAGAACACGTGCTGCAGGTTTTAGCACATCTTACTGCGGCTAAAGTGGCACCATAGCCCATTGCAACCTGAAAAGGCGTTTTGTGTGTGCGCGTAATTTAACCGCATCCGAAGTATTATGTTCTCCCAGGCACAAGACGCTAGGCAGGCCAATAGACTCCACCACGATACACTTAGAGCTCGACGGCAGCGACATCCCCGCAGTCCCGACTATCTGTAAGCTGGGATCAATGAATAGCAATACAAAGAAGGAAAGCTAACCGTCAAACGCCTTAACCACTCCACCTCGCGAATCGCACGTGTGGTGATCCAAATCACAAACCGGCGACAGGGCAGGAAGGAGGATGGCATCATCAGGTTTGTTTTACCTTGAAGCTAGCCACCAGGTTGGAGGCACTGGGGGTTCACATGCGTGGTGTTCCTCCCCCCTTACTTCCCACTGAAGCCACAAGAAAACCAAACCAAACCACGGTATGATGCAGTTGAAGGAGTACAACCAATAGCCAGGCATTTTTCGTCAGGCGACTACCATGAAGCTGGAAGCACTAAGGGTGCAGCACAACAAAGCATGAAAGGCACAGTATTTGCACATATCTAACGTGCATCTTTTGCTGAATGTATCCTTAAAATTTCCGTGCGCGTTACAATCGGGCTCAAAACCGAAATCATCTTTCAATGTTTCATGCTTTAGTTTCAATGCCAGCAGGAGCTGAATAAGCAAGTTTATGGAGCACAAGAATTTTTTTTTTTTTTTGCTGCTACGGTTAGGTGCGTCAAATAAAACGTCTTCTACCAGGTACGGGGTGTCATGTATTTTACATCGAATCGGCGTCAAATTTTTTAGTTGAATTTTCATCAGCAAACTTACCTGCACGTTACGATCGGGGGCGCGTTAGCATCGTGCAAATAGGGCAATCGACGCCTAACTTATCAGACAGCTGTGTAACGGCTCAAGCAAACTCCAACCGCAATGACTGGACCTGTGGCCGGAGGGCGGACATATATGGCAACGTCTGTGCTCTAATATTCACTATCAGCCTCCACTTGCAGGGGCAGCACGCAGCGGTCTTTCAAATGCTAAGAACTTCAAATTCCCTTGAGAGAAAAGAGAGAGAGATAGATATCCTTTATTACATGAGAAAGACGCTAGGTCCGGTGGGGGAAGCGGGATGCTCGTAGCTTGGGACATCTTGAAAATAAACCGTTCAAGTTGTAGCTGGTTGGCTCCTTACGAAGGCGGAAGAGGCCACGTGGGGTGAGGAGAGCAGGCTCACGGCTCTAAACTGCTCGCGCTAGACTGCTCTGTAGAGAGTAGTGCGCAATTAAAGCCAGTGTGGAGGGTTCCTGTGTACGAGGGTCGATGTATGAGGAGGAGGCATTTGGAGGAGGGTTGAAGGTTCTGTAACGCGTAAATTTCGGACAGTCCAAATGAGGTGCTGGAGATTGACGGGTGTGTGGGAGGCGCAGAAGGGACATCGAGGCGACAGGGATGGGGTGTACCATTTACGGAATGTCTCTGGGGTTAAGCTATAGCATTGGTAAAATATTTGTTTATAAAAATTTCGGCTGATCTTGGGAGCGGGGGCAGAGCAGATAAAAAGCCGGTTGGAGGGAGGGTCTTGAGGCGGTCTTTTTTTCTTTTTGTACCGTAGAATCTGTATGGCTGGCGGTAATGACTCAGGAGGCGGAGGAGCCAAGTCGGGTAGCAGCGGTGGACTGGAGGTTATACACTCCCATGCAGCCGAGTGGGCTGCCTGGTTCCCAGGTGAGGACTCCTCGTGTACAGGCGACCAGTCGATGCGAAGATGGATGCCGCTAGATTTTAGGATGGAGATCTGATGCAGGATTTTGTTGGCAATGGGATTGGTCGATGTGGGACTTTGTAGTGTCTTAGGGCTTCGAATGAGTCCGTCAGGATGCGCATTTGTGAAGGGACGGAGGAGTGAAAGTCGAACATGAGGAAGTCGATGGCTTGAATGATGGCATGGAGTTCCGCTTCCAGAATGGTAGCACATGGAATATCAAGGGTTCGTTTGCCTTCGATGGAGGGGAGATCAGGTGATGTCCATGCGGAGCAAACTAGTGGATTAGCTATGCTTGCGTCGGTGTAAATATCAATTTCTTGTGGGCGTTTACTGTTCCGAAGGGCGTTGATGCGGACTGCGCGGACGGGGTGGGCGTTACGCGGGACGGGATGGGTGGCTGTAGAGTCCGTGACAGAAGGGCGGTTCCAGGGAGCCAAAGGCGGTGGGATGTCGTTAGGGTTGTAACGGCTTCAGATTGTCCCAGGCGATGATGGAGACACCTTGATGAGTTAATGAGCGTTTATGAAGGGATTGATGTACTTGCTCTTGAATGATATTTTCCAAAGGGGAAGAGCAACTGCAGCTTACAGGTTCTCAAGACGAGTATGTTTGGGTAGTCCACTGATGGTGCGAAGGGTGGCTCTGTGCAGATTTTGAAGTACTCTCATGTGCGTTTTGTTACGGTCGTAGGATTGGGCTGCGTAAGTTATAGTACCAATGGCGACAGATTGTGCTAATGTTTGGGTCGCCTTCTGGCTTGCTCCACCAAATTTTTTCGACAGGCGACATATGGCATGTTGAATTGTTTTCCATTTTGGTTTGAGTTTTTGTAGCCATATTGACGGGCTATTTTTGTGTCCGATTGTAATTCCGAGTAATTTCATGGTTTGGAAACTAAAGGTTATAGGGGTACCGGCCAGAAGAAGAGTTAGAGGATTATTATGCGGAGGGGGTTTTTGGACAAATACGGTTAAGAATTCGGTTTTTTCGTGGGCTAATTCGAGACCAAGAGTGGCCAGGGAGCGTTCAAGGCTATTTGCTGCGGCTTGGAGTTTGGTTTGCATGTCTTCCGGGCATAAAAAGTCGACTGATTCAGTCCATATGGTTACGTCATCGGCATATATTGTGAAGCGGGCAGCAGAGTCACGCTCGATATTTCGAGCTACCCTCGCCATGGCGAGGTTAAATAGGATCGGAGAAAGTATGGATCTCTGAGGTACCCCGCGGTCAAGGTAGTATCTGCGAGGAATCCAGCCAGGGTGCAATCCTTGAATTCGTATTGGAAGAGCGTTCAGGATGTTGCGGATCCAGATTTGAGCCCGGGCGCTTGGGTAGGCGTGTGACAGTTCTTCTAGTATGGCGGATTGGCTGAAGAGATCAAAAGCCTTACGTATGTCCACTGCTAGTATCAGGTCGGGAGGAGAGTGGTTATGATGGGAGCGATTTATCACTCGGCGTAATAGCCAGAGGCTATCGTAAGTGCTCAGGTTTGGGCGGAAGCCAGTCTGCGCAGGATGAAAGTATGGCTGTACATATTCCAGGTAATCGGTGATACGGTTATTGATTAACCTTTCTATGAGTTTGCAGAAAACAGCAGTAAGAGAGATGGGTCGGAGGTTTGTGAGGTCAGTTGGGCCAGTACCAGGCTTCTTGGGTTTAGGAATAGGGAAGATGAGAGTTAACTTAATAGGTTCAGGAACTTCACCAGTTTCCCAGCAGTGGTTAACATGGTCAAGTAAGACAACAAGGGAAGTCTTCGGCAAGTTGCGGAGGTGTTTCCAAGTTACACCCTCATGTCCAGGGGCAGATTTGGGTTTACCTTGATGAATGGCCGTGTGAAGTTCATTGAAGGTGAAGGGAAGGTCGAGGTCGTCCTGCGGCGAGGAAATAGGTCCCGCCATTAAAGGGGCCCTGAAAGGCATTTTGAGCACACTAAATGAACTAGCGCAACCGTTAGATTGGGTCGTCAACGTCCTCTGTGCCAAGTATTACTCTTTTACACGCAGCGGAAAGCTCACACTTTTGTTGCAAAGTTTGTCGTTTTTTTCTCACCCTTCCCTTCGTGTTTTTGGACGCCGCCATCTTCACATGTCTACATCATCGATTCCCAGATGTTCGTCATGAGCTAGACATCCTGCTATTGGGCGGCTTTTTCACGCACTTCCGGCAAAGAGATGAGTCGTCTGCTCAGCGTCGGCTCGCCGGCTGATCTGCCAGCGGAGTGCCGGAGTGCTTGGGCATTTTACGGCAAACGAAACAAGTGTAAAACAAACGCTTAACCATTTGTATTGAATGCAACACGGCCATAACACGACATGGATATTCTGTTACCTGAGTACGTTCCATAAAGAAAGCGTTGAAGCCTCGTGGCACTTCTTTCGTGCAATCGCAGAGAACGCCCTGAGCGAATGCCCGGGTTTGACGCATAAATTTTATTCAACTTCAAAACAATCCAGAGATGCGTTTCTAACGAACCCAACGTCACAACATGCGTTGAAAGTCTGAACCACGATTGACAGAGGATGGGTTGCCTCCTGCCCGTCGTAAATTCGGTACTCAGCTCGCGCGCGCTTTGCGGGGACGAACAGCAAGTCACTTAACTCTGGCGCACAAGCCGATGGCTTTTAGCCACGCACACTGCACATACCCCATGCGAGGTTGAGTCGTACGTCGCTCGAGAAAGATAATCCAGACCATGGGAAGCACTATCCACCCGCAGAAGCACAACGTCGCATTTCATCGCGAAACAAAGGCGTCCACAACACACACACCATACGCCTCCTGTAATGCCAAACGCATCTCGCACTTCCCAATGGGAGTGAGTGGTACGCCTGCAGTGCCCACATGTCGCGAAGTGGGGCCCCAAGCTGAACCGGGATCACGCAACCGTAACTGACTTCTGGAGCGGTTTGTGCCTTGTTGCCAAGGCAACCGATGTTTGAGATTGTCAAAGAAATGGCACTCGCTCCAGCGCTAGAAAGCTCAGAGCCGCGGCGGAGCATGTTTTGCCAACGTTGCCGCTCTCCACCACGCGTCGCCCCAAGCTGAACTGGTCACATGATTGAAGCGTTTTGTGCACGGGTTCTGTATCGGTTTAATATGACTTTTTCACATGCCGCCGGCAGGAATTACCACCGCCGCAAAATAAGACCCGGCACCAGCGGGGCCACATCTGATACGGCGCTTTTTGGATAAACAGTGCGCGGTGCATCAAGGGAACGAGCGCACGACCCTCCCCGTGCGGCTGCGAGTTCGCCGCCGATAAAAAGTCATGTGCCGCCAGCAACGTACACCGCGAAAGGGCAAAGCCAGGCCGCCGCATACATGCGGCCAGATTTTTCGTTCGCTTGTCCAGCCTTGAGCGGAGTGCGGGATTCATGGTGTCAACAAAGCTTGCCCGTAGCAGACGACAGTCTGAGCAGCGCAATAGCGGAAGTACGTCACCGCTGCGGAGCGCAGCATCATGGGAGGCAAGGCTCGCGCGCCGTCAACAGCGGAGAGTAAGTCGAAAGGAGGAGGAAACGCGGAAGAGACGGTAATGCGCGGTTTTTGATTTACGATTTCTCAGCTAATACTCATCGCTTTAACAAAATTCTTGCGGGAGGAGATTGCAAATACATTGCTTTATTTGGGTACATGTACATCCATGCATCGGCGGAAGGTATTTCAGGACCCCTTTAAAGGGTAAGACACCACCGGGAGTTCAGCAAGCCGAGCATGCGCAGTGGAGGTGTGTATGGCGCAACAACGACAAGGCCGGGACATAGCCCCGACCATGAGATGCTTTGCCTCTAAAAATTTGGTAGCTGGGGCTCGAACCCAAGGCGTTCGCTAGAAGACTCACGATTCTACCTCTGCGCAAAAGAGGATGGAAAGCGGGGTTCCTTTAGCTCTTGCTGAATGAAAGCGGGAGTGTTCCGCGCGAACGAGTAGGTTGCGCTGGGTGCACACAGGAAGTGCCAGTCGTGTACCCGCAGGCAAACGAAATCTTGCAGACGAAGGGCCTCAGGGACGCGTATTTCCAAACGCTTCGCTGCACAGAGCACCCACGTGACATGTCAGTTCGCACGATGGAGAAAGGTAATTTAACGCGGTCATGGGCTGCGCCCTAAACCTAAAGCATCCTAAAACATACCAAAGCACCGTTAATAACAACAACAACAACGCGTACATTCGGTTTTCCAAGAAAACTAAAGTTAGAAAACAAATTAATCAACGAAAAAACAAGCAATAGACCTGCTGGGGCTCGAGCCGAAGCCGTCAGCGCCAGTACTCCGTATTTTCTTTTTTTATTGCCTTGCTTTGACATAAACAGTCAGTGATTGAGCCTTGGCCAATCCCACCGCCTGAGCGTACGAGCGAAAAATATCGAGGGCATCATCATAATTATAAACAACAATTATTGGCACCATCAAAGCCAGGCAGGTCATGAAGACGGAGCCAAGGCATGAATCGGACCGGCCATCGCTGTCGATGCAAGAGCCCACGGCCATGGGTGGATCACAAGGAGGTCAAAGTCCAGCTGGGTTTTCAGCCTTTATGCCCAACCAAAAGTTCTGTGCACTCCCTATGAACAGCTACAAAGAAGGCCAGGGCACGTCCTTTAGTGAGCCAGCTTTGGATGTGACGGGACTGTCCCTGATACCGAAAGTTCTTCACAGTGTGGATGACGTCTTCCATGGCACGAGGAGGTCGCGTCGATATTTACTGCCCAGCTGTTGCCTCCGTGGCTGTGGTTCTCTTCGACATGAGGGAAAGGGCCCTGACCAACTATAGTCAAGCCGAGTTCTCCCAGCATTTTGGCCCGGGTTTTCTTGATGGCGGTGGCTCGAAGCAGGACGCCCCGGCAGAGTCCTGGATTGGGGTAAAAGCACTGACAGACACGACGCAGGAAGTTTTAGGACCTATACTTAACGGCACCGTTAGACAACGACAAGACAAGGAGCACGACACTTCGGAAAAGCTGGAAACAACGCCGTCTAAGCAATATGACATCTCGAGCTTAAAACAGAGCACAGAAAAAGCCACAGCCGACACACCAGAGACGTCACTACGTACGCATCCCACGACCACGGCAAAGCTCTCTCAAGCCCGTATGCGTACGAGTGCACGGCGTAGGGTCAAGTCAGCACCTCTTCAAAACCTGGTGAGCCCACTAAAACTTTTACGCGGCAATGTTTATTCAGTTTACCGATTCCCAATAGTGGCAATGTTAACATATAAACCACACATATGCTAGAGAGAAGGCTCCCTGTTGAAAGAGCAGAGAGTTTTGAGAAGTGATGCTCAAGCTTTCTAACATCACAAGCGGAAGATGAAGTGCCCTCGTGCTCTCTAGCATGTTCGAGCCGGTCACCCACGGCCACTACTCAGATAACGCCATAATGTCGATACGCATGTTTGGCTGGATTTTGCCACCGAAATAAAAAACAATATTTTTATCGCCTGACGTGAATAGCGGGGCCGCCCCGCTGATTTTCTCGACCTCTGAATTCGCGACGAGCAGATTCATCCTTTGAATTTGCGTTTGTCATGTGGTACTGGTCATACCTTTCTGCCTTCTTTTGATATCGCTACCCGTACGTAGCCTTGTCATTCTTCTGGTGGCTACGCGTAGCACCACATAGCACAATCGGTTCGTTTTCTTTTATGCAGTTTCATTCTAGCTCATATTCGCCTTTCGCGCTTACTATTTGTTGCATGCATGTTCCCATTTCCCCCCTCTGGACAACCGGCCATCCCTTCCCCATAAAGGACTTTTCTATTTGTTGTATTCACCGGCGAGGCACGCATGCAGGCAAACATGTGAGTGCGCCGTCACTGCTTACGTCGGCCTCCGCGGCATGGCGCTACTTGTCGTACTTGTCCGTGCTAAGCACATGATGTGCGTTGGATGTTCCAAACTCTACCCCACCGAACGCAAAGTAATGCTCGACTTCAATGTCAGTGCGATTAATGGCATCTCTGTTGACGCCAACGTTGAGAATAGGGGTGGAACGGAGCAGACGACGCACGCTGGTGTTTTTTTTTTTCGTCGTGCGGGTGCAGGGCCACAAGCCGCGCCATGTCCGTGGCCGTTTCCAGTGTTGCCAGACGAATAAATTGACAGCTAAACGTTTAAGTGAATACCAGCTATAAGTTCAAGTCATAACATCTCTTTATGTGCGTTCTTTGCTGATCGTTTTAGGTTAAATATACTTGTTACAACCGCAAGCTTTATTCGCGGTAAGTGCCTCTGCTGAGGTAGCTCGGAAAATAGATGTTAACAGTGCTAGCTCGCATATGTTTAATTGGTAAGCTATTCTCGGGCATAAATATTCCCCCTAAACAAGTTTTTATAAGTATGTCTCTACCAAAGAAAAAAAAATCGCGCCAATCCCACCCCGTGAATGTGGTTGGAAAGCAAAGCTGTAAACGGCACCCATAACGATTACTCATGTGACGTTACTTAAAATCACTCACATCGCTCTACAAATAGTGAAACCAGAGAGAAGTGAAATGCACTTAACCACACCATTTATTACTTCAAAGAGATATTCTTAGTAAGGTAAAATCAATGCATGATGCATGAACGGTGTTTGGTTGAGTTGTATTGGTGTAGCACAAGAGTGGAAACTTTTTTTATAAAATCAAAGTAAGCTCCAACCCGGTGTTAGACGATCTGACTTCTCCGTCTCTGCGCCGCGGACGGAGGCGACGAGACTTGCGGCTGAGAAGGAGGAGGAAGAAATACTTCTGTTCAGATTTTTGAACGGCCCAGAGTGCAGCACTGGGGAGTGATTCCTTCTTCTGTGGGGCCCATATGCAGTCCGCGCGGCCTGTGTTCTGTCCACCCGCTGAAGCTGGGTAGGTAGAGAGGGCCTGGACAGCAGCATCTCCCATTGCTCTTGTTGGGTAGTTGACGGAAAGAGAGGAGGGTGCTCAGGGCTAAAGTCGCACACCCCGATTACGGGGCGGAGTATTCCTACTTCTGAGAAAAATTTACATTCAGCGTCGTAGCGATTCGGATGCATTACGTGAAGACGCGTAGGCTGTGGGAAGGAGCCCGGATTGTATGAGCCGTAGGGTAGTTTGTTGTTCTCTCGAAAGGTCAGGGTAAGGCGCAGGTACGGTTTGTCTCAGAAGGCGATAATGCTGGATTATCTCCCTGGACGTGACAAGCGGGTGACTGTCCTCGAGCAGCTCCATAGCACGGGAGGTTAAAGCACAGGCTTGTTGGGTGGGCGTATTTGTTGCCCTCTATTGAAGCGTGAGGCGGTGTCGAGATGAGCTGAATGGAACCGTTTGTGGAGTGGTTTTTTAGCACGCACAGTGCAGGTCAGGACACCCAACCCGACTGGTAATTCCAGTAGGCTTGCTGGGAATCGGTGACTACCCTCCGAACCCCTGGTTGAGTGAGAGCCAAGGTGATTGATTGATTGTGGGGTTTAACGCGCCGACGCAACGCAGGCGATGAGGCGCGCCGGAGCCAAGGTGATGGCTGCCTCTTCTGCTGCCGTCATTTGTTGGGTCCTAAGCGAGGTACACGCGAGGAGGTTGGTTCTGGAGGTAGCCACGATGATGGCGTGTTGCTGCCCCCGATGTTTGGAGAAGTCTCATGAGCCCCACCGAGGGTGGTGTTTAGCGCTTGAGCCCGTGCTTTTCGTTGACCCTCGTCATGTTAGGGGTTCATATTTCTAAGCAAAGGGAGCATCTTTAGTTTTAGTCGCCAAGAGTCTGGGAGTACGTCAAGCGGAGTGGCATTCTGGGCTGCCCAGCCAATCTGGTGAAGCATGCGGTTACCCACTGCAGTTCTGAGTTGGACCTCCTGGTTAGAAAGATGGCCTTCTATCACCTCTTCCACCCTGTTGTGGAGCCCGTGCTAAGCAGCCTCAGTGTGGACGCACTCATGAGAAGACCAATGGCCTGCTCAACCGCCTTTGTAATCATTATATAAAGCATCTCTATGTCTTCCTCGTCGAGAAGAAGATAGGGGTTTGTCGTAAGTAACTCTCGAAAGGACAAAAGCTTCAATTAATCCAAAGGTACCGGATTCTTGTAGGCCTCGCTTCTTGGTGGCAACTCGCCTGATCATGTGTATGATTATATTACTGCTGTTTTTGAGGCGCTGCAAGGAGACGTCACTCTTGGTGTTGGCCTGGAAATGTAGGCCCAGGATCTTGATGCTGGGGTTTGGAGTGATAGCCTGATCATCACGGAGTCTTTGAATGTATTCCTTGATTGGCATGAGGGCGGACGACAAGGAGATGTGATTTTTACGTGAACACTGGAGGCCACAGGATTTAGCACATTGGCGTACTAAAAATGAGATTCCATGGATTGGTGTGTGCTTCCTTTAATTTTTTTAACTCTTAGCACATGAGCAAGGTGCGCACAGGGCCGCTAGACGGGCGTGAGTGGTCGTGTGGCGCCTTCACGTGGCATTCAGGGGGGAAGGCAGGGGGATAAACCCGTAGATGTGCTTGGTCAGTACACCATTTTTCTTCCCATCTCCGCGTGGGCTCGTAGCTAAATCGGTAAGACAATGGGCTCTCGCTTTGTTAGTCTAAGTTCCAGGTTCGATTCCCGGCGGGGCCAGTAAAATTTTTTTATTTTTTCGCGGGGGTTTTCTGGTGACACCAACGGTCGCGAAAGAACCCTTGGGGGGGTTTGAGGTAGAAAGCTTTTCTTTAAAAAGCAAACTCGGAAAAAAGGGTTGGGTTCAATTTTCCCAGCATTTAAATGGTAAGGAAAACAAAATTTCGGCAATTATGTTTCCAATTCCCCTATGCCGGGGGGAATTTTTTACCTTGTGAAGGCCTGTGAAGCAAAATGGGGGGAAAGGTCGGGGTTCCTCCAGGAAATAGGTGCCTTGGGGCCTAAAGGCTTTTTAGCCTAACAGGCAACCTTAGTTTGGGCTAAGCCCCTTTCCCAAGTTTCTTTTTGCCAGGGGAAACCCCCCTTTTTTTTGTTTTTTTTTTTCCCTTCCCCGGTTTTTGGAGCCGTCCACAGCAATCATCATTATTGTTCGTCATGAGCTAGACATCCTGCTATTGGGCGGCTTTTTCACGCACTTCCGGCAAAGAGATGAGTCGTCTGCTCAGCGTCGCCTCGCCGGCTGATCTCAGCGGAGTGCCGGAGTGCTTGGGAATTTTACGACAAACGAAACAAGTGTAAAACAAACGCTTAACCGTTTGTATTGAATGCAACACGGCCATAACACGACATGGATATTCTGTTACCTGAGTACGTTCCATAAAAGAAGCGTTGAAGCCCGTGGCGCTTCTTTCGTGCAATCGCAGAGAACGCCCTAAACCGAATGCCCGGGTTTGACGCATGCATTTTATTCAACTTCAAAACAATCCAGAGATGGTTTCTAACGAATACAACGTCACAACATGCGTTGCAAGTCTGAACCGCGATTGACAGAGGATGGGTTGCCTCCTGCCCGTCGTAAATTCGGTACTCACCTCGCGCGCGCTTTGCGGGGACGAACAGCAAGTCACTTAACTCTGGCGCACAAGCCGATGGCTTTTAGCCACGCACACTGCACATACCCATGCGAGGTTGAGTCGTACGTCGCTCGAGAAAGATAATCCAGACCATGGGAAGCACTACCCACCCGCAGAAGCACAACGTCGCATTTCATCGCGAAAAAAAGGGCGTCCACAACACACACACACCACCGCCTCCTGTAATGCCAAACGCATCTCGCACTTCCCAATGGGAGTGAGTGGTACGCCTGCAGTGCCCACATGTCGCGAAGTGGGCCCCAAGCTGAACCGGGATCACGTAACCGTAACTGACTTCTGGAGCGGTTTGTGCCTTGTTGCCAAGGCAACCGATGTTTGAGATTGTCAAAGAAATGGCACTCGCTCCAGCGCTAGAAAGCTCAGAGCCGCGGCGGAGCATGTTTTGCCAACGTTGCCGCTCTCCACCACGCGTCGCCCCAAGCTGAACTGGTCACATGACTGAAGCGTTTTGTGCACGGGTTCTGTATCGGTTTAAATGACTTTTTCACATGCCGCGGCAGGAATTACCACCGCCACAAAATAAGACCGGCACCAGCGGGGCCACATCTGATACGGCGCTTTTTGGATAAACAGTGCGCGGTGCATCAAGGGAACGAGCGCACGACCCTCCCAGTGCGGCTGAGAGTTCGCCGCCGATAAAAAGTCATGTGCCGCCAGCAACGTACACCGCGAAAGGGCAAAGCCAGGCCGCCGCATACATGCGGCCAGATTTTTCGTTCGTTTGTCCAGCCTTGAGCGGAGTGCGGGATTCATGGTGTCAACAAAGCTTGCCCGTAGCAGACGACAGTCTGAGCAGCGCAATAGCGGAAGTACGTCACCGCTGCGGAGCGCAGCATCATGGGAGGCAAGGCTCGCGCGCCGTAACAGCGGAGAGTAAGTCGAAAGGAGGAGGAAACGCGAAGCGACGATAATGCGCGGTTTTTGATTTACGATTTCTCAGCTAATACTCATCGCTTTAACAAAATTCTTGCGGGAGGAGATTGCTAATACATTGCTTTATTTGGTTACATGTACAGTCGGCCAAATCTTTAACTGACGTGCGCGAGCGGCGACTTTCTGTGTGTCAGCGTCATATGACGAAGCCAAGTTGCAAACTGTTTGAGGCTAAGCGCATGCCCAGAAAGCCGCGCTCAGTTGTGCCCATCGTTTGCTAGGCTGTTCTTTCCTTAGCGCGCCCCCTTATGGTGCACTGCAAACGATCCAGGCAGCGTAATAAAGCGAATGGGTTTGCTCTTTTTTTATTTTCCCAAGATCAACGTTGCAGCAATCAATCGAGTAAATTTCAAGATACGCCGAAAGGGCTCACTCATGAGATAAGCTGAAGAATAGGGTTCACTCATTTTACTTTGTGACGTAAACGCTTCGTGTGTATAAGGGCAGTATCAGTCGTATGAAGCTGCCTCTTCTGCTGCCGTCATTTGTTGGGTCCTAAGCGAGGAAACGCGAGGAGGTTGGTTCTGGAGGTAGCCACGATGATGGCGTGTGTTGCTGCCCCCGATGTTTGGAGAAGTCTCATGAACCCCACCGAGGGTGGTGTTTAGCGCTTGAGCCCGTGCTTTTCGGTGACCCTCGTCGATGTGAGGGGTTCATATTTCTAAGCAAAGGGAGCATCTTTAGTTTTAGTCGCCAAGAGTCTGGGAGTACGTCAAGCGGAGTGGCATTCTGGGCTGCCCAGCCAATCTGGTGAAGCATGCGGTTACCCACTGCAGTTCTGAGGTTGGACTCCTGGTTAGAAAGATGGCCTTCTATCACCTCTTCCACCGTGTTGTGGAGCCCGTGCTAAGCAGCCTCAGTGTGGACGCACTCATGAGAAGACCAATGCCTGCTCAACCGCCTTTGTAATCATTATATAAAGTCTCTATGTCTTCCTCGTCGAGAAGGAGATAGGGGTTGTCGTAAGTAAGTCTCGAAGGACAAAAGCTTCAATTAATCCAAAGGTACCGGATTCTTGTAGGCCTCGCTTTTTGGGCAACTCGCCTGATCATGTGTATGATTATATACTGCATGTTTTTGAGGCAACTGCAAGGAGACGTCACTCTTGGTGTTGGCCTGGAAATGTAGGCCAGGATCTTGATGCTGGGGTTTGAGAGTGATAGCCTGATCATCACGGAGTCTTTGAATGTATTCCTTGATTTGGCATGAGGGCGGACGACAAGGAGATGTGATTTTTACGTGAACACTGGAGGCACAGGATTTAGCACATTGGCGTACTAAAAGTGAGATTCCATGGATTGGTGTGTGCTTCCTTTAATTTTTGTAACTCTTAGCACATGAGCAAGGTGCGCACAGGGCCGCTAGACGGGCGTGAGTGGTCGTGTGGCGCCTTCACGTGGCATTCAGGGAGAAGGCAGGGGGATAAACCCGTAGATGTGCTTGGTCAGTACACCATTGTTTCCATCTCCGCGTGGGCTCGTAGCTAAATCGGTAAGACAATGGGCTCTCGCTTTGTTAGTCTAGAGTTCCAGGTTCGATTCCCGGCGTGCCAGTAATTCTTTTATATTGTTCGTTTGGAGTTTTCTGGTGACACCAACGGTCGCGAAAGAACCCTTGCGGGGTAGAGGTAGAAAGCTTGCTTTAAAAAGCAAACTCAGCGTACGATAACATGACAGACGGTTGGTTGACACAGGTGTATCTTTCTTTTTTGACGCAAAATGCATCAATTATCTCCGTAGTGGCCCGCTTTCGGTGTTCGTCAAGAACGATTGTGTGTGGCAGCTCCGGACGGCACACGCACTTCTCGTGGTTGTGGTTGCCATCAATTGGCTTGAGTGACAACTCCGGACAGCCCATGCACTGCTTGCAATGCATGGCAAAATGTGAACACAGTGCCTTTTTTAACGAGATGTGATGTTAGCGAAGGCGAACGTTCAGGCAGCCGCGATGTCTGACATATGTAGTTCTTTCCACACTTGGAAGGAATAGTCTACACAATGTCTATACTGCACTCAACAAATTTTATACCGTGCCTTAGCCCACGACCATCCGTCCTTCTTTCTTTCTTGTGAGCAAACCTTAGCAGCGCTCAGCAAATCTTGGCTACTTTGTTTACGGCTGAAAAGACGACGCGCACGCCATATCTTGAAGCCACTTCCTCCGGGCGATCTGAAACACCATGTAGCTACGGATTAAAGCTATCTTGTCGGGCTCCGACCCTTCTCTGTCCCGAGCCGCGCTTCCAGCTTTAATTTCTGGAAAATTCTTTTCACAATCCAAAAGAACAGATTCATCTGGATGCCCGGCTGCTCTTAACCTGTCTACCTGGGCGGGGACACTCCGTTCTACAAAATATTCACAGGATTTATTCAACGCCGGTTTAATGCAAGAAAAAGCGACACCGTTCTTCACCAGCTTCGAATGGGCCGTATCATAGCTTAGTAACACCTTGGTAGACCTTGGGTGGTACATCCAGTAAGTGTGGGTTGGCTGAAACGTAATTAATATGCCAAAAACTGTACTTCCCATTGCTTAGGTACTTCAAGCGTGTACTCAAGGCCCAAACCTTTTTTGTTGAAGGTCTTCATGACATTTACAAGCACGCTACAACATTAGGATTCTTTTACTAAAACGAGGTAATCGTCCTAAACAACTTTAGATTCATGTGAGCCAGCTCATTGTCAATAGTTCTGTCAACTTTGCTTACCAAATGCCAGGAGTGTTACCAAATACACGTAATAAATGTTTGTTATGCAAGAGACCCAACTATATCGTTGTAATCTGAATAATAGAAGTAATGAGCAGACTAACTCGAAATTCTGATTAGAACTGCGCCACAAAACGCCACGAACGCGTTCAAGGAGTACACAAGACAACTGTGCAGATTGGAAACGAACGTTTTATTGCTCAAGCCTTCAGGCTTTGGGATTCACGGCCAAAACAGCGAAAGCAGAAGACAGCGGAAGGGGCTGTTACACGGTGCCCATTTATAACAAGTTAGGCCATGATAATTGTGGGGTGTGCGCCAGCGCGTTTAGGCTTGTAAGCCCGTGCGTGTGTGTGCCCGCGCTCAGGCGGCAGTGCGCTCAAGTTCAGAGCGGAGGTACGCTCTCCAGCCCGATGATTCAGTGCATCAACACTGAAACTTCGGTGCGGTGCGCTTTTCAAACCTATCTACTTTCTAAAAAATCGATGCTGTCCCAAATACTGGTTACAGCCGCAAGCTTGCCGGTCCCAAAGGTTACCAATCTAAGCCACCTTATGTAGTGAATTAAAAAAAGGAGCATAAAAAAGAACTGACAGGCAAGCTCTTTGCTCTCCACGCTACTGGTTCTACACAGCTCTCTTTCGTCATGGTTTATAACTAGGAAAGGCGACCAGGAAGCAGGGGTAACCAGTGCAAGCAAAGTGGGTGTCTCCTGGCGGCAATAGTTTAAGGAGCCAAGCTTTCTTAGTGAGTATTCTTTTTTGCTTGGCTCATACATTGGCGGTCAAAGATAGGTTCAAAAGCTACAGGGAAACTTTCCACGTTGGTGCGAAAATATGAATTCCTGTGCAGTTCAGGGTCCTTGACCAACAAAATGTGCACTTAGAAAGCATGTGTGCGCTTAGAAAGCAGGAATCAACCTTACCGCAATGCGGCGAATTTTCTCTCTCGGAGCAGCGGTTCACGTCTGAAACGACATTCATGCCAAAATACTGCCCAATATGCGTTCAGAAAGAAACACAACGCAGGCGAGGAGCACCCCGTACGCGTAGACCAAGAAGTGGTCCCAGAAATCAATGGGTGCCATCTCAGATGTTTCAGAACCTGACCTTGAGTGCGGGAAATGGTGCAGTATCCTCCACAAATGCATCGACATAACCTTCTCGTGGAGGCCATGCTCAATGAGCTCTACAACTGCCCGCTTCAAAGCCGCTCCGCAAGGGAAGTTCTTGGGCATAATGGGAGCGCTGGGGAGGAACCGAAGGCTGTCGTCGCTTGCCTGAACTCCAAACTGGCGCCACATCATATCGCTGAGGACGTCGTAAACCCGTACATAGACGTGCGTTCCCTTCACAGCGAGCGTAATGCAGTCCCCGTCCCGGCCACTACGGGTGTTGATGCAGCTGGGGCAGTTCTCCAACAGGTCGCCAAGTGTCCTTCCGATGTCCGTCGTTGATGTCTTCAAGAACCGCTCCGAGAAAGAGGCCGCGCTCAAGCACGGGAAGAACACTTTTAGCTTCAGCTTGCTTCGAAAGGTCATCGGTGTTCCTGATCTGCCTCTCCAGCGTCGGGACGTTGACTTCCTGAAGTGATGAATGGACTGCAAATACGAGCCCGACAGAAAAGCATGCCAAAGGCCCAGAACAGGACAAGGATTCGAGTGCCGTTACTGCGAGTTGGGGGAGGCTCCGGATAGCCTCGTCCCACAAGGATGGAAAACAGAAAAAGCATGCAACGTGCCAGGCTGGTGGTAGAGCCTAGCACCGGCGTCTGACAGAGGTATACGACAAGCACCAGAAATACGCAGCTGGCGAGCGCTGTGAAGAAGTGACCGGATGAAAGTATGGTGTTGAGCAGCCGTGGGGCAACTTTACCTCCTTTGCGAGAGAAGAAGGTGAGGGAACGGTACGCATTTATGGCGCGAACATCGACAAGGGAGTCTTGTTCTTCCTGAAGTCCCCCTGGAAGCAGGGCGATGTCCACCTCTTTTTGGTGCACTTTGTAGAAAAGGCGCTCTTCTCCGATGCCAGGACCCTTTGAAGTGGTATGAAATCACCGTCGCGTTCAAGTCCCGCAAAGTGCGCATCAGTAGATCAGACTCTGGAATCCTCTTGTAGTTGTAGGAGACGTTCGCGGTGGTAAGGGTTATGTCCGTGCCGACAATTAACTTTTTACCGCTGAACGTTGCGTACGAATCATTGGCGTGGTTCTCAAAGAGCTGCGACGGTGACGTCAGGATCCGCCGGTTGGCTGTCGCAGTGGCGGAAGCTGTCCTCCGCCACATCGATAGCCGTGTCGTTAACCGCTACAAGTATGCACGAGAGCTCCGGGAATCCTTCGTAAGGGAGCCTCTCACTGGATTCCAGCGCGACCACGAATCGGACGAGCGAGAGACGGAACACGGTTGCGTTCAGCTTTGCGAACAACTCCTCCCGCTGTAGTCGGTCGACGACGGCACAAGAACCCAGACCTTGATGTTCCGACTGACGTGGGTTCTCAGTTCGTTCAACTCCGCTCACCCAACCGGGTCCATTGTACGACGGGTATCTCGATGTTCTTCACCCACTTGAGAGAATCTTTCAGAGAACGCTGGCTGAGCCACAAAAGCACAAGTCTTGTTGGATGGCGGGCGGACAAAGCCACGTCTCCTATCCTGTGATAAGAAATGTCACATCTTACCCAGTAGCAAAGAGCGGCAATGACAAATAAGGACGAAAGGGAAATTTTAGCCATCTTGACAAGGAACCCAATTCAGAAACTACCGAAGAAGTGTTGCCTGCCTGTCTCACGTGAGGTTGCGCAGTGAATTGGCTACGCTCATGCGAACCTCTTATGCCTTCGGGCCGAAAATCAAATCAGAGAGAAAAACAGATTGGACCATAAAAAACTGCGTCGCCTGTAAAAAGTCGATAACTCATTTATCGAGGGAAAGTTACGATTGGATTGTTGCTTGTGCGCGTGTCTTTTGAACAAAAGTAGAGCAGGATGCTCCTAGTATTCTATGCATAAGTTGTAAATATTTGCAAAGAAAATTGCGAGAAATTGCAGCGGTTTTGCGTGCGTGAACGTAATCTTCTGAGAAACATCAAGTGTCTCCGCTTTCTCTACGTGAATTTTGAACGAACGCTTTGGACTAGTTCGATTTTTAAAGGTAAGCATCCCCACGCCTCCGCAAGCACCAATTTATTTTATTACAGAACAAGTTCGATCAAGCCACTATTGCGTTTACTTTCTTCTTTCAGCTATCAATTTATGACCCACAATCGTGGGATCCCGGGAAGGGACGAAAATCTCCACTGTTTCTGCCGGCAGCCATAATATTATAGTCGCGCTGACGTGACCTCTGAATTGAAAACAAATTATTTGTGGGGAAGGGGCGAAAATGACGATTGAAATCGTGGCATCGAAATAGAATTTGCGGCGAAAGGCATAGGACTGGCTAGAGCGGTAAAAAAGAATTGTTATTTAAGCATTAATTAAATCAAAACGCTCGGAGAAAATATCTGGCCATCTCCAGTAACGTCAAACCTGGAATGGGCGAAGCATGCAGTGTATAAGGGTATTCAAAGATTGTAAGTCTCCCTCTTGGGACACGCCTCACGCTGATTGGGCGCCGGAGAAGCGCCGGTGGGAGGAGCAATCGCGCGCTTGCTAAAACAGTGGCTCCCTCTTTTGCGTGGAACCGTATTTAAGCAATTAGCATGCCCCATCTGCCCTAGTTCGGGTAGTGGCGGGGGTCAAATCGAGTGCAGTGCAATGCCCGCGCCTTGCCCTAGGGTGTCGTCCACATAAAGAGAATTTATTCAAAACTAGTTACAGCTAGGACCCGCTGTAGTTAGCTACTACATGGGTCGACAGAGCACAGGATTTACGCAATGTGCCACAGAGGAAAGGAAGTGAAGATCACACAAGTTCACAAAACAACTAGTACGCCGCACCGAAGGTCCTTTACAATAATGTCTGTGGCACGAGACTCAGACACCATAGTTCACGCGTGGGAGTGAACATAAAAACCACAACAGTTCACACACATCCGTTCTATGTCCGTACAGAGATGCATGCTCAGCCAGGCTGCCTAAACTGCGCCTTGGCCTCAAACATACAACTCCTTTCAGCACTCAAGTTTCACCTTATTAATAAGGCACGACACACCATTGCACGGTGTTATTGGTAACCTTGATGGAGCGAGTAGACCAACGCATGAGAAAAGATTCTTCACCCAGCGCCACCAGCTCATGCTGCAGATGCTCTATGGCCACTTTCCGAACACGCCACAACAGGGGATACATGGCACGCTGTGGTCGTGCCTGCAAGGCGGCTACACCTCGCTGGCACTTCCAAGAAAATTTATTAATCGCCGATACAAAGACCCGCTGTGCTAAATACTACACGGGTCGCCTAAACCATACACACTGCATGTATCACTTCACTTACTACCTCGGTGATCATCAAGGCAGCTGCACCACGTACGTATGCCTTTTCTTGCTGCGACCGTCCACCCGCCCTGATCACGCATACCGTCGAGACCTGGTGAGTACTTGAGTGTAATGCAAATTATAACCGGTCTACAAACGGCTTCTGCTTGTGTTTGACGATTTCTGAAGCGGACAGGGAGCGTGCACGAATCTTTAAATCGTGTTAGTGTATGTTGAACCGTTTTATCCATTATACGCTGCTCTTTTAGTACGTATTACTTTGTAGCGCGAGGCGTTCGTAAACGAGTGTCCCGGTGTTTTAGTACCGCGACTACATGAGCCGGCTACGACAGGAGACACCAACCGCCCCGGCCCCTAAGGTTCTTCGCCCCTAATAAGAACCGAGCAACCGTACCACACATGCCAAAAAAACAAAACTCAAGTTGGATGATGGGGAAAACATATACACGCGCCGAGTACTTCTAGCACGTTAACCTTGCACAAAAAAAAGTGAAATAAAAGCCGCTGAGAGAGAAGGAGAGAGCTTTAGTAGAATCTCACGAAGTTAGCCGAGCTGAGAAGCCCAGCTTGCTACGCCAGACGAATATGGATACAATCATTGATGATTGTGGCGATGATGAAGTTGTTAATGTGCGTAGATGCGTTCAGTAATTTACAGTGTCTGGTAAAGACCTGTGCTTCAATGACACACGGTGAGAGCTTTTGTTACTCGTAAAGCACGTTTGGGACATTACCACCGACCTAACATGCCGCTCGGTTGAATGCCCACTGTAGGACGCAGTCCCAAAGATGCTAACGGCGACACTCTGCGCAATGAATAGAGCCCATTCACAGAACAGGTGCTGCAGGTTTTAGCACATCTTACTGCGGCTAAAGTGGTGCCGTAGCCCATTGCAACCTGAAAAGGAGTTTTTCGTGTGCGCGTGATTTAACCGCATCCGACGTACTATGTCCTCCCAGGCACAAGACGCTAGGCAGGCCAATAGACTCCACGACGATACACTTAGAGCTCGAGGGCAGCGACATCCCCGCAGTCCCGACAATCTGTTAGCTGGGATCAATGAATAGCACTACAGAGAAGGAACACTAACCGTCAAACGCCTTAACCACTCCACCTCGCGAATCGCACGTGTGGTGATCCAAATCACAAACCGGCGACAGGGCAGGAAGGAGGATGGAATCGTCAGGTTTGTTTTAACTTGAAGCTGATCACCAGGTTCAAGGCCCTGGGGGTTCACATGCGTGGTGTTCCTCCCCCCTTACTCCCCACTGAAGCCACAAGAAAACCAAACCAAACCACGGTATGATGCAGTTGAAGGAGTACAACCAATAGCCAGGCATTTTTCGTCAGGCGACTACCATGAAGCTGGAAGCGCTAAGGGTGCAGCACAACAAAGCATGAAAGGCACAGTATTTGCACTTATCTAACGCGCACCTTTTGCTGAAGGTATCCTTAAAATTTGCGTGCGCGCTAAATCGGGCTCAAAACCGAAATCATCTTTCAATGTTTCCTGTTTTAGTTTGGATGCCAGCAGGAGCTGAATAAGCAAGTTTATGAAGCACGAGGAATATTTTGCTGCTACAGTGTGGTGCGTCAAATAAAATGTCTTCTACCAGGTACGGGGTGTCATGTATTTTACATGGAATCGGTGTCAAATTATTAGATCCGAAGAACCTCATGCTCGGGGCTGTGTCCCTCCCTCCCTCGTAGTTGTCCGCCGTCCGCACTCTACTGCGCATGCGCGTCTCTTCAGCCCCGTCAGCATTTGGGCTGACGTCAGTGCAGTCCACCATAAAAATAAATATTTAGGTGGCGCCCGGTTTCGATCCCACGACTCTCTGGCCACAACGATAGGTACGTAGCGCTCTTCCCAATGTGCTACAAACCCAGACGGGAGCATGTGCTACGAACGCGCCTTGTGTCCTTCACTCATTCAAACTACGTCAAGAAGCTACTGATACAACGAAGGCACGCGAGGCTGAACGTCAACGGAAACGACGAACTGAAAACTAATGGGAACTTCAATCAACCCCATGGCTTCTTCGCATACTACTCAGGGTTCCCCTACGGGAAGATGGTGTATTTTTTTTTTGTTGAATTTTCATCAGCCAACTTACCTGCACGTTACAATCGTGGGCGCGTTAGCATCGTGAAAATAGGGCAATCGACGCCTAACTTATTAGACAGCTGTGTAACGGCTCAAGCAAACTCCAACCGCAATGATTGGACCTGTGGCTGGAGGGCGGACATATATGGCAACGTCGGTGCTCTAATATTCACTATCAGCCTCCACTTGCAGGGGCAGCACTTAGCGGTCTTTCAAATGCTAAGAACTTCAAATTCCCTTGGGAGAAAAGAGAGAGAGAGATAGATAGCCTTTATTACATGAGAAAGACGCTAGGTCCGGTGGGGGAAGCGGGATGCTCGTAGCTTGGGACATCTTGAAAATAAACCGTTCAAGTTGTAGCTGGTTGGCTCCTTACGAAGGCGAAAGAGGCCACGTAGGGTGAGGAGAGCAGGCTCACGGCTCTAAACTGCTCGCGCTAAACCACTTTCTAGAAGGTAGTGCGCAATTAAAGTCAGTGTGGAGGGTTCCTGTGTACGAGGGTCGATGTATGAGGAGGAGACATTTGGAGGGGGGTTGAAGGTTCTGTAACGCGTAAATTTCGGACAGTGCGAATTAGGTGCTGGAGATTGGGGAGTGTGAGGGAGGCGTAGATGGGACATCGAGGCGACAGGGATGGGGTGTACCATTTACGGAATTTCTCAGGGGTTAAGCTAGCACTGGCAAAATATTTGTTTATAAAAATTTCGGCTGATCTTGGGAGCGGAGGCAGAGCAGATAAAAAGCCGGTTGGAATGAGGGTCTTGAGGCGGTCTTTTTTTTTTCTTTTTTGTACCGTAGAATCTGTAGGGATGGCGGTAATGACTCAGAAGACAGAGGAGCCAAGTCAGGTAGCAGCGGAGGACTGGAGGTTATACACTCCCGTGCAGCCGAGTGGGCTGTCTGGTTCTCCGGTGATGACTCCTCGTGTCCAGGCGACCAGTCGATGCGAAGATGGATGCCGCTAGATTTTAGGATCGAGATCTGATGCAGGATTTTATTGGCAATGGGATTGGTCGATGTGGGACTTTGTAGTGTCGTTAGGGCTTTGAATGAGTCCGTCAGGATGCGTATCTCTGACGGGACGGAGGAGTGAAAGTCGAACATGAGGAAGTCGATGGCTCTTGAATGATGGCATGGAGTTCCGCTTCCAGGATGGTAGCACATGGAATATCAAGGATTCGTTTGCTTTAGATGGAGGGGAGATCAGGGGATGTCCACGTGGTGCCAACTAGTTGAGGAGCTATGCTTGCGTCGGTGTAAGTATCAATTTCGGGAGGGGGTGGGGGGGGGTTTACTGTTCCGAAGGGCGTTGATGCGGGAAGCGCGGACAGGGTGGGCGTTACGCGGGACGGGATGGGAGGCCGTAGGGTCCGGGAGGGAGCCAAAGGCGTTGGGATGTCGTGGGGTTGTAACGGCTTGACATTGTCCCAGGCCATGATGGAGACATCTTGATGAGTTAATCAGCGTTTATGAAGGGATTGATGTACTTGCTCTTGAATGATAAAAAAGAAAAAGGCATGTTCTACTTTAGTTGTTTGTGCAAGCTGGACGTGCTTGAAATGCGCTACATCTGCATATACTTTCGCCGTCATGTAACATGAATTCTATTTTTTTCCGTTGAATGGCAGAGTTGGTCGTTTCTCATTCACTTTTCTAGCCGGTTCTCTTCAGATCGACAGGAAATCTATTTTGATGCAGCGATTTCGGCAAGTCGTCAAATGGTAATTGTTTGCACGTTCTTGTGAATGTCTTCTTCTCAATTCGGACGTGACGTCAGCGAGGCTATTATGGCTTCCGAAGAAACATCGTGGAGATTCCTTCCTCTCTGTGGCCCCAGAACTGTGAGACAGATGGGCAATCACACGACGGAAGCAAACCCTCCACCGGTAACTAGGCATACCGTGTATATTTTCGGCGAAGGACAGTTGACATCCACCTCAATGCAGCCGTACGGCTACAAAGGAAAGCTGTACAGCTTTCCCAGAAACTTCGCAGTTGAAGAAAAATTCGTCCCGGTCCAGGATTCGAACCCGGAACCACCGATTAACCGAAGAAGTCGCTATACCAACTGAGGCCTGGGGATTTTCCCTAAATCTGGTCGATTAATACTGTGTATATTTTCGTTTGTTCTCCGGCGTTGACCACCTCCCTTTAAGAGACACATCGTGATCTTTCCAGGGACTATCGATGGCAAGCAGCACACCACGGATGACGTCGAACATGTACAGTTGCACTCTGGCGACACTCTTGTATCCTTGCTCCTCTGTCGAGCGTCGACTATCCTTTCGATGAAGACATTTTTATCAACGTACTGTTAGAAAAGAAATGCCGTTAGCAGTACTCATGCCATTTCTAAATTTCCAGAGTTCGGACGCGGAATTAGCGCTTGAAGAAGGGGTTGCGTTCGGCTTAGTTGGTACTCCATAACGTTCATCTTAATAAGCGCACAAAAAAACACACGGACGCAGCAGACAAGGACAAGCGCTACTTCCAACTGAATTTTATTGTGTCTCTGTATAATCGTAAACTTTTCTGTATCTCTTGTCTTTTTCTGGCATAGATTTCCCCCTGATTCAATAAAATTCAGTTCGAAGTAGCGCTTGTCCTTGTCTTCTCTGTCCGTGTGTTTTTGTTTTTTGTTTTGTTTTGTTTTGTTTTGCGCTTAAGATGATTGTGATTAGTGCATGCGTACGCAGAGATCTGACAACTGGTCCGAAGATAGTAAAGCTACGCGGATGGTCACGTTCGGCTGAAATCTGCAAAGTGCGGCACTTGAGCCAATTTGGATGTTTCGAAGTTAACTCGGACGCATTTGCCTGCTCCCCACGCGGAGGAGGTAGTAATTATAGGTGACCAAAAGTAGCTCTTCGCCTTCCGGGGTGCGACGAGTCATCATTGCAGTGCCCCTGTAGCTGCGGTGGTCTCCCAACACTTTCCAGTCTGTGCAGTCCTCCCAGCACCGAGCTGGACAGCATGGCCCCCCACTGATCGGTCGTTGGATATTTCATTCGAAGGGCCTGCCCTAGTCTCGGAACGGGCGCACGTGACATTGTGCAGGGTAGCTTTTCGGTGCGATATACTGTAAGTTCTGTAAGTTACTGTAAGTAAATGTATATACTGTACACACGCTGTGTCACTCATTTGCATGCGCGAGTGAGCAATATGCCACGGGGGATTTAGGGTAAGAACGATCCCCAGTGCTTCGCCCACTCGTCGTGATTCACTTCGTGGAAATGAGTGAATTTTTTCTCCGGCGCATAGGGGTATATTTATTTGAGGGCAGGTTTCACCGCGATTTTCGCTGATGATCAGTTTATCTCTAGAAGCATTATGGCCGGTTATAAGATCTACTGGGCGGAAGACAAATTCCCTCCGGACAATGGAAGCGGCACTAAGAATGAAAAAAAAAGGAAACATGCCGTTGTTGCCATTGAATCCTTTACACACATCACATACCGCCATGGTGAATCTCCTTCTACACACCGTTGCTAAATCACCGTGTTCAGTCTGAACCCGCGCAGGCACACAAGGCGTATGCCTGACAACAAGTGTGCTGGAACAGGAAGTCAGTATTTTTAAGGGCGGAGCACTTTAGGGACCCGGCTTGCTGTCTCAGCTTCTCTTGGGTCACGGTACCTAGCCACCGTAGTAACGCGTAACGCAGCGTCACGCACCCAAAAGGGGATTAGAAAAATCACCGCTTCTCCTGGTCGGACGGAAACTGGGTCACTCGCATAACGAAGCCGATGTCAATCTCATTGGGCCACAGAGGCACGCGTTCCTCTTACGCAAAGTGTTGGGTGTGATCTTTGCGCTCCGCGGTTGCCACGGAGGCTGCCGCTACTAGGCCGCAAAAAAAGTGCACAATAACGTAAGGAAAATATCATAAACTAGTGCATTACTTACCCCATATTATTGGAAAAATTCTGTCTCTTTATAGGTATTTTCAGGGTCTGAGATGCCCTCTACTGACTACTTTCTTTACCAACGTCAGGTTGATACTGAAACTAGTCAATGGAGGGCGCCACAGCCCCTTGGTCGAATCACTGCTCCTGATTTGACAGTTTTTGTGTTTAGTGGAACTGCTTTATTCTTTTTTAAACATGGGGTCACCGAGAATAATTATCCCTCGGTGGACATGCGCAAGACATATAAGACGCCGCAACATTGGATTGGCGCGTAAAGCATGCATGGGTGAGCGACAAACCATGAGAAACAGTTTATCTGTTGCCCATATACAGGATTTATTTCCTCCAGATGCACTGCGGTGGCTTCGGCCAAGCAACGCCTGCCAGAGAAATCTTGGAGTTGAGTAGGCGGTTAGCCAGACTTGGCCCCGTCGAGGCAACTGGCGTCCGAGACCAGGTACTTGGTCGCGGGTCCGCACAACAGGTCGTAAACGAAATGGCAGTGCTGCACGTACTTCCGCAGGGCAACTTCGCGCACCGACAGCACGCACTTGTTGCCTGCGAAAAAGAAAGTTGAGCACCATTTACCCCCGCCTTCAAACGAACTCGCCCTCCTTGCATCCTTCAAGCCATCCACCCACCTCCTACTCCGCCACCTGCATGTCCCTAAACCTGCCCATACACGACCTAAAATTACCCCCAGGCTCCTTCCCTTACCCCTCCCCCTCCCCCAGTTATGAGCGGGAAGGCATGCTAGTCAGCCCGTACATCGGCGGTCAGCTTAAAGGAGCCATGAAGATAAAATACAAGTTGGGTTTATTAGAAAGACTGCTCACTGCCGATAACAATGATACCAATATCATCGAAATCTTCGAACAAATAACGGAGATATTAAAGAAAACGTGTGAAGCAGTCGTGACCCTCTATTCAATTTCCCGCAACTTTTCTATGACGTCACGGAACCTTGTTTGTGCGATTGGCGGCCGCCTAACTGACCTGCCGCGACGACACATGACTGGACGTCTGTAATGGGGCCTCTAGTTCCATTTGACCGCATCACTTGAATGCTAACGTGCAGTTAACGCACCGAAAATTATGTTTTATTGTTGGCCCGTATGACGTCATTCGTGCTCATAACACGCCACTGTGGCGCAAAATTTGAAAGTTTTAAAATACTTGTTGCTTTTTTTTTCGTTAAAAAACATCTTTTGTGGCTGTAATGGAGCTGAGCGAGATACTGAATCCTAGTTCCTTCAAATTAAACGAAGTTGTATTTTCTCTTCATGGCTCCTTTAAGCTTGTCAGAAGGGCCCGCTTGCAGCGACCGCGCCCAGGGAATTCCGGTCTAGGAAGACCTCCAACCGCCATGGGTTTAAGTTTACTAATTTTTGGGTTTATTCATATTTCCTGTCGTTCTCCTCCTCTGACGCATAGTTATAAATGGCATAAAGGACTGAGATCTGCACGTCCTGGTTCCGATCATGCTCATTCTGCGACCTCGACTTTATGAGCCACCTAAAATCCCTGATGCCTTAGCTTTCAACACTGGATTCCAGGACATCGTTTTGGTATTAACAGTCATTGGGGGAAATTCTTTCAATGGCTCGGTTGTTCGCATGGATATCTACGTATGCATTTCCCCGCAGCTACACAGCGATACTGCTACACAAGATACACGACATTTGCTACCTATTCCAGTTACACCCCTGGATAATTTTCATGCGCCTTCCCAAAAATATCCTAATTACGCCGTGTATTACGACGAAAAACGCTATCAACTTATGGCGTCAGTCGTTGTTGTTACCCTCTGCTGCCTTTATAAAATGATACATCTCTCCTCAGGCTCTCCCAATTATTGTTAAAAATGCCCCTACCGACCCCATGGAGCTTGTCTGGACTCCTACCCGTGCAGGGCAGGGGGCAACTAGGCAGCCAACAAAGCAGAACTCACTGTCGGAGCAGGCCAAAGCCTCGTCCCCATTACATGGTGCCCGATCGGCACTTCCTTGGTTCTCCGGAGATAACTTCACATTATCGACGTGCCTGCCGCGTATTCTTGCCGTCTCATCCTACCCTCTCTCACTCTGAAGAACGGTTGTGGCGCCTTATTCAAACAAACACTTTGCCCTGTCGCGCCAGACTGTACCTAATGCACCCCACCCTGTGTCAATCCCCCGAGCCTTCTCTCGATGGGGCTTGAAGGACACCCTCATATACCACGTGGGCGCGTAAGAGAGATCTCATACACGCACGACCGGGCAATGGGAGGCGGCGCAGGGTAGATCAGTCCCGAAGACACAGAAAAGTACAACGGAACGGGCTGCCTTGATCACCGGCAAGCTCAAACTACCGGTCACCGCCTCCATCAACCACGATTGGCACTATTTTTTTTTGTCTCAGAGATGGCTGAAAGTGATGAGTAACAACTCCCAGAACAGAGACAAAGCAAAGCATGAACTCAAAATCTGGCAATGAATTGCGAAACCACTAGGCGGAAGAGGCCAAATTTGTTGCATTTCAGCGAGAAAGAGAAACCGGACATTGAGGCCATGCAGGAAATCCAAACGAAAACCCTTTACTTCAGAGGTTACATACAGTACGCACATAGCCTAAGGCCAGTCCCGCACTGCCATCCTCACATCGAAGTGCTTAACGGCGCAACAGCACCTGATCCAACACAGGATCGAACATACGCTTGTTAACTTGACATCCGCGACGAAAAATCTGCACAGCCTCTTCATACTAAACATATCCAGTCCACCCGCCGACAACTTTGAAGACTTGGAAGGATTCCTCCGTTTGGTCCTCAAAGTAACCAAAGGGTGTACAATTCTCTTAGTAGGTGGTTCCTAACGCTCCTCACATAGCGTGGGGTATGCTAGAGCACTAATGTAGAGCAAGTCAATAACGTTGCCCGGCAACACCACGTGACCCTGTGGGATTGCATCCAGTAACAGTGTGGCTAGAGACACTACCCCATACCAACCTTTTTCGAGGGGAATGCCCTACATATAGTGGACGAGGTTGGATGAAACACTGGGAAGTGGTCATTATATTATTCAACTAACCGTTGACCGCCACCATAACCAGGCACTTACCTTAGTGGGGAAGGCGAGAATCACAAATTGGCAAGCCTCAAGAGAAGAAGAGTCGGTTGAAGGAGAATACGATCACTTATCTCATCTCAAAGAATGGACCAGCCGATTGGTGGAGAGAACCAAAAAACACACAAAAGGAATTCAGTTAAGAACAGATAGTCCGAACGTGCCCCCCCCCCCCTTCTTAGACCTTTGGGAGGCGCGCGAAGCCTTACCTGAACGTCGCATTTCCCTGCAAACAAAAGCCGTAAAGTACGCAAATCAATTGGAAAAACAAAATTGGAATCAACTCCGTGACGAATTACAAAGAACCCTGAGCAGTCGGGAACGCGCAGAATTTTGCGGTCACTCATTCCACACAATTCAGAGTCAAAGTGAACGACTAAAAAACGTGGAACGACTAATTCAGAATTTTCCGGGCACAGAGAAATACGTACTCGAAGCCGTAAAGAAGAAATTTTGGGGGGAAAGCACGTCAAAGACCGTCACCACCCGGGCACGGTGGAAACCCCAACCCAGAACTTAATCAGCCATTCACCAGGGCAGACATTGTTGCGGCACTGGCCAAGCTCACGACGAACCCCACCCCGGGAACAGGCAGAACAACAAACAAGGTGTTACAGAACACCAGCTATCTCTTGGGGAAAATAAACTTGATTTGGGAGAGCGACAGACTGCCGGCCATGTGGAAGCACGGAGATGTCACCATGTTTACCGAACCCAACAAACTCTTGATGATATCCCGCCTCAGGCCGGTATCTTAGACTTCGTGCACGAGAATACTGATGGAACACATGGTGCTTGAAAGGTTGACTTCTCACATGAAGGAACCAACAGGGAAGAAAATGATTCCCGGGAACCACGTATGGGTTCCGCGCCAACTTGTCCACTCTGGGCATCGTCTTACCAACAAAGGAAGGGGTCGTCGACAACCTAAGCACGTCACAAACAAGCGCCATCCCCGCCTTGCACTTCAAAAGGGATTTTGACAACGTGTCGCATGTGACCATACCTGAAATCCTGAGGACTACTCGATGCGCAGAGACAGCCTCTAATTACATCAGGGACTTCCTGCCGCATCGCACGGCAACGGTGGGACTTGGTGGCCTATGGAGCGACATGTTCGAGGTCACCGCAAAGGGCACTCCGCAGGGCTCGGTCATCTCGTCTTTACTCTTTAATTTATCAATGATGCACCTACCTTACCAGCTAAGTGCCATCCCAAGCCTCAGCCATCCCACCTACGCCGACGACGTGACCTTTTGGATTACGAAAGGTCCTGCAGGCATACAACAGGACGCCCTACAGGAAGCGGTGACTGCACGGCAACCTATCTGAAAAGGTGTGGGTTGCAGCTGCGCAGATGGCGCCACAAATGACGGGAACTTGTAGGCCATGTGTTTTTAACGTGGGAGGGCCACCTACCGGCTGCTGAAAAGTACCACCTTTAAAATTGAGAGGCACGCAGTTAGTTTGCCCCGGGCACTTATTTTAAGCTCAGCGCTAAGGGACCCATTAAGACGATCGAAACCGTCGCCGAGAAAGGTATAGCTCACTTACTACGGACATTTCATTGTGTGCGAATTACTGGTCGTAATTTTTATCTTGTTTACTCCGCGCTAGAAAGATCCATGCATTATACTCACTTCCATGGCGCTTCATGATCTTGCAGTTGTTGCAGTCCACGAACAGCAAGTCGTACAGCGCCCCTTGAGTAGCTGTGAACAATGTCTAAATTAGTGTTTTTCAATGACATCTGCTGCGTTCTGTTGACAATTTGTGCGTTCATTTTCAGTCGTCCCCGGTGAAGAAACAAAAAAGAAGAATGGGGGGAGGGGGGAGGGCTGAGCAGCCTAAAAACGTGCTTGCGCTGCCACACCTTTAGCCTACAGTTAGCCCAATGTCATATAGTTTTCATTTTCCTTTTCTCGATGCGATAAAGGAAAGAATGATCACTAAAATGCAAGGAGTCCAGAATTAATGCATTTGAGGCGAGACCTTTTGGGCATTTTCTTCCGATCACCAATTTGGAAACCATTTGGAAACTACCAAGTAAAATGAACTAAAATATTCTCGTTCACAGCACTTCGAGTCCGTCATGGGACAACGGCTTCTCAGAGGTAGGGGACAATAGGAGTTAATGAGATGCCTATATCTGTCACACCCCTCCTTCTCCACACTAAGCCATCCCGACCAAAGGAAGGCCAAAGCGACATTTTACGCCAAGGTTTTTTCCTATCAATATAAATTTGAAAGCTGTCGGTGTCTGGAATACCCCAATAGCTTGAACTAATCGGTTAAAACAAATGAAGCTCAGCATGTGAAAGACATGAACCCCAGGACGTCCAGTGACGAGGGAGGGGGGGGGGGGATTCATTGCAGTATTGTCCCTCTTCTATACGTAAGCAGCGCCCCTTGTGGATTTCCGCTTTTTTTTCTTCTTCAATGCACCCAATTGAAAATGTCTGCTTTTTTTGTTACTATTCAAATTTTGTAGCTCACCGTAAATTGGGATTCTGAAGAATATTTTGCGGGCTTTAGCAACCTCACTAAAGCCATATATCGTGGCTATTGTCCGGCTTTCTTTCAGATGCAACAATAAACGCATTCGAGAGCACTTTTAAAAATTTCAGGAAAGTCAAACCACAATAGACAAGAGGTATTTGCTGCGACGAGTAAATCAAGTAGCGCTGCTCTGCGCTGGAGATAACTATAACTTTCGAAATGCTTCAAGGCACGGAGAAAATAGCGAATGTGTTTATCCGCAGTGTTGATGGGAAACGTAAAAGTTATCTGATGAGCGTACAGTAGTAATATTTGACTTTGGTACTTTGTGGTCATGATAGTTTAGGCACTGTACCAGCTTGTCAAACGCTTTTTGATGACGCTTTCAAAAAGTTTTGAAGCGTTCCAGGAGACCTTTGTAATAGCCATGGCCGGAATCGAACCCAGATACTCGTGCTCAGAAGCACAACGCCTTAGCCACAGGTCCTCCACGACTGGTAAATGTTACCGCATACTGTAGGATTGTGCCGTTCGTAGAACTGGTATTCGGACACTCCGCGACAATCATGCGGCTGTATTACCTGTTCTAGCATTTTGATTTCATCGTGCGCTGTTTTATAAGGCGCTCCTCCTAATTAAGTACCAAATTTTCTCAGCAGTGCTTACCACCGTCAAGCCTTCCTTCGAACATATTCTTGTGGCTCTGTCCCGGAGCTGACTTGAACGTCAGCGTGGCGTTCCTACATGCAAAGAGAACGCGCGCTTTACTGTTATGCCGCTGTGTTTGTGGGGAACACAACTATTGCCAGCATTTGAAAAAGACACACAAAAAGCCTAACCCTGGAATCATCGTCATCATCACCAACAACAACAGCATCCTACTTAGAAAAACTCCAGGACGATGCACCTAAGAGAGAGAGATAAAAACTTTTATTGACGCCACCGGCCTAAGGGGCCGCCATGGCTGCCCGAAGGGCCGCCACCACATCTTGTGCTCGGGTGACCAGTGGGCGCTGGGAGTCTTCGTCCGAGCGGCCCAGGGCCTCCGTAGAGTGGTCAGGGGAAGTCATGGTGGGGTGAGGGTCAGAGGGGCAGGCCCACATGAGGTGTTGCACTGTGGACGCCACAATGCGGGCAGAGTGGAGAGGGGTAGGCGGATGGGTAAATGTGATGAAGGAAGGCTCGGTTGGGGAGGGATTCCGTTTGGAGGAGGCGCCAAAGCCGTTCCTCTGAGGGGGTTAGGGATGGGTGAGCCGGGGGCAGCGTGTTGCGGGAGAGGCGGTAGTAATCTGTAACCTCCCTGTAAGTGGTGAGGGAGTCCCTGGCGGAGTAAACTCCTTGACGGGAAGTGGTCTCGTCAGGCGCACGGGTGACGAGTGCTCGTGCCGCCTTATGAGCCCACTCCGCGCCGTCTAGTCCCGTGTGTGCCGGTAACCAGAGGAGCTCCGTAGGATGCTGGGGGGCTGAATTTTGGAGCAGAATTTTGCAGGCTAGCGTGGAGATACAACCGCTAGCAAAATTTTTGATGGCCGTTTTTTAATCAGATAATATTAGATCAGGGGGAGGCCGGTGTGCGAGAGCCAGGGCTATGGCCACCTCTTCCGCAACATGTGGAGTTGTGGTGGGAATAGTTGCCTCCTGAGGTGCGTAACTGCTAGGGGCCACGGCCCAACGGAGAAGGACCACTGCCGATTTATCCAGGCATTTCTACTGAGCCGCATTACCTACTCCCTCCCATATCTGTCCCTTTCTACCACGGAAGTAGATGGACTCATCCGTAAGGCGTACAGGGCTGCTCTTGGCTTGCCTCCTCACGCATCCACTGCCAAACTATGGGCCACCGGCCCCTACAACTCCTTGGGCGAATTAATTGAAGCGCATCGTACGGGTCAGATACATCGCCTGGCTAAACACACGCCTGGCCAACTCTTACTTAAGAAGGCACAAATACATACTCCTCTTACATCAACCCCCACGGCTCACAATCCGGCCACCCCCCCCGTAATATGAACCCTATTCATCATTACGAGCTGCTCGAGGGCGTGCCCTCGTTTCCACTTTCCCCCCCTCGCCGAACACCTTCTACGTAGATGCTGCAGCACACAGGCACATGCACCTAAGAGAAACGACACTGACGCACGTCGGCAGCCGTTTAGATGCCTGACGCCAGAGTGGTCAGCTTTATGCGCGCTATTGCGGCCGACATTGACGGGCGGAGTCGGTCCGAGCGGCGCTTGGCAACCATGACAGCTGTGTTTACTTCTTGACATGGAGGAAGAAAAAGTTAGGTGACGGCGCTACCGGAGAAACGTGAAGCCTATATATAAAAAGTAAAATCGAAGTCGGCCCAGGCGTCACTGCACCACGTGACCCCACCGCGCCGCCGCCGCGAGCTCTTCAATTTCGTCTGCTCGAAACTACTCTGCTGCCCGTTGTCGCGAAGCCTGCTATATGTTGGTTTTTTTTTTTTCCCACGGCTTTTGTCTTTCGCACATACGCGGCACTCCTTCCCGCACGCGGGCATGAGATCACCGAGCAAACAAATGCAGGAAGGACGGGGAAAAGCTACCGCCAACCAAACACGAGAGATGCGCCGGAGTCGGAGACCGCCGCCGCCGCCAGCCCACCCGACCATGGAGGTCACGTGCTGGGCCGACTTCGGCGGCTTGAGAAAGAGAAATGGCGGAGAGAGCGGCTTCAACGGACCTGGCCTGCGAAGGCTAGCTGCGTGACGTCACGCCGTCTCCTAACTGTTAAAGACGATAGTCTTTCTTGTGCTACTTAAACCCAGAAATTTTGGTCTGTCTGTCTGTCCGTCTGTCTGTCTGTCTGTGACTCGATTCAGGCACCCGGCCAAAGTAAAACAGTCCCTGCGCAATAGTCTTATATAGTCACAGCTAAATGTGCCTGTCTAAGTCCGGTGTAATGTTCATACTTCTCAATATTGTTGAAGAACAACAAGACATTACGCATATATAAGACAACAAATTAATACCGAAGTGATATTTGCAGCGTTCCTTTATAAAAAAATCGTACATGCGTGATTTTGGCTAGATTAAATACTTTATCAACTGAAGGAAAAAATATCACTCCGCCGTCGCCTGCTGTCGCCCGCGCCATATAGCTTCTGGCGGCATTGTAAGAAATGAAGTGGCAAGAGTTACAAAAGGTTCCACTAGATAGGTTCCACGTTCTGCTTGGAACGCACGTGGAGTAGGGAAACGCGGTTCTATAAACGTTGAAGTAGGGCGCCTCGATTCACGCGCGTCTTCGCCGTATGGCAGCGTTGGCATCGAGAAACCCGGCCTGGAGCAGTGGAACGCGGTAAATTTAAAATGATTTAGGAAAACCTTTGGCGTCTTTACCTTGGGAGGAGCGCGACGCAAGAGGAACAACATGAGAGGTGAGCGGGAAAGCGAAGGGAAGCATTTACTTGGCAAAAGTCGGTAAAGACTATCGTCTTTTGACGACATTTGCAACGAAAGGAGCAGATACGCGGCCAATTTTTTTCTTCCTCCATGCTTCTTGAGGATTTCGAGCGGGACGCTCTGTCCGGCCAATAACAGGTCGGGGTCATGACGTCACTGTTAAAAGTCACGTAGCAAAGACCTTTTCGTCACTTCTTTTATAGTTTCACCCGATTGCTTTGTGCGCTTGTTTTTGTGCTACGGTCGTTTCGGCGTTTGGCGTCCGAGGTTTGTTTTTCTATCGACGTAGCTGCTATGCGCGTGGTACGCTGTCGTGGCCGGTTACTTAAACCAAGTAAGGACGAAGTTCGTCACCACTAGTCGTGCTACAAGTATGGTACAAGTCATGCTGCCATCAGCAACAGCGTGCATGAATGCGCTGCAGAGTTCATCCCACGACGATATGCTGTGCTGCGAATTCAGTGATGTGGAAATGATTGTGTGCATCGGGGCGTTGTGATAGCTGCGAAATGCTGTGATGCGGTACAGGGTAAACGCCGAAATGAGATGTGGTCTAGTGCACTGTGTTGTGGCCTATCTACCGATTGCACGCTCATATCGCTCTTCATGTCCGCTCGCTCGGCGGCTGCGATACTTGCCCGGGCAGCGATTGTTGCAGGCCGCCGTTGCAGGCAACAGGCTTTGCTGCAATGCACTTGTGATGTGCGGGTAAAAGACAGGAGGAAGGTGCTGAAAAGCAATCAGCGCCACAAAAACAACGGACGATAAAAACGGATTAGGCAGGCGTACTTGTCGTCCTTTCTTCTCGTAGGTTGTTTTTGTAGAGATAATTTTTTTTATCTTGTTTATATCAAACCAACTCTACCAAGAGCACGTTTTGAAGAGAAAGATGCTTTGTGGGAGCGCTTCAATTTGAGAATATTCGTTTTGGCTTCTCTCAACGTAGATACTATGTGTATGATAATGTTAAGGACCTTGATAATGATAAGGACCTTGGAAGGAGATGGCAACATGTAGGTTGGTATAGAACGGAGTCAGCAGAGCTGCCGGAAGCAGCAACTTGTGTTTCATTCCTACCTTGCAATTGTCTGCGGTGAAGGGAAGCGGACATGCGACGGTCTTGGAGCTTGGCTGCCGCTGGCTTTCGTTATCACTCTTATCGGGAAATGTTCTTCAACCAGGCATTCTGGGGATTTGGCAGCTCATGGTAGCACAGTTCCGGGATTCATGAGACATGCTTCTTCCAAAGCGGTACGCAGAAATTTTTAGGCATCGTGTGCAGTGTAATTCATCTACAGACTAATGCACCTAACAGCAGCCACGAAAAAAAAATCGACGTTGCACACTGGCCCAAAGACGGCATAATAAAAGTGTCAAAAAAAAAACAGTTTTGCGCGTATATTTAGATTATCGTGGCTGTTGCGCAGATTAGAGAGCAAGTCCTTTATTTTCAGAATATCCAATGCTTCGAGCTGGCCAAATCTAATACATGAAAGTTCTGCACACCCTTCATAAACATAAACAAAAGACCCACAATCAAGTCAACGTTAATTCTCCCAGCTATCACCTCAGGCATACAATACAACACACCCCAAAAGTAAGCAAGAACTATGGTGAGCAATCTTTCCTGTACCAGTCAACTGAAATAATAAATAAATTTGGAGGAAAATTAAACTTCGATGCCAGTGAACCCTCCTTTATAAAACAGTTTAAACAAATGTTACTGAAGAAAAACACCTGCAATAATGATATAATATAGATTGATTGAAGTTTATTTTGATTTCTTCCCCTCAAGAAACAAGGGCATAACATTTACAAAGTAAAAGGCATTACGTAACTGTGAGGTAGTTGTGTAATCGTTGAAACTTAATGCGCGTAAATTACTATGTTTGTGTAGTACATTTTGATCCTTCTGTGCATTTGAAGACATATGCTTTGCACAATACATAGGAAATGTATTAATGACAGTGCTTTTCTGCTGTTGTGCTATTATGATTGTGCTATTATGTTTAAATTTGTTTAAATTTGTGAACATCACTTTTGTTGCTCACATTGTGAATCGGGTGGCTGCGGCCTGTGTCAGGCCGCATACGCCTTTAGTCTCAGTCTCACCTTGGTTCCGCCAAGAAATTAAAAAAAAAATACATGTTTGATCGATGTGGTGCAAGCAGGTGCAAGTCGCTTTCTTCGCCGGTAACCAGTGACCCCTCCTCCCACTGTGGCCAGGAAGTCAACTTCTCCTTGCACGCGAGTTCTTTCGTTCGCGAGACAAATTACCAGGCCGCACCAAAAGGGGGGAGGTCGAGTGGCCGTGGTTATACCCTCACCAGAATCTCGATCATCATGCGTGTCACCCTCTAAAATGTCCTCCTTTATCTTTACCTCTCCCTCACACCGAGTAGCAGGCCAGAACCTATACGATCAGGCCGGCCTCTGTGTTTTCCCTCCATTCATTAAAATCTCTCTCTCTCTCTCTCTATCTCAATACCAACGAAAACGGCACGTCTTCCTACCAGTTTGCATAGCTTCGCGTCTACTATGACGACGTCACCACTTTCACCACTGACGACTCCGACGACAAAGTAACAACGCTGAAACTCCGCCTGCGCTGTACAAGCGAAGAAACAAAGGCAACCAATGAGTGCGAGAGAGGCACCTATACGCACCGCTCGTGCCGCTTGGTGGCCCCGTAGCGGAAGCGGAAGCGAGCCGAGTTGTCCTTCACTTCGGTCAGCTGGGTGTCTGCTAGGCAGCGGTCGTCGTCGCCGAAGTCGCCGTGATCCGTGTTCCGGTACATCACGTGCCACGTCGCCCCTTTGGCGGTGCACTGTGGGCAGCAGGGAACAGAACGCGCACATGAATGCGGCTCGCTCGTAGGTCTCTTCGATCTGACATTTTGGGGGACCACCCAGATCTGCTCCAGCGCAACTGCGGGTTCTTTTTACAGCGAAGACATATACAGCTACTCTCAGACGGTAATCGGTGTCCGTCCTTCTACGTGTCTCGTCGACACGAAAAAAAAAATCGCCTCTGCAGTTTCTCGTGATTGCAATGTAGCTTCCAATCTAAAGTAAGTATCTTGGAAAAGCCACACAGAAAATGGCCGCTAAGACGACAATATCACGCCGAGTTCCACTTACTCGTCATAATTACTTGTTCACGGGGAAGCCGTAAGCGTAACAGATTAATCTGTCTGATGTCAATACAAGCCCATCTAAGGAAGGAGTATGGTTACAGAAAAGAGGCTGTAGCTGCTGTTTTAAATTTACTATCCAGAAACAAATTACATCCTAATTAGCCGCTTAGACGAGTCGAAAATAATGTATAGGTTCGTTCACTTGTCTCAATTATGAAGCTCGCAGTGAAGTTGCAAATATTATGAAATTCCCGTTTGCTGTCTGTATGCACCGCCTTCCACGGGAGGAAACGAATCCAGTTTCATGTTTAGCCGCTAGAACAAAACTCAGCTTTCATTCGGCTAATTAACTAGGAAGCATGCTCAATCGCGAATTACAAGCATACGCGTTTTGTTTACAAGCATACGTGCACAGATGCATCGAGTTTGGTAAAACACACCAGCTTCGCTAATGGTCGTCCTTCTTGACAGAGCGGAAGGGCTGATATTTTTTAGATGCGAGGCATCTCATGCTCGGGGCTGTGTCCCTCCCTCCCTCGTTGTCGTTGTTCGCCGTCCGCCCTCCACTGCGCATGCGCGTCTCTTCAACCCCGTCAGCGTGTGGGCTGACGTGAGCGCAGTCCACTATAAAAAGAAAGAGTTTGGCGGCGCCCGCTTTCAATCCCACGACTCTCTGGCTGCAACGGGAGGTACGTGGCGCTCTTCCCACTGCGCTACAAACCGAGACGGGAGCATGTGCTACGAACGCGCCTTATGTCCTTCACTCATTCAAACTACGTCAAGAAGCTACTGATACAACGAAGGCGCGCGAAGCTGAACGTCAACGGAAACGACGAACTGAAAACTAATGGAAACCAGTCGACCCCATGGCTACTTCGCGTACTGCTCAGCGTTCCCCTACGGGAAGATGGTGCAATTTTTTTGACCCCCTCAATGGTTCGCCCATAGAGATCGCCTCTGGACCTACTAATACGGAATGTCCAGATCTCGCTTCCACCCCTGACCCCTCCCTGTCCCGCAAAACAAGGGTCGGCATAAGGAGTATGCAACTCCCGAGGAAGAAGTGGAGCGCAAACGCAGCCGTGTCGCTGCTCGAGATCATATGAGACGGCTAGGCTTCGCTAAGTTTGGCTAGGTTTTGCAACATCCTTGCTAGGCTAGGCTAAGTATTGAGGGTCGAGGCCAAGTCTAGCAGAATTTTACAATGCCGTTCCGGTCAGTCCCCGTCACTGCCAGCGGATCCCTGGGGGGCAGAAACGAGGTCGACCCCCCGCTCCACTGCTTCTCCACCCTTGCACCACTGGTGCAAGGTGCGCCAATTCTTTTAATGCTACATGCTTGACTCTATAAATTCCTCCCCGTAGTCACCCCCCATCTGGTGTAGCAAGCCTTGTCCCTAGCAGGGCTGACCTCACCAGTTCACATTAAAGAGCATTCTCTCTCTCTCTCTCCCCGTTGATGCAATCTATTTCTCTACGTCCTTGGCATTCATTTTTCTAAACTCAAATGCTTCCCGCGTGACCCCGTCCCCATGACCGGCGACAGTACCAGAATACCGACAAAGCCGGGTAGGGCTGCCAGCGACTGTCCCGGTAGCACGCTACAAGTTTGCTTTGAAGGAAAGAAAGGGTGGCGCACCTATCTCTTTTACCAACCTTTCTCCTCTGTAATCTTTCAGCCCCCTACTCTCCCTCCCCCGCACTGAGTTGTATGCAGGTGAGCCCCCAGATGGGCTCAATAATATCCCCAGTGCACTTCCTTTCCTTTTCACCCAAACCACCATCTCTCTCTCTCAAGTTTGCTTTCGAATAGCAAGACTTCAATCCGCCGTGAAGATACTGTGATATCTTAGCGTCAGAGACCAACTCAGATAAGGTCGAAGAACGTCATCAGCCGCGCGGAGTGCACGCAACGGGTGAGGTTACCATCGTGATGTCCTGGTAAACGCCCAAGTCAGGCCTCTTCGACAGCAACGTCTCGCCGATTGAATCCACTGCCACCGCTGCTGCTCGTCCTAGGTAAGCGCAAAGGACGGCTACCATAACGGGCGACAAAGCCATTTTCAAGGTAATCTTTCGCAACTTTGAAAAAGGCCGTGGAGGCAACAAAACGAAAACCCTTGCAGGTGTATCTCGCAACAAACACCAGCCTATTCCCATAAAACCAGGGATTTCGGTTGGAAATTCTGAAACCGGCGGCACTTTATATGCTCCTTTCTCTCCCCTTCCCCCCCCCCCCCCCTCCACAAGTGAAGGTTGGGGTTCGTTAAACTTTGCTCCCGCTACACGACTTCCGCTAAGGCACGTGCCACGTTCTGCCTTGTTCGTCCCTGCTTACAATCGAACCAGTTGCTAATTTTTCTGTTCCTATACGCGGCGTTATATTTATCGTTTTCGTTAATAAGCTCGTGGCAGATTATTGTTCCTCTTCCGGGCAAACGCACATGCACGCAGTGTGAGGTCGACGAACTGCGGCTTTTAATGCTTTCGACAACTGTTCCGCCAGCGCAACAGCTGACGCAACGTGCGCTTCACAAAATGCAAAACCCCGGGCAGACAGGAAGTTGTTTCCGTAAAAGCTGGTACGGCAATGAGGCGCAGCGTGCCCACGAGCGGCTTCGTCAGATGACACAATTTCCTGCTGCGGTTTCAGTGCTCAATGGTGGTCGGAGAGTGAAGGAGGAGGTGCAAAAAGAGCAACACTGACGTCTAGCAGCGCCTTTTCTATGCCCCATTCACCAGTATCCGGTCAACGACCGAACATTTGAAGCGAACGATTAAGAATCTCCAAGTCAAGCAACTAACTTCATCCTGTCACATTTAGAAGGAAGAAGGCTAGCCGTATGAACTGATGTCTGGGCGCCACCTTGTGGGGGGGACGTCCTCTATTCCGGGATACCCTGGGCTGGCCGAGCCACCCGGGCCCTTTTGACCAGGGTATACGGTGGAAGGAGAGTTTGGAGATGGTCATCCGTGCCACCCGCTGCTCGTATGTGGGTTGGGCATTAGGAGTACGGGACGGGGTTTGTGGACACCCCCATACCAGATGGTATGGGGTACCAGGGTGGGGGCAGTTTTTGCAAGATGCGGGGAAGAAGGGGTGTACATGGCGTGGAGTGAAGTATTGGGGACGTAAGACCAGAGCTCTTCGATGTAGGCAGTTGCGAAACTCCGCCTCAAAAAACGGGCCCGCATCTGGACCCCCCCCTGCTTTGGATCGTGCGTACCGTGGCGCCACTGCGTCCGCCGCATGCACTATCCAAAAACAAATTATTTAAACTGACAATTTAACGTCAAATTTTGTTTTAAAGTAGATAATTCTTTATTTTTGTGCTTTTATAAGTGATTTATTGCTATTTTAACTCCAGTTTTTAGGTGGTGATTGTTTCTGCGTCCGTGCGTCTGCGGGCACTACGGCACATCCATGCTCCGGCACAACATAGGTCAGAACTGAAGTACATTTGGAGTTATCGTTTGGCCTACAGCTCATTGGATGCAAAACTAATCTAGTAGCCGATCAAGCGGCTCTAAATAATCAGTTTCAGCTGGCACAAAGCCGTCGAAGCGACATATTTATTTTTTTGCCGCCAGAAGACTGAAGAGGACGCGCAGCAGACGACAGTGCGTAAGCAATGGTTGACCCCATGGCCGCATTTTTTACTACTTTTGCTCCGTATGTATATAAAACACTTGCATAGTTCAACACATTGGGCTCCTTTGGCATAACAAATTTACGTAAGCACTAAAATACCATTTTTCGCCCAGGTCGTCGAGCGGCGAAGCAAGTTGTATAGTTTTTTTTTTGTCACCAAAATATGGCGCCACTGTGAAACAAGATCCAAAGCAGTGGACCAATCGTAGGGCCACTTTTTGATACATGGGGCCTATGGGAAGTTTCGCAGCTCCCATATCAAGTAACTCTGGGTAATACCTCGTTTGTAGTCGTCGGAATATCGTATCTTCGGTTCTGGATAGGTGTGGGTGAGGTGCTGGGTATTGTTGGCGCCAGTACCAGTAGTGGGCGAGCATGTCGGCGTATTTTCGCAGAGGCAAGAGCTTGACGATGTGTTTAGCTTGTAAGCTTACTCCCTATTCGGAAACGGAACCTTAACGTTGTGAAACTTCGTCGAAGGGTTGGGTCAATGTGCTAGGTACGGCTATGCACGATGAAGTCTGAAATTTTGAACTTCGTTGATCGGCACCTTTCGGGTTTATGGTGGGTGCGACGACAAGACATCAAAACAAGACATCAAAACACAAATTAAATGCGTTCGTGCCCATGGGCGTCTGTGGGATTTTGTCTTGAGGGGGGCAAACCCGTTGCAATGGGGGGAAAGGGAGAATGGGGAGAGGGGGAAATTGCTGGTGATGTTTGTGGGGGACAAGTTCCCCTTTGCACAGTCCCACTGCCGACGCCCATGTTCGTAACTAGAACAAACGTGAGACGTCCTTTCCTTGAATTCAACAGAATAACCACGCTATATCTATAGTCTACCACTGCACAACGGCATTCAGTTGTGATCAAATGCACGCGTTTGTCAAAGAAAAGTGCTAAGCACGTATAAGCCTGTTAAAAAAAGAGCCGTCGCTGCGCTTGTGACGGCGAAACGCGCATAGTCGCGTTCCCAGAGGACTTGAGACTTTTCTCTTTACGTTCTAGCAGCCTGTACGAAACCTCCGTTGTTTCTTCGCGTGCGCTAAGGGTATTATTTGCACACAGACGTGACAAGAGCGGGGACAGACAAGAACAAGCGAGAAAAAGCAGATCACCTCACGAGCGCGTATCAACCTCGTAGCTGTATATCCCGTGCACACCGTAGAAAGACGGCAGCCGGCGATGCAGCAGTCAAGAAGCTCAGTGCCTATAGACCCTTTCATCGTTTGAGCCTTGATAACAACTTGGCATGTTCTCGACTGTGCTGCGCATGCGCAATTGAGTCCTCCTGTCGAGTAGCGCCAGTTAAACTGGTACTAGCGCAGCTGATTAGTAAATCTGCTCCCAGTACAAATTGTTCCCTGGACACATCTATTGAAAACGTCTTTACAGCATGATGAGTGAGCCTGGAGGTTTTGACCTCAACCCCAGCCGACAAGTTTGAGGTTGAGATTGGGTGGGAGGTTCAAGTGAAGCCTAAGTTCTTAGCTTAGCTTCCGTCGTGCATAACATCGTCTTTACACTCCTATTGTTTACAAGAAAGAGCGCACAGACATATGGAGGAGGAAGACAAGACACCACGCAGAGCTGGTGCTTTATGTTGCGCTAGGAAGAACACACTTGGAGCAGACGACGTAAATCGGTGTCACCAGTTTCCTAATGGTATTAAGCTGCGATACTTCGACTAACTATTTCTTTTGAGTTATGAATGCTGGTATTCACGGACGCCATACACTCACCTCTACATTCTTTCGACCTGCTGCGTATAGCTGCGGTTTTCATTTCACAAAGACGAATATCGGTTGACGAGTTTCAAAGTTACTCAATGGATAACTCCTAGCACCTCGCAGACAAAGCTGGATCTTAATATCCATTTTTGCGTTTATTTGAAAACCCCGAGTGGCTGCTCCTAAACTTTGCAAGAAGTTAACCTGCTTTATTCTCTCATTACAGATCTGTCCTATTAAGCCCGCATTCGCCACCATGCATTGTTTGCGCGTGGCAAGGATTACAAAGTCTGCAAGAATTGTTATTGTCGTAAAACTTAGTAATACTAGTTGTTTATGCGATTCAGAAATTAGAAAACTCGGAAGAAGCTATGAAACAGTTATGTTAACCTAGTTATAAAACATAGCAAAAGGGCTTCCAGAGACTTTGACGCACTCTCGGCAATTGATATTTTAATGTACCTACACTGGATTGCAGGGTGTAGCCAATGCGAGGGGGGGGGGGGGGGGGGCTTCAGAAAACCACCGAAATTTCCGAGGACTGCGTGCGCCCCCCCCCCCCCTCTTTCCGGCATTTTCGCCCATTGCATTTGCACCCCCGAATGCAAAAGCTATAGTAAGAAGAGTGTGGGTTTGTTAACAAAATGACTGTTGACAAAAATGGTGTGCGCTCGTATTTTTATGCGGGTGCAGCTTTCCGGTTAATGGCAGTCCTTTCAGTAGTGATTACTCTGTAGTTATTCAGTGTAACGCAATATATTTTCGCACAGCTAATATTGGGGACCAAAGCTTGCTTTGCGCGCAGTTTCAAGTTCAGCACGTTGCGCGACCGAACTCCAGAGCCATGGAAACTATCTCATTGAAATGCACGCGGAGTAAAGTTTGGCAGCGAATTACACAGAAAATATTCAGAATCCTGGAAAGCACCCTTATTGTTTTCACGTTCAAGACGACTTCTTGTTGTATGCGAAATATGACTTTCCTGAAATGGTTTTTCTACGTTCCTGAGGGGCCGGAATTTTGAGCGAGAAAGCTGGGGATGGTAGGTATTACATTAAAAAAAAAACGACTATCTTTGCGGCTTTATTAAACCAGAAGGTGGACTAAAACGTGTATTTATTCGCAGGATTTTTTCTTGCTGCTTTTTTATGGCAGCGTATAACAGCCCTCCGAAAAAGATTTCTGGCTACGCCGCTGCTGGATCAGGAGCTACAGAGCATCTTACATGGAGACGGAAATTCTTATTGTGCCCAGCCCTGCCTGCATGGACGCAGGTTTGGTCGGAGCGTAGCTATACACAGCTTCGCTGTAAAAATATACATCCAAGCCAAGCGACACCGCTGAAAAGTAGTATGGATGTATATATTCGTTTTCGCTTACTCCCCTTTGAGTCTGGTTTTCCAACGTTCCAAATTTTTGTGCAGCCTATACTGCCTACATGACTCGCCCGACTGGACTGGTCGGCGGAAATGTTCTTTCAGCGTACCTTTGCCTTCGCTTTGCTCTCGTGACGGAGTAGGTGTCGTGTTGCTCGAGGAGGCGTCGGGTTGCGTCTGCGCGTCTCGCCGTAACATTGTCTTTGTCTCCGGTCAGAACTCCCTGTCGATAAAGGTATCCAGTTTCTTGCATAGACGCGGCTCGTTCGAGGCATTCCGGACCATTGTGGGGATTATGGGAAGCGTGCATATTGGAATTAGCACAGTAATTGGCTTCATAATTGGCTTGGCTAATAACGTCTTCATCGTGACTGTGAAGATACGTAGACTGATGTAAAAATTCTGAGAAAATTCTTGGTTGACGCCAGTTGAAAATAGAGATGCGCTACAGTAATAACAAATTAATATAGTAGCAGTACTGTTTTATTTTCTCCTTCTTTTCTTTTTCTTTTCAGGACTACGGGATCCCTTTTACGTCTACGATTCGTCTACGATTTTGGCGGGAAAAGTTCGGCATTACCAAGAACTTTCAACTTTCGCAATACTCCACGAAAGCGCATTTCAACTGTTTCATCTGTTGTTTTTAGAGAACACACATAACAATATTCTGTAAAAGTTGTACACGTGGAACAGAACCTCTGCATCGCGGTCAGCCACAGCTGCTAATCGACGCAAGGTTCATGATGGCCAAGGAGCTGCTTCTGTAGGGTTGACCGCGCTGCACATGTTCTGTCGCATATAAATAGCTTTTACGGATTATTCTGTTAATGTACTCGTTCTAAATTAGCGTGCAACGGTTAAAATGCGCTTCCATGGGACGTTGTGAAAATTTACTGTTATTTGTAACAGCCGGCTTTGACGTAAGGATGGTAGACGAATTCCATACTCAAAATTTCCACATGTCCTTCGTGCTTTAAAAAAATGAAGAAAGAGAGAGAGGGAGAGAGAGAGAGAAGCGAGAAAATGTCATTATGTGATGTTCTTATTGCTGCAGTGCGTAATTTTATTTCCTTTTGCACCTTAAGTACTGTTTACACTTACCAAAACGTTACAAGCCAAGTTTCCACGAAGCTAATGGCTATCTATAGTCTTCCTAGATTTCTCACGATTGCGCGCGTTTGCAGCGGCAACTTCCTTTCTAGTTTATTTTTGCGTAACTAAGGCACTATGAAGACAAAATACTGGTTTTTGCCTGATTCAGATGATAGCTTTGCCTCATCAATGATGATGCCAAATTTAACGTAAACTTCAAAGAATTAGTTTAGATAGAGAAAAGCAGGGGAAGTGGCGGTGATTGCCAAGCCGCTTTCTCGCGCAGTCCTTATGACGTCACAGGCACGAACGTCCTTACGACGTTCGTGCCATTGGCTGCCGTCGACTAAGGCCATCGCGAAGAAACATGACCGTACAAGCAGTGGTACCCCTGGTAACATTTGAGCGTACCACTTGAATGCTAACGCGATGTTAACATGCTGATAACTCTGTTTTTAGCATTCCCCCTATCACGTCACTTCTGATATTGCGTAGCGCGAAATTTGATTTTTTAAAATAACGGACCTTTTTGTGCTTGTGGATACAATGTGTTTGGTGCCGTAATAGAGTTGAGCGAGTTACCAAAGGCCTCTTATTTAAAAAAATAATGGTGGATCCCTCGCATATAGGTGGAAATAGACGTAACGCGAAGCTTTCATCGTGGCATGCCTGGTTTGAAATGGACTTACGTGTAACAATTTATGAGAGTGTTACTCTGTTTGACGTAGTTGCTAATCTTTGGGAACGGTGGGCAGTGCGAATGCGCCGACAAATACAAGATGTAACGAGAAACGTTCAACTCCAAAATTCAGCTTGAACGAAAACCACAGGACTTAGGCAGAAAACACGGACACAGTGCTGGTTTCTTCCCAAGTCCCGTGGTTTTCGTTCAAGCTTATTTTCAAGTCGATATGAACCAACTCGCCCAAACCCAAGCAATTCTAAACGTTCAACGTCTCAATCTCCTTGGCGTAATTTTGAAGCAACTGGGTCTTCCTCCGTCCCTGTGCTGCCAGTCATTTCCCAAGCGGGCCCCTTGGGCGCGGCACAGCGGTGGCGAGCGTTATTTCGTGTAACTTGCACAACGGCATTCCCGCCTTTCATGTTGGCGATCCTCATGCAACGTAGGCCGCTTTACCGAGGAATGTGCGAGGCTGTCGGGTAATCACATATATACCTGACCGCAGCGACGGTGGGAATGTGATTGACAGCAGAAGTTCGGGCCCATTCGCTACACGGAAGACAAGCTTGAAAGGCGCCTCTAGGGAAGAGAGACCGAGCCTTTAAAACGTCGTGCAACAGTGGTGAAAGCGTTCTCGTTTAAGCTTGAGTGGACATCTGCGCACCCGCGCGAGCCAAGCGGCTCCACGGATAGAAGACGGTTCCCGTCCGGTGATGCTTGGGTGGTTATTTATGTTTACCCGCGGCTACAAGAGCTAGGCTTTGAGGTTGTGGTACTCAAGTGTTTTATACGCGCTGGGAGATAAACTTGGTGGCGCTCAGTGATTTATGTGCACTCGAACATAGACTTTTCAGTTTAACGTATTCACTTTTATTACCTCGTGTGCTCTATAATAAGAATGTAAATGGTTGGTTGAAGTCTTCATTTATTTTTATCGCATCAACCACGTCTGGACCTCTTCAATTGGGGTTGATTCACATGGCCGGTGCTGCGCCACCGGCCATGTGGAGCAGCCTGAGCCTGCACCATGACAGTTTCCTTATAGAAAGGAGAGACCTGGACGAACAAAGCGTAATCTTTACTGCGAATAACACAAAGCGGCCGAAAGTTGGGCGGGGATACCTCGCCAAGCCGTCGTCTGACGTAAAATACAGATATCCTCGAACACTAACACCTCGAACTCGGCATCTTAGCCCCGCCCCACGACAAGTTTACCAAGTAAGAAGCTACCACCTACCATCACCTACCAACCAACGCATACCCGCACGGCACCCTCCTCCACGCCACCCACCCCCACCTCCTACTCCACCACCTGCAAGTACTGCCCCCAACCATGCACACTCTATATCTGGGCGTGCTTCCACACGCCATCGCTCCCCCTATTCCCTACCCCAACCATGAGCAGTGGCAAGACATTCTAGCCAGCCCGGACTCCGGAGATCAGCTTCGGTTGGTTGAAAGGGCCCGCCTGGCAGCGACCGCCCGAGAAACTTCTGGAATGAGAAGACCCCGCATTGCCATGACTCCAAAACTAATGTAAAAATAAAGTTTTTTCCTCCCTTTTCTCTTATATTAACACTTTACAGTCGACATTAGCCAAGTTGTAAGTTGTTCCACGTTCAAGTTGCAACTGTGGAACAAAAGTTGCAAGTTCTTCCACAATGGTTAAGTTGTGGAAAATTAATCTTAAAATAATAAGTGTAAATGCATGCGCGTTTCTCGAAGTAACTCTGCAACACCTAATTACCTTCTTTAAGACGTCACTCTAGAAACTGTCTTATCTAATAAATACGTTGGCGTGCTCAGCCGAGGCGATGACAAGTCCCTGTAGCTCGGCCACACTTCCAGCGAAGGTCGTCGGCGAAAACCAGCCCCGAAAGGGTCCGCATTTGCGGAAGTCCAGCTTCAGAATAGGGCAACGTGAATCTAACTCGTCGAGTCGTCGAGAACCTACTTCACATTGATTATGTTTCAGTGTTTACACGTTCCTCTAAAATCGGAACGAAAGCTCGTTCCTCGTTCCTTCCCATTTTTTCAACGAGTTCCCGTTACAAGTTCCTATATTTAGAAAGGAACGCGTTCCAGTTACACTTCGAACATTGTAACGTGTCGTTACATTAAGGTTACATTGGATTTTTTTTTAAATTAATATCCGCTGTCGGATAATCCTAAGCCGAAATCAAGTGAAGCAATTTAACACTCACATCGAACTACGCATTGTTGTTTGGAGATAAAATGAATTCGACGAAACGCTCCTAGACGAACTTTTTCAGGGAGCACCGGACATATTCCAGACATGTTTAACTGCAAGTGTGGCGCTCATCTATTACAAGTGTCACACATATGGCGCTTTCCACTTGGGTCTTCAAATGCGCAGGGGGGAGGTAGCTTACGCTAACATAGGGAGGCAACGAAATCAATTTTTTTTTGCGGTGGTATCTTCCAGACATATTTATTGCTTCTTTATGGTTGCGGCCTCTTGAAGTGGTACTTAATCTGGATACATGTTGCTCCCAACAATTTCTCTTGCTGGAGAATGTACTCGTAAATGTTGTCGCACGTGGAAGTTCAGCATTACCTGAAGCTCTGTCTTGACAAATTCGCGCTAACTTTGTGTTCCGGAGCGTGACGCGCCTTGTTGAGCGTGCTTCGGATATAAAAAAAATTACGCCCACTCTTCCCGCGAGGGAACCCTGATGTGGATGCGACGCATCGGGGGGGTTCAATTGGCGTTTCCATTGGGTTGATTCTCTAAATCGGTGAAACGTGTTGTGAACGCGTATGATGCATTCCATCACATGCGGGTGTTCTCATACGCGGGAAGATGGGCGTATTTTACTTTAGCGTTTGGAGTGATACTGGTATTGGATTGTGTCCACAACCCACTCGCTGAAGGGACCATCGCTTCACATCACGTCTTCATCGGAAGAATCGAGTCAAGCACGCAGTCGTCAAGCAAAGTGACGCGAAGTCGAACGAGAGCGAGCGCTGACTGAACCGCCGCAGCGCGCTACCCGCTTTATAGTCACAGCGCCTCAAGGAGAGGAGACAGCGGAGGAGAGTCGCGCATGCGCGCACTTGCGCGACAGGAGCGGAGCGAAGCGAGCGAAGCCCGCACGCACGCAGCTGTTGTTTATGATAATGAGACGGAGTGAGAGTGTTGCACACAGCTGTCGGAGAGAAGAGCGGAGGAGAGTCGCGCATGCGCAGGTGGCGTGCGGGACGCCGCCGACACCGGCGCAGGAGGGACATGCCTCAGAGCAAGAGATGCGCCGCATCTAAAAGTTCCTAACTGGGCGGTCTGAAATAAATCCGGGACCTATAGCTGTTCCGACAGGAACGGCGCGGGACTCGGGACGTTGTATGAAAAGTCAAGACTGTCCCGCAAAATCCAGGATGGTTGGTAACCCTACGTGAGAATACACTACTCGGATCGCCATCGGTGCCCGCCTGAAGCACTGGTCGGAACCGGTCCTTAATAAAACACCACAGTCGTCGCACTGCTGTGATGCGAGGGAAAGGTGGCGCAATACTTCCCAGCAAAATTCCAAAACTAACAGTCAAAGCAAACTTGGCAGGGGCCACATCACGAAGGTGATGGTCCGCTTGGTACGTGAGAAAGTTTACGGCGGCGCGTTCGAGCGCCGTGGCCGTGCCGTATAGGGTGGTAGAACGTCCGAGGTCAAATTCGGCTTGGAGCTCTCAGGGGTGGCTGCTGTTTCGCGTGAGATCAGATAGTTCTCGCGTCGCTTTGGGCGGCAGCGGCAATATTTCAAAGACTCTGAGGCAACGAACTTGACGCCTTGTTTTTACACGCGGTGAGCGTAACGCCGGCGACCATGATGTCCATTGACAGACAGCAGAGAAGTCTCCCACGGACCCTTCTGCTGACACGGCTGCCTGTACTGTAGATAACATGTGTGCGATGAACACGGTACAGTCGCGTCTTCTCCTGCTCGGCTTTTGATTTCCACTGTTGTGCACAAAGAAGAGGTCGCGGCAGAAGACGAATCAAAGAGGCGCCGAAACACCTGTCTCATGCGCATCAGCAGCTGACGGTGGCGACAAGGCCGCGCGCACCCGGTGCAGCCCACCCGACAGGCCTGCTGCAGTCCCGCTGCGTGGTTATTCTCTGTCTTTGGCCTTCGAGGAAACACGTTCTGCGGAAGGACGGGCAAATTTGGAAGCTTAAAGGAAGGTAAACACAGTAGCGGCTGGCCTGTGGCTTTTTGTACTAACATCAGCGCCCTAAAGCCTTGACATCAAAAACAGTGAAATCCTAGCGACGGAACTTTTCCAGAAGAAACGCCGTTCCCTCTGCCGTTCCTTCGTAAACGTAACGAGTTACTGTTACAGTTCCACCCACTCATAATGGAACGGTGGCGCTCCGCCGTTCCTCCCAAAAGGAACTAGTTCCAGGAACGCCGTTTCTTGGAACGCCGTTCCGTACAACACTGTAATAACGCTAATCGTATGTTAGGTTACCTCCGGCAAAATTTTTATATGGCTGCTAGTTTCCTGAAGTTGCTCCTTTACAAATGTCCAGTTTGTTCAAAATTAGAGTATGCGGCTTCTGTATGGGATGTCGGTCAAAAATCACTCATTGGTGAAATAGAGAAAGTCCGAAAATCGCGCGTCTCGCTTCATTCTTTCCAATCATCCCCGCACACCAAGCGTTGCAGCCATGAAATTAAGCCTTTCTTTTACACTGCTCGACCATCGCAGGACATTATTCCGGTTGTGTCTTTTTCACACAATATATCACAAGAATCCCCATTTTAAATTAACGTTTACTGCCTTCGCCATCTTCATTTCAGCACGCGTTGATCATCAGTGCAGAGTTAACGTCCTATCCTGCCATACAAAGCATTTCCATGAGTCGGTTTTATTTCCAGCACTTGCGTTAGTTGGAAGCGCCTTCCTTCGTCTGTTGCTGCGATAACAGATGGCACCGCTCTTCGATTTGCTGTAAACAACCCGTTTTGGTGAATACTTATGTTTACGTTATTTTCACCTTTGTTACGATTAAGCGCGCCACTATTCTTCTCGCGCGTACCGCAAGCTTCGCACAGTGCTCCTGTGCTTTGTGGCGAAGCCTACCACTACGTGCGCATTCCGTTTGCGGCTTGGGGCCTCGCTGTCAGTGACTAAAACCGTTGCAGCGGCAGCCAACGGATCTGCAAGTAGCGACTTGTCCCGCCGAGGTGGCCGGACGCCGCAGCCGAGACTTCCTCACCCCCCTCTCTTAGACTCAACGAGCGCTGCTACACCTCACGAACCCTGGAAAGAGTGTTGTGTGTGTCTGTACTATTTTCGGGCCGTGTGCACGAGTCCGCGGGGGCCGTTACGGCAATTGTGTATAAAACCGCCCTATCGGTGGTTAGCTCGCATACGTTTCGGAGCAGCAAATCTATGCCGTCGCTCTGCTCGAGTCCTGTACTGTAACTTTGCCCGTAATGGTATCGTTCCTGTATTGCTTCGGCTCATCTCTCGCCATGCAGTAAACCAGATAAATTTGCCTTTGGCGTCTTGTCGTCGCCACCAATGCAGCAACCTTTGCTGGCCGCTCACCATCCCGCTACCACACGCATGGCGGAGGCGCCGGAGCCCGGTTCGGGGACGCCTTCCCGTACGTAGCACCTTGTATTTGTACTGCTGCTTTTCTTTGTGTGTTGCACAGGATGTAGCGCACTCTCCTTTACAACGGCCTTTAGGACCTGAGGGTAAATAAATAATAAATAAATAAATAAATAAATGGACAAAATTCGTCGGACTGCAGAATTTCGATAACCCAAAAAATAAAAATAAGAAAACTCACAAATATTATCTGACAAAATCAAAAGTATGCAACTTATACATCTGTCCTAAACACCTAGGAATAAACGAAAAATATCCTGATTGATTGTAAGGTTTAACGCGCCGACGTAACGCAGGTGATGAGGTGCGCCGTAGTGGAGGGCTCCGGATTAATTTTGACCACCTGGGGATTTTTAACGTGCGCCGAAATCTCGTACACACGGGCGTTTTTGCGTTTCGCCTCCACGAGAAAAGCGGCCGCCGCGGCCGGGAATCGAACCCGCGACCTCGTGCTCAGCAGCGCAACGGCTTAGCCGCTGAGCCACCACGGCGGGTAAACGAAAAAGATCCGTAAAGGAACGACAGAAATAGAAATGAGCGATAGCGTAAACGGGCCAACTCTGCAGTACAGCTTGCTTCTTCGGGGGGAAAAAATATAAATAGCGAAGTAAAGGCGCTTCATCGCTATAATTTTAGAAAATTGCGTAATTTGTGAAAAAGAAACAACAGAAAACTTAGGGGGACTCACCGGTAAACATTCCTATGAGACTCGCTACTTCATGACCCACGGGCTTATAGTGCATGAATACGAAATGTTTTACAAATGCATACAAACTTTCACAACGGCCTAGTTTGCTTATTTTAGAAGTATGTGACTTCTGCACTGAAATACACAACTCTCTCACTTGTTTGACAGCTAGCGGCATTTAGTGAAAACTAGACAAACAAACTGTGTTTTGTTTTTTATTTATATTTCAACAACGAAGTTATATATTCCTGAAAGAATCAAACTCGTTTACGCCTCGCGCTGGAACGCTCCGTGCTTCAAAGACACCAGACTTTCACAGCAAAGCTGTATACCTCCACCCAACAACGGTTTCATCTCCGTTGACAAAAACGCCAAGGCGCCAAGGATATGCTTATACACTGCATGCTTCGCCCCTCCCCAGATTTCATGTTAGTGGAGTGAAAATGTGGGCCCCCTGAAACAATTTTCGCAGACCCACCGACGACAACATCCCTCGGCAACAAACCACGCGCATGACATCTGCTCCCAGCAGAAAGCAGAAGAGGCGCATTGGTAACCTTATTTCCTACAGATTGTTGGCTGTGCCTCTTTACGCCTCGCAGCTGCCATGCACCGTTTTGCGCGAAATTAGTTAAGCAAAGTGTAGGGACCGCGGTCCACTCACTTGCGCTGTCAGCAAAGCTAACACTTGCTAAGGAGGCAAAAAAAATATGCCGGGCCATCTCCACTAACGTGAAACCTGTGAGGGGCGAAGCATGCAGCGTGTAAGTGTATTCTTGGAGCCTTAGCGTTTTTGTTCACGGAGATGAAACCGTTGGGGGTTAGAAGTAAAGAACCTTGCTGTAAAAGCTCGTGTATTTGAAGAGCGAAGCGCTTTAACGCGAGGCGTAAACAAGTGTCCCTCCCGGTGTTTTTTTAAGCACGCGTTACGAAGCGTTCCAGCGCGAGGCGTAAACGAGTGTCCCGGTGTTTTACTACCGTGGCTGGCGCGGCCTATAATACTGGCCTCCTCCTCGCAATTTCAGCACACTCTCCTCCTCCCTTTCCATTCAGTCTCCGCTGTTCCCATCGTTCGCTCGGTTACGAGGCCGGCGGGGACGCCAAACCACAGTAGCGGGAGCCAAAGTGGTGCGCACTAAACGAATAAAATAATCCAACGTCTTTCGGTATACTAGCCATATTTGGCTGTAAAGAACTCACACTCTGGACAATCGGCATGAGAATGCTACGCATTAGTAGGCAATTCTCTGAATGCTGCCTCCCCATCCGGCACTGAGTCGGGTGAAGGCCGTCATCCTAAGGCACATACACACCCTGTCACCCCCCGCTCCGACAGTGCTACACGGGCTTCACCCAGAATTAACTCTATCCGAGTGGTGTCTACAGGCAAGGACACTCAACTATGCGCCGTCCAGCAGGCCCGGGGTACGCTCGAAAACCACAAGCCTCACGACCCGGCACCAACGGGCCGAACTGGGTTAGTGCAAAGTAGGGCACTAACCCGGGTCGGCGCTTGGCCAACATCACGACGGGTTAAACCGTCGTTTGCCGGCATTTTAATAAAGTTATTCCTATCCTACCTATCCTCTCTTGTTCTCCACAGATTTTTAGGTAGGCAAAGCCTTCTTTTCCGGAAATTCACTTCAAATATATTTTGCCTCTGCACAAGGGGCTATATACAACATTTTCGTCAGAATTAAAGCTGTCGACCGAAAACGCCTGCCCCATCTTTCCTGGTGATGGGGATGATGACGATTCTGGCCAGGAACCCTCTGTAACAGGTGGACATCTAAGCGTCCGAGCCGGGTAAAAAAAATAAAAGTCCCTGCACCGCCGCCACCGACGAGAATATTGAAAGTAACACTGCATATGTGGGAACGTTCACTAACTGATGTCACCATTCACTGCAGTTGACTCACGAATTCACTGCAACGTCGCCACAGCCGCACCGAGCCGAGCCGATCGCTGCCAGAGTTGCAGTCGCCCTCTCGTCGTGAGTACATGCGTGGCGTTGTCGAAGTCGTCCTCGAACCTTTATAGTGCTTGTCGTACAGTGGCGTTAACTTTGACGGGTGGGACCAGCTTATGAAAGTGCAGCACCAGGTTCTCGAGGCTTTCTTCGGATTACGGATTTACGGATTGTACTTCTGGTGTTTTGTTGTAGCTCCGACGGTACAGCATTGTGCGCAGTACACCGCACGGGCCTCTAAGAGGAGCGCACTGGCGCTGCTGTTGTCGTAGACACACATCCGGCCTATGTCTTGCCTGTGGCTGAGGTATAGTTCCAGGGTGGTCTTTTGATGCATTGCTGTCCGCCAGTGAGTGGTTCGTCTTCTTTCACTCTGGCGTTCACCTTCTGGGTGATCTTGCGCAACGGGCGCACCTCTATTTGGGCTGCTAGTGAAGCCTAATTTTCGACGGAGGTGGTACAGGCGCTGCACCAATGTGTCACCTACACTTTTCAGTCCCATGTAATGGAACAGTCGCCGCTCAAAGCGTTCGTCGTTCATGACTCGGAGTCACTCCTCGAACGCAATCTTGCTGGTGGCCCGCGAGCCTCAAACGTTGACCATCACAGGTCACCGTGCATGGCATCCCTGGACAATCGGCCAAGGCAGCCCAAGGCAAGGCGGCCCACCGATCGTTGACCACGCTAGAGCTACCCCCATGTCGGCGCCGACGCACATACACGCACACACACACACACACCACAGCGTTCGCAGAAGTGAGGCGTGGGACGTGCAAAGACTTCGACAGGTCACGGACCAACAGATATCGGTTACACCCCCATAAGCACCGTCTCCGCAAGATATGGCTGGCGCGTCTCGACTTTTCTTTCAGTAGCGCCTCGCGTGTACCGTACTTGTCACCAGTGGGGCTGAAAGTAATGCCAAGGTAGCAGCAGCTTTGCGTGTAGATGGAACCTCTTCGCCGCCAAGCAGCAGCACGCGCGAGCTCTTTCCGCTGGGTCAGAAAAACACAGGATTGATGACTTGCGTGTGTTGAAAGTCAGTCCCAGTGGTTGCAGATGCTCAGACGAGGCGATGACAAGTCCCTGTAGCTCGGCCACACTTCCAGCGAAGGTCGTCGGCGAAAACCAGCCCCGAAAGCGTCCACATTTGCGGAAGTCCAGCTTCAGAATAGGGAAACGTGGGGCCGAGTTCCGACGCAATTAGGGCTTTCTCTAGCCCCGCTACGTACAACACGTATAGCAGCGGGAAGAGAGACGGAGAGCCCGATGAGCCTGAGAAGATGGCCAGAGAGATTGGAAGACGCGAGGAAAGCGTCGCAGGAGGTCGATTCATTTGGCTGGCATAGCCAGCTCGCTCATGTGTTGCATCGTAAGGTCGTGTGGGACGTTGTCATAGTAACGTCCAGAAAGCACGTTCCTTAATTCGTTCAAGTTTCAAATCTATGCACTGAGAGAGTACAAACGTGAAAACATCCTGCTGCGCCGTCTCGTGGGTACTTCCCTAACTACGCGACGGGCAGCCTAGCAGAGAATGCTGGCGTGTAGCTACGCTGAGATGGTGATTTTGTGATGTGCGCAAGAAGTGTTCCATTGTAAACTGTGCAAATGCTTACTCTAATCCTCCTCTAGAAGCGAATTTGTGTCGATGTTTAGTACAATCCTTCATAACCAGCGAACACGCGGATACGCAGTGCGCGTCGTGTGAGGAAATGCTTGTTTGCATTTCCTTGTATGCTGCCACGCGTGCAAGACGAGGATTGTTTTTTTCTTAACATGGGGCCGATGGAACCAAATGGTAGCCGGTGAAGAGGACAAGGATACCCGGTGCCCATTTCGTTGGTAGTAGGCAATCAACGGATCCAAGATTTCTGTCATACGTGCCTACGATTTTCCCACCGACCTAATGCTGAAGACAAGGAAGTCCGACAAAAATTGCCAGTCTGTTTCCTGTATTTGCTATTTATCAGGTAATATTTATCCTGCCTCGAAATCTTGTTAGTCATTGCGAGCAGGGGTAAGGAACATTTTCTTGACTGCAGTGCAGACATCTTTTCTTGCGCACGGAGATTTTTTTTTTTTTTTTTTTTGCGGGGGAGGAGGCATCGTGGCTTTCTGACCTTTTTCTGCAGCTAAAGACTTCGCGATGAACACCTACGAGTTGGTGCGAACGTATTTTGTTAAGTACTCTGAACTGCTGTACCTCCCTTTTTTTTTTTTTTTTTTCTCCTATATTAATTGTAACTGCGCTGGATCCGCACCGCGAAGGTATTTTGGATCTGTGGCGTTCTTTTTTTTGTTTTTTCTTTCATTCCTGGCTGCGGCTACAGAAATTAATACAATGAGAACTGTTAGTGGATTAGCAATATCGACAGTTTACCCCAACGAAGACACCGCTGAAAGTTATTTATGCAAGAGGAAACTAGCGTTCGATCACAACGCTTGTCATCTGTCCTGGTGCTTGCTTATCGTATGCGTTTTGTCCAAACGCAATGCGCTAAGCAGAACGGCAAGCACAGATTTTCTGCGCACACCTGAACAAATACAGAAACGATGGTAAAAAAGCGTTGATTTCCTTTGTAGCGCAAGTGCACGCGGTGGACGTATATAGCGCGAATAATACAGCAGCCACCTCTTTCAAGGTTACTTCCGCACACCTTTCTCGCTGATAATCTCGTTGATATAACCCAGGTAAATTTGTTACAATTTTCTCAAAAAGTAAGCACGTTCTTTTTTCTTCTGAGGTAAACGTGTGTTGGTTTATAAGTCCAGGAAGTGCAAGAACGAACCAGCCTGCTTCTTCTCCTTAGGGACTGGGACTCTTGGCGTCTCCTGTCGTCGTCGTAATGATCGTCTCATGTAGTCACGGTGCTAAAACACCGGGAAACTCGTTCACGCCTCGCGCTAGAACGTAAAGCGTACTAAAAAAAAAAACACCGCGACACTCCTTTACGCCTCACGCTGGAGCACTTCGTAACGCGCTAGAGAGCTTCGCGCTTCAAGAAGAAGAGACTTTTACAGCAAAACTGCATACCTTTACCCCTAACGGTTTCATCTCCGTTGGCAAAAACTTCAAGGAGCCAAGAATACACTTATGCACGTCATGCTTCGTCCCTCCCCACGTTTCACGTTAGTGGAGATGGCCCGGGATTTTTTTAATGTCAGGCGGGACCTTGCTTCAAGCAGTTGCACTAACATTCACAAGTACACAGCGCTGAAGTAAAATAAAGCTGGTTGAAAACTTGAATTGAAATGGCGTAAGGCTTATTGTTAACAGGGTTTACGCTTGCTTGACGGGTGCAGTCACCTTTGACAGCTCGAAGGTCTGTGCGTCACCGCATTGTTCAGACGCGTCGAAAACGTGCTTGCTCTTGGGAAGTCTCTTGCCCTTTCCTCTCATTCATGCCAATAAAAAATTCATAGCTATCAATACGGCTGAAATTCCGCTTGCTTGATTATAGTGTTCGCCAGGGCGGAGCAGTTATGTAGCGAGGAAGAGAAAGCGTAAATGAATACTAAAGAGGTTAGCCTCACAAACGGCGGTGCTTGCTTATTTAGATGCAATGAACATAGTGAGGCGAAAAAAGAAAATGAAAAGGGAAGAAGTACTCAGCAAGAATGAATTAGAGGGAGAAGAAAATGAGATCAGTTCGGAACGTTAAAAAGATATACAGCACTAGGAGAAAAAACTGTGGTTGATTCCTCTGTCATGGGGATCCGTAAAACACGAAAGTGAAATGTGCAGTGAACTCTGCCGCTGAGCATGATTTGAGGGTCGGCGGCTGTCTTGTGGGTGCGCTTGGCGAGCGGCGTCCTGCTGGCGGGTCGCTTCGGAAAAGGTGTACAGGCGTCATTTCCGTGATGGATATGACGTCAGTGAAATCCTGGTTCATCCCGGCATAAAACACTTTCCTGTTAAAATATAAAACCCGAAAACGAACAACCCAAAGTATAACATACTCTTTTGTACTAAAGGTTGCTTCTCCGCAAGAAGACCCTATGTGCAGGGGTGCACCATTTACAGGCCGCTTGCTTCGTTGTACTGGCGTCACTTCCGTGACGGATATGACTTCAGCGAAATCTTCGTGTATCGGGGAATAAAACACTTTCGTGTTAAAAATCTGATGACCGCAAGGTTAAAGAACATCGATTAATCCCGAGACAGACAAAAAAGTTAAAAGGGCCTTTGTCCCTCGCGCCGCGTCAGCGTGATTTTGCCTCGGACCAAGAAAGTGATGCCGTTCTGAAGAGTTTGCGCGTAGCAGTCGCACAAGAGTTATTTTCGCTATTTCGCGTTGAGTTGTATGCTGCGGGCAGTAACACAAGACATGCCGTATCTCTTCTCTCACAGAGCACACAGAGCACAATGGCGAGTCCGCACAGCCTATCTTAAAAAGAAAACTACGAGTGAAGGTAACGTTTAGGCGTATAGTCGGTGAAGGGCATTCTCAGTTTGCTTCTGTAGGCCTCGCGGTAATTGGAAATTGCACTGAGGGTCAATCGCGTGCAGAGGCAAGGGTATCCTAAGAGAATCCTGCCAAGCTGAAAGCTGCAGTTTCAATCGCAGTGCAGAGACGGCCGTACTTCCGTCTTGTCTGGAATACGGGATTCCAATAGACACAAGCAGATTGTGCGCTTCCTTCGCTGCTGCGTCAGCGACGACGTTCCCCTGGATGCCGGAATGACCTGGCAGCCATTGAAGCGACATGCGGTCCCCGTCTCCTGGTCCAAGTGTGTGCAATGCGTGTAGCTTAAGCACAAGTTGGTTGCAGCAGTGGGATGGCTTCATCAGTGCTTGCAAAGCAGGCCGTGCGTTGGTAAAGATCACCCATTGCCGAGGCCCGAGCGGGACTATTGGTGATATGAAGGAGTGCCGCCCTAATAGCAGTCAACTCAGTGAAGGTGGACGACGTCTTATGACTGAGTTTCTCATTCACAGTTAGTGCCACCGACGGAATCCACACTCCAATAGCTGACGAGTCAGACTTCACGGACCCGTCTGTATACACGTGAACGTGGCCAAGATAACGTGAGCTGATGTGCTCCATCGTGAAGTATCGCAAGGCTGGCTCAGGCAGAGATGATTTCTTGCCTATGTCTGGTATGGTGAGGCATATATCGCACGGTGCAGCTTTCCGTCGCGGAAAGCTAGGCTTGCTTGGGCGTTTGAAGCTGGCCGGTAGAAGGCCATACATGAGAGGAAGACACCTGTGCTAGAGGATGGTCAGCACACCGGGTAACGTGACGGAGGCAGGGGTGAAGAAACTCTTGATCTTGGAGTGTCTGAGCTGACATACACCTTGCTTCGCCGAGAGTTCCATTCGTGGATGTGCACCTTGGAAGGGCCAGGCAGATCCGCCGAACTTGAGCTTGTGCACATTCTAGCACTCTAAAGTTTGTCTTAGACAAACCAATCAGGGTGCCTCGATGTCAAAGCGTGAATCGAGTCACCCTAGAAACAGTACGAACAGTGCGGGACGCTTCGTCTCATGCACTGTGAAAAGGGTTACGCTGTCCCATATTCAAATATTATGCCAATACTGCGATAACGTGATTCCAACAATTCAATAAATGTTTATTAGAACGAAAGCTTCACTACCCTACATCTTTTTAAGGCAATTCATCGCGTTGCAAATGACCTTCAGCCACCTGCGCGCAAGCTGCGCATTTTCTTATCGCTTCGCTCGCTGGGTTAACTGGGGCCTCACCGCTGCTGTGCCACGTGAATAGGCGAAGGTGCAACGTCTGCTTTGCCTGTGTTCGGTCGCGCAGCGCCGGCTAGCTGTCTGCGCATGCGCTTCAGCTCAAGCGAACCACGTGACTATGCGAACGTTAAACGGCTGCTTCGCCGGCGCTTCGTCCCCCATCACGCCATCGCCGGCGCGCACCCCAGGCAGTCTGTAGGTGCCGTTCAGCGCAAGGGAAAGGATGAATCGAATCGTACTGCAGACGTAGATATAGCTGGAGAGGCAGACTGGGAAATTAATTAAAGGCAGACTTTCACAAAACTCCCTGTGCATATTCTTTGCTTTCGCTCGTGGTACCTAGGTTTCGAAAGGTTAAACCTGAGCCATTTTTTGCCGTCTGAAGTATAGCGAGGTGGCAGCAACGAGATTGATTCGATGGTGTTTTTTTAGTAGTGAGCAGAACTGCGACCTTTTCATGTATTGAGACTTCTAAGGTTCTAAGAAAAAGGTTGCGCGATCGCTTAGGCGTGAAAGAGAACAGCTGCTCACCCACGCGCTTTCGAGGCGAGAGGTCTGGCGCCGCTAACTGGAAACGAAAGGGGGAAGAAGACCGAATCGTCGTTCCCCCATCACGAGACGTCTTGCAAGGTGTTCTGGAGCCCAGCCCTCCATTGTGTTGCCCAACCTCGCTGCTGCCCCCAGCAGCTGTTGCGGCAGGGTAGCCTTCGCGAGTGCCTGTATGTACCCGTACATCGTCTCTGTTTTCGGCCGAAACAGCGAGGGGACCGCTCGACGCGCGGCCCTGCCGATGACGCCCGCGTTACGTCAGCCCGCGTTTGTGGGCTTCCCTCGTGCCGAGAGCGCTCCCGCTTCCGCCGAACTCGGCGAAGCGCGCTCCACCACGTTCGAACACTTTCGCACGGGCAGACGACGCTCGCCCCAGCCACGCGCGGCGCACGAAAACACGCGACCCCCGTTTGGGTGGTCGCGGTGCCTTCGATCGACGACCAGTGAGTGGGTCGCGCCGGCGCAGCGGCACAAGCGCCGTCGGGCGTCTTCCGACCTTTGCACGGCTGCCTTCTTCCGGGAGCGCACGCGTCTGCGCAGTCGCGGCCGCCTTTTTCGTGTACGTTTCTTACTTGAGCGGGGAGAACACTCGTTGTACGGCTGGCTGCTCCCTGCAGACGAGGACGCGAAAAGAGCAAGTGTGGGGGAGCGGTGCGGGGCACCCTGACGTCACCGGTCGGGGGCTCACCTGACTCCGGCGACAGCAGACCTACCTGGTGGCGCACCTGCGAGACCGCTTCAAGGTGAGCGCGCGTTCATTGGCCGCCGCGCGCCGAGGCCATCTGCATATCTGCGCGCCCGCAGACTAGATGGCGCCACGAGCGCGCCACCCCGACCCGCGCCGGGGACGCAGACGAGTTTTTGTTCCTGGCGGCCGACTGTAAACATGGACATGGCGCCGGGTCGTCGGATTATTTCCAGCGGAGGCTGTCCTTCCCCCGTCGCCCTCCCCCGCTGACGGGCTTTCCTATGACGTCAGCGCTCAAGGTTGTTTGTAAATCTGTGGCATTCTGCTGCTGCGACGGTGGCTCTAGCGGTGGTGCGTGTGTGTGCGCGACTACGAGGGCTATCCCTGCGCGTCGTGAATGGTGGCGGTGGTGGCCGTGTTCGCGACGATGAGTGCGACCCCGAGACCGCCGCCGAAGCCCGGATACTTGTCGTCCGACGCACGGGGCTCGGCTCGCGCGCCACGGGCCCAGCAGCGAGAGTCCTGCCACGTCGAGGCCTTCCCACGACTCGCAGGCAAGTTGACGGCGCAGGCACGCGTTCCGAAGCTCGCCTCTCTTGCGCCGACCTGCTACGATCGCGTCCGGGAATCGCTGCTTTCGGGCCGCGATCGCTTGCGAGCCGAACGAAAACAGTGGGGTCCGCTGAATTTGGCCAGGGGGAAGCAGCGAGGTGGGTCGGGCGCGCGTGAGTCACGGGGTGCCCGTTGGGAAATACCTTATTTACCATGCATGCCAATGGAGAGGTAGGCGAGAAGGGGGGCCCGGCGGGAAAGGGGGGAGGGAGTGCCCAGGGACGTCTGAGGCGGCGGCAGCTGGCCTGTGCGCCAAGCGGCCTCGCTCTGGTCCGAGCGGCGGCGCCGACGTTCCTCGCTCGGCAATGGCGAGTGGCGAGTTTTGTTTTTTTCTCGCCGCCGGAGAGCGCATAACCGGGCAGCCCGCGTGTATCGCGTCTCCTATCGCACGACCCCGACGATTCCGCCGGTGTCGGAGTGATCGCGACACCTTCGTTTTCCCCCCTTCCTTCGTCGTAGGCGCGCGCTGCGTTCTGTGTCACCCCGTTCGCCTTCGTGTCCGTCCTGCGTACTACGCGCGAGGGAAGGGGTGGCTCGCTTGCGCGTCCGGCAGACTTGGGGAAACTCCGCCGCTCCAGCCAGCCAGCGCCTACGTCGCGGCTGGTCGTTGCCCGAGGCGACGAAGGGAGCAGCGCAGTTTCCGACCTAGGGTCAGTGTGCCGCCCGCATGATTGCAGGGGGTCAGAGGGGGCTGTGCAATCGTTGCGGAATGCCTGGCCACCCCTAGAGTTTCGCGCTTTACTCTGGGTCAGCGAAGCTTCCATTGCCCCGTTGGGAAAAAAAGCTTTGGCGGAGGGTGCAATCTGGAGGTTGCGCGGGTATTATACAAGCCGTTATGACCTCGAGGCCACAAAAAACATCGGTCTTGATTGGGTTGCGCGTTATCACTGAGACTTGCCTCCGTACCTCGCCAACGGCGGGCTTAGTCGCAATTCGAAATACCATCTTGTGGCCGTCATAACGAGCTGAAAGAGAAACACTGGTGGACTTTACGAAACTACTGTCGGAGTGCGTAGGACGTTTTCACTGCGTCGGTACGCGCTGTCTAGACGTATGCGTTTCGCAGTGACCCCTTCGAAGGTGTCTACATCAACTTCCGACGCTTGTGCGCAGATGTACACAATAAGCCAACGACTCGCTGAATGAATAACTCCTGGGAAGAATTCTCGTCAAAATGTCGAAATCGCTGAGAGGTCACCGCCGCTAACGTGGCTATTTACAGTTCGCGAATTAATTACTCTGTGCGCAGTAAGATTACTGACAAAGGGGTCGCCGACATTCCGGGAAGATTACTAGCGCGCGACTTGGAAAAATAAAAGAAATCCAACGCGTCAAAAAGAGAACACTGAACGGTTGAGAATGCACGGTTATGTTACAGGAATTGAAAAAAAGAAAGAAAAATAAACTAAGAATAACAGTTTGAAGGGCCGGTAAGATCACCCCAGAGGGAGCAAAACAAACTAGAGACAATTAAAGCGTAGGCAGTAATATCAGAAAATACATCGCACCGGGAAAATAATATCCGGCGGAACCTTGTTAAAGGGGCCATGAAGACAATATACAACTGTTCAATTAGGAAGAACTAGCCTGTGGTTACTCGCTCGCTTCGTTACATCCACGCAAGGTAGTTCTGTAACAAAAAAAAAAAAAAAGAAAATTGAAATTTCGCGCTGCGTTCACGTATATAGGCCTGCCCTAAAAAAAACATCTTTGTGTGTTAACTACACGTTAGAATTATTTTGATACGATCAAAATGAACTAGAGGCGCCACTACAATCCCCCAGTAAACTTTGAGTTGGCTTAGGTCTGCTGCCGCCCATCGCACAAACAAGATTCTGTGACGTCATATAGACTTCATCTGAAAGTGGCTGGGATATCGCACAAACAAGATTCTGTGACGTCATAGAGACGTCACATGAAAGTGGCTGGGATATCGAACAAACAAGATTCTGTGACGTCATAGAGACGTCATCTGTAAGTGGCCGTGGAGTCACCACAGCTTCGTCTCTTTTCCTTAATACATCCGTTATGAACAAGCAGGGTTTCGTAAAGCCTTTTCAACAATGGATCATATTCACACGATCAATCAGGTAGTAGAGAAGTGCGCGGAGTGTAATGATGAACTCCTATATATACTTCATAGATTACGAGAAAACATCTGACTCGGTCGAAACCTCAGCAGTCATTCAGGCATTGCGGAATCAGGGTGTAGAGAAGCATTGCGTAAGAATACCATGAAATATCTATGATGGATCCACAGCTACTATCATCCGCCATAAGCAGACCAGTAAAAATACCTATAAGGAAGGGCGTCAGACAAGGAGACACGATCTCTCCGATGTTATTCACAGCATGTTTGCAAGAAGTATGCAGAACATTGGATTGGGAACAGGTGGGATTAAGGGTTAATAGAGAATACCTCAGTAACCTCAGATTCGCTGACGACGTTGCCTTGCTAGGTAACGCGGGGGACGAACTGCAAAGCATGCTTACCGCACTGGGCAAGCAGAGCAGAATCGCTGGCCTGAAAATTAATATGCAGAAAACTAAAGTAATGCTTAATAACCACGTTTGAGAACAGCGGTTTGAGATAGGTGGCGAGGCAGTGGAAGGAACAGTGTAAAGGCAGGGAGGTTAACCAGATTGATTGATTGATTGTGGGGTTTAACGCGCCGACGCAACGCAGGCGATGAGGCGCGCCGTAGTGGAGGGCTCAGGATTAATTTTGACCACCTGGGGATCTTTAACGTGCGCCGAAATCTCGTACACACGGGCGTTTTTGCTTTTCGCCTCCATCACAAAAGCGGCCGCCGCGGCCGGGAATCGAACCCGCGACCTCGTGCTCAGCAGCGCAACGCCTTAGCCACTGAGCCACCGCGGCGGGTGGAGGTTAACCAGGATGTCCGGTTGGCTACCCTACTCAGGGGGGGAGGGGATACGGGAAATGAAAGGGAAAGAAAAGACAGCGGTACATATTAAAGGAGAAAATGAGAGGAAGAAAATTAGGAAAAACACAAGGCGTGACCATGACAACTACAAAGGCAGTACAAAGGACGTACACAAAACCAGAAAATGCACAAAACTAAGGCGGTACACTGATAAAACTGGCAAGCTAAGGGCACTGCACAGTAGTAATGTCCCTACAATCGCTCAGACATGCCCGTGACCTTCAAAAAGCGAAGTAAGGCTTTTGTAGCCTTTTCGGCCTGTGACGGACAACGGCTATGACACAAATTGTCTGTACATGTAAAGGCATCGTCGTCGACTCGGCGAAGTGTGGTGGAGAGCTGTTGCCTCGGCTTTATGAATCGGTCACAGTGGCACAGAAGGTGTTCAATCGTCCCGTCGGTGGCGCACACATCACAAGCAGGGCTGTTGATATTGTTTTGCAGTCTTGGAACGAACGTGCGGATAGGGCGGCTCATGGCGCCCACAAAAGTGCAAGATTGGCCTGCATCCCTCTATCACGCACTGATGCAGCAAGGTCGCTGCGGTCCATTGCCCGCGAAGTCACTCTCGCTAAGTGGAACACACCAGAGTTCTCGAACGCTCATCTTTACTCGCTCGACCCCCCGATTTGCAGCGCCGCCTACCTAATAACGTGCCACGCTCGGACGTCACCTTACTTTGTTGCCTGTGGCTAGGTGTTGCCTTCACCGGTGCTTACTCCTACACCATTGGAATGGAGGCAGTGAAAGTGGTGAGCGAATATATCTACTTGGGCCAAGCTGTGACCCAGGATCCCAACCGTGAGGCAGAGATAATTAGAAGGATAAGAATGGGTGGAGTGCATTCGGCAGGCATTCTCAGATAATGAATGGCAGGCTGCCATTGTCCCTGAAGAAGAAAGTGTATGACAGCTGCATCTTACCGGTACTCACCTACGGGGCAGAAACTTGGAGGCTCACTTAAGAGGGTTCAACTTAAATTGAGGACGACTCAGCGAGCAATGGACCGGAAGATGATAGGTGTAACATTAAGGGACAAGAAGAGAGCGGAGTGGGTCAGGGAGCAGACGCGTGTTAAGGACATATTAGTAGAAATAAAGAAGAAGAAATGGACGCGGGCAGGGCATGTAATGCGAAGGCAAGATAACCGTTGGTCACAAAGGGTAACAGAGTGGCTCCCTAGAGAAGGCAAGCGTGGCAGGGGGCGGCAGAAAGTTAGATGGGCAGATGAGATCAAGAAGTTTGCGGGGATAAATTGGTCACAGTTGGCACAGGACCGAGGTAATTGGAGAATGGGAGGGGCCTTTGCCCTGCAGTGGGCATAGATAGGCTGATGATGATGACGATTCGTTGTTTGTTAGAATTTTGCGACCGAACGCCTTTTGGCCAAATAAAGTTCTCTCTCTCTCTCTCGCTCTAAGTTTGCGATAAAACTGGTATCATTGTTATTTGAGACAAAGCAGCCTTTTTAACGGGCCAAACTCGTACTTCATTGCCCCTTTAGAGGAGAACGTGAAGGGCGCAGTAAAAATTATCCATTTTATCAGAAACCAGTTTGGCGATAGTACTGTTAGCGGAACAAGTCGGGCAAACAAACGGAAAATATAAAATGTTTGTCCTCCGTTCGTTCAGTCTGGTTGCGAAATGATCGTATTACGTAAGGAAGGATATTGTATAAACCCTCGTTATAACGAAGCCTTCGGGACAGGAAACAGTATTTGTTATAAGCGGTACTTCGCTAAAAGCGGATGTTATTTACTCAGTTCACTGCGTTTGGCGTCATGGAACACTTCAAATAAAGCGAAATTTCGACAAAGCCCGTTCTACATGGTGCGAACGTGCGGCACAACGATGTATTATCGTTGCTGTGGCGAATTGCCAAATGTTTTGAACAGCCGAATTTCTCCTGTGAACGTCGCTTGGCATTTGGCGATTTGTCTCAGCACTGAAAATAGGATAATAGATCGTTTTGCCGCACGAGCGGGACCGCAGCTGCAAATTCGCACGCGAAACTTCTATGTGGAACTGAAGCGATTTCGTTATAACGACGTTTACTCGATGCCCGTATCCGGGTGGTGGGGCGTAAACACACATGTGAGAACCCTTGCCGTGTACCGTTTTTATTCAAGCGTAAAAAACTTTGGTGGTGCTTCCTTTTTATTTCAACGGTTTTCGTTTAACGGGTGCCGTTAAACAACGTGCAAATATATATATATAGTGAGAGAGAGAGAGAGAGAGAGAAATAAGGTTTGGCAGTCAAGCAAACCTCGGAAAGCAAAGGGAAGAATGTGGCAGGTTATTGAAACAGATGGCGAATTGGGAAATACATAAAGGAAGTGCAGAAAAAAAATGCCCGCCGGGTGGGATCTGAACCCACGACCTCCAGAATACGCGAATCCCACCCATATATATATATATATATATATATATCGCGCCGTTTGTTTCCGCGCTTACAGCGAACTGTAAACAGCGTTGGTCTCTGAACAGCGAACGGTTAGCAACGTTTTGTAAATGCCTCTCCCGTAAATGTTGTTGATGGCGAACGCAATTAATCCAGCCAAACGAGAAACTGCTTCTCATTTTTTTTAATTGTAGCTACACTAGAAATTGGACAGTAAACGGGGTTGGTGGTTTCACCTTCGAGTGCGGCACGCGTCACCGCGAATGCATATTTGCACGTACAGTGCGCAACACACTTGTCTGTAACGGAGTTCGTCTTCAACTGGTTACCTTTGAGAACCGCGGGCACAATTTTTCTTTTTTTCTTTCTTTTTTTCCCGAATACGTTGAGGTCAAAAGTGGTGGGCTTAGACTTCAGAACGCGTACTTCGGTAGTTTTCTTCAAATCCCGCTTGGGCGGAACAGGTTATAAGGCTGAAAATACGAAATCCGTGTTATAGACAAATGTGATATAGACCCTCCTGCCTATCCTCTGGATATCTTCATTTCGGCGTACGCATGTTAACGGTATACATGGTACACTTAAAAAAAAGGGAAGGAAAGGCTTTTTGCTTCTAATCATATGGGACCTAAGCTCTTCTTCTGATCGGAATGGGCCTTTGGCTCGTTCGGGTACCTTTAACTTTTGTTTTGGAAATCTTAAATGATTTCAGTACCTAGTTAACCGACAAACCAAGTACTTAGAATAGGGGGCCACAAAGTACCCCAGCCGCCAAAGCTTACAGCTCTTCACCCATCGGACAACTTAGAAACTTGCTGGCAACATTTTTCTCTCTTTCCAGTTCTTGGCGTTTTTCGGCCGCTGAAACTACGTCATTACGGCGATGTAGCTAGGCTATTGGCCGGTTTTCCCTCAGCTGCAGCAATGAACGTACGCATTCGATAGCCAGTTTAAAGGGACCCTGCAACACTTTTTTCAGCTTTTTTCGAAATCGTGAATGGTTGCACAACGTAGTTACCCAGCACTTAGATTAGGGGGTCGCAAAGTACCTCCGCCAAAATTTACTGCTCTATACCCAAGATAACTTGGAAACTAGCTCAGAAGAATTTTCTCTCTGCCCCGATCTTGACGTTCTTCGACGGCTCGAACTACATCACTGAGGCCATGTAGTGGCTGTTGCCCGGTTTTCCTTCAGTTGCAGCAATGAACGCTTTTCGATAGCAACGTTAAAAATAAAGCCACAAAAGCAAAGCAGAAACGGAAGGCGTATCTGGTGCGACGAGCCAATCACGCAGTGCCGCTCCGTGCTGGCGATAACTATAGCTTTCGCAGTGGCTCTAGACGCGAAGGAAAAAGTGAAAGCGTGTATCGAAGGTGTTGCAGGGCCCCTTTAAAAAAAAAACGCAGAAACGGAAGGCCTGTCTAGATACCTGCGACGAGCAAATCGCGAACCGTGTTAGCGATAACTGTAGCTATCGCAATGCGTTTGTCGGAAGTGTTGCGGAGTCCCTTTAGTTTTCGAACGGGTCGCGATTCAGCGGAGGCTAATCAATGCCAGGGGCTTTGGGTCGGCGCAGCTGATAACACTGACGCTGATTCTCATTCGCCTCTCACCCTATTGGCTGCAGGAACCATTTTGTCGGAAGTAAGCTTGCAACTTCTGTCGTTGAATGCTCGCGGTTGTCGGGTTTGTTTTGGTAGCTCTCCGTGGATTGGCTGTCAACTCGAGCGGTAACTGATTCTCCCAGCGCTTCCGGGATGCCTCGTCTGCACCGTTTTCCCTCTCCCACGCCTATTCGCCGCCGAGCGGGATGCCGAGGAACAATCCGCATCCAATACGTGCGCGGTTGCAGGCTTGCAGCCGATCGGGTATTGCAGTACGCTGCAGCTCGAGGGGCGGACTTGGATGATTACGTTGATCGATAACAGCGCTGTGTCGTGTCCTTTTCCCGGTAGCGTAGCCCCCTTGCGGCGACCGCCCGAACCACACTTGGGGGATTACAAAAGAACACGCCCCCTTTTTTTCTTTCCGCCTGCCCTGCGCAGTTGAAGAAGCCGTCCCAGGCGCCACGCATGGTTTTGGTGGCAGAGAAACTTTGCGATGGAATTCCGCCGTAGCGCCTACTAGGTCGGCCGCTTTCAGGTCTCAGAAAACGGAGCAGCACTCAGCTGGCTCGGCGTTCGCAGCTGGCTAATCCAATATGGCGTCGTTTTGTTTACATTTTGCCCCCCACTAATGGCGGATCGGTCGGCTGGGAGCGAGAGTCGCGCATGCGCAGAGCGCTACTGGAAAAAGGTCCGTTTATGCGGCAGCTTCCCTACTAGCCAGAGCACTCCTCCTCGTTCACCTGTTCTACTCGAGTGCCGTCACGGTCTCCTGTCACGCACCAGGGTGATAACCGTCCCACCTCCGCCAGGGTGGCGAGTTTGCGAGGGGTGACGCACTTGGCTACTGCTGTGGAGACACAGGTTGAAATCGCACACGAACCCAAGCAGTTACTTTACAGCGGTGGCCGTGTTGATGACGGCGGTCACTTTTCGCGTTTGATGAGACGGCTTTCGCGATACAGGGACTCTCCAACACTTCCGATAAACGCTTTCACTCTTTCCTTCGCCTCTGGAAGCACTACGAAAGCTATAGATATCGCGGCACCGCGTGATTTGCTTGTCGCAGCAGATACGCCTTCCGTTTGCGCTTTAATTTTGTGGCTTTCCTTTTAGAAAGTACTATCGAATGCGTTCATGGCTGCAACTGAAGGAACGCCGGCCGATAGTCGCTACACCGCTGTAGTGACGTAATTCCAGCGGTCGAACAACGCCAAGGCCGGGAAAAAGAGAAAAATATTTTGAGCAAGTTTCTAAGTTATCTGGTGGCCATGGATCAGCAAGTTTTGGCTGAGATACTTTGATGACCCCAATTCGAGTACTCAATGTGTTTATTGATTACGTTCTGAAAGCATTTCATATATTTAGAAACAAAATTTGGAGAAGTGTTGCCGGGTCTCCTTTATACGAGTGGCGTTGTCGGTCGTACTGAGCGTGGGTGTTCACTGTGCATAATATACATGTGCGGTTTCCCTGTATCTTAGCGGCGGCACCTCCTTGTATAAGAGCGCGCGGCGCCTTATCGTCGCGGGGCCCTGCGCGAGAACTGCGGTGCGCGCGCCTCGCGATAAAAGGCGCGCGTATTAAGCGCGCTACTCGACTTGTCGCGGGCGGGGAACCCAGCCCGGACCTCGCCTGTCGCGCAGCTTTATCGCCACTGCATGGATCAGCCCACGCAAAGACGCTGCAGTCTGTTTACGGGGTCTCGGTTCGCACCTCACATGCCCACCGAGCTGCCGCGACTATCCGCGACCACGGGCGCGTAGAGCCGTTCTGCGCATGCGTGGAGGCGTTGCTATTGTGGTGTTGTGTGTGTGTGTGTGTGTGTGTGTGTGTGTTGTGGTGTGTTGTGTTGTGTGTTGTGCGTGCACGCCGCGCGTGTGTGCGCGCATGTATGTGTGTGTGTGTGCGCGCGCGTGAGAGAGACAGAGCGAGAGAGAGAGAGATGAAAATAGACAGCTAGTGTAGTCCGTTTGTGAGGGAGAGAGAGATAGAGAGGTCAAGAAAAATATACAGCTAGTGTATTCTGTGTGTGAGGGAGAGAGAGATATGAAAAAAAAAATAGACAGCTAGTGTATTCTGTGTGTAATGGAGAGAGAGAGATACGGATAGAGATGAAAAAAAAAAAAAACAAAGTGTATTCTGTGTGAGAGGGGAGGTTACTCTATCTCCCCTCTCACACAGAATACACTAGCTGTCTGTTTTTCCGTTCGACCGCGAGAGAGAGAGAGAGAGAGAGAGAGAGAGAGAGAGAGAGAGAGAGAGAGAGAGAGAAGAGAGAGAGAGGAGAGAGAGAGAGAGAGAGAGAGATGTAGAAAAAAAGACAGCTAGTGTATTCTGTGTGAGAGGGTGAGAGAGAGAGAGGAAGAAAAAAAGACAGCTGGTAAATGCTACGAGCATTGAAGCATTGCTCTTGTCGCTGCGCTTAGCCACCGCGCAAGCCGTGGGCGCGTAGAGCCGTTGAGAAGCGCGATAGGAAAACAGGGCGCAGTGACCGCCGCGCCGTGCCGGTTTTCAGACGAACAACAAGAGCAACAACAACAATAATAATAATAGAGGTGGTTGAGCTTTAACCGGAGAAAGTCGTCGAGGGAATAGCGTGAGCAGATGAACCGCTTTGACTGAGCAAGCCTCCAAGCGGGGAGCGAGCGAATCGGGATTTATTAGTAGTGCGCGGAGGTACTGTAAACCGCCGTTATAACGAAATCTCTTTATTTGAAGCGTTTAACGGGCGCCACTACAGTGCAGAAAAAGAGAGTCAATCGTAGCCGTTTTTAACAAAGTATCGCTTACAACGAATCCAGTTTTCTGTACCGGGGCCTTCACTATGAGGGGGCTCACTGTTGTAAAGCTAAAGCTAAGTGGAGCCGAGACGGCATTCCTTCAGAAAACTAACGCATTTCCCCATAGACCGGTTGGTCGACCGAAAAGCTTAAGATCTGTAAGCACGCGGCGCGTGCGCGTGAAACCGAGCTTCTATTGTTTCAAAAAAGTTGTTTGAAAATAGCACGAAAGTAAGAATCCTAGATAAGACAATACACGCATCGATCATGGCGAAGGAGCACCTTTGTCTCGTAATTTACGCTTATCGGTGTACGTGTAGTTCGTTCGTAGATGCGTTTACTTAGTGCGCGAAAAGTCGTCGCGTGGGTTCGTTCTACGTTTGCGATTTGGGTCTTGGAAGGTTTTGACGATCGATTGGACGCACTTTCACCTTTCACGCTTATGATCACTTTCTTTTAGGAAGGAATTGTAAATTTTAGTCTTACTGAAAAGTTCGCAGGCTCGTCACCCATCTTGGAAAATTTCGACATGTTTCAAGCTACTGCAGTAGCTTATAGCTAGGGAACCGTAGAGTGTTTCTAGAAATCAAATTTGATTTTGATTTGATTTGATAACCTGCTCGTAATCCTTAGCAGCTTTTTGAAATTTGTATCACTAACAAGCACAAATAGTTCAGCCTGCTTTGTGCGTGATGAATGATCGTTATTGGCCGGAGCTTTGTGGCAAAGAAACTAGGTATTTCAAACGCAGTGGAGATTCAGGCTCCTGCAGCTGTATTCTTTGATGTGGACTATGAAATTTCGGCCGAGACTGTACGTCTGTGCAATCAGTTTAGACATATTGTATCGTACAAACGGCAGCCAAATAGCAATTTTGCTCTATCGTTTTCTGACCTTTGCGCATCACTGCAGTTTGTTCCGTGATTCGATCGTCGCCGGGCAAGCGAGAGTGAAGGGATTGTGTTAGGTGCACTCGCAGTGCCTCTTGCTGATCGGCGTCATCGCGTGAGCCAAGTCTCCTTAGTAGGGCTTCATGGCCGGTTCCTGGCTCGGAGAGCTCACCGGGGTGTTGTTTTCTAAAATTCGAAGATGATGTACTGTTAAACTGGGACGAAGTAAATTCTCACCGCGAAGACATCTAGGGACTGCGCCTTAGTCTGCACTGCAGACTAAGGCACAGTGCAGAATAGTCACTGTGTGACCCGGAATGTGACGGTGTCACGTGTGCGGGGTTATCTTCTTTATAGCAGTTTATTTATTTATTTATTTATTTATTTATTTATTTATTTATTTATTTATTTATTTATTTATTTGATACTGCAGTCCGTAGACCAAGCAGGTGGGCAAGTACAATGAGTATTACATTCAAAGCATTGGATGATGTAGGTAATACGTATTTACAAAAGGGTAATCAAACCTCAGAAAAAAAAAAAAAGAACAAGAGAACATGTCTTGGCTGAAAAAGCGTACACCATGTGACAAAAGCAGGGCGTAAATGCTAAAGCAGTGAAATAAAAAGTTTTCAAAAATGGGAAACATCCCGCGCAGAAAAAACTTCGGCCGGCAGCACCTTCCATTCATCGATTGAGCGGGGGAAAAAAGAATACTTGAAACGGTTAGTGCGAGCGAAAGTTATGGTTAAAGTGTGCTTGTGGGTACATCTAGTACGGCGAGATAAACGGGGCTGTATGTAAAATTCTGGATTAATGTTGAATTGATGTGAGAAAAGTGAAAAGAGAAACTTGAGCCGCGCAATCTGCCTCCTCTTTTCCAAGGTCATTATATTGTTGTTACCCATAAGAAGCGAAGGCTACGTACTGCTGTTATAAGAGTTATGGATAAATCGGACATCTTTCCTTTGTACCATTTCTAGTTTATGAATATCCTCTTTTAAAAATGGATAACAAGACCGTGTCGGTTTCGGAATCTCATCCAATCAAGCGAACTCTACCATATTTCTTCAGGGCATGTTCGCCACACTCTCATGACGTCCACAAAGAAACCACCGGGAAAGCGCATCCTTCATTTTAGCTGATGCAAACGCTTTAAAAAGTTGTGCGACGAGCCGAATCGTGCACTTTTGTCCTCCTGCCACGCGCTCTTTACTTTCCTCATCGCCCGCTCCCCGACATGTGCGGTGATGAGTCGTCGCGCAGTGCTGTCAAGTAGTAACGATTACTGTAGCTCTCGGCGCGGTTCAAGTCACCTCCAGAAAAGGTGACAATGACGCGGCGTCAAGCTGGTTTCCTGGAAGCTCTGGCTGATGATGCACGCAGGGTAATGCATCATGTGGCTGCCGGCGGAATTTCCAACTTCGCTCCGCCTCGGATCAGACATTTGATGTCCGCATCTTCCCTCCGCTCCTTCCTTTTCTTTTGCTGTCGTCGCTTAGCAATTGGGTTGCCCTCTAACGAACGCCCGTGCAAGGCGCGCTAGAAGGAGGGGAAGACGGCGGGCCTAGCTTTGACCTGACATTTTAATCCGGAGTAAACCGGGAGAGAGAACGTCATTGACACTTGAAATGTTTCGCTTACCAGTGAAGAAGGAAGATGCTGTGAGCACTGTTGCTACCCGCTGTTTTGTGGAAGGCGACGATGGCCTTTCGGGCTGCAAATGGCGAGTGTGTTCCCGCCACAGGACCATCGGGAGGAGATGTTGACCGTCAGACACGTTGGGAAAGACGATTTTTCTAGAGAATCACGCTGGGACTGCGGTATAGCCCACTATGTAAATGAGGATGTCCTCGTTGCGCGTGAAACCAACTTTCTCGAAAGTAGAGTCAAAAACAGGTCACTGCGCTGCAGAAACTGTGGTCGTCGGTAGAGAAGGAGTAAGGGTGGAATTGCAAGGAAACGGTTCAAAAATTCAACGTTGAAAACAAGACACCCAGATAGGCCTACCAAAACAAAAACTAAAAAAATGCCGCAGTAATGAGAGAAATTAGAAAGGTAGTTCAGCATCGTTCTTACTTCACAACTTACGTCTGTAGTATACGAGTGTGATAATAGCGGTTCTTCATTCGTGAAAATGTGTTGAGTGATGTGGCTCAAAGGGTGGCTCTGCTTAACCCTAATGCGAATTTTTGGTGCGGCGCTTCCGGGGAAGACGCTTTTGTGGACGTTTGTCGACGACGTCACAAAACTATAATCAGCAAAACCCACGTTTGTGACCACAACCTAACCAGTGGCGAGGAAAATTTCGGCAGCAGTCAGCAAGCAATTGCCGAGCCACCGGGAACATCGGCTGGTACGGTAAAAAAAAAAATAACCGTGGAATGTCTTGACGTTGACATGGCTAGATTGGGGACAGGTTCGATACGTGAGGACTAAATACGCAGTTATGAAATCCGACAAACCAAGCGAGTGGTGATGCCACGCCTTCAATGACGCATATAGTCATATAGTCATTGACGAATGAAATGCGAACACGTAAGTATGAATCAGAACACGCAGAATTCCAAAATACTGTTCATGGAGCGCTATTGTTGTTATATTTAGAAAGCCGCATTTCCCAACTTTGTTTTTTGTAATCGAGCCACGCGTCATTTTGACCGGCTTGGTATGGAATCGTGATATTTGTGTGTTCTGATTCATTTTTTCGCTTTCGTGTTTCATTCGCCCATGCCTTTACATGACCGGGGAAAAAATTAATGCAATATGTGAAGCCTTTATTTAGGATCTGCGAGGATCAAATGAACGCGTCAGGAGCTAGCTCACATGTAAAGCGGTCGAAACTGGTATATCTCGGTTTTCACTGCAGCGTCATGTAAGCGCGTGCATAGTTTTTGCTTGTGTGCGTATACACGATTGAATAGTCAATAAAAATAATTGTCGGAGTGAAAAAAGCAAAATTTGTTTTGACGTTTCGGCCGGGGTCCGGCCTTTCTCAAAGGGTCCCCGGCCGAAACGTCAGAATAAATCTCCACTGCAACAATTCACTGCGACTATTCAATCGTACTGTGAACCTAATAGACAGGAACCTTATTCATAAACTATATAAATAAACGAGTCTGTGGGTAAAGCGTGCATTTGAATTTATTCTCAATTTTCCTCCCTTTCGGTTACGCCCTGGTCGGTGGGAACGGTGGCGTGCACGGCGAGGGGAAGGGGGAGGGGGAGGAGCGGAAGAGGCGCTTACTTACACATGGCGCTGTGACGTCAGCGGGTGCGCGCCACGCACCGATTCCTTTGTCTTGTCAGGTGGATGACACATGACGTGGTTTATGCCGCGGCATATATCAGCTGCTTCGGGAGTTCAGTAGGTGCGGAACAAAGGGCGGAGAGGCGAACGAAGTTTTGGTGGCACAGCTGAGCGCGTACTGGGAGACGCGCCCTGTTGTTGCTAACAGCTGTGCGTCTCCCTCTTGTCGACCAGCCCCCTGCCTGGAAGCGGTTAACATTCCTATGCATCGCGTTGTTTGCATGTGCGCTGGAATTTTTTAAAATCTCCGTGGGGGTTTCTTTTTACTGCGAAGGCACTAATAGCCTACTTCGGCTTTGTTCGCGCGAAATACTTCGCGCGTTGAAGCTTCTTTTGTGAAGACTGCCGTATTTTCCGGTATATAACTCACGCGCGCAAAGGCGCAGGAGAGGGAGGTGCGACGGGGTTATGCGACGGCCCCACGTTAGGCCTAACGCCGCCCCTTGAGATGTAACGTCGTCAACCGCTACTCGAAGCTCGACCCACGGTGTGTACGACGTTTCTGGGCACGTCGTAAAGCTCAGCTTAAGGGGTACCTAACGTTAGGCCTAAACGCAGGAAGTTAGGCCTAATGACTTCATGATTTCAGGCCTGACATCGTAAACTGATACCTGGTGACTCATCGTCGTCACCATCGTACCAATCGGAAAACGCATTCATTCTACTCATCGTAGCTCGAGCTTCGGGTAGGGATTGATTTCGTAAGACCCCCAAGCGAAACGTAAGGCGTAAGTTCAGGCGCATATATCCCACAGTTGCTACTTTCGTTATAGCATGCTAACCGCTCAGCACACGCCTAAAGTGATGCATCAGACAACGCTTTGTAAGCAGGAGTGTTACTGCAGCACTATTCGTTGCATATCGGGCCTGCTATTGGCAATCAGTGGATCATCCCATAAAGTACTCGGAGCCGATGCACTAGCAGGGCGAACCACAAGACATCCGTTCCCGTGATCAGAATCCAGTGTGCGTACTTTGAAGTCTACGAGAATGGTACACACGCCAACCGAGCGTGAGTAGGAATTTATACGACGATGGTTTGTGATTGGCGCAGCTGTACCGGCTGTACCGTCTGTCATTTTTAATTGTAGAGATTAACTTCACGTTTTCTCTTATTGTGTAGTTCTGATCAGAGGTATATTAAATTGTAGTAGTCACCATGAAAAGGGCACGTCATATGAAATGTGTTTTCATGGTGGCTCCATTGTAGTATATAAATATATATATATATATATATATATATATATATATATATATATATATATATTATATTATTTATCGATTGTTCGTTGCAATATAGCGGGACAGGTGCAGCCGACCGCGTTCTCTTGCAATTAGTGCGTGGTTTAAACGTTACGAAAAAAAATGCCGCCATGGTTGGCCCCTCTGCTCCGGTCGACCTTGATACTCGGCGCGCTCTTTTTGCGCAGCAGCAGAAGCGTTATCTATGAAGAAGTCGTTTGTTCCGTGCCCTTTCCGCGGCAAGAATTCCCAGGCGCCGTGTGTTACTGCACGTTAATGCCTCGCGCCGTCAACGAATGACACGGCGGCGGCAGCTGACGGCTGAGACGGCGCAGTTGGCGTCCCGCATTCTCCCGCAGCTTAGCCTCTCTCTTTTATTTCTCTTCCCGTTCGATATTTCGCAAGCGCGACGAAGGCATTTGTACGAATGAAGAAGAGGAGATATGGAGGACGGAGAAGGTGTGTCCGCGTGACGTCAGCGGAGCCCCGACGCAGGGCTTGGGAGGCGCGTCGTCGCGAGCGGCAGTAAACCGCGTGCATGCTGCGACATTCAGTGGGCGGTTATCCGCGTATTACGACGCCTGCGCACAGCTGCGCGCGCGGGGATGATTAACCCGGGCTTTCTGCTTCCCGAGCCCACCACGTACAGGGCGCTGCGCCTGAGAGGAATGAGAGCCGATGTAATGTGGCCCGCCAATGTAAGTTTCCGCGCGCGGGGGTTCTCTGAAACGCCCTCATTTAAGGTGTGATCATCGCGTTTACTTTCATTTCACTTTTGCCCTACTGTCTTGCCCGTCTTTTGAAGTAGAACGGTTTGAACCTGTGGTTGACAGAAAAGTTGACAGAAATATCAATTTATTTCGTTAGAGCGAGAATTTTGTTGTACCGCGAAGCGAGGAACACTCATAGGGATCTAAAAAAATGGGTAGTCGAATTTTCTCGCGAGTTTTGGCTTTTTGTTTTTTTTTTTTCAAATGTGCGCAGCTTCGTGGACCGACGTGTTCTGCCCCTATCTACCCTGGAGCCTAACTTGGGTCAAGTTCTCGGTGTGACACTTTGTTCTAATTCAAACTTCGCGCCTTAAAAGCTCGATAAAAGGGAGGGGGCACGGGAGGGGGGCTATCGCCTTACTTGGAAACGGATGGATGTTCCGCTGAAGCGTGTGTACAGTAACGCTTGACCTTTGCGTGTCCTTCATTTTTGTGGGCCATGTCTCCGACTCTAACTCAGATTTTGTAAATGACCAACAATTACTCCGTTTTAGTGTTAATCTTGGGGCGATTCGAAGTTCACGCCGCCAAAAGTTTATTCAACTTTGGGTGCAACATTAGCATACTGGAACATAGCAGATCATTTATGCAGTGAACGGTAGCATAAACGGGTTTCGAATTAAATTGGTTAATATGGATGCAGTTACCACCTCGGCGACAGCGTTTAAACGAACATCAGAGGAAAATAGGTCCTTACTGCTATTACACCCGCAATACTTACTATTCAATAACTTCGCTGTAACACAACTGTCGACGTATTGGACGACAACCCACCTGGGCGGGGACATAATGAAATAAGCCTTTAGTTCTCAACCCACTTCATGTTCTGTTTTCGTCCGTTCGAGTAATTACACTCAACCATTCTTCGTACGCGCTACCGTAAAATGCCCCCTTAAACTATTTTAGCATTTTAATTGTGCGTGATATCACATCAGACCTGCCGGTTACCGAGTAGGCTTTTTGTAGATGTTAGTCTGTTAAGTGCTCGTTAAAAAAAAAAGAAACATACAGTCTGGCTGCGCCAACCACAGCTTGACGCCCAGTGTGCAGTGAGCGCAAGAGTACTTTCTCTAAAGGTTGTAGCAGTTCACGACGTTACACCTCGAAGCGTGACGTTAGGCCTAATGTCCTATGTTTAGGCTTAACCTGAGGTAACCTTCAATGTAAGGTTTACAACGGACCAAGGAACGCCTTACTTATTGTACATGGAGAAATCGGGGAGGGCTTGACGACGTTACACCTCAAAGCTGTCGTTAGGCCTAATGCCGGGCCGTGTAGCACGCCCGCCTCGCCCCCTCATTTCGCTGCGGATTCGCCGTAGCACCAGCCATTTCCCTGTAAACTGGCAGAGGTAGGGTTATAGTGCTGCCGCATTAAAAAAAAACATTGCTATATACTGCTCATAAAAAGGAGGGGAGCGGAGAGGGAGTATATGTTGTTGCTTGATGACGTGTCATAGCTTGAATTGCTGTTATGGGGGATCGGTACGATATGGTAAAACAACGCCATAAAAACCACAAGAAAGGGTCCTTGCGTTACGTTTGTGCTTCCCTCCTTTGTTGTGGTTTGTTTCAGCGTTTATATTGTCTCACTATGCCAGAGGTCGGGAATTCATTTGATGCTGCGCAGCAACGCGGCAATAACATTCCAATGTAGTGCGGCCTCGTGGGAAGACAATGTATTGCTTATAAGAGCGCACTGGTCGCATTCCCGGTATTGCTAGAGCGCGAGTGGGTCATGGTGCAGGGCTGCACATGCCTACAGAGATAGGAAATAATAGGATATCTATTTTTGGGTCCTTAGGAGTGCGCGAGCATCTCGTCCCTGTCCTTCGCGAACTTTAGCCTCATCCCGATGAGCACGCCTTTAGCCCAGTCTACTGCGCGTGGGTGCGAATTCGCAGATGCAGAATTCGCAGGTAAATTCGCACTATGTGGAATGGTTTTCTCCGGCTTCCGGTTTTGCCGCCCCGAACTGATGGCACACTCCGTTCTAAAACGCGGGAAACGGTGGCGGGAGTCTAGGAGCCCGTTTTTCTAAATGTTTATATATATATTGATATATATATATATATTTTATATATATATATATATATATATATAATATATATATTATACTATATATATATATATATACAGTCGAACACGGATATACCAAACTCCAAGGGGATCGCGAATTAGTTCGATATATAAAAATTCGATATAAAAAATATGGGCTCTGAGACCTCACCTATGGCGGACGATCACTTACCGATCGTCCATTCAAGAATAACTAATTCCGCACTCACGACGCAACAGACACTTTATTTCCGTGAAAAAAAATCGCTGATCTTGGCCTGCTTCTTCGTCCTGGAAATGAATTAAAGACGCTGGTCTCGATCTTCTCGAGGCTGCAGAACTAGAAAATTCCAGCAGCACGCTGCGCCTTCGCACACCATGCACAACACGCACGCAAACGAAGAACAGCTCGCACGTACCACAAGAACTTTGAAGGTAACAATTCCAAGGCTCTCTGAACGGACTCCAACAAAGCACTGGCGATGGTAATCTCCGAGAGAAACAGTGATCTCCGAAAGGTGCGGGACAACTCGCCAAACAGCAGCAACAGCAGCAAAATGCAAAAGAAGGAGGAGGCCGCCAGCGCCTTCGTTCCCTCTTCCCTTTCCCGAGACGACATCGGGGGAAGACAGACCCAGAGAGAGAGAAAAACAAAAAACCTTTTTCGGCAAGCCGAGGAACGTACGCAGCCGAAAAAAAAAAAAAAAAAAAAAAGAGGACGTGCGTAGTCGGGGGTCTAGGCCCGCTCGTCACAAGTCCACTCGTCATAGGCCAACTCGTCACAGGTAAACTGGCCAGGAATGCCAACTCGTCACAGGACATTTCGTACGAGGAATTCTCGTATCACCGGAATATTCGTCACACGGAAAACTCGCATTACGAGCTTGTTTTCTAAAGCGATGTTTCCGCCTGCTATATATACGTCGCCCATTTCAAAATGATGTAGACGAGCGAGTGTTCTTTCAAAGTTTTTAACGCACGAAGTTAAATATGCCGCCATACCGAGGTATATTAAAATGATAATAGCACGCAAATTCGTATTATATGGCACGCAAAAAGTAAACAAATTGTTATAAATGACGCAGTGAACAGGTTGTACACGAAATAAAAAAAATGTTTATTGCACTCGCTTTGTACTGTTGTAATATGTACTATTGCACTGTTGTCTCGTTGTGTAGGCGTCTTCAACGCTGGGTTGCGACGTTGTTCACTTCATCAGTACCGGAAGCGGATGTTGCGGGCAATATTCCGAAGCGAATTGACTGTGGCTCAGCCGTCGTGATCAGCTAGGATTCTTGCGATGCGATCGTTGACATCTTGGTATTTGCGAGCGAGCCATAGGAGGGGGGGGGGGGGTGCTGTCCGACTATGAATACTACCACCACCATGAAAAGCGACAACGGAACAGGTTAGCAAAAGGCCCCACAAGATTTTTTTGGCTTGGGCTGGCACCAATATGTATTCAGTGCAGTGAAATAAAGATTATTATTTTTAAAAAACAATTGCCCGCCGCGGTGGGCAGCTGGATATGACGCTGTGCTGTTGAGCCCAAGGAAGCTCGTTCGGTTCCCGGCCGCGGCGGACGCTTTTCTGATGGAGGCGAAAGCGAAAACGTCCGTCTGTTCGAGATTTCGACGCACGCAAATTAAACATCCCAGGTGGTCAAAATGATTTCGGAGCCCTCCACTACGGCACACCTCGTCACTTGTGTAGCGTCGGCGCGTTAAACCCCCACAATCAATCAAATCAACAAATACACAATTTCAAACCTAATGCAATGCCTGGTGGTGTGTCCTTCAGTGTTTACATAGAAAGAAATCCTCCAGCTTAGCTATGGTTCAAGCCTTGCGCAAGTTTGTGCAAGTTCGCCAATTTTTTTTTTTTTTTTCGCAGACTGAAAGTGGGGGTGCGGTTTGTATACAAGGGCAGATTATTTGTGCGAAAATACGGACGTACAACACCTCAACACCGCTGGTGATCAGCTCTTGAAGAAGTGCTGATCGTGCCTCTCCCCTCCCCGGCCTTCCCCTCCCTAGAAAAAGAAAAAAAAACAGCTCTTTTGCACACCTGCTGGTCACACAGACCTCCGCACGCCCCCCTAAACAGCCGTAACGAATTTACCATTGTAGAAGCCAGCCTCAGACCGGCTTTAAACGCCAATTTCCGGTCAGGGCTTCTAGGCTTTTGTTCAGGCGGCCGCGGTGTAACGAAATCCATGCGACGAGAAGGCACCTCGCACGAGAGTTCCTATCTCGAGATGGCACTGTACGAAAAGGCCGGTGTGACGAGTTGGCCTACGACGAGTTTTCCGGTGACGAGTGGGCTTGTGACGAGTGGGCTCGTTCCCGTAGTCGGGGCATCCCTACCTCGCACTGTCACATTTTCCGAGCGTTCGGGCTTGTGTGTCTAGAGAGGTTTAGCATACCGGGCTCCGTCCGCTAATGCTACGGCGGCCGGTAGCGGGGCCCGACTGGGCAAGCGCAAATTCGTTCCGGTAGGGGGATTAGTTCTGCGAGCCAGTCTTCGCCATGCTCGCGCATTCCTCCACATCCTCCTCAACCTCAATCGGGAGTGCAGCGACCGCCGAAGAGCACCTTCCAACTCGCGCGGCGTTCGATATACGCAATGTCGCTAAAAATACCGTTCGATATAAACGTACGAGTTCCCATACTTTTACACAGAATTTTCAAGGGGATAATTTATGAGTTCGATATAGAAAATAATTCGATATACCCGTGTTCGATATATCCGTGTTCGACTGTATATATATATATATAGACAGAAATAAGGGTTGGCAGTCAAGAAAACCTCGCAAAGCAAAGGAGAAGTGTGGTAGGTCATTGAAACAGATAAAAAATTTGGAAAGAAAGTGGAGAAAAAATTCCCACCGGGTGGGATCCGAACCCACGACCTCCAGAATACCGGTCTGGTGCGATGACCACTACGCTACCGGCGGGGCTATTTTCCCCTCCACTTTCTGGGTATTTATAAATAGTCCAGGTATTTTTTTTTTTGTTTCCTGCGCTTGGTGGTGCTAGCCAGCGCCACTCGGACTACTCGGGGTGAAGGGGACCTTCTTTTTAACCCCCGGGCCGTGACTCGAGTGTCTGCGACATGTCGAGAGTGGTCGACCAGCGTTGAACCCTCTTAAGCTCCTATGGCACCAAGACTGCCAGAACAGAGGCCCTCGCTATGCATGTACCGAATCAGAATAGGAAATGAGGGGCTCGTTTAAATAAGACAGAAATAAGGGTTGGCAGTCAAGAAAACCTCGGAAAGCTTAAGGGAGCTCTTAAGCTCCCTTATACATATATATATAATTATATATATATAATATATATATATCTATATAATATATATATATTGTATATATATATATATATATATAATATATATATATATCAGGGTGTCGAACCGGAACCGAACCGAACCGAAAACCGGAACCGAACCGGTATTTTTGCCGGAACTGAACCCGAACCCGAACCATTATTTTTTGAGCCGGCTGAACCCGAACCGGAACTGAACCGAAAAAAGAAATAACGGTTTCCGGTTCTCGACAAAACGGTTCGACCATCCCGTTATTGATAACGGGTGGTAAGTGTCATTAGGGGCTTCTTTCTTTCACGCGCCATCAACTTCCAACTCTCGCTCACTTTTACCGTTCAATGAATCAAAACACCTGGGCGGGGACATAATGAAATAAGCCTTTAGTTCTCAACCCACTTCATGTTCTGTTTTCGTCCGTTCGAGTAATTACAAACTTCAACCATTCTTCGTACGCGCTACCGTAAAATGCCCCCTTAAACTATTTTAGCATTTTAATTGTGCGTGATATCACATCAGACCTGCCGGTTACCGAGTAGGCTTTTTGTAGATGTTATGTCTGTTAAGTGCTCGTTAAAAAAAAAAAAAAAAACATACGGTCTGGCTGCGCCAACCACAGAATGTAGTGCGAAATGAGTTTATATTTCTATTTACGAGAACATCGTCCGTAACTAAAACGGTTGGCGTCGAGGTCTTGCGACGTCAACTTTTATCCGCAGCTTGACGCCCAGTGTGCAGTGAGCGCAAGAGTACTTTCTCAAAAGGGGTTGTAGTAGCACGTTACACCTCGAAGCGTGACGTTAGGCCTAATGTCCTATGTTTAGGCTTAACCTGAGGTAACCTTCAATGTAAGGTTTACAACGGACCAAGGAACGCCTTACTTATTGTACATGAGAAATCGGGGAGGGCTTGACGACGTTACACCTCAAAGCGTGTCATTAGGCCTAATGCCGGGCCGTGTAGCACGCCCGCCTCGCCCCCTCATTTCGCTGCGGATTCGCCGTAGCACCAGCCATTTCCCTGTAAACTGGCAGAGGTAGGGTTATAGTGCTGCCGCATTAAAAAAAAAACAGCTATATACTGCTCATAAAAAGGAGGGGAGCGGAGAGGGAGTATTGTTGTTGCTTGATGACGTGTCATAGCTTGAATTGCTGTTATGGGGGATCGGTACGATACGGTAAAACAACGCCATAAAAACCACAAGAAAGGGTCCTTGCGTTACGTTTGTGCTTCCCTCCTTTTGTTGTGGTTTGTTTCAGCGTTTATATTGTCTCACTATGCCAGAGGTCGGGAATTCGTTTGATCCTGCGCAGCAACGCGGCAATAACATTCCAATCTAGTGCGGCCTCATGGGAAGACAATTTTTGCTTATAAAAGCGCACTGGTCGCATTCCCGGTATTGCTAGAGCGCGAGTGCTGCACATGCCTACAGAGATAGGAAATAATAGGATGTCTATTTTTGGGTCCTTAGGAGTGCGCGAGCATCTCGTCCCTGTCCTTCGCGAACTTTAGCCTCATCCCGATGGCACGCCTTTAGCCCAGTCTACTACGCGTGGTGCGAATTTACCTGCGAATTCCAGATGCAGAATTCGCAGGTAAATTCGCACTATGTGGAATGGTTTTCTCCGGCTTCCGGTTTTGCCGCCCCGAACTGGGCACACTCCGTTCTAAAACGCGGGAAACGGTGGCGGGAGTCTAGGAGCCCGTTTTCTAATGTTTATATTATATCAAAAGATAGGTCGGGAGTCTACAACCCAAAGGAGGCATAGGGGGGTTTGGGTTTGGCTCTTTTTTTTTACTAGGTTAATGAAGTAACATTTTTTTTTTAAAAATACAGAAAAAAGAAAAAAAAAAAACCCACCCAGAGTGGGGACCGAAACCCCCCCCCTTTCGATTAATTCAATGCCTTTACCAAATTTGACATTCGACATGTAATCGAATGTAATCGAAAGGCATTGACATTTAAACGAAAGGGTGGGTTCGGCCCAACTCTGGGGGCTGTTTTTTTTTTCTTTTTTTCTTCGTATATTTAAAAAAAAATTTTACTTCATTAACCCTAGTGAAAAAGAAAAGACCCAACCACACCCCTATGCCCCCTTTGGGGTTGTAGACTGCTGACCTATCTTTCTTATTTTCAACGAGCCCTCATTTTTCCCTTTCTATATAATATATATTATATATATTATATATATAAAATTATTAAATTTTTAAAAATATTATAATTTCTTTTTTTGATAAAAATTTTGGGCCCCGGTCCGGGGGTTGGCCCTGGACCAGCTACGTCAGGTGGGGTAATCCCCCAATTTTATTAATCAGTATCACAGGCCCAGAAAGATTTGTAAATCGGCGGACTCCCCCAGTTCCTCTGGCAACCCGGGGCCCCGTTAAGTTGCCGTTTGCAAAACCATTTAAATATATTATAATATATATATATAAATCTAGAAAAAATAATAAAAAAATATAATAAAAAAAAAAAAAAAAATAAATTTTTTTAGTAGCGGCAAGGGATTGTTCATAAAAAATTTAAAAATTTTGGGCTGTTTTTGCGTTTATCCGACCACTTATATATTTTATTTTATATTATTTAATTTTAATTAATTTTGGAGTCAAGAACACCTGCAAAAAAAGGAAAATTTGGTTTGAAAAAAAGAAATTTAAAGAAACTTGGGAAAAAACCCCCGGGGGGATCCCAAACCCCCACCTCCAGAACCGGGGCTTTTCCCCTCCATTTCGGGGTTTTTAAACCCGCCAACTTTCGAATTTTCCGTAAAATTCGTTTCCCGTCTTCTTTTAGAACTTCCCGAAATTTTTAAAATATTTGATTTTCGAAAAAAAAGGGATATCCATTAAAACGACACCGACCCCCCCGCCCGAAAACAAAATTTCTCTTGTTACATCACGAATGGTTGCGACTGGGGTGGGCACGCATCCTTCCGGAATTCGCTTCCCCTCGACCGCCATTCAAGCCGGTTGGGGGGGTTAGGATCCGTTTCCCTCGCCTTGTTGTGCCGCGACCAATCCTAGGGGCCTTCTACCCCCAGGGCTTTGAGGCTGACGCGAAGGAAAAAACTGACCAGTTTGAAAATGCAGACAGGGGCCCTCCTGCCTTTTAGCTCATTTTCCCTTAAGGCTTAAAAATTTACGATGGTTGCGAAAACGTGGGTGCTTGCCAAGAAGTTAATTTTTAAATTTTAAAAAAGAAACATACGGTCTGGCTGCGCCAACCGCAGAATGTAATGCGAAATGAGTTTATATTTCTACTTACGAGAACGTCGTCCGTAACTAAAACGGTTGGCGTCGAGGTCTTGCGACGTCAACTTTTATCCGCAGCTTGACGCTCAGTGTGCAGTGAGCGCAAGAGTACTTTCTCTAAAGGTTTGTAGTAGTTCACGACGTTACACCTCCAAGCGTGAAGTCAGGCCTAATGTCCTATGTTTAGGCTTAACCTGAGGTAACCTTCAATGTAAGGTTTACAACGGACCAACGAACGCCTTACTTATTGTACATGGAGAAATCGGGGAGGGCTTGACGACGTTACACCTCAAAGCGTGTCGTTAGGCCTAATGCCGGGCCGTGTAGCACGCCCGCCTCGCCCCCTCATTTGGCTGCGGATTCGCCGTAGCAACAGCCATTTCCCTGTAAACTGGCAGAGGTAGGGTCATAGTGCTGCCGCATTAAAAAAAAACAAAAAAAAATACATTGCCATATACTGCTCATACAAAGGAGGGGAGCGGAGAGGGAGTATTTGTTGTTGCTTGATGACGTGTCATAGCTTGAATTGCTGTTATGAGGGATCGGTACGATATGGTAAAACAACGCCATAAAAACCACAAGAAAGGGTCCTTGCGTTACGTTTGTGCTTCCCTCCTTTGTTGTGGTTTGTTTCAGCGTTTATATTGTCTCACTATGCCAGAGGTCGGGAATTCATTTGATGCTGCGCAGCAACGCGGCAATAACATTCCAATGTAGTGCGGCCTCGTGGGAAGACAATGTATTGCTTATAAGAGCGCACTGGTCGCATTCCCGGTATTGCTAGAGCGCGAGTGGGTCATGGTGCAGGGCTGCACATGCCTACAGAGATAGGAAATAATAGGATATCTATTTTTGGGTCCTTAGGAGTGCGCGAGCATCTCGTCCCTGTCCTTCGCGAACTTTAGCCTCATCCCGATGAGCACGCCTTTAGCCCAGTCTACTGCGCGTGGTGCGAATTTACCTGCGAATTCGCAGATGCAGAATTCGCAGGTAAATTCGCACTATGTGGAATGGTTTTCTCCGGCTTCCGGTTTTGCCGCCCCGAACTGATGGCACACTCCGTTCTAAAACGCGGGAAACGGTGGCGGGAGTCTAGGAGCCCGTTTTCTAAATGTTTATATGGAACAGGTGGGAGTAAGGGTTAATGGAGAATACCTCAGTAACCTCAGATTTGCTGATGACGTTGCCTTACTAAGTAACTCGGGGGACGAATTGCAAAGCATGCTTTCCGTACTGGGCGAGCAGAGTAGAACCGTGGGCCTGAAAAGTAATATGCAGAAAACTAAAGTAATGATCAATAACCTCAGGACAGCACAGCGGTTTGAGATAGGTGGCCAGGCAGTGGAAGTGGTAAGCGAATATATCTACTTAGGCCAAGCTGTGACCCCAGATCCCAACCATGAGGCAGAGATAATTAGAAGGATCAGAATGGGGTGGGGTGCATATGGCAGACATTCTCAGATAATGAATAGCAGCCTACCATTGTCGCTGAAGAAGAAAGTGTATGACAGCTGCATCTTACCGGTACTCACCTACGGGGCAGAAACATGGAGGCTCACTAAGAGGGTTCAACTTAAATTGAGAACGACTCAGCGGGCAATGGAGCGGAAAATGATAGGTGTAACATTAAGGGACAAGAAGAGAGCGGAGTGGGTCAGGGAGCAAACTGGTGTTAAAGACATATTAGTAGAAATAAAGAAGAAGAAATGGACGCGGGCAGGGCATGTAATGCGAAGGCAAGATAACGTCTGGTCATTAAGGGTAACAGAGTGGATCCCTAGAGAAGGCAAGCGTGGCAGGGGGCGGCAGAAAGTCAGATGGGCAGATGAGATCAAGAAGTTTGCGGGGATAAATTGGTCACAGTTGGCACAGGACCGAGGCAATTGGAGAATAATGGGAGAGGCCTTTGCCCTGCAGTGGGCGTAGATAGGCTGGTGGTGATATATATATCTACATACACACCTCGGGAACAAAACACTCACACAAAACAAACAAGCGCACACGTACGCTCAACTGGGTTGTTTGGTTCTCTGTAAACGGCATCGCCGCCGTGTCGTCCCGGCTCTCTCCCGGAAGCCGCTGGCGGCGGCGCTGCGTGGTCCCAGCCCCGGGCTACGCGCTCGCGCTATGTAGCTCGCGCGCGTGCCACGGGGGAGGGCAGAACGCAAGGCTGCGGGTGCCGCCTCAAGGGCGACTTGTTTCCTGCGAGCAGGCGCGCGGGCCCGATCAGCAGCAGCTCGCTCGCCCAGGGTCGCGGCGTCGCGCGAGCGATGCTTATCGCCGCAGATCGAACCACACTCGTCGGCGGCGGCCTCCCCGGCGGTGGTAATGCCGGCGCCACTTCCTCGCTCGCGGATGATGTAGGGGGGGAGGGGAACCTTGCTCTGTTGTACCCGCAGCAGCTGCGAAGGGGGATGGGGTCGTCCGGCAGGTTGCCGCCCTGTAGTTCTCAATGACGCTTCTTTTTTCTCACTGAGGCCTGACGCAATGATTCCGATGGCCCGGGCGCGCTCGAGTTCCAGGCAGCCTTCACAACACCTCTTCCTTTCGTCTCGGAAAATTTCGGCCGGGCAGGATTGCGTAGTGAGTGTGCTTGTGCAGCCCGGTACACAGGGCCGAATACGCGAAGGGCATCCGTGCGCGTTGCGTTTCCATTTCTCATTTGTCCTCTCAGAACAGTGTGGGAGGGGGAATGGGCTGAATGGCGCGTTCGTGGGCTTTGCGGGCTGAATTTAATTTAGCAGTCCGTCTGTTCTGTCGTTTCCGTTGGTACCGTGTTGCCGGGACCCGACTGCGCCTGCGCGCGCGGCATAGAGAGGAGGACCCCCCCCCCCCCCCCTCCCCTTCGCCCTTACCGTAACGAGTGCGTGGGCATGGCAGGGGGTCGACCCGCGAAACTAATCCACCCTACGGAAATGAATGCGAAAGTGCCCAGTCGGGCCCCGGCCAACACAGTACCAACGGAAACGACCGAGCGTACGGACTGCTAAAACGATAACGGTGCGCGTTAACTGTGATGTATACGAATGCGCAGTGAACGAAAGGTGGGCCGAGGCGTCAGTTAGCACAGATTGCCGGATCGGTGCATGGTTAGACACCGCTTTGTGGTGTCTACCAGATCTTTGTAAACGAAGGCTGCGTTGCAAGCTGTCCGGGTGGGCGACAAAGTAGGCTTAGACTGCGCATGACGGCGGCCATATTGAGTCTGAATAATGCTTGACGAAGGACGGCCTAATGGCGACACGCGTGTTAGTTTCTAAGGGCAGCATCGGGCGTCTTTGAAACTAACTGCGTTACGGTCTGCGTTAGAAAAGCGACGCCAGCGCCACCTTTACACGTGGTGTAACGTCCTCTTATAAGTAACTTATGGGAATTCCGCTACAGTGTACTGTGTCTTCTCCTTTTCGAAGTTGTCTGTATTTAGCGAATGTGATTTTGCTTTGGTAGTTCAAGCCTGGGTCTCTGGGCCTAGCTATGCATGTACTCAGAACTATTTGGGACCATACGGCTTCGGTTGTCCTTGCCTTAAACAGGTCTCTCTGCATCTTTGTTTAAACGTTAAGTAAATGGCATGCCAAGCTGTGAACCAAGCTGCCTTCGACTTTTATTGCGCACACAAAATACCAGGCCGTGTGGAGCAGCGTTAGTGCAAATGTCGCTCACATTCGTAGCTTGATGTACGCACTTGCGACGTTGCAAAGCGTTAAGGGCGATTTTGTTGTGGTGTGTTCATGTAGTGCGTATAAGCGTGCGTTCCGTTCAGCGATGCGTGACAACCAGGCAATGACGCGTGACAAGCAGTGCCGGCCTAGTACTTTCTAGGAAGTAAGTCGGAGCCGGTGCGTGCCTCTGGCAGAAAGCCAGTCTTGGTCTGTTTCACGCTCTCTTTTCCCTTTTAAAGACGATAGTCTTTCTTGGGCTACTTAAACCTAGAAAATTTGGTCTGTCTGTCTGTCTTTCTGTCTGTCTGTGACTCGATTCAGCCACCTGGCCAAAGTAAAACAATGGCTGCGCAATAGTCTTATATAGTCACAACTAAATCTACCCGTCTAAGTCCGGTGTAATGTTCATACTTGTCAACATTGTTGAAGAAGAACAATACATCACGCAAATATAAGACAACAAATTAATACAGAAGTGATATTTGCAGTGTTCCTTTATAAAAAATCATGCATGCTTGACTTTTGCGAAATTAAATACTTCATCAACTGCAGAAAAAAATTTCACTCCGCCGTCGCCTGCTGTCACCCGCGCCACTATAGCTTCTGGCGCCATTTTAAGAAATCAACCGGCAACAGTTACGAAAGGTTCCACTAGATAGGTTCCACGTTCTGCTTGCAACGCACGTGGAGTAGGGAAACGCGGTTCTATAAACGTTGAAGTAGGGCGCCTAGATTCACGCGCGTCTTCGCCGTACGGCAGCGTTGTCATCGAGACACCCGGCTTGGAGCAGTGTAACGCGGGAAATTTAAAATGATTTAAGCAAACCTTTGGCGTCGTTACCTTGGAAGGAGCGCGACGTAAGAGGAACAACATGAGAGGTGAGCGGGAAAGCGAAGGGAGGCATTTACTTGGCAAAAGTCGATTAAGACGATTATCGTCTTTTGACGACATTTGCAACGAAAGGAGCAGATACGCGGCCAATTTTTTGTGTTGTTATTTGTATTTAAAGTTTGAAAAGCGGAACCAGAATTACACAATGCACCTGAACAACGTTATCCAACGGTGCTTGGGAGCCTAAGGTAGTCTCCTTTTCTCAAAAATTAACCCTTGAGGCTAAAGAATATTCACCGGGACTTTTTAGCTGCGATGAGAATGGCGGTGGTGCTGGTGGTGACGACGGCGACGTCGATGATGATGTTGAAGAAGAAGAAGAAGAAGAAGAAGAAGAAGAAGAAGAAGAAGAAGAAAAGAAAAGAAGAAAGAAGAAAAAAAGAAAGAAAGAAAGAAGAAGAAGAAGAAGAAAAGAATAAGAAAAAAAAAGGAAAACGAAGAAGGAGGAGGAGGAGGAGGTGGAGAGGTACGGTGATCATGTCACTACGTACGTATAAAATGTAGGCTTTGAGGCCAGGCATTTATCACATTCTATCACGTCACCAGAGAAACTCTTGGTTGGGCAGAGGGGTCGCGCAGCAGGCATTTCACCGGCGCTTCTGCGCTGTAGCCGCCTCGTATGTCCGTCCGTCCGGCTGCCGCAGGCTGTGGCCCCGCCACGGTCGTCGCGTGGGGGGCTTTCTCGCAAACGTCACCCCGGCCGCTCCCTTCAACTTCTCAGAACTCCGCTTCCTGGTACTATCTCTCCGTTTGTGGTGCTACGGTTGCTGCTGTTGTTGTTCCCTACCCCGACTGCCCATTCTGTCGGGAATGTTGTCGGCTCTTCTCCGCTCCGTTTTCGCGGAGGGGGCGTTTTGTTAGAAGGGGCCGCTCGTGAAACGCCGTTTTCGCTGGGAGGTATGCGCGACGAAGGCGCCCTCCTGCCGGACGGATATCTTCCGCGGCGTATTTATGAAGGACGCCTGGGCAGCGTGGTTGCGATCGACATTAGAGGTCCCCCGCGTCCCCGAGCCCCTTGGATGCAGGAGACCACGCAACTTTCTAACAGTGGCTAGGTTCTGACCAAAACAGCGTGCTTGGGCGGAAAGCGCGTTGACAAATTTGACTCCCGAGTTTGAATTACTTGTCAGATTAGTTGCAGGTAAGGTTGTAAACGTTACAGAATTCCCGGCTCTTGTCAAAACATGATCATCTACGGAGGGAGTGTGGTTACAAAACACAGCTGGAATTTTTGTGTAATTGAAACTATCCCGAAACAAATTACATTGGGAGCTTGGGAAGATTGGGAGCTAAGACGACTCCAACATTATTTATTTTAGATCTCATATTTAAGTAATTTTATTTTGCCAACCAGTTTGTTTCATAACTTTTTTTCGTGGTGATGTGTGGCTGCTTCAGGGCACCCAACGTTGACAATTCTAGCTGTCTAACATTTACGGGGTTCAACCGCGCGGTCAGCGATTAGTGGTGCGAAGGCCTGACCACTGCATGGCATGTTTGTTAGGTTCTGGCGTGAAATTATCTAGTACTGACACGTTACTGCAAAAGCCTGGAGGGTATTTTCGCGGGTTGCAGCATCCCGCTGTTTTGAGTGAAATGAAATGAAAAAAGAAAAAAAAAAGATCGTTATTTAAGGTCAGATTACGTTACGTTTAGGTTAATTTTAGGTTGTGTTTAGGTTAGGTGAGATTTTAGGTTGGGCTTACGTTAATTTTAGACTGTGTTTAGGTTATGTTACGTTAGGTTAGATGAGATTTTACGTTTGGTTTACGCTAGCTTAATTTTGGGTTAGCTTAAGTTGTGTTTATCTTCTGTTCGTAAGTTTAGTTATATATTAGGCTACGTTAGGTCAGCTTTAGATTATATTAGGTTAATTTTAGGTTATGTTTATGTTAGGTTAGCTTTAAGTAGGGTTTATGTTACTTTTATTAAGTTAGTTTTACGTTAGGGTAGGTTTACGTTAGCTTTAAGGTGGGTTCAGGTTAATTTTAGGTTAGGTTTATGTTGGGTTTACGTTAGCTTTACGTTGGGTTTAAGTTACTTTCGTTATGTTAGTTTTACGTTAGGGTAGGTTTTGGTTAGCTTTCAGGTTGGGTTTAGGTTACTTTTGTTACGTTAGTGTCAGGTTATGTTTATGTTAGGTTTAGGCTAGCTTTAGGTTAGTTTTACGTTACTCTAGGCTTAGGTTAGCTTTAGGATGGGTTTAAGTCATTTTCGTTCGGTTAGTTCTACAAGGTTACGTTGTAGCAGCCTTTTTAGGGGCGTGATGCTGCGGAACTACCTGAAAGTAGACTCTCCCAAAATCCGCGCCACCAGAAGCGCGGGAAGTTTGCTTTTTCAAATGGCGGCCCAATCGTGAGCCAGTTGCGGTGCGGGGCGCGATCTGTTTATAAACAAGCTCTGACGAGAAGGTCCCGCGGCGTACTACTACTGTCCACGTTTGCAGAGCGCGGCGGCGGGCGGCGATGGTGCGTCGCTCGCGGATGTAGCGAACACCGCGCGTGCCCGTACAGACAGACGAGTCGTTACGCAACAGCCCTCGTCGTCACGCAATAATACTCTTCCACGCCGCTTCTCGGCCTCCTTTCACCGCGTGCAGCGCGCAGAGAGCCGAGCGCGCCGAAAGAGGTCAGCGCGTGGAGCGGCGGTTGTGGTGCCGTAGCCGCTGGAATGCGGCCGTTTGCCGGCGCCGCTGTCGGACATCGAAGCGGCCACCGGCGGACACCTTTGCGAGTGGCGCGCCGGGGGTATTTGCTTCGTTGTTGGGGGCTGGAGAAGGCGGGCACGGAGAGGAGGGGGGGGCGGGGGATTTGTTGCGAAAGGCGGCTGCGTTGGAAAAGGAGAGGTGAGCGAGTGAGTCAACGGTTTAGCAATTGGGTTTAGGCGATTTGTAACCTGCAGGGTTGATGCTGTGGTTTACAACAGGAATATAAACGGTGCGTGATGTCTCATGTACAAACAGAGAGGGAAGGGAGAGAGCGCAATCCATCGGTACGAACATGTTAATATATTTCGCCGAGCACTGTTAGTTTTCTCTTCCCTTTCCCGTAATATTCACGTCATCCTCCATCCCACGTGCAAACAGAGAGAGAGATCGTTACTTCCGTGTGAACTAAGGAACGCTGCGTCGGTCATAGCATGTCTTGCAAGTCAAGATGGCGGTGGGTGAGGGAGGAGCTGTCGTAAAAACTTGCTCACTCTGTAAACAAGTCTCCTAGCTGCAAGTAAACACCTCACGGTATAGCATATGATAGTAGTACGACTTGAGAAGTGTTGTAGGGGGAAGAGGGGAGAAAGGGTGTTTTAGAAAAATTAAGCCTAACGGAAGCTTATGATGTTTCCCAGTCTCCATCACCACGCGCCCTTCGCTTGCATCCTTGTCGAGCGGTGTGAGTAAATGCGCCGGCGAGATCTCCCGCACGTACGCCACTAGATGCCCCCCACCATTGCAGTCCCAGCTAAGGTCAGGAAGCCAGGAATACCGTTGAGGACGTTGTTCTGGCGCCAACCGCTATACCGGCAGGATATTTGATTAATTTCTCGTATGGTTGTATCTATACTAGAGTTTCGTCCTACGGTACTATAAGCACTCTACCAAAACGACGTCAGAAGCCCTTCGTTAAACGTCGCCGATGGTTAAAGCGAGAAGCTTTCTTGCGTGCGAAACACAAATGGCGAAGTGCCAAAGTCAAAGCCGCTGCTATCAAAGTCCAAGCGTCAACGATCAAGGTGCTAAGTGTGAACTCAGGCGAAAGCAAGCGAATCCCTCACGAGGAAGCTAAGCGTCCCCCTCCTACCCATCGTAATCATTAGACCAACGTCGTCGTCCGAAATCCAGAGTGCCAAAGTCAAAGCTAAAGTCCACTTCAACTGAACTCCGAAGCCAACGCCGGCGCAACGAATCCAGAGGAAATGCATTGCTGAGCGACTGCATGCGATAATGGCGCAATCGGAGAGAGAGAGAGAGAGAGAGAGAGAGAGAGAGAGAGAGAGAGAGAGAGAGAGAGAGAGAGAGAGAGAGAGAGAGAGAGAGAGAGAGAGAGAGAGAGAGATATCTTTAATGAAGTCTGGCGATGTGAGCCGGGACGTGATGAAGATGATGGCGATGGTGTTCAAGAACTCCATGCTCACAAACAACGTTGAGTTATTCGCAGTGACTGGTCTAGACCTGTGTGTCGCAGGTACTCTATCAGAGCTTTTGTAGCCCGTAAAGCACGTTTGGGACATGCCCACGGTCCTAAAACGTCCTTTAGCTTAATGTCCACGCAAAGCAACAGCCCGAAAGACACTGCGAGGGACACTCTGTGAGCACTGAATCGACCACATTCACAGAGCAGGTGCTGGAGGGTTTCTCGCACATCACAGTGTGGGCAGAGTGGCGACGTAGCTATCGGCTTCATAACGCAAGGGACGTAGGTTCTATGTCGACCACTGGGAAGCGTTTATTTTTTCTTGTTTTATCGTCATCTTCGTCGTCGTCGTGCAGCCTCCCATTCTGCGTAGTTGGGTTTCCTGCAGTGCGTTTTCGTTACGACACAGCCACCAGTGGGACAACCAAGGAAGCTTCGCTTTAAAAAAGCATCATTTGTCTTGTTGCAGTTACTTCGAAGGTATCGCCTGAATAATTGTCTTCCTGTTGTGTCTCCAGATCAGTTTCTCGGAAAGATGGATCAACCTTGCAATTTACTGACATTTCTGAAACTATGCAGAGACGAAGGCGGGAGGAGCGGTGACGTGAAAGGGAAGTTACGACAGTGTAGGGACATCGTCCTCTAAATACCTCCCAATTTACACACTTTCTGCCTAGCTGCGCCGAACAGTCGTCGGGGGTAATTATCACCGAGTTCTTCGCCCGAAAGTGAACTTTTCTTCAAGTTGCCTATGCTGCTCTAAACTTACGCAAGTCTTTATTATTATACGTCGGGGGAAGAGCGACGGCTGTCGGCCCATGCGTTACTGCTCCTCTGGAAGTGAGGCGTCCGACGGATTTGTTTCAGTGTGAGCTGCTGGCAGGCCGCCGTCTCCCGGAGACCTTCTGCGTGCATTCATCAGTTCCGAGAAACGACACGCTGCTTCTCATTCCCGGCTGATTGTCTGCGCCTCGTCGCTGACAGCTGTGACGGGTTCATGAGCATTTAGAGCGAGCGCTGGAGCGGGGCGCTGTGGAAGTGCGCTGCGCTGCCTCCTTTCCAAACGTTCGCGCTTGCTCCATCTGTCCGTCTCTGTATGCGTACCACACACACACACACACACACACACACACACACACACACACACACACACACACACACACACACACACACACACACACACACACACACACACACACACACACGCACAACACGCACGCACACGCACGCACGCACGCACGCACGCACGCACGCACGCACATATAGCGAATCAGAAATGGGAAATGAAGACAGAATAAGGGTTGGCAGTCAAGAAAACCTCGGAAAGCAAAGGGGGGAATGCGGTAGGTCATAGAAACAGATGAAGAACTTTTTGAGCCAGAAAGAAAGTGGTGAAAAAATGCCCGCCGGGTGGGATCCGAACCCACGACCTCCAGAATACCGTTCTGGTGCGATGACCACTACGCTACCGGCGGGGCTGTTTCCCCACCACTTTCTAGGGTATTTATGTTGAGGTATTTTTTGTTTCCTGCACTTGGCGGTGGTAGCGTAGTAGTCATCGCACCAGACCGGTATTCTGGAGGTCGCGGGTTCGGATCCCACCCGGCGGGCATTTTTTCACCACTTTCTTTCTGACTCAAAAAATTCTTCATCTGTTTCTGTGACCTACCGCATTCCCCCCTTTGCTTTCCGAGGTTTTCTTCACTGCCAATCCTTACCTTTATTCTGTATATATATATATATATATATATATATATATATATATATATATATATATATATATATATATATACAGCGAGATTCTCGGTTATTAAATCGACTGTGCGATTAAATGGTCACCGCGAAAAACAAAACAAGATTTATTCTGAGCTCTGACGTTTCGGCCGGGAACCGGTCTTTACCCCGGTCCCTGGCTGAAACGTCACAATAAATCTTATTAGCGAAATTCCTTTATTTAAATTACCGCTTTCACAATTTTTTTTTTCAATAGCCCACTCTACAGAGCACATGGAACTAAACTTATACTCACTTTTAACGACATTGTGCTTATAATGAAGCCAATTTCTTGTCCCAGGGGCTTCATTATAGCGAACTTACTGTATCTGTTATTTTCGTCCTGTGGAGTTCGTGGAAACGACGCACAACGCATTTGGTTGAACTCGTCTTAGACAGAAACCGTAAGACGCGAAGGGTGATCTTTTTTTTTCTTTGCGTGAGTGATTTGCTAGTCAATGGTAGTGCTTTTATCTCTTCGGTTGAATCAAGCTTCGCTTGATGAGCAACTTTTAAATCTGGGAATTCAAAATGTCTCTGACCTTCGATAACATTCATCCCACCCATTGCAGCTTAGCGCCGTATTTTATCATTTTCATGACTGGGGATTGTACTTGAGCGAGCGCACGCGCACGAATGAAAGAGTGAGAACTTTGTGTTTGAATGTGCTGGCAGAGAAAAACAAAAGGAAGAAAAAAAACAGGAACACGCGTATGTCATTTATTCGTTGAAAAACTGGGTATTTTGTGAGCGGTCAGAATTAACCTCGATGACCTTTATACAACCGTGCCTGTATGCCTGTCGTGATGCTGGGGTGTTGAAAGAAGATTGAAGGAGTGTTTTAGATCGGTAATTCAAACCGCTAGAAACGGGGAATGCCTGTGTCATTCGCTTGTTGCTGAGGGACGCGTGATGGATTTGCGAAATATTCCTTCCACGTTTGAGGCCTGCGAACAGGATAGGCGTGTTTTGGTTTTGAGGCAGAAAAGGAGCCGTTGATTTTGTCATTTTAGAATTGCAAGAATGTTCACTCCCAGCATTTTTTTTTTTTCATCTACTACAGCGGATGGATTTTCAAGAGATTTGCTATTTGCGGTCACAATTCTGTACGTATGTGTGGACGGCGGCCGAAAACTTCAATCGGCCGTCACCGTAGCGGAACCATGTTACAAAGAACTAAAGAAAGTTCAACTTATCCCGAAGGAAGGCATAGAGGTAAAATGAAGGCAGGAATGTGCGGAATGCCACGACTAGCCAAAATAAAAAAGAAAGTAGACCGTTCTTGTAAAGAAATCAATTTATTTCGTCGATTTCCTGACTGTATGAATTAGCGTGCGGAATTGTCGCCGATTCGTTTCATTTGGTATTGTTTTACGCATCAGACATTACAACGACGAACGTTGTGGCAGCACTACTGCATATACAGGGTGATTAAATTTAAGTCGACAGGTTTTTTAAAATTCGGCGCTTAGATTTAGGTGACGACCACCTCTACAGTGAAGTTTTGCGCCCAGGGGGATTTAGAATTAGGTGGTAATTATTGATCTCGGTGGCCTGATTAATTAAAGTTGAATAATTAACTTTTTAGTGGCTGCAGTAAGCAGGCATGTGTGTATTGAAAAGTTACACGCAATTGTGTTTCTGCGCAGTTCCGTTTGGCGAGATTCTTCGAGCGCCTCCGCACTCCGAGATATCGAACGGCGAAGTTTAACTGCCGTTAGCATGATTACGCATGCTAGACAGTGAGCACCGGTGGAAAGCTCCTCCCTTTTGTTCTGTGTTTGGATAGCGACTCCGAGTGCTGCAGATTGCGATAACGCCATCCAAGACTGATAGGGTGCCAGTTATCGCTTTTGCCTATTCCTCCACCCCGTTGTCAAACTAAACACCGTACTCAGCAGGCACGTCACGAAAGGGAAGAGCTCTGCGCCTGTCTTCGCTGTCTTGCATGCGTGATCATGCGAACGGCAATTAAACTTCGAAGTTCGACATCTCGGAGTGCGGAGGCACTCGAAGAATTCTGCCAAACGGAACTGCGTAGAAACACGATTGCGTCTACCTTTTTAATACAATCATGCGTGCCTAAAGCAGCCACTAAAAAGTTAACTATTCATTTTTAGTTAATTTAGCCACCGTAATCAATTATTACCGCGTCATTCTATGTCCCCGTGGGCGCACTGCCTCAATTTAGAGGTTCTAACGCTAACGCTAACGCTACATCTAAGCGCCTAATTAAAAAAAAATCTGCCGGCTTAACTTTGATCACCCTGTGTGTTGATTATATTGCGTTATTCTTGTGCTGATATGTGACTTCAACTCGTGCCGCAGCGGGGGGGGGGGGGGGGGCGGAGATAGATAGAGAGAGAGGGAGTGGAGGGGAGGGAGGGGGAAAGGGAGAGAGAGAGAGCCATTGTTGAGACACCGGGTTCATTTAGGAAGGGTGCTCGAAGCTACGTGGAGCGCCCGTTGCATAAGGGTCCGTTGGTCCTCGAGACAAAAGCTACAAAAGGAGGAAACAGCGTCTGAAACGCCATATTTCACAGCTCTGTCACTCCCTTCGTTACCATAACAACGGCGGTGGTTACGATCAGGCTGTAACGTACCATACCTGCTTGCGGGCATAACCGGTGTTGTGCTGACCGTCTGCCGAGGTGGGCGTCCCGGGGCCCGTTTACCGCTTTACAAGTTAACTCTACGCTTTCCGCAACATTGCGGTGGGTGGCGCCGAAGGCTCGATGCATGCAAAATGGGTCATAGTTCAGCCCGGTGTCTCCGAACTCTTAGCCGTGCTTTTTTTTTTTTTTTTGACGTGGAGACATTGGGTACCGCAGCGCCAAGAAAGCGGAAATTCGATATACGCCACAATTCGATGTACCGGCGTTCGGTATGCTCCGCTTTTGTGGCGCATATATGGCAGCGGCTGCGGCTGACCGCACCGCCGGGCGGGCGGAGGCCGGAGAGTCCGACATAGAGCGGCCAATCCCGGCGGCCGTTGTTTTTGGGGAATTTGTTTTCGCTGCGCTCGCCGCGAAAGGAGTCTCTTCTGGCGAGCCAAGACAAACCGGAGTGCTGCCTGCCGCTGAAACAAAAGGAACCGACTGGCTGGCGGGGTTGCCCGCTCACGCAACATCTGCAAAAAGCCCCTGCTCGCCTCAACGGAGCGTGGGCGCCTGTTTGGCGAGAGTTCCCGCCGCTCGCTGCGACGTCGTCATGGCCGTGTGATGGGCCCGAGTTATTCTCTGCCCGCGGCGTTTCGCGGTGCGTTTCGAAACGTGCCGCTCCGTTCACGTGGTTTGCCGACGCGATGCGCGCGTCAGTTTCTCCTTCCCCCCTGCGTCCGTCCCTTTCGGAGGTCCGCGAAGGACGACGTAGGAACGGTTTCGTAACGCACCACGAGGTGGGCTCGGAAGCCGCCGCTGTCTTATTTTCCCCTTCTTTTCACATCTGTTCTTCGGGCGTGTGGATTTTGTACGCGAGGAGGAAGGGTACCGCTCTTCTCTGGCTCTGCTGGGTGATCTTTCGCGCGTCGCGTGCCTTCGTCCGAGCAAAGGTTTGCACGCACGTACGTACGTCATGGCGCATTGGCATCATCATCATCATTTGTTACTGATGGGGGGGGGGGGGGGTGATGACGACGCCATTTCGTTTTCCTCTTTTCTTTTTTTCACGTTTGTAAAGGGGGCATGGAAGAGAAGGGCGCGCTGCCTATGTGTGAATAAAGTTCCTTAATACAGCCGTAACCCGCAGTCATATCATATGTCCTCGCCAGTCCGTGCGAACGAGTGATTAACCCCGAATGTCTCGGCTAGCGGCGTGAAGGGGGGAGCGGGAGAGAAGGGGTGAAGTGAATAAGTTCATCAACGCAGACTTAGTCAGAACGAGAAAAATGAGATTGCCTTAGGTGTACGGACTGTGCTTGACTAGTCCGAAGTTCCGAACCCGCCGCGGTGGCTCAGTGGCTAAGGCGTTGCGCTGCTGAGCACGAGGTCGCGGGTTCGATTCCCGGCCGCGGCGGCCGCTTTTCTGATGGAGGCGGAAAGCAATAACGCCCATGTGTACGAGATTTCGGCGCACGTTAGAGATCGCCGGGTGGTCAAAATAAATCGGTAGCCCTCCACTACGGGGCGCCTCATCGCCTGCGTTGCGTCGGCGCGTTAAACCCTACAATCAAATAAATTGACCGATAGTTAGTTCAAAAGCGGTCACGCCCCTTCACACACATCCCCGCACGGGTTAAAGGGACTCTGCAACACTTCCCATAAACGTTTTTCATTTTTTCTTTCGCGCCTGGAAGCATTGCGGAAACTACAGTTATCCCCAGCACGGAGCGGCACTGCGTGGTTTGCTCGTCGCAGCAGGCGCCACTTCCGTTTCTTCTTTGCTTTTGTGGCGATATTTTTTTTTTTAACTGGCTACCGAATGCGATTATTGCTGCGACTGAACTGAAGCCGGCCAATAGCCACTACACTGCTGTAATGACGTCATTGCAGCGGTCGACAAAAGCCAAGACGGGGGAGATAGAAAAAAAAAAACTTTTGAGCAAGTTTTAAAGTTATCTGATGGGCACAGAGCCGCTATTTTTTTTTTGCTGAGGTAGCTCGTGACCCGCTATTCCAACTACTACTAGTATTTGTGAAGTACGTTCTGAAAGCATTTAAGATTTAGAAAACAGTTGAGAAAAGTGTTGCAGGGTCTGTTAGTCCTTTCTCTCAAGATCAAACATCAGAACACGGGAAGGAGGCGTGCCCGATGTAGATGCTGGAGCAGAGAGGGGAGGAAGAGGGGGCTCAAGGTGTCGGCGTGTACCCGTGGGAGCTGTTGCTTCCTGCAAACGGAATGGACCTTTCTCCAGTAGCGTAGCCCTCTTGCGGCGGTCACCCGAACCACACTTGGGGGATTATAGAAAAACACGCCCCCTTTTTTTCCGCCTGGCCTACGAATTTGAGGAAAGCCGTCCCAGGCGCCTCGCATGGTTTTGGTGGCAGAGAAATTTTTCGGTGGCAGCCGTAGCGCCTACCTGTCGGCCGCTTTCAGAGCTCAGAAAACGGAGCAGCGCTTGTTGGCCCGGCGTTCGCAACTGGCTAATCCAATATGGCGTCGTTTTGTTTACATTTTGCCCCCCAAGAGTGGCGGATCGGTCGCTGGGAGCGAGAGTAGCGCATGCGCAGAGTGCTATGTGAAAAAGGTCCATTCGTCGCGGCGCTGGGTGGCACACTGGCCTGTATGGGCCAGCGGTACTGCCGAAGCAATGCGAACATGGCAGGCGCGAACCGGTGCGGTTCCGCAGGTCTAGGGGCTCTCGGCCTGTCAACAACCGCTCCATTGTTCCACTCGCGTCGTCCGGCGTCGCCTGCGAAGCGGAATCGGTGGCGGGCGGCGACCGTGAAGGCCTTCGGGAGGCGTGCGAGCTACGCGCGAACGGCGCCCTCGCGTCTAGTAGCACGGAAGTGCTCGCTCATTCATCCTTTCGAGTCGCAAGACCAACGTGGGTGCGGTGGAAAAAAAGGGTAAAGTTTAGCTTCCGACACGGGCGGAAGAGCGGGAGTCGAGTCACCAGCCTCACAGTAATTCCCTTCAACCTTACACATGACGAAATTCCTCTATCGTCACTAAAAAAAAAAAAGAAAAAAAAAGAAAGAAAAACACTTTATGTAGGTAATGAAGTATTTATTAAAGGTAAAACATGCGTTAGACTAATTGCGTTTATTGTGCGCGACTGTACGTTATCGTTGGTTTTGCGAAGCGGGAATATTTATGTTACATTTGTAATGCGCTTCTACCACCACCTGGATGATATTGCTGTAAGCGTACGTTGCGAAAGGCCCTTCCTTCTTTTTTTTCTTTTTTACCCATTGAAGGCGTGTTCGCTGTAAACCAGCGAAACACACCCGACTTGTCGAGTCTGATTGTCTGAATACAGCCCAACCGAGGTCAAACGTGACGGGAGGTCGCTGTTTTTGCATATCTGTATTTCTGCTGGCACATATTTTCTTTCAGGCGCGTGTTTTACAATTCCGGGTTTCAATACTATTTTTCACAATTGAAAACGGACGTCATCGTCATCGTCAACAGATTCCGACGAACCCCGCTCCTCCGTCAGCCAGCTCGTAGGCTCACCTCGTTGTGAAGCGTTAGCATAGAGATAGAGCTTCGTCACTGACGTTCGTAAGGTGGAGCGGTCGTGAGCAGCTGTCTCTTGCGAGGGGTAAAAAAAAAAAGAAAAAGAAAGACAGCGCGCACAAATTCACGGGCGCCCATTGTTCGGGGAGTCGCGTTTGACGTCACCTGTTACGGAATTCACGGCGGCGGCGGGCTAGCGCGCGCGCGCTCCCCCAACGCAAAGCGCCGACAGGAACAATCGGGACGGATGCGGACTCGGCTGCTGCCTCCAGGGTCGTTTGTCTCAGCAGCGCGCAGCTGCTGCGGTGGTAGTAGGCGAAGACGAGCCCCCCTGTCCCGTTCGACGGCACCACCATCCTGCACGTCCGTTCCCAGGAAGCCAGACACCGGGGAAATTTGACGGTGATAGTTGTTGTGGGGGGTGGCTGATTGCAAGACCGACTCGATAAAGAGGACGGACGGAACAATGGCCGCGTATCTCCTGGCTTCGCTGCGAATGACGTCGGAATACGATAGCGTTTCGACCGCTTCCACCACGTAGCGTCTCTCTCTCTCTCTCTCTCTCTCTCTCTCTCTCTCTCTCTCTCTCTCTCTCTCTCTCTCTCTCTCTCTCTCCTATCCTCGCGCTCTGTCCCTCTCCCCTCCCGCGTTCCGTACCCTTAACCACCCTGGCTCAGGCCAAAGTTTCCCGTTATCCGCCCTTTCCCTCTCCTAGCGGTATACTCCCATTCCACCCCACTCCCCTTACCCCATTCCCTCTCGTCCACCCCACCATTCCCTTTACACCCCTCCTTGACCCCACACAAAGCCACGTGTGGCTTTGCCCCACCCCTATCCGCTACGATGTTCACCCTCTCCTCCTCCCACTCTTTCTCTCTCTTTCTCCACCCCTTTCCCCTTCCGTTACACTCCCTTTCCCCTCTCCCTCAAATCCCATCGCAAATACATGTATCCGCTCTCCCCCTTTTTCCACCCATTCCTGTCGCAACTCTCCCCCTCCACTGCCATTTCCTTGCCTCCCCGTTCCCTCCCTGCCACACACTGTTCTATCCTCATCTCCACTCTCCCGACACCACATTTCTTTATCCCCCTCACTCTTTTATTCTCCTCTCTCTCTCGCTATCTCTCACTACTGCACTCTCCCTCTCTTCCCCATAAGCTGCACTCCCCTTTCCATGCTCCAATATTATTAGCCACTCCTCCTCCCCTCTCTGCCCCTCATCTCCCTATCCAGTCGCACTTTTCCCCACTCCGCTTCCCCGATCCGCCGTTCTCCTGATTCCCCCATTTCACCATTCCAAAAATGTTCAAATTACGGTTGGTTTACGCGCCCAAGCTGCACCTGCTGCAAGGCGGCCCCGTAGAGGAGGGCTCCGGATATTGATTCCGACCACCTGCGGATTTTTAACGTGCGCCGAAATGTCGACACACAGGCGCCTTCGCTGTTCGCCTTCATCCGAAAGCAGCCACCGCGGCCGGGAATCGAACCCGCGTCCTTGAGCTCAGGTGCACAACGCCTTAGCCGCTGAAAACACGGTGGCAGTTCTCCTCCCGTTGTATGTGAACGCGCGTGCGTGTTGCTGAAGCACTATTAACTTGCTGCCACTCATCAGAAAAGCCCTGAGGGCGGACCTCGCGAGGAAGCGAACGTTGCTTCAGAGACTGCCCCAGAACGTTTCTTGCGAGTGTGCGCTTCCGCGGCTATTCACAAAAGTATCTTCGCCTGTTAAACGGTTTGCGATTGGATCACGCCGTGTCTTCGGACTTCACGTTGTGCGTTAGGCCCCCTGGGCGGGGAGAGGAGGTGATCGCGCGAATGGTGATTAAAAGGCCTTCGGAACGGAAAGACGCGTGATCCTGGCCCGCTGCCCGGGTTCGCGAACTCGACTGTTCGCCACCCTCCGTTCTCCAGTCACAGCTGTTCAGAAAGCTGTTCGCAGTGTTGGCAAATGCCGAGAAAAACGCCTGGCAACTGAGTCGTCACTAACGCGCCGCTGTCGTCAACCCCTCCTCTCGCTCACTGTCTAAACATACATGCACACAAACTTCGCTGAATTTTGCAATATGCTTTTGGGTGAAAAATATAAACAAGTTCGTTTATTTATGATTCTTTATTTATTTTTATTACTAATTAGTCCAACGATTTCTCGACAGTAGGCACTGTGGAACGGTCGAAACTGTTGGATTAATTAGTAATAAAGAAGGTAACCGCAATGTTTATATTTTCACGCACATATCTGTGTGTGCGTGAAAATATGAACATTGCGGTTATCTTCTTTATTAATAATTAATCCAGCAATATATATATATATATATATATATACAGAAATAAGAATGGAGTCAAGAAGACCTCGGAAGCAAGGAGGATTAGACAAGATAAAGAATAAAAGCTTTACTGAGTCCACCTGGCGGGCATTTTTTCTCCACTTTCTTATTTTCCAATTCTTTATCTTGAGCTACTACATCCTCCCCTTTGCTTTCCGAGGTCTTCTTGACTGCCAATTCTTATTCTGTCTTATTTTCAACGAGCCCCCATTTCCTATTCTGATTCGCACACACACACACACACACACACTATATTATATATATATCATTATATATCTATAAATATTATATTATATATAATATATATATTATATATACATAGGTTAGTAGAGACAGAGACACACGGAAGGACAATAAAAGAAAAATAAAGTTTCGACGTTTCAAGGGAGAGGAATGTCCTTTCTCGTGTGTCTCTGTCTCTACTAACCTTATTTTTTCGCGCTCTGTGTGAGTTTTTGATTCCAGACTATATATATATATATATAGAAGCGCGTCGTCAAGTACATGTTGTTGCAAGTGACAAACAACACAGCTGGTGCGTTCTTTGAATTTCGCGGGTGTGGCGTCATGCATGCCTTCGAAAGCGCTGTCACGTTGTTCGGTGCGATATCAGATGATGTGTCTCGAAGCAACCACCTGTTGAAGACACCACTCGTGCGTGACGCTCTCAAGACGACATGTTCGCGTTACATCAGCCACCGCCGGCCTACAATAAGCGAGGGCTCCCAGCTGTAGTTACCCCACTGTGCCGATCACGCGGTCTCTCGCTCTCTCCCACGTCATCCACGTTCTCGAGAGCGAACGGTGCGCCTCTCGTTCGTGCCGCCGCAGCTGCGCGCCAAGCACGAACGACGACTGCGTCCGTTGGGCGATGAGTCAGCGCCGTTAGTCGTCGTCCGCGCCCCCTGCTTTTCCGCCCGTCCATCCTCTCCGTTTGTTGTTCTTTCTGCTCTTTTGTTCCCGCTACTAGCTCCGCTCCAGTTCGTCGCTGCTCTCTCTCGTTCCGTCGTCGTCGTCTTGTTTTCCTTTTTGTTTTTCTTCTTTCGGCATTCCGCCGGCCTAGACAGGCAACGCGGAGTCGATGGAACAAGTGACGCGCCCACGCCATCTCGTTTCCAGCATTATTATTGGCTGCTGGAGACACGCCTCCTCTCCCGGCCGCCGCATTCCGTAGTTTTTTTTTTCCCCGTCGTTTTGTTTTTATGCGCGGAATAGTCGGCGTGTACTAAAACTTTCTTTTTTTTAGTATTATTTTGAACTTGCAGAGCGGAGACGAACGAAGCTTCGGGTGTATCCGACCGGCTTGGAATTTCAGATTTTGTTTTGTGCTTTTTTCGCTTCGTGTGCAGCAACGTTGATGCCGGGAGTGCATTCTTAGTCTATTACCGCGGCGTATAACGGACCAACGCGGAACGTGAACCATGAAATTGATAATAATGATAAATTAAGTGATGTTACGGTTTAACTAATCTTTCCGGGGGCGGTGTTGGCAAAAGCGTGAGTGAGAACACCTTTTGCTGGTCTCGAACCCAAGACCGAGCGGTTCGATATCCAGCCTCATGCAGTATACCAACTGAGCTACGGGGATGCATCTACACAAGGAAACAGATATTGCCAGTAAGCGTGAGATCACGTGTAACACCGCATCTTCACTAGGTAGGAAATCCTGAATCACACGCAATGAAGGCTTGACAGAAAGAGGATCTTAACGCGGCGATAAACTGAAGTGGGAAGCGGTGTTGACGTACTATCGTGATAAAATGAAATGCAAATTACGCTGCGACTGTTTTCGGCACATGCTGCGCTCCCTGGCGACGGGCCGTGTCTGCACAGCAGACATAAGGTTGGGAACGCCCTCTGATAACGTATTCTTACTGCGCAGTCGCAGCCCCTCGCTTGGAATACGGATCATATGCCAAAAACCATGCGCACCGTTGTTCGTATTCCAATTTATCACGATAGCACATACGGCTAAATACCGTATACATTTCGCGCTTTAAGCATGCAGCAGGCTGCACCTCGGCTCCGGAGTTACGCGGGAAAGCGAGCGTTTTCGTTTCGAGGGCGTCGTTTGAAGTTCGAGAAGCGCAGAGTAAAAATATGTTTTGAGAGGAGGTTGAGAGCAATGGATCGACATGGTTGGGAAGCTAAGGTTTTTAGGTACCTACACTTGAAAAGCCGTGGACATGCAGTGGTTTTAGGAAGACTAAATAGGCTAACGATGGAATACTAAAGGAACAATGAGAATTAAAGAGAGCCTAGGTAACCAAAAAAGAGGCAAGGCAGATAGAAACGAATAAATGAAGAGAAAAAATGGAAGCTAAAACGTCGTTAGAGATGTACAGGGCTGAGAAACTGGACACCAGAAAGGAAAATTTCTACGATAGTTCCCAGGGCAGTGCTTTGCATTTTGAGGCTAGAGCAGGTTGCTTGCGACCTAAGAGCTTTGTGGGGAAGTATTCACAAAATGATAGGGTATGCGTGGTCTGCGGAAAATAAACAGAAACTATGCGGCGCATAGTGTTAGAATGCGAGGGTATCCATCCAAATCTACATGAGGGCAACATTCGGCTTCCAGAAGCCCTAGGATTTAAGTGTAGCACTGAGGCAGTTGACTTCAAGGCTGTCGAGGAGACGAAAAGAAAATTAGAATGCTGCTGGGCGAAAAGCAGAGAGGGGAATATTGCCTAGGACAGTTACCACCTGTGGCAGAAAAAAAAAAAAAAAGTATTTGCCGTAAGCAGCGCTAGTATTAAACCAAGAGTATAAAACATAGGTTTTTTAGTCCTTTTTGGTAAGATGACACATCATAACCGAGCTACAAAGGGGAAACCAATAGCAATCATCATCATCATCATCATGATTGTGACAGCATGCGTGATTAACAGCGCGAGTATTGTGCGAAGAGGCGGATGTTTGCAGCCGCAGTGATCTACGCGAGGGGGGAGATGGAAAGGGCTCTGAAATCAGAGAGAGAGAGAGAGAGAGAGAGAGAGGAGAGAGGAGAGAGAGAGAGAGAGAGAGAGAGAGAGAGAGAGAGAGATGAGAGAGAGAGAGAGGAGAGAGAGGAAGAAACGGAGTGTAATTAATTGCAAGGATTTCCTGGCTGTCACAAAGGGTTCGCAGTGACCTGCGCTGCGACGATGCACTGTAGGCACACGTCGACAGTTTTGTGCGCCTTTCGGCGTCGGTGTTAGCTTCCCGGAATTAGACGGCGGTGGAATCGTGATCGTTGCAGCCAGGCCGACGGGAGGGTGCGCTACGGCGCAGCTGCTTTCGCGTTCAAGCTGCCGGCACGAGTTCGCGTGGGCGCAGCGGCATCGTTGAGGGGTGGATTCGTGGCAGAACGAAAAACGGGTCATCATCGGTTGCAGTCGGGTTATTTGGCCTCGCGAGTTCCCTGCTGTCGCTCGCGTGGCTTTTATGTCTCACGGCTTCCCGTTTCCGGAATATCCTCCCTTTGTGGGCACAGGCGCGTCACGGCGGTTGGATTGCGGACTCGGTCTTCAACCTGTCGAGCAGCTGTTGAGGACCCGCCCTCGCGCGGGTTTTCCAAACGACCTTATTACTAGCGTTTTAAGGGGGGACACTGGTCTTGAGGACCGAAAATTTGCCAAAAAATCAATTTTCTGCATTAATTTTATTTGCAGTCTACAGGTCTCAAAGAATGTACCTGCAAAATATCATAGCTGTATCATAAGTATTCACAAAGCTGTCGCCCTTTGAAGTCGCCTAAATGACAATTTTTTCCTATGTTTGCAAACTTCGTTCCCTGTTTTCTCAGAACCAATTTTTTTCCCACATGGTCAGCTGTTGGGTGCAATATCTTGGGATGTACTGGTTCGATTTACATCATTTTTGTTGCATTTGAAAGCTTATTAACTGAACAGTGCAATAAAACCACAAAAGTATTGAATTTCTTTTTGCTGGCACAAGATTTTATTCAGTTAGTTTTACAAAAACATTGTAAATTGATGACCTGACATTGGCGAATTTTACAGCGTTTGCAGAAACCATGCTAAAATTACTGCAGTGGTATAGTTGCACTCCCTGGTCCTTCTAGAGCACAAAGGGATAAAAGCTATTTGAGTATTTCATAGGTACATAGTGAAAAAATTGCCCGAAACGGAGTGACATAACATGTTGCACAACTCTAAACTTACACCCCACAGACGAAAACTGACTGCATATTTGTGCTCAGGATGTTGAAATACACTCAATGTGTAAATCTCAAGCGCATAGGTTAAAAAATAACAAAAATGTCCTCAAGACCAGTGTCCCCCCTTAAGCAGCGGTGGTTGTCGTCGCCACTTTCATTGGTGGTATCAAAGGTTTATTCAATTCACAAAAAAAAAAGCAATTACATACATGCGTATATACAGACGTATATCGTAATCCAGTTAACCTTTGTGCTGTACAGGTCGCTCACAATAGCACTCTGGGCCACTCGAGAGGCATAGACAGGGCCTGCGGTCGACGGCGCTAGGAGACAAGCTTTTGATTCACGTCTGGAGAGCGTTAGACGGCTGCCTGGGCAGTGTTGTCCGAACCCGTCACCTTCGCTGTCTCCATTCCCTTCTTGACCACGAATAAGACCATTTCAGCCAACTCCCCTTCCGCTCCCCTCCAAACTAATGGCTAAAAGCATTCAATCCAGGCGGTTTGCGATCTGTCGAATATTGGTGGCGGCGACTGTGATGACTTCGAAATACCAGGATTACCGGCCGCAGTGGCTCACTGGCCTAATGTCTAATCAGAAAACAAATTTTTACGGCTAAATTTAGCGAAAAGTGAGCACAGACCATTTTTTTACTTTTCAGATTAAAAACGCTCAATTCTAGGCTAAAGTGATCACTAGGCAGACGACCCTGTAATCTGACGGAAAGCTCCCGTGTAGATCCAGTCTGAACACTTCTCCGTTCCGTCAACGTCGCTTTTTGTTGACGTGACGGTGCCGTGACGGAGAAGGTGGCGGCTGTGTGAATGAGGGCTAATGCGTCGCGCTGCTGAGCACGAGGTCGCGGGTTCGATTCCCGGCCGCGGAGGCCGCTTTTCTGATGGAGGCGAAAAGCAAAAACGCCCGTATGTACGAGATTTTTGCGCACGTTAAAGACCCCCAGGTGGTCGAAATTCATCCGGAGCTCTCCACTAAGGCGCGCCTCATCGCCTGCGTTGCGTCGTCGCGTTAAACCCTTCAATCAATCAATCGAAATCCGGGCTCATTACAAACGCGCCTTCGTCGCCGCGGTACGAACTACTTCGAGTTCATGGTGTTCATATAGTGTCCAAGCGTCGACGCTTCCGACGCAAGCAAACCCCGTGCGTACAAGCCAATGACGCACTGCAACGCGACGCCGCCCAAAAAGGGGATGGGGGGTCTGTTGCCCGTCTGAGCTTGATAAGGTCTCCTGCTTGCTAGAGTAGGGGGTAGAAGACAGCGGATAGCATCGTGGGGGAAAAGATTCGCCCTGCTGATACTCGGACAGCGGCAGGTTCTTGACTGTAGACTCATCCGTTATTTTTCTTTCCTGCCTCTTTGCTCATTTGTAATGCTCATCTCTCGTCTTTCTTTTCACTTATCTTCCTCGAGACCTTATCAGCACGCGGCGGCGGCAGCGGCCACTGTGGCTACTGGCCGCTGACACGTGCTCTGCAGTAGCCGACACGCAGTCGCCACCTTCGACTCGTGTCGCCGCGTCTCTTCTGCTCTGCCCCGTCCGTTGTGTTATCGTTCTCCAGGTGGGGGAATTTCAGCGTGTGACGCGCATTCGCGGGAGCCACGCGATGTAGCAAAAATGTTCCCGCCCAGACCGCGTTCCGACGTCGATGGGTATGATCCGTGTCTATACGAGGCTTGCTATTACCTCAGAGACGACGGCACTTGTGCGCGCGTGCGCTGCTCCCGATTGATGCAAGGGGCTCTTGTTGAGGGGGTGTTTGCGACGTCGTCGTCTGGACCGTTTGCGGCAGTTCTGCGCGAGGTTGGGCTGTAACAAGGCTGTAATGATGGTGGCGACGTCATAAAGTACGTACATCCCCTTGTCAAAATTTTGTGGGCCAATGGTAAGCCTTCTCGACCACAAAGAATTCAAACAATCGGATTTACCTTTAAATGTGACACAATATTTTAAGGCAGTAAGAAAAAAAAAGTGTTTTCTCTAGCTTTCCTGAAGTTTCAGCCTCGCTCGGGACATTGAATTTTTTGCAGCCTGCGCGTTTCCGTATTGGCCCACAAAATTTTGTCAAAGACTGGACGTACTGACATGACTTTGCTTGGAGCCACGCGCGACATCACGGTAATTACTCATCATCGTCGTCGTTAGCCGCTTTGTGTCCACTGCCGGAAGAAGGCTTCTCCCATGTGCCTCCAGACGATGCTTCTCTAGTCCATTCTGTGCCTCGGAATTTTCTGATTTCGTCCCTCCGTCGAGGTATTGGCCCACGCTGTAATATTATTTACACCCTTTTCGTCTACGACAAACACCCTTCCACCCTTTCAAAACACAAATAAAAACACCCTTTGAAGGTGCGTACACTGTAGCATGATTCACCGTTTATATCTAATACCCTTACACCCTAGCAAAAACAGGTGTTTTTTTCGTTTATAGCACCATTAGTAACACCCTAGCAAAAACACAAGAATACACCATTTCGAAGGTTGTCTTATCATTAATTACACCCTCTCAAAGGGTTTTTCTTTGTTTTTTTTATAGTGTGCAAGTGTATTAGTAAAAGAAAAACAAAAAGGGTGTAAATAATTTCACAGTGTAATTAATTATAAGAACACTTTAAAGGGCGTATTTTTGTGTTTTTGCTAGGGTGTTATAAGCGACAAAACAACCTTAAAAGACGTTTTCCTTTGTTTTCCTTTGTCTTTTCTTGCTGGACAGTAAGGGTGTTACTTATGGACAGCTATTTACACCCGCGAGGGGGTAACCCATTGTACTGGGCAATGTTCTATGACAGTAATAAAACAGCTTATACACCATTTTCCATAAGCAGCCGGGAAAGGAGGAAAATACTCTCAAACCAGTTCTCTCGGCGGCCGACCAGCGTTGCCGGTGCGCGCTGGGCTGTTAACATCGCTCGGCGCGGTGTGCTACGCTGCGTAGTTCAGTAGTATTTCGCACCGCGTTCTTAGTTTTTGCGGAACTTTCAACTGTTTTAGCCAATGCTGCGATGCCGTTCAAGGCGCAAACGTCGCTTGGTCAGCACTGCGCGGTGGTGGGTTATTGCAACAACCAGAGAAAGCGAGAAACAGTCGCTGACAGCACGCATGTGCACGACACTGCCTTGAGAAAATGCAGTGCGGGTCGCGGCGTGTTTTTCCTGCATGGCTTCCCAACGCACACCGAGTTGAGGTATCGGTGGATTCCGTTGATAAATCGCAACGACTTTGTACCAACGACCAACTCCAGGGTTTGTTGGGTGCACTTGGACGGCACGCAGACGGAGCAAAATTCATTTATCACACGCAAAGCTGCGACAGAGAACGGAACCCCCTGAAATGTTAGAAGCAACGTTATCCTTTACAATACAGCATTGATTCGTTGGTTTATTGATTGATTCATTCATTATGGTGTTTAACGCCCCGACGCTTCATGGGTGATGAGGCGCGCCGTAGTGGAGGGCTGCGGGTTAATTTTGACCACTTGGGGATCTTTCACGAGCGCCGATACAATACAACATTACAATAACTTCTGGATTCCTTGTAGTCAATTTAAAATACCATATATTATTTGGTCATTACAGCCGATTGGCATTAAACAATCCCTTTTTCATCTAATCTAACCTTTAAAATCACGGCGTTTGTTTACTTTTTTCAGGCCAACTCATTACACACTGCCAACGATATGGAAAGGATGACTTTCTCCATCGCACACTCGATAGCAGGATAAGCAGGCAGCCAAATGTGGAAACGCAGCTCGAGATACGCGTGAACGCTGCATTTGGAAAATAGCTCAACCTGTTCACAACGCGGTCAAAGGAAAAGCTTCTAATCCTTTTGCGTTGCCACGGAATCTAAAGTATTCAATTACAAAAACAGTTACTGCTGGTCGCCGTAAAGCATTTGTGGTGCAAGCAGCGGTTTCACACAAAGGTGGGGCTTCCGAGAGACAGGACACATGCGCTGCGCAGAGTTAGGTCAATCATGATCACGATCATGATCAACCATATGTAACTCTCCCGAATGTCAACCCTTTTGCTCAACCTTCGAATAGTAATTTGGACTGGTTGTTGCGGTCGTGTTATTTTTCCGCCCAGGTAATTTCGTTTCGTCAGTAACCGTCATAAGTCTAGTTAAGAAAGGTTATATTGCATTGCAATGTCAACAGCGTAGTAATCGCCTCGTCGAAAGTCCATCGCGAGCACGGATCACCGTGACCCACATATGCTGTGCGCGCTCCGCATTCGACGTCCGCGCTTCCGTAAACATGGAGGCGAAAAGCAAAAACGCCCGTGTGTGCGAGATTTCGGCGCACGATAAAGATCCCCGGGTGGTCAAAATTAATCCGGAGCCCTCCACTACGGCGCGCCTCATCGCCTGCGTTGCGTCGGCGCGTTAAACCCTACAATCAATCAATCAAACATGACTAATCGGTGAACATAACAAGCACGGTGGCATTGAGAACACGTATTTACTCCCCGATATCGATTTCTATGTCAGTCGGTGCCATACCGGTACGTTTGCATCGCGGAACTGCGGAGCACCACCGGCACCTGCTACTGCTGCTCGCAACAGCCGAGGTCGGAATTTCCCGCTCTGGCAGCAAATTAAGACCTAAAATCCGTCCGCAGATGATGCAAACAAAACAGAACACCCATACACAAGCACTGCAACCGCTAACTTAACGCCAAACCACTACGGTTCACTCGGTAACGCACGGATACCGAGCAGACGCACGCCAAGAACGGCGCACTTAACAGCCCAGCGCGGAGGTTTCGGCGGTCGCTTCATAGACGGCGCTAGCGTCTGGTCAGAAAAAGCAAATGGCGGCGCCCACCTCTAGCAAGGAAAATGGTGTATAAGGGAGGTGTACACGCAGGGAGAGGGAGAGAAGGCAGAGACTACTCGAACGGCTACCGCGAGCAGTACGTCTTGTGAACAGACGCGAGGTTCGTGTATACAGTTTCGCCTCTTCTGTACGGGTCGAGGTCTTCTGGGTAAATGACATTTCGGTACCTACTGCGGGCGTTTCTTTAGAAAAAATACTAATTCCGGCATGCGTTTATATACGGCAACATGCGAACGTCACTGACGCGGCTGTTTCGAGTAAGCGCGTCTCACTTATTTCTCAGAGGTGTTTTGATCGCAATTATGTTTCACTCCCACTGATACCTGAAATAGCAGATGGGCGAAAATGAATCGTTGGAGAAAGTTAAATAGCCAATAACAGCGTTATCTGAAAGCTACAAAAAGTAACGAATAACAAATTATTTTTATCTGGTTGATGTTAGCGATGAATAAATAGCGCAGTATTTGTTCATGTTGCGCGCTCTTCCGCTGGCTAAAAGTAAGGCAGTATTGCGGACGAAACATTTATAATAACAACGCCTTGCGCGCTTGCAATTGCGCCACGTCAACGACGCCCCATGTTAGTGATTAAAACACTCGTCTGAATTAAAAAATTCCCGGGCCATCTTTTCTTCCGTGAAACCTGGGGAGGGGAAGAAGCAAGCAGTGTAGAAGTGTGTTTTTGGCGCCTTGGCGTTTTTGCCAACGGAGGTGAAACCGTTGGGGGTATACAGCTTTGCCTGTGAAAGTCTCGTGTCTTTGAAGCACGAAGCGTTCTAGCGCGAGGCGTTGGAAAACGAGTGTCCCGCCGTTTTTTTTATTACGCGTTACGAAGCGTTCTAGCGCGAGGCGTAAACGAGTGTCCCGGTGTTTTTTAGCACGCGTTACGAAGCGTTTGAGTGCGAGGCGTAAGCGAGGGCCCCGGAGGTGTTTTTTTTTTTTTTTTTTTAGTACGCGTTACGAAGCGTTGTAGCGCGCGGCGTAAATGAGCGTCCCGGTGTTTTAGTACCGTGACTACATGAGACGATTACGATGACGACGACAGGAGACGCCAACAGCCCCAACCCCTAAGGGGATTCGGTGTTGATTCAGTGTTGAGATAGAATGTGTTTTTTTTTTTTTTTTGAAATTAGTGAAGTACTGGCAACATCCCTCTTTGTACCGAAATGGCCGCGCACTGAAACGTCCTGTGCCGAAAAGAATGGAGGCGTGCGTACGTTGGCCCATACTTGTCGGTCTGTCTGTTGTGTCGAGTTGTGTCGCGTCGTGTCGTGTCTTGTCGTGTTGACCTATTTGCCTCCTGCAGGCAACTGACTTGCACTTCGGGGATCTGCTGTACTGGCAAGCAAGGTGAAAAGGCCGGCGCGCGATGCTGTCGCGTCGCTCGCACTTTCGCGAGGCTGCTTTTGCCGCTTCCTTTTTTTTTTTTTTTTCTTTTTTGTCGCGCGTGCGGACTGGTGCTCCGTCGCATTGATTCGTGCGAGACGACCCGAACTGTCGAGGCAAGTCTCTGCAAAGTTGAAGTGAATGTCGGCGCCCTATTTTTAGCCTGCCTCGGCGTCGTCTCTTGCCCTTCGCCTGCCGTAATTGTGAGCGGCAGGGAAGAAAATTTCCCCAACGAGCTATGAAAATGCCAGCAGAGACTACGGGGATATTTTGCTGGTATGGCACTATAGTTAGTAAGACTCTGGCGTTTTTAAAGGAACCAGGAATAGAACATACTACTTTTTTTTTTTGTTGGAAAGAATTGGATATTTTAGAAAGCTCGTTTTCGCTCGAAACGATGCTTGTATGACAGAGGAATTTTGCATATCAAAGGAGATATTTGTTCTAGCCCAATGGCTTTATAACTCACCAAATTTCCTATGAGATAATTAATCGATGGGGCGGGCAGAAAAAAAAATAAGCAGTGGCTTAGCTCGGCTATGCCAGGATATACGTAGCGTGCGTGAGCTGAGTTTCAGCTGGTTATTCTTAGGTTTCTTGGTTGTCTAGGATTAGCTTATTATCATGCTTACTGCTGCTAAAACGATTTCCAATCCAATCCAGTCCAGTCCAGTCCCGGCGGCGGCTCCGGCGCTCCAGCTGGGCGCCGTGAGACGCCACTGCTCCTCGCGCATGCTCAGCACGGCTCTCCAGGAGCTACGCGAAACTGCTCAACCTCGGCCAGTGTAGCTCACGCTACAAAAGCGACCTGTCAGTATGCCGACTGTGCATGCTATTGGATCGACACGGAGCGGAAATCCGTTCAACGTACGAAACCTAGCAGAGCGTTTCACTTGCTTAATAGCGTGGCCTCGGCTGTTGGGCCGAAAGCTCGGGTTAACATCTTACAACACCTGGAGAACTAGAGTTCAACCAACCTTCGGTGCTCCCATAACAAATGATTCGTCGCGATCCTGTTCTGGACAGCAAATGTTCCATAAATGAACGGTACTCATAGCGGTGCTCTGTTACCAAACCACACGTTTCTACCGAGAAACTTGAAAGAGAGCCTCGCATTGTCTATTAGCGGCCTCCCGCGGGAATTTGTAGCACCTCTGCAAATGTTTAGGGTTCGCGGTAGCTCAATCGATAGAGCGACGTCTTAAAGTCATGCGACGTCAGCCTCCCATGTTCCCCTGAGAGAGTGAAGACCGCGAAGGCAGCTACAAAATCAAGACTATAGAGCGACTGGTCTCGACCAATCGCTGTATAACTGCCACGACAAGGGCGTCGTTTTTGTCGCTCCAGTCGTAAGTGTGAACGGGCCTTTACTGTAGGTCCAGGATGGACACTTCTGGACATGTATGTCCTCCGTGGCGGCATATGTGCGCACGGTGTCCAGTCGTTCACCGAAACGGAGGTAAACGACAATCATAGACGCGGCGTTAGTTGCTTGTTAAGAAAATAAAAAAAAGAAGCGCGTAATTTGAATTATTTCGAGCGCTGCACCGCGCCTCACATAGCAACGCATACCCGGGTTACTCCCTCGCTGCGTTAAGCCACACGTTTGACATTGAACTGCGAACAGGACGAATGCCTTTTTTAGTTTTCTTCAAGCGCGGAGCTGAATAGGAGTTCTTTGAACACCCTTACTAAAGTATGCAGCTGTTTCCTTCGCCGAGCAGTCGGTGAGTCGCTTCCAAGAAATCTGGCACGTAAGCACTCCCACATGCATCATCTGCTTGAATTCGAGCCCTGTACACAGAAAGGTTCATATGTAAACAACCGCGTGACTCTCTAATGTCATCAATAGACTAAGAGCGTCTGCGGAACCTCAAGAACGCGGCGATAAGCGCGCCACTCTCGAACCCAGGAGGTGCGACATTGTTCGACTCTCAGCTGGTGCGTGCGCTGCGTCGGAGCCGCGCCTCTTGGAACGTATATGCACCGCGGTTTCGTCTCTGTGACGTTCTCGTCGATTGCGCTATACGTTCACGTTTTCGGCGCGTTGGAATGATTGATCCCGCTTTGGGCGTCGTGCGCGGCATATGCAGACGAACGTCACGCTTGCATACACAAACATATGGTGGGGGGGACAACAGAAATGGTGGCACGCCGCGCAATTGTTGGTGAAACGTGCTCGTGTTTGTTTTTTTTCCCCAGCGCGAGCGCCGCCGCGTCATCGGACAGGAGGAAATGTCACGGGATCAATACGAAACAGAGGAGCATTTCTTGGTTGGGTGACAGTGCCGGACTTTTTTTGAAGGTCAGCAGTGCGTCGTCAATTTTAGCGTCAGCTGAAGACGAATTGTCGTGGTGCGCTGTCAATCCTGGCGCGTGAGGCAACGCCGGGGTGACCTATGCGCTGTTCCACTGGCGGCATTAATAATAACAATAATCCTGGTAATAGCGGCCAAATTTAGCTGCTCGGTGTTCGCAGCGCGGGAGGGGTTCTGGCTGAATTATTCCTTCGTCGTCCGTCCTTCCGCTGAGTCGTGAGCCGTGGATGCGCTTGTTAGTGTCTCCAACGGACGAGGAGGGGCGGGACTCCGCCTACGCACTGCCTCGCCCCGTCATCACTCCTCTAGAAGCACCGTCAGCCCGGCCTAGTACTTTTTTCCGTGAACGTAACAGGTAAGGATATATAGCAACAAATATGTGTCCTGGTGCACCGATGGCCAATCAGAGCAAAGGGCGCACGCTTAAAGGGGTCATGCAGACAAAATACAAGTTTGCTTTATTGGAAATATCTCGTGTTTCGTGGTGCTCCCAGCGCTTGTCCGGAAGCAAACGATGCTTTATTCACTGAAAAATTATGCAATTTATGTTAAAATTTTGATTCTCCCGCCAAATCGTGTGTTTCTTGACTTCGTTTGCGATGATGTCCCAAAAACAGGTCTTCAGGCGAACCCTTATGCGGCACTATACTTTCAGAGGACTACAGAGCCTTGTTTACCGTCAATCCTCCCAGATGGCTCCACCGTACCGTAACTGAGCGGGTTGCTTGCGAACTAAGAGCTTTGTGGGGAAGTATTCACAAAATGATGGGGTATGCGTGGTCTGCGGAAAAGAAACAGAAACTATGCGGCACATAGTGCAAGAATGCGAGGGTATCCATCCAAATCTACATGAGGGAAATATTCGGCTTCCAGAAGCCCTAGGATTTAAGTGTAGCACTGAGGCAGTTAACTTCAAGGCTGTCGAGGCGACGAAAAGAAGATTAGAATGCTGGTGGACGAAAAGCAGAGGGGAATATTGCCTAGGACAGTTACCACCTGTAACAGGAAAAAAAGTATTTTGTGCCTATGAGCTTTTTGTGCCTGCCCTAGGCAGCGCTAGTATTAAACCAAGAGTATAAAACATAGGTATATTAGTCCTTTTTTGGTAAGATGACATGTCGCCACCCGCTACAAAGGGGAAACCAATAGTAATCATCATCATCATCATCATGGCGTTTGCCCGTCTTTGTTTTGTTTTTAACCGTATTTGCACTTGGAGTGTTTTTGTTACGCTAAAAAGTGCTCGTTCTGTGAAACACGGGGTATACTCCACAAACGGGGTCGCGTAAGACGATGTCGCTTACGCCGATCGGCACTTGTCGTGTCAGACAACCCGAAAGCGCCTTGCAGCTGTGCAGCTATAACAAGCCTAGTGTGCGCAGTACAATAACAGCGCGCTCTGGTACTTCTATCTTCACGTGTACTTTCGTAACTTTTATGTTTGCCTCACCGCTCTTACTTCTTTAAAATGAACATACGCATTACATTTAAGCGAAAATAGCTCGGGCTGCAAGATTAGAAGCCCTGCCTAACTTGCGTTTGCTTTTGCCGGCCTCCGCCAATCGCAGAGCTGGCTGGTATGACGTCATAGGTTCTGTTGCGGGAAATGGGCTTGTGGGTCGCATGGCCATTCCCTTTTTTTTCCTAATTATGTAGCTTATTTGAGCGAAGTTTGCGTTAAAAGTGGTGTCACTGTGATTCTAACGAGGCAACCTTTCGAATGAACCAAAGGTGTTTTATCTGCATGGCCCCTTTAAGCCTTACAGCGCTTTGTACACACTCCGTTTCGGGAACGTACTCTCGAAACGAGCGTGCTAACGTGTGCGCGGATCATCAAAGGCGACAGATGGCGGCCGCCGACTGCGTTCGCGTGGTTGGCCGAAAGGAAACAAAAAAACTTCCTGACTCGCTGGTGGCTGACTCGGCGGCGTCCGGGGCCTTCCCCGTGTCGCTCAGCTTGTTGCGCAAGACACGACGACCTTTGCAGCGCGAGAGAGGGAAGGACTCGTCGTACGATATGGCGTTGCGACGAGGGACCACCTCGTCCTCCTCCACCGCCGACGTGTCGCAATGAAGCGAGCAGCAGGTTACGTTGTTCGCAGGCGCCGTGGCTAGTGGCCAATGTGTCTCGAAGTACCGAGGTGCCGCGCTCTACCGCGACGCACAAAACGATTCCAAGCCTACGTGGGCGATATGCGGCGAGGAGCAGAGATGGCAAAATTACATCTGAGAAGTAATTGAATTGTATGACTCATTATTTTCCTAGACTTTTCTAAAATGCTGTTAAATTACGTTAGAAATTACAGGTGGCCGGAAGTAATAACATTACATTACTATTACTTTTCAGAAGTAATGAAATTACTTTAACAAAAGATTCATCACACATACACTACCCGGAACACATGAGAAGGGAACGAAGAGGCACGAGAAAGCAGGCAGAGCTTTGATCGAAGCGTTGTTTCCTTCTTATTCGTAGAGTTGCAATGCCCGGAGACTCTCTGGGCATTGGAACTCTACTAGGTCAACTTTTCAATTGGTCAGCTTTTTATGCCGTAAGAGAAGCGGACAGGCTATATCGTAGTCAAAAGTAATTGGGAAAGTAATGAAGTAATTTTCACGAAATTACTGGCCTGAAGTAATTTATTGCGTTGCTAAATTACCAACACTCAAAAGTAATCATTACATTACTCACTACAGCAAAAAAATTTGGCCCATCTCCCCGCGGGGGGACTCGAGTAAATGCGTCGCATAGGGGGTGGGTGTATTGCGTTAACGTTTAGTGTTTGGGAGTTGGTGGTAGTGAATGCGCTGTACCAGCAGCTTCTTGACGTAGTTTGAATGAGTCAAGGATATAAGGCGCGTTCGTAGCCTCCCATTCTGTGTCGGCTTTGTGGCGCAGTGGGTAGAGCACCATCTACATTGCGTTCCGCCCGCAGGGTCGAGGGACCGAAACCAGGCGCGGGATAGTATTTTTTTTTATATAGTGTAGGGGGAGGGGTGCGGACAACGACGGTGCGGACTACGACGGACGTCAACGCGGGTGACACCGTGAGTTACTGAAATGCTCTGCATTTAAAAGTAATTTAATTACTGCCAAGTCTGGCGAGGGGGATCGACGACGCCGAATTCGGGGAGCTTGTCGGTGCCCAGGCTATATGCGGGACCATGGAGGAAAGAATGCGGGACCTTGGAAAATGGCACGCTTGCTGTCATTGTTCGCGTCTTCGTTGACCTGTGGCGTCACCTGGCTGGTATGCGCGAGTGCAGGGGAAATGACGAGCATGGGGCAGATGTCTGATGCGTTGTTACATAGAGAAACAGCGGGAGACAGGGATTGCACCTAGATGACAACGCGTCGAGGCCGCGTTTTCCCCGCTTATTTGCCGGAGGCTTGTCAGAGCAGCACTTCACTCTAACGCGCTCTCGTCGGCGCAGAGAGAGCCGAACAGACGTAGAGCGAAATTGCGCTTGTACTTTTTTATTTGGGCCCGGCGCGGTGTTTGTAAACATGGAACGCGACGGATGCGCTGGCGCATTGTGCGCACATATGCGGCTGAATAGTACTGAAATTCCTTCGACCGATCCCTTTCCCAGGTGTCCATAGGGTTGTATGCCCCTTTCCAGACGAGAGGTATGCAGGTGTCATAACAATGCCAACCCCTGCACATGTCCAACCGTGTCTCATAATCCGCTGACGGTGGTTGATTTGAAGTGTTCAACTTCCGTCGTTCTTTTTTTTTTTTTTTTTTTGCCTGGGAGACTCCCTCTCGATGCGCGGGAAAAATACGGGAGGGCCTGAGCTTTCTGTTACGATATGAAAATGCGTAAGCATAACTTTCGCTGAGTTATGTCGCCGAGATTTTCGTCCCTTTCATCATCATCATTTACCATTTTCCGTTGTCTGTTTTCTTCCAATTACGTCACAGTGACTAAAAACTTTGGCCAGTTGCCCTGGTTAGGCCTATATTCAGGCCGAATGTTAGGCAAATTTAACGTTCCGCCATATCTCCAAATCCAAACTCCGAGTACCGGTTGGCGACGTTGGACGTCAAAGCGTGAGGTTAAGCCTAACGTTGGCCTGTCGCGTACCCGCCGTGTGCTGCACTAACAACCATTCAGCTGGTCATATTTCAAACTTTTCATCGCCACCTTCAGTCACGTGACTTGTCGCGGCCACTGGTGACGGCGCAGCCACGTGACGACTCGCAGTCAGCGGTCCTGGGGCGTTATGGCCCAGGACCGTTATGGCCCCACGTTTAATGACGTGTCTCGTTTTCTACCACAACTCTGTTGACACGTTTCAGGTTTGAAATCCTGGGGTGCGTTTTTTTTCCCGCACCTTGGACGCCCTCCGAATCCTCGCTGTCTTCGACGCAAGATGTCAATAGTGGCACGCTGCCACACCTCACTGTTTGATGTCCGTGTGAAGGATAGCAGGCCGTCATTCTGCGGTGCGTTTCTTTATCGTCGCCGTGTCGTTTGACTTGCCCTAATTATATTGACTTGATTATATATTTGATCTGACTTCTTAATATCAGCGTGCAGCGGGCCCAAATCCGCTCAGTCTTGACGACCATTCAACTTGCAGCGTTGTCGTGGAGGAACGGCCAGAATTGCGCACAGGGGGGCTGCTTGTACGTAGAAATGATCAGGGCAGGTAGTCGCAGATGCCGCCGGGACCCTCGGTTATGTACTCGTAGCTTCCCTAATCTTGGGAACGTAGTACAATGTCAATTGAACGAGAAAGATAATCGAGGACAAGATCTGGACATATAGAGCTGGCGTGAAATAGAGTTAGCTGGTATACAACAAACCAGACGACGTGGCACGGTCCCTACTCGAGCGGCAAGCCAGCTTTAGAGTTTATACACAGCCGTCCTCGTCGTCGTCGACTAGCCTGTTAAACTGGTAAATTTATCGATTTCGCCGTTGCATGTTTCACTACGCATGCGTAGTCGCACCTCGTGCAGACGACGTTAATGGTATATACCTTGTTAGTTTTCGAGCTTGGCGGCGAAGACGCCGTGCCGGTGACGCATCAAGCGCCACACGCACGGGACTCAGCGTGTTGTTGTTGTGTCGGCCTCTCCTCCGCCTCCCCCTCTCCCTCGCTCAATGCCGGCGGCGCAGACGACGACGACGGGCTCGTTGTTTTCGCGCTCGTCTCGCCGCCCGCTTCCGTGGTGCTGCTGTGGTCGTCGTTGTCATACATGGGCGCGCGCGCGCGCGAGCGCGTACGTCGCGAGCCCGTTGTTCCTCGTGCGAGGGCCGAAACTCCTGCGGTGTCCTCTCTCGCCTGCAGACAGCTGCAACGAGCATCGCGCGCATGCAGGTGCGCATTGTTTGCGTCCCGTTCGCCCAACGGCGGCGACTGCGTGTCTGCGTCGTCCCTCTCCCTTTGTTGCCCTCTCTCCCGGCGATATCCTCCTCTCCGTTGTGTTCCTACGGCAGAGGTAGTGACGACTCTCCTCCGCGTCAGCTGGGGTCAGGCACGTACGCCCTTCCTTCCTTGTGCGCGCTACTCGGGCAAGTTTAGACTACGGCACAGGTGGCACTGCAACGAGGGCTGTTTTGTTCGCGAAAGCGAGTCGCGTCGGTTATGCAGCGACCGCCAAGCAGCGGCTCCGGAGGAAAACGACAGTGTGATACGGCGCCAGATTTTTTCATACTTTTTTTCTTTTTTGAAATCGCGCGCGCGCGCGCGTGATGTGTGCCAACTGCGCGATTCGACGCTTAACCACTGGCCCAACTTTGCGCCCTTCTCGGGCTGTGTGACCGTTGCTCGACTGTAAGTTTGACTGTGTTCCATATTCTTCGTAACCTTAATTAAAGCCGACGTCTTCTCGGTCGGCAGAGGTCGTGCGAGTTGTTGGACGTCTCCGCCCTTCCTTGCGTTTTTTTTTTCCCCTTTTCCTTCTCTTCGCGTTGGACCCGATAACATGTGAACCGTTGGCGCGCTGTTTTCAGCTCAAGGTCCCAGCCGGGTACATGTAGTCCCGCCGTGGCTGGCTTGATAAACGAGTGCGCGCAATCCGATACGCGCACTGCGGGACCGAAACACCAAAATAAAGGTTTGAATTTGAGGTTTTTTTTCGCGCCGAAACTGCGCCTTGCTTATTAAACGCGTTTTAAGGGCACTGTTAGCACTAATTTATCTCGCCTAAGAATCTTTCACGTCAAGGGAGACCTCGGCACGCGATTGTTTTCGTTTCTCGCCTGTCTGAGAAAAACAGCTTCCGCGGCCTGGATCGTACGCGCGTCCTCGCGCCCTGCACCACAGAGCCTTATCCACGGAGCTAGCGCAACGGGTAGGAACCAAGGGCTGAAATAAAGCTCGCTGAACCAATGTTCCATGACCCACTGAAACCAACTACCACAAAACGGAGGAATTCCCCCTGGGATATGCTGAGAGCGCTGTCTTACGGAGACCTTCTGGCATCAACTTTTGCCGCACCGTATGGAACGCTCGTGTGTGTCGTCCCCGTAAGGAATACACCTAAGGCCGAACGGGCGATCTCGTGCACAGTTTTAGGGGCGAAGCCCCCCCCCCCCCTTTACCCTCTCCCCCTTCCCCCTTAGGGGCTGAGGCTGTTGGCGTCTCCTGTAGTCGTCGTCGTAATCTTCATTTCATGTAGTCACGGTACTAAAACACCGGGAAACTCGCTTACGCCTCGCGCTGGAGCGCTTCGTAACGCGTACTAAAAGCACACACCGGGGCACTGGTTTTCCAACGCCTCGCGCTAGAACGCTTCGTGTTTCAGGGACACGCGACTTTTACAGCCAAGCTGTATACCTCTAATCCCCAGCGGTTTCGTCTCCGTGGGCAAAAACGCCAAGGTTCCAAGAGTACACTTATACACTGCATGCTTCGCCCTTCCCCAGGTTTCACGTTAGTGGGGATGGCCCGGTATCCTTTTGTTTTTCCGAAAGTCAGGTACATTTTGAGAGGATAAGCGCGGAGAGGGGGGGATGTAAGGAAGGTGGGCTCGTTCAGCAGAGACATTGCGGGAAATCTGCTCGCGGAACAAGATCGGAGACCACGGGACTTACGTCAGACCACGCGCCCGCCCCCTGTGTACTATGAGAGTTGTCACGTACTTTGCGAAGGTGACAAAAAACGGCCAGTCGGTAGGGTATATGCAGGAAGTGGAAATCAGGCGAGCGTCGATCAACACGCATCACGAGGTGGCAGTTTCAGCTCTATGCAACCACAGCCATAGGTTCTGTGCGTGCTTAAGCCCTATAAGCAGGACAACTTGAAGCAACACTTTCCACCGATCGCTGTTGCGATGACAGGTGCCCGAGCTCCAGGAGCGAGCCTCTCACCCTCCTTTTAGGGGCGAAGTCCCTTAGGGGCTGAGGCTGTTGGCATCTCCTGTCGTCATCGTCGTCGTAATCATCGTTTCGTGTAGTCAAGGTACTAAAAACCGGGACACTCATTTACGCCTCGCGCTAGAGAGCTTCGTGCTTCAAAGACAAGAGACTTTTATAGTCAAGCTGATATATAACTCTACCCCTAACGGTTTCATCTCCGTTGGCGAAAACGCCAAGGCGCCGAGAATACAAGTATGCACTGCATGCTTCTCCCCTCCCCAGGTTTCAAGTTAGGGGAGATGGCCCGGATTTTTTTTTTAACTGTCAGAACCCGCCTCAACTCACGATAGTACTGACATTTCTTCCGATTTTGACATTACAGGATAGAGTGGGCGGCGCTTTCGTGTTGCTATGTTACAGGTGCGACATCCTTGGCACGGCATTTCGGCATTTCACGTGGGATGTTCTTTTATAGGTGCGCTATGTCGTCGCCAGGTGACATCAATCAGCGGGAAAATGTCTCCGGCAGGGTTTTTTTTTTATGATTATCTGCCCTTATACGTGGGCGTTGCGTTCAACTTGACATTTTTTCCAAGTCTGATTTGTAACTCCGTTGCGCATTTTAGCCGATGATGATGTAGTCCATGTTAAACGGTAAACCACGCGTTTAACGAAGTGAGTTCCGAAAGACGGAAAGCGAATTAGGCGGCTACCGAAGACCCGGCGGAAGGATAAAATAAGGAAATTTGGGGGCATGGAATGGGCTCGGAAAACCTGCGACAGGAATGGTTGGAAATCTCTGCGAGAATCATTACCTGTGGGAATGCGCATGGGCTGTGTATGATGATGATCTTGACGACGACGACGATAATGATGATGATTCAATTATTTGACTGTTTAGCGGAAGTCTGGAGTCGCGCAGAAGAGAAAACACGACGCGGCGGTCGCAGCCGGCGCTGCACCTCCTGACGTCACAATATCTGACACGGGGGCACAGTGGCTGAGGCGTTCTACTCTGAGCGCGATAGGTTCGATGCCGCGCGCGCCGGCCGTTTTTCTGATGGGAGCGAAAAACAAAAACGCGCTTGTTTACATACCTTGGCATGTGTTCAAGAACCAAATTAAGTCTTCGCCATCCCCTACGGCCGGCCTCGTGCTCCCGATCGTCAAATCCCCATTTGAATTTCGACTGGTTTGCGTTGTGTTTTGCTGTCTGAACCCTTCGCACCCCGCTTCCCCTGCGCCAACAGATCGCTTGCTTGGTCACGGCAACGCCGAACGCACGACGCCGAACACGTGCTTGTGCCGCCGCTCATACGCTGCCCTCGCTGCGGTCAGGGTTATGCAATGTGAGCGCGCACTGTCTCACAGAGAGGAGTTATAAATACCGTAGCATTCACCGCCCTTAGGGAAGCGGATGAAAGAGGGATTCCGAGTATCCGAAACTGGGAGAGGTGGAGAGCACCCGCTCTTGCCGCTATACAAATGCTATCGCACATAAACGACCTCTCAGTGTTGTGTGTGTGTGTTCCCATTGCAGGCGGTGGTGCAGTACCAGCGCGGAGTCCGATCGCCTGAGAAGGGGCTGGCAGGTGGCCGAGCCATGGAGGGCCCCGAAGGGGGCTCGACCCCCGCCGGGGCGGTGCTGGGGTCGCCGCTGTGGCACCGAAATGCCGTGCCCAAGCGCAAGATGGCGGTCGTGCACGGCCCGCTGGTGCCGCGCAACGCCTCGCCCGGCGACGAGTTCCGGCCCCGGGGAGTCGACCGCCCTTTGCGCTCGTCGCCGGGGCTCGTACTCTCGCCGCCATCGCTGCCTTCGTCGCCATCGGCGGACCTCCTGGCCCCGTCGTCCGGCCCGGACCCGGCGTCCAGGTAATGAGCGGCCCGCGGTGCTTTGCGTGCCGATGAAAGACGGGGACGGCGTCTGAAGAGCTCATTTTATTAAAGCGAAGCTTTATTGTTCTCACTAATGGCGTCTGTGATGCGAATACGCCCTGCAGGAAAGCCAGCTTTCTCTGACGATGATCATGATTGTGGGTGCAGTGTAGCAAAATTAAAACGCTTCCCTGTGAAGCTTGGCAACAACGACAGCCGTTACCCACAGGCCAACGTAGGATGGAAACGGTGTTGCTCTGCGTGCCGTAAGGTGTTAGGCTTAACTTCCCATTTGGAGTTCTAGGACATTAGGCCTAACATCACATTTTGGGGTTTAACACCTCAAACCGGCACCCACTCAAAAAAATTGTTCACTGAACGCCAAGTGGCAGGTACGGATTCACGCCGTACACCCCGAACCCAAATGTTAGGCCTATGGAGTGCACACTTGAGAGTTGCTGTGGGCATTCTAGAAAAGTGGCGGTGTGTACCCTCAGAGTAGCACATGCTCGCAGTGTGGGATTGGCCAACCAAAGAATCCATCACGAGAAAGCTTCGCGTTCAACCACCGTCGTTATTAGATGGAGGGGTGCATGAATTTTTCACCTCCTTATTCGTTCATACTGTATGCAAAAACATAGGACTTGTAGTTTAAAGCACAAAAAGATGAAACACAAGAAAGTAGACGACACGAGCACAACTTTTCTGTGTTTCGTCTTTTCGCGTGTTGAAGCATGAATGCAGTGTAACCGGCTCAGCTTTTCGTACTTCAAAACTTTCTCCTCACACAGGATTTTTACAGAGCAAGTTGAGGAGAAATTATATTTACAAAACAAAAACACACCCGTGTTCAGATTTATAAGAGCGTTAATGAGGCAGAGTAATTTTTTAAATGTATCACAGGTTGACACAACTTCTTTGCTCGTTGCAATTACGCAAGTGCTTTGATTTGATTAACGGACGTGTCCATAGAGTCAGCTTTAACGATGCCACTCAGCAATTTGTTTTACATGTCTATGGTGAATGGAAAATACTGCAGCGAAGAATGCCAGACCTTGTATATGTACCACGAGTAATTCTGTGCGTGTGATGAAAGGGTGACTGGGCTTAGACATGCTTATCTGTGTTTATGCTTCCACAGATAAAGAAGGCAGAGGAACTTTAATGACACTTGTGATACGGGAGCTCGGTTGCGCAATGCGGAAATACAACCGTGTCGTGCATACTCCGAGTAAATAAGCTGCAGAACCTGTGTTTTGTATGCGTTCCGACGTTCCGACTGATAAACGAGGTATGTCAGTTAGCCATTTTTCTTCTCTCTTAAAAGGAAAATGAGAAAAAGAAATGCCACGACCATGTCCCTTGTGGGGAGCCTGCTTGTGTAACAGCTTTTTATTCCTCTGAGCTTTCCTACGGATAATCCACGGCGCAAGATGAATAAAGGCTCCGTTACTCTATTGTATCTGCAGTGCGAAAATGTCAGGTGAAGGCGTCTGCGCATTTTTCAGCATTTCGTAACACATCATCTAACCTGAAAACCAGCCTAGTGTGGTACCGCAACATTCACTAACGCCAGCTATATGATATGCCACTAATTCGGCCATGCTTGTATACGAGTATTAATCAAATGTTGGTTTCATGTACTTCTCAAGAATGGCACTGATACCAATTACTCGATTCTAGGGACATCCTCCTTCCGGGAGGACCTTGTCAAGCTGCCCCACCCCGGGACCACCGGTCCTCTAGGGACCACCGGTCTTCGAGAGACCACCGATCCTCGAGGGACCACCGGCCTTCTAGAGACTCACGGGACTTACTCGCACTTAGGATAGATGTCGGGGCTCCCGCCTCCACGGACTACTTGCCTTCGTGCCCCAATGACGTTCTTCTTCCCCCGAGAGACGTCGCGATGCCCGTCAGGGACGTGGTGTCGTCCTCGCCCAGGTTTTCCAGGGGCGATGCGCCACACCAGAAAGACTTGGCATTGTTTGGTGGCCACAGCATCGTCAGTGCCTCCTCTGTGGTGGCCCCGGTGACACCCCCCTCGGTGACTGACTGTAGTGGAGATGTGAACATGCCCAGCACCGTCTACGGCTCCAGTCCGGGCCGTAGACTGGAAGACACCTTAGCCGGCCTTAGGCTGGCGCCGCCGCGAGAGAGCGTGCTGGTTCGCGGTCCGGGACTGTCCGCGACGAAGCCGCAGGTGACCAGCCCGCAGATTCTCGAGCAGCACATCAGCAAGATCATATCGGAGAACGCGGCCATCGTGGAGACCCTCGACCCACTCTGGACCAAGCGCTACATGCGTCACAGCAGCACGGGAAGCACCAGCAGTTCTGTGAGCAGCAGCAGTAGCAGCGGCAGTGGTGACTCGCGAAGTGGTAGCCTAAGCAGTGGTTATGGTAGTACGCGAAAGTGGAGCCTCGATCCGTCGGCAATGGGCACAAGGGGCCGCTCGAACCCGAGGAGGGTCTCCGAGAGTGCCCTGGTACGAGCGTCTCAGCCTTCCTCAACTTCCATACCCGTTGCTCCGGCAGCGATCAGCGCCCCTCCTCCAACGTCCAGTGTCGCTGCCGCTCCACCGGACGCCCCCGACGGCAGCATCATCCGTGACCTCTTGCTGCGGCACCGAGGCGAAGGCAGCGCCGAGGGGGCCTGCCCCAAGTGCGGCATCTGGTTCCGAAGTGCTGCTACACTAGAGGTACACCTCGAGCACTACTGCAAGGTGCCCAACCCGCCACCCAAGAAGCGCAAGATCTCGGAGCCCGTTCTGTCGTCCCACCACTCGGCAGCGTCGTCGCGCTTCCCGTTTCCTCTGGTGTCAACCCGCGCTGCCGATGACATGATGACCGGCCGTGCAAACGCCAGTGGAAGTGGCAGGAGCATCAGTGTGTCATTCCTGCCAGGCCCGCCACCGTCGAGTGCCCCGGACAAGATGCCGGGACCTCCGGTTCTGCCGCCGCCCATGCCGACGCTACCACCGTTGCCACCGTTGGTGGCAGCAACATCCTCCTCCCCGCCAGCGCTGTCTCCACCGGTCCTGACGCCCGTGCCAGTGGCCACTGCGGTGCAGGTGTCCAGTGTCCCGAGCGCAAACCTCCTGGCTCCCCCTCCCAGAGCGAGCCGGCCAACGTCCCTAGCTCTGGGCGGCGGTGCCTCGACCCTGGTGGGCTCGACCCTGGTGAGCCCCGAGACGCCCCGTCCCAAGAAGAACTGCCTGCAGCTGTACATCAACGGCCATGCCTACACCTTCCTGGGACTCAAGTGCTCGACCCGGTCCACCTACTGCTGCATCTACCGGCCGCAGCCGATGTACGTGGCCCAAGAGGCCGCGCCCCCGGGCCTGTCCATGTACTCGGACTGGCGCCTGGTGCCAGCAGCCGAGCCCGTGCCTGGCGTGACGCATGCGCGCCTGCTTGGCCAGTACGACTCGCGCCAGTGGCTGCACTCGGGTGCGGCACGTGCCACCGTGAGCCCGTGCGGGGCGGCTGCACCACTCGTGACCCATTCCAGCTACTGGCACTTCCGCAGCCGCGCACCCACGGAGCCACCAGCAGAGCAGGTGGGTGGAGAATTGGGCCTTGTCGCGACTACCAGAGTGCGCTGTTGGCCACTGCCTGCACTGCCCTTGCACTCGTACTTGCACTGCCCATGCTTTTGCTTCCCTTTCCTCAGGTGGACTTTAGGACTAACAGCAAAATGAATGGGTTTTGGGGCTTCTCTCAAGGCTCCACGATTTGGCATTATTGAGCCTAACAGTCAGAAGTGGTTAATTTATCACTGGTTTGCACCATGCATCTGGCAGGTCTGTTCAAAGAATTTCTTGTGGCTTATTAGACCTCAGTTTGAATTCATTGAGTAGCTAGCAGTTGAGGAGGGTAATTGTGACAGGCTCGGGGTATTCTTTAAACACCGTGCATGTATAGTGGAAAATTACATTGTTGAGGCTAGTTTGTGCTTAGAGATCATGGTTTCACCTGCACACGAAAGGACAGTAGACGAAAGCAAAGTGCAGGCAGTACCACAGCTCAGAAACTGTACTGTGGTCCTGCCTGTACTCTAGTCCAGACAGTTTGTTCGCTTTTTTTTGTCCAGTGTCTTTTTTGTTGCGCATTTGAAATCGTAGTGTGTAGCTGGCCACATGAACTAGGATGCTGATTATATTAATGTTGGAACGCACGTGCCAGCTTTGAAATCAAAACAATAATTTATAGAAAGATGCACTTTATTGATGGGAGGGTCGTTACATCAATCTGTGCCCTAGCACCCCATAAATAACACTGATTTCTAAGGTGGAAACCATAGATCTCTATGTTTTACAGAATTCTCAAAATACAACAAATTGTTGTGAGGTACACAGAAGTGCGCAGAAAATTGCAGCGCTTGTGGGGAAGGGGAACAGCAGCTACAGAGAAGGGTAGGCTGCTGCCTGAAGTGCAGATTGGGACGAATAGGAGGATTCTGGCGATGGCCAGCCAGCAGAACGAGTTTGTCAGGATGCTGTAAAGTTAAACAGAAAGTTCGACAGTGGATCAACAGAAGGTCGAACTGGGCTCTTGCTTTCACTTTCAATGCAATGATAGTGAATGTAAAAATATAAAGGTTGGTCCCGCCAATGTGGCTTGTGTCCAATATTGTCAACTGCTGCCATCTGGTGGCCGGAATCGCACCTCTCTGTTGTGTCATGCAAACAATTGTCCAGGACAAATATGTCTTTTCCGACTACACAGCACCTCCCTATCCATGCCTTCTGAACTGCTCTGTTGTGCTATTCGGCAGTGGCAGTGGCATTGTTATCGTTCTGTGCCTTGTTTGCGAGGGAAGCTCATGCCTACACGTGGATACTATTACTCCTTAAACAATGGATGTATCCGTCTTCACGGCAGCGAGCTACTAAGGTGCCACGTCCCCTCTGGAAGCACATGGATGCCGAGCTTACTGCGGCATTTTTTTGCATCAGAGGGGAAACAAAAAGAACACAACTGTGGCGATAGTCGGTCAATGCTTCCTTGCGTAGTTTTTCACATCTGTTGGATGAGCAATCTTTACGCGTCTTTGATTGATTCATTGGTAGCGGGCTCTGGTGATAAGGGTGACGTGAGTCAGAGTGTTCGGGAACAAGCGACAGCTGTAGTCGACCTTTAATCACGGTAAAGCTTGGCAACGGAGCTTGTGACCGCATTTGTATCAAAGCAGTGGTGGAACAATAGGCTGGAAAAGGAGAAAGAAAGGCCAACCTCCTGCCAGCCGCAACATGCACATATCGTATAGATCGTAGACGTCATGTATCTGTCCCGCCCAGTGCATGTCAGTCTGCTCAACGCTGGTGTCATTGTGAATCAGAGGGGGAAGCTTTGGGCGACGTCACTGGCATTTATTCGACTGCAAGGTGGAGACCTATCTTGTATTCTCCGACAGCACGGTTTCAATGAGCAGATTTGTGAGTTCAGTCGCTTACACTGTGTCGGCTTTTGTGTATTCGCAGTGTTTTATGCTTACGGAAGAAGTAGCCTACATTCTAGCTTACTCGAACAAAGCTTGAAATCGGAGGCTATGTCTGGGCATATTTTTCTTAAGTGAGGGTTGTAATCATTTTCGTAAGCAGTGTGAACATGATGATGGGATGTAGTAGGTATCATTTTTGTAGAAATAGCTGTGAGGTCTCTGTGTCTATGTAGCGTAGCATAATCATGTTGTGTTTAATATATTACCTGCAAGTATACAAGACTTGTAAAGATCCCCGCAGTTTTGTCCTCACCTGTTCCCAACGTTACAGTTCATTTTAGTTAGCCCTTTAAAGTAGCGGGACTAAGTAAGTTTGTTGAGGTGTTGCCGTTATCAAAAACCTTGTAAACTTCGTAACAGTTTTGTGGGTGTAGCAGTTGAGGACGAAAGCAGTAAATCAGTGCACAAAGCAGTGAGGACATGTCAGCATGCCTGTTGTGTACACAGCAACGACTGTCGCAACGTTGTGAAGGCTAATAAAATTTATTGCTCTATTGTTCCCTCCATCCCACAGAAGGGTTAAGTTGTTGCCGCCTTTGGTTAAACGTGGCTCATGAAAGGCAACTTGAGCTGTACGATGCAAAAGAAAGAAGAAATGGGAAAGCTACGAACACTTTTGAGTTAGCTGGGCAGTCTCTCTACGCTAGTTCGTCAACTTGCCACCAGGTTACAGCACTGCCCAGTCTCACGACTGACCACTTTGTGGGAAACTAGTTGCGTTTAAAAGTGAGGAACGGGGAATTCCCCGCTCCAGCACGATGTGAAGGGAGGCCCCAAACAATGAAACGCATTGTGACGAGATTCTCTGTCGGAGGAAACAGACTAGACAGACACGTTTTGTTGTGCACAGCCGAGCCACCCAAAAAAGGCGTCCAGCAAATTTTCACCTCTCCAGTATCGACATTGAGGCCAGAGGGCCGTGTGGAAGGCAAAGGCTGTCCACCCTTATCAGCAAGCACTCGTGAAGATTACGGCCACGCGCTCTTCTCTGTCTCTGTCGCTATCAGCTCAAAGGGTGACTCAAACAGCCCCCGCGGGATCAGGACGGAGGCACACTTTGAGGGTTGCGTAAAGGCATTGTTATTTCCAGACGCCCACACGGTTTCGTCATGAAACGTCGAGAGCGAATTGGTGAGGTTGGCATAACAGCGCAGAGCAGCAGGTGAAGGGACGACTGAGGAGTTTGTAAGCTTTTGTCTTGGCGATCAGGGGCCTGAATATGCCACCATGTCAGTGAAAGATATCTCTGAAAGGGAAAGAGTGGCCCCGGAAAAACAAAAAACGAACTGTGCCAAACATTCGATGATAGTGAACTACCTTTATGGGAGTCATGTCGGTACTGAAGCAAAGTGAAATGGCCCCAAATACCAATAAAACTACCGTATTTGAAGAGGGGGAAGTGAAACCAGCGGACTGGTAGGTTGGACTTACGGTGGCATTTTCCCAGGGGACCAGCTAATTTGGTTAACAGCTGTGTTTCCGCCAACAGCTTGTGCACTGTCACGTGTGCGCGCATGGTTGATTCGTTTCTCGTCGTCGTTAGTAGCGACTACAAACGCTGCTCGATTTTTGCACAGACGTCGACAGTTGCGCCTGAGGCGGCCACCGCGCCTGCACCAGCCAGCGGCAGTGTCGAAGAGCCCATGCCTGGGCCGCAGACGCCACCGGCAGAGCCAATGGACTCAACCCCCATTCCGGACATGGCCGGAGAGCATGTTCAGGTTAGCAGTGCTATACTGGGTGGGCTGAGAACCAGTCATTTCCCCACCTTGCCTCGGGACGTCAGGGTCAGAAACACAGGGTCACGGTCACTCCAATGGGATCCTGAGGCAGGAACAGCTTGCCTCTAACACATGAATGTGCACGCCACTCGAGTTGTTTACTACCTTTAGCGTTTAGAAAACCTGTACTCTCTAAACCAACTGCTTACCACCGTTAGTGTTTGGAGAACCTGGCCATTAGGATAGCTTGAGTGACAACTCATTAGAATGAAGCACTGCTGCATCCTATCAAACTTGCGGTTTTAGCACTACAGCTGGAATTTATCACTTCTGTCATTCAATTATGGATGGATTCCAAAGACAACACAACTTTGATAGAATGTAGGGAGTTACAATGGTTTTCCAAATGGTCCGTTAATGCTGGCTTGGTGCGTTAAGAATGTGCACCTGTTGGTACATCTAGTTCCTCGGGTCATCTTACTTATCTTCCCGTCCTTAAACTGTTGATGAGGCCTACAATTTCTCTTTACCTTTGTTGTAACCATTCTCGACAGTACGACTTGCCTGTTGCGTGTAGGTAAAAACAAAAAGTTGATGTCCTTTTCTGTAAGGGCAGAGAGGGGAAACACATGTTAAGCTGTTATGGTTTAAGGATGGGAGCATTGTTAGGACATTTGTTAAAAGCTCTCACGTGCATGTGTAGAACTGTCTGAGGAGGAGTGCCAATCATTACCCACTCTACTCCTCACATTTCTAATGAGTTTCATCATTTCTCACTAATTAAAGGTTGTGTACATGACCATTGGTCCCCGTGGTCATTGCTAAGCCAAGCTTTTGTGCTGTTGGCAGTTGTATGCCCTTTCCCTGTTTTAAACTGTATTGCCCTTTGACTTGTGTTGTTTAGAACCAATCTGGCAGCATGCCGGGTTCTTGTGGCCTTTGCTGCTACAGTAGGTTTTCTCAAATTTAGTTGAAGACCAGAGAGCACAAGGAACTGTTTTGTGAAGATTCTTGGAGGAGCAAAAACATGTATTGTGTTATAGTTAATAATGGGATGTAGGAGAGAATTCTTATGGGGGATAAAAGAAAACGAAACAGATTGGGACTTTTTAAAAGGGACCATATTGTTTAAAGCAATAAAATAGCATTCTGTTGTTTTTGAGCTTGGAGGCACTACGTAAAATCTGTGCTGCCCAACTGGAGCTTCACTTGATGAGAGTGCAAGTTGCTGGGGCTTCCTTTTTTGAGAGAAAGGTACTTTGAAGCTGTTATTTCGTTTAAACTGCTGTTCTATCGAAGGGATTTTCCATTTATTGAGACTCTACTTTATACAAATGCCGCAGCTATGTGAAAAATAAGGGACAATCATGCTTTTTGGCACTATTTATTGGTGCTCAGGGGTCCGCGGGGAGTGCGTCGTTTGAACTAAAATTAATGGATGAATATCGGAGATATTTATGAAAAGAAAGTCTAGTTCGTAGCTGCTCAATAACTCTTGGTGTTAGCCATTTGGCTGCAACTTGGCAGGGATTGCTCTAAACAATTAAAAATACGCTAAATGCTAAAAACCTTTTTGTTTTAACTGAAAGATCAGAGCCCGCCTGGCTCCTTCAGCTTTTTGTTCGGCAACAAATGGTGCTTTATTTTTGTTTAAAAATAAAGAATCAACGCTGGAATTTTTTCTCTCTTCCATTTCCCTTTAGTGTTTTTTCACGGCAAAGAAAAGCACGCCAGATACGAAAAAGACACAAGACATCCTGCGTACTGAACTGTATGATACTTCCATCTATGGGGAGATGTAGCAGGCGTGTAGAGTAAGCCAACAGCCAGCCTCACGCCTTGTTGGTCGATCCTGCGAAACTGTATTTTGAAACTGCGGCAGTGTTCAATCCAATGAATCTTTAGGGGCTGGAATTCACTTGTACATGCCTTTGCCTGCAGGTGGCGCAACCTGTCGTACCTTCAGGCCAAGTTCCAGTGACGCCTCAGGTACGCCTACTAGTCATCATTTTCATCATTCCCCAGAAGTTATCTCGGCCTGCCTGCATAGCCTTTACAGGATGAGAATGGCTACCAGCTGTCACATAACGACAGTTTGTCGAACCTTGCAGCCATGGTTGCGAGTTCCGCTACTTCCTAGCATCCTAGGACAACATAAAACATTGTGATTTAGATGTAGCTTCATCTCAGTTTGGCTTGGCTAGTGATTGCAAGCAATAGAGCTTTTTTCGAGTTGGTGTTGCTTTGTCGTCACCATAGTCAAACAATGTGTCATCCTTTTGACAGCTCTTTATGGACATGATTGTTGGCTACATACCTTGGAATTTAGTGTTTGCTGCTGATGTGGATGTTTTCTTTGTTCCTTGTTGTGGATAGTGTGCCATCGGGAGCTTTCTTTCGAGTCCTCAAACGAACGCGGAGTTCTAATTCTGTCTTTACAAAAGTTATGGTAAAGCAGATTGGTGAAGGGAAAGTTGCTTGCACAGAGGAACATTTTTTGTGGTTGGCTCTTAATGGGCGACAGGGAATTGGAAGCACAGTAAGCCCTCGTCATAATGAAATGGCTTTATTCGAAACTGTTTTATGGCCCCCAGTGCAATTCATTGAGAACAAATCATGTCCGCTTTAGATGAAGTATTGCTTATAACGAAGCCAGCTTCCTGTTCCAGTGACTTCATTATAGTGAGGGATTAGTGTAGTACTTCGTTGAAGCGGTGTTTTTTGTACCAAGGTTCGGTTTTGATAAGGTGGTGCAGTTTGTTGTGCCACCCTTTTTTCTTGTCTCCATTTTTGCGTGGACACGTATCGCGTTACTTACCAAAACAATGTAATTGATGTGTAATTAACTCTGTCTGACTTTGAGAGGAATGGTAAGTGCTTCCCAACTCTTAAATTGCCCACCGTTACGTAACAGTCAAAAGCGCTCCTGGGGCGCGTGACAGCGATGAGTGCCACCTGTTTTCTCGGCTTTTGCAGTCTTTCACACGCACATGCTTGCCTACATAGCTAGTGTTTCTCTGCTTGGAGGAGCGTGAGTATCGGCGGTGCAGTGGGAAACAGAACCATCTCATTGTGCAATGGTGTCACAGCTGAGCTATTTCCAAGTACATGGCTAGCAGCGTTTGTGTGACGTACTATAAGACATGCTGTACAGTCATCCTGTAGAGATTGAAGAGAACTTGGCAACGTCATGTGAGAGAACTCTATTAAAAAAACAAAGGTGTGTGTCATTGTTATCTGCGTGAATTGCTCCTCAGACAACTTTGCTGGTCATGCAACTTGATGTGGGCAAGTTGGTGCACGGTGCTTGAGGGCAACAACGCTGCAAGAAAACGAGGACGATAGAAGAAAAATACGTACAACAACACAGTATTGAACTTGAAGTTGGGCACTGGGTACATATTTCTTCTATTGTCGCTGTTTTCTTGCGCCGTCGTTACCGTGGTCAAGCAGGAGTCTCGTATATTTATCTCAAGTTTGTTTCCCATCAGGTGACGCAACTGCCGTTGGCTCCTCCGGCACCCCTGCCGGCTCCGGTGGTTGCGCCGGTGGCAGTGCCTCCTCCCGAGGACCCCAGCAGTCCAATGGAGACGGAACCTTCCACCGCCGTCGCTGTGACATCCCAAGAGGACGCCACCGCCGCCGCACCGCCACCGCCGTCCAGCGGAAGCGGGGGCAGCCCCAAGCGGGTGCGCATCTTCGAGGGGGGCTTCAAGTCCAACGAGGCGTACACGTACGTGCGGGGCCGGGGCCGGGGCAAGTACGTGTGTGAGGAGTGCGGCATCCGCTGCAAGAAGCCCTCGATGCTCAAGAAGCACATCCGCACGCACACGGACCTGCGGCCCTTCTCGTGCCACCACTGCTGCTTCGCCTTCAAGACCAAGGGCAACCTCACCAAGCACATGAAGTCCAAGGCGCACCACAAGAAGTGCACCGAGCTGGGCATCCTGCCCGTGCCCACCACGGTGGACGACAGCACCCAGGTGGACCCGGACACCCTCGCACGGCAGGTGTGTCGGGGGTGGGGACAGGAGAGTTGCGTGCTCTTTGACGACCTTGTGACGGGCTGTAAGGGAGGAGGCAGGAGATGTAGTTGACAGCTAACCTTATTGTATCACCACCGCCATTGTCATTGCCGTCATCATCGTTCTAGCAAAGAGCAGCGTAGAGACTTTCTCAGTTCCATAACTCCGTGCCGTGCCCAATGGAAGCGGGGGGCCCGTCGCCTTGTGGTATCGCAAAACATCACTTTTTTATATTTATTTATTTCACAATACTGCAGGCCAATACGCTGACACAAGCAAGAACGGGTACATCAAACAGAATTGTACAAAACAAGAGACAACAATAAAGCAGAAACATAAAAGTAATGAAAGAAGGCTACACCCCTAGACATCAAGAAAACTATTAGAATGAAAAACATTAGAGGGTAGTGAATTCCAATCTTCCACCATTGCAGGTAAGAAAACTAAATTTGAAAGCATGCATTTGATTTGGCAAAAATCAGGGCTAGAGAATATTCATGACTATGACGTGTACGTCAAGTTGATAACACTGTCAGGGAGATCTATTTTTATATTACCGGACATACAGCTATAAAGAAGGGAAAGGCAGCTGAACTTTCTGTGAGTTTCTAAAGCACAAATGCCGTTTAACTGCAATAGGTTGTTTGAGGAATCAAGCCTGCGATATTTGCCAAAAATAAACGTCGTGCGCAATAGTTGTATAGCTCTCAATAGCAATGTTTAAAGACATTACTGCAGACTGTATTAGGTGATACTTTGTATTTTGACTTTTTTTAATGGCAGTGTGTTTATATTGTAAAATTATTTTCACATGGCAGGATTCCAAGAAAGGATAGAGCCAATCGAGGCGGTAAAAAAACTAGGCCACACAATGCGACTTTCATGTGAAGCTTGGCTTGCTGAGGAGACATATTTAAAGGGACCCTGCAACACTTACCATCGACTACTCGGAATGTATTTTGGAGTAAAGTCTGTTGTCCCAGCAATCTCCTCCCACAAGAATTATGAAAATCCGTTCACTATCACCGAAACTACGCTCGATGAAAAATCGCGCATAAATGTTCCCTTTCAACTCAACCGCGGACAACGCGACGAAAGCTGCGCGCTTTCTCCCGGAAAGGGGGGCGGCGCACGACGTTCTGTTCGGCGGCCTTCGATATGTCACAGGCTGGGGAGTTTCGTCCTTTTCCCCGCAGTGTGGACAGGTCTATTTCCGGTCTGGTACCACAAAAAAGCAGGCATGGTGGCCTGCTCGCAAACAAGCGCTCAGGCTGGTAGGGCGTTTTTGGAGCAATAAACGTTTGTTGTCGAATGGGCTCGTTGAAAGTTGAATATTTAGTTCGTCACTCAAATTCTGCGCGCACTCAAAACAAAAGAAACACCAAAAGCATGCGGACAGGTTCAGACATAGAAGAGGTTCATACACAGCGCTGACGATGGCTGATCGTCACAGGAAATGCCATTATTTAAACGCGAAGTTGACCAGCGACAGCCAGGACAGCCATGGCCCGATTGACGTCGCAGAGGCCATGCCAGGGGTGCATGATGAGGAGAATGGAAGAGCGTGGTTGGTTTTTCCGCGTCTTTCATGGCGATTTGTGTGCTTACCGCTTCACGTGCACGTGTAATATTTGGCTCGGCTGTTCCTGGAAGTCTAATCTAAACGTCGCACAGGTTTACAGTGTAATCTCGATGATACGATTCTGGGTGATACGAATTTCGGGATGATACGAATTTCTGAAAAGTCCCGGCGAAATTGCATTGTTAGCAATGGGAAAAATTTCGGCTGTTCCGAACAGACCTGCGCGGCCCGGCGGATGATACGAACGAGCCGGCGAGGAACCCGACTGCCGAACGAGCAAGTGACGGCTCTCTCTCCCCTCTTTGTCGCTCTTTCTCTAGAAACGGCCGGGCCGTTGTTTTCTGCTTGCTGACACCGCCGCGAAACCCCGCACGCTTCTCGCGGCGTGGCCGGTTGCGGCCGCAAAGTGGCGAGGCCGCTCGAGCGACCGCTCCTAACCGCTCTTTAAAATGCCGCTCAAGGCAGATGCTAAGTTGCTTGTGCGGTAAAGGAGCTGATTATGCATGCGAAAACGGTACTATAAAACATCATCCACGGCGCTAGTGAAAGCGCCCATGAAATATCTGCCGGGGTGCTAAGCCTAATTATGTCCGGCGGAGCTAAGCCGGCTGTCTCGAGCGCTTCGCAAGTCGTCAGGCTCCTCCATCCTGCCGCGCGCGTAGTGTGTCATTTTCTGGTTGAGGTAGGAGCTACAGCGGGTGCGAAATCGTCGATACAGGCGTGAAAATACAGTGCACGCAAAGCCGAGGTGTGCGAATCGCGTGCAAAAACGCACCATGCGGTTCACGCTTGACTTGCGGCATGTAGCGAGCTTGGGCACCGCGAGTGAGGTGACGAGCGCGAAGCATTACGCGCTCCAGAAAGGACTGCTTTGCGACAGGGGGGGGGTAAAAAAATGCAGAAGAAAATCACGAATTTTTTCAGGCGAAAGTAAAAAAAGAAATGCACGAAAACTTTTTGAGCGCTACATTTTTTGGTCTGTATTGGTTCATACGAATTTCGGATGATACGAATATTTTCCGCGGTCCTGCGAGATTCGTATCATCGAGATTTTACTGTACTTGCACTGCACGAAGAGTGTTTCAACATCAACGTGATACAGCCAGCTCAGGCTTCACAAAACCATAAGCCTTTTGAGTCTAGGTTTAGGTGCTCGCGTGTCAATTTTGCACTGAAGCCCTGAAGGCAAACCTGGTTAGGATGAGTTTGTGGATAAGGGAAGCAGATGCTTTTGTTGTGTCATCGTAGACACAGTGCAGAAAACAATTATGAAGGATAATCTGCAGATTGGGACAAACAGGTTTTTCCGGTACCTTGCAGTTTGTCTGAATGGGAGCTTCTGTCCACGTTCACGTGTTGTTTACCGATGTCTTCCGGCTCGTTGCAGGAGCAGCAGCAGCGGGAGCGGCCAATCTCAGAGGAAGAGGAGGAGGAGGAAGAGGAAGAAGAAGAGGAGGAAGAAGATGACGAAGAAGAGGAGGAGGAAGAGGAAGACGAGGAGGAGGAGGACGAAGGAACTCCAATTGGCCTGCTGGCCGTAGCAGCACCGCTCCACGCAGCGCCCATGGCCAGGTGCGTTTTCCAGTGAGCTGTGTACAACTAGCCTGTGCGTGCATCAATCCTCTCTGGACTGAGCCAGTCTTGCTGATTTGAGATTTGCTGCAAGCACACAAAACTCAACAAACAGCAAACAGGCAGGCACTTGTGCTAACAAATTGACCAAAATTGTCAGTTGTACTTTCTTTTAGGCTCAGCCTCCTATTTTTTCTTAGTTTTGTTTGTGCAGCATTGGTTCATCATGAGCAGTAAACGCTGGGTGGTTGGGTTTCTTGCCAAACATATCGTGCTATCCAGTGATGTGCTGTCCAGTATGGCAAGCACTCTGCACTGTCCTTGAGCGAACAGTAATTTCTCCAAATGTTTACTTCTATAAAGTGTGCTTTCCCTTAACATTCCTTTTCCTCTCTCTGTACTGTGCAGTGGCCCTCCTTCCCTACCGAGCATCAACTGCACCATCCCGGTGATCACACTGACCGGGCCCCCCGAAAGCGATCCAGCACTGGGCACGGCCCCCATCGCCACCATGGTGGCGACCTGCCAGGTCTCCGAAGAACAGGAAGCCGCACGCAGCCTACTGCACCTCTCCGCACACCTTCCGGATGCTGGGTGGCCCGTTGAACAAGCACCGGCCATGTCCTCCTCTTCGAGGTCGTCACCCATCTCCATCCCGGCCGGGCAGACATTGATGGCCGGACCTGCCACATTTGTCTCCACCGGTTCCTCGGGCAACTCTGGGGCCTCCCCTTCCGAGCTCACGCTCCCGGAGCCCGGCTCCTGGCCTCAGGGTGGCCTTCCGTGGCTGGGCAGCCCTCCCGCAGGCCACAGGCCCCGCTCTTTCTCTATGGACATGCACGAGAGGGGAGCCACTGGAATAGCCGAAGCCGAGCCGACCCGGCGCTACTCCATGTCGTCGCTTGGCCGCAACCCGGAGGACAGTCCGATGGACCTCAGCACGGCCAGGCAGCGACGTCTGGAGATTCTGCCAGGCGGCTACGTCTCCGGCCACAACGTACGATCCTACGCCCGCGAGGGCGGCCTGTTGGGCACATGCCTCGAACTTGGAGGCATCGCTCCGCCCAGTCCGCACGGAGCCGTGGTGCTGGCAGCATCAGCTGTTGGGGAATCCGGAAGTGGCGGAGGTGGGAGCATGGCAAGCGGCGGCGGTAATGGCGGAGAGGAGGGCCGCTGCGGCATCTGCCACAAGAGCTTCGCGCGGGCCAGCCAGCTGCGGATGCACGTCAACATCCACTACTTCGAGCGGCCGTTCCGGTGCGAGGCATGCGCCGTGTCCTTCCGGACGCGGGGCCACCTGCAGAAGCACCGGCGCTCGGTGGGCCACTACAACCGGCTGAACATGAACCTGGCGTTCGGCGCCCCGTCGGCCGACAACCCGCGGCCGTTCAAGTGCGCTGACTGCCAGATCGCCTTCCGGATCCACGGCCACCTGGCGAAGCACCTCCGCTCCAAGATGCACATCCTCAAGCTCGAGTGCCTGGGCAAGCTGCCCTTCGGCATGTATGCCGAGATGGAGCGCTCGGGCGTCAACCTCAACGAGATCGACACCTCTGACTGCGACAACTCGCTCGAGAGCCTGCAGGTGAGGAGCAGTGGCCCTGTCTCACTTGGATTTTCTTATTTCACTTAGTGGTGTCCGTCATTGCCACACATTAGTTCTCCAACAACATTCCGTTCCCATGTGAGTACAGTTCTAAACCCGATTATGCATCCCCCGGTTTTACAATGACCCGCTTCTTATGACAGGTCACCGCAGTTCTGTTGAACTCCCCCTAGAAACGATGCATCAAAAGCCCCGATCATACAACGCTCAAGTGTACGTGGTCTGCTTTATACGACTGGAGCTGGCGGAGATAAACCGGCATTTTTCCCACCTTTTACGCCGCTTTGCTGCCTCATCGTGATTTTATTTCTTAACCCCCATTTGACTCTGGCTGATGTGCAAAGGTAAACAGTCGACAGGTAGGTGCAACCACTAGCGGAACAGACTCAAGCAAGTAGGTGGGTACTGCCGGGCAGGAGCCTAACTTCGCCGGCCCCACCGCCACGCGGCGGCAGCATGCCAACACGCCAACCGTGAATAGCCATAGTTCAGGTGTCCGGTGAACTGCCAATTCGAAGCTCCTATCGATCCGACGAATGTGAAAGCACAGACGCATCCCCAGAGCAGTTGTCGCTTCGTTCCTTTCGTTCCCGCATTTTCTTCAATGGCTGCCTCGTACTATCTTTCATTTCGCTTGTGGCATTGGCAGTTGCACACTTTTTTCTTTCTTCCCTCTCGGTTTGCTTGGCTGCGTCGACTTTCCCAGCATGTCTCGCATGCGCGAGGCGCAGGGCTGGCGGGCTAGAGCACACGCCACCGGGGGGAGGGGGGCCCCTAAATAGGTGTTTTCTTTTAAGAAACTTGGGGATTTCAGTTAGGGGTTCGCAAATTACGCGAGAATGCGCTAAATATAGTAGTTTAGATGAGTTTACAGACCACCTGTCGCGTGAGACCGTCACCTAGGGCAGCATTTACCCATACCCTGATCATACGATGCTTTTGCGCGGTCCCTTGAAAGTCGTATTACAGTCAAATCCTGCGATAACGAAACCCCATGAATACAAAATTCATGTGGCAACGAAATATTTTCGGATCCCCAGGGAACGTTCATAGAAGCCCGTGTATTTCGCATCTCGCGGCAATGAAACGGTTTTGGAAAGCGACCCAGCATCAACAAAACTCTCTGCAAGTTTGGTCAGCATTGTATCTACCCATTTGAGGCTAACAGTGTCCAAAAATTGCTCAAATGCTCAAATTGCTCAAACTGCCACAGCACGCTTGCATCGCCATCGCCATACGTATTTGTTTACAAAAAAGACCGTGCAATAGGCAGCCATGGACGCCAGCTGTTACCACAGGACTTTGAGGAGAAGGTTCTGCGGTTGCACTGATTCATCATTGGATTGTGCTAAATGGGGAACGTCATCATGTCCTAGAACGTCATCCTGTCCCTAAATTTGTGAAAACAAGTGCGCAAATTGCACAAATATCGTATTTTATGGTGTATAAGTGGCAATTTTTTTCTGAAATTTTCATTGGTGCGTCTTATCCACTGGTGGAACTTATGTATGGAATAAATTTGGTGTGTGGCAGCCGTGCGTGGTCCGCGCTCAAAAAGGTGCCTGTGTGCTGCGTGATGTCAGCGCTCATTAAGAGACACAGCTCTATAGGGAGTCGGAGGAAGAAGGCTTCGATGGTTTTGCTTAAACGCCATCTGTAAGTGTACGTACATGCCATCTGTGTGCATCAATAAACCATTTTTGAGAAGTCAGCTCTGTCTAGACTTAAACGGTAGATGCACGTGTCTAGCACTGCTTACTCGGGGGGGATGCCTTCAGAGGCGGCGGCTGCTGCAACCATGTACTTTCGCCGTACTTTCTAACGAATTGATCCTCTATGAATTTACCTGATTAACAAGTGCATTTTGTACAACAGTGTAACTTCTATACGTTTTTTTTCTTTTTCGGAACAACTGTCGTTTTGAGGGGGGTGCGACTTATACAAAAGTGCCACTTATAGGCGGGAAAATACGGTAGATGGCAACTGTGGTGATTGGCTCCTCTCAAATGCCATGTGCTTTTCCCCCATCTTTGGAGCTTGCATCACTTATGCCTGTATCGTAAAAAGCGTGTTCGCACCAGGCCAAGGGTCTGCTGATTCTGGCCTGTGCCCACTGCCCACAAGCAGTCGGTGCTTATGGCAACAGCATGCCAACGAGAACTCGCTAACGCGTCAGTGTCAGTCTGCGCGCGTTCTGCGAACTTGCTCGTGGAGCAATGAACGTTACAAGGCAAAAATGATGAACTCAGTATAGAAAACATCAACAGAAAACGAAGTAATCAACTTGCACACACACAAAAAAAAGGGTGTACTTTCGGGGATTTCAACTTGCAACTTGCAAAATAACATACCTAGTGCTCCAGACCACTTGGCCACGAGCCCGCACTACCGGTGTTGGAAATAAAAAGTATATAATGTATAACCAGTTTGCATTTTTTTTAGTTTTAGCATTTCAAGCAGCTTAGATGACTATTTGCTGTATAACGCTCGTACAGTAAGCATCCCCCAAATTTCCACAATATCTCATGCCTAGAAATTGCATTTCTTAGACGGGAAAGTGTTTGCAGATGTGTGGTCGTGCTGCTGACCGCTGTGCTTGTCCACCTAGCACAAAAAAGTGCTTCCTGCACCCTAGTTTTACGCTGTACGGTAAAAGTTTCAGTTGATTGTATTACCTTAGTACCTATATTATCTTCGCTGACTCTTCTCCCGCCTTCAGTTGGCCTTAGATAGCATACCAGTCAGCAACACGTCGCATGTGCGCTTGTGCAGTGCTTGTGTGGAGCGACTTGGACTTGGAGATTGATACAGAGTGCAAACTGAAAAACTAAAGAAAGGCACATTCTTCCATTCACAACCAGATCGTGGCTTAGTTTCAACTTAGCGAACGAATTGCGACGACCCGTCGGCGGCCAGTAAACTAAATGCTGGGCCGACTGACTCTGTCGGACGGTCGGCAAGCCATTTTTTTGTGACGTCATACAAAGCGCCACCAAAAATGGGCAAGGATGCAGAGAGGAGGACAGCATTAACGAATCGATTTTTCTGGTGAATAAAGTCTCGTAAACGCAGCGAGAGCAGTCAAAACATGACCTACAAACTCCAGACTACAATTTGCGCTCGTAATCTCGCATTGTTTACAAATCACTTCAGTGTCCCTTTAAAGCATTACAACCCACAATGGTGTCCACTATAAGCCACATAGGCTGAACAGCCAGCTCATTTTAACGGATGATTGTGGCACTGTTCAAAGGTGACCGCAAGACGGCGCTAGGTATAACAGAAAGTGCCCGTCCTGCATTGACTTAGAAACGGATTGTCGCCGTACACAAGACGAAGGAAGTGAGTCTAAACATTCCGTACATGCACGCAGGTGATGGCCCAGAAGTTGTACCAGGGTGGAGAGCCCATGGTGTCGCCCATGGGCGGCGGCAGTGGTGGCGAGGTCAGCCCGCTACCCAGTGCAGACTGCACCAGCCCGTTGATGGCAGGTGGGGCCAGCAGTCCACTGCGGGGCGTCACCAGCCCCCTCGAGGGCGGGTCCAGCCCGCTGATGGGCGGAGTCAGCCCACCCCCGATAGCCGAGGGCCCGCCCCCGCCCAGCTGGGAAGGCGGAGCTCTGCGGCCCTGCCCGCTGTGCGGCCGCCTGCTCAAGAGCGCCAAATCGCTGCAAGTTCACCTGCACTGCGACCACCCAGCAGGGGCGGGGCTTCAAGGGGATGAGGAGGGTGGGGCTTGCGAGGCCCCGCCTCCCAGTGCCCTCATCACACCGTGGTCCTGCTCCATCTGCCCCAAGGTGTTCCCAACACAGGGCCTGCTCCAACAGGTTGGTGTCCACAAAATTTGATTTGTGGTGGCACACGGTGGAGCTACGTTGCTGTTATGCACCTGTTGGGACATAACAGCATAGTACGACAGCATTATGTTTCCGTGAAGAAGGCTGGCGCATATGATGTTGCAATTAAACTTGATTGTGAGGCATCATTTCCGAATGTAGCCTTTAAGGAGGTTCAGTGTTGGATAATATTGTGCATAAATGTACAAAGTTGAGACCTGAAGTGTCTGAGCTGGGTGAAGTGTCTGAGCTGGGCCACAGAAGTGTTGTTAGGAGCCTGCGCATACGCTCTGCGAAAGTCAGTTGTTGCGAAAGCCAGTCAGAGCTAGGCAGGAGCTAGCCTCACTTTTGCGCCAGCATTATGTGGTCATGTGCTTACCAAAAGGAGTTAGTTACTCCTTCATTGACTTGTTCAAATGAAGAGGTTGTCCATCCTCCTTTATAACTCCTAGCACTGCTGTAGGCAGAAGTTAGAGGAACGCGTAATGCGTAGTTAGGTTTCACTGCATGACTCAGCGTGACTCCGCGTTGACGCTCATGTTGTGCCCTTTTTTCCTCTCGCAGCACTTCGTGTCGCACACCCAGCCGAGGCCGTACGTGTGCGACCAGTGCGACGCCGGCTTCACGTCCGCCGTCCTCTTGGCCAATCACGTCGCAAGCAGCCACCCTGGCATGGAGAACGGCCTGCAGTCACAAGTGCCCCTTGTTCGAAGTCCTGTCCTGTCCACCGTGTGACTACCACATGTGAACGCCACCTTCATTCCACCAGTGACAGCTGCTCAACGTTCCGCAAGGGATCTTTGAGCCACGGGTGGAGATGGAAGAAAAGGGTGGATGGTGCAATCCAGCTGTGATGCTGTTCCTAAAGCCTCAGCGCAAGATAATGCCACATGGCAGCAGGCGGCGTGAGCAAGTCGTGGCTCTTGTGGCGATGCCTTCATTCAAGCTTGAGCTGTGGCAGGCGACTCGAAACGATGGTGACCGGTGGCAGCTTCCGACCATGCTGACCTGTTTTCTCAACGCAGCTGCCTTCTTAGGAGCCCCCTTTTTTTTTTATGATGCTGCGTCGTTGCTTGGAGCTCATTAGCGACATTTCACGGAGGTGACTTGTGGCTGTCGTGCATTAGGGTTGCGTCCTGAAGTCGGCACCAAACCAGAGTCGTGCAGGTCATTCGTGCATCATTTCGGATGACGTGTGACAGCTGTAGCGGGACACAGCGAGTCACCGGCCATCACCCACGGAATCCAGACTCGTTGCACGTGCCTCATCAGCGGGTGGTTTGCCTCCGAAAGCAAGTGCCTGTTTGGAGGGAAGAAAACTCCCTTCCCGAAGCGTGACACCCGTGTGTTCCAACTTGTCATCGCACTCCTCTGTTTGGGATGCAAGTGAATCCCAGTGAAGGGTTAATCACGTTCATCTGAACCTGGTGAGGAAACAAAAATACACCCGCATACTCTCTCGTGGCTGTTGGGCCACCACCCTCCTGAGGAGTAATTTTTGGTCAGCGAGTGTGTTTTGACATGGGTGTTTGACTTTTCCTTTTCCCTCCCTACTCTTCCCTTTTGCAACGACACGTTCCTCATCCCTGTTCAAACCTGCCGGAACGCGTTGTTTTACGATAAGTGCTCTCGTACTCTCATTGTGTGTTGCATCAACACGAACTTGCCGCACGGCACGTGGCAGACGGTGCTTTTTGCGCGAGTGTGCCGGTGTAAAAGTTTTCTGCCTCGTTTAAAAACCGGGCTGAGCCACCCGGTATGGCGTTCGTCACCTTGTACATTGTTTGGTGGTGCTGCGAACGTACACACGATGTTGTGTCCGGTACTACAGTTCACACTAGTCCTCCCCGCTTGTTGTGGTGTTGTTGCACCACATCTCGGTTAAGTTTTTTTTTTTTTTTTTTTTTTACGTTGAGGGCCATGAATTGCACAGTCCATGCACAGCATTGTGTTGTGTGCTTTTGGGTGGTTTCTCTTTTTAATTTTTTTGCATCAGTGATGTTGCTTCGATGCACTTGAGCACGCTTAGCCTCCTTTTCTACGGCTCTTTCTGTGGGCCACTTCCAGCCTGGTTTTTCAACTGTTATTGATTTCTACCCGCTCACTTTTTCAAATTCACGTCGTTTTCTTTTGATTGTCATGGTGCTGCACTGCTTCGCCGGCCTATATCTGTGGGTAGTGTCTGTTAATCTAAAGGGATTTGCATTGGCTTGCGTGCAATGGGCGTAGTCATGGTGAGATGTTGGGGCATGGGAAGAAATGCTAGCTGGGAGGGAATTTGATACACTTTTTCTCTGGATGGAGCAATCGGTTCAAGAACAGCTTAGGAATAGGCGTTTTAGCACTCTACGTTTACACAGCAACAATAGCGTGGATATTTGGGGACTTGAGAGGTGGAATTACACCACCACCACACTCTGTCAATTTGCGAGACAAGATTGTCATGCAAGTGGCCTTAGGTTGGCTGCAGAAACAAAGTTCCTGTGACAATCTACAGCTCCGTTATTAGCGCAAATAACGTTTCCACTGCCGTTGCACTTCAGACACGGTCAATCGGGGCCATTCTAGTGTAATACAAGCATCATTCTTCACTGCGCACTAATATCAGATATTTTTGCTGAATTTTTCCTTTCCTTTCTCCGTCTTTAAGTATCCACGACAGTCTTCTTTACATTTGCAAGTAATTGCGTGTGTTCATTGCCCCACCTTACCCTTGGTGCGAACGCCTACATCTCGTGTTTCGCCGAATAAGTCAGAAGCGCAATTTTAATTGACAAGCGACTCGCACAAAGGGAAAAGGAGCGGGTCCGTGGGGCACCCTAGATTCTTCTGTGTGATAAATTGCGGCAATGCATTGAATGAACACTAGTGTGTAATATAAAATTTGAATATCTTGCTGCCCGTGGCAAAGGCCCACTGATTTTTAATGACCCTACTGCCGTTCATTGAAATTTTACGCAGCTTTTGAGAGGAGCCCGGACGCATAGGGCATCAGCAAAGATGGGGCGTTGGGCTGCTGCTTTTACTGCCATTGATTCATTTACGATCAACATTGCTTGCAAAACTTGGTTTAACCAGAGTTTCCACATTTCATGTAGCTCGGCAGTTGCTACAAATTGTGCCCCGTACCATTCGCACTTCGTGTGCCACACAGGCGACATTTCACCTAATGGGTATCCTTCAACCGGTTGTGATGCCCATGTCAAGGTCTAAAAAAACTAAATTTGCAGAAATTCATACGTTGTCGTTATGTGTCAGCAAAGGCTTGTTGTCTTACACATTTACTCGTTCGAGTGTAATGTCCCTTTGCCTTCCTAAGCTGCACTACTTTTGGCCTTGTCTCTTCAGCACCAAAACACCCTCCCACTTTTGTGCAGACTTCCTTGCCAAGCTTGCGTGCTTGTTGGAAAGGAGAATCAGCTGGGTATTTGCAGTGCAATCCCGTGTCCGGTTGTGTGAGAATGGTTGAGACGTGCTTGGGAGTGGGATTTAACAAGACGTTGCGCATTGTATTGTTCCCTGGTGGTTATTGTGTGTTGTTGGTCCATCTCTCGGTGAGCATTGTTCTGGGAGTGAAAGGAAAGGCATTGCTTCGTTGACTGCCATGTGAAGTGCGTATAGCAACACTGCCCAAGTAAACACGCGTGGTGCATCGCCGAGGATTGCCGCAGTACGGGTAGCTAGATGGGCGCGTGTTGTTAGAAGTGGGAAGTGGCTCAGTGTTTCTGCAAGGTGACGTATCCTAAGGTGTTGCATATAGTGGGGAAAGTTACTGTCGAAACGTTCACAACTTCGGGAATCCATTGTTGGTTCCCAGTCACTCGTTGTTTGTGGTTCATGGTGAGAAGAGTCTTGTGTGGTCGTACGGTTGTTCGTTACAAGTGAGGAAGTTATCAAAATTGTTAACGATGCATACTGCTGTTTCGTCAGCGACTTTTTCCCTCTTTCTTTCTTTTGTACACACGCCGGTCAATTCGAAGACTCAATTTCTTCCCTATTGATGTTCAAACTTCACTTCGATGTTGCTTTTCTTTTTTTTCGCGTGCTTGCATTTAGCTCGAAAATGCGTTGGCTGTGCAAGTGGCAGGGGCATCATTTATGGCAGGGCGGGTGATGTACAGTCTGTAAAAAAGCCCTGATGTTTGATGTAATCAGCCCTCTTATGTGCCATATAGTGTGAAGTACAAGAACAGGAGATGAGATAAATTTGTAGATAACAGTGTAAACGCCCTCCTGTGGCTGTGAACTGTGCAATCAATGTTGTGGCTAAGCGTTCGAAGCTACTACAAGTACGGTTTCCTCATTTGGTGGCTTCACAAGCTATGTTGTGCGAGTAAAGTGACACGTTTATGCTCTGCGAGTTGTTGTTTTCGTCAGTTGATGGGGCCGACTGCAGAGTTGTCAGGAAGCATCAGTTGCTTTGACTCATCTGTTGCTGAAAAAAGGAGAAAAGAATTCAGCCGGCAGGTGGCAAAATGTCGAATTTTCGTGATCGTTTCAAATCGTGATCGTGATCGTTATTTTTCACCGTCGGCTTCAAGCGCATAGACGCGCACGTTTCACTTACGGATCAAAGGTCATTTTGTGACTGGTGAAATGCCGTTGTCTGTACTGGGGAAGTCGTGTTCAACTGTTGTAGTGTTTACTCTTGTTTTGTTACGAAAAAAGATAATTCCCGTCTCGTCTTCCGAGAAAAATCTACAAAAATAAGAAGTAACATTTTTGTCACGTCACGGTAATCGTGGCGGTGCCCCTACTAATGGCAAAGTCGCGCTTCAGTTCGCAACGCTTGAGAACAAGACTCTTTCAAGACACTTTAGTTATTATTAACAGGCTCCGGTGTGAGGTTACCATTGGCCATTGGACGTCTTATGCGTGCCAACGTATGCCTTTCTGTATACTATCTGTATATGCGAACGTATGTATACACGTATATACGGATATGTATATACTCGTACATATACGCTATATACATGTATTCTATACAGCCTATATGCATATAGGTGTGGCCGTGCTTACACCTCAACTCCTACATGGAATCAAATTGAGTGCACTCTCTGCCATTGTGATCGCTTGATGAAGGAAATGAATGTTGTTGTGGGGTCTTTTTGGAGTCGTTGTCCTGGACAGGGTATGAATGAGGGATCCCATATTCAGGTGTTGTGTGGCATCTGCGCTTTGGTGTGGTGAGCGTTTGCTTGGGCTTGGGGCAATAGATGCATACTGCTCGTCAGTACCTAACTGACTGCTTTCGCGCGCTCCGTTAATTTAAGTAAGCTTAATAAACGCCGTCAATGTTACGTGTGCCCCAGAAAGCCATTGGTGAGTTGTGTGTAGTGGCAATTGAAAGTGGCTAGCCAGTGCTGCCTCTTACCTCTGAGAATAAGGGCCATGTTCATTTTGCCATGGCTGTACAAATGCTGCGTGATAAAAGTCAGCGCTGCATTATTTGAAAATATTTGATATTCAAACATCTGTCGTGATATGCTCAAAATTCCTCCGGGCGAGTTTGGCACGCCGAAATCGGACAACTTGATGCTGTAACTCAAGTCTGTCTCTGCTGCCACATTAGTTCGAATTCAACAGGCATCTGAACTTTCAAAACTCGCTGCGTACATTGGAACATCAGCAACAATGATATTTCTTTAGCTACCTTCTTCTTGTATTGTGTACAGCAGCGCAAAGTGCTACACAACCTTGGGAGGTCGTGAGAAAGTAGCAGCATTTGTGAGCCGCAGTTTATGTGCAGATATGTCGCTTGAACGAAACTGCTGACGATGTGGCCAACATTGGGAACTGAAACAAAGAAAACAAAAGCTATACCGTGCAAACGCTGCTGCAAGTGCTCCGTCAGCTCTTATAGTGTCTGTGCATGACCGGGATCCCCCCTTTCCGCCTTTTTTTACTGTTGCGCGGTTTCGGCGAAGTTGGTTTTATGTGCTACCACTGTTATCGTTCATCCACACTTCACCGACAAACTCTGTAATAAGAGCGAGTCTTTTTTTTTCTTTATTGTTTCTCATGAGCCATGACGTTTTTAACTGCTGTTATTTGTTGGTTATTGTTATTTACCTTCAGACACACACACACGCAAGTGCATTTGCTTTCACACCCCGCACAAAGCACATAGGTGCACGGTGAATACATTTTTTCCACACTGCATATAATCGCGCCCTCGCTGTAAGCGGAACACGCCGCAAGTTGACGGGCGTTTGCGACTCGCGCATTTCTTGTATTGAAACCGGTGATGACGTCGAGGTCCTTTTGACTTCGAGTCTTGTTTATTTTTATCTTACGAAGCGGATGTTGCTGTCAACAGCCAACACAGAACGGTTATTGTTTTTTTGTGTGTGTGCACGTGTGTGTGCACGTGTGTTGGATTCCACTTGTTTGTGGGATTCCATTGAAATGGGACTCTGCTGAAACAAGGTGTGTGTGATGTGTTTTCTTGTACCTTTCTCATTCATGTGAGCAAATTTTTTTCATGAGTGTACCTCCCATGATGTACAGAGAAGAATAAAAAATGTAAAGAGCTCCCGCACTCGTTCTCACACCCCAACCCTTGCGCCAAACTTGTGCTCACGTCTTTTGCTACGGGCTTGTACATAAGGGTCATGTCATCAATCTTGTTTGTTGTTTGTTTCTTCCCCTCGCATCTGTCTATCGCTGTTTTTGTTGGCCCGCGAGACATGTTCAGCAAGGATTTGTATCCATGCATCTGTTGATTGGTCGGTCTCGGGTGTGTGTTTGTGCGTGCCGGAAGCTGGCGTCTTTTTTTTTTTTTTTCGTTTTTTGGCTGTAATGTTATATAGGCTGTTAGAGTACTAGGACCACCAATAAAGACCTGTTTCTGCCTTTGGAAGCTTTGCATTGTCTTTTTCCAGTCACCATTGTTTCAACTCTAATGCG